>JAIUCV010000001.1:77908429-79177006 GCA_026724425.1 Erythrophleum ivorense | reverse complement strand
AATTTTTTAAAATTTTTATTAAAAAAAGTAATTGGTAAACCATACATTTATTATAATATTATTGATGAATTATACATATTTATTATATTTTGATTAGAGAACCTAATAATAAAAATATAAGTAATTACATATAAAATTTTCTCTATTTATAAACTTATAATTTATAAATTTATTATTAATAATTATAAAAATTAAATTGTATTATAGTATTATATTTAAAAAATAAAAATATAACATATTATATTAATTTTTTATACAATATAAAATATGCATTATAAATTATAAATAGATATTTTATATTATAAATATTATATATAATAATGTTATTATTGTAATTCCCCTTCCTAAAAAAAAAAAACAAATCATCCTCACCTTGTATTACCCCCCAATAGATCCCATGCATATTCATAGGATTTCATCTAGATGGATCATATTTGATTTATATGGTCTATATTATATATATATATATATTTATATTTAAATTAATTTTTTTTTACTTTATAAGATATAAAATACAGAATAAAAACAATTTTATAACTGGTAACCACAAAGAATAATATTTCATATTAAAAATAAAAAAATTATAAAATCTGAATCATCTATATTAAATTTAAATGATTTAAATTGGGATGTGCGCACCTTTAGATTTGCAGAAAATCCAGGTTCTTATATACTGCTCCCTTGCAAAATTTGAAATACAAAGAATGCGGAGTTAGATTTAAAAAAAAAAAAAGAAGTACACCACCATTTGATTAAAAAAAAACATTTTAAAAAACGTATTTGCGTTCCTTTAAAATATGTGTGTGTGTATATATTTTACTAAATGAGAAGGGTATACTTCTGCATTTTTTTAAAAAAAATCAGTTACATATATTAAAAATAAGTTTTTGTGGTTTTATATATATTAATTATATATATATATATGTAAAAAATATGTACATAATCATTCAAGAAAAAAGAAGTTAAAATGTATGTGAGAGTAAGTTTTCTTTATTATTTTTAAAATTTAAAAATATTATAATTTAATTCTTATTAAAAAATGCAAAATTAATTAAAAGAATAATGTTCTGTTGTAGTAGTTTATTTAAAAATTATAAATAATTCACTTATTGAACCGTTCTTTAAATGAAGCCCCTAGGTGTCAGAAACTGCATTTTTAAAATGTTGACGATTACGTGGATAAATTAATGTCTCGGATAAAACATGATGGAGAAGAATTTAAGGTTGAGATTTGAGGAAATTATGGACTTAGTACTGTTCATTTTAAAGGGAATTAATAATTAATATATTTATCTCATGATCGACACAGGGCATTGCATATTTTGATCAGCTAATATTTTGGTGATATTCTTTAACGTGGAAGTTATTTAAATTCATATTATACTACTTGGATTGCTTATGCTAACATTTACGAGTTAATTCATTACTTTTTTTTTAATCCATTCCCTCTTGGGTATCTTACTAAAAAATTGGCTTTGGAGGAGATCAAATATGGCAAAACCAAGGTTGGCTATTCTCATTGACATTGTTGATTAGAAATGGGCGAGAGACACCCTCCCTGTGTTATTTATACACTTGCCTAAGTGGCAACTAATCACTTGTGTTTTCAAATACTAAAAAAATAAAAAATAAATAAAAAATGATCGAGTACATGTGCCTGAGTACCAAAATAATGGGACAACCTTGATCCAGAATTTCCAACCGGTCAAGCCGCACATTTCTCAATAAATGGTTTAAAAATTTAAATAAAAAAGGACAGAAATCTAAAGTATACAGTGCAAAAAAACTCAGGTTCTCAAAGGGATGTCCTAGTTATGACTAACATGTAGACCAGTGAGTTTTTCAACTAGGATGTCTAAGCAGCTGCTGAAAATGCCGATGTTTGACAGTAGAGATGTTTGCCAATAGAAAAACTTGTAAATAGTTTAACAGCTAAATTTGAAATCTGGATAGATAAATAGGGAAAATGGAAAATGAAGAGACAACAGTGCAGATTACTTGTACAATTTTTAAAAGCCAAGATTTAGATGATATAAAACATCACGACAATACAAAAAGACAAAACACTTCAGCTCGGTAAAATTGTTAGACTCATTTACTAGATTTGCTATCTTTACAAAGGCAAAAAAAACAAAACAAAACAAAATAAAAAAACGATAAACAATAAAGAAAAAATGAACCATACAAATATTTTCCAATTTTCTTTTATCGAATATATTTTCCAAATGTTGACGGTAGGAATGCTTATCATGCGAGGAAGTCACTAACAGATACTGTAGTTGGAACATTAGTCTCCCCAATCTCAGCTACTTTCGGTGGGGCCTCTGTTGGTGTTGTCGGTGTTGGTGCTGAATCGCTCGTAGGCGCTGCTTGAACAGTATCCCCACTAGCAATTTGATCAGCATCACTTGCCGATGCAGAGGTAGGAGCTTCTTTTTTATTTACATCGGTTTCACCTGATTCCGGTTGGGATGGAGCAGCCACTGAATCAGGTTTGGAGTCTGCGGTGGACTGTGATGGAAGGGGATCACTAACCGGTGGAGGTGTGGATTCGGATTGCTGCGGGGGCAGAGAACTTGGTGGCTCTGCTGCGGTTGTAGAAGGAGCTTCCAATGCCAATGGCTTGGCTGGCTGTTGCGAATTCTGAGCAGCAGAAGCTGGTTTTTTATTGATGGAGATAGGAGCAGAAAGAGACATCATCCCTGGAGGTAGAATTTCAATTGGCGGTTTCTTCCCTGCTTCTGCCAAACTTGTAAGTTTTGGCTCCTCAAGAGAGGCAAGGAATGCAGCTGTAGCATCTGTCTTCTGCGATGTAGCAGGCTCAATCTCTCTCTGTAGCATTTGGTTCCAGGCCTGAACCAAGTTCTTCAAGGTTGGGCGTCCATGTGCCTGAAAATAATATAATTGGGTCAGATAAAACGCACTAAAATGAGGGGATCAACTAGTTGTGTCCAAAACGGATCATACATGAGCATGAAGCACAGCCTCTGCCAGCATCCCAGTATCCTGCCATGCCTTCTCCATTAGTGCGTTGTCTCCCAAAACTGCAGCGGCAAATGCAGCTTCCCGTCCCAAGCCAAGAGTTACCAAATTGTTTACCAAACCCTGCAGTGCATGACCGTTAAGTCTTTTGTGAACAGAGATGGACATAATGAATAACATGCAACTTTGATTGCTGTATTCAATATGCACCAAACAGTGTGTTGGAAAAGAAGAATAAAGATAGACTGCCTACACTTAGCCGCGTCAACTCTCCATGATTTGCGAGGCGTAAGGCTAACCCCCTCAACTCATGACCTTGTAGAGCACCTTTCACTGAACCTGCTGCAGCTAACCTCTTGAGTGCTTCACGAGCAATTTCATTTTGTGCAGTAGCATCTGCAGCATCAATAAGATCCAAGAACTCTTTTCCGAACTTCACTATGCCCTGAACAGCTTCAATAACATCTTCTTTTTTATCTGTTAAATTAAGAATATCAGTCAAACCAAGCCCTGTGTTATCCTGTCCTATGCCCCTGCTATTACTCATGGTAAGAAGACACTGGAGAGCTCTCTTCAAATCATTGCTTTTCATTGCCAGATCAAACTCCAACCTGCAGAACATATAACAACAATATATTTAACCATACGTTTACATAAGGATTTCAATACTTATTCAACTCAAAGTAAAAGAAAATTCAATTTAACATGCTAACACAATAATTACACTTGACAATCAAAGGCATCAAAGGTAAGAAGGTGATACATAAGTTTTGAAAATGATAATGATCTTGGACATAAGCATGCATCATACCTCTTAGATATTCCTGGCAAGTGAAGGGCTTCAGTAGCATAACCATTCCCCAGCAAAAATTGAGCTAAATCGTCATGGTGTTCTCTCCCCAAGCCTACTTGCCCTGTTTGAACGTATAATGTTAGATATATAGATATACTGCTGAATCTGTAGGGGGTGAAAGACTAGACAGAAAGAAAGGAAAAAATAGATCAATACCATTTTATGGCACTAACAGCATCACCATAGGCAGCAAGACATCGGCATCGAATACCTGGATGACTCAGGGATAAAGCATGTGCACACATGTACCTACCACAATTCAGGTATCATAAGCATCACTGATTCACAATGGAAACTAGTATATATGACCTCAAATTTGACTTCCCACTATATACACGACATGGCCATGTTAATTATACATATGAAAAGGTAACCAGAGCTAACACAATAAAGTTGATACTCAAATTGAATGGGCTGGCCACTATCGATGGAAGCATAATGCAACTCTAATCATTTTCTCTTAAACAAGCTCTGACCCCAAAGAAGTAAGTCATATACTAATATAGATTATCACCTACACCATAAACAAAACTGAGTTTAAATAAAGGTGTTGCAAACAACTACCATGACCAACTTCAACAGGAAAACTATGCTGTGAACCACACTGACTGACTATACAGCTGCAAACATATAAGATAAGATGCAGAAAAAAGATTACATTTTTGTGCATCAAAGTTATGTGTACATGCATTGAAAGGAAGGAAACAGTACACAACATCAATTCCATTATTTGGAGGTGATACTCAAAACAGAATTAGCTTCACATATGTACAGGCTTTGACAGATTATGCATATTACTGAAACTAGGTCATCCTATTACCTGTCAATTACCCAAAGAACGCCATCTCTGACACCTACCACAACCAGAGGCCCAACAGGACGCTTCTGCTCCATTGGGAATCGAGTAACAGCAACAGACACACCACCACCACCAACAGCTACTTCACTGGCCTTTCTTTCTTCTGCCATCCCAGAGTCATCACTATCAACTCTAGATTGTTTTGGCAATGTTATGAAAGGTGGCACAGAAGGAGCATGCTGAAATGAAGCCAATCGCACCACCTGTAGTGGGAAAAAGAAATATCTTAAACTATCATTTAGATGACAAAGTAACTATCATGCTGCTCAGATACCTAAGGCCAAAAAGGGGCACTGAAGACATTGGACTCTCTAAAACCTTCAGTTAAAATAGGAAGCTCTTGTTAAAAAAGAAAAAAAAAAGGGTGGGGGGCTCAAAGATTGCTACTGAAGACATTGGACTCTTTAAAACCTCCAGTTAAAATGGGAAACTCTTGTCAAAAAAAAGAAAAGGGGGGGAACCAAAAAAAAAAGAAGAGAGGCTGCTCAAAGATTGCCAGGGCAATCTAAGTAATACGCAGTTTCTCTTAGACTGTAACATGGAAGCTATAGAGAAAAAGTATAGAGGATTCAGGCAATTAAAGAGTAGATTTTATTTTCAATTATGAAAAAGAAGACACTACATATACAACCAACAATAAAATTACTCGCCCTTGAACTAAAATTGCCCAAACCCTTAGTTGGACAATTTCAAGAGTAGCTGGATATTAAATCAGAATCATAAATTGCTTTTAAATGTCTTTCACCTATGTGAAAACCAAACAAGACTCACATATTCATTACAACACCTTATAACTAAGAAATAACTAATACAAGAGGTACCATAAACCAGAATTTTCACAAAATTATATCCTAAACTTGGGTTACCAAAATTATTCTATGCAGCCTTAGCAGAAAATAACAATCTTAAAGTAGACTCGTTACCACCAAAATACTCATTCAAAATAATTTTTTTCAGCCATTGACAAACAAAGTTTCTCAGGTAATCATGTAATGAGCAAGACTTTCCAAGAGATCTCGATTAATTCCAGAAATATTTCATCAAGCATGTTAGATTTTTCTTAAAAAACCCCAAGCAAAGATCAATTACACACTGAATGCATGCTTCATACATGATAAAATCTAAGGGCTATTCTAACCTGTAGCATTGGTGGCCTCAATGATATTCTTTCTTCTGTAGTAGCTTGGGGACCATCTACTGTAATTAGTGCTAACTCTCCATGCTCAGCTACTGCTCTTGCTTGTGATTCTTTCCTTTTTTGATCTTCTTTCATCCTCTTGGTTTCTATGTCAATTTGTGCAACCCCAGCATCCACAAAAACAATTCTGAAAAACAAAGAAAGTTATAGTAAGGGTATTAAAAACTATCAATAATTATCATTTTGGCTCCTGAAACAAAGGCAGTAAATGAAGATGGGCATATCGTGCATAACATTTCTAAAACTTTGAATAACACATGGAAGCACTAGGCTTCCAACCCCATTCCTTAAGCAACTGATACAAGTGCTTCACTGTAGTACCATATAAAATGACGCATATGCAGATTGATAGATAGATAGATAGATAGATAGAAAAACATAGATGACTAACAAAAACCTTGCCCTTATGGTAGATTGACAAGGAATTAAAGATGCAGAGCATAGTTATGAATTCCATTTTCTAAACAGCTGACAGAAACAAAGGAAAAAAGATCGGTCAATATAGTAAAAACTTCAGAAAGTACATGATTATTATATAAATTGAAGACCAATCACACAGCTTACTCTATAGTAGTTGGTGTAGCCACAAACAGTTGCCTTCGGTGCCAAACAGCACTTGTAGCATATGGAATTGCAACATCTCCCAGGTATCTATATTGTGGGCGCAAACACGATATGACAATGTAATGCTGATATGCAAAGGCACAGTGCTCAACAGTTTGGTCCCAAGCACTCCACTCTGGCTGAGGAAGTAGATCGCCCACAGGCTGGAAAGTCTCCCAACTGAATCAGAAACAAAGCAAATGCATTAAACCCCCCCCCCCCCCCAAAATAAAAAATAAAAACTGAAAATTTGTCTCATCAGAAAAACCAACATAGAGTACAGCAATACACAAGTCATGACAAGCATCTTTGGCATTCTCAACTCAATGTAAAGCTGATGTGAAAGAGGAGTTTAAAGATCAAATAAGATTCCAAGGAACATACAAAATCTTCAGTTACATGATTTAAGTAAAACCCTCAAATTATTGGTATATGAGGATGAGGCATCAGACAAGCATCAAAATCCTCGAGTGTCAACCAAGAAAAAGGATCCTTGGAAAAGGATAATCAAAGCTTGATCCATATATTCAAATTTAAAAGTGTACATGAACTCAGATCAGCAAGCTTTATCTGATTTCATGATACCCTGCCTGGCTGCCCCAAAGGCTCCATCAGATTTATATGGACATTTGTATATGAGATTGTGGTTTGTGGAATTATATATAAGTGTTTTTTTTTGTTTTGGGGGGGGGGGGGGGGGGATTAGAACAAGGGGGGGCTGAAGCCCAAAATTATATAATTCTAGTTTGGAAAACTTAAAGACAAAAATTCCCTAGACACTCACATTGACACTCATCAGCAAACTCCAATTTGCTCAAGCATTAAACAATATTATCATATGATATTCATTTTTGCAAGGAACTTACTAATTATATAGATAGAGTCAGATTCATTTTTTATTCAATCAAATGCCAATGGGCATGCTTACTTGTAGCTAAATATTGCTACATTTACATAGGTAATATTATTCAGTTCATGTATGAAGCGAGTAAATTAGAACATGTAAGTTGCTTGTGCATTTACACGTCACATACAGTCATAGACCATATAAGCACCAAAAATCAGCAGCATTTCGTTTTCTACTTTTAGAATAAAATTAGCATTTATTAAGACACAGAAGAGAAGCACAAAAGGGGGAGGTAAGAAAACCAATTGAAATAACCAAAAAGAAAACAAAGCGGATTTAAAGAGGATGGACAAATCCACCGCTCATGAAAAAAAGCCTAGAAGCCTAATCCCAAACTGCCTAGCTGCTGAACTTAACACGGGGCATACTTTTATGTTAAATAATAATCAATGACTTCAAGAAATGAAAGAAGTGAAGCTATAAGGAAGCTTAAAAGTACGATCCATAACAATTATTACAACTTCTACCTGTATAGCTGGAAGTTTTGAGGTGCTGCCTCAGCCGGAGATCTATTTGAGGAAAATCCATCATCAAAAGTAGTAAAAGAAGAAAGGCCACTGCTTCCATAACCTGATAAGGGCATCGACTGAATTGTTGAAATAGCTGTAGCAGTAACTGGACTAACTCTCCTAGATGTTCGATAGGCAACACCAAGTAGTGCCCCTCCATGCAAACCAATGACCTAAAAGAGATACTTGAGTTAGAAAAGTGAAGCTATCTGCTCCTGTACTGAAGGAGTACCCAATGCCCGTTGAAGGAAAACATACACAGCAAGTTATAACATCTTTACATAGAAGAGCACATGCCCTTCTCACCATTAATAACACAAGTGAATTTATTAAGGAACATAAAATCTTAGATCTGTTCGATACATCTCAACATTTCTGAAGCTAATTTTATAGAAAACCTTTAATATGAGATTTTGCGTCAAAGAGTGAATACAAAATCCTCCCACCAGTGAATCATCTGATAAGTTAGTTTCGATGGCATCACATTTACAATTGCATAGAAATGGCAATAATGTCCCTCCCAAGGACAGTCTTGTCCAAGTAGCTAATTAATTAGTTTGCACTATATATTAGGGAAAAGGGAGCAAATTGCCTTAATCTATACAAAGTGCCTTAGACCCCTTTTCTTATTTATTTATTTATTTATTATTTTCTAATAAATCATACAATTTTATGAAAACAAAACAGACAGCTGCATTCATAGTAGCCACCAGCAAGAACAAATGCAAGGTGAGCTCTGAAACCCCATTACGTCTAAATATGAGAGCCTTGGATATGGCAAAATATGTGTCTGGTAACTGCAGTTTGGGACTTTAAGGATGATGGCTTGGAGTGGGGGTTGGTAGGTCTTTATTTTTTATAGATTAGTGGTGGTGAGCATGGCTCTTTTGCAGAACAAAATGCCTTCCAAGATTTATTCTTTTTTATGCATAATTTTTTAATGACTAATTGCCTTCCAGAACATTGATAATATTTTTTTCAATTTGTTTAATGGTATATATATATATGTGTGTGTGTGTGTGTGTATATATAGATATATTTTTTGCCATACAAGTACCCTATATTTTTGTACAAATTGCCATATACAAATTGCCATATTCCATAGCCATACATGTACTTGCACCCATACCAATGCAACATAGAAGGTCAAATATTTCCAAAAGTTGTCCATTAGAACAGAGGAAGCATTGCCACCAGGAAAGCCATAAATAATCAAACTCAAGAAAAGTATATATTGAGAAAGAGTCTTACCGGCTCACTGCGTGCACCAACAGACCTCATTAATATATTAGATGTTCCATCATCTAGCAAGATACGCACTTGAACAGATGCCATGGAAGCAGCAGAAGCAGCAGCTGCTGCAGCTTGTGCTGCAGCTGCAGCAGCCTCTCTTGCTCTTCTAGATGAACTTCCCTTAGGAATTATAGGAATTCTAGGAGGTAATGATGATTCCAATATAGCAAATCTGTCACGACATGTATCCCAAGCAAGAAGCCTTGCACTGCCGGAATCAACAATTGACCAGTCATTAACCTTGTATACAGAGAAGTAAGGAATATCTGGCCAAACAATTGCAAGATACCTGCAATTATATGATTCAGTTAGAAAGTCAGCACAGGCAAGGTACTAAATATGATGAAGGCAGAAATTTAGAGTTTTATGCTTTGAGCATTCTTTAGTGAAAAACAAAATTATTAGAAATTATTTAAAAAAAAAAAAAGGTTTAGTTCCTTTTGAGTCATAGAGTTCCCACTGGAAAAAATTAACATCAATAAAGCTGAACAAATGTCAGAGGCAACTTACTTTCCTGAACTGCTCACAGAAAGAACTGAATATGAATCATGTGGAACAGGTGTATTAATTTGTTTCTTCCCTTGCTTGATAGGCAATGGTTCCAAAAAATCGCCCCTAGATCTTCCTGTTTCTGACAAGGAGCTATTATTTCCAAGAGATGGATTCGCTGAATTGTTTAACTGAAAATTTAGTAGCTTTAGTTCCCTTTCAACTACGTATACAGCAGAATGCTCTCGGCTATCTAATGGTGTTGGCAGGGGAGCTACAGCTGGAAGAGATCTTGCATCAAACTCACAGACTATAACACCAATATTGGTTCCAGTAGCAACAAGATGTGGCTGCAAAGTATGTGCAACCATACAATACACCTGCAGTACAAATCAGTGGTATAACAAATTCTTGAACCAGATTTCTATCAACAAAGGATAAAAAAATATATTAAAATGACAAATTTTACTATCTCCATGAAAACATAATTGTCATATGCAGCTTACCATATGTAACAAATTTCAGCTAATTCTCTATATACTGTTCAGAAACTTAACCTTTACTTACATAGTGAGCCCTCAAAGAAAGTATAGAGAGGATGCACACGTCAAAGAACTTAAGAAGTTTGATATCTGCCAAAAAATGTTCTGTGATATATTATACTAACGAGAAATATTGGGATTTACAGAAAATATGTTGCTGCTTTGATCTTGATAAAAATGGCATATTTAGTGACAAATAGTATTCTATTGCAAGATTGGAGAAAATGTCTCCACAAACTTTGTTCTTTTTAATGTTGAATTACCCTCACCTCTCTTCAAAATGATCATAATCAAGAATATTTAGATGCATTGAACTCTACTCATATGACACTTGATGGCATAGCTTCACCAAAAAGTTATGCCCAGAAAGACATGATAGAAACAACAGTCACATACCCTGAGCTTTTTATTAGGAGCAAGAGCTTGAGGAGGAATAACAGAGGTCAATTCACACAATGGTCTTGTGAGAGCAGAATAAGTGGGATGTTCAATTGCCCTGACAATAATTCAAAAAATAATTTCTTCAAATGTAACATCAATATTATTGAGCTACAGTCAATCAATCCTCACAAAGTAGTCTAACAACCTAACTAACTACAGAATAGTTATTTTGCGAAAACATAAATGAGTAACAATTTGGAAACTTAAACTCAGCCACAGGTGAGAATTACACATACCATATATGTGAGTCTTTCACACAAGTAAGAATATCAAGGTTTGGAGCTCGAGGATGGCACCAAGATGCCACACTATGGCAAGCTAATTTTGGAACTGGCTTTATACGTCGCAGCTCCTGAGAATTGAAAGCACACAAGAATAAATATAGGTAATACTAAGCCAGATCTTTCTAGTCTCTACAAACATTTTCAAAGAATTACAAATTTTCAAATGTTAAGACCAATACCACACCTTAAAGGAGACTGTGTCCCATATAGCTAATGTCTTGTCTGCACCAATTGTAATAAGCTGAGGAGCACCTCCAATCACCCTCGAAAGCTCAACTCCCACAACCCCACCATCATGTGCCTAAATGCATCAAGTTGTTTCACCAACCAATAAATTGACAGATATCAAATCAGTACAAAGGTACAGAAACGTTTAATAGGGTAGAAAAGAACTAAAAAACAAGGTGGAAGCAAATAAAGGAAAAAATTTGAATTTGTTCTCTTTTTGGCTGCAACGGAGCTTGTAGCAGGGATTTAGGCTTTTTTTAATTTGTTTAATTAAAGCATCATTTTATGCATCTGATGTCAATATTAAATACAACCAAATATTCATGCAATCACATAGCCAGAAAGGAAATAACAACGCCAACTTTCAGGAGGATTTCTTATCCTCCTTTTGTGTATTTCTCTTCTTTCTCTTAGTACAAAATTATTTTAAAAAAAATCAACCAACCCACTAATGACAACAATATTCCTGTTGGGTGGCCATACTAAGCAATAATTTGATCCATATTTTACCAATTATTGAAATGAAAAATAAAGTGGAGTATTGCCAGGGGTAAAGAATGATACTTTTAAGCTTAGCTTGGGAACAAGTTCTCGTGAATCTTGTACATGGTCTGCACTCCATAGTACGAGCAATCCATCATTAGCACCCGAAACCAGAAGAGCCTAAAGGTCATAACAAAAAGAAAATGAAAGTTTAGCAACATAATAAAACAGAAACTTAACAAACTTCAAAGCATAAAAGCAACAGAGACGTACACAGACAAGCAAAACCTGCAAATCTAATCAACAGGTTTTACCAGCAATAACAATTTGCCAGTAGATTCTCCAGTTGAACATAGTGCTACTGCAAAAGTACAAGTTCTACATATGACCTTGGGACTATTCCTAGTATACAATTAGACATATATAATTGAAACAAATTAGAATGGGCCTATAAAAGTGTTCTTCAGAAGTAGGTAGTAGTAACATCCAATAATCCATAAGCATCTTGCAGAAGCACCCACCTCAAAGCCTTTAAGTTTACTATCACAATATAAACAAAAAGCTACCAATGAACTCAGGTCCCAGGGTCTGCTGCCATTTTCTAGTAACATCAGAATTTTACAGACCATTCAGGATCCTTAACTTGTCAGGGTCTGCTGCCATTTTCTAGTAACATCAGGATTTTATAGACCCATTCAGGATCCTTAACTTGTAAATCTTTTTCTTCCTTTCTTCCTTTTTTTCAGTTTCTGATTAGTAAGCCTTCTCAAAATTCAGCTTTGACATCTTTCTTCAAAGGCTAAAGCTCCCTAAAGTTATGCCTTTTATTTGGATTGCAGTATATAATATAGTAGAATTGAATGCTAAATTTGCAAGACTCAAGGACCAATTCGTAAGCTAAAGCCAATAAGTTAAGGCACATGAATCGTTTAATTAGAACCTTTAACATGTCTCCTCATGCAAAAGGCCTTTTGGGTTTTGAAGTGTCGACAAAACATAAGTCCACCAATTAGGAAAATGAGGCAACAAGAATTGAACTTCTAACCACTCAATCATAGAAGCTTTGCTACCATGTCAAGGACCACTTCAATCCAAAAGTATAAACTATTAAGTGAAGGCCCACTTATAGTTTTATTTAAGTCTTTAACATCAAGCCTTCACAAAATAACCAATGACAAGTCCATTCATCAACCAAAGCATAGACAACAATTGCAGCAGATTTCCAACAATAATGCCATTAAAATATAATTAACATAAATTAGCATGAGTTCTCCTATGGGAAATTGAAATTTACCTCTCCAGAAGCAGCCATGAAGGACATCAAGCAAGAGATTGATCCTTTGTGACCTCCAGTGTATCTTCGCACAAGCTGCAAGGAACAGAAGCATCACTTGTAACCTGCAAATTCTTGTAATTTGAAGATTCTCTAAACATCCAGCATCGATAAGAAAAAAAGGGCAGAGGGGGTTGGTTCTAAAGTACACCTTCCAAGACATCATTGAAAGAACTCTGATGACACCATCAGATCCACCAAAAGCAACAAGAGGGCCATCACCCCCACCAGATCTATAAAGGAACTCCATGCTGCAACAGCAGATATGAGTGGATAGTATACAACTTATGTAGTATGCATAACAATTGCAAAAGAAAATTTGAAAATGACAAATAACCTTATTTGTGCTTAGTAATTATCATATAGTTAAAATATAAAATTATATGACATTCAGCATAAAGGAATAATCATGAGTGATGATGAAATTCATCAGGGTGAAGGACAAAGCTGAAGCTCAATATATTTAAGATGAAAAATAAGTGATGACTTTCACACCTCCACGAAAGATTGAATTTGCCCAAAAACAATTAGAACAGCAGCAATGTAGGAGGCAAACAAATGATTTCCAAGAGTGAAATCTAGATTAAAGATTCACCAATTTATATAAGCAAATGCCAACCCATTCATTACTTATATATATGTATCAATGAGTGTGTGCCTGTGAAAGAAACTAGAAGAAGAATTATCTGAATAGGCCTTGCCACAAAAGTCCAAGTGACTATCAGGTAGTTAACAAACAGTCTTAATAGATTGTGCGTAACAATTTTGAAATCAGTGACAAAAAGGGCTGAATATGATCACATGTAATATTAATTTACCAGAGGAGGGACTTGTTATCAAGCTCCTGCTTTGGCACATCACGGCCACGCATTGTCACCAAGTCCAAAAATATAGCTTTGTTTAAACAACATATGACAAGAAAATGCCTTCCTTTTGTTGATGGGGCAGGAGAACTAAAAGCTGATGTGAGATGATGTACAGCTGATGGAGCCTCTGCAGCTGCAAAACGATTGTGCCAAAGTTGCCAGAAGCGCACATCATCATCATAAAAATTCACCTGCATAACACTTTAAAGACAAGAGTAGAATTATGATAAATAAATAAACCATAAAAGCCAGAAAAAGGATACTAATAACATAAAGTAAGGGTATATTACCTCCCTCCACGAATGGCTTCTGTGGGCTTCCCTTTGGAATCTACAAAACAAAAGATATCATGTTACTTTTGCAGAACATAAATACTGATGGCCATCACTAATGTTTAAGAATGACAGTTTTCAGGCATAACGTGATATTAACTTGTTACAATTTCCAAGACCTATCACCAATTAGAAATAAATTCAACAACACAAGATAGATATATATTGCAAAACTAAGTGGTGACATTAAGAGAAATTCAAGCAATTCTAGCCATCAGAGCATAAAACTACAGCAAATGTTGCATCGTAGACAAACATAGCCAAAATGCCAGGAAATTATTAATTATTATAGCATAAGTGCTCACAAGGCAAATGAATCTGATTGAAGATATAACATAATTGAGAATAAAAGAATTTGGCAATCAAGAAAGGTTAGTTGATTCATCCAAATGTAGGACCTCATAGTGGCATCTGATAGAAGAGTTGACAATAACTCATCGCATCAAAGAAATACACATGGAACTTGTGAAAGTTTTGGATTAGATAAGGCTAAGAAATGAACAAGCTGTTAAAGCCGGGAAAAAGGAACGAACTCAGACTAGGATAGTAAGATGTAAGTTTCTAAATTATGGTTACTAGAGGAGTAATCGCTGAGACGCGGCCCAATCTGACATTGAGAGATAACACACTCCTGTCGACATCTACTGTTAGGCAAGACCAGTAGACCAATACAATTTACCGATAATGAGATGCATCTTACCATATTCATCAAACGCAGAAGTTCTAAATTACAACAAAAATATGACGGGCGTCAATACATTCAGTGGTACAGTTTAAGATACACCGAAGGTGTTCTACCTGTTTCCCCCTCTGCTAGCTTCTCCAACTTGGCACCAACCAACCGCCGCTCATCAACTCCACCAGCTTTTAGCTCGTATATCACCTATAGAGGGAGGGTTTGGTTAAAATAGGATAAAAGGAGGGAAAATAGCAGGGCGAAATACAAACAAGACATGAAAAGGGGAGTTACATAGATTTCAAGCAAAGCTGGACAATATGCAATACAACACTGTACCTGGCGGTGCTCCCAGTTCCAAACAGAGACCCGATCTGATGCATCGGCTGTGACCATCCATGGATGCGTAGGATGCAATTGGATCTTAACGATTTTATCACTGGTCGGCCGGAATGCTTTCAAGCGCAGCATCTTTTTCTTTTTTGTTAGCTTAATATAGTTAAAACTATAAAGAAACGATAAAGAAGAAAATTACTTGCAGAAGTCGTTAAGATCGGACCCGACCCGGCAGATTTAGTTCAAATCTTTCGGATATTCAAACTTTACATGAAGATTTGAAAAATGTGCGTTCACTAATGATGAACGCACATCAGCAACATGAAATAAAAAATTACTTCCCCCGTCACCAATCATGTCCCTTTCCTCTATTCACTTCCATATTCCAAGTGACCAAACAGGTGGGAAGACTGGGTTACACCTCCCTCTGTATGAAAGGAATTCAGGCGATGAAATAACAACACAGGTTCTTAGATTTTAGAAAACGAAAGACCCGAATTCGAAGTTGATGTGTCCGCGAGCTTCTGTACCAAATCGTCCAGTGTTTGTATTGCTCTGAAACGCCTCTTCGTACGTTTTTCTTTATACTTTCTTTCTCTTTACCCCTCCTCCTTTCGCGTCCCGATCCTCTACACATTGCTAGGATGGGCCGCGCCTGCGAAGCGGCAAAACGACGTCACTTTATCCACCTTAAACGGACCCTAGTCATCCACATTACTTAATCTAGTTGAGCAAAAATAACTCAAAACGCACCATTTCACTGAATCAAATGGTGCATTTTGACTCATTTTATTTGACAAAAATCCAGTCAATTTAAACCGTCCAATCAATGTAATTTCAGCTGTTCGTTCAAGATGGCATAAAATCATATTTTAGCACCAAAATCTGCACGTTCCATTTGCTGCTTTCTTCTTCACTGGTTCTGTTCAATCGTGGTGAGGAAAAAAATTTGGTTTTGCACGTTACATTATGCAATGTAAGGCAGGATTTTTATAAACTAAATAATTACTCTTTTTTTTTAGAGTTATTATTGTTTTGTTTGCATTAACACTCTCAGACATTTTTTTTTTTCTTCAGTTTTGTGCCATGTATTTTTCCTTTTAGAGTAATTATTGTCTGTCAAATTTTGGCACCAAGATAAGATCCAGAGTATGCAATTTTTTTGCATGGCTAGCAAGTGACAAGGCTGTGTGATGGCCAACCTGAATAAAATCAATGTCACATTCAATAAGGGTACAATATATACAAGATTTAGGAGCCACCATTCCAAAAACTAAAGAGCTAACTAAGAACCAGATCACAGAAACTAATGGCCAAGAAGGATCTGAGATAAACGAAGACTATGTGGCAGTGGTCTAACATAGACTCCACTTGGCAATTTCAATGATGTATAATGTTTAAAATATTTAGCTAGGACCTAGAAGTTCACATTCCACGAAACACACAAGAGGCTTACAAACTGTAATTATTTAAATATCCTCTTGTCAATGTGATTTATGATGTGGAAAAACAAATGTTTATATTGATAGATTTCTATTCTCTTACCAATAGATTTTTATTTTCTCTTCCTTTTGTGCTCTGGTGTTCTCTTGCTTGGACAATTCCAGATCAATAACATTTAGCTATGATGCAGGAATATTGGCTCAGATTCCTCATGCTCTTATTATTACTAACTACCTTCTTAATAATGAGGCATAAGCCAGATTATTTTCAATTCATTCCATTTCTAAATTTGATACGATGCAAATGTTCAAACTGCATTGATGGAGTAAGTCTCAAACAAACTAATAGCATTTCTGCTTCTTTTTCCTGGTTTTCCTAACAAACATATACGAGTCCGAAGGATGAGTTGGACTAGTCTCCTCTTCCGCAACGCAATGATACTTGAGAGCAAGTTTGAGAAACTCGAATCTTCGTTGAAGCTTAAGAATTAGCTCTCAGTTGTGTGACACATTCTCCAGTAACAACGTTTCCGCCAAGCATTGAAGCTCATCAAGTTCCCCACGCAGAGCCTTGTAGAAGTAAACAAATAAGAGTATGCATTTCAATGGTCGAAGGTGCCGCGTATCGAGGCCCGAATGAGCTTCCATAAGATGAAATTTGGGGGATAAAAGGACAACTAGTATCACATAAGAGGGACGGTTGAGATTGGCTGGGATTTGGCTAATAGAACCTAACAAAATGGTGCTGTTTTGACGCTTCACAAGTGCTGCACATCTTCGCGATGCATAGGGATTGGGACGCTCTTCCTTTCACTTCTCTCTGCAATTTTATTATGTCATGAATTCTTAAAATTCGATTATTGGTGTTAGGCTTTTTCTCCCACACACACATAGATAAAATAAATAAATAATAAAATATTAATATATATATATATATATAACTCAAAAAAAATATTTCCTTTTTTTTTTACAACACAAACTTCGCATGGTAGAATTTTTTTTTTTAATTACGATGGAGGCTCCTTGTCCCTATATTTGTATTTTTTTAACACGATGGATATATATATATATATATATATGGTATCTTAGTTGGCTACACCGAGCTCCATCAATTTTAGCACAATCATGCGTGAGAAGGCACAGGAATATGATTTCCATCTCTACTCTGACACCATTTCTCTTGACAGTTTAAAATGAACGAAATCAGCTACCTATTCAATGGGTAACTTAGAATTAAGAATAGGGGTTGACCGAAACTAAACCGAGTCACATAAAGAACAAACTTTGTCCTCTTTCATACAAAGCCATGCTACAAGGCACACAAGGCCGTTCATGGGGCACACAGGGCCACACGCGGTAGCTACAGAACCTTCCTCCTTCAATTTAGCTCAGCACAGCCTTCCATCGTTTTTTACTGGAGGCGTAACTAATTTATTATTCAAAAGATATCTAATTCTCATTTTAGTATTGACATAGCGGAATAGGATCAATTCAACATATATGGCGGATAAAATGAAATACTACACTTAATCTCTGATAAAGGAGTTTAGCTAGTCATACATTTAATCTGCAAAATATTCTTCTTTATTGATGAATGTTTGAATGTACAAAGGGGGAGTACTCAGAATCCTTTAGAAGAATTCAGAGTAAGTGAAATGTTTGGAGAGTGGGTTATTTAGCTTATGCTTACAAGTGAGAGTGGGTTCTTTTGCTTATGCTTACAAGTGAGACTTACAAGGCCTTATATAGATGAGGGAGCGACCGAGAGGCATTCCTCTGCCGCACTTACAATAATTGAACTTTAATAAAGTAGATTCCTTGCTGATAAGATGAAGTTGCTTTTGTCACTTCTTCTTTTTCTTTGTGTCAATTCCTCTTTTTGTTGTCGGTTGTCAGCTGCTTTAGGTCACTTCTTTCTTTGTCGTCTTGCTGAGTCATTCTTACTTTTTTCTTTTTGTCGCTTTCTTTATGTCGCTTTCTTTGTCTTCCTTCTTTGGCCTTTTCTTTATTCCTTCTTGTTACTTTGGCTCTACTTCAGATTTCGAGAATGTTGATACTTGTTGGAGGATTATTCTGAATTTCGACGGTTATGTCTTTGTTTTTGCAATAGATACATACATAGGAAGGATATTCCAACAGTTGTTGGCATATTCTTTTCTTGGTGTCATCAGTATTATCCATTTGATTTGTTTTTATATTCTTATAAAATTCAGCAAATAATCGAGGTGTTTTGCTTATTCTTCCTACTGAGTAGATACATGAATACTAACTGGTGAAATACGTTCATTGGAGTTCTTCACTGGATAAAGTTCTATTCATTTTTGAAAAAATAGTTTCGATTTCTTGAGCTCTTATTTTTGAAATGAGAGTACGAAATTCTTCTTGGTCAATAGAGGATTTTTCAGATTCCTCAAATTCGAATGGTTTCTTTGTGGTTCCAAATTTAATAAGGTTAATGGGAGGATATAATCTTTCTGAGGTTATTTCAGCTACTGTTGAATAACATCTCATATACATGGTGTATTGGATGATGATATTGTGATAGTGTTCGGCGGCTTCTTGGACGACTTTTGGTAACAGAGATAATTCTGTGAGTTCTTTCGAAGGATAAATACAGTGAACTAATCCATAATAAAATAAAGTATAAACTAATTGTGGATTAGTGCCAGGATTAATGACGACTTTGTTAATTGAATAATGAGAAGTGTATTTGATAGTTGGAGCTGATATACTGCATTGGTTAAGCTTGTGGATAATGGCTTGAAAATACTCATATTGCTCATGGAGTCTTCTTTGGGCTTGAGTTGATAAATTTAAGGTTGATGATGAGGCTATTTATGGACTGGATTGGGCCTGTTCTTGGACTTATTTGGTTTCTTGTTCTAAGATAGCCGTAAAAGATAGAATAGATAGAATATGAGTTGATGGACTTTGAGGAGTTGATTGAGGAGTTAGAGTGGGTGAAAGACCCATTATTTGTTTTTTTAATTAGATTAATCGTTTCTCTAACTCACCAACATGGGAACTGAAGTTACCCACAGCCTGAGTGAGATAATTGACTGTATTATTAATGTTATTCATTTGATTTGTTGTCTGAGAAGACAAAATACTGATATTGAGTTCCATGGCATTTATTCGTGCAATAAGATGAGGATAAGAAGCTTCCTCTTCTTGGTGCTGATTATTCGTATCTTTATTTGGTTGAGATTGCTCCATCTCTAGACAAGAAATTAGCAATCAAGTTATTTTTTCCCTTTACATACTCAATAGAATAATCATAATGAGATAAATAAACTTGCCATTTATATAACATCTTATTTGCTAATCTATTGGTTCTTAATCCTCTTGCTAACCAACTTTTTACTTGAGTGTTATCGATTCGAATTATAAAGTGACTATTAACAATAAGTAATTCAAATTTTTCTACGACTTT
This sequence comes from Erythrophleum ivorense, assembly GCA_026724425.1. Classification (NCBI taxonomy): domain Eukaryota; kingdom Viridiplantae; phylum Streptophyta; class Magnoliopsida; order Fabales; family Fabaceae; genus Erythrophleum; species Erythrophleum ivorense. Next base: position 79,156,917 of record JAIUCV010000001.1, on the reverse strand, counting down.
TATTATTGCTAGGAATTCTTTCCAAGTTGAGTGATATTTAGTTTGGCTTTCATTAAATTTTTCACTAGCATATTTAGTAATAATCTCTTGTTCTTCGCTATTTTCATGATAAAGGGCAGCGCCTCAATAATTATCAGATGCATCTGTATAAATAATCAATTTTATATTTTCCTGGGTTGGTATTGTTAACTTAGGTAAATTGCTACATAGATTCTTAATCTTCTTGATAAGTTGTTCGGTTTCCTCATTTCATTGCCAGATAGATTTTTCTCCAGCTATTTTAGTAAGTGAAGCTGTATATTTTGATAGATGGGAAATAAAATTTTTAGCTTGGTTGACTAATCCTAAAAATGATTGTAACTCTTTTTTATTTGTTATTTTGATAAAATCTTGTACTTTCTGACTAATATGTTCCTGTAATTATATTCCATTTGGGCTAATATAATGTCCTAAAAAGATTATTCTTTCCTTCCTCAATTCTACTTTCTTGGGAGAAATATTAATTCCTTTTTCTTTGACTATTTTCATAAATTGGTCTAAATGATTTTCATGTTGTTTCTTATTTTCTGAAAATATTAAAATATCATCTATGTATATTATAGCGAAATCTTTAATAGGAGCTACAAGTTTTTGTATATGTTCTTGAAATATATTTGGATTATTATGAAATCCCATTGGTAATACATTCCATTCATATAATCCTTCAAAAGTTAGAAAAACAGTATATTTTTTGCTTGACTCTTCTAACTTAATTTAAAAAAATTCTGATTATTTACAATCAAATTTACTAAAGATTTGTTTTCCTTTTATCAGATTAAATAAAAGTTCAATCTTTGGGATTGGATATCGATTTCTAATTGCTAATTCATCTAGTTTCTTATAATTTATAACCATTTTAGATTTATTTCTTCTAATTTCTGCATCGCTCATGACAATCATAGCTGGTGAGCAGTAATTTGATCTACTTTCTCTAATTAGATTGTATTGTTTCATTTCATTTAGGTGCATAATAAATTCTTGTCTGTCATTAGGTGTCCAGGGATATGGTTTGCAATAGATTTGCTTACTATAATCAAGTAATTCTATCTTAGCATAGGGTTTTGATTTTTCCCAGTGAATTAAAGGGTTTTCACTATAATTTTCAAGTATTCGGTTTTCAATAGTCTTGTGTTTTTCAATGGTTCTTAAAGATTTAGTGACTTCGTTATCAATGGCTTTCCTATTGGGAATATATTGGACTTCATTTTCTAATTATTTTCTTTTAAAGTTCGTATCAGTTCTATTATACGGATTTTGTATCCTAATTGCCCAAACTTGGTGTTTACATGGTGTTGTTAATATTAGAATTTTTTTTGTAAAATGTAGAGGCATATAGTGTCATAAAAAATCTATTCCTAGGATTATATCAGGAGTAGTTTCATTATATTGATATAAAAGTGAGATCTTTAGGTCATATTCTCCTATTTGTATTGGAACATCTTTAGCAAATAATTCTATAAAATGTATTTCTTTTCCAGCACTACTCATTCTTATTGGTTTATCTTTTTTCCATAGTTCAGAGGGTAATATATTGTATTTGGTTGTAGTTATATTTGCTCCTGTATCAATCATAGCATGGTATTTTCGTGATTGATATTTTTGGTAGTTAAATTTTACTAAAATGTAGTAAAACTTCATTAAATCATTCTGACTTTCTCTAGGATTACTACTTGGTGTTCTATATTGATTAGAATTCTATTTTCTTGAATTCTGTATGGATTTACATATTTTAAGAAATCTTTTCTTAAAATAATTTTATGAGTTTGATTTCTTATTTCTGATTCAACATATAATTTTACTTTTATAATATCACGTTTATTAAATCTTAACATAGTTTGTGCAATAGTTTCCTCTTCTTGTATTTCAATATTATTATTTGTATAATTTATATGTATTGAGCTTTTTATTAGTTCGGGGTCTATTAAGGCTAATATTTCTATCCAATTTCCTTCTTGATTTACTTCTACGAGTACTAAGTTTTCTAAATTCTTGGTTAAATCTATTTCTGGTATATTTGGCTGTATTTCTACTAAATTTGATCTTATAGGTATTTCAGCTATGTAGTTTGGCTCATAATGGCTATGACTTCTAGATCTGATTAGAGTCCTTTCTAGTGGTCTTGATTCTTGTATACTTCTTTGAGGATTTATGGTTATAACTTCTTGAGGTGTATTAATTCTAATACTTCGGCTTCCTAATCTATTATTAAATAAAATTCTAGAGGAATTTTCTTCTCCTATTTCTCTTGTGTTATCTAGTTCTAATTGTAATTGTCGTAGTATAGTAATTCTATGTCGGTCTAAAGGTAATTCTTCTAAGATTGGCATAAAATATTTATCTATTGTAATATTTCCAATATTTCTTTTATAAATTTTATGTTCGTTGAAAAATACTAGTCCTACCATTCCTGTTATACTTATAATTCTACTTCCTATGGGCACTTTTATTCCTTGTAACTTGTGGTATACAACTAGAGTTCTGTTCATATTTGTTTCAGCTCTAGAGATGGCAAAATTTATGTTAACTATTAATTTTAGTTTTTGATATATTAACTTTTCATTTAAAACTCCTAAAATACTATTGGGAATATTATTTATAATTCGATTGTCAGTAATTAGTAGTTCTATAGGTGTGTCTATTCCAGCTTTAAAGTAAGCTTTCATTAGTAATTGTATTCTTGGTATATATATTTCTGAAATTTCATCTTTAATTTCTAATTTTTGAATTTCATGTTCTATTAACGTTTTATCAATAATAAGGATTTTAAGAACTCCTTCTATTAATGTTGATTCTATAGGAAATTTCTTTTCTATGACTACAGAGACATATTTTTCTTTTTTCTTAGATTTTACAAATTTACGTAACTATTTAATAATACTTTTTTGTGTAAGATCTTAAGGTGTTAGATCTAGTTCTTTATCACGAATTTTATTATATTGTTTTTTATTGAATAACATTCTTTTTTCTACTATTCTTTCACTTGGGTTTCTAATTTCCTGGAATTCTTGATAGTCTGTTATTGGCCGGGTATTACTAGTTTCTTCTTGCATCATATTTATTTCATTTTCTTTGATTATTAAAGTAGTTTCTAAGTTTGAGCAATTTTCTGAGTCCAAATAATTTTCTGAATCCTTTATTTTATTTTGATCAGATAATAATTTGGCTTCTATATCTAAATCTTCTATTTCCTTTTTTAAGATATTTTGTTCTTCCTTTTCTTTATCTAAGGTGGCTTGTATATTTTTGGTTTTTGATTCAGACGTAGATGTGTCTATGTGGGGTATATATACTAACTTTTTCTTTTCCATTTGTTCAAATTCATCTAATGCATTAAAAATATTCATAGTTTTTGGTTTAGATTTAGGTGATTCTACTTTGGATATAAAAGGTAAGAATTCTTCGAAATCTAAACTGGCATATTCAAAATTCATAATTATTGTAATAATTAGAACGACTTTTAGTGTATGTAGTGAGTTAAGAAAGCAGTAAGAAAGCAAGTAAGTAAGTAAGCAGAAGATAGCAGATATGCAGATTATGAACGCAGGGTATCGTGACTTAAGCTAAATACAGAGATTAAGTTTCATATTTCCTTCTTATCATCCATCCATGATGCTTTGACACCATTTCTCTTGACAGCCTGAAATGAGCGAAATCAGAAGAAACAAATTCTGTCCTCTTTCATATAGAGCCATGCTACAAGGCACACAAGGCCGTTCATGGGGCACACAGGGCCACACGCGGTAGCTATAGAACCTTCCTCCTTCAGTTTAGCTCAGCACAGCCTTCCATCATTTTCTACTGGAGGCGTAACCATTCCCAGTTCTAATTTACTATTCAAAAGATATCTAATTCTCATTTTAGTATTGACATAACGGAATATGATCAATTCAACATATATGGTGGATAAAATGAAATACTACACTTAATCTCTGATAAAGGAGTTTAGCTAGTCATACCTTTAATCTGCAAAATATTCTTCTTTATTTATGAATGTTTGAATGTACAAAGGGGGAGTACTTGGAATCCTTCAGAGGAATTCAGAGTAAGTAAAATGTTTAGAGAGTGGGTTATTTAGCTTATGCTTACAAGTGAGAGTGGGTTATTTTGCTTATGCTTACAAGTGAGACTTATAGGGCCTTATATAGATGAGGGAGCGACCGAGAGGCATTCCTCTGTCGCACTTACAATAATTGAACTTTAATAAAGTAGATTTCTTACTGATAAGATGAAGTTGCTTTTGTCACTTTTTCTTTTTCTTTGTGTCAATTCCTCTTTTTGTTGTCAGTTGTCAGCTGCTTTGGGTCACTTCTTTCTTTGTCATCTTGTTGAGTTATTCTTACTTTTTTCTTTATATCGCTTTCTTGTTTCCTTCTTTTTGACTTTTGTTTTCCTTCTTTGGCCTTTTCTTTATTCCTTCTTGTTACTTTGGCACTACTTCAGATTTCGAGGATGTTGATACTTATTGGAGGATTATTCTGAACTTTAGCGGTTCTGTCTTTGTTTTTGCAGTAGATACATACATGGGAAGGATATTCCGACAGTTGTTGACATATTCTTTTCTTGGTGTCGTCGGTATTATCCATTTGATTTGTTTTTATATTCTCATAAAATTCAGCAAATAATCAAGGTTTTCTGCTTATTCTTCCTACTGAGTAGATACATGAATATTGACCGGTGAAGTACATCCATTGGAGTTTTTCACTGGATAAAGTTCTATTCATTTCTGAAAAAATAGTTTCGATTTCTTGAGCTTTTATTTTTGAAATGAGAGTACGAAATTCTTCTTGGTCAATAGAGGATTTTTCGGATTCCTCAAATTCGAATGGTTTCTTTGTGGTTCCAAATTTAATAAGGTTAATGGGAGGATATAATCTTTCTGAGGTTATTTCAGCTACTGTTGAATAACATCTCATATACATGGTGTACTGGGTGATGATATTGTGATAGTGTTCGGCGGCTTCTTGGACGGCTTTCGATAACAGAGATAATTCTGTGAGTTTTTTCGAAGGATAAATACAGTGAACTAATCCATAACAAAATAAAGTATAAACTAATTGTGGATTAGTGCCAGGATTAATGAAGACTTTGTTAATTGAATAATGAGAAATGTATTTGATGGTTGGAGCTGATATACTGCATTGGTTAAGCTTGTGGATAATGGCTTGAAAATACTCATATTGCTCATGGAGTCTTCTTTGGGCTTGAGTTGATAGATTTAAGGTTGATGAGGAGGCTATTTATGGATTGGATTGGGCCTGTTCTTGGACTTATTTGGTTTCTTGTTCTAAGATAGCCGTAAAAGATAGGGTAGATAGAATATGAGTTGATGGACTTTGAGGAGTTGATGGAGGAGTTAGAGTGGGTGAAAGACTCATTACTTATTTTTCTAATTGGATTAATCGTTTCTCTAACTCACCAACATGGGAACTGAAGTTACCCATAGCCTGAGTGAGATAATTGACAGTATTACTGATGCTATTAATTTGATTTGTTGTCTGAGAAGACAAAATACTGATATTGAATTCCATAACATTTATTCGTGCAATAAGATGAGGATAAGAAGCTTCCTCTTCTTGGTGCTGATTATTTGTATCTTTATTTGGTCGAGATTGCTCCATCTCTGCAAGATAATTGTATCAAAATAATTGTATAACATTACCCTTCTCATTTTTTTATTTTTTTCCTTTTGATTTTTTGTTCCGTAACTGTGCATATTCTTGTTCTATGGTTATCTTCCTTTTTATAATTTTCTTATTTTCTCTTAACCATCTATTTTTTCTTTCAATGTGTTTTAGGTTATATCTTCTTTGTTGATAATGAAATTCACAATATTTACTAGTAGGAAATAAAGATTTTAATGGGCATCTCCAAACATATGAATTTTTCTTATTATTTGAAACTCGTGAACATCTATATTTATTTCTGGATATTAAGTCTTGGGTTCTATATTTAGCATTTCTATATTGTTCAGTTAGGGCATTTGGATTTTTCGTTTGTTGTGGTTTATACTGTAATTTAGCTAGGTTTTGCAACCTTTTTCTATTCAAACTTCTTTTCTTTTTTGGAATTTTTGGGAATGCTTTTTCTGGGAGATTTATTTTTTCTATTTCTAATTATTCTCATATTTTTTGAAATTCGCTAAAATCTAATTGAGTAAATTTTTCAAATTCTTCTAATCCTTTTATAAGATCCTTTTCTTCTTCAACTTCTAATTCTTTCCATAATTTGTCAAATTCTTCTTGATTCCATTCTTCCAAGGTTGTACCTTCTTTGTTTCTGTTAATTTCTTGTATCATGTTAATTTCATCTCTTTCAGAAATATAATTATAATCATCTTCTTGACTAGATGTAGAGTTTTTATCTAGTTCCACAATTAATTTTTCGATCTTATATATTTCTATGTCGGAATAATCTAATTCTTCTCCTATATAGGTGTTAAATTCTATTGGCTCTAAATCATGTTCTTCAGCTATTTCCATTAAATTAATTATTTTTCTCTTCCTAGGTTTTTTATAGTTTATTGCTATATGTCCTAATTGTCTACAGTTATAACATTGACATTTGCTACGATAATTTTTATAATTGACTATTCTTTGTCCTTTCTTATAATATTTTCCTAGTGCAAAGGGTTTTCTAGACTTGGCTTTTTCTCGAAATCTTGATTTTGGATATTTTCTAAATCTATATTCATAACGTTTGTAGAGTTTTTTTTTTATATTTTTTCTGGTATTTCCTTACTGGGTATTTTTGTTTAGGGGTACATCCTCATTTATGAGGTGTTTCGAAATGGTTACATTGAAGGATTAATTTATGTGTTTTATAATATCGATGATGTTGCCAAGCTTCTTTGCATTTGTTAGATAAATATTTCCTAAGAAAATCTTCTCGTCGTCCCATAATGTCTACGTATGGCATTAATTCTATTCTATCGTTAAATGCTCTTTTATATTCTGTTATGATTGATTCTGATATTAATTTTGGTAACTTGTAATAGAATAAATCTAAATAAAATCTTTTTTGTTCATAAGTATTTATTCTGGCTTCATAATAATATTTTTGGTATTCGCAAATGTACTGATTTAAGATTTTTGGTTCTAGGGAACATATTTCAATTTGACGTAATTTATTTATGGCTCTATCTATCTTTGTTTTTTCATTGGCTCAGACACTTCTTCTTAGAAATTCATTTCTTAGAACTTGTTCATATTTTCTTAATACTAATGCATAAAATTCCTTATTTGTTATATATTCAGATACTTGTTTTACTTGTTGCATAAATTCTTCTGTTAAACTTTTCCACCATTCTAGGACAATACCTGTAAAACTAGCTTCAATTATTAGAATGACTGATTGTATACTTGTTATTCTATTTATTAAGGCTATTAATTGTGATTTACTCCATTCTTCTAATCTTCTTTCTTGATCTAGATTACAATCTATCTTTAACCATATTCTTGAATTTGGGATTGATTTTGTTTCATATTGTTCTAATGGAGGGAGTATAAATTTGTTATCTTTAGATGGGGTGTATATAGTTTCATACATAAACTCATTACCCATATTCCTTATTGGTTCTTTGTGTTTTAATTCTTGTTGCTCAATTTCGGTTTCTCTACTAGTTCCTTCACCTCTTCTTTGATACCTTACATCAGATAAATTGGGTGGACTAAAGGGTTGGTTTGGTGGTAATTCCTCAAGCTTTGTAGTTTGCATATTTACTTCGTAGGTGTCTTGTTGTAAACACCATATTTTGTTTGAGTCACTCTTTCCTCTTGCATATTGTCAGAAGGCAATCAAATTGTCCCAGACAAAATACGTGTTCTTATCTTTACTTATTTTTTATGCAAAAAAAATCAAAAATTACATTTTCAATTTCTTTGCCTAAGAAACAAGTAAAGAGGGGCAACTGTGAACACCGTATTTTATCTGGGTATACTCTAAAAATAGAGATAAAATTAAGCTAATAAAAAAATAATAGAAAACAAAAATCAAAACAAAAATCAATAGGTCATTTCAATTTAATAAACTAAAAAAAAATCAAAGAAAATAGAACTCAAAAATAAAATTAAATTTAAAAAAAAAGTAAAAGTACAAGCCCATTAATCCAAAGTTAAAATAAAAACAAGAATCAAATAGGAAGTAACAAAAATCCAAAAACAAATAGAATTTTAAAAAAAATCAAAAAATCAAGAGAGACTAGAGAAAGAAAAGAAAAATGAATTAAAAATAAAAATAAAAAGGCTAAAAGCAAATAAAGTAAAAAAAATAAAAAAAACTACAAAAAATGTCAAAATAATATAAATTTAAAAAGGAAAAATTTAAGATGAAAAAATTGGAGCTTAATTCAGTAGAGCCCAAAAAAAAAAAAAGCCCACTTCCAGCTCAATCTAAGGCCCAACTACCAAAACCTAAACTAAAAAAAACAAGAAAGAAGAAACCCATTTCCTTTCTTAGCCCAATCACCCTCAGCCCAACAACCCTTAGCCCAAGATAAGCCAGTCCACACGTCCGGATCCCCTGAAAATCCTACCCGATGGTTCCTGTGGTCCCCCATCTATTCAGTCCTCTCTCGAGTAGACAAAAGGGACGAATGGACAGACAGGAAAAGGGGACGCACAAAAGCAGAGCTACACAGACACAGAGAGGGAAGAGAGGGGACAGACAGAGAGAGGCAGAGACGCAGAGAGGAAAAAGAAAAAACGCAACACACAGAGAAGGGGGGATGGACGCACAGGGGAACGGACAGAAAAGAAGACCCTGAGAGAGAGAGAAAGGGATAGCGCGAGGGAGAAATTGGAGGGAAGAAGGGGAGTTTATTTTCTGAGAGGCGAAAAATTGGAGGAGAGTGAAAGAGAGATGAGGAATTTCTGATTCAGAGCAAGAGTGGACGAAAGAGGAAAAGAAGGGAGAATTTCGAGTGCACAAAGGGGGGAGAGATTTTTCGGGGGGTCTGGGGGTTTTGGAGTCGAAGAACCAGGGAGGATCGAGATAGGTAAAAGGAGATTAGGGATTTTCGGTTGAAGAAAAACTGGTGAGAGAGAGATTGAAAAAGGAAGGAGGGAATGAAAAATGCATAACAAAGGTAGGGACGTCAGGATCAAGGAAAGGGAAAGAGACTTCTGGTCCGAGGCTGGCTTTTACCCAGCCGAATCTGATGATATCTGCCGTTATCACCACGGCTTGCAGCCTTTCTCTAGAGAAGAGAAAGAGACGAGGAGAGGATAAATGGAGCAACAAAAGCAAAGGAGGGGGTTGCAAGGAAAGAGAGCTTGGAAAAAGATTCACCATCTCTGCTTCTTAGAGGTAATATCTCTGACTATTGTTCTCCTGGCTTCTAGTTCTTCTAAGTATACCGTTACAGAAGGTCTAGGTCTGTGGAAGATTGGGCTTTGATTTCAGAATGTTCCTTGCCCTTGTATGCTCTGATTTAGTTCTATATTGATGGAGGCTTATCCTGCTGTGTGGTCCTGGTCATTTGCTGCATAGTTTAGAAGGAATAGAAGAATCCATATGTTGTTACATATATAGTTGTGAATGCTTAGTGCAGTGATGGTTCTCAAAGCATCATCTTAGAATCCGTAAGCAGAGTTTGCCATATATTTTATTTTTTTGGGTTCTTTTTCCATTTATGTGTTTGCAAAAAATTTTGCATTTGGATTCTGCCTTTATGATTAGTAGGTATCTGTTTTTCATGCTGAAAATTTGTCTGTAAATAAGCTTAACTCTGTTCATTTGTTCCTTGTTACCATGGGCTATCTGATAAGTTTCCTGAGCTTAGTAGGGTTGTTAGCGGTGCAGTGGGGCAATTTTGGGTCATAATGGGTTTATTTCTTTTGCTTTGATCGTATGTCGCGTAATCAAGAGATAAGAAAAACTCGATGTTTTCCTAGATTTTCATGTTGCAGAAATGATGTTGATCATGTAGTGTTGTGGCTTTGTTTTTGGGTTTGCGTCACCTTTGATTCCATTTCTGTTATCAAAGAATGAAATGATTAGGTAGCTATTGGTTTGTCATTCTGCCTTTGAAATTGAATTAAGCTTCGCAAAAGCAATGCTAGTCATTTCATTGATGCAAGATACCTATTGGGTTTAGCACACAGAGTCAATTGTTCTAGTGATTTTGTTTTTATTTTTGTTTTTTTTTTATGATTTTGGACATGGTAGAACTTCACTTGAAATGATTTCTTCACAAAGTTGTATTTGATAGTTGACACTACTTCTTTTGATTTTGTTCCTTTTGCATTGAGTTTGACTGGAAAAGAGAAATGGGATTGTGGAGGATGTGGAAAAGCAAAGGGATGTAAAGGCACACAAGCGAAGTCAATTGATTGCAAACTGGAGGACAAATAGAGGATCAAGACTGAAAGGAAGGCTGGATCTGGAGGAAAGAAGACAGTATGACAGGGATTCCAATTACTAAAGACTTGGGGAAAGCGTGAATAAGCTGGACGATGGAAGCATATTCATGGAGACAAAAAGTTGGTCTGGGCTTTGCTTTATTTTTATTTTTATTTATTTATTTATTTATTTATTTTGTATTTGAAATGTATATGAATGTGATGTTTAATTGGCCACACAAACACACATGAACACAGTCATTGCATTGTTGTAAATATGTTATTTTCTTGTTTTTATTTTTCTCATATTTTTTTTAGAGTAGCCGTATGAGATTTTATATCTCCTCGAGTATCCAAGAGGCATCTTGGCTGTGTGTGACAATAAGTCTCTTCAGTCATATGATTGGGTCATCAAATATTTTTGTACAAATTTTAGGGTTCAACAATTAACACGTAAAAAAAAAAGAAATATTAAGAAAGGAGGTAAATTTCCAAAAAAAAAGAAGGTTTCAAAAATAAAATAAATATTTTTTTAGAGAGCAAAGTATGCTTCTTTTCGAATAAAAAAAAAGAGTTTAAATGCTGATTAAAAAAATATATAATTGTTAGAAAATCAAATAAATTGTCTCTTTTCAAGAAAAAATCAAAATGATTAATTTCCTTCTTAAATTTATAAATTTCTCTCAAATTTTCTTTTGGACAAAAATTAGAGATTAAAATATGCTTCATGGAAAAGAAAAGGGAATTAAAAAAAACATAAAGCAAAAGTGAAAACATCATTCCTAAATAAAATATAAAATAAGTAAAGTAGAAAAACAAAAAGACAAAAAAAAATTCAAAAACATGCAAATTAATTACTAAAATTTTTTAAAAGACTAAGAGATTCAAAATTAAGAAAAAACCATTAAAAAGAAGGAAAAAAATAATAACAAAGAAGTAGGATCAATTTAGTTTGTGCAAGTTGAAAATTTATAAATCACTTTTAAGATTATTTAAAAAAAATGAAAAAATGAAAAAACTTAATGATTTTTTTTACCTCTTTTTTCACTCATCACTTAAACAAAAAGAAAATAATAACAATAAAACAAAACAAGAACAATTAATTTTTTTAAGAAAACAACAAAGGAAAAAATAAATAAATAAAGACAAAAAAAAACAAAGAAAAGAGATAAAAACAAAAAAATAAAACAAATAAAAGGAAACAAAAAAAACTAAAAAAAGAGAACAAAAGAAAAAAAAAACAAAAAAAAAATCAATAAAAAAAAGAGAAAGTAAGTGAAACAAATAAAAAAAATCAAGAACAAAAGTCATATCTAATAAAAGAATTTTATTGAAAAAATTTAAAAGACAAAAAAAAATAGTAAAAAAACAAGAATAAAACATAAACAAAAATGAATGAAAAGCCAAAAAAAATGATAAGGAAAAGAGAGAAAAAACTGAAAATGCAAGGAAAATAAAATTAAATTTTCTTTTAACTAATTAAAACACATAATCCAATTTTAAAATCGTTTTATTTGTTAAAAGAAAAAACACTTTTTATTTTCTTTGTCTTTTCAAACAAACAAAACCAAAAGTAAAAACAAAAAGGGAAACAAAACAAAATCAATCAAAAATTTAAAAAAAATCAAACAAAAATAACAAAAGAAAAACAAAAACAAAAAAATAATAACAAAAAAACAAAAAAAAAAATAACAACAAAAAAACAAAACAAAACAAAACATCAACCAAATCTCTACTCGAACTACGTAGATTTTGATCCGAGGTCTTAGGTCAAATCCGCCTTTGTAAATAAAATATTTTTCTTTAAATTTATTTTCTTTCCTTTTTATTTCAATTATTAAATTTCTTTGCGTTTTACTTTAACTTTGATTTTCTTTTCTACTTTCAACTTTATTTCATTTTATTTCTTTATTCCTATTTTGCATGTGATTTGTATGGAGAATTAAAATAGAATTAAGGCCATTTTATTTTTGCACAACTGATTTAGGGTAACCGTTCTTAGTAACGGGTGTAGTAGGGTGCCTAACACCTTCCCTACTCACAATCGACTCCTGGATCTATTTTCTGGTTTGTAGACCATTTTCCAAATAAAGGTTTTTTCAAAGTTCTGCCTTTAAAAAAAAAAATTTGGTGACGGCTCCTGAACCATGAGCTATTACACTTATTTCAATTTTGAATTTCGGTTTTCAATTTCAATGAGAAAATCGAATTTCTCTGTTAAAGGCACCACACGGTTGCATTTTTCGGGTGTGACAAATAATATGAAAGAACTTAGCTGAGATATATGATCAATCAATGGCATTATTAGGTATTGAATGGTTGGGAATCAAATGGATGGACATCTTCTAAGCAGGAGTTAAACAAAGAGACTTGTTCATTAAATTCATCAATATGATTTGTTGATGGATTTGTCAACAGTTCACATACATCATTTGTCTCGATACCTGGGTCCACATTACTAGCAGAAATATGCGCATATAATCTTAATGCCCTCACTTGTGTGGGAAGTACTAGTTTACTTGTCACATCATTTGGACATCCGAGTTATCTTTCAAGGTACACGATAAGTATTAAGTTAAATTAAGTGATATTGGATATTGATATACCAACTTAGACATAAATTATCTTGACTCAAGTTGTTGCTCTTCCCCAACCATGACCTTCAACTCTTTGAGATCAATATTAGAGCTGACTATTAACAATTTTGATTTGTCACATACAAATGTTATTCCCTCATTACTATAAAAAATTCGTTTATTTGCATAAATATATATAATTTTTTTTATTTTACTCATTGTAAATCCTATCCTAATGTTTGTGTGTAAATAAAAATAAAACAAAATATATTAATATTTCATAAAATTTTAATATTTCATTATAGTCAACATATTATTATATAACAATTGAATTTTTAATTATCTACAACATATTATTATTTCCTAAATTAAGATTTTATATATACACAAAGTTATATAAATATTTAATAATATAAACAATAATGCTTGAAATATATCATAATGTAATAGAGTTTATTTTGCCAAAAAAAAATTTAAACAAGATAAGTCAACATAATTTTTGTAAACAACAATTAGGTGAGAGTACTCACCCAAAATCAAATTTTATAGATTAATAGAGTAGACCCTTAAATAAGATAAATCTATACAATCTTTGTTAGTAATAGTTATAATATAGTAATATGTTTATATAAGCTTCATTATACTAAAAATAGAATAAACAACACCAAATCACAATTATATTTAATACTAAAAATAAAAAAATAATATCAAATTATAATTATATTTAATACTTACTATAATATATTGTTGCAATATTTCATTATTATTGGCTAAATTGTATAAAATGGAAGACGATAAATGAAATAGAATATGAAAGATAAACAATAAAATATGAGAGAGTTTGAGATTAATCATAATATGAAAGCCCCGGAAAATTGAGTTGAAGCAATGAAAAAATTGCAAAAATTATCAATCAGCCCAATATACATATATATATATATATATATATTATTAAATGTAGAATGTTATATTCTACATTCATTATTTTCATTATTTCACTGCTTGAATTAGTAAAATATTACTGATTTAGTCAGTGAAGTATCATTAACCCTCAAGTCAATAATAAAAATATCACTGATCCTTAAGTTAATGATTCCTTACTAATTCAAGATCCAGGGATTTGAAAAATAATAAAATTTTTCAAGAATGCAAAGCCACAATTTTTATATAAAATTAAAATATTAAACAAGTTAAAGTGACACAAAGAGTAACACAAAGTCTTTCTATAAAAATAAAAAATATATATCATAATTAAAAAAAAATTCTACAACGAGAGAGAGAGAGAGAGCCAGCCATCGGTGTGTTATTATCATGTAACAAATTTTATATCAAGTACTTTTGGATATTATCATGTAACATATTTTATATCAAGTACTTTTGGCTTTGATGTAATGAATCGAGGGGGTGGGTGGGAAACTGGAGACTTGGAAATACATGGGTCGCATCGCGTGAAAACCTTTCATGGATTGGGCTGTAGGCCTCTCCAAGATACAATCCACGTGGGTTACTATAAGCCCATTTAAATTTTTAATAAACTGATAAATTATAATTACTTTAATTAATTTTAACTATTCATATCTATATGAATGATAAACTGTTAAATTGTTCTTAATAATTTATGTAGCATTTGATTGGGGTATACTTGATTAATAATTTTTGAATTATAAATGACATAACTCAGTTTTACATTTATCTCATATAAGCACACATATATGTTTTAAAAATGCGAAGAATGAAAGGAAGTTGACAGCCCCAAACCTACTCGGAAGCGTGTGGATGACGCTGGGTGCCCATACTTCTTCGGAAGGCAGCCAATTGAACAGTTGAATTGAGAAATCTGTCGAGAAAAAGCCAAAAAGGAGAAAAAAAGAAGAAGATAATTGAAGCCTTGAGATTTGAAACAGGGAACTGTATGCTAATTTCGTCATCGTACGCTATTTGTCAATCCCATTTGTTCCATGCGCCAATACCAAGATATTTTGCTGATCTTCCATATTTTTTTTCCTCGCCTGTCCCTGTCACGTATTCAAACACAACTGGTATGACAAGCCTTATTAGTTTCTATAAGAATCTGCTCTATTCTTCGGACTCTTCACATTCCATTGCTTCTTAACGGGAAGGAGAGACAGGGAAATGGCTTCAACTCCGTTGTCTCTGATTACTTTGTTTTTAGCTCTCTCCGCCCTTTCTCTGCAAGTATATTATTCGTCTTCTCGTTTCTAATAGATAGCTTTTGAAAATTTTAATTGTTTGCTGTTGTAGAAAAAAATTTCTGCGGCTTTGATTCTCCTTTTGTCTATTTCCTGTTAGTTGCTTAGCTGAAGAAATTAAATTTTCTGTTGTTGTTCATTCGTTTGGAATGGTGTTCAGTGTTCTTATTTCGAGTTGATCTGATGATTTATTCTTTTGCGTTTTTGGATGGAAATACGTGCTTTGCGAATTCGGTCTCTGGTGGCGTTGTTACGGGGAACTAGAATAACTGCTCTATGTATTTTCTTAGCCGAACATTTTTATTGTGATATTAGGAAGAGTGAGATACAGAGAGACGCTAAATTTGACCCACTGGAGCTTTATCTAACTTTATTGTGGTCATGTGGTTCTATGAGCGTTTGACTGAACTTACGGTACAGTTATGCTTCATTTTCAGAAGATAAAAGGGCAGATACTATAAACGTTCTTCGTAGCAATTTATCTCACATCGAAACTTGGTCTCTTGTTAGCTCTTCAAGTAAGATCTGAAATCATTTTCTGAATTTAACAGATGTTTATTTTGCAAACAGATCATTGAGGCAGAAACAGAAGAACTCAATAGTCTCAAGCTTAACTCTCGTATTCTTCAGGTGATTTCATCCTTTGCACTTCTAGATCCACTTTGTTCTGTGTTTGTGATACGGAGATTATTTGCTTGAGAGAGATATTGTTACAAAAATAATTAAACGAAGAAAGAGCCTACAGGATGGCAGTCTTGTATATATTTATCACCAATTCTAGTTCTACTTTTAAATTTTAATATGAATATTGTGAATTTTTAGTTCAAGCCATGTGTTGAATCGTTAAACATCAACATGCAGGAGTCTATTATTGAACAGATTAATGGAAACCCAAAAGCAGGATGGGAGGCCGCCATGAGCCCTCGTTTCTCTAATTATACAGTTAGCCCTCCATCTGCATTACTTTGTTTATATTTTTTTGACCATCTAATGTACTTTTCATGCCCATGTTTAAATTATATATTATGCTTTGAGATTCTAAGATCTTGGTTTTGTTGCACAGGTTGGACAATTTAAACGCCTTCTAGGAGTCAAGCAAACACCTAGAAAGGAATTGAGAAGTACTCCTGCCAAAACTCATCCAAGATCATTAAAATTGCCAAATAAGTTTGACGCAAGAACAGCTTGGTTGCAGTGTAGCGCAATTGGAAGAATTCTAGGTTACCTTCTTGCTCCTCCTCCTTGATTTTTCTAACTAACTTATTCATACGCAAGAAATTGCTGATTCTTCTTCTCCTTTGATAAACACATGGGATGTTGAAACAATTTACTAATTAAAGACCAGGCAAGTATCTACTTTTCTCATGTTAACAGCTTTTCATATATCAAAGGTTCAAAAAATTCTTAGCAGATCTAGATGTTGATCATTCAGGGTCACTGTGGCTCTTGTTGGGCATTTGGCGCTGTTGAATCATTATCAGACCGTTTCTGCATTCATTTTGGCATGGTAACTAAAACTTATTACCAAAATAAGATTGAACTTTAATTTGCTTATTATATATCTGAGTGTGTATGATCCATAAATTTGTAGTATACTCTCTCTACCCCGTTCCTGGATCAGGGGCTTGAAAGAGGAATTGATAGAATTGATAGCCTATATGTTCATTTAGCAGAATGTGTCACTCTCTGTTAATGACCTACTCGCATGCTGTGGATTTTTGTGTGGATCTGGCTGTGATGGGGGTTATTCTCTCAATGCATGGCAATACCTTGTCCACAATGGTGTTGTCACTGAAGAGGTAACAAGTTTTCATTTTACCTTGGTAGTTTCTTTTGGAGTGAATTTATATAGAAATGTTACCAAGGATCCTTCACATTTGGATCTTCCCTCTTATTGATGCTAATCTTTTGTAAAAGACCTTTCTTTCCCAACTTGGCCATATATTCCTGTTTTTGCCCGCTCTTACGATCAGAAATGTTTAAATTTCGCAGTGTGACCCATACTTTGACCAGACTGGCTGTTCTCACCCTGGTTGCGAGCCTGCATATCCAACCCCCATGTGTGTTAGAAAGTGTGTCAATGGTAACCAGCTTTGGAGGGAGTCAAAGCACTATAGTGTTAGTGCATATAGGGTCAACTCTGATCCCTATGATATCATGGCAGAAGTTTATAAGAATGGGCCAGTTGAGGTCTCATTCACAGTTTATGAGGTAAGTGAAAGCTTAATGATACTTTTATATTTGAGTGTGCTGCAACTTATATGAACTAATTTTGAAAATTTTTATTTCTTATTTTATTTGACATGTATATAATTAGAACTTGGTGACAAGCATTTCCTTTTTAAAAAGGACTAGTTCATTTTTTTAAAAATCGTTGGTTATTTTATATTTTTATGATGATTATCAAGTTAAGTAAAATATGCATTTTAAGGTACTAAACAAGCTTATGACGTCAGCATAATAAGGATGCTTGTTTACACTGAGAAAGGAATTTTTTAAAGAGCAGTTATTTAGCTACAGAAGAATGGAAGTGAAGCTCACGGAGAGTGCAAGAAAGAGTGGAGGTTTGGAGAAAGCACATGATAAGAATATAAGATTTTACAGTGTCTTCCGTGAAAGAAAGTGGCCACCTTTCCAGTTCATAATCCCTATATATGAAGTACTATTAAGAGATGCAAATGAAGAATAGTTTGGTTCAGCTGTACGGGAAAACCGGAAAAGGACATTTAGGAATTAGAGGAAGCATTCTTCAGGCTTAGGCTAATGCATTAGAAAATGTCTGTCTCATAGATTGTTGAGTGGAACGTGCAGTTTATTACACTTGTTATCTTGAAGGGCCTTGCCTTATCATATTCATATGGGACGTTAGGACAGTTGTCACTTGGAATGAGGGAGAGGTTAGTTGGATTAGTTAGTTGTTAGTAAAAGTTGTTTTAGAATGTATCAATAATATGGGAGGTTAGTTGTTATATGTGAAATGAATTGAATAGTGTGTAGAATTCATTTCACACACATTACATTTACTTCATCCCTTATTTATAGACTACTAGGGATGCAAGCCATCTAATAGAATTAATAACTTCTATTAACAACTTATTAATCCAACTAACTTCTCCCTAATCCCAAGTAACAATAGTGATAGCAAGAATCATAATGTTCGGTTTTCTATGGTGTATGCTAGGAACCATGGGATATGAAATCAGGATGTTCATTTTAGGGTAGCAGTGCAAGAATTGAAGATGTGATGATTGAGGATTGTTTAAGGGTGAAAAGCTTGAGTGGGGATAATTGAAGGGGAGAAAAGGATAAGGATGTGATAACTGGAACAGAAGAAGTGATAGTTGGAAACACAGCCAGGAATAGTTAAGGTGGATATAGGTGAGGAAATTTCTATTATTTTTTATACTTTTCTGTTTAATATAATAGTTATCAAACTCATCTAATTGAGTTTTTCTTTTTCTTTTCCATTCCTTTTACAAACAAAGTTTACCGGATTGGTCAACATGAATTCTTGCTTTTGGTTAGTCCTGGATCTAGTTCAATTAACCCTCTGTGCTTTACCGTAAATGAATTTTGTAAGCTGTGCTTTGTGGCCATTGTGAAGTCACAGTCAAACTAAGTACTGCACAACTAGAGCTGAACATGTACGACCGAGTTTTCCAGTTTCCTTATATGCTTGTGTTTCGATGCAGTGATTGACTAGATTTTGAATGAAGTGATCTCTATGATGTCTGGAACTTAACTGAGAGAGAAACTTGGACTCAATTTAAATACTCTCAAGCTAGTGCTCTGAGGTCACAAACTGATAATAAATAAATGTTGAGTAATGTTGTGTGTTTGTGCACTTTAATTCAATTGTGCTTCTCTTCCTCTATAAGTTCAAGTGGCTATTGCTCACTTTCCACTCCTGTCACTAATTCATGTTATACATAATTTTTGGTGCAGTGGCACTTAATCAGGAGTCATGTTGTTACTGAAAAAATTTGTTCCTTCCCTTCTGTGCCATGCATCACTTAACCGGTCATCTCTTCTTCACACATTTCTGGTCTCTGTTATACTCCATTTTGTGCTTGATTGATTCCTTTTACTTGGGCTGGGTTCTTGCCTTGTGATGCACTATTGAAGTCTAAATGGAAAAGCCCCCTCCACAACCCCCCCCCCCCCCCGGGGGCGCCCAAAAAAAAAAAAAAAGCTTCTTTCGGCTTGCTTGTCACTTGGGTTTGCTCTTTAAACCTGCAAATACATGGATGGCGTGGGCCTTATTCTCTCTGAGAAGGCTAACATTGATGCAGATAGGGACTTGCTGCTGCTGTTGAGTTGATTGCTACTGAATTAAGGGTTAATGTTTTCTAGTGCAGGAGAGTCATTAGATGTCCGATAGTGGGCAGCAATAGTAGAATACACATAGTTATGCAATCTAAACTGAAAAGGTTTGGTAATAGAAATATTTGGTAAGCTAAGTTCGTGTCCTTTAAGTTTGGGACATAATCCAACCCTGCTAGACTAGAAACGACTTGACAATACAAACTGGTCTTACTATGTGCTCCAAGGATCACAACCCAACATTTAAGCAACTACAGCTGAATCTGAGTTGTTGGATTATTGTTAGAGAGAGTACGAAAGTTGGAGTCAGTTTTTGTTTTTATAGCTTGGTCTCTTATATGATGTAAAAGGCTGATATGTGCAACTTTCTAGGTCGCTTTTACGTCCCCATCATAGATGGAAGACGAATACTTTATCTGAATAATGTATGCATTATGCCTGTTTAAGCTCTGGGGAGAGCCTCTCTTATTCCCGTTTGCCAGTGAACTTTCAATTGAAAAAAAAAAAAAAAACACATTTGAAACTATTCTCCCCAACTTTTGCATGCCATTTCAGGACCTCGAAACAAAATGATTACATTAATATTGTACCTTTTTGTTTTTAATTTTTAAAATAAGGATGCCTTTTCCTTGTTTGACCTTATTACAGGATTTTGCTCACTACAAATCAGGAGTTTACAAACACGTCACAGGTTACGTGATGGGAGGTCATGCTGTAAAGCTAATTGGGTGGGGAACCACTGATGATGGAGAGGACTATTGGGTACATTCACATGTTCATAATTTTTTACCTTTAATTTTAGCTTCATCAAATATTGTCAGAACTTCTATATTGATTGTGTACTTTCCACTGTTTCAGCTTCTCGCAAATCAGTGGAATAGAAGTTGGGGTGATGTATGTTTATTCAGTCACTCTTCGGTTTGAATTTCATGCAGCTAAATATCCTTCACTGATGATCTAATTTAATCTGAAATGTTAGGATGGTTATTTCAAGATCAGAAGAGGCACAAACGAGTGTGGTATTGAAGATGAGGTTGTTGCCGGTTTGCCTTCCACCAAAAATCTCGCAATAGAGGTAGCTGATGTGGACGCTGATGCTGCCGTTTCATTCTGAATGTAGATATTACTAATTACTTAGATGTTGTATGCCCAATTAAACATTCTGGGTTTAGCTGTACCATTATTTTAGGGAAAACTTGATCAAAATTATCTAAAGATTATGACATTAAAAGACTATAAGAATGACGGCTGTAATTAGCACAGCACATCTAGTGCGTCGTGATCCGCTGTTAATTCTGCTCATGATCGTGATGATGCTAGAAATGAACGCAAGGCTTGATATTTTTTAAGGTTCCCATGGGAAAAATATCAAACTTCTGTTTGGAGACTCTCCAATATATTAAGTGGAGAGTACGTCTAAGATATGCATATTGAATTGTGTGGCATAGAATTAAGATCGCATCATGAGGGGGTGAAAGTGAAAGGAAGACTAGATTTTTGTTTGTGATTTTTTATAACGATGGAAAAAAATTAAGTACAATTTTATTTATATATTTTTTTAATAAAAACCAGATAAAGTGGGGTTTTTAATAATTTATTACTACATAATTGAATATTTTTAAAAAAATTTATATATGTTATGTTTTTATTAAAAAATTAATAAAAATATAGAAATTTTCTAAATTTAGTCTTTTAATAATTAGTGGAAAATATTAATTTCTTAACCAAAGAAATGGAGGTGATGTGTGCTTCTCTTGATATAAAATGGAGAAGAGGTAACAGTTTTATTTGCACTAGTCAAAATCAATATCACGTGTTTTTTTTCTAGTTAAAGAATCAATATCACGATGGTTTCTCAAAATGAACACACTCTGGTAGTCTTACTGGGGATTAGTCTAGACATCCAATGCTTAATTGCACGGTTTGATCAAGTTTAAAAGCTAACATGGTTAACGATAATAATTGGTAACAAATCAAACTCTACCGTGATCCATGGCATATTATTACACGAATCAAAAAGTCAAAAAAAAATGAAAATTTAGATTTAGATATGACTGGAAAAAAAATTTTAGTTTGAAAGAAAATGCAAAACTTTTAGAAATAGAGAATAAAAATTAGAATAAGAATCAAATTTAAACATCAAAATTTTAAATATTTTAATTCAAAAGAAGTGTTGAACTAAAATTTCGAAATGTGTGTATATCTTTTTTGCCAATAAAATACACAAATATACAAATATATAGAACTAGCATTAACCCTTACAAATTCAGAGATTGGTAAAAAATGTGGGTCTCATAATTAAAAAAATTAAAAATAAAAGAAAATGTGGTTCTGCAAAAAACAAAAAAACAAAAAAAAAATAGAATAAACAGTAATAAACAATAATAAATAGTTTTTAAACAATGACAAAATAGTACATGCACAGTACACTAATAATGTAACATTATAAACAATGCAATAAATAGTGTAAATACTTTTTTTATATATAAATGTTTTTTAAAAAAGCTACTTGGCAACATGTATTTCACATGTTTTTTAAATTTCTTTCTTATTTTTTAAGTTACTTTCGTCAATCCTTCACACGTGCACAATCTATTTTTTTCCCTCGTAAGTGTTGAATATTAATTGGCAGTGACTTCTTTGTTAACTTCGTTGATATAAATTATTATTAAAGTATATGTGATTGATTTGTAAAATAAACGGTTAAATACTTAGATTAAAGTTTTGTGAATTTTCATTTTTTATAGGGATCTGATCTTGCAACGCCACTTTTGACTTATGTTTGGGCCCCAGAAAGTGACCAATCAACCCACTCAAATCCCAGATTTACCAATCCAAATGTCATACCTTGCACGTTTGTTTGTTTTTATCCACTTTCTTCAGTCCTACTGAGTCTCTTTTCCTGCCACTTTTCTTCTTTTTCTTCTAGGAGGAAATCCTGTCATAAAAATTATTCCTATCTATTTTTGTGGCGAGCAAGATCTTTGGGACACAACCCTATAAAAAGCATTATCAAAGGATAGGTGGCGACTGTTGATGGGCGGTTGGGCATCTTTCATACAAAGCTACCGTGGCAAAGAGAATATTCATAGCATACCCCCTCCGAATTTAGGGCAATCTAATTAAAAAATTTGCATTAGCTCATTTTTACAGTCCGATTGAAAATTCGTATATTATCAATCTGCCCACGCGGTTCCCTTTCTTTTGAGGAAGAAGAATATATAGAGGAGCAAAAACTGCTTTGTTTCTGTTGTCTAGGAAATATTAGCATCAGGTATCTGAGCTTTCCGGAAAATCCTTTAAGGTAAAAGAAGGGAATTTCCTCCTCATGATTCTAAATTTGTGGGAAGTGGATAACTGATAATCCCCTTACGTTGGAATGAAATGACGAGAAGTCATATTTGCCTATTTCTCAGATTTTCTATCTGCCTCCTCGCCTTTCCCCCGTAGACGGCACAACCATGCCTCATATTTCTCTTCTTTCTTCTTTTGTTCTGGAAGTGATAATTTCTCCTCGCATTCTGCGTTTCAGTTGTTTCGAGCTTGTGAATATTAGCTTATGGGTCACAGACGAAGGTGAATTGTAGAAGATACAGAGAATTCGAAATTAAATGAATACAAGGGCGCCTGTTTGGGTTGTGTTGTTTGTGTTTATGTGAGTTATACTGACAGTGTCAAGAGTAATAGAAGTTCTGAAAAGTAGAAGATGTCGATAGCGAAAGAGCCAGAGCAGGTGATGAAATTGAGGGGAGGATCGGTGCTGGGAAAGAAGACCATTCTGAAGAGCGACCATTTCCCTGGTTGTCAGAACAAACGCTTGTCTCCCCAGATCGAAGGCGCTCCCAATTATCGTCAGGTCTTAATATTATTCTCTTTCTTTTCTTTCTTCTTTTTTTCCTTCTTCCCTGGGTCCTGCTTTTGCTGCTTGTTGCATGTTTATGGATTGGTCTCAACTGAAGTCATCACTCAATGGTGTCTACTGTACCTTTGGGTTTAATTTTTGAAATAGTTATTGGGTCTGCAATGAAACATTTGTTTATGGTATGAAATTTAATTAGCCACACTATCTTACCTGCTTTTGTCTTCTTTGAAACTTAGTCTTCTACTTTTTTCCGGACTTTTAAAGTCATTTGGTATCCTATTTTGAACGGCATTGTAACTGGAGTTCATAGCACCTTCCTGGCTTGCGAAATACCTCCCAAAGAAGCACCATATCCTTAGTGGGCTTTATTAGTCATTGGCGCTCCTGAACCTATAAATTACTGGTTTACGTTGTCTTATTCATATTACCTTTCATTTCCTTACCTTTTATGTTTACTTTTTTTTTTTTCTTTTGATGATTACTGTTGCCAGGCTGACTCATTACATGTTCACGGTGTTGCAATCCCAACATTTGATGGTATCCGAAATGTTCTCAAGCACATTAGTGCTCAGAAAGAAGGAAAGAGAGCGCAAGTACTTTGGATTAGCCTTCGTGAGGAACCGGTATAGTTGTTTTGTTGTGACCATATCAGTTCCTTAGCTTACAAATATGCATCAATACTCTTATGCTCTAGTTGGTTCTGTGTGTGGATTTCTGGGAGAAACTTGAATCTAATTATTCATTGGAGGCGTGGGGTACATATATAGCAGTAGGATTTGACTGATTAACCAGAAATCCCATTGAGTCAGCCGAAAAATAGGGAACAGAATAGGAAAACTGGGGAGAGAAAATAGGAACAGTAAATGACAATAAAATCATATCAGAAAATAAAAGGCTAAGGCATAAACAGAGATAATGGGCTCGGCCATTCCAACACTCTCTTTCAACCTGGAGAGTAGATATTGATTAATCTCAACTTGCTTCTTAACTCTTCAAATTTGATTCTTGGGAGGACTTTTGTTAAAATATTAGCTACTTGTTGACTTGTTGAGATGTAGGCAAGATCTACTATCTTGGATTCAATCTTTTCCTTGATAAAATGTCTATCAACTTTCACGTGTTTTGTTCTATCATGGTGTATGGGATTCTGAGCAATTCTAATAGTGGCCCTTTTGTCACACCAAACTTTGATAGACAAAGTTATCTTCTGTGCAAGTTTTTAGTCTTAGTATCCAAATGCTCTCACAAATTCCAAGGGCCAGAGCTCTATATTCGGCTTTTGCAGAGCTTATAGTTGCCATTAGTTGTTTTTTACTTCTCCAACTCACCAGATTACCCTATATATAAGTACAATAACCTGTAGTAGACCTTATGTCAATTACTGGCTCTGTTTAATCTGCATTAATACAAACTTCTACTTCCTTAGAATCATTCTTGACAAAGAATAATCCTTTCTCAAGTGTCATTTTAAGATACTTAAAGATTCTATAAACTCCCACCAAGTGTTTCTCTCGTGGATTACTCATGAACTGGTTTGCAATGCTTACTGCAAAATTGATACCAGGTCTAGCGTGAGATAGGTATATGAGTTTGCCTACTAGTTTCTAGTATCTCTCCTTATCAACCGATGCTCCTGCTTGTTTTAGATTCATCTTGTAATTGGTTTTCATAAGAGTTTTTGCAGGTTTGGCTCTCAATATCCCTATTTCTTTTAACTAGTCAAGAGTATATTTCCTTTGTGACACACTTATTCCTTTGTTGGACCTAGCTACTTTCATACCTAGGAAGTATTTCAATTTTCCTAAGTCTTTGGTTTCAAATTCAATTGTCAGGTTGTCTTTTAACCTTGCAATTTCTATAGCATTATCACCTATTATCACAATATCATCTACATAGACAATGAGAATTTAACTCTTTCCTTCATTTTGCCTGATGAATAAAGTATGGTCTTTCTAGTGTTGGGTGTATCCTAATCGTTTGATTACTTGAGTGAATTTTTCAAACAATGCCCTAAGTGATTGTTTCAAATCATAGAGGGATTTAAGGAGTTTGCACACCTTTGAGTTGTTGTTTTGGGTTCTCAACCCCTGTGGTATCTCCATAAAGATTTCTTCTTTGATATTACCTTCAGGAAAGCATGCTTCACATCTTGTTTCTGAGTGTATCAAAAAAAGAAAAGCATGCTTCACATCTACCTGATAAAGTGGCTAATTCAGGTTCACAGTCAGTGACAGTAAAACCTTTATAGTGTTTACCTTAGCTATTGAAGTAAATATTTTTTGGTAGTCAATCCCATGGGTTTGAGTAAAGCCCTTGGCTACTAGTCTTGTTTTATACTTGCTCATTATCCCATTTGGGTTATATTTAATGGTAAACACCCATTTGCACCTCAGATTCTCTTTCCTTTAGGTAGCTGGGTTATCTCCCAAGTTCCATTTTTTTAGTGCTTTCAATTCTTCTTGTATAGTTGTCCTCCATTTAGGGTCACTAATGGCTTCCTGGAACGAATCTGGTATTCTTTCTTCAGAGACATTCACAATAAATATCTTTAAACTAGGAGAAAATTTATTATAAGATATGTAATTATCAATAGGATGTTAAGTGCATGATTGTTTTCTTTTTCTTATAGCAATTGGCCAATCAAGCTCCTCAAAATCTAACTTTTGGTTTGACTTTTGGTTTTATTCAGGAATGAGTTTTTCTCTACTACTACTTTCTGGTTGTTTGGTGCCCTTGTTTCTCCTCTTATATACTTTAGTCTCTCACATTTGTGGTTGATCCACTTCTATCCTAGTTATATGTAGTTTATCTTGATTCTCATAATTTGTTTCAAATTGATTCTCCAAGCTGTTTTGGTCATTTTTAGAAGTTTGGTGGGAATTCTCTGGTGAGAAACCACCTGTAGTTGGTTCGGGACAAGGCAGAACAGAGTTATGTCTTATTGGTTCAGGAAGTGCAATATTTGGATCTAAGGGTAGCTGTACAGGTTCAATATCAAGTGATATTTAGGATTTAGGTTTTGAATTTTCACAAATTATCCATTCATTCTCCTTGATCTCCCCCTAAATGGGTAATTTGGGGTAATAAGGGATGTTTTCAAAAAAATTAACATCCATAGGGACAAAATACAAAATACTTGCAAGAAGTAGGAGAGTAGCACGTATATCCTTTTTGGGTAGGTGAATAACCAAGGAAAATATATTTTTCAGCACGAGAATCCAACTTTCCCCCACCATGATCATGTATATAAACAGTGTTGTCAAAGATTTGTTGGGGTATATTTGACACCAAATAAGAATTAGAATAGAGTTGTTAAAGTTTCTGAATGGGTGTTTCAAACTTTAAGGTTTTTTAAGATAACCTATTAATCAAATAAGCAAAGGTAAGAACCATATCACCCAAAAAAATGTGAGGTACATTGTTAGTTAACATCAAGGCTCTAGAAACTTTCAAGAAATGTTTATTTTTCTTCTCGACTATCCCATTCTATTGTGGGGTATTAACACATGAGATTTGGTGGTATATCTCATGTTTAGTAAGATAGTTTTGAAAGTTGATACTCAAGTACTCTCTCCCATTATCACTTTTAAGTATTTGAATTGTGGAGCCAAATTGGTTTTTTATGAAAATATGAAATTTTTTGAAAATTTGTAAAGTTTCAGACTTTTCTTTTATTAGAAAAACTTACATTACTCGAGTGTGATCATCAATAAATGTTATAAACCACTTAGATTTGGATAAACTAAAAATTTTCAATGGACCCCAAATATCACTGTGAATTAGTGTAAAAGGTTTTGTGGGTTTATAAGCATGTGTAGGATAATGAGTTCTGGTGAGTTTGGCAAATTGACAAAATTCACAATGGAAGGAGGTAGAATCAATCTTATTACTCAAATCAGGAAATAAACATTTCATGTAACGGAGAGTTGGGTGGCCTAACCTATAATGTCACAACACAATCTCATTATTGGAAATAGTAGAGAAGATATAAGCTTTCTCACTCTTATTCCTCACTTGTGCTGTTTTTAGGTGGTCGAGTCCTCCCCATTTCTTAGCATTGCCAATCATCCTCCTCGAAGCTAAATCTTGAAAAACACAATTATCATCAGTGAAGCTAACAATGCACCTCACTTGTTTTGTAACTCTTCTAACAAAGAGCAGGCTACATTTAATTTCAAGGACATATAAAACGTTTTTTAATTCACTGGTCTCAAATATAGTTACAGTCTCAATTCCAAGAATCTTAGCATAGGTTCCATTAACTATCTTTATAGGTGAATAGACAAAACAATATTCAAGATTACTAAAAACTTCTTTAAAACTAGTAACGTGATTAGTAGCCCTGGAGTCAACAACCTAGACACCTTCAGGTTTCACCATTGAGTTTAGTACAATTGTGAGGTAAATACCTACTTGGGCTAGAGTTACAGAGGGAGTTGGAGGATTTTTTTCACTTGTGGAATTTTGTAAATTGTGCTTTTTCAGCAACCTTTTAAGAATTGTTAGTTCTTCTTTGTTCAAGACTTCTTCATTTGTGTCTGCCCCGATTAGTAAACCTCGGCTCTCACTCTTGTTTCCAAGTTTGTCGGAAGGCTTCCTGTGTATCTTCCAACAATTAGTTTTGGTGTGGCCCCCTTTGTTGCAATGGTCACACCACTTTGTAGGTTTCTTTCCACGATACTCTGGCATTTATCCTCCTCTGGTCACCATGGCAGAGGACTTAAAGTACTGTGAAGGCGGAACACTTTGTATCAACTCCTTTTTACTTTTTTCACATTTCACAGTGTTCACAGTTTTTTCAAGAGAGAGCATTGGCTTCAGACTCATAATTCTCCCTCTAATTTCTTCAAATATTTCATTTAGCCCTAATAAAAACTCATAGGACCTTTCTTTTTCAATCAATTGTATGTAGTAGATTTCATCTTTGTGGCAGGACCAGTTATGTGTCTTATAGAGATCTATTTGTTGCCATAGATGCATGAGTGATGTATAGTACTATCTTAGTCTTCGCTCCTTGGTATAAGTTTTGGAGTTGTCTTTTAATTAAAAAAACAGCAACTGAATTATCTCTTACCCCCTAAGTTTTTCTCACAGACTCCTATATTTCCCTGGTAATGGTGGCAAGCATATAGTTGTTACTAATTTCTACTGACATGGAGCCTATAAGCCAAGTCATGACAGTATTATTTTTAGAAAACTTGGTTTCATATCGTGGGTCAGATGGGTCGTTGCAGCAGCCTTTTCGGTTAAGTATTTCTCCTTCCCTCGGCCCCTAACGAACATGAGGACGTTTCTGGACTAGAGGAGACAATTGTTTCCGTCAAACAATTAGTTACTAGCAGAGAGGAGGGGCTGTCAGAGGTGGTAGACATGAAAGTAGGCTACATCGGTAATGTTAGAGGTGTCAGTCCACCAAAAGTTGCGCTACTTTGCTAATCGGCCATGTCTATTCGGTCGGCAGCCATTATTTGTGGGTCAGCACTCCTCGGTGAGATCAGGGAAGATACTTCGCCACTAGTATTTGACCGCATGGTGCCAAACAGGATTCCCCCTGGTTGCATGAGCCTTGAGGCTCTAATACTGTGTGGATTTCTAGGAAAAACTTGAATCGTATTATTCATTAGAGGCATTGGGTACATATATAGCAGTGGGAATCAACTGATTAACCAGAAATCCCATTGAGTCAGCCAAAGAATAAGGAACAAAATGGGAAAACAGGGGAGAGAAAATAGGAACAGTAAATGACAATAAAAACAGATCAGAAAATAAAAGGCTAAGACATAAGACAGAGATAATGGGCTCGGCCCATTCCAACACTGTGAATACCTTATCTTTTCCCACAAAGGAAGCTCTGAAGACCTTTTGTTCTTTTCCCTGTCATTCTGTGAATTTCAGCTTTGAATCTTATGTATTAAATACATACAAGCTAGATGTTTTTTATGCTTGGATTCCTTGAGTTCTGTATAAACCTGTGAAATAACTGGAATGTAGTGAAATTTTCTAGGTGATAATCAATATATATGAGGCTAGGTCTGGAATTCACTTTTTAGCTGATACTTGATACTCTAAAATCTTATTTTAACTCCTGATGACTACTTTATTTTCCAAAGCATCTTTTAAAAATTTCCATTTTGTTCTTCCCTTGTTGAAATCAGGTTGTGTACATTAATGGGCGTCCCTTTGTTTTGCGTGATGTGGAAAGACCATTCTCCAACCTTGAGTATACGGTATGCTTATTGTAAAAATCTTGAAATTAACTTTTTCCAGTTGAATTGAGAACACTAAAGTTACAGCAAATGTATTTTGGCTTTTTATTGTTGTGGCACCTTGTACTTAATCAGGGAATAAATAGGGAAAGGGTTGAACAAATGGAAGCTCGTTTGAAAGAAGATATCCTGATGGAAGCAGGAAGGTACTTTTGTGGTTCCATCTAATCTATCACATGCAGTTAATAGTTCTCTTTACTGTTATCTAATCCTGCATTTCATGATAACCAATCTTATCTGCATATTGACATAACAGATATGGAAATAAGATCCTTGTGACTGATGAACTGCCAGATGGCCAGATGGTGGACCAATGGGAACCAGTGTCATGTAATTCAGTGAAAACACCACTAGAGGTACAGGCAAAAATTGTTTAC
This sequence comes from Erythrophleum ivorense, assembly GCA_026724425.1. Lineage (NCBI taxonomy): Eukaryota > Viridiplantae > Streptophyta > Magnoliopsida > Fabales > Fabaceae > Erythrophleum > Erythrophleum ivorense. Next base: position 79,126,927 of record JAIUCV010000001.1, on the reverse strand, counting down.
AGTGGAAGTGTGAGGCTAACTCTATCAATTTCCTGAAAAAATATGCATCAAAGTTTTTCTTTTTCTTTTTTCTGTAGGTTTATGAGGAATTGCAAGTAGAGGGATACCATGTTGATTATGAACGTGTTCCTATAACTGACGAAAAATCACCAAAAGAACTGGATTTTGATTTTTTGGTGAGCTTTAACTATTTCTTTCAGTAAAGAACTTTGCACAAGTTTTGTTAGCAAGGCAATTACAAGTGATCCTGCTTTCACTGTATCTGTCATAGTCTACCAAGTGTAGTGTCATTTTCTGGAAATATATTCTTTTGGCACAGTCAAAGTGTTGAGTGGTTAAATTTTCTTCTTTATTGTCTTGTGTAAGAGCTGCTGATTGGGTGTCTAGAGTCTTTAATTTGGTATTACAGTTATTAGCATAAAAATTCATTCTCAGTTTCCTGAAACCTATGTTATCACTTAGCCACTCTTCACTGTGATTTAGGTACATAAGATTTCTCAAGCTGATGTAAATACAGACATAATTTTTAATTGTCAAATGGGGCGTGGACGAACTACAACAGGAATGGTCATTGCAACTTTAATTTACCTCAACCGAATTGGTGCATCAGGTATTCCTTTTTTCTTGCTGTAAGCAATTTTTATGAATTTACTGCTTGTCCTTTTTTTATAAAAAATTTCAGAGAAATTTGAATATTAGAAAGTGACATCTTGCATATTCTACCATTAATGCTAAGCTGTTTATTTTGCTGTTAAATGAAAAAATAAGAATTCTTTTATATTTTTAAGATGCACTATCTTGCTATATTAGAAAGTGACATCTTGCATATTCTACCATTAATGTTAAGCTGTTTATTTTGCTGTTGAATGAAAAAATAAAAATTCTTTTATATTTTTAAGATGCACTATCTTGCTATCTGGTATTTAGTTAACACAAAATGTCTATAGATTCAATTTGTGTGACAATTTTTATTTTCAAGTCATGCTAAGTCATACTTGAGATTTTGTAGTCAGGGGCCTCTTGCAATATAATTCAGCCAGCTATTGAAGAGATTTATTTATATGGAAGTATAGTTTTTTAGTTCTTCTCTAAAGGTTGCATTTTTGTTCATATAACTGCTAGGCTACAGCACCAAAGTCTAGTGAATAACCATGAAGATGTTGTGTGTGTTAGTATGGGTATGGATGTATAATGAATCTAACAAATAACCTAAGAGCATTGACCTATTGTGTGATTGAGAGAAGCTCAATACATTCATTGGGTCAATGATGATGGCCTAAATTATTTATTTCCTTCCATTTGTCATCGATGCTTGCTATTTATACTTAATCCATAGACTGTTACTAGCTTCTTTCAGTTCTCATACTAGTACCCCTCTCTCACAAGACATGCATGCATTTGTAGGACTTTATTTATTTATTTATTTAATAAATGTGGGATTATATATACTGAATAACCCTTGCTTTAAGTTGTTGTGGGGACACTGCTTGGAACAAAAGTATGACTTATTTATTAAATTTAATTTATTCTTACTCCTTCTTTGTTTAGTTTTGATCCTAGGGTGTAACTATTGAAATCCCTTGTAACAAAAATATTATCATAATATATGATAGGTATTCCAAGAAGCAATTTGGTCGGTAAGATTTCTCAGTGTGCCACTAATGTTGCTGACCATTTGCCTAACTCAGAGGAGGCGGTTCGCAGGGGAGAATATGCAGTCATAAGAAGTTTGATTCGGGTATTAGAGGTATTAGTATCAACTTTGTGTTTCTTTTAGAAGATGCAGCACAAGTTGTACCAGGCCTAATGAGAAGACATGCTTCCAGGGTGGTGTTGAGGGGAAAAGACAAGTGGACAAAGTTATTGATAAGTGTGCCTCAATGCAGGTACCTATATTCAACAACTCTAATCTTGGGTTACCAAGTTGGTTGTTTGTACTTCTTCTTTGGTGCTATGATTTTCTTTTCCCCGATTTTGTAGGGTTTGATTTCATATTTCAGCTTAACATGCCTCATTTTCTATTTGACCTGATTGTACTTCAGAATTTGCGTGAAGCAATTGCCACCTATCGCAACAGCATTCTGCGACAACCAGATGAGAAGAAAAGGGAGTCGTCACTTTCTTTTTTTGTGGAGTACTTGGAGAGATACTACTTCTTAATATGTTTTGCTGTATACATTCATTCAGAAAGGGCTGCACTCCGTTCTAATTTTGCCAGTCACAGCAGTTTTGCCAACTGGATGAGAGCTAGGCCAGAACTGTACAGTATTATTCGCAGGTAAGGATATTAATGATTGTGTAAAGTTAATGTTTTGTTATTACTTCTCCTTCATTAGGGATGGGAACCAACCCTGAATCTTGGTTTTGGCGGTGATGGGATCCTTGGTATTGATACTGCTTTTAGGTCCAAATTTAATCAATCAGTAAGGTCTTTATTATTAAGGTCTACCATGTGCTAGTGTGGTTCTCAGATTCCCATGAGCTTCTTTGAGGATCTCTATCTTGAATTGTGATTATACCTGGGTGAGTCAAGAGGCTTCTTGATTGTCTCCCATGTTAAGTTGGCTCACATGAAAAAATTGATTTGGACATCATGTGTTGATTCCGGTCTACCCTTTTGCCCTGAAAAAGCATGGCTCCTTTTGTCCTGTTCTCACTGTTGCTTTTCATCAGTTATGTGGAAAGAGGCAACAGGGACTTGACTCCCCGGGAGATATCAAGTTTTCTAACATTTAAGTTTTTTGGGCTAATATTCACTAAGCTACTGGATATGGATTGTGTTTTCTGTACGATTTAAGTTTATTTAATATTCACCCTGGCCACATGGTCATTATCTTCTAAAAAATTTTCCATTATATAAATTGAACATCTATATATCAATTGGATTTCTGTTTGTAATATGATTTGACAAGTAGCTTGATTTTATGAATGTTGGTATTTGGCATTTATAACATTTATTTCTTACCACTTTCAAGCATTGCAGGTTGCTCAGGAGAGATCCAATGGGTGCACTTGGATATTCCGGTTTGAAGCCATCTCTAAAGAAGATAGCTGAATCTACTGATGGCCGCCCTTCTGAGATGGGTGTGGTTGCTGCCTTGAGAAATGGCGAAGTTCTTGGTAGTCAAACTGTTCTAAAAAGTGATCACTGTCCAGGTTGTCAAAACCCAACTCTACCCGAGAGAGTGGAGGGGGCACCCAACTTCAGAGAAGTTCCTGGGTTTCCAGTTTTTGGGGTGGCAAACCCAACCATTGATGGCATTCGATCTGTCATTTGTAGGATTGGTAGCTCTAAAGGGGGACGCCCAGTACTTTGGCATAATATGAGAGAAGAACCTGTTATTTACATCAATGGAAAACCATTTGTTCTCCGCGAACTTGAAAGACCATACAAAAACATGCTGGAGTACACGGTAAGCATCATTTTTTACATATAATTTCAATAAACTTTTGAGTTGAAGAAGCATTAGTTCTGGTGCAGACTTGACTTTGATGTTGGAAAAATTGGCTTTTCATCTGCTTTGAAATCTAATGAGCCCTGATGCTATTTTGTTATATTAGAGTTGGCATTTCTCTTCATGCTAGGAACTTCCCAGTATGTTAATTTGATTTTTATGTAACAATTCTGGTTGTAACTGTTAGAAGTCACCATCCTCCAAAAAGAATATAGTCATGTAATTGGGAAATTTTGTTTCTATATGAATGAAGTGAATTAATAAGTATTGTTGGAATTTTGTGCAATTCTTGTCTGAAATGCCACGGACATGGAGTTTGTATGTTTAAAATGCCATCTTTATATTCTTTCCTGAAAGTCATGATTATGTCATTATGTTAGTGTCTTTTTGGTTTCTATGTCTGGTAGTGAAGGCAGGTCAGGTTCACTCTGAGGGATTATATTATGTGAGTCAAGGCCATAAAACTCAAAAGCTCTAATATGTGGTTTCCCTGACTCTTGAAATCCGAAGACATAAACAAAACCTTCATAGCCCAGTTTCAGTTGTAGGGAATACTTAGGTTAAATAGTATTTAAGTCTATAAAGTTAGGCCAGATTGACTGGGGACTATGCCCTTCACTTTTGTTTGGTGCAAGGCAGTGGGTACCTTAGAAAATAGAAAATTTACAAGGTTATAGGAAGGCTGAAGAAGACATAGCATGGAACATATCTAATATGTTCAAATTAAGATGCCATTAAATAACCCTTTGAATTCTTTTACCATAGTTTTGAAATGTTCCCCTCATATCACACCCAATTGTCAGTGAATTGGAAATTGCGATTTCTTCTTTCAGGGAATTGATCGTGAAAGAGTGGAGAAAATGGAAGCTCGGTTAAAAGAAGATATCCTACGGGAAGCTGAACACTATGGCAGTGCCGTATTGGTTATTCACGAAACAGATGATGTGCAAATATTTGATGCTTGGGAGCATGTCACCTCTCATGCAATTCAAACTCCACTTGAGGTTTTTAAAAGCCTACAGGCTGATGGTTTTCCCATTAAGTATGCACGCGTGCCCATCACTGATGGTAAAGCTCCTAAAAGTTCTGACTTTGATACAATGGCAGTTAATATTGCATCTTCTCCGAAGGACACTGCATTTGTTTTCAATTGTCAGGTAACCTTTTAATCCTTATCTTTTATGATGTACTCTTTATGGACTTGCTCATTCTGTGATCCTGTCAATCTAATTATTATTATTTTTTCCTTTTTTCTCCTCTTTCCCCCCCCCCCCCCCCCCCCTCTCTTATTATTACACAGATGGGTAGGGGTAGGACAACCACTGGCACTGTCATAGCTTGCCTTGTTAAACTTAGAATTGATTATGGGAGGCCCATCAAAATCCTAGTTGATGGTGTGGCCCATGAAGAAGTGAATGGTGGTTTCTCAAGTGGAGATGAAACTGGGGTTAACATTAACGCATTAACTTCTGATGCTTCTCTAATAAAAATGGAGGAGAAACAAAATCGTGTCTTTGGCATAAATGACATCCTCTTGTTATGGAAGATAACAACATTATTTGATAATGGGGTGGAATGCCGGGAGGCCTTAGATGCTATTGTTGATAGATGTTCTGCACTTCAAAACATACGCCAAGCTGTTCTGCAATATAGAAGAGTGTTCAATCAACAGCGTGTTGAGCCTAGAGTAAGGAGGGTGGCATTGAATCGTGGTGCTGAGTACTTAGAACGATACTTCCGTCTAATTGCTTTTGCAGCATATCTTGGAAGTGAAGCATTTGATGGTTTTTGTGGACAAGGAGAATCCAAGATGACATTTAAGAACTGGTTCCATCAGAGGCCAGAGGTGCAGGGTATGAAATGGAGCATCAGATTGAGACCAGGGCGATTTTTCTCTGTCCCAGTAAATTCTTTTCTACTTGTTCATTTATAACTTTCCCTCTAACTCAGTAGAATTGCTTCCCTAATGTCAATCTAATATGTAGGAAGGGTTGAGAGCACCACAAGAGCCTCAGCATGGAGATGCAGTAATGGAGGCAATTGTCAAGAGCCGGAATGGTTCTGTTTTGGGAAAAGGCTCCATACTAAAAATGTATTTCTTTCCTGGTCAGAGAACTTCCAGCCACATACAAATACATGGTGCACCAAATGTTTACAAGGTATGCTTACATATATATATGTACTGCTAAAGAAACTGACTATCATCAAATTTGCGATGCCAGAGAATAAGGCTACACGTCCAGTGGGGACCTACAGGATCATCCAAGTGTAGGTAGAATTAGCATCTCTAATATGTTTTACGGCATAAATTTATTTGGTGAAAATTGTTTTCCACACAGCTAGCATTGCGCATTGATTTAGTTGTTTCTTATCTTGTAATTGGACAATTTCATAAACCCTTCGTTTTCTTATCTGTCTCTTAGATGTAGCTTCAGTATTGAATATTGTTTCTGATCATAGAGTACCCTGAAAGCACGTGAGTCTTATTATTGTTTTAATAAGTTACTTCAGAATTTTAATATATAGGCACATAGGTTTCTATATCTATTTATCTCTTTTTTCAGCCTGGGACTTAACTTTACCTTGATGCAATCAGAAGAATTTTATGCATAAAGTGCAATGGCTAAATGATTTAACAAAGAAACCACAGGAGAAAATTTAATTATGTTATGCTTATAGTATATGTATTGAGTCATTGCCTTATGCTTTTGAGTCTTTGACAGTGGAGGGCTTTCACAACAGTTTACTTAATCCAATTCTTTAATATTGTGTGCGTGTGTGCATTTCTTATTATTTAATAATTGGAGAGCTCTTTTGTGTTATTATCAATAAATATATGATGTTTGGTTTAAGCTTGGTAAATGTCATTGTGTATGCCTAAAACATCATTCCTCCAGGTTGATGAATACCCTGTGTATAGCATGGCGACTCCAACTATCTCTGGTGCCAAGGAAATGCTAGCATATTTAGGTGCTAAGCCTAAAGCAGGAGTTTTAGAAGCCTCAGTTGCTCGAAAAGTTATATTGACTGATCTGAGGGAGGAAGCAGTAGTTTATATTGATAGTACTCCCTTTGTCTGGCGTGAGTTAAACAAACCTGTTGATGCACTCAAGCATGTGGGAATCACTGGTCCTGTGGTGTGTCATCTTGTGCAATAATGTGTCTGTTGGAACATAACTCAAAAATTCATGTTCTGCACAACTTATGGTAACTGTAATGCAGGTAGAGCACATGGAGGCCCGGCTAAAAGAAGATATAATAGCTGAGGTTAGACAGTCTGGTGGGCGAATGCTATTACATCGTGAAGAGTATAACCCCTCAACTAAGCAGTCTGGTGTTGTTGGATACTGGGAAAACATTTTGGCAGACGATGTCAAGACACCTGCAGAAGTTTATTCATCTTTAAAAAGTGACGGATATGATATCGTCTATCGAAGGATTCCATTAACGAGAGAAAGAGATGCCTTAGCCTCTGACATAGATGCAATTCAGTATTGTGAAGATGAGTAAGTGTCCATATATAGCAGGATATCAGTTTGTGTCTTCTAATTATCTAAGAGTTTTGTTCTTGCATTGGCTGTGCCAATTTATAATAGGTAGCCTGCATATGTTAAGTATGTAGAAGCATTTACCAACTTATGGCTGTATATTAACACGGGCCTTCTTTTGTCCCCAAAATGCAATTAAAGAGTTTTTTGAATGGTTCGACTTATTAGTAATACATTATTCTGTCTGATGAGTTGAGGGAGGTACTTGGATTTATAGAATTGTTTGCCATGTGTTTTATGTGTTTCTGCAGTGTCTAGAAACAGTATTCTCAGTATGTTAATCTTTTTATATCCTTCCTAATTTAAAACAAAAAGAATATCTTTTTTAAAGCTCTCTTGCTTTGTTATAGCTCTGCAGGCAGTTACCTTTTCATATCGCACACAGGTTTTGGTGGAGTTGCATATGCAATGGCGATTATCTGTATTAAACTAGGAGCAGTGACAAACTTGGCATCTAAAATCCCACGACTGTTGTTTGGTCCTCACATATATCCAGTGGTTGAAGAGAACATGCCCTCTCGAGCTTCTAATGAAGAGGTGCTTAGGATGGGTGACTACCGTGACATATTAAGCCTTACAAGAGTACTTATACATGGTCCCCAAAGCAAAGCAGATGTTGACATTATTACTGAAAGGTATATCAGCCAAAGTTTGAGAATCTTCACTTGCTTTATGATATTACCTTCAAGAAAATGTGTTCAACTTTAAAATAGATATAGCAATTTTGAGTGATGTAGAGGAATGTATATTGTTGAAATATAGTTTTCTTAGTGTTTCCCTTTTATTGGAGTGAAAGGGGAATTCTACTTATATTTTGTCCATTATAGTAGATCTAAAATATATAGCTTTTTAACCATTTTACCCTTCCAGGAAATTGATCTGGCAACACAAATTGAGTCCGTAATTATTGACTCTTTGTTGAATAGGTGTGCAGGGGCAGGACATTTGCGGGATGATATTATGTACTATAGGAAGGAATTTGAGAAGTTTACGGATGGTGATGATGAGGAACGTGCTTATCTTATGGACATGGGTATCAAGGCTTTGAGGTAAACTTACTTAACAAATTGTTACCCAAATTTTACTCTTCCTTGGACTTACGTAAGGGGTGACATACCTTTTCTATAACTTAACATGTATCTAGATGTTATTTTTTGAATTCTGCTGTCTTATTAATAATTTGCTTTCTAACATTAATTGAAAAAAATGTATGCAAGAATGGATCATATCATGGATGTTAGTGGCAGTTACATTGATTATGTGTAGTGTAGGAATGTGTAGTATAGGATGAGTATTGTTTTGTTATGTATCCATTTCTTTTTTTCCCTGTTTTGTGATGTAACCATTTCTCTTTTCCCCTCATCTGCAGGCGGTATTTTTTCCTTATCACATTCAGATCCTATCTTTACTGCACCTCTTCTGCCAAGATGGAATTTGCTGCATGGATGGATGCAAGACCTGAGCTTGGTCATCTATGTAGCAATCTCAGAATTGATAAATAATGCTGCAAGGCTTTTAAATATATATTAATAATGTACAGTTGTTAACAGTTTCCTCGCCAATATCCATGATCCATTTTTGGCCCATGAAGGCCGAAAATGTAGTAGGCAGTTGCTAGTTTGCTGACTCTTTTGGTTAGAACAACCGCTTCCTGTTATCAGCCTATTTCAACCTTGTACGATATATTATGAGAAGCTGGCTCTGAAACTGCTCAAAGCAGTAATTTCTGAATTCTGATCGCTAAACTGAGAAGATTTGCATCTAAATGAGGGCATGGTCGACAAGGAAAAAGTGCTCACCGGCGACCCAGTAGGCGGTCACATTAGAACGGATCATATATTTTTCTTTTCTAGATTGTATTCCTATGATCTCTAGGTGTAGTTCTTAATTTTAATTATTAGTGGGATCTCCAGGGGGAGAATTCACTTTGGTTACTACTTGCCAGTGATATAGTCCATGAGTTTGTAAAACAAGTAGACTGATTTTGTTCATTTTTATTCAAAGTTCTGCCAATAAGCTAGGCTTTGTTTCTGGGCTACAACTTTGCCAAGGAACTTGGTATGAGGAGAAATGCCCACGTCATCAGGTTTAAAGGTAACAAACATTTTTGTTAATTTCTTTATTTTGAATTGTTTAATGGACAACCCCTCCCCCTCCCAACCGGCAAGGAGGAATGAAATTAATAGGGTTAATTTCAGAAGGCAACTTGCAGAAGCGAACCTTTTTCAATTATTCTTAGTATCAGCTTGGCTACGATTCTACCTTCCGATTCAATGAAAACATACGATTAATACTCAAGTGATCAATTCCCGAGTCCACTCTACTAAGATCATTCTCATTTCTAACATCTTTCTTTGCGGGGCAAACAATAGGGTTGCATACGAATTTCTTCAGCAAGGCTTCTTGACATGCAGGTTAGATCTTTGTCCATCAAAAGCCCTCCAAAATGGGGGAGCATTCTTCCCTAATATGTTGCGCTGATGCATTTGAATGCCGAGGCAATGCAGAATTAACAATACACTTGTGGAGGATTTCGATGAACCCTTCACAACGTTAAAGTTAATTCCCGTGTTCTCTCATCCGTGACAGAAAGAAACTGGCATTCTGATAGAAAGCCTGAAATCACGATATTCACGACAACCAGATGGCTTGTTCAAAGTTGAAACTTGTTTGGTGTAAGACATTGCTATTTGATTCGAAAAGTATCCATTGCTTCATGGATAGAACCTCCAAAAAGTGTCAAACCACCGTATATATGCACAATTCCTATTCAGGATGCGGCTTAAATTGTAAGCTGCTCGGAATCTTAGAAACGTAGCTCACTTTGTGTAAGAGATTTGCAGATTTTTAATGAAAAAAGATAAATATAACGACAGTCGGTGGGTATTTATGTTGGTTTTCTGCTATTAAGCCATTCCTTGCTCCGCCTTGAGGTAAGCCCTCATTACTTCCTTTATTCTTTAAAAAATCATGTAATAACATGGACAGCCTAACTTATGCTGCTGCTATATCTTCTTCTTTTTCTTGTCGATTGCTTAAAAAGTTTTTTTTGTTTGTTCTTTATTTTCCATCTCAATACATTGCCTAAAATTTTATAAATGATTATATATTTGGATCTTGGAAAGCATTTCAGTAGATAACCTGTGTATTGAACAGCTTAAGAGAAGAAGCAAAGAAGCTTCTTTATTAACTTAATTTGTCTTATTGAGGGCCAATTTTCAACTCAAGAAGAGAGTGGTCCAAGGGCATGGCAAGTGAAGTACTTGGATTTCCTATGCTTCTGAGTTCAAAGATGCCACCATCCCACAATGACAGGCGTCTCTCTTCCTCGTTCTCTACTAGCAAAGTGAATTTGGTGCATTCAAACAATGCAGCATCTGATTTTGCAAATACAAAAATCATCACTGTAACCCAGAAAAAGACCACCAACAGATTCTTGGCTACTTGTACTCTTGCAGATATTGCTAATGATTTTATGGTAACTTAACCTCTGCTTCTTCAAAGATGTATTAGTCCGTACAATCATGATATACCGTTTTCATTCACATGTTGAGCTACTTTGAAAGTCTTGGCCTAATTATTCTTGTTATTTTCATCATTCTTGAACTTGATCATAGATTTGGTTTTGCCTGGTCTACTATTTACTGTTGTTCCTTTATCTCTTCTTCATATATATTTTGATTATAGCAAGTATCAACAGAAATCTACTAGATAATATTTTTTTTGGCCAGAAGGAGGACTTCAATCTTGAATATAAATTGACGCAGATAATATTTCATTTTAAACTTGTAGTTTATGGACTATTGTTATTATTAGCATTACCTTTGTTGAAAATGCATAACAAGATGGAATCGCTTTTCAGGCTTTGCAGTCACCAATACATAGACAATTAGAGGTGGACCCAAAGACTGTTGCTTCCATCATATTAGGTGGTGGAGCTGGAACTCGTCTTTTCCCCCTTACTCAAAGAAGAGCTAAGCCTGCTGTAAGCTGTTCGATTTAAAGATCCCTCTCTTTCATTATTACAGGCTAAGTTTGGGTTCACTAACCTGTGCGCCTTTTTATGTCCTTCATGGCGAACTCAGGTGCCAATTGGAGGATGCTATAGGCTGGTAGATATACCAATGAGTAATTGCATTAACAGTGGGATTAATAAAATTTACATCCTTACTCAATTTAATTCCCAGTCCCTCAACCGTCACATTGCTCAAACTTATAATTTGGGGAGTGGCATCCACTTTGGTGGAGGTTTTGTTGAGGTATGCATTTTTTCTTCTTTTGTTTATTTAAATAGTTTCTTTGACCGCTCTCTGAGTCATGTCAGTCATGTCACTTGTTGATATGGAGAACCTAGACTGAAAGTTTGTTATGATAGGTATTAGCGGCAACTCAAACGCCCGGAGAATCAGGAAAGACATGGTTTCAGGGTACAGCAGATGCTGTAAGACAATTTCTCTGGTTGTTTGAGGTATGCCATAAATTTTCTCAGTTCTGATCCCTGTTCATAAAATTGTAGCTTTTTATAGTTACAATTTACAATAGGAGGCCTTTGACCTGGGAAGAGGAATAAGGAAATAGGGTTCTCTCCATTAGGGAAAGGGGAAAATCATATAACAGGTCCTGGTGAGGTTCTTACACAGAACCTGCTGGACCCCAAGTTCCAAGCCTAGTGGCATGGGTGATGGACATTAGGCTAAAGGCCCCGGTAGTGTCATGAAATTGTAGCTTTGGCAGAATAGCCCTTTCATCATCAAGCAGAATACATGGTTCTCATCTTCACAACACTGAATGAGTTTCTGGATCTTGAGTAGGAAGCTGAGCATAGAAACATAAAGAACATTCTGATATTGTGTGGTGATCAGCTTTATCGAATGGATTACATGGACTTTCTACAGGTTGGTATTAGCTATCAGCTTGGTTAATTGTTTACTGATTCACTTTCACCATGTTTATAACCTATGTGATATGCCCAAAGCATGACAACTGATCTTTTGTCATCTGCAGAAGCACATTAGTTCACGTGCTGATATATCCATATCGTGTCTCCCAGTGGATGAAAGGTATTATGAGTGAAGTTCCTTCTCAGACGTATTATTTGCCATTTTCCAAGTTTCTCTAATATTCACACTTTCTTTTCTTTCCCACAGTCGTGCCTCTGATTTTGGATTAGTGAAGGTTGATGAATCAGGACGGATCTGCCACTTCCTGGAAAAACCTAAGGGGGAACTGTTGAGGTCTATGGTTGTTACTCTTCCAATTTCCTCTTAAAAGATTGAATAAAAATATCTGTAACTTTCGTTGTCAACCCAATATCACCTGTCTCTGATTGGAAGTATTTATTCTCATAGCATGTAGATACAACTGTTCTTGGCCTATCAACTCAAGAAGCACGGAAATTCCCATATATTGCATCTATGGGTATATATTTGTTTAAAATAGATGTTCTGCTGAACCTCCTCAGGTAATATATTATTTTTGTGCTGTCTGAAACTTTTTCCTTTAATGGTTCTCGCTACAGATCTCTAGAAGCAATATCTTTGGCAACTTCAAGCTTTTTCTTTTTGGAACACCATGGAAATGGAGTGAATGTGATGTTCAAAGCATGAAAGCTCTGTTACCAGTCCATTTAACATGCAGAATATTTTAAAATTGTAAATTAAAATAGCATAGGGGAACACATACAATTTTAGAAGTGAAAGTTAATGCCTAATTTGTTGACTACATTTCTATACTTTATGTTGAAGATTAAAAATAATAATAACACAGATGTATGTTAAAGAAAAAATCAAAAGAAAGGTGAAAATGAATATACAGAAACAATAGTAGGCCAATATTAACATGCAGCTCTGTTAATCTTCACTTTCATGGTTGAATTATCCATTTAGGTAACATAATTAACGAATTCCTTTTAATTTCTGTTCTTGTTTAATACGAGCATTAAGTAATTTCTGAGCAATGCTATTATTATCGATCGACAGTGCATTGCTGATTGTTCTAAGCAATACTTTCAAAGATTGAGCTTTCTAAGGGCATAGAAGTGTGTTTTTACTCATACAGAAATATGATTGATTTTTTACTTATTTTATGCCAAATTTTAGGCGCTGCTATCCAACTGCAAATGATTTTGGGTCTGAGGTCATTCCAATGGCTGCAAAAGATTTTAATGTGCAGGTAGTATACTAAGGAAACACTTAAGGATTGTCCTAGTTTTTTGAATTGATGCGGTATGTCAAATCCTTAACAATGGTATATATATAGTAAAGCCAAATACATTATGTTATTGTAGGATTTTGGTGAATGTTATTATCATATTCCGGTTTTACTGTAAACTACCAAGGTTTTCATTGCAGGCATATCTTTTCAGTGGATACTGGGAAGATATTGGGACTATAAAATCTTTCTTTGATGCAAACATGACCCTTATGGATCAGGTAGGTTTCTTAAAGCTATAGCTATAATCAGTCACCAACCCTTGTCTCATATAATTTATACAAGTTGCAATTCATTTTGCTGGGGTGTTGAAGCCCCCCAAGTTTCAGTTGTATGACCAGTCAAAGCCAATCTTTTCCCGTCCTCGATTCTTACCACCAACTAAAATGGAGAAGTGTCAGGTATAGTAAATTTGGTTCAGATGGCTGATATTTGATTATTCTAATGGGGCCTGATGAGTTTGTGCAATAACTTTCAATGTAGGTAATGAATTCTTTGATTTCAGATGGTTGCTTTTTAAGAGAGTGCAGTGTCGAACATTCAATTGTGGGAGTTCGCTCAAGAATAGATTCTGGAGTGCAGCTGAAGGTAATTTCCTGATAACCACCTCATTTCGGGAGTGCTTAGATTGATGAAATATTAGTTGCAATCACATTCATGATACAGGACACCATGATGATGGGTGCTGACTATTACCAAACAGAGGCTGAAATAGCAGTTCTTTTGGCAGAGGAAAATGTTCCAATAGGCATTGGGAAGGACACCAAAATTGTGTAAGAATCCTGAAAAGCTGAACAATTTGAATGTAGCTATTTTACAGCATTATGCACAAGCAAATTTACATGAGTTGAATAATTACAGTGATCATTAGATTGACTGTGTACACCTTCAATTTACGCTATGTACACACCAACACATGCACATAGATAAACATAAAATGGCAAAAGCAACCAACTGGCAGTTCCTTAGACCCTAAACACTAAACTCAGTTTCCAAAATTTCTCTCAAACGTTGGCATAGGTTAGGGGAGGCCCAATTCTACAGTAATTTTAACTTGACCTATATTGTTGTTGCCAGAATTATTCTTTTAAAAAAATTATGCAATAAGAGGGATGCATATAATATATATTGCAAGAAATTTTATGAATGTTTTTGTCTTTTTGGTTTTATCTTTTGCATGGTCTAGTTTGTTTTTGACAAATTTATGTTTCTGTTCTGCAGGAATTGTATAATTGATAAGAATGCGAGAATTGGAAAAAATGTGGTCATTGCCAATAAAGATGTGAGTATGATTTAGTTGTCTTCAAGCTCTGATGTTTTCTTGCTATTGTGTTGTAAAAATATTTCTCCAAGAAGTAGGATGAATTATTTCTTTTCTTACTAAGGTGTTATGAAGAGAGAAGGTACGTGTGACATCATGATCAGGTTAAGCCTGACTAATATAAAGACAAAAAATGCAATTGTAGAACAACTTAGTGATGATGTTAGTACACTGTACATGCTTTGGCTAATGTGATTGCGGCAGAAGTATGATATTTCATTATTTTGACTGCACTTTGAATGATATTATATGCATTGTGGCTTTCTATTTGTCCATGAGTAATAATTTTGTTAAAACGCAGAATGTGCAGGAGGCAGACAGACCTTCTGAGGGTATCTATATCCGATCAGGAATCACAGTGGTGTTGAAAAACTCAGTGATAGGCAATGGTACAATCATTTAATGATGGATGCTCATTGACAGGTTATGGCATAACACAGCAACAAAGACACATACATGAAGGTATACTAGCCTCAAACTTTTGCCCCGAATAATCAAGATCTATGAACAATGCGCAAAGATCAAGTTTTGAGTCTTCACTCGTCAAAGTTTGAAGTGATGCGCATGTTCATTCGACTAATGTGCAGGCAATTAAATTCATTCATATTGTTAATTGTATTGCTGTTTTTCCACCCTCTTGGTGGTTGCAATATTTGTATGATCGAATATTGTATTTGAATAAGATATATTAATATATAGGCAGTCACTTACAAGAATAAAAAAAAATTATTTATTTTTTATTGCCACTATTTTGAAAATTCATTAAATAAAATTATCACTTTTTATTTTATAAGATTATTATATATGTGATGCTATAGTTTTCGTTCCCTACCATAATTGTAAATTTGACGTATGTTGGACGAGTTGTGATGGTTATAAACAACTTGTTATTGAGATGTTGAATTAAAGTATGCATTTTTGTAGGGCTAAGCAAATCCAATTTCCATCGAACCGATGCAACCAAAACTGATAAAGAAATTGACCAATTAATTAGATGAGAATTCAGTAAAATTTAATTGGTTCGATTGTTGGATACTTATATTAGATGTCCAAACTGAAACAAATCAATGTTTAGAATTATATAATATTTACCAATTATATTTTATATATTAATTATAAATTAATTATTAATAATGCATATAAAATATCTAATATCTAACCTTAATTTCTAAAAATGTCAACTTATTTGTGGCCGATTTAAATTTAAAGTTATATTAAAATGTTCTTAATGTAAACTTTATTGTTGGAAATATTTCTTTTTATAGTTGATATTGAATAAAAAAGTTAAGGTTAAATTTTATAGGAGTGTTCAAAAAAAAAAATTGACCATCCAATCAAATCTAATAAAAAAGGAATTGGATTGGTTTGATTATAACTAAATTCATTGTGTCAATTAAATAAAATTTCTAGCCATCCAATTAGATTGATTCAACTGGTTACCCTTATTCTTTTGACTTTATTCAACTATTAAAAAAAAAAAAGGAAGTCATTTGATTTAGAACTTGCCGTCCTCCAAATCTAGCAATGTTTCAATTTCATAATTTACCTTCCTCTCCTTGTTCCTTGTTCCTTGTTATACGGCTACAAGTAAAGGAGTGGATTATTTGAGAGGGAGCGATAATTTAGTTTGCAAGACTTGATAATTTGTGAGATTGATGAGCGATGAGATTAGCCGTTGACGGACTCTCCACGGGGATAACCTCGTAGCCATCTCCACCCCCCCCCTTTCCCTCTCCCTCTCCTCTCTCATGCATATAACGTTGTGCAAAATACCTCTCTTTTCTCCACAGTATACCCCGATGACTTTGACGACTTGCCAAACTCACTCATGATGATGGGCTTTCGGACAACGTTATTGGATTCTTCAATATGGGATTGCACCCATTTGTCAACAAAAGCATATTGGGCTACTTCTTCAGAGCTTGATACCCTGCATCCATTACTTATCTTTATTCTATACAAATAAATGATATATTAAGTGAATTCAAATATAATGACGCAGAAATATTGAAAAATGAATTTCTATTATTCTAACTTAGGTCATTGAATCACTGTACATGGGTTTATATACATAAGAAAAATAACTATTCTGTAACTAAAAGAAAAAATTAAATAATAACAAAATAACAAATTGATGAAAAATAATCTATTTTCACATTTATTAGCTTGTATTACTCCCTCACAAACTGGAGAATGAATATTAACCATTCCCAACTTGAATAACAACTCATGAAAAGGAGTAGGAAACAAAGCCTTAGTGTATAAATCAGCAAGCTGATCAATAAACTTGATAGGCAACAATCGAAGAATGCTAGCCAGCACTTTCTCATGTACCAAATGACAATCAAGATCAATATGTTTCATACGTTCATGGAAAGTGGGGTTGGCTGCAATATGCAAAGCAGATTGATTATCACAATAAACCAGTGCAGACTAAGAATGATCAATGCAAAAATCATCCAAAAGTAATAACAGCCACTGAATTTCAGAATCAACTGTGGTAAAGGCATGATACTCAAAATCTAAAGAAGATTTAGAAACTGTAGACTGCTTCTTTGTATGCCAAGAAACTAGTACATTGTTAAGGAGAACACAATACCTAGAAATAGAACGACGAGTGTTAATACACCCTGCCCAATCACTATCACTGAAAGCCTTAAGTCAAAAGTTTGAAGAAGAAGGAAAGAACAAGCCTTTAGCTGGAGCAGATTTAAGATAACAAAGAACACGAAGAGCTATTTGCAAATGTTCTTGAGTTGGAGAATCCATATATTGACTTAATTGTTGGACAACAAATGATATATCTGGCCTAATATTAGTGAGATATAATAATCTCCCAATTAAAGTTCTATAAATCGTGGGATTGGGAAGAGGAGTTCCCTTATATGCTGAAAGCTTCAAGCTACAATCCATAGCGGTTTTAACAGGCTTATAATGTAAAAAATCAGTCTCATCTAGAATCTCAAGAACAAATTTTTGTTGGCATTAAGAAATGCCTTGCTTCAAATGAGCAATCTCAAGTCCTAAGAAAAACTTGAGCTCTCCAAGATCCTTGATCTTGAAAGTTGCATCCAAGGAGGATTTAACATGCTGGATCTCATCTAAATAATCTCCAGCCAAAATCATGTCATCAACATATACTAACAAAGTTGTGAAAGAGTGATAAGTTGTCTTAACAAAGAGAGAATAATTTGATTTGGATTGAATATACCCATAAGAAATGAGAACACGGGACAATTTTGAAAACCATTTTCTGTTGACTTGTTTAAGCCCACAAAATGACTTATGCAGTTTGCAAACCAAAGAAGAATAAGGGGAATTGAATCCAGGAGGAGGTACCATATATACTTCTTCATCTAAATCACCATGCAAGAAAGCATTATTGACATCAAGTTGATGCAAATGCCATTGTCTAGCAGAAGCCAAAGCAAGAAGAAGACGCATAGTGATTAGTTTAGCTATCGAAGAAAAAGTAGCAATATAATCAATACCTTCCTTTTGCATATATCCCTTCGCAACAAGTCGAGTTTTGTACCATTCAACATTGCCATATGCTTTATACTTAACCTTGTAAGCCTACTTGCACCCAATGGGTTCCTTTCTAAGAGGTAAAGAGTTAAATCCCATATATGATTCTGTTCAAGTGCAGTAATTTTTGCATCCATTGCCTTTCTCCACTCTTCATGTTTAACAGCCTGATTGTGAGTTCTAAGCTCAACTATAAAAGAAATGGTCAAATTGAAATGTCTATGAATAGGAGATAAATGGTTATAACAAATGACAAAAGCAAGAGTATAAGGAGAAACAGAAACAGAAGCAAATTTTAAAGAATTAGAAATATAATTAGAAAATGAGCAAGATCAAAAGTAGAAATGGAATTACCTGTACCTGAACTTGTGGAAGAAGAAGAGATAGCCAAAGAGAGGAGATTATGATGATAGTCCTGTAAGTAAGAAGGAACATGGCGAGGCCTAGTGGAACGATGCAATTCTGGTTTTGGCTCAGGGGAAGGTATGTCTATAGGGTTAAGAAAGGTATGTTCAGGTCTTTGTGATTAGTCAAGTTCTAAAGTGGTGGTATCATTATGTGTTTGGGTTGGGAGAGGTACATCTAAAGGATCAATAGTGGTATTTCTGATCTTTGTGATGATTCAATCTCTAGAGTGGTGGTAGTATTTGGTGTTGGGTTCGAGAAAGATGATGAGTTAGAATATATGATGTCATCATAAGTAAAAGACATAGGATTTTGTAGTGAAGATAAAGAGTTATCAATAGATGCAGGAGAATTATGTGAACTAGAAGAAGATTGAAAAGGAAACATATGTTCATAAAATTGAACATCTCTAAAAACAAAAATATGCCTAGACAAAATATCTAAAATAACATAACCCTTCACACCTGTTTTGAACCTAAGGAAGACACATTTTCCAGCCCTTGGATCAAATATTGTGCAATTTTGAGAAATGGTGGAAGCATAACAAAGTGAACCAAAAACTCTTAAAGTTGTCAAATCAAGTTGTTGACCATGTAAAAGATAAAAGGGATAATGATTATTAAGTAAAGGTGAAGGTAGACAATTAATAATGAAAGAAGTATGTAAAATAGCATAAGACTAGTACTGTTTAGGCAAATTAGATTGGAACAAAAGTGTACGTGCAACATTTAATGAATGTTGATGCTTTCTTTCCATTATATTATTCTATTGAAGAGTCTCAACATAAGAAGTCTAATGAAAAATGCCTTTAAAAGCATAAAAATTAGATATAGAAAATTCCAATCCATTATCAGACCTAACAATCTGTATATTAGTTTAAAATAAAGTCTCACAAAACAAAATAAAACGTTGCAAAGCTTCTCGAGTTTTAGATTTATTTTTTAATAATATTGTCCAAGTATGTCGAGAAAAATCATCCACAACTATTAAAAAATACTTATGCCTATGCACAAAAGCTAAATGGTAAGACCTCCAGAGATCAACATGAATTAATGCAAAAATTTTATTTGATTTTATGGTGCTTACAATAAAGGGTAATCACTTTTGCTTAGCAAAATAGCATACATCACAATTCATGTGTGTGTTCAGTGTAGAAGAAACATAAGGGAATTGGGATTGTATATTCTGTAAAATAGTATGAGAAAAATGTCCTAACCTGTAGTGCCAAAGATCAAAGGTATTGGGTTGTGTGGAGATATTAGCAATCTGTGGAGCACAATTCTCTATGTGTGTGCTTATAGGATGGTTCATGATACAGAGACCCTCCTTTACTTCAACTGAACCAATCGTCTTCCACAAGCTCAGGTACAGTATGAGACAACGAGAGGTTTGAAAAATTGTCCAACAATTAAGAGAGTCAGTTAACTTGTTCATAGAAATCAAAGTAAATGCAAACTCAGGAATGTATAATACATTTGTGAGATAGAAGGAAAAAGAAAAATGAATTGTACCAGAATATTTTTGCAATAGCATAAGATCCATTGGGTAATTTAACACTAATTGGATTAATTTCTTAGTAAACTGTAAAAAGAGATAGAGAACAATAGACATGGTCTATAACACCATAATCCATTACCCATGAAATAGCAATGGATAAAGTAGAATACATAACACAGTTACCTGAAGTAGAAGTATGATTTATTGTATGAACAAAAGGTGAAGGAGATGAAGAAGAAACAATGGATTCAGTTTGGACCAATTGCGGAAGCCTATTGTATTGTCCAACTGTTAACCCAAAACGTGGAGTAGATGATGTAGAAGCATTAACTGCTACATTGGTCTTTCGCTATTCTTGAGCCACAACATTAACAGAGGAAGAATGATTCCGAGGCTTGAAACCCGGAGGAAAAATGTATTTCTTGTAACACGTATCCATCGTGTGACTATTCTTATTGCAATATGTGCACTGCTTACCAAAGGAAGAGCGATTTAGCGGTTGACCGAGTATAGAAGGCTTGGTTGATCGATTATAGAATACCTTAGCCTCTGTATCCAATCCTAACTCTCGTTCTTGTTTTAATATCATGGAAAAGACCTTGTTAACTTGAGGCAGAGGCTCCAATATCATTATTTGAGATTTAACCACAGAGAATCGATCATTCAAGCCTTTCCAAAACCAAATCACATAATCTTGTTGCCAGCACAACCAAACTCGATCAAGAACACCACAAGAACAACGAGTCACACAAACACAGGAAGGAAACGGTCTCAAATTCACCAATTTGTCCCATAATATTTTCAGTTTTGTGTAGTAATCACTCATCGATAAATCGCCTTGTCTACAAGCATATAGTTCTTCCTGCAACTCAACAATTCTGAAAACATCACTATGAGAAAATCGGTCCTTCAAATCCTCCCAAATCTCATAACCTTTGTCTATCCACATGGTACTCTGAGATATGGTAGGAGAAACCGCTCGATTGAGCCAAGAAACCACCATAGTGTTACATCTCTCCCAGGTGGCATACGTTGGATCTAAAGAAGTAGGTGCTGGAATGCTTCGATCTACAAACTTACAAACTTATATTTATTCTTCGAGAGAAGAGCCATTTTCATGGCTCTTGACCAATTATGGTAGTTGGAATCAGAGAGCACAGGAGTCACAAGAACCAACGCTGGGTTCTCGTTCGGATGGCGATAGTAGGGATTGTTGATATTTTTGGTTGAGTCTATAGAGTTCATCGTATCGGAACCATCACCGGAAGAGGAAGAAGAATTTTCGGCCATTTTTGCAGATCAGAATCATTACGGGAAGAGGAAGAAAAATATGAAAGACGGAGAGACCAAGGAGTATTGCTATGATATCGTGACGTAGAAATATTGAAAAATGAATTTCTATTATTCTAACTTAGGTCATTGAATCACTGTACATGGGTTTATATAAATAAGAAAAATAACTATTCTGTAACCAAAAGAAAAAATTAAATAATAACAAGATAAAATAACAAAATAATAAACTAATAAAGAATCATCCATTTTCACGTTTACTATTATGTATTATATAGGATCCTATAAACCACTGGTTGATGGTCTAGTGACAAAACGTTTAGGTAGTTAACAAGTAGTTTTTTATTTCAATCCCTATTCATACATGTGTGTAATATATATAAGATCCTATGCATACCATTGTTTTGGGTATAGATGAATGGTGGCAAAATCAGTTCCAACTTGGTATCCAGGATTCACTTGCTTCCTTTCTGTTTATTGTTTCAGAATAAAACCCTTCAAGACCCACTTCGGGTAAATGATTCCTATCAATGGTCTTAACATAGAGAGCCATCCCCTTCACCCAACTCTTTGAAAAAAAAAAAAAATAGATTTCAAATATCATTTTCGATGAATTAAAAACCCACTCTATTTGTGTAAAGCAGATAACTCCTACTTCACTATTAATGTCAAAATCTTATATGGTCACTGTTGCCTTTAATCAACAAAACAAGGGATTCCAGTCTATCTTGACTAATCCAATAAGGAGAAAAAAAATAATGAGGGATACGTAACTATGGCACTTATATATTACGTGGCAAACTGGAGATAAAAAGCCAAATGCAGAATCACATAATTAGACGGAGGTTTTTTTTTTTTCTTTCTTGGTACAGCACGAAATTATAATTTCGATTATGTTCTGTGAGCGCAAGTACGATATAAATTAATCAGAAAATCACCTGAATAATTTTCCCAGAGTATTCATGTTGTTCATCCGTAAGTTCCCATGCAAAAATGGTTGGATCATCCTTATATGCCATCCAAGTTATGGTGTTCTTCCTAATAAGCACAGCCTACATTGCAAGCAGGAATATTACCAAATATTATGATTCGAAGCTGATAAACGAAGAAGAATCATGTTTTTTTGGCTTAACATCGGTGAAAAAATAATGGAATTCTAACAGTTACACTACAACAACAACAACAAAAATTCCCAATGAGGTAGTCAAAAAAATATGAATTTCAATCGGAAATCTTATTTTTCCAGTTGATATTTTAGTCGGACAATCATCGCTTCTTATTTTTTAATTGTTGGCATTTTATTTCGACAGAATTAAGTTGCTTAACAATGTCACTTTTCTTCACTCTGAAACTCTCTAAAACTTGTCACATTCTAGTAGCTTTTTAATTAATTATTATGAATAAACATTTTATTTAATATAAATATAATGTTAATAAAAATTGAAATAATACAAATTCATTACTAAATAATATTAATAAAAATTGATGACAATTAATTTAAGTAATATACATAACCAATATAAATTTTCCAAAATAAAATAAAAATATTAATATTAATTTATTTATTCAAAAAATTATAATTTTTGAAAAAAAAAATTGGTCAAAACCAATAAGTTCCAACAACCTTGTGGTGGTAGTGGTGGTTGGTGGTAACTGAAAAATGAAAAATTAACCAAAGAGAAGAGAGATAAACAAATATGAAATGAAGAAAAAATAAATAATCAAAATGAAATGAGAGTAAAGAGAATTTAAATGAAAAAAACATAAACAACAAAAGCATATAAAAAGCATAAGAACAAAAAATAAGAGATGTCAAAGACTTAGATCCAGATAAATAAAAGGAAACCAAAAAAAGAGAGAGTTAACCTTGCAAGAGTTGAACGACTTCAAAGAAAAAATGAAAATGATAAGAATAGAAAACAAACAAAGAAAAAACAAAACTTGCAAATTTATATACAAAAGGAATGAAAATTTGGCAAGTTGGAAATTGCTTTTGCTTTGTCAAATTCACGACTCTAACTCTATCTATTTATGTGAGATATCGGCCGTTTTTTCTTTTTAAATTCTTCTTTTAGATTCATGCATATCCATATATGTTCTCCATTTTGCATGGGGACATTATTTTAGGATAAAATTTCATATTTTGTAATAAATAAACAAGTTATTAATAAATTTATGAACGAAATATATAATATGTATTTTTATGAAGTAAAAAATATTAAATTTAAATAAAATAATAAACAAAATATTCTAATATGAGATAATTTAACAAAAAAAACTTACATTAATTTAATAAGAAATAAAAGATTCCAATCTCGAGAGAGGGGTATCATTTTTTTTTTTGAAAATATCTTTATTCTTTTTTAAAACGTAGTTCATAAGTAGAAATTATTAATAACAATCAAGAATTCTTTTTCCCATACATCAAAGTAAAAACTTTTAAGTTGTCCATGCAATACAATACAATAAGGATTAGCTTATTTTTCAACACTATTTTACCTTGACAACATTTTATATGCCGAAAAGTTATTTATTATCTACATTAATGATGTTTTCATTTGAAACTTTTGTTTTTCTAAGACGTCATAAGTGATACTCTTTCGTGTAATAATAATTTTAACTCATCATTTAATGGTTGTAAAAATACGTCAATCTTAATTTTAAGATTTTGTAATCTTAGAATGATTGCTATAAAATAAAAAATAAAAAATAGTCATGCACAATTCAAAAAAAAAAGTATAACAAATAATTATCACAAGTCAACATAAATATGGTAAAACAAACTAATTATAAAAAGTGAACCCATCTATACTTACGTCTAGTTGAACATTTCATAATTCTATGACAAGATCGAGATATACCATATCAAAATACTTGTATACTTCTCTATCAAATGAATAACACAATACACTTTTATAGGGGTGTTTAAAACCAATATAAACAAATTAAATTGAATCAAACCAAACCAAACTAATGAAAATCGAATTAAATTGATTAAAAAAAGGCTAAAATTGGTTTTAGATATTACAAAACCATCAATTTTAGATATTATAAAACTGATCTAATCAGTTTGATTTTTAATTCTATTTTTTTTTCTTCCATGAATTAAGCTTAACCCATGCATAAGCCTTTTATCAATAAAAAAGCTAGTAATATTTTTTCTTCTTTACTTGCATTTAGATTAACTTATTAAACAAGCTATCTTAAAAATGTTATTGTTTATTTTATTTTACATATGACATTCATCTACAACTGTAAAATAATTGAATATAATTATGAGAGATAATTTAAAAAAATGATAAATGATAATAAATTATTTCAATACTATTATTTGTCAAAATGGTAAGAGATGTATAATATTAGAAATCAAATTTTACATATTACAAGAAATAAAATCTTTAAAAAAATCACTTTGCAAAAAAAAAAGAACTAAATTAGATCAAATCGATTAGAAATCAAAACTAACAAAGTACAATGAAATAGTAAACCAACAATCTCGATTTGGTTTGGTTTTGATCTAAAACTGAATCAAACCAAGTTGAGCCAATAAGCACCTCTACACTTCATATCTTCTATTATTTTAATGAAATTGTATAAGCTTAGTATAACTCATTAAAATATAAAGCCTTTGCAATATAGGGATAAGTCGTAAATAATGCATTATTTTTACTGGAATCTCCTTCAACTTTTGTTTTCAACCAGATCAACTAGTTTTTTTATCAAGACACTCCACAGAGTTTACACATTTTCTTGTTTTGCATAAACATCAAATTTTTTAGGTAGATAAATGAAGTTTTTACACTAACTTCTTTATTTAGTACCAATTATCAAGTATGAGATTCGTAGGAAGGCAACTATTTTTCATAAGACTTGCAAAGTGATTAGAACTATATTGTAACATATTACTATTAGATTTAATACTTAACATTTCCATGGGAATAAATAGCTTAAACTGATTACTGCATCATCTTCATAATAGTTGATATTATGTATTTAATAAATCAAAAAAAAATTAGCTTTCAAATTTGGCAATTCCTTAATATGATTAATATTATCATCATTATCTATTTCATTATAACTACTAACATGAAATTTATGGCCAATCATATCTAAGATCATTATTTCATAGCTATTATTAAGGTATTTGTTTATTAATCATTATGAATTAGATGTTTCAACATATGTGTTAGTTAGGGATGGTTTAGTCTCACCATGGCTTATGCAATACTAATATTTAGATTGAAATTCTTTTTTTTTAAAGATCAATTTTTACTTTTTTTTTTTAATAAAGATCAAATTTTACTTTATCAATAGTAAGAAATTATGTTTTTTTATATGTTTAGAACTACAATATCTATTTTTTTCATTTTTTAAAACTTGGTCCTTTTTCACAAATAAAAGTAGTGAACTATAGTAATTCAATTTATTTATATATCCACCTCCTATTTTCATGAATTTTCGTTTTCTATGATAATAAATAATTTAAATGTTACCTTGCAATTTGTGATAAACAAAATTATCAAATAAAAAAATCTATTTGCATTAAATAACCAAAAATATTATCGCAAATCAATAAATAATCAATAATATTCAAGCAATTATTTATAATAAATAATAAATAGATAACAACATTAAAAACTAAACAATATTTTGTCTAAATATTATCCATTAATTGTATGTACAACATGCTTCTTTAAAGAACTTTTTAAGAAAGAAGAATAAAACTCTATTGAAACAAATTTTCAGGTAAAAGAAGCTAAAACTAAAACTTCAATGAAACAAATCCCAAAAAAAAAGTCCCAAATAAATGAATGAAGAAATAAGAGAACTCAAAAACCTAGAAGAGAAAGTAGAGAGAATAAGAAAAACAGATAAGGAGAAAAAGAAAAGATAAACTATAAAAAATCATTGATATAAGGTTAACTTGTAAATAATAAACAATTACCTGACTTTTTATTAGTTTTTGTATAATGTTTTATCTAATTTTTTGCGAATTTATGTGCCTTTTATTGTTCAATACTGATTAGCAACAGAAATTTACTCTAAAATTGTGTAAAGGTTAAAAATATACATATCCAATCAATCAGAATTTTATCAAATGGATTAGTCAACAAATGTTAATATTGTTGTGGTGATATAAACTATATATGAACAACCAGTAAGTGATTGTAAATTGACTAGAGGTCTTGCTTAAAAGGCAAATAAATTGATAAAATTATGGGACATAGCCTAATCCACTAGCAAAAAATGACCCTTACATGTGTTTATGTCTAGTTATAAGCTCAAACTCACTTTTACCTTGAAAAATATACGAAAAGGGAGGGGGGTAAGTAGGTGTTTTGAATAAAAAAGAATAGTTTTCATAGGTTTTCACAAATCAAACAAGGAATCATGCTATAATTAAATAAAATAGAAGTAATTAACTAAAACTATAAAAGTGAAGTATGAAAAATAACCTATAGTCAACTAAAATAGATAGAAATAATTAACTAAAACTTATATAGTAAATAACAGAGAGATAAAGGAGAGAAGAAACAAAACCCAAATTATCTTGATTTAGTACTAAAGCCTACATCTAGTCATTTAAATTTTAAAACTTATAAATACTAATTATATTACAATTTTTTAAAAAATCATTTATAATTTTACTATCAACTTTTGTAATTAAACAGTAACAAATATATGACTTTTTAGCAATAATATGATAAACAAGTTATTTGTGTAAGTTTAGAATATGATTCTCAAATGAATCATAATTAGAAAATTAGATATTTATTATATTTTAATTAAAAATGTTATTAGTTATATTTAATTTTAAAAGTAAATAAGTAATTTTAAATTACTGATTTAATTATTATATTTAATTAAATTAAGTAATTTAGTTACTTAAAGTTAAATATAGTTATGCTTAAAATTAAATAAGTAATTTCACTTATTTTATTAGAAAAATGATCTTCATTTTATTAGAAAATTTGATCTTTATTAAAGATATAGCATAAATTTAAAATATTTTTTTAATAAATAACATGATTTACCTCAAAAAACCACTTTAAAAACTAAATAGAAAAATCCTAACTCTCCAAAACTAAAAGTTGAATTCTAGACTCTTTACGCAACGCAATGATGCCTCCCCCATCTCTACTTCTCTTCTCGTCTTAAGTAGGTACGTCAAGTTGTGAGATTTGCATTCGCACTCTCACACTCTTTACTTCTCGTTTTATTGCTTGATCGATTTGGGAGTTTGATGTACTCTGGTGAAATTTAAGTATGCTGTTTTTTGGACTCCATATTATCATTGAGGCATTTTTTTTCTTTTATTTTTTCTGTGACTACTTGTTTGTTATAACTGACGAGGGCAGAGGGTATGATTGAGAAGATTAGAATTGTAGGTTTGTTATGGTTCCTTCTATTTCTATACGGAAAGGATCTAAAGTGCTTGATGGCTTGCTAGGTTCATATTGGAAAGTGGTAGTGCTAACCTTCAATTATACTTTCCTCCTTTTTGAATATGTGATTCAGCTTATAGCTTGTGCAAGGTATGATCCTTCCCTCAATTTCTAAGCCCAAATTGGTTGATCTGAATGGGTATTTTTATAATTGAAACTCTTTTAGAAATAAAATTGAAAAAAAGGTCTCATTTTTTTGCACTTTTTCAAGACATAAAGTTACAAGCAATTTTATATCCTATATTGGCCACCATACAATTACAAGCAAATTTATACTATTTTACTGTGTCAAAGAAGAGCAGGGTAATATCAAAGGGTAATATCAAATGGAAACCCTTTTGCACTCTGTACTTCATAAAACTGCCTTAGTTTATTACAAATAATTAAATAAATGCTTATATGCATTCCTTCTTATAATAAGTGAAGTCATGTAACTATTACCTATATGTTACATGCAACAATTTTGTAGACTTTAATGATTAAATGATATCTTCTGAAGTGTATAACACATGCCAATATTAACTAACCTAATAAGGCTATATATAGATAAAGGTTACATGTATGTTTTCATTTCATATTATGGTGTTATGTCTTGATAAGAGAGTGTAGAAGGGTTTGAGTTATATTTTTATGCTAGTTTTCTTCATATTGTATATGTGTTGGCTTGGTGTTATCATTGAAAAGTGGATAATAGAGGTCTAACTAGTTGTAATGTGAGTCTTGATCTTTTATTTTGATTATTGTTGATAACCAGAGATTTAACTAATTATAATGTGAGTCTTGATTTTTTGTTTTAATTGTCATTGGACTTATGCTAATGATTAGA
Organism: Erythrophleum ivorense; assembly: GCA_026724425.1. Classification (NCBI taxonomy): domain Eukaryota; kingdom Viridiplantae; phylum Streptophyta; class Magnoliopsida; order Fabales; family Fabaceae; genus Erythrophleum; species Erythrophleum ivorense. The sequence continues at coordinate 79,098,401 of JAIUCV010000001.1, read as the reverse complement.
GGCTTTAGTTGTAGTATGAAACTTAATTTTTTGTTTTGATTATTATTGGACTTTTATTGATAGTCGAAAGTCTGACTAGCTTTATTGTGAGTTTTAATTTTTTGTTTTGTTTGTCACTGGGCTTGTGCTGATAGTTAGAGGTCTAATTAGTTATAATGTGAGTCTTGATTTTTTGTTTTAATTGTTACTTGAATTGTGTGATCATTTATTTAATGTTTTTAACTTAGTCAATTGCTTTATGGCTATCAACATCATTGCATATGCTTTCTATACATCTAATTATGTAAATTTAATATTTAATTACTTTGATTGTGATGGCTAAATATATTTGTAGTTTCAAGATACTAATTTTTTATTATATAATCACACTTCATATTGATACTATATGATAAAAAAAATGCTTAAATATGTGCATACTTTTTAGTTTAGATGCATTATCATTGTTTTCTTTATTATAAAATTGTCTTTCTTTACTTTTTTTTAACAGCATCAACAAATCATGTATGTACTAGACTAGCATCAGTAAACTTTCAATAAGAACTTGAAGTGAGATTATCTTATGCCATATCAGATCCTGTACCAAAAGACTCAATATTTGGGAAGACAAGCCCTTTATTTTAAGTTATGTCTTTTTAGTTTAGAATTGTTATCATTTAATTGAGGATTATTTTAATCTATTTGTTACTTTTTAATTGAATATTGTTATGTTATTGTACTTTTTTGAAAAGGGAGAAACATTTAGACCTTGATTTTATTATTTAATAATAGTATTATTCGTCAATTAGCTTTCTTTTATTGTATTTTTATTATACTTTACTGGACAGGTAGCAAAGTAATATTATTTTAAGGCTAAAAAAAAAAAAAAAAAAATTAGCAACAAAAATTTCATCGATAATCTATCATTAATTAGTGACAAAAATTTTCTCTAATTTGTTACTGATTAATGACATAATTCCCATCACTAATTAGTGATGGAATTTTCCATAATTAATTTGTCACTAACCATAAGGGTAGTATTTTGTTACTAATTTATTACTAATCTAGCGATAGAATATTCCGTCACTAATCCATCACTAATCAGCCATGAAATATTCTATTGCTAATCTGTCACTAACTATGGGATAGTATTCTATCACTAATCCGTTGCTGATCTACTATATCACTAATTCGTTATGGAATATTTTGTTACTAATTAAACCATTGCTAACTTGGAATATCTTATCCTTGGAATTAGTGACATTTTTTTTGTGACGGCATATTTCTTTGCTAATTAACCATAGTATTTTTAACTCCATCTCCAATGAATTAGCAATGGAAAAATTTTGTCATTAATTCCATCACTAATCAATTTGTGATGGAATTATTTGCATTTAGTGATAGAATTTTTGTTTTTCTTGTAATATTGGATAAGAGAGTAAGATGTGGGCGAGAACGTCTTCCTTAGAAGGTGAAACCAATACCACCATCTCCACTAGTTGAAAAGTCTAAATAGTTATCTATCTTGGAGACGAAAATAAAGAACTTTCTGAATGTTGGATGTTGTACTAGGTCATTTTTACAGTCAATTAATTTAAAGTTATGAATTGAGTTTGTTTTGTGGAAGACTTAGAGTTGCTTGGAAAATATGGACAGATTAGGAAATGGTTATCTAAGATTCTTACTTAATGAACATGTTTAAGTTAGCTACACTTAAATTGTGAGTCATAAATGTAGAGTTTGGTGTGTTTAGAGCTGTGGAAATTACAAAAATGTTTACCTTATTAGAGAGAGTTGATAATTTTATCTTATCTTAGTTATTTTTATGAAATTTGAGTTTTCTTTGCTTTTGCAATGTTTAAACTTAAAAAAATAAATAAATTTAGCAAGCCTTTTAAATTATTGTTAAAAATTATGGTTTAATTATAATTTAAACCATAGCTAGTGGTTGTTGAAAAACTATGATTAAACTAAGGGTTTAGCTATGATTCTAAAGCCGTAGCTAAACCCCACTATTAAGTGGTAGGTCACAGGTTCGATCCCGTTTATAATTTCAAGTCGTTAGTGCTTGCCCCTTTAAATTAAAAAAATTATAATATCTACAATTAAGAATTTTTTTTAAATAGTGGGGTCCCAAATTAATGTTTTTGTTATATATATATATATATATATATATATATCAAAATGTTAGAAGAATCACGTATATTTTTTTAAATAAAAGATATATTAAAGTATAATTTTATCAATCTTTATAAAAGGTGAGCATAATTTACTTAAAAAACAAAAAAAGAAGAAGAAAGAGCAGCTTGGAATGGGCATATCTCCCCACACTATTTTTGTTGCCGACTGTATATATATGTATACATACACACACAATAAGCATCAAAGGCTTTTTTTTTTTCATTTTAAGAAGAATTGTTTTGTCCCTTCTTATATCATTCTTTTTACTATATTACTTTATACACACTTCTGCCAAATTTATAAACCACTAATTATGCTCTTTAAATTTGAGATAGGATTACTAATCAAATCATATTGCTGCCGGCCTTTTAATTTTCTATTTCCAGAATACGATACAAAGTTCATCTTTAATGTGCTTGAATCCAGTTTGCCTTTATACGAAATTCCTGCGGTCTAAGCCTAACATATTGTTGAAACTTGAAAAAGTTGATAATGAGATGAAATGCTTATATATATATATATATATATATATATATATATATATATATATATATATGTCTTCAAACGATTAAAAGAAACTTGTCTCATCCATGTTGGCCGGCTGGCTCTCTTTAATCGAACCAAATCAACTTTACATTTTATTTATTTATTATTTTCTTATTTCCCCATTCTCTTGTGATTCTCGCACGCACGACTCTGAATCTTGATGGCCGTATAAGACTTTATATGCATGCTATTTAAGAGTTGACATGCGTTGAGATTGTTGATGGATGACGTTGACAGTTGAAAGGCTGTCCTGAAAGATAACTTCATATCCGTCACGGAAGCTATCCATTCCTTCGGCCATGACCTGCCAGAAAAGCCCACCTCCACATGATCCGCCACTCCTTGCACTGCTGTATATGGCGTTGTAAAGTTTCTCATAGTAATTGTCTCTCTTCTCCACACTGTATCCCTCTGACCTAGACGACTTTCCAAACTCACTCAGAAGAATGGGCTTTCCCAGAATATCATTACAATCCTGGATATGGGCTTGGACCCATCTGTCAACGAAAGCAGATTGGGCTGCTTCATCTGAGCCCGATACCCTAGCCATGCATTTCTAAATTTCAGTACCCACTGATAAACAAAAAAGATCCAAAAGCTTAATTATAAGTGGAGTAATCCGTAGTTACCACTGATCTGGGTAGAGATGAATGGTGGCAAAATCGATATGAGGAAGTTGATTGTTGGAAATGAAATCTGTTCCAACTTGATATCCAGGATTGAACTGCTTCTTCTCTGGCATTGATTCACCATAAAATCCTTCAAGTCCTATTTCCAGCAAATGATTGCTATCAATGGATTTAACGAAGGCAGCCATCTCCCTCACCCAGTCCTATGAAAGAAAAACCCATGTGTTTATCTTCGTAGGTGAAAGTTATCCTACTGTCAAGATCTCAGCAATTGATATTGTCTCCCATTTGGTACGACGCTATTTCCTTTTAATTAATTAAACTCATGATATCATATGATCATTGAGTTACCCCTAGACGCTGGCACACGATGTGTTTAAAAGTGTGGCTAGTGGGTGTGAGTATGAGAGAGAAAGTGACCTGAATGATTTTTCCAGAGTAATCGTATTGACAGCGAGGTTCATTCATTAGTTCCCACGCGAAAACGGCAGGATCGTCTTTATATGCTACCCCAGTTATGGTGTTCCTTCTCGTCAAAACAGCCTGCAGCATTTCAACCACAGAAAATTACCAAAGTTTCAATTTTTCAAATTAATAATAAGGGTGGGTTGGCTTAATTTTTATGAGGAATTAATGGAATATTTATCATATACACTGTAGACTATTAATACTTGATCCGCACATGTGCTGCGCATAAGTTTGAGAAACCGTACTACATATATAAGAGGAAAAGAAATCGTCTGAATCTGACTTAATATATTGCTACAGCAAAAAAGCCAAAAACAAAAACGCATACCCAAAGGGTCCTTGTGTGTTGCATCTATATATATTGCTCACACGCACAAATTCTCACCTTAATATGATTCTTGTAGTGTTGCTTAACGACAGGGTGTGTAAAGAAGTCATCGTCGTTGCTCACACTCTGGCCACGTTCCCTTGCCCATTGCACATATTGATTTTTCCCACCAAAATCTTTCCAATTGTTCACCAAGCTCAGTATGAGTGGCACCCCGTATTTTCCCGCTTCTGATATCACAAAATCCAATCCCTACAGTAAGCATGCATTAATTCACGATAATTATTAACCTCCTGGATTAGTAAGTCATAGATCATAACAAAAATTGTGTACCTATAGGAATTAATAAAGAATTAATATATACCCTGAAGACGTTCTCGTCATAGGAACCAGGAGAAAGCTGAAGAGACCTGTAACCTCCATCGCTGAAAGCCCAGGTTCTTGCAACGTTCAAACCATGCAGTGAAGCTTGTTGTAAAGTGATAGTGACTTTAGACCTTGTGGATGGGTCAGATGCCATGTACATTAGCCAGTAGGCATTGAACCCATTTAAGTAGAGTCGCTTCCCACTCATTATAAAATGGGTTCTATTTCGTTCAACGAATTTGCTGCTTGGGTGACTATCACTGCCTTCGCAATTCCCAAGTGGAACAACCAAGGCCACCAATGCCGTCAAAACCAAATTTCTAACACATCTGCTCCACTCCATGGCTTGGTCTGACAACGCAAGAAAATCAAAACCTATATCCACAAATGATATATATGTGCAATTTAATTTCCTTTTTAACAAAAAAAGAGAAAGTAGCTATAGTAAACTTAGTAATTCAAGACTATTAGGCATGTGCATAAATGTAATATAAAATGAGACTACAATTGACTTGACTAGTTAGTTAATAAATTCATCTGCTTTTAGTGAGAATCAAAGGCTACCACATAAAACGTACCAAACAGAGAGAAATTGCCAAAAATGAATAAGGATAGGGTAGAGCAGTGGATATATATGTTTCCGCGTTTCTGTTTTGTGGAAAATGGCCTACTCTGGTGGTGTTTATATAGAAACACAAATAAAAAGCAATCGAAACGAGGGTTGTTGAGTGTTGATTTTACAGTTCATAGTTCATGCATGCAGATTGCTAACGGTTGGTCCCACCGTAGCATGAAGGCGTGCGATTGGATTGGACAAAACCAATTAAGAAAAAAATAAAAAGATCCTTCATTGCCAATGTTTGGGCCCACTGTAGGTTGCGTCCCTTGCATGGAATTGGATAGCTTGGCCGGGGTCGGACGAACGCATTGATTGTCTCATGCATATTTTTCTCTGCATTAGGAATATGAATGTATGAATTAGGAATTTAAAATTATATCAATTTTCTGAGCTATGAGGGTCCCCAAAACTAATTTCGAACTTGAGGTAATTTAATTCTTTTAATTGATTTTAACTCTGATTAGTATTTAAATTTGAAACCATCAATTCTAAAGCAGTTTATTTGTTGTTTCAAATATGAGTGCTATTTTGGATCCTCGTATGCCGAAACTCGGTAGTTTGTTGGATCAAGTGGTTTTTCTACTTAGCATTTCTTAACACGTCTTTTATTTTTATGTATAGAAGTGGATAAGCAGATGGGGATATAAGTTTTAGTTTTTTGTATTAAAAATATCGTTAAGAACTTAATAATAATGTGTTAAAGAATATTGAACACTGCATAGGCATGTAACATATTATGGTATTTTTTTTTATTTCATATCACTTTTAGTAATTTTATCAAATGTTTTTATGCTTGCCATTAGAAGAATAATGTTTTATTATTCATTTTAATTTAAGAAATTCGAAGAATCATCTGCAATAATGCTAAATTCGGTCACAAGGTTTCGTTTATGTTACGTTAATCTTGCTTTTACTTATACAATTTGTTCTCTCCTAACAAAAAAACAGAAAACACGTCGTTTTGGAGGATACGCGGGCTTTGTTAGAGATAAACAGAAATAAGTTGCCTTAGAAGCTAGAGGCTTTTTAAAGAATGATTATGATGGCATAAACTAATATATTGCATCTGTTAATTGAATAATTTTATCAATAATAGAGACGTAATATATACGTTGGAACTTAATCTTCACTAAAATAATAAGGATAAAATATATGTCATAAAATTCATTTTTTGAAACCAAATCCTTTCAATTATTTTTGAGTAACTTACACAACCATCTCTTAAATTTTATTGAAATCATACAACCTTCTCATTTATTTTTATAATATACATAAATTTATCTTTAAACTCTACACTTTAGTTCATTTTTAATTTTTTTTCATCAAAATACTCTCTAACTTTTTAATTTTTTGTTTTAAAAAAATTTGTATATATTTTAAAAATAGAAGAGAAGTCTATGTAATTTTACAAAACTCGTGAAATAGATCTATATAATTTATTCATTATTTTTCTAATAAAAAAAATGAAATTTGGTTACTTTTGGGGAACTTATAGTCTAGCTCCCATATTTCGCTTGAAATCTTATTGTTTTCATATAGTTTAAAATGTATTATTCGAATTTAATTTATTCAATTATCAATTAATCATCATCTGATATATTATATGAAAACTTTAACAAAAATAATCATATAAGTCTCATGAGGATATGAATAGTTTCATACTTTTATTGTCAAGTGCCTGTTTTACTTATTTCTTACACTATTATTAAAATTAAGTGAATAGTATCAGCTTTGAAATATTAACTTTTTAGTAATAATTTTAAAAGATTATAAAATTGTTTAAGATAATAGAACATATATATTTGTTCACCATTTTAAATTCTCAGGTGATTAATCTAACAAAAATTAAGAACAAAAACATCACATCATAGTGGTTAAGAGATAACAAAACAAACAACATGAAAATCAAATGAAGCACTTTAAACTATAGGAATGAAATCAATCTCCATCTAAATCATAGTCATAAACTACACACACACACACACACACATATTTGAGTGAATTATACAAATATTTTTTTAATTTTATTGAAATTATATAATTTTTTTGAAATAAAAAATTACTTAACACTTTAATTCAATTTTAAACTTCTTTTATTAAAATATCATCTATCAACCTAAATAAATTTTGTTCGATAAAAATTTTTAAATGAAATATATTTTAATAGAAAATTTTAAAATTAAACTAAAATGTAAAATAATTTTTATTTTAATAGATGTTTATATATGTTTTAAAAATAGAGAAAAAATTTGTATAATTTACTCTATATTATTTGGTAAAATTATTTCATTATTTGGTGCATTGTACCCTTTACCTTTAATTTGTGGTTAGATTCTAAGATATGCATTAAAATTCTTTGATGGGAATTCAATCCTCTTTGCCAAAAAAGGAAAAACACTATTTAATCTTTTTTTAATAAAATAAATTATCTAATAAATTTCAGGACGAGGCGGATAATTGTTTATGGATAAAAATTGGTTAACAAGGATCGAATTTAAAGTTATTTACCTTGAAGCAATTCAATCTTATCAACAAGAATCGAACTTCAAATTATATATCGCAACTCATTATTTATCAAATATCGAACCAAGCCTATATGTTCCTGGCTTTTCTTTCTATCTCATATTGCCTCATCCTACCAGCTCCAATTGTCATGTACGTCTTTATTTTTATTTTTCTCAAAAAGTTAACTCTATACAAGGACATTTAAAAAAAAAAAAAGGCAGTCACACCTAGCACACGAAACTCCGCCGTCACTTTCGTGTTAGGGAGGTATTGGCAAATGCCATTTTTCTTAATCCATAGGCGAACTTAGGTTTGTTAGCTTAGGCACATACATTTCTTTTAACTTTTAACACACACACACACATATACATATATACTAAAATTTGATATTATGCTTTCATGTTTTTTGAAAATTTGAATTTATTAAACTTATTAAATTCATTAAAACCCCACACACACACACACACACACATATATTATCGTTTAGTATTTTAATTTGAACTCATACATTTATTTTTTATTTTTTTATTTCATTTCCTTTTTTTTATTATTTCCCCTCCCTTTTTTTTCTTTTTTCATTGTCCCCTCATTTTTATCAAATTACTATTAGCTTTAGTCAAAATTTGGAAAGTTGATAGCTAAGAGATTTAGGGTTGGTCTGATGAACTTTTTAGCAAACTTTTAAATGTTTTATATTTAATCTATACATTTTTTTGATATATTTTTGTGAATAATAATTTTATAATAATTGAATATAACATGACTAAATTTAAATTTTAATATATTTGTTTTTAGTTAAGTTCGAACAATTGTATTTGAGAATATTATAAAATTTTTTTAAATGTTGTTAAATAAAATAATATTTACAATATTATGTAAACATATTATAAAAATATAAATTTTTTTAAATAAAATATAAACAAATTTTTGACCGAAGGTTTTGGCTCCACTCCTCACTTAATCTTTTGGCACACCACACGCCCATACCTCAATGCCTCATTGTTCATCAGACATGTTATCTAATTGGGCCGTGGGTAGAGGGGGCCCATTTCATCTGAGAATATCTCTCATTTTGCAATACTTTTAGAGCCCAATTTCTGTTGGCTCATTTGCTCTCTTGAGCAGTGAGAAAACGCGCGCATCCTCTAAATTAAAATGAATTGCTATTGGCGTAATATATATATATATATATGATTCACACTTCGTCTTCCCCCAGAGTTACAGCAAACAGGCAAAGCGATTCTTCCAAGTGCACGAGAAAGTTTATATCAGATCAATCGGAGGAAGTAATCGGTAAAACGTAAAATCATTTCTATTTGTGTTCGTTCTTCATCGATTTTAGAATTATAATGCAAATCGATCTGCATTTCTTATTCCATGATCTTTTTCTTTTCTGTGATATTATTTTCTCAGTATTATGCACGAAATCATACATTTTCTATTCGTTTCTTTGATTTCAGCTTGATTTTGTTCTAGGATTGCGTTCTCATTGATATCATGGTAGCTATAAGACATTCTCCTTTGTAGTCATCGCCGGGACACTTTGCGAATTTACGTGGATTCTGGTAGTTGTAGTCTTGTAGAAGTTATGTTATGAATGCTTTTTCTTTGCCGCTCTGATCTGAAATCTTACGGATTATACGTTTAGATGATATTAAAAACAAAATACTGTCTCTTTTGTTATGAGCAAATTGGCAATACACAAATAAAGGATGAACGGCGTCTCTTTCACTTCCTTTGATAAATTTATGGTTACAGACTTACAGTAAATATGCTTTGCTTGTTATGAAGACCTGTTGATGTTGCTAGAGTTTCGCAGTGGTTAATTGCAGTTCACTTTCGTATATGATAATTCTTTTATGTTTTCATTTTTTTATTTTGGAACAATTTTCTGAGTTGATTTATATGAAAATTTTCTTTTAAAAGGCAATCCATGCTATGGTTCCTATCTTGTTAACTTTGTTAGTACAACCTGTCTGCAGACTTGACCAATGTCAACACAAATGGAAAGCTCTGGGAGTGAAGCTGCAAGAAAACGCAAGAAGCCAGATGTATTTTATTTCCGTCTTTCAATCATCCTTATCGCGCGTGAATTTTTCTTTTGTTCCCCTTTATAGTCTTATGTACTATTTTGTGTTGTTGATTGTTTTACAATAATTAGGTGGAAGAGAAGGAGGGAGATGAAGCAGAAGCACAGATTGAAGAAAAGGAAGAATCTGAGACAAATATTGCTGGATCCGAAGAGATGGAGCTCCATATCTCTCATATTTTGGAGAAGATTGAAAACTTTACGCAGAGGGTAGCTATAGTGGTTATGCACTGAGTATAGATTGAAATTTTCCTCTATATAAAATCATTAACACAATTTACCTTTGGGACATTTCCTATGTTTCAAGACTAGCTAAATCAGATGGGGTTTGAGATTTTAAGATGACCAAATGAAACTGGAGTCATGATTCATATGCCCACAATTTCTTGCTATGTGGATTCTTTGACCAGCTGAATGATGGTTCACCGTTCATGTAGGTGTCAGAGCTTCTGGAAGCAGGGAAAACGATGTTTAAGGAACTCAGCGATGAATTTGAAGAGAGACTGATTATGTGAGCTATAAAGTTATCGTTAAGGATTTAAAACTGAGGAGTCTTCCTCGCCACCCCCTCCCTCGAAAAGGAAAAAGGGAAAAAAATCTTTTAACTGCCTCATCTGCAGGATTCATAAGGAGCAAATTCAGAAATGGCTGGAAGAGATCAAAGTATTGCGTACACTTGATGCATCGAACGAGGAAGCCAATGCTCTTCTGCATAATGCTCGATATCTACTTCAGCACACACGCATTGATTAGTGAAGGTAATTTTCTATGTTTAAATCTATTGACATAAATCACTCACCTGTACTGTATTCACGCATTGTCCATCAAAAGTTATGCCTGGTAAAAAGTCTTTCTTTTTATGCATTTCAGCTTTAAAGTAGTCTCTGCTTGAATTCAGCTTGCCTTGATCAATTTGCTGCTGATTATTTCAGCATTGCTAAAGCCTAACATTGTTGAAAGGTTTGTTATTGAGATGCTGACATTGAGTTTTTCTAATTAATAAGTATAAATCTTTTTGTTCTATTGTCTTTCAATGTAAGGAATCTGTCTCATCATTGTCAACGGATTAAGTAAATAGATCTAAGATTTAGAATGTTTCTTTCTCTTTTTCTAGAACTAATTGTTTCATGATTAGAACATGGAAGTTGTTTTCTTTTTGCCCGTAAAAGAAATATATGGGTGGTCAAATGACTCAAATTATACACGCTTTGGCCAGATAGCCTAATCAGTTTAGTGTTGCTTTGATTGGGTGCAAGTGAAGGAGAAAATATTTTTTGGTGACCCCTGGAATCATCATACTAGATGTACATTAGGTAGACACTCGGATGCTTATCATTCTTACAATTCTTCACGGATTTCTGTGAATTAATTAAAATCTGTTGCTGGGAATGTACATAATATGCCTTTTCCCGTCTTAACAAGTTGAAAATGCCAAAAACAGATATTTTGCTTGTTTTGTTTCTTATAAAGCCACGCCTGGGCTTACTAGTCGAAATCCTAGATCATGACTTTCTTATTTAGTTGATATTCTACCAGTCTCTCCTACAGTTGCATCTGGTGCAAATTTCAAATCATTATCAGTGGCCTGCAAGAACCAGCTCATGCTGCTTTAATCATTTCATGTTAAATTCATTTTCATTTATTACAAATTTTGAGCAAGCAACTCATTTCCAAACTTTGAAGCATCAGTGTGATGACATTATATCAGATTGTTGCCACGGTTTTGATATAAGAGTTGAGCTTATCTTTTGTAAATAATTCTCAGTAGAACTATGTTCTAGAGGCTACTGAATTCAGTGATCAATGTTCAAGGTCCCAAGTATGCCTTTTGTTTTGCTAGAAAATTATTTGGCTGTATTATCACTTACTTTTGAGTGGTGATCAAAATGAAATCAAAAGATATATATAATGATGGCCAAACAAATTCTAAACCATTTTGGAAGTTAATATATCAACACTTTAAATTGGCACCAAACTAACTTGTCCTATCATGCCTCAAATAATTAGATAAGAAATCTACGTAGGGTTGCTCAACGAAAGCAAAGAGAATATGACCACACAGTGATTGGTTTCTCTGTACGTTCAGTTGAATTTGTTGCTGGTCCAATGCTAAAATTTGAATTTGCATTCAGTCTTTCTTTGTTGCGTTATCCCTTGCCGAAAATATGATCACACTTTTCTTTTTAAATTTGTTATGGATGATTTGGTCTCCGAGTTTTGTTTATGTTAATATCGTGCTATTTAGATATTACTGCAAATGTTTAAAGACAACTGTAAACACATAATGGTGACTTATGGTGATGAATATAAATTGTGACCTTAGTTGCTAAAATATGTGACTATAGGAGTTGCATTGCTAGTGGATAACCATAAGGCAGAAAGCATATGCTACTACGGAAACAAGGTTACTCCAGAGCAAGCACCAGGGGTGGCTGTCTATTAGAGGGTCTTTGTACTGTAAACTTAGATCAAATATTTTGGCAGCGGGAAGACTTTGGGCTAACAGAAATGGGGAGATAAGCCATATACAAGAAAAGAAGTCACATGGAAGAAGACGACAGAATAGTAGAGTCGTTGGTTGGGTAGTCTTACGATACATTGTGACTTTCGGATGGTGTAACCTATCGCCAGGGAATGATTGGTTGTTTTGCGATTGACAGTGCCCCTTGGAGTATTAGAGCTAGTGGAATTAGAGGTTTAGCTCAGTCTTAAAACTGCATTCTTCAGGTGTGAATATTAAAAATTATAATTCTTTTGTTAAAGAAGAAAAAGGAAAGCCGCGCTACTAAAGCTTAATTTGTCATCCTGAAAAACCCCATGGAAATTATGAGACATTGAAACTATAAAGTACACAATGATACCCGTTTAAAATTGAGGACGTCCCAAATTGCGGCATTTTTCAACTTTAGGATTGATCAACCCTTTTTTTTCCCCCCTTTTGAGCACCACACTTGTTTTAATTTGGTGTACACATTGGATACCTTTTTTTTGGGGGGGGGGGGTGTTTCCATTAGCAGTTTAGCCGTGTGCTTTTATGCATGCCGTTCTGTATGTTGACTTGCTGTCATCTTATATAATTGTAGATTAAAACGGCCACTGGAGAATTTTCATTCATGTGGGCTTTACGCGGACGAACATCAACAAGCAACACCCTCACTTCTATGAAAAAAAAAAAGTTGGGGGAGAGAAAAAATTAATGTTCATTTATTTTGTGCTTTTGCCCAACACCACTTCAAAATTAACCTTGGTTGAGGTTATATTTTAGCATCACGCACCAGTTTTAGATTGCTGTTATGGAAGTGGAGAACAAATCCCTCAGAATCTCCAACAACTTTGGTTTTGTCTTTACTTGGGGATTTGGCTAGTTACCAGGTTAAAATCCACTTAGTGATTAAGACATCTTGTATTCATCAATGTGATCCCTGGGAGCTTTCATCAGTTAGGCAAGATCTTGTATAAAAGGGAAATGAGAGGGAGGCATATTATCGAGTAAAAAAATTCGGAAATGAGAGGGAGGCATATTGAGTAAGCCAAGAAATCTTTCTAAATATATCAAGGGAGGCATTTCTTTAAGGTGAGTGGTGGACTGTTTAACTGAACTAATATCTATGTATTTAGCTCATAAATATGGACTTCGATGCTGAGGTCGTCCAAATGATTATTTTTGAAGTGTTAAAGACAGACCGTATAACTGTTAATACTTATGTTAAAATTTAATAAAATTTTAAATTTTAAGCTCAGTTATATCTGATTCTGATTCCAACTTTAAAAAAAAAAAAAGGAAAAACGAAAAGTCAGTTACGCTCGAGCTTTACAGTTTGGTTTCATTCATACCACTCTAATCGATGTTCATTTTTTCTATGTTCTTAGGAACTTTAGATCACTCCTAGCTACTTGAAAATAATTTTAGAAAATATGTAATAAAAAGAGCATGTGTAGCTCCCGTTCAAGAATGTGGCTCCCCGTGAAAATAAGTAGGTGGACAAGGCCGGGATGCTATCAGCCATGTGCCATACGGATGGTAGTTCCATGAGACATGGCACAATATATGGCATCTACTCATAAGCCATCACAATTTCAGCTTTGGACATTTTTAGGGCTGACTTCTTATTGTAACTTAATCCTCATCTATCATAGTTGCTCTTATAAAATGACCGTTTCTTGATAAACAATTCACGGCTATTGCATATAGAAAACTAAGGTACTGCATGTTACTTCTAACATTGAAGGCCGTGTTTATACGTAGAACATACAGTTTTTTGACTTTCCTCTATTCTCTTGCTTGTAATAATTGACTTTTCTAATATACAACACACACAATTGAATCTTCTATCTATACGCTGGGTAGCATCTTATTCGTATAGACTATTATATAATATATGGTTAGAGTAATTTTTGCACGAAACTATCATTCATATATATATATATATATATAATCATTATTAATATTAATTATTATATTATTGTATAGTTTACTGCATGTTGCTATGCTGCGTGAATTGTATTATGATTGTACCAATTTCGTACCACGGATTCTATAACAGACAAAGCGTGTAACAAGGACTTTAAGAGGTGAAGGAATTGGGATATGAAACCGTTTTAACTTTTAACTGGTTCTAATAGACACTTGATAGGAGGGACTACTGTGTATGGAAACTGGCTTTATGGCGTATTTAATATCGTTCATATATAATTTGGTGGATTAATTCCTTAGCGCTGACCAAGTTTTTAATTTGGTTAATATTTTGTAGTTTAGTTTTCTTGATTATGAATTTTATTGTGTAATATTAGAATTATAATCATTAAAGGTGAGATGAATTTATATTCCTAATCGGTTCAAAAATTTTCGGAAGATCCACATCCTTGTTTTATTGCACATTGATTCGATTCATTGAACCATTCGGCACAGGGGGAACAGTTGAAATAATATCTACGTGATTAGTTAGTTTCAAGATGCCTTATATTGATATCAATCATTCAATCTAGCATCGTTGTGTAATTTGAATAAGTTGAGTGTCATTCACAACTGGTTATTTCTTTAATGCATGATTCTTCTATTTCTTTTTCTAGAGGAGAAGAACTTCTCGGTCAACGCATATGCTTTTTCTTATTTATTTCTTTATTTTCGATAACTAACGTGCCTAACTGTAGTTATAAATAGCCCTAGGATTCTGCTATCCTCAGCTACAACTCAAGCAACTTCTACTGGGTCAGACTTAGATATTGAGAGAGAAAGAGGGGATGGAAAAGCTAGTATTGAGTGTTCTAATATTGTTTGTGGGGTTATCCACCCCACAACTTAGAGTAGCATCAGCGGCCGGTTGGCTGCAAGCTCATGCAACTTTCTATGGTGGAAGTGATGCCTCTGGAACAATGGGTAATTGCACATTCTCTCTTTTTTACTTTCGTTTCACTAATTTAGCTATAAGTTAAGAGCAATTAATATTCATGAGTCATGAGCAAGTTGTTTATAACATTACAGAGGGTGCATGTGGTTATGGAAATCTATACACGGATGGTTATGGCATAAAAACAGCAGCATTAAGTACTGCTCTGTATAATGACGGCAAGGCATGCGGTGGGTGCTATCAGATAGTTTGTGATGCAACCCAAGTGCCACAGTGGTGCCTCAGAGGTACTTCCATCACAATTACTGCCACAAATTTCTGTCCCCCTAACTACGCTCTCCCTAGCGATAATGGTGGTTGGTGCAATCCTCCAAGACCTCATTTTGACATGTCTCAGCCTGCTTTTGAGACTATAGCCAAGTACAAGGCCGGAATCGTACCAATTCTCTACAGACAGTATATCCCACTCTCTCTCTCTCTCTCTCTCTCTCTCTTCTGAAGAAACATGCATTTTAGTTTTTGAAATATACATGTCTTAATTATTTAATTTTTAAATCTTTTCTTTACATGATTTAACCCTTGAAATTTTTGATTCGCTAGTTATTCGTTTGGCAAAAACAAGGGGAAAAAATGACTAGAGCAAATTATATGCTCCAAAGACTAATGATTGACAAGTCAAAAACTTCTAAGAATTGAATAAGTAAGAATAAAATTCAGGAATCAAATAATTAAGACATATATCTTTTAAAGTGTATTTACTATCCTTTTTCTTTTCTGGGTTTATAGAAGATGCCCCATATTAAATGAAACCTTTAAAATTTGTCCAAGGTGACCAACATAGCTAACAACTTTTGTGCAGGGTTGGGTGCAAGAGAACTGGAGGCATGAGGTTTACAATCAATGGGAAAGACTATTTTGAGCTAGTGCTTATTAGCAACGTTGGTGGAGCTGGAGAAATCTCCCGAGTTTGGATCCAAGGGTCCAAAACGAATAACTGGGAGTCGATGTCAAGGAATTGGGGTGCAAACTGGCAGAGCCTAAGCTATCTCAACGGTCAGAGCCTGTCATTCAGAGTCCAACTCAGCAATGGAAACACTCGGACTGCTTATAAGGTGGCACCGTCCAACTGGAGATTTGGCCAGTCCTTCGTCAGCGAGGTTCAGTTCTGAATGGAAGAATATAAATATTATTGGGACTATTCTTCCATTTCGTCCCTACATATCTTCCTTGTTTCTTGTCTACAACATTGTTCATGAAAGATGTAAGCCTTCCAAGTGGTTGTGAACAGCATTATTAGCACTCTGCGATGAAGCCCACCACATGGGGTTTTATTAATGTCTGTAATGTGAGTCGAACCACTGATAGATTTACAGCTTACAAATGCCTTCATACGTCGGGGTAATTTCTGTCATATTATAGATAGAAGGGGGTGAAAATTCTACGGAAAGCACAACATTCCCTTTTTGTGGTTGGGGGGGGGGTGTTCTAGGAGATGTAGTCCTTTCATAAGAATTCAAGTATTTTAAACTCGAGTACAATTCATTGAGATTGCCTGAGATTGGAAAAACTAGAAAGATCGACTCACAAAGTACATCGATCACTGAGCACCGCCCCCAACCTCTATTTTGCCAAAATCTTATATATCTCATGGTATGTTATTAACCAATGCTTTTAAAAATAAAAGTTGAGTCAGTTTTTCTATAGATTAGTTTAGAAGTTCAAACAAATAATCATAACCAATTTACTGATTTTTAATCCGACCGATCAATTTAATTTTTAACCGATCAATATAATTTTTAGAACTATGTTATTGACGATCAACCGGTGGGGCATATTCTTGTTGCCTCTCAACATATGCCACTTGGAGATCAACTACATCTTGCAGGCCGCGGATGAGCTAATCCATTGTCGTTGTTCCTGTTGCCCCTTTAACAGATTTTCTTTATTGAAAAAAAAAAAGGAATGGAGAGCTTGAGTTTTTATAACGTTCGCAGCGATACAATCTTGAATAGATTTGAACAACCAAGAAGGCAGGAAGTGATGCAGAGCACACATGCCATGTTATTCAACACTGGTTGGAATGGACTGCTAAATTCGTCAACGTTTTGTTCTGTTCAATATGCCACTATATCACATGCATGTTATCTCCGCATTACCCGGTGGCGTTCTCGCTTCCGGAAGCGCTCTAGCATGAATTCATCAGTTGCAGCTTGCCTCTGCCCTCCTGCATTAGTGCTTGGATTATTTTGTTTGGATCCAGCACCATCATCTTGTGAACTTCTATCTTTGTACAGCTCCGGATGTTCTGCAAGTTACTCATTTGTTGTCAGTAGTTAGAATGATTTACCGTGACTAAGCTAATAAAGGCAAAACAGATATATTTGCAGTCAAATCAAGGTTCACAAAGCAACCTAGCAACACAAGCAAACACATCTCGTAAAAAATTACTTAATCAAAGGAATGTAACCTCTTCTAAGTTTTTCAGCATAATCCCTGCCACGCTGGAAATAATCAGCACTATAACTTGAAGGAATGCTGAACTCTGATTTTGTCCGACCCATAAGCCTCTTTTCCTGTATAAGTTTTTTGGCGGCCTCTGTTTCTTCAATGTTTCTTAACTTATATCTGCAGACATAAAATCAAACAATGAGATCTGCCGCTTGCAACATATAAGAGAGACGGGCAACAATGGGGTTATAAAACAAAACATCAAAAAAGAAGATTAATCATCACAACTATCAATTCAATGGAAAACCAATTTTCAGATAAAAGCTCACGTCCTTAATTTCTGATTGTTACTTATCAACGACAGAAAATATATTGAACCTACATATCAAATTATCACCCACATGGATCACTCTTCAAGCTGATGTTTGAATTGAAAGAAAACTGTGCAGCAATTGCTACATTATTATATACTTCCTTAACCGAAAATCCAAATTACAAATAAATTCCATCGGGTTTGGAGAAATCATACTCAATTGGAAGCTGAACCTCAGCAATACCAGTAGTCCACTGAGTAGAGCTTTCTTCTGAGTTTCGCCTTTTCACCTGACAGAATAGGTTATTATAAAACAAAATTAATTAAGTTCACAAAAAGCAACGCATATCAAAAGTGTAAGATGGAGCTACAGTATCAGACACTGACTGGGGGACATTTCATTCATGAAAAGTTGGTTTTAGCTCACATAGTTTCTTCTTTGATACTAACAGCTGGTATAAAGTAAACAAAGAAGAATAAAATGGGAAGATGTCGACATGGTATTAGAAAAGCCAGCTACTCACTTTAAGATGCTCAGGGATTTTATATAGTTCATCTTCAGCACGTTTCAATTCGCTCTCAACTTGATCTGGTGCATCAATCTTCCTGCCCCTCTTCTTTGCTAATTCTTGTTCAACATAATTGACCCTATTCAAGTAGTAACATGATCCGTTTAACTAGCATCAACCACAATTAATAAGTTCGGTACATACAACAAAGTATATAACTATAAAGAAAGAAAAAAGAAATCCCTAAATCATTAAAAAGAGTTAGAAGCTCGAAGAGAGAGGAGGGGGGGGGGGGGGGAACTATTTAGCTGACCAAAGAAAGAAAGAAACCCAGAATATACCAAATAAAACAAATAACAGAAACTGGAACATGAACTGATCGTATACAATACCATTTGGATATCATCAAACTTTCGTCACTAGAAAGCAATTCAGATTTCAGGCAGCAACTGGAGCGGAGATTATGCCGTAAACTTCAGCAGAAGGCTAGGTGAGTTTTATTATTAAAAAAAAAAACCTAGGGAACCATATGATCATGCTTGGGGTGCCTCTGAAATAACAATCTAGATCATACTTAGAGTGTCTCTGAAATAACAATCTAGATAATCAAGATAATAGCTGGGGAACCCTAAAAAACATCGAGTAGAATTCTCGGCAGAACCTTTTCACGAAGGGAACAAGATGATCATCAAACATTTAAGCTGATATTGGGTCTATCGGTGTGTCAGCGTGGACAGTAAATGGATGAGATCCAGGAAAAAAGAAAGAAATATTCATACATATTGGGGTCTTCAACCATGACAGCGGTCTCTTGAGCGAAGGTATCCTGAAGAACAAGCTCGTCCTTATCACCACCATCGCCGTCGTTTTTGTCGGCGGCTTTCGCAGCTAAACTTCCACCAGTTCCACTCTGCGTTGGCAAACTAGGGTTCGCAGGTATCCCACATTTCCTTTCCCTCTGCTTCTGGAGCAGTTTAATCTCTTCCAATGCCATTCTATTTTGCCATTGTCATTGTTTTTCAGAATAATTGAATCAATATATGGAATCCTAATATAAATTTGAAATTATTAATTAGAAATAACAAATTTCTTTTTCTTCATAACTTCTAGAAGAAAACTCAAAAAGAACAAAATACAAAACCTTCTCTCTTGTTCGTCATCGGATTCTTCGCCTTTTAGTTGTTCTCGTTCTTTATCTTCTATCACTTCGATTGAGGCACTTCTCTTTCTATAGTTCTTCTTTCGCCGTAGTTCTTCTTTCGTCTCTTCCATCCTACAAGTTGTGAGCAGCAAACTCGAAAGGCATTATATGTGCCCCTAGAAACGCACCGTTTTGACGCCATGCCTTATCCCTGAATGCACCGTTATGTGCCCTTCACAGACGCATGGGTGAATGGGGATTTAAATTTTTTTAATATCAATCATTTTTTAAATTAACAATTAAAAGATTATAATTATTTTATGTTCTATATTTTTCCCCCAAAAAAGATTTAAAATACCCAAAAAAAGAAGAACGTTTGAATCAAAATTGAATAGTCTAAATTGCTTCTTTCAAAGTAGCATAGCATAGTGAGGAGTTGGCGACCTCCCTCTGAGTATGTGGTTTAGTTTTATTCCATCACCTCTGCTCAAGATAAAGACAATTGACCCTAGGCTGAGCATAATCCAATTCACTAGCACAATCGTCAAAAAACACAAAAAAAAAAAGGTCAGGCCATGTAATTTGGTTAAATTGCGTGTGTAATTTGGTTAAATTGCGTGTCTAATTTGACCCAACCATTATAAGTTAGGCAAAGACAAGTAATTAGATTAAACCAACTTTGTTAGCCAATTTGGCCTCACTTGATTATTGTTGATGTTGTTCTTAACAAAATATAATTTGATAGGAATTATATAAAATTTTATTTTTTAAAGATTATTTTATAATTTTTATCAAAAATTAAAAAGAAGACTCAACTAATTTGGGATATCAATTTGACCTAACGCAATATTAGATTTCAGTTTTAGAGCTCAGTGTTTGTCTATCCCTAATAGATCAAACTATTTTGTTTTAAAGATAATGTTTTTAAAAGAGTAGTAGCAACATTTTTTTAATATATTAATAATAAGTTATTGACTTTTTAAACCTCAAAGTACTTTAGAAGAAAATTATACAAACAGTTCAAGAGTTATAATTAAAATGTGCTGTTATGTCCTATATGTTGGTAATGTAAAAGCAAGAGTTAGTAACCTTTTTCTTAATACATTGATGTACAAAAACATAAATTTGCACAATAAAATTCACTTTCACATAAGTCAAATTGCAAATTACAATTCAAGAAATCTAATACTAGTTTAAAAAACGCACCCCCGCGCGGGCGCGCACGAGATAGAAATCAGTTTAATTATAAAAATAATTAGTTTCTTTTTAATCACTGGTAAAAGTATTCAAATTAATGAGCAGTATCGAATGTAACAAGTACCAACATTTCACTTCTGGAAAATTACCCGTCTTTTTGCCACCACTGAGATAAAACCAAGATTTAACATTAGCGAGATTTTAAAGTATTATTATTTATTAGAAATATTAAATGATCCAAGTAGGATTTGGTATATTAATCTAATAATGAAAAAGCTATCATATGACTTATAATCAAAGGGACAATCATATTTATTTTAAGATTTAATTTTTAGGATGTCTCCATCTTATCATATTGATTTAATTATAGTCACCTACATGAAAGAGACAGAAGAACGGATTTTGATCTCGCCGGAAGTTTTGTTCCTTCAGTAGTCTATTTCACAAAAAAATAGGAGAGAGGTTATTGTTCAGTGTTCATGTTCACAAAACAATGAATCCCAAACCCTGAAGGAAGGGCAGTGTGTGCAAATAATTAAAAGGTGACAGATTTACTTTTTAAATATATGATTATTATCAGGTACGTACACTCCACATATAATGTATGTATATATCTTCGTTACAAATTACAATTATTTTATGCTCAACAAACATCATGTCACTTGGTAAAACGTAATGTCTCAAAAAACAAAAAACAAAAAAGCATAATAACCCTTCAAGAATTACATAAAAATTAAAGGGAAAACTTTCAGAAACTAATTAAGCCTTCTTAGGAGCAAGCTTGGTTTTGATTTTGTCAACCTCCTTAGTACCAATCTGGAAGGTGAGGGAAAGCACATCATCAGGGACGCTTGGTGATGCGGTAAAGAGAGCGGCAGCGACGGACAAGGTACCAGGTAGTTGGCTATCGAAAGCAGAAAGTACAGCGGCTGCCTTATCTCCATTGTTCTTCTGAAAGTGAAGCAAACCCTTTGGGAAGACGAAGACTTCACCTACCTTGATGGTCTTGGAGAAGAACTTGTTGGATGTGGTCACAAAGCCCACCTCCAATTCTCCTTTCAATACAAACACAATCTCTGTGGCACGTGGGTGAGTGTGGGGTGGGTTAAGGCCACCAGCTGGTTTGTAGTCTATCCTTGAGAAAGACACACCCAAAGTGTTAAGCCCAGGGATTTTCTCCACATTCGCTGCAGTTACCAGTGACCCGACTGTGTTGTTTATAACTCCGGGCTTCGCTATCCCAGCAAAGAAGAAATCATCTGCTGTCACATTTGCCTCGTTTTTGCACGCAAACCCATTCACTTTCACACCTGCACATTACATGCATATACACAATGATCATTGAATTAAATTACCATAATCAAGGGTGGTGGAATTGGTTACCCGAAGAGGGAAGAGCAACGCAAAGGTCTTGAAGTGTGTCGGGATCAGAAGCGAAGGCGAAGGAGATGGAATTGATGAAGATGAAGAAAATGGCAAAAATATTTGTTGGCGACATCGTTGAGTTGAAATGATAAAGAAAAAAAAGTGTTGGAATGATGAATAGTAAAGAGAGAGACGAAAGTTTTTGGTTTTGATGGTGAGAAAAGTTGCTGGCTTCTTCATATATAGGCAGAGGGATTGTTTGTAAAGGGAGGGAGGGCATGGGGAGTAATGTGATGTCAAAGCATAAGCAAAGTCCTTCAGACTTAAATTGAAAGCAATGGTGAAAAGGGCCTTGTTGTTGTTGTTGGCATTCTTTCTAAGCATTTACTAGTAAAGAGAAACATTCATGGGGATGGCAATAGCTTCGTTAGTTGGAGGGGAGATGCGAGCATTAAGAGTCCAACGAGGTGGGGGGAGTTTGGTGACAGACGTAAGTTGATAAGCAGACAAATTTGATCCAATCATAGGGTGGGTTAAAACTCAAATCACAGACAATTGGCATGGGGTTAGTGAAGGAAGAAAAGAAGAAGAAGAAGAAAAAAGCAAAGATTCTGAATTGTGAACATAGGCATCGCATACCAAATCCTAACAAGCTTCGAGCAAGAATTGGGCCCTTGGAATGCGATGCGACACCTCTACTACCGCTTCACTTTAACCGTGGTTTTCAAACCCCACTGTTTTCCAACTAGATTAGACAATCTAACTATCCCTGATATTATGTTTTTTAATTAAAATAATATATATTAATTAAAAATTATATATATATATATATATATCATATTATTATTAAAAAAATTATATATTTATCATATTATTATTAAAAAACTTAATAACAAAAATATACAATAATATGTGGATAAATTTTTTCCTTTCCAATTAATCATCACACGGCGGAATGGGTTTGTCTACGTAATAAGCACATAAATTTTCGAGTAATCTCTTGTGACTTTGAAATTTGATTGAATAATATTTTTTATTTTAAAAACATTTGATATATATTACAAAAAATTTGTGATTCATTTATATCAATAAAATTAACTTTTTATACAATATGTATTCTTTAAAATTAAAATTATTTAATTATTTTAACTGTTATATTAAAAATATAATTAAAATTTCATGTTAAACTTTAAGATCAATTTAGTAGTTAACTTAAGAATAAAATCAAATTTCCACATTATATAAAAAGGTTAAGTTTAAAACAAATGTTAAAAGAAATTTATAATATATATTAAATATAAAATAATAAAGTGATATTCCTAAAACAATATATATATATATGATGTATAATTTAACAAAAGCTATTAACTTAATTTACTCTGCCTGTAAAGGAAAAAAAAAATCTTCCTCACCCAAACGAAATAAAGATGTCTCGTAAAATCATAAAATAATAAGGAGGGAGATAAAAAAAGGTGGGTGGAGCTAATACCTATTGATATATCATTTTATATTTTGATTGTTTTATTACTTTCAATTTTTCATTTTATTTATGGAATACAGAGAACTTCAAAGGATTCAAATCTTTTAATACAGAAAAATAATGATTAAAAATTACCCCAATTCCTTAATGACGAACACACATAGAATTAACTTAATTGAGCTAACCACCCACTTCTACGGAAAAAGAGGTATATTAAATTCTGCAGCGAAAATCCCATTCCAGACTGTTATTTGTCTAGTGTAAGAAGCCATTAGAGCAGAGTTACTGTGATATACTCTTACTTCCAATGTAATCTCAATGACTAATAGGAGACAAAAAAATTAAAAAACGAAAGCTTCCATTTCAACAGACCATTTGATTTCTAAAATCATTTTACTCCTTGCTCAAAATTGTTATATTATCAAGGGAACATGCAAATATGAAGGCACCTAGCCAAAATTTAAATATAAATCATTTAAAGAAAGAAAGGAGGAAGAAAAAAAAAAGATAAAAGAATTATCCAGATGATCTCCAAATCCTTCCCTCCAGAGAAACAACCATAACAGAAACATCATCATGATATTTACGCCGATCTCCATGAGGAATGTCAAGTAATTCATAAAAATCCATTCCTGCAATAACAAGAGAAAAAGAAAACAAAAAATACATATATAAGAATAAAACAGAATATTCATACATCAATTTAACCATAAATCCATAAAAATCAGACAACAAAAAGAAATAAAGAAAAAGAGAAAAATTTGATCTGTTCTGGACGCGAAAGGTATCCTGTGCCAAGATTGTATTCTCAAGATTTATAACAGATATAACAATGATCCTCTTCTCTCTGAAGAATTTGGATGAGACAGGACTAATCTAAAGAAGCAAGGCATGCGTTGTCATTATACAGAGAAAAATCTCTCGTAGGATTTAATTCCCACTCCTCACAGCAACAGGACACCATGACAGACTAGGTATTCTCTGCACCCTAAAACCTTCAAATGCCAATACCACTATCCTCTGACACTATCTATTTCGAGGCTTTCTTTTGAAGGATATATGATCATCAATATCATAGGAACACCAGATTAAATATAAATTCCGTTAAAAGAGATATTAACTTGCTTAAAAAACGTAAAAAAAAAAAAAAAGGAATCCAAGCACAGGACGTGCGCAACCAAGATATTGTTTTAACCACCGTAAGAGTTATACTTAGCTCCTCCGCCGCCACCACCAAGGCTCCCACAACACAAACTCAACCCTTCTAATTTGTCTATTTCTTCTCTTCTTTCTCATAATTACATGTATTCGCCTTCACCACTACCCAAAATTATCATCAACAGCCATAATGATGTCAGAGGGATTAGGAGGGTTAAGCAACTGACCATTCTTTTTGGCAGCACGGAAGAGAAGCTCTGCAATCAGGTATTGTGCAGGATCACCTTCAGGGACATTTTCCATGAACCAAGTGATGTGGGCAACTACCTCTTCATTACTGAAGTATTGGTAAAGCCCATCAGAGGAGAGTACCAAGAACCGATCACTTGAAGAAAGTCGGTGATGCAGAACAGAAGGAGTGCAACTTAGGTAAGGAGCAGTACCCACATAATCAACTTGAAACATCTCCAGTAGAACTTCATTAAAGGATGCCTAAACCATACAAATGAAATTAGTAGTGGTTTGGACCATTCCAAATTAGACAGAAGAGAACAAAATAAGGTATTTCATTGTTGTCAACTTGTCATTATCAGAAAGATAAATGTAATAAAAATTATCCAAGTAAGAAAAAAAAATACCGACTTCCTCAAACCAACATGCTGGAGATACACTTTTATCAGGACTTTATACGAGTGCGTGAAATATCATCCATTTCAATGTAAAGAGGGTAAACCGTCTGAAGTTGAGAGCTAACTTGGAAACTCAAAGCAAGAATAATTTGTATTGCATCATTTTAAGCTTCTCATTGCTCCAAACCAAATAGAACAGTCCGTAAACAACATATTTAGCTTCCAAGGACTAACTTCTACTTTTCAATATGTTATCATTGAGCCATTGTTGGCTTCTGATTTTATTCATTAGTGGCTGGTGATGTTTGTCATAAATACTTGGGAAAAAAGGGGAGAGAGGAGGAGAGATAGACAAAACTAATGTTCAGGAAATTAAGATGGAGAGACAAAACAAGAAAATTTTTAATAACTAAAAAATAAGGATTTGGATCCCTTACATTTTAGTTTTCATGCATTTAGTTTAATGTTAGATAGAGAAGAGAGAAGAGGAGAGAGGTGAGTGTATGGTTTTCACCTCTCTCCTCCTCTCTTTCTCTATCTAACTTTAAACTAAATGCGTAAAAACTAAATGTAAGGGACTAAACAAAACTCATGATATATACTGATTGGTTTTTCACACACATGTACTTGTCAAAATTTTCATTGAAAAATTGTGCTAAGCTTTGCATGCATTATTTCATGGTAAAAACACACTTTACAGTTGGTCTTGTAAAAACAAAGTTAACAATAACGCTTATTAATAGGGATATATACCACTGGGAAAAAAAATTAATGACTTACTAGCATACTAGAATGATCATATCAGAGAAAAATTCAAATCCAGTTATATGCAAAGCATTATCGGAGAAATATGAATTCATAATAGATCAAACCATCAACATAATTGCATAATGTTTGAAAGGATTTCATTAAAGTGTTAGGGCACATTTTCACCCTTGCAAACTTCCTCATTTTCTTAGAAGAGAAAAAAAAAAAAGAATTTTAAGACAAATAATGGTCAGTTTAAAAATGTGTCTGATGCTATTACATGGGCAAGACCTACAAGCTGGACTAGCTAGTCCTTGAAGCTTTTCCTGCTACAAGAAATGAAAACTGTAATAGCAACATACAACCCGCTAACTCCATGTTCCATCCTTTCATTCACCCTCCTTCCCTTTAAACTAGACTACACCAGACAAGTAAAATGGAATTATATGACCATTGGTTATGTCTTCTATCATTACCTGCCCTCAACTTATTTTCAGTTAAAAGAATAGAATAAATTACAGGTGCCTCCTTTGAGTTTTGTTGAAATTACACAAATCCTCTCTCTATTTTGAAAATATACATCAACCTCTCTTGATGCCTAAAATTGCACTATGCTTTAGTCCTATTTTATTTTATTTTTTGACTAAAATCCCCTCTATTAACTTAAATATATTTTTTCTTGTTAAATTTAATGAAAACAAACTCTAGTCTTTTTTATTTTTTGTTTGTACATATTTGAGAAAGAAATCAACTCTTATTTCTATTTGTATATATTTGGATATAATACATATTTATATATTTAGATTAATAAGGTATTTTAGTCAACAAATTCAAAATTGAACTAAAATATGTATTTAGAAAATAGAAGAAAAGTCCGTTTAATTTACTAAAAAAATATATTTAAATAAGGGGGTTAAATATGTGAATGAGAGAGAGTGGCAGGACTGCCAACAAATGAAAGTTGTCACCTACTGAGATCCATAAGTGCAAGAGAACCACACTACCAAGAGGACATGGAGGAGACCAGGGAATAAAGGTATATGGAGGAAAACAAAAGCAAGCTATAATTGCTAATTTATCCTTCAGAGCTTTCACAAATAAATCCTGTTTAAAATTTTCTTTCAATAAGATAGTCAGGACGCACATGCACACAGAGGGAGAGACTATTATACTATAGAAAGGATTTATTTCAAGTCTACAATTGTATTCTAAACACTTGTAACTTAGTTACCATTATCCTTACTCGTTTCACATGTAAAAATGAAATAAATATCAAGTATGAAAGCAAATAGGGTCCCTACCTATAAACTATAGACAAAAGGACTGCAGCAAACTAAATTTCAGATAGCTCAAAGTCAGAAGATCAACTGACCCTCTTCAGGAATCCAGCACCAAATGCTCTGGTGACTTTTAATTGTCCTTTCACTCTATCATTTAAGATGGCTTCATGATCATCAGGGTGTTCTGCCTTTATTCTGAAAATTTCCTGCAGAGAACAGGAAAAATTGCAAAATATTTTGTAAATCTCTCACGTGTAACCAAAATATAATCAACTTTTCTTTTTTTAATATAAATGGTTCATGTTTGAAATACGTATAATAAAATTTTATCTCAATTTGTGAGTTATAACAGTCCATAGCATATAAGAGAAACCCTCACGCAAAATGGCCAACAGATCTGGCCCAATCCAGAATACTGAACCTAGATCTGGACATTTTCGAACCACATTCAACTTCAAATTTTGTTCAAAACCAGTTAACAATCTCACAGTCCGAGAACAACTGCCATAGTACATAACTGGAATCTACATAGAAATGTATCAAAGTAACACTAAAATGACACAATATTGTAGATTACTCATTATCAGCACCTATACACCTTAATGTGCAAGAAAACATTTTTACCATTAGATAAGAAATATCAGAACATAAGATTTGTCATAGCAAATGTGCTAAATCTATGTATTACCGTGCATTAGCAGATAGAGTATATTATCAGGCAATATATATATATATATATTGGGCCAAAGATATGAACAATATAGTTGAGAACATACATTTAGAGACAACAGCATCAATATACGCATGCAAGGACAAAGCAGCAGAACACAATTTCAATATTTCATGTCAGCTAGTTGATCACAGCACAAAACTAGAAGATTTAACCATAATCCATGTCAACCCTTTTTAAAACTAGAACTAAATAGATATCACAAACTATTTGCATTTGTCAATCCAGAAAAAAGGGGGGAAACACACCTCTTCAATACTTGTGCTGTGATCTGTGGAAAGCTGAACAGCTCTCATTTTTAATCTGCAAATGGCTATCTCTCTATTTTTGTTCATCTTGTTAATATGACTGTTTTGATTGTGAATTGGGGACTCCTCGGAGATTCTATCCAGCTCCATCCGTACTAATGACTCTCTAGATCGATTTCTATGCCTCATGTCATCCTTAACAAAACTTAAATTAGGATGACGGTCATTTGGTCTTTCTTGAGCCAGAATTACACGACTATCTCCAAGGTTCATGACATAAACATCTTGATCCTTCATCAGCATCACTAAAACACATGATCCCATTAAAGCAAGCTCAGGAATTTTTTCCAGATTATTCTCCACCATTTCCATGTATGCCTCTTCTGTTTTGTCAAGAGCTCGAGCCATTGCTTTTAAAACTGCATCATGATCAACTACTCCAGATTTGCATTTTCTAATGGGTCCTGACACTTCTAATATTTTCTCATCAACACAAGTTTCCTCCCTATGCCAATCATAACTCCAAGGGAAAAGTTTCTTCCGCAAGGACTTCTGCTTCCTGTACATTTTTCTAATTTTAGTACCAAGAAATGACTTTCTAGTATTCTGCCTTTGTCCTGAAACAGAAAATGCAGCTACAGGCTCTTGATTAACTGATTCAAACCCAATCCCTCCATTTTCTCCTGATGTAGTAGGAGCTTCGTCCAGATGTCTAGAACTATCTTCTTTTGCACTGGGGGAACAAGATCTCATCCACCCTGCCTGTGTCGATACCATGGGAACATAAGAATCCTTACCTTGTTCTGAGACTGACAAGGAATCTCGTTCATCCCAAGATTCCATCTGAAGTAGCTCATAGAGTCGCATGCTTTTTCTACCTTGACCACTTAACTGTCCAAGTGGAACAGAAGCAAGAACAGTACCTGAGTTACTGGGACTTCCAGAATTAGCTAATTGGTCTTCAACACTCACTTTGAATGCAACGTTTTCCTCAACTATCTCAGTGTGAGATGATTGCTCCTTAGCATTTGCTGGACCAGAAGAAGCTTCTAAACAACACAAAGTTTCTTGATTTGAATTAGTATGATTATCTGACAGCTCCTCCCTGCTGTACGCTGGAGCAACTGCAGCATTTCCAGTCTTAGGGACTTCAGTTTGAAGCGGATCTACAAGATTATCTTCATAATCCCAAAGCAACCCTTCCAGTTCCTTGTCTACAAATCTATAAAGATGGCTCATCAAAAAATCAGGAGCATCTGGTCCGCTAAAACCATCATATATCCCAATAAACAACCATCCTTGTTCTTCAGAAAGTACTACATGAACCCTATCTTCACCAGCCTTGCCATGAGCCCACTGTAAATTGTGTGCATGTTTATACTCCCCTTCAGATGGTCCAACTTCAATACAGTTTCTGGAGACTTCTTGTCGAAACTTTGCATCTTTGGAATGCCAAGCCAATTGGGTTATTGGATGAAAGAACAGCCGCTGCATCCAACTGCCACCAGTAGAATGCTTAGACTTAGAGAAGGTCCGAGAAAAAGTGTTTTTCATTGGTCCACTCACACTTCTCATGAGCTGTTGAAGGCGTGGCCTTCGACGGCCTCGTGCAAGTGGTGCAGAAAAGTTGGATTTGTCAGTGGCATCAAGAGGACCTGACATGACACCCTTCTCTATTGGCCCAGACATGAAACCACCACTCCTATCCAATGGACCTGAAGCAAAACCTCTCTCAAGAGGTCCAGACATGAAACCGTTCAAAGGTCCAGAACCACGGGGAACAGGCTGCAAAGGGATTGCAGCAAATGAAGAGGTTCCCTCAAATGATGCAGCTGGCTCTTGGACATCACTAGCAAATAATGCACTCTGGTTACCAGTCCTTGCGGTTGAGACATTGGCACTGACTGAAGCCCCTGAAATTGTTTTGAATGTGGTTTCTGGGAAACACTTGCCCGGTTTTTGTATGCCAGAGGAATCTTCTATACTGTCATGCCTAAATGATCCACTTAAAGTTTCAGAATCAAGGGTACTTGAATCAACAGTAAACCTCTCAGAGTTTGATGGTGTAATGGCAGGAGATTCAAAAATTGATGGCCTCACATAACAGAAAGAATGGCCTAATCCTTCGTCTAATGGCTCTAGAAACTCCAAATCAACTCCACTTTTCCCGTTAAATGGCACTAAACAGCCAACAACACGAGAAGTGCCGTTACCCATTATTGCAAATGCCCCTGATTCTGATACGCTGAAAAATGGTTTCTGTAACTGAGCACCATCAACAAATACGGATATAAACAAGAAAGCCAACACTGCGAAAACCTCATAAATCCCTCAACCAACCCATGATTGCTCAAGTGACCATGCATCATCATCATATTCCCAGGCTGAAAGCGGCGCAACCCATATAGTGTTCTCAGTGAAACTAACATAAGAGAAGCCAACACACTCTGTGCAGTGGGTGTGAATCACACCGAAATCGTTCCCCGAATTAATATTTCACACAGTATAAATGCACGAAAAAAAAACTACAATTTGTAAAAATGTTATGGTCTGACCTTGTGGGTACTGCTTAATACACGAATGAAGCGGTGGATCGAGCACCCCCACAAACAGATCTAAGAGCGCCAAAGACAGTTAATGGAGCACATCAGAAACAAAGACAGAAACCCATTTTAGGATTTATGTTTCCTTCTCCGTGGAATCTGACGAATAAACATAGGGAACCACGCCCCAAACGATTCGAACCATATCATTGAATCATTCAGGCATGAACAGCGCTTCGAAATCCGTAAAGCACTCGGTGATAAACAGGTATAGGAGAGGAGACGCAGAAATTTTTCTCTGACAAATTGAGAAGAGGGGTGAAATGGACTAGTGAGGAGTGTGTGTTTGACTAATGAAGGGAACAAAGAGAGACGACAAGAGAGGAAAAAACGAAAATGTGGGGTTTTGGCTGCCAATATAAAAAATTGGAGATTTGGTCAGACGATGAAGGATCAAAGTTTAGTTCATCAAGGAGGGTCTCTTTCTTGGGGTTTTCAAATTGTTTGGGAGGGTAAAAACTTTAGAATTAAAAAAAAATGAATTAAAATAATTACGTTGAAAAGTAGAGACCAAAGCTGTTGTATGTGTATGAGCTTGGTCCTTTTTCTACTTCGTTAATAACTTTAGATGATTTTTCCAGTGAATGATTGGAGTTGTGTTGGTGCTGTTGAAGTCAATAAATTAGAGCTACCCCATCATCATTCTCATCAATGAAATTGAATGGTGGGGAGGCAGTGGGTAGCACCCCACAAAAAATTATTTTTGACCAAATTTTTATCAAATTTGAAGCATAAAAATATTCATAAATCAACTTTCACGGAATAGTTCCCAACTTATGGTCCTCAAGTCAAGAAAAGAATCAATAGACAATAAACATGAGAAAATCTGATCATCCTATCATTTTCTACACCTATTTTCCCCTCGTAGCGATCATATAATTCGAACAAAACATTGATAATGTTAAATGCACTCGAGATAGAATCTATCAAGGTAATATTTTTTATTTTAAACTCAGGCTTTTAATAATGTTTATTTTTCTTTATATGGCCTTCTTTTATGCTAATGGCTTGGCATGCATGAATGGCGCGTGTCGATTTTCTGAAAATATTAAATAATTTTTATACAAAATTAAATTATAATAAATTTTATATTTGCAAAATAATAAAAAATTATATAACTTTTATTTATATATATTTTTTCAATTTTTTATGTTTAATTTATATTTATATTATTTATATAACAATGTATAATTTTGAAACTAATCATGCCCTCAAATCATATATGATAACGTAGATATTTATATACTTTTGAAGACTTAAAAGTCTTCGTATTGATTGATTAAAAGGCTCGTTTCGACAAGTGGCTTTCCAATTCCATTTTGCTTATGACATCCCTAAAATTTCCAAGTTCTTTCGGAATACTTTAACCTCTAAAAGTCTTTGTCATTAATATTCGGCCACCAATGTCGGGACAATAATCACGCAAAAAAAAAAAAACTGCTTTTTAAAAAAGTTGACTATCCATAAATACAGTGTAGCATCGAGTGTTAGTGATTTTCGGCAATAAAATTACTCATTTTATTGTTTTGAAAAAAACAAGGTTTTTCTCATTCGATTTTTTAAAAGTTATATTACAAAACTTGTTTATATTATTGCTGTAAAAATAATTAATTCCAACTATAAAGAATAACGAAAGGGAAAAAGAAGCTCCACCAGAGGATGTAGAGGGAGAGGGCATCGTTGACATTTTAGCAAAAGAAAATGTAATGGTCGTTAACGACTCATGTTTGACTTGAGAGCTGGAAGCTGGAAGCAATGATACGGAAAATGCCTAGCTACGGGGCTATCCTTGTGCTCCTCAACCATTCCTACTTGTAATTATTATGAAAACATCACATTTATGTTTATCTTCCTTTCTGCCTCCCACTCCTTTATTCCACTTGCTAATTTCTGCTGTTTTTTTTTTTCACATTTAATATCAAGTTAAAATATACATAATTTTTTTTAATTTAGATCATGTATAAAAAATTCTAATGCTCAATATTTGACATAAAATCTCCCTAAATTTCTTTTTTTCTTTAACAAAAAAATCCTTTCCATTTATATTTCAACTCTAAAGAAGACACATGAATATGACATGACATCTGATATTACATTTCCCTCCTAACCCAAAACGCATCATCATTCTCCAAATATACCTTGGCTATCCTCAGAACCAATATGCCCTCGTTCTCCGAGTCCTTCGTTCTTTAGCGCTAGGGCTTCGTTCTCCATCTTCTCCATAGCTAAGGCTTCATTCTCCATCTTTACTATCCAGATCAATTAGTGAAATTCCTCTTTTGTTTTTGTATAGGGGCCAACTTTGTTCTCCATCATTTAGTGAAATTTCATTTTGGTTATGTCATTTAATCCTTCGCGTGTGTTTTAAGCTTTGTCGTTTGATTTAATTCAATAATATATACATATTTGCAAATCGTTGGATGATTATTAATTAGATGGACAATTGATTTTTGATCTGCAAATGCCTAATTCATGAATTCATTTATGAAAATTAAATTTCAATTTCATTTATTTGGCTTCAAATAAGGAATTAGAAAAAAACTTGTTCCACATATTGAAGCCTGTAATTTCAAAAGGGAATTGATTTTTTTTTAAGTTTAAGAGAGTTATTTATCTATAGTTTAAGATATAATTTAATCTTAATATTTTTTTGCAAATATGATCAACACTCACATTAAAGTGTTTTGGTCTATTTGTACTTGGTCTAAAAAAATTAATATTTTGCTTAAATTACACTTTTAACCTACATGCAGGTGTCATATAGGAAGGCAATTTTTTTTCCTACAATGTTATCTCACATTTTATCTTGAATATGATGATATAGAATATTAATGTATTAAATATATATAATATAATTATTAACAATTATCATAAAATAATACAATTAAATATTTAATAAAAAGTAAAATTAAAATAGTATAATGTGATATTTTATAATTTTCAGATAGAATAAAATTAAAATAGCTTGACATATTAATGACAATTTTTTTAAAATGAAGAGATGCGCTTTACTAATATTCCTTGTAATAAAAAATAAATTATAATTAAATATATTTGACCAAAATATTTTTATATTTATTATTATACAACATAGTAAGTATTGTGTATATATATATAATGGTATTTCTTTTTAATTTAGAATTCTGATTTTAACACCAAATAAATAATATTAAAAAAAGTTTAAAAATATTTTTTAATGTTATATTTTAATAAAAATTAATATTATACTTAGGGTATTTTAATGATATGATAGATTTGAGAAAAGTTATATATTTTTATAATTAAAAAAGAGTTATGTAAATTGAACATTTCTCAAAAAAAGGAAAGTAATTTAGACTTACTTTTGAGTAGCTATCCAATTTAATTAAATACACTTTTTTTCTCATACTTTTTTAATTTTGTTGAAAAAGAAATCAAAATCCAATATTCCTTTTCTGTTTTATAAAATAAAATAAAGAAAAAGAAGTATTATTCATTTATAGCTATAAAGATAATCCAACGTTATATCCACGAAGGGGAGAAAATGGGTGGAATTAAACACAAGCACCAACTCCTCCACAAATGTTGACTAACCAAACCCACTTAATAATGAGGACGAGGCAAGCTCAGTGGTCCCATTTGGCCTTCTTTCAACGCTTCTTTTTATATTTTTTTATTTTTGAAACCAGAAAAAAAAAACAAAAGAAAGAAGGAAAGCTAAAAGCCTTGCCTTCAGGTACGCATGTTGTATTATTTAGATGATGAAGGTGTTTACAATTTGTGTGGGGAATAATAAATATGCCATATCAACATTTATTTATGGAAGGGCTAAGACAGAGGCAGTTGAAGTGGGCATCTTGGGCCAAAGTCTTCGCTTAGAAAATCTTAATTAATCAGAGCATGAGGAACAACACGACAACATGGCTATGGAACCCTCCATGTGAAACAAAACCATACGCTACGAGGATGGCCGTTTGATAAAAGGTTAAAAGATTATAAAACGGAGTAGCCAAAAAAATGATATCATGATATCCATAATCTTCCAAATCCACTCACTAATTAATGAATAAGATACTTTCATTTTCTTAATAAGAGAGAAGAAGTTGTGTCAGTCTCAAGATTCGTACTTTTGGGTGTAGACTTTTAAACGCTTAAATATAAGAATGCAAATTGGCTAAATGTCATTTAATTTTTTTTTCTTTTTAATAAAATAGAGTATTTAAGTTTATTTTTCCATCTATTTTTGTGTTAGTTGGACATTACTTGCCAAAAGGTCATAGGTATTGTGGCTTAGTTGGTTTTGATGATGATAAACTCCAATTATGTCCGAAGTCACTCACTTTTTATATTGAAAATTTTGTCCCATTCAATGAATCACGATCCCGAACATATATATATATATGTCCATTCCATGATTAATGAGTAGAAGTTATCATCTTATAAATGCAATTATAGTGTATGCAAAAGGCATCCTCAAATCTGTGCAGAATTTGCTATAAAATCAACCTATGCAAGAATGTTTTTCTTTTTTCTTTTGGGTATCAACATGCTTAAAATCAAATTTAAGCCAAAAATAAGGTGGAAATGAAGCAAAGAAGGGGAAAAATAATAATAATAAACGGAAAAGGCAGGAACAAAAATTTCAAAGCAGGGGTGGAGCCATATGAGTAGTGGCTTTCAATTTGACTAGCCATAATGCAAGTGGGTCTGGCGAGATATTGGCAAGATTGCCAAAAAAAAAAAAAAAAGGGACGTTACGAATAATGTTATGTAGTTCAAACTCGTCTGATTTTGTTTTTAGCTGAACTTGAAGAAAAAGACATGCAGCTGAACTACATAAATCATATAGATTTAAGGCAGGGGATGGAACGTCTTTGAAGACAATAACAGTGAACTATCATTAGCTCATAATAAAAGTGAAATTTGATTAGTTGAAATATTGGTTGGGTTTGATTATTGTTTGAATGAGTTGCCATTTTTTCCCCCTTCCTGGCCACACATTCATTGCCCTTCGGTGTGTGTCTCTTGATCGTTTATCATCTGGTCTTCGTCATTCTATTTTTCTCCACATCGAACATGTCATTTTTATTATTCCATTCGATAATGATTAAATAACACCATTTACACAACTGTAAGCGACCCGATAGATTATTCTTTCTGAGTTAAGAGAAAAGGTCAAGTGGCATAACCGTTTATACAATTTGTACATAGTCATAATTTCCAACATTAGGCACCAAACATAAGAAAGGAAGAGAATAAAAACACAAAAACCAATGTACGGTCTATTTTGCCTTCGATTGCGGAAGCCTAAGCCTCGGTGTTGATGTCCTTGATTACTATTACAAGAAGATGTACATGAACACATGGTGTTCGCCCTTTGTCCCAAGTTACATTGGTTCAACGAAGTGATCGTCTCCACCTTGAAGAAACTAACTATATCTTGATTAAACCCAAACAAAGATGCACAGTAGGCCTGGTCTTGCTCGGTCAGACCGCACTGGAATAAGTCAGGCACAGCATAAAAAAAAAAAAAAAACCAGTATCGGGTTAGCCCTTCTGACCTAAAATTAAAATTAAAAAAAGTAAAAAAATTTATAAAAATTTATATGAAATTTTAATTTTTTAAAAATAAAATATAATTTTATAAAAATTTATATAAAAATTTATTTTATAATTTTTATAATAAATTTTCAAAAGAAAAAAAAAATCAAGTTGCTTGATACTAACTTGACCTTACTTGATACTAAATCAGGCTAGGCCAAAGCATTGAATTTCAATTTTAAAACTTGTTTAAAATTGGATCAGATATGAGACTAGGCCAAAGACTGACCATCCATTGTGCAGACTCCTAAGCTCAGGCTTTCAACCTTATGAAATTAAAATTGACAGGTAACTATAACACGGATGATTTTAAGAAAATTGCTATGCTTCTATTCATTTTTCGATGATCCATACATGAGAAGAAGGTCAATGAAGTTAATGTGCATGCAAAGCCCTGTAGGTAGCTTTTTGAGCTTCATCCCTGATGGATACAAGGTTCATTTTTATCTCATTGCAGAGTCTACCCTCTATAAGACGAACAGGCAGCCACATTTTTGGCTTTACATCAACAACATACGAAAGGGTTGTCCTAGTATCTCGGACTTCCGACTCTTCACAACTTCCACCATTGGAGCTGGACTGCAAAACCATCATTGTAGATGATTTTAACAATGTATGCTAACTACATAATTCTACTCTCTTGCTTATATGGTTTCAACATTAAGAAAAATTTCGAGTCTTTCAATTTGCTTGGCATCATTCAATTCAAAACCGATGAGCATATTCAAAATTGAAGATGCCGTCTATGTGAAGAAAGTCAGGCCAAAAGGCCTTTTAAAGAAAAAAAAAAAGACTCCAAAGTATAGTTAGTCAAGATTGTCAGAACTCAGAAGTCATAGCCTCAAAGCCCTCTGCATGGATTCAAGTTTGCCGGGTATGACACAGTTCACTTCAACAATTTTAGCCACAGGTTATTGCAAGGTTAAAAATGCTGACTTTAGAAACTAGCCCTTTAGACAATTGGAAAATGATTATAATAAAAAAGAGCCTCACAACTCATATATAGGGGCATATATGAGAAATTTAGCAGAAGCCAGTAGATTTTGAACATGGTAACAACTAAATCCTACCTGCAAAATTGACCATTTTCCTTCAAAGAGTTGAAAATCTCCTTCGGCCATCTTGAATTCAATGTCACGTTTCCTACCAGAAGGAAGACTCTCCAATTCTTTCTCATAACAATCTAGAATTCCTTTAGCATTAAATTTTAATCCAAATGCCAAGTTCTGCTGTCCAACCTGTTCAAATAATGTAACAACATTAAGTATGTTCCAACTTCCAAGCAAAATGTATGAACCAAGAAAATTCTACATAAGATGAATTCTTTAGTTTAGGTCCCCCCCCCCCCCCCCCCCCAAAAAAAAAAAGTACTGCAGTATTGAGAGAGCTACGCAAGACAATCATCATAATGACTCTCATTTCTGAATGTATAATGCAGCATCAACTAAGGGTGCATAACATATTCTTCTCTAACATCACTTACAACCATACTCTTGGTACATATCTACGATTCTCCCCAAAAATTGATGCCAAATTGACTTTTATGTCCTCCGTTGACATCAAGGAGCACTGATTGAAACATGCTACGCGAGCATATATCATGAAGTAGGATGCTTCATATCCCTATTACAAGTGTCATTTGTCTGCAGTTCAGCACTTCCACACATTCAGAGAACTCTTTCTTGTTAACATAATCTTGATCACTAAGTGATCAAGATTCTCAGGTTGGAAAATTTTCTCTAATCCAACAATACTGTAGTATTGCAAGGTTATACTCCAAGCGTCAAGGATCTATTGATCTAATCAGTTTTCACCGTAGTGGTACAAAGTGCACTTTAAAAACTTACCAACCAAGCCTCTCTAATTTTTTTTTTTGGGGGGTAACACCTAGCAACCTCTTTAACTCTGCCACTGAAATGTTTTTGGATAGCGGATTGCTGTATTTGCCATCATAGTCTCTTTCTAAATACATGCCTTGTGTATCCAGTATAGTTCAAAGTGAGTTAGCAACACAATGCATGTGATGAAGATAAAATAGAATATTTCTCTCTATTAGCATTCATTCAGATATCTCAACGAAACAAGCTAATATATCTGAAACAGACCAATGACTCTTTAAAGTGGGCATCTTCTTTGGTGACATTATCCATATTTGCTATCCTACGTCAACTTGGTTTGAAGTTTAAACAGCTCCCTTCATGCATCGATCTTATTGAGGTAGAAAAACAGTGTCGTCAAGGGTATTCAAGAATGTTCTAGCTCCATAATTACTAGGGCCCAGGATGTTCAAAAAATGACAGCATATCCCCCATATTAGTTCAGTAGTCATAAAACGTGTACGGTACAAGCACGTTTCCTGGGTTAACATTATTG
The DNA here is from genome assembly GCA_026724425.1 of Erythrophleum ivorense. Lineage (NCBI taxonomy): Eukaryota > Viridiplantae > Streptophyta > Magnoliopsida > Fabales > Fabaceae > Erythrophleum > Erythrophleum ivorense. The sequence goes on along the minus strand of JAIUCV010000001.1, from coordinate 79,059,545 downwards.
CATAAGTTCTGACGAAGGCAGGCCTGTTGCAAAATGTGACACAAAATTGGAAAAAACCACTTAAAGAGCAGAAGAGATGGAAAACCAGCTTCAGACATTGGTGCTGCAGAACCAAGCACTCGGCACTGCAGCACCCAAGCAAAAAACAGGTCTCTCGTACAAAAACCAAAGAGTTAGGCGCTGACGCCCAAGGACCGTGCCCACAGTGCCTGGCTAATTATAGGAATGTTCTAATTTTTAAGTGTTTCAACTTGTGGGGAGTTTCTATTATATAAGGGTAAGCAATTAAGCAATGGCGGAGCCAAGATTTATTTATTTTGGGGGGGGGGGGGGGAAGGGGAGAACCGAGATTAAAAAGCATATATGGTAATTGAAGGAAAGATTAAGTGCCTAAACTATAAAATAAATTATAATGCATGACTAACATAAATCATGGCCGTTGGATCTCCAAAGCATGAATATGATATCAAATAAATCAAAATGTTGGGGGACCATGGCACCCCCTGGTCCCCCCGTTGCTCTGCCACTGCAATTGAGTAATTTTAGGGTTCCAATATATAACGGAAACCCTAAAGTGTGGAACATTAAGAAAAAAATTCAGATCTAAAAAGAGAAGCTCAAATGTTCTCGAGTAATTCTCAAAAGTTCATAGTAGTAAAAAGGGAAATTTTCACATAAGGATTATAAGTTGATAAAAATTTTATTGAAAGACCTTAAACATCAAAAAAATTTTCAAGGACCAAAAGAAAAAGTTCCCATTGAAACTTCTAAAAGTTACTCCTCATATTAGCTAAAATTACAACTTCATGATATTACAAGGGGTTTTCACTAATGATAATTTTGGAGAACATGAATGATAACTTTTAAAAACATCAGTTGTAATTTTAGTTCATTAGAAGAATTTTAATCTTCCTTTACTGGTATTTTTATCTCCTTATCTATGATTTTCCCTAGTAACAAATTGATATCCGTGTGGACGTAGGCAGAATTGACTGAACCTCGATTACTTTGTGTCTCATCTACTCTTTCTCCCTTACTCTCTTTACTCCATTCTTTGTGTGTGTGCCCGATTGGTTGATTATTCATCTCATTATTTGAACTTGGGCATTTAAATTCACATCAGGGCCAGTACAAACAATCTCTACATATAAGCATTGGGCAATACAACTTATGAATTACTCTAATATTCTCACAATTCTTTTTTTCTTCAATAAAGAAGAGGATAAGGTTCGGAATGGACGGGAGGGGTATTAATAAAATCTGAGCCCGAGACAACCCTAACAACATATTAAATTTAACTCAGTAAGATGCATCATAAGGCACGATTTACTTTCTGCCAAAAGCATGCACCCAATCGCAAAATTGCAAACTTCAAAGATGCTTACTGCCATGAACTCTGACCCAAAAAAAAAAAAAAAGACAGCAGCTGTATATTATAGTTACCAAACCTGAAAAAGTCGAGCATAATTGTCTCTTTTTTCAAGCAATTGGCTGACAGCAAGGCCAGGAATAAAATCCGCCAACCTTTCATAATCAGTCAAGATGTTCCAAACAGTAGTGAGGGGTGCGTCAACGGGAATCCTGGATTCAATTCTGCGAGAGTTTTTCTCCAGCTTCTTCACCTCTATGTACACACCATCCTCAGCTATAAATTCTGACTCTTCAACTATATCAATAGGAGAATAAATATCCTTATCAACACCAGATGCATAACTTACAAAATTCACACCGTCTTCATCCTCTTCGTCATCCCCCAAAATGGAGGAATCGGATTTTGAAGTGCAATACAAGAAAGGGCTTGATTTGAAGGACCATAATTTCGGCGAAGGGGTAGTAGAAACAAGTAGGTGGGGTTGCGCAATCGACTTAGAGGGTTCAGAAAATAATCGAGAATGGTTTATGGAATTGGAAGGCGATGCTTGCAGGAATGGGAAAGCATAGTATGATTCTGACGAGAGTGGAAAGACACGCATTTTGCGTTCTCCCTCCCCGTGTGGGCACTAGAGAACTGATAAGCAGAGCGGATGTTATCCCATTTTGTCGTCTTCAGTTTTTGGGGCCAATTTTCGCCTGAAAATCCGAGAGGATGCCAATTTTGGGGCCATCCATGATCTAGCGATCTTTATTTCTATTTTTTATTTTGTGTGTGTGGGGATTGACAGGTTTAAGTTAGACTCTTTTATTTGTTTGTCTTTGGTATACATTTTTTTTTGGGGTGAGTAAATATTTTTTGTTTAGGTCACTGTTCTTGGACTAGTTGCATTGCACAGGTTGGGTGCCATTCAGTTGGGTCTAATTCAATTTCAAAGTTTTCTAAAGCTGGTCCATTTAATGGACCTCCATTCTAACTAAGAAATTTATCAAAGTAATGATGTAATTGTCTTTTTTAAAAAACCGGCCCAGAGCCCAGACAAACAAAAAGTAATCCGACAAGAAATTGATGCTGCAAACACATCAAAGTAAAGTAGACACTACAAACCTATTTAGGAGGATCCAAATTAGCAAGATAATTATCACAAGCAATTTTTTTTTTAAATAAATGTGTTTGAAGTGCACTCTTTACTGGTTATTTAACAGGAGTAGAATATTAGCCACCCACTAGTTTGAATGAGAAAAAGACTTTAGAGAATTATTAAAGAATTAAACTAAACCATATAAATAACTTTCAGCCTAAACTTTTCTAAAACACCAATTCCAAGCAAAATTAAGGCTATACAAAACTGCTCATAATTTAACGATGAAAGAAGAGATATTGCCCTATCTTTGTTACAAATAAGACCATCTCAACCAGCTTGACTTGAATTATTTTCATAGTCTCCATCACAACTTAATTTAATCCAATTTTAATAATGTGATTTTGCTACAAAAGAAAATATAAAACTTATGAAATGAACGTAGAAAATCCTTTATTTATTCACCTTCATATTTTTTAAAGTACGAAATTTAGATGCAATGTTTAAGTCTTTACCTTTAAGTTTTTTTTTTCTTTAAAGCAAAGCAGGTGAATTTTTGTTATAATTCAATATTACGTGAGTAAATTAAAAAAATTTACATGACATATGTGTATTGAAATATATAACAATAAACACCTAAACAGTTTTATCAAGTTTGACTTTTTTAAGATATACTGGCCTATATATATTGCGTAATAAGGAATTTGAAATCTTATTTACAGAAAAACGAAAAATAATTTCAACAGAGATTACACTGAAATAGAATAAAAATTTATTGTGCAATGGGATAAAACGAAGACAAGACAGTGATATGGAAACAATGTTCATCATATTTATTTTTAAATAATTTACGGAGAATTCGATTCCAAACTCTTTTATTGTGGACTTTTAAAAAAGAAATTATGTAAAATAATTTTTGTTATCGCAGACGAGCATGTATGAAATTGTTGAATTCTTTTTCTCCTGGTCGCATAAGGGAACAAAATTTACGGGCCGCGACTGAGAAAACGATGTGGGTGTTGAGTCCTCGATCATCGAAGGGGGGGACATAAGACATAAGAAATATATAAAGAGAAAAATAAACCCCTTACCCCACTCCTTCGTGCGTGTCTATCATTCTGTACCTTTATCGGTTTATCCACCACTCAACGCACTCAGCTGTAGCGCCACCGAACACTTGCACTGGCCCTGAAACACAGAGAGAAGCCCTTTTCCTATCATATCGTTAGCCATGGCTTCTTCATTCTCAACGCAGTTGGTGCAAAGTCCGAACCCCCTTCCACGTCTTTCTCACTTCCAGGTTGTTATTTTCTATTTCATCCTTCTTGTTTCTTAAACCCCTATCCTGGAAGCTACTTGTTGACCATGCTAATGTTCTTGCTCTTGAGAAGATGGTGTGGAAGTGGAATGTGTTTGAAATTACTAGTTCTGACAACAAATTGGAGGTCTTATTTGGTTCACTGTTTGAATATTACAACAATCCGAGTCATTAGCTATATATAGTCTACAATTAATAGCATTTCTCACTCGTGCTGCACATCTCATATGCAGAGAATAGGGCCCTTCTGCGTTTTCTAGTGATTGTATTAAACATATTAATATTAACTAACCATAGAACGTGCTGCCAAAGCTTACTTTTTGGGCACATTATAATGGCAAATTTTTGTTGCGTTTTTTCAGGGTAATTATAGCCAAGACTTGTCGAAGGTTCGAAGGTCACATATGATTTGTAGCAGTTCCAGATCACATCTTGGCTACACTAAAGCATTGGCATCCAAATCTCGTTATGCCTCAAGTTTTTCTGTCGCAAAACAATCTGGAGTAAAATCAATCTCATATAAGAGAATGACATGTATCAACGCTACCGAAAATGTAAGTGTATTATTCAAACATTTTGGCTTGGGAATTTGTTTAGGGAAGGTTTCTAAGCCAAAGTAAGATAATGGAGAGAGAATAATACCTTTAGGATCTCTTTTACTTTTGTGTTATTTTTGCCCATTTGGGCATCTGGAAGTGTAAGCACCTAATATTAAATTTAATGTTCAAAGCAATTCCTGGAATTTGAACCACCTGTTGATCTAGGGATTGGAATTCATAAAATCGTTCAAAATGAGTAGTATTTGGGTTTTCTGTTCCCATGTCCAGAATTATATTTATTGCTCTAACTGGAAAATTCTTGGCAATCCTCTATTTTGCTGGGACTAAGATGTTGGCTTATTATCTTACGTGGTTCTGCTACTTCTAGGTTCTAGAGCTGCAAGCCAAAGTGAACAACAAGTGTTTCTTTGATGTAGAAATCGGGGGTGAATCTGTTGGTAGGATTGTATTGGGCCTATTTGGAGAAGTTGTGCCAAAAACTGTTGAAAATTTCCGTGCTCTGTGCACAGGCAAGCCATAATCAGATTTCACTATAACGCTCTTCTAGTATTTTTTTTTTCCCTATTACTGTGAAATGGATTGTGGTAGAGGAAATTTTTCAAATAAATTTGAATGATCTTTGTGCAGGAGAGAAAGGATATGGCTACAAAGGATCCTCCTTCCACCGTATAATCAAAGATTTCATGATTCAGGGAGGGGACTTCACTGAAGGAGATGTGAGCTCTATTATAGTTGTTTATGTCTCTGTGTATACGTTAGTGCTGTGTATACTTTCACACAGCCAGAGAAATTGAGTATTTATATCAGTTATTACTAAAATACATGCTATTAATGGCCGCAGGGAACTGGGGGAATCAGTATCTATGGCTCTCGTTTTGAAGATGAGAGTTTTGCCTGTATGTCCTATCTAGTGACTGAATATTGATATTATTAAGTTATAAAAATATTTTATACTGACAAGTATTATAAGTTCTGCTTTCGCTGTTTTTCCGGTTGAAAATAATTTAGTTTTTCTCCTTGGGATTGATGTTTTGGTGAAAAAATGGTGTCGTAATGTCTTTCTAATATAGTATAGCCCTTCTTTGCAGTGAAGCATGTTGGTCCTGGAGTTTTGAGCATGGCAAATGCAGGTCCTAATACCAATGGTAGTCAATTTTTCATTTGTACTGTAAAGGTGAGTGAGATAGCTGCAGTGCCCTTATCCTGTCTTTTGATAAGTTACTAATTAATTTTAGAGCATTCTTTTCACTTCAAGAGTCTAACAAATAAGGAATTTGCTGCAGTGACCTTACCGAACTCTGCTAAAAAGTAAAAACAGTAAAAGTAAACCACATCATCTATTTTAGCTCTGTGCAGAAATCACTCACTCAAAGCTTGTGGCTTATTTCTTAAAACACAGCTGAAGCAAAACTTTCAATGGCTCTTACCTTTTGCTGGTTTTTTTCTCCTTATCTACCTTTCAAACTGCTGCTAGACAATTATAGATGCCATTACATTACCTAAATTGCCTCCACCTACTGACCTAATTATTATAATATTATCTACAGAGGGGTCATTTATATAACTGGAAAATTCTCACTAAGGTTATCTGATTTCGCATGTTAACGCTAAACTATCATCTACTTTTGTATCTCAGCAATCATAAAATCATATTAGTTGAAATTGTTTTAGTTGTTGGGTTTGATACTTTGTAAGTGAGTTGTTTTCATGATGTAGACTCCATGGCTGGACAATCGCCATGTTGTGTTTGGGCATGTCATTGATGGAATGGATGTTGTGAAGACGCTTGAATCCCAGGAGACAAGCAGGTTAGATGGCCCTCGGAAGCCATGTAGAATTGTTAATTGTGGAGAACTGCCTCTAGATGCCTGATCCTTCCTCCGAAGTGCACCAAATTTTTCTCTTTCTCAATTACAGTTTTCAGTTTTATGTCACTTAAGTGACATGGTACTAAAGGTGAGATGCAGTGAATGAACTATTGTCATTAGTAATACAACAACCTTATTTTATATGTACTAAACTGATACACTTGCCAAATCTTATCATTATAGTACTTTCTTCTCTTATAGATTCTGCTTTTTGCAATTACAAGACACCCATCCATTTCATGAGGCTGATTACATTATTCATATAGTTAAGCATCAGTGTTTTGTGGAGACAAAGCGGAAGGTGTTTAAATATTGGTGGGCGAAACTCTGTTGACCTAGAGAGTCTTGATTTGCTTAGTGCTAAAATATATGATGGAAGTGAAACCTATGCTTGGACCATGGTTTCAACCGCTGGGGATTGGATAACGTTATGTTCATCGCTCTCTTCTGCCTCCCATATTTCTGGTAATGCTTCTTTGATATTGTGGATGCTTCTCAGGGCATGGTCTGCTCCTGGCACCAAATCTGAACTACCCACCTGCCGTCAGTATGTTAGCTTGCATTAGATATGAATTTTAGTGTAGTAGTTTAATTTCTTAGATAAGCTTTTCTCCCCAAGAACATGAAGCAAATTATATAGCTTACGATAACTGTGTGAAGTCCAGCTACTCTTCCACTTGCAATATTTCTAGCACTGTCATCAAAGAAAATCTGCAGAAGACGCAAAACTCTGAAATGATTCCTAGATTCATGGAAACTGGGGAACAAAATAGATGAAGAAATCTTCAAGTGTTCGTTATAGTGGCAATCAGTCTTACTGTTTTCTTTGGATCTACGTTAGCAATCCGAATAGCAGCTTCAATGGCTTCCACAGAGGGCTTGCAGAGTATTCGTGACTTGGAGCAGAACGCTCCATTCTCTGTTATGTCATCGGTATTACTAAAATTTTTAGAAGGATTGAGTGTTTCAAAGCATATAATGCCTTCGAAACAATCTTCCAAGCCCAATCTCTTGAGAACTTCAATTGCATGGGCTTGATCTGCATTGGTGAAAATCTACAGAAAAACCATTTTGAATTCTTTAGAATTCTATATAATGCTTTTAGCAGAACTCACTAATTTTTAGACATTGAACCATTTATGACATACTATTTTGCGCTGAGGCATGGGAAGCAGAAGATTCCTTAACACAGGATCGGGCTTCAATTTATCATATGGTAATCTTCCATGCACGTAAGTATGGAACTCATCGTTGTCGAATTCATAATCAAGGGCCTGAGAGAAAAGACTCACGAACCCATTGATAATGTATATTGGTAATGAATACAAGAGTTTCAATTTGTAATGGTTACCTTTAGTCCAGCCATAGTCGTCCCGTATTCTTTGTACAAATCCAAGCACATCTTTGGAACTTGACTTTCTTCAATGTCCAAGTGTTCCAACATATAGTCTGTAACCAAAATTGGTTAACCAAAGTGCTGTTTTCACATATAACCAGACCACTAGAACCATGATGTTTTCTGGTCGTGCTTAAGGTTTATATTTGTACCTTGTATATTCTTGCGACATGCCAAATTGAGACCAGAGCCCAGTGGGTAGAGGGTGTCATCCATATCTGTGGAAAATAATTGGAGCCATGCATTAATAACTTACCTTCTTGCAAACCATTCCTACTCACGAGTGAAGGGTGTTCATTTTGATTTAGACTGTTCAAATTAAATTTGAAATTTTCATATTTTTTTAATTTAATTTTTTTATTTTAAAAGAAACAAAATATACAATAAAAATAATTTTTAATTTAAATTTTTAAATAAATAATTTCAATTGAAAATAAAAAATTTAAAATTTAAAATCTAAACGATATAAATCCCATCCCAAATATGAACTTGGCACGCTCATCCCTGGGAAGAGCAAGCAAACAAGACACATACAATAACTAAAAATTCAATTATAGTATGTTTTAATAAAGATGAACAGAGAGCAAGAATAACTTTTCAAAAATAATTATCGCACATTTGTAAATTGTGGAGTATTATTGCTATTTATCTTTGGATAAATAATTTGTACATAAAATTTAAAATTCAATTCACTCATAATTAATTAATCAATCAACACTATAAAAATATGGAAAATGGACTTAAAAAGATCTTATTGTATCTCCTCCGTCTCCGTTATTAGGGAGGCGTTGAAGGGAATCAAAGTTTTATTGAAAAGCCCAATTCCGGTCAAGTCCCACAAGTTTCAATTCTTCAGAATGGCCAGATTTCTAAGTATTTTACTTCCCTCTCTGTTTCCTGATCGAAACCGTTGAAATGTTTGCACAGAGCATATAAACTTGAGCCACAAAATAATAAAATCGATGTTTAATTTTGATCAAGGGGTAAAGAATTTAAACAAAACTGCAGCATCTACTCTGATGAAACATGAATTGGGTTGCCTCGAGCATACCGAAAAGCAAGCACTCGTACTTGAATCCACCGGTTCTGCAAGCAGTATCCATCTTGCAGAATACTCAATCTGCAACAAAGTACAACAAATTTGCTAAATTACCATTTCTATATAAGCCTGTTCAAGTACAATTAAACCCTACGTTTTTATCAATTCCTCCAGTACTCTCTTTTATGAAGATCGTGCCTTGGAAAACATGAACGCAAGTGAAGTGTCCTCACTTGCACTAGCTTAATAATTAACATATTGACCACTTCGAAGAGGAAATTTCCTTTGTTTTCTGGGATATAAATTTCCCACATCTACTGCAATATAATTCCCAAAATTGAAATACCAAACAAAGTAGTTCCAGCTAGCAGAATAGCAAAAATTTAAGATGGTAGCCCAACAAATTTGATCAGATAATAGTCAAACCTTTAACCTCGAGAATCGATGAAGAAGATCAAACTAGTATTCAATAATTATTCAGTATTCTGCCTGATTTTGTGTGTGTGTTCAGTAATTTCAAGGGTTATGACGAAATCAATGCATGAAGCATGCCCATCAATGTGAACCACAAATAAACTGCTATAAAATAAAATGAAGAGGACAATAATGAAGCGAGAAAAAGTATAATAGGTACGAAAGTCGAAACAAAACCTGTATTGAACTGTTTGAATGAACGCAAAACCTATGATGATGAAGGAGCTGGTACTGGCTTGCAGCATTTATTTATACGTGTATATGAAACTGAAGGACCCGCCACTAAGGTGACTGTGCGAAATGACACTTAAAAAAATTTTGAGGTGGCGAGAGCATTGTTATTTTTAATTGGTAGGATTCCTCATCTAACTTCAAGTTTTCCACTACCAGTCAATTTCTCTGCAATAATTTTTCTGTCTTCTCTTCCTCATATATGTTATTATATCAAGCCCACTAATTAGGAGTTCGGATTTCTGTTATTTAATAAGTACTTGATCATGTCCAGTGCATATTGGCCATAGGTTCTTGGATGTGGAAAGATATAATGGTGGGTGGGGCACAAGCGACAAAATGTGAGCCCATTTTTCATATATATATATATATATATATATATATTGATGTCAAAGGAATTGAAGCAAGTTTTGCACTGGGTTGGAATCTTCATACCAAGGAAAACGGAGGCATAATCTAGAGATGGGATTTACAAGATGGGGTTTATTCCTTTTTCTATAATGGAATATGAGCATATATATCGCTACTATCTATGATTATATGGGACTATCGATGGAAATGCTTGTCCTCTACAACCAAGCTGGATACCATTTATGTCCAAATACCCTGTGGCCGAATAATCACCCACTAAGGATGCTGGTTTTCTGGTTTATACAAGAATCCACCTTCTCTCCAAAATTAAGTTCTAAATTGAAAGTGCAGTTCTGCAAAATATTCCTTCGCAGGGAACAAGACGCTTTATTCGTTGGTTAAATATCCATTATCAGAGTCTTGTTGCCACAACGAATCAAGCTTTTAGCATACCCACGTGCTAATAGAAGACATAGTTATCAATTTCTTGTTCATCGTCCATATCAGGAGTTCACAAGTGCGTAAAGAATAGAATTCCCCAGAAACACGCTGCGTTGGTATTCCTGGGTGGATTATTTAATTCGTGCTGGCTTGTAAATAACTAGAATTAGTTAAACATAAGCTTTAAGTTTACACCTAATTGCCTGTATTTAATATTATAGATGGACCTTTTTTTTCCTCTCTCCTTTAAACAATATTTAGTCAAAAGTTTGAAAACTAATTTGTTTACCATGATATTAGAGTCTCTTCATTTTATCACAAATTAATAGTAGGATCTATTTTTTCTACTTTTTAGGATTGTGAACGAGTGTGTCAAATTTAAATTTTAAGTTTTCAACCTTCCACGTAATAGTTCAAACTTTTAGAAGGGATGTATTTTTTGTCATTGAGGATAAACAATAATTGAAGCTAATATCATTTATGTCATAAGTTTGTTCACAGAATAATGATATTGAGAACACTATATAACATAATTAATTATTTTTATTAAATAATTACTAAAATATTGGCTTATTTAATAATTAATAGTTCTTATAAAAATTAATTTGATTTTTCTATAATTAATAAATCTATTAAAGTAAACAAAATTGTATTATATATTTAATAATATTTAATAATTATTATGTTATAATTGAAAAATAATATTCTCAAAATTTTAAGATCATCACTCTTACTTACAATCTTAATCTGCCTATCTTGCCTTTGCTTGAAAAAAATCGACTTAAACTAATGTGCTCCACAAGCTTCGTTGACTGGCAACTTCATCGTGGAAAATCTAAATTGTTTTCTTAAGTAAATTATAGATATTAAAGATACAATTAAACTTAATAATTATTTTTAAAATATGGGCTTAAACTGAAACAGATCAAGTAAGTACAATTTTGTTTTTTGGTCGAAGTATAACATTTGTTGAAGGAAAGGAAGACAAAACCCACAACGAACGAAGCCCATATACGCGAAGGTCTCAGTTTTATTGTTTTTGGGTCGAAATAGCAGGTCTCAGTTGGACCAATCATTTTCACTGTAGGACAGCCTATCAAGCATGACCACCAGCAGTTAATTAGCCCAAACTCAATCCTCCTACGCAACTGGCCCAAAAAAGAAAAATTCGCAATTGCCCCTCCTCGATTATTTTGTTGAATAATGAATAACAAGGGCATGAGATTGAGGGAATATAAATTAGGTTAATTTTGTCACGCTGATGAAAGTAAGGATTATTTATCTAAAAAATATAATGCAATTGAATAATCTGAGAAAGTTTTTAAAAATATTTAATTGTATAAAATTGGCTGAAAGGTTGATGATTCTCCAAAAACAATTAGGGTTAGCATATATTTACTTTTCCGGTCATGCTTGATTTGTCTGATCTGAAGATTCAACGTTACCACACAAACCATCGTCCCAGCAGAGAGTTCGCTGAATGAGGAAGGAGTACAGGAACCATGCATGCATGCTGTGCGATCTCAAATTCTCAAACGACTTGCGCTATTACATTTAAGAAATTGACAGGAACCTGATGCTATTGGAGGATTTCAAGAAAAGTTTTTAACATAAAGCTTCATTGATTCTACAATTGGTTATCAAGTGAATAATATTGTCGTTTTAATTGCTTATATAGTTGAATATATGCTGAGTATAAACGAGAATGTATAGTGAGTTACGGCGGGATGCAACCTGAGCAAAGGATCAACGCCGCAATCAATGGACTTTGGATACTCTACTCACAAGTGGGGGGCAGGTGGCCTACTTAGACAGCAGAAGATCTTTCTTTTTTCTACCAACAGAAACCACATGCTTTTGACAATTTTGGTATAAAATGATTATGAGTAAACTAGATTTGTTTTTATCATCTTTTAATTTAAACACATTTAGTCATCATATTATTAAATGTCGGTAATAATTTAGAGTAAAAGTTTTATCAAAATTGTCTTGCTTAAATGATAAAATTCTTATATAGATTTTTAGCAATCGTGAATTTCATATTAATGTTTGTAATGTATTAATATTTAAAGTTAAGAAATTATAAGTTGGGGAAACTTATAATCTTCTCTTTTTCTGAATATGTGACCTGATTGGCTGATTCTTTGGCCCAAAAAGAGAAATGGTAAAGACGACAACGAAAGAAAAGAGAGATGCCTTATGCCTCGTGATGGTGAGAAAGGAAAGTAAGAGACTGAAGCAAAGTAAGAAAGCGTGGGGGCTACCCCTACAAGTGTTGAGAGCTATCATTGATGAAGGAAACAGCTGTTGATTTTGCATAACTAACATTAACAATACCGGAAGCAGATTCCTTAATCTGAGTTTGACAGCCCACCAAAAAGGAGAAAAAGGGGTTAAAGGTGACGACGCTCTACGCAGCAGTACACGACAAGAATAATCAAACAACGACGACGACAAGGGTCTTCCTTCTTCAATCCTCTCAAAACTACATCCTCTCCATTTTTGTCTCTTTCACAATGAAATATACTAAATTAATTTTACAATGCTAAGCGTTCACAATGATCATTTAAAAGGTGTTATGGCCAACAGATGGCGTCATTGAGCTCTATTCTTTTCCAGCGGGGATAAAGATAGCAGAACAGTGGAATCGATAATTTTGAGAAGAAGAAGAAGAAGAAACATGAAGCTCACTCTGATATTCTTTGGTTTTCTTTACTCTGTTTCTGGGTTTATTGTCGATGGATCTGACAGAGACTCCGTGTTTAATTACATAGAAAACGGTATCGTCACCGCACCCTCTCCCTCCTCCCCCCAATCTCTCATGGTCGACCTCACTCTTCTTGAAGCAGCTGCTGCTAAAGGGGCCGGTATTTCTCTCTCTCGTTTTTTGATTTTCTGCTCTTTCTTTCTTTCTTTTTAACCTACATGCATGTAATGATTTGAATGTTGGCTTCACCCATAAGCTACATTATGCTTAAAACCCCAAAATGTTTTCTTCTTCATTTTTGGTTATTGATATGGTCTTTGATTGCTGTGTGACTGGGTGACCAATTGAGGATTTTTGGACATCAATTGTAGTTTAAATTAACTTTCCAATATTATATTGGTTGTGTAAAATGATTCCTTTCCTCCATCACACTAGAATTTCTTAGCTGACAGAATGTTTCTGCCTGTTGCAAAGGATTTTAGTTTGATAGATTCCTGACAACACATGTATGAGAGAGACGCATATGTTTGTCTGAGTTGACTGAATTGTTTTCAATGAATAGCAAAACCTAATTTGTTTTAAAGACTGCCTCAAATGATAAAAATTCTTATTTGGTTTCAAATATAGCCGTTAAATTTTATACATTTGTCTTTCGTATTGCCAGTGTGTTTGGATGGAACACTGCCTGGTTATCATCTGGATCCTGGATTTGGATCAGGTGCAAATAGTTGGCTCATTCAATTGGAGGTATGTGACACAATGTCCCAATTATTCATCATGAATCTCCCTTACTATCTCCACAAAAAGTAAATATTATTGGAATTGGGAATCCCTCATTTAATTATCCTAACTATCGGTCTTGATGCAGGGTGGAGGATGGTGCAATAGCATCAGGAATTGTGTTTATAGAAAAACTACTCGTCGTGGTTCCTCAAATTACATGGAAAAGCAAATACCATTCACGGGAATATTGAGCAATAAAGCTGAAGAAAACCCTGGTTTTTCCTTTTACCCTACTCATCCATCCAAAACTTAGTTTCTCTTTCAAATTAAAACTCTGCACTCCTCGAGATTGCTACATATAAATACTTAAGTACGCATGTTCTCTGGGTATAATCTTTTGTGCACAGATTTTTTCAACTGGAACCGAGTCAAATTACGGTACTGTGATGGGGCATCTTTCAGTGGAGATAGTCAAAACGAGGTCTTTTTTTTTTTTTTTTAAGACTTTTCCCTATATAATTGCCATTAATAACCCTTCATTTTTCCTTGACAAACTGAGCTATTGAAGATACATTCAGTCAGTGTACAGATAGATATCATCGTCTGCTATTGCAGATGATGATCTGTACTCATCTATGCCATGCTTGCATCACTTGTGGGCAGCTCTCACAACATAGTGCCTTTGGTTTTGGTTATTTTCAAATATAATACTTTTATGGTAGAAATGGCACAAGAAAATTTTCAAATTTCTACAAAGCAAACTTTGATATTCTCTAGAATTATTGAAACATGAACTTCCCAATGCTATTTCTTTTTGCCAATCTTTTCCCTTGAAGAGGACGTATCTTTCCTATTGTCTATTGAAGGTAGTACTCCTTGGGTGCTAGTGAGTTGGTTTTCATGGAACAATTCTTTGATTCCAGAGTTTATTATTTTATTGGTACATGTATTTGGTTCTCCTTTCAGGCTGCACAGCTTCAATTTCGAGGACAAAAAATATGGCTTGCTGCTATGGAGGAGTTAATGTCCAAGGGAATGCAGAACGCCAACCAGGTTTGACATGTCTCTTCGTATTGTGATTTGTTCTTTTGGTACTTACGGATTCTAATTCACGAAACGAATTTCAGGCCCTCCTCTCTGGATGCTCTGCTGGTGGTCTGGCAACGATAATACATTGTGATGAGTTCCAGAGATTGTTTCCAAACTCTACCAAAGTAAAATGTTTGAGTGATGCAGGATTTTTTCTTGATGCGTAAGTTATACATGTTTCTTTATATAGGCTCATAGCACGTACTCTTTACCTAGAAACTTTGACATCATCAACAATTTGTTCAATCATGTAGAGCTGATGTATCTGGGGGACACACTTTGAGGAATCTGTTTGCAGGTGTAGTTCAGTTACAGGTAGGTTTTTATTTTTTGTGTGCGCGTGCGAGCATATGTATATTTAGTGTTTATCAATTCACCTTCTCATCTCAATTGTCAAGAGTCATTTGCTACAACCTTGTGGATAAACTCTTGTTGAAGTTTCATATCTTTAGTGTATGGTCCAGGAAATGCATATAAATATATCATCTGATTAATTTCTTTACATTGTAGGAAGTACAAAAGAATCTGCCAGAAAGTTGTCTCAACCTACTAGATCCAACTTCGGTAATTCTCCTATTCTGAACGTCATGCTATTAGTAACTTGATATTACCAAGACATGCAAAATTTAAACGTGTGGACTCTCTTTCTTCAGTGCTTCTTTCCTCAGAATTTGGTCGATCATGTGGAGACTCCATTGTTTCTACTCAATGCAGCCTATGATTCATGGCAGGTAATTAACATTATATAATGCATTGTTTCTCCAGGAATCCCTGATTGTTATGAGTACTTATTTTGTTATAACTATTGTTATTGTTTTTATCAGGTTCAAGCCAGTTTAGTCCCAGCTTCAGCTGATCCCTATGGCTCTTGGAATGACTGCAAATCAAACCATGCAAATTGTAACTCATCCCAAATTCAGTTCTTCCAAGGTCATTCTAATCTATTCTAGTACGAATATGCACAACACAGTTTATGTGACTCTGCATTTATCTGATTTCATTTGTGATATTTGATACGTCTCCTGTGAAGCAGACTTCAGAAATCAAATGCTTGATGCCGTACAAGATTTCTCAAGGTCAGTTCAAACTGGATTGTTCATAAATTCTTGTTTTTCTCATTGCCAATCTGAGAGACAGGAATTATGGTTATCTGATGACTCTCCCCTTCTTCTGGACAAGGTATGCCCCATTTAGATTCCTATGCTCTTGAAACAGTTCAATTGCATTATATGGGTGGAATGTCACACTGGATCATATAAGATATCTTATTATGCAGCCAATTGCAATTGCTGTTGGAGACTGGTATTTCGATCGGGATGTTTTCAAAGCTATTGACTGTGCCTACCCCTGTGACAACACCTGCCATAATCTGGTCTTCAACTGACTCAACCGATTTCTGCTTTCAATCCTTTTGATTGCCATTTGTCTATTTTGTAGCATTCATTATTTGTTATGAAGGGTCATTCTTGGCTGAGGATGCAAACTCATTATATCCATCGTTCTTGTTACTGATAAGTCCTTTCAATGAGATTTATTAGTTTTAGGTCTTTCAATAAATAATGTTTGCTCCAACAGCAACCAGGCACATGACAAAGTCAATCACCCAGCAATCTTGAACAGAGAATGTAATGTGGAGAAAATAGAAGAGTAAGAGGAATAAGAAAAAGACAGAACAGGGACGATAAATAGAGATGAAGAGAAAGAACAAAACTCAGCTTCTGATCTCTTTCACTTTCTTCGACGTGGTTAACCCTATCAATTTAAAAGGTTTGATGATTAACCACTTGTCAACTTGTTAAAATCCTATAACTAACTGCTCAGCTCATCATGCAAAGCGAAATTTAACTACCTTCAACAGAGTTAAAAGGACTAGAATGACTCGTGGCACCAGGATCATCGACATGTTAACATCAATAATTCAACATAAAGGAAATGACTCCATCAGATTAATGAACCGGGCAACGTTTTGTTGTTCTGGTCGATAGCTTTGTCCCAAAACTTCATTAAGACGCTTTGACACGTGTTAAGGAGATGTGTGCACCTCGAAATTCATCCGTGTGCTTGTTAGTTGAGGTCCAAAACGTGATAGACGGTAGACGAAAATTTTTAGGCACCTTAAAATTTGACTAACCAAACTGGAATAGTTTTGATGTAGGACATCGGTATATAAACGAAATCAACCTCATTATACCACTAGAGAAATTCACAAAATTCCTTTTATTATCTTCAATTAATACTCAGAATACGACATTTATAAGCTCATCATCTCATATATCTATACTTCTAATGCTCTAAGCTTTATGGGATCTTTGGTCCTAAAAACTATATATTAATGAGATTACAAAAAATATGTAGTTACTGATATAAAAAAATATATATTATAAAAAATATTTTATTTAAAAAATAAATTAAAACCAAGCCACTAAAAATCTTATATGTTTCTGATTGTCTGAGTATGTAGCTAGGAAACTATTTTTTATTCTCTATCATGTTAATTCCATGTGAATGTGTAAAACATCAGTCAATAATAGCGGCATTAAGGAACCCAAGTCGTCAGTTAATTATTCCTTATTCTGGGTTTAATTTTGAAGTACACTAGCAGATAATGATGTATGATGGACTAAATACAACGACAGATTAGAGGAATTAGTGCAATTAACCATTGTTTATTATAAAACACGCACACACACACACTAAAAGAAACACAGACAAAGCAATGTCAATATAGTAACCACTCGAAGCAATCAGGAAAAACTACAGTAATTGACTACATGTATACAAAACTTGCTACACACTCTATATACACTGTTTATTTTCTATAATGATATGGCTTCATCTTCGAAACATTTTTATATAAACAACAACAGCTGGGACATGTCCATAGTTAATGTTCAGTAAATAATGTTCACTCCAACAGCAACCAGGTACCTCGGAAAAGTCAATCACCCAGCAATCTTGAACAGAGCTTTAAGGAACAGAGAATGTAATGTGGAGACAATAAAAGAGCAAGGGGAACAAGAAAAAGAACAAAACTCATCTCTCTTTCTTCAACGGGATTAACCCCAATCAATTTAGGGTGTGTTTGGAATTACAATGATAAACTGCGTTTGTGTAAAAACAATAATTTATTGCTTAAGAGAAAACATATTTTCGGAGGAAGCTGTTGGTTTTCAAACATGCACTTACAAGATTTGATGATTAACCACTTGTCAACTTCCTAAAATCCTATACCCAACCGCTCAGCTCATCAATCTGTAATAGTTCTGATGTAGGAGTAGGACATCGGAATATGAACAAAATCAACCTCATTATACCACTACAGAAGTTCATAAAATTCCTTTCCTTGTTCTATTTTGGGTTTCTATGTTGTCTAATTGTATTTACTTTTGAAGTACACTAATAGATAAAGATGTATGGTGGACTAGATACACACACACACAGACTAAAAGAAACACAGGAATGTCTAACATAGTAACCACTCAAAGCTATCAGGAAAAACTGCAGTAATTGATTGCACGTATACCAAACTTACCACACACTGTATATACACTGTTTCTTTTCCATAATGATATGGCTTCATCTTCGAAACGTTTTTATATAAACAACGGCAGGGACATGTACATGGAAAAAGTGAGGATCACTCGAAAGGGGGACCAAAATCCCAACACACTTAAAAGCAACAAAAAATTGTCTTAAAAGGAAAAGAAAACTATAACCATTCACAGGGGAAAGAAAAAAGCGCATATACATATATATATATATATATATCTACACTCAATCCCAAGAAAAAGAAAAAGGGAACATGAGTCAGTAGAAAATTAGCAGTCAATTGCCGTATTTGGATGCAGATGCTATGGCTACCGCCTGAGCCCACACTTTGAGCCGAGCCTTCACATCTCGTGGATCGTCACCTAAATCACAGAATTAAGAATCAATTTAATTAGTATCAGATGGTAGGACCATAAATTTAATCAAATGTTTCACAATTGATACTCCTGACATATAACCCAGCAAAAATCCAATTTTTTATGGGGTGTACGGGTTTTACCAGGACTAGAGATGCGCCAATTGGAGATGGGGGAATTGCCACCACTGCTAGTATTGTCGAGGGTGGAACTGGAGAGAGAAAGACGAGAGGGAACCTCCAGCATGCGCTCGTGCTCCAACTCGAACCCAAGTTCTCTACAAGCCTTCACCTCCTCCATGTCCATGCATAGTGACCTTCTCCCTCCTTTTGGCCTCGTTATCACCATCAACCCTCTCCCTCCTCCTCCTCCACCACCACCACCACCACCACTCTGATCACTTTCTCCACTCAACCCATGATTCACGTGTTCCTCCTCCTTTTCCTTCTTCCTTTTCCTCATTTTCTCACCACTGCTCCTTCTCCTCCGGGGACTATTATTCCCCATTGACACATCCTTTCCAATGTCATTGTCACTAGCATAGTACTTGACCCTATTCCTCCGTCGTGGGGGTGTGACCGGCAAGGAATAACAGCCACACAACTCGGTTTCAGAGTCGGAGGACAAGCCGGCAGGTAGCTCTTTGCCATCAGCAAATTCCTCATCTGCATCACCTTCCCCTTCGAAACCTTCGATGGACAAGTGGGACAAGTACATAGTTAAGGCATTATCGTCGTCGTCGTCGTCGTCCACACCACACAAGGTACTGCTAGTGCAAACAGAAAGCCTGGACAAGTTATGGGGATGGGGATGCCGATTATGATCACACCCATCATCCATATCATCGTCAAAGTCTTCGTCTTGCGAAGAAGAGTGAAAGGTCATGGTCTCATCCGAAGCCATTAGTATCTCGCTTATTACTTTTTCTAAAGAGACTTATAATTCCTAGATAAAAGAAAGACGAGTGAAAAGAACCCAAGTTTTGATTTTTGGTAAAAGAGAAAGGTTACAGAAGCAGAGTGAGTGAGAGTGAGGCAGTGTCTGTGCTTGTGTGTGAGTGAGAGAAGCAAAGACGATTCGAATGGAGAAGAGAGTCAATAAAACGGCGTTTAGCGTTTGCAATTCTGTTCATGCGTTTCTCATTTCATCGTAAGGGTTAGAAGAGTGGAGTGGAAAGCAGTAGTGAGGCAGCTTCCACCAGAGCCACCCTATTTATTCAAAATCTTGATGCGCTTTTCCGCTTTTCTTTTTCTATCTCTTCTTTTAAAAAAAAAAATTGTTGCGAAATTGAAATCCATCTGTTTAATAGAGATAGAGAGAGAAATAGCAGGAAGTGAAGAAGACGGTGGGTTAGTTACAAGAAAAGAAACTTGACGGGCTGATTAGCAGTCAGTCAAGTGCGTGGTAGGAGTGGGAAGTTTCGGGCCTCAATTCTGGGCGATTTATTGGTTAATCACGTTAGAGCTTAGTTATCTGTAAAATTACTCAGGATTATGAAATAAAAATTTATTATTATTTTACTTTGTTGAAACGCGCAGTTCACGCGGAGATAAGGAACTAAATTGACAATTAAACACCAATTTTTTTATCAAGGGTTTTATTACATCGTGGCACTGAGGCCACGTAGCCCCTGCCAGGAGTGAAAACTGAAAAAGATAGCATAATATAAAGAATAGGAAGGGCCACATTGTTAATTATACGTGCCCAATTAACCTCATTTAAAACACGGTTCTTTTTAACTTTTTAGGTTTAAACCATGTTTATCCATATCTTCAATACTTTTTAATAGTTCAAGGTTAATCAATGTGGGTTTTTAAAGAGCTAATAAGAATGAATACTGACGAGATTCATATGACTCATACTACTTGTGCTTTGGCAAGCATCAAAACGACAAAGGTTATTTTTTTTATTTATTTTAAGGATTTTGGTTCTTCTGGGGTTTGGACCCAATCCTTGCCCAGATGTTTTACCAGAAAGTGGTTTGTTCCACGTGCGTTTCATCGATATGACTTCGCGCCGATTTTCGACACCTGTCCGCGTTTAACCATTTCTTTTTTAAAAAATGAAAATCAGATAGAATAGAAGCATCCGAAAAGGATGGACTGATTACTGACCGCGGCTTAAGAGTTAAGTTAAGACACCAAACAGTACCAAACTCTGTTCGCTTCGTGTACAGAACAGTACCACGTGGCTGTTAACGTTGGGCGTCGAACGGATAATAATTGTAATTCCACTCTACGAAGAGTAGATGATGTGAGTGATGGGAGGAGTGGTCCCGTCCATTCACTCTCTTTGCACAGTTGCACAGACGCAGGCCACTCATCATCTGATATTTTTCTAAATTTTCAATTTATTTTAGCCACCAATTTTTCATCATATTTATGATTTTTCTAATTTGATCACATCAAGAATTTTTTTTACCTAAATTATTTCTCAAGTTTTGTATAAATGTTTTATTAAATGGATTCGTTGAGGGCTTTGGGGGGAATTGAGATAAATGGGGGGAATAATTGATGTCTTCCCAAAAAGAGGCTTTTATCTATGATTTAAAAAAATGTAAGGTATTGGACGGCGGTTGTGGATCAACTTCACCGTTCAGATGTTTACACGTGGAGATGCTATCACATTTAAGTAAGTTTTATGTTCGCTTTTTTGTTTTTTTTTCCTGTTTGGTAGCTTTATTCTATTATATTTTGTTACGTTTCTCAACTTGTGTGTTCTGGGGGCAAAGAGGAGTGTTGATTGTGGATTTAATGGGAGAATCACTGGGGATTGTGTGGTTCCGAGAGTTTTAGAAATCCGTGTGGGATTGGGGAGTGGGGTCCTTCCTCCGTTAAGTGACCTGGGGGTCCCACAGACCTCGCCATTAGAGGTCCGTGTCTCTGTCAATTGCCCTAGGAAGGAAACCACATACAGTCGATTGCTGAGATTTCAGAATTGCGTTGCCATCTTCACCATGTTGTATGGGACCTACTCATCCATACTTGTCTGAGTTCCTCACATATTTTAGGCTATGTTTCAGGGTTTATGAAAAGATTGAAGGAAATGATAAATAATAAAATTAAATAAAATAGACTAGAGTGGAATGATAAATCATGTAGTATTTTATTATTTGAAAGTTTTAATGAAAAATAAAAAGAATCTTTTTTATCTATTTTTTTGATTCAGAAGTATTAAAAGAAAAAAAAATCTAAAAAAATAATAAAAGAACAAGTATTTGTCTTGAATGCAATAAATATAAATTATTTCATCCTTAACTGCTTAATTTAGTGAATCAGAAAAATAGAAAGCTTTGAATTGTAAGAATAAATCTTGAAAGTTATCTTTTACCATTCAATTCCACTAAATCCCAAATAATAATTTAATTCATTTCAGCCATTTCATTTCTTATCATTCATTCAAACACTACCTCAATTTTTTTTTTGTCTTGCCAAAATTTGATAGAATCTAAGTTTCAAAATTTAGTGAAATTGTATATATAAAAATCTAAAGTTATTTACACCCAATAATATTTCTTTCCATAAATCAAGGGTAAACATTATTTCATTAATAATCTAACATGAAGGATAAAAAAATACAAAAAGAATAAATTGAGGGTTTAATTGAAAGTTTCAAAGAGAATGGAGTGAGGCCATTAGTCAAAAGAAGCGAACCCTCCAAAGTGGATTTCATTTGAAGTGTCTTTGAAATGAGGCTAAAACGAGACATTTTGATTATTGGAGGGTGAATGTTGCGTTTCAATAAGGCAAAGCTAAAAATGAAGCTACCAGCAAAACTTTTTCTTACATTAATGCTTCACTTCTGAAATCTCTCACTTCTGCACCTTTAGATTCGTTGTTTGCATCTTTTTGCAACATTCTTTTGAGATTTACCCATAGCTATTCAATTTCAGTCGATAAGGAAAGTGAGAGGTCTTTCATATTAAATATCAAATAATCAAATTTCAAGTTCAACAACTTACATTATGAAATATTTAGCTACAATGTATCGGTCCTTCATTCAAAACCAATGAATATAGTAATGAAAATCAGACCAAACCAGCTAGTTCATTCGGCAAACCAATGAACTAGACCATGATTTGGTCCAGAGAAGTCTAAAAATTGGTATCTTCAAGAATTGGTTAACGCTAGTCAAAACTCGAGTTTGACTGGTCAATTTTCAATGAAAATTATTGTCTTCTTTGCTAGTTAAACTAGTCTTGCTTGGTACATGCCACAAAATGACATCTACAAGACTCGAACCTTGCCCTTTAAGGTCTTCATAGAGAGAGGTTGTCGCTTCACCTGCAAGTGTTGCTTATCTTGTATATGCAAACTTATATATATACACATATTGATGGTTACTTTCAAAATTTGTGAATGAAGGCTTACAAATTCAAACCCTTAACCATGTGTATTATAAGGAATACTATAACCAAGTCTGTTACATTAAATATTTGAAAATAAATGTAAAATTTATATGAATATGCTTTTAAAATAATATTAAAATTATATTGTACATACATACATAAATATATATATATTTATTACTATCAGTTCAACCACGGTTCAATTACGATCGAATCAATAAACCTTAAATCAGTATCTTTATCGGTTTAATGAGTGATCTGATTTTAAAAACATTGCTAATAAAGCATTTAACTCTTAACATAATGAATCAAGGCTCCTAACAAGTTAGCAATGTCAAAAGGCCAAAAATTCTATCCTAAAGAATCACATAACTCTTAGACAAAGCATAAAAAACAAAAGCACCCATTTACCAAATTCATATTTCTTTATTCCAAATAAAATAGAAGATATGAGACATAAAATAATAGAACCACTTTTAGTTGATGCTTGAAGCATTAACAACTGAACCAGAACAAATGTATTTGAAATGACTTCAAATCTACTTTCTGATTTCAAATCTATAAGGAAGCAAGTGAACTAGAAATGTCATCCAACGAAGTTTGAGGTGGGAGAGTAGAGTGGTGGGTGAATGCTAGATCGTAAATTTTTTTATTAATTTCTACATAGCCTTGTAATAGATGTTGACCCAAATATCTAGTGTTTCCTACTATTATAACCTTTTTTACACTCATCTTTTTCCTCGAATTTCAATCTGTGAACATTTTATTTTGAGGGATTTTCTGCAATCGCCGACAATAATGAGGTTCCTCTCTTTCTCTTCTTCCTTGGGCAATTTGCGCTTTGCATTCGAATCCTATGGATACTTTGTCTCCAATGAGGGAAAGCTTTATTAATCACAAATATGAAATAGAAAGAAACAAACTAATTCTTATGTATATGTTTTGATGGTAAGTTGGGCATGTGGCTCCATCTTTTCTTTTAATATAATGAATGGCTAAGATTGTCTCACTCTAGAGGCACTTTAAACAATTATATTTTAGAGGATCCACTTCCATTAATGAGATGGGGCTATCCAAGTGTAGAATGAGACAAAAGGACAAATCATTTTGTTAATTGATAGATGAATGAAAAATTTATAATATGTTGTTTGATACATGCTTTTTAATACATACATTCATTAAGTATATGAAAAATTGAATAGAATAGGATTAAAACAAAAATCTGTACTTATATTTCAAAAAACAATAAAATTAAATAAATAATATTAGATAATAATAATAATAATAATAATATAAACATAATAGATATTGTAAAAATTATTATTATGTTTTCTAACTTTCAACTAAACTAGCCATTAGTGACTGGATGTTATAAAATCAATGATAAGATGGGATGAGTTTGAAAGAAAATACTACATTATCTTTATAATATTAACCTTTCTTTAAAAAAAAAAAAGAAAGACAAACTGAGAAGGTTAGTAAACGGAAATTTATAAAGAATTCAAACCACTTAAAATCACTTAATTTATAATAATTTAAAAATTAAGACATGAGAGCGTTACGATGATTTACAATTTTAATTCATCTCAGTCCACTAACTTCTAATTAATAGCTATAATATTCAAACCATCCTACCTCAGTCTATCTCAACTACAGACCGTCATTTGAATCAAGCCTTGAATGTCATGATGAAGCCTTGAATGTTATAATGAAGCAAGTTTGGACTTTGGACTTTGGCCACTGAAATAGGAGCTTACAAGGAGAAAAAAAAGAGCATTTCACAAATTTTCTTCTCCGCGATGAGAGGGGAATATGATGTTCAACTTTCATCCAATAATAACAAACCCACCAAAGTTTAAGGCTTTTGGACTGTGATGGATAAAAGAAATTTTTATTAAAAAAAAAAAAAGAGGACGGTGGAGGAAAGTGGAAACCATATGCTTATGTGACCCAAAAAATCAGATCACAATCGTCATCTTAGGAAATACAATAAGGAATGAGGATACGAATGGCATCGGTGACACTGACATTTTATTTGTGCAAAATCACAAGCGTCCTCGTGTCCCCTTCTCAGGAAAAAAATTTCAATATAGAAGACCAAGTCTTTCTTCTAATTTTTGTCCTATGTTCACCATTCCGCGAATCCAAATCAATTGCTTTCGTGAGCAAATGTCAAGCGAAAAGTAACGATGACAATTTATTTTCCGATAAAATAAACAATGACGAAAATAGACATATAATATTAGTAGCGTCTGGTGTGGATATATTTTATTTGTCGGCAGGCCTGGATTAAAAATTGGGGTCTTTTAAGCCTATAACTTATTTTGAGTAAAACTAGCTATAGGATTTGAAACCGTGACAACAATTTCCACAACGAAAATTGACCGTTGGTACCAGTGGAGACAACCTGACTATTTCTTCGGAGAATAAAATGTGAGTGTACTGTATGCACGTACATTCAATGAGTAATATTTAATCCATGCATGTAAAAATGTTTGTATGGAATAAATTTTAATTAAGTATACATGTATTTGATGCACATAAAAATTTTTCTCTTAAGAGTAGGACCATTTTTTTGTTGGGAGTGAAATTCAAGAGAAATATAAAAATAGGTTATTTTGTTTTTTCGTCTGAAGCAAACGGGCAAAGTAAGACTCAAACAATTCCAAGGGTTTGTTTTAATAGACAAAATAAATCTTTGGAGTTGATGAGCCAATATTAGAATTAGGGCTACGTTTGGTATTATTACTAAATGGGAGAAAAAAATTATTATATTCTTGCTATTATTATTTAATAGTATTTATTTTTATTATTTTTAAAATAAAAATGAAATATTATTTTTTATCCATTTCATTTTTTTTTCATTTATTTCTATTTTATTCTTTTTCATTCCCACTTAACAAACTGGGACCATAATATTGTCCTAATCAATGATGCCCAACTGATAACGGGTGAATTCTATTATTTGACGTATGAACCTGGCCCAGAAACAAACATGGATTGGGCTAGTGATTTTAGGGTTTCTTTCCAGCAAGTGTGTTTGGTGCTTCTTCTTCTGTCTACTTTGCACTACTGGCTACCTATGAAAGAATTTAGGCCAGAAATTGCAATGTTTATCTTCCATGGTCATCAGCAATTTGAAAGTGTAGATTGTCAAGTATGATGGTAAGCATCAGCATGATTTAGGGCTTGTTTATAAAGAAGTCGACCTCTCCGAAGTTTGAATTCTCTATCATTTGATTGTCTCAAAATTTATAATAATAATAATAATAATAATAATAATTTATAATTATATACAAACATTACAACCCCGTTGAATAACTGGAGACTCAGAACTCTCCACGTAGTTACCCCATGACCTATACTGTGATCTGCCTCCAGAGCGTAACATGGCATTCAATCACCAATTGGTTAAGTAGCTCAATCTTTTGACTTTGCCTTTGAAGAATTATAAGGTGCTCTTCATTATGAATTTTTATTATTATTTCTTGAAAATATGTGACCAGACGGGTGGGTGGATGTCACTCTAGTGCTGTACTTTGACTTTCAGCAAGAATGGCGCAATTCTGTGGTACTAATCCTGTACTTACATACTGCAATCAAAGCTAACAATTGTTGTACCTAGTTCTTTTCCCTCTATGTATTAATCAGGGGAAATCACATTTTATCCGCTTAATGTATAATTTAATTATAATATGAGTATTTAAATTTTAAAACATAACATTTGTGCCTTATATTGTTATAAAAAGTAAAATGGTTAATCATTTAATAAATTTAACATTCAATAGTTATACAATAAACAAAAATCAACTTCTAACTTTCTAAAGTGGACATGTATTATTTATTTTTAAAAAAATACATTTGTTTGTGTTATTTATTTGAAAAACAATTTTTCCAAAATAACATTAGTAGTTTTTTAAAATAAATAGTAAAAACTAATTTTTAAAATCTTGTAAATTGATATTAATCAGCCACGTAGTTTTTAAAATTAACACGGGAAAAATTGTCTTACATTTTATGATGCATTAAGAGATAAAGTATGGCTAAAGTATTTTTTTCAATTTTTTAATTTAATTTTATTTCAATTTAATCGTTAACTTTATCTTAAATTTCCTTTATATGCGTCCAATAACTTTATTTTGTTTTAATTTCACTTCCTTTCTTTGATTTTATTCATTCCAACATGGTTTCATAACTTTACCTTAAATTTCACTTTCTTTTTTTAATTTAATTTTATTTCAATTTACTCCTTTAACTTACAAAAAAGTACTTAATTTTGTTCTCTTTAATACTTTTGAATTAAAATATTTAATAGAAAAGTCCTGTATGACTCTTTGATATTAGAAAGAAGGAAATATTTAAATAGCTTTTAAAAATTAAGTGACCAAATTAAAAAATAAAAATAAAACTTAGTTTAAAGTTAAATGATCAAATTAAAATTAAATAGAATTAAAGGATAAAAGTTAAATTTAAAATAAAGATAAAAGTTAAATTGAAGCTAAATAAAATTAAAAAATACAATTTTAAATAAAATTAAGGAATATTTTTCCTTATGTTAAATTTAGATAACAATGTTATAGATATAAGAGGATAAAATGTAATTTGTACTGGTAAAAAAAACTAATTAGCGAAACACACAGACTAAGTATTGTGACCAGTGTACGTCTGTTACTGTTGAAAATGCGTGACGAGCATGAGTCACTCTAGTAGGAATGAGCAGTGGTTTCCATTCGATGACCGTTCATTTCCTAAGAATCCGCACTAGAATTCATCATATATTTCTGTTCATTTTTAAAGGATTCAAATTCGTATATAAATTAAAGCATGAATTTCGACCTCTGACTTAGTCTAACCATCATGTTTTAGAATAGGTGTAAATTCAATGGCCAAGTGCTCAATAAGGAAAATCAGGTACATGCTAATGACGCCTCACATTTGTGTGCTCCCATAATGTTTTTCATGGTTATGCTGGGAGACTTGATCATGCCTTCTCTGGCATCAATATCACTTTAAGGAAGGAGTAGGTGTATGGTGTGGATTTGCGCAAAAAAGCAGTTTTTAAAATTACCATGCAAATTTAATTGTGTTGCCTCTTGGGATTGGAAGTTTCTTGCTCCAGATGCGCTGCTGAGGATAACGTTTAAAGTCGTCTTAAAGAAGCAACAGTACATGAACACAAAACATATGGGCTTTATTAGCTTGGGAGTCGCTGTCTCTTTGTACGGATCGTAAGTGAGTAACTTTCAAATTCGTCAGTGGGATCAAGCGGTACCACTTCAACACATGACCGTCTTAGTCTTCCAATGTGTCAGTGACTCAAAGGCTGTGAGTGAACAAGAGAGAGAGAGAGAGAGAGAGAGGGGGGGCTGAGTCTTGAATATCAAGTAGAAAAGGGTAGAACAGTACACTTGAAGTGTAGAGATTTTTCAGAGGGATCAAACTAGGAGAAGATGGTCTTTTTCATTTTCTTTTAGATTTTTTTTTTTGGGCCGGGTCCTTTTCTTGGTGAGAAAAAAAAAAGAACGGGGAAAATGACGTCAGTCAGAAATACTGGTTGCATTTAGAAGGTACACACCAACCGCCTAATAGTGCAAGTAAAAATAAAAGTACCAAGGAAAGGAAGGGCAAGTGTCAAGGCTATTGTGGAAGGGAAAATGATGGACAAAACCATTAGAATCTTGGGTTGGATAAAGTGCTCGCTCCACGAGTTATTTTGAGCATAGTCTGAAGGGTGGTGGTGTGAACTAGGAATAGAAGAAGAACACACCGTGTGTAAAAACAGATTTGGATAATTGTCGGTAAAGTAAAGTAACCAAGTCCCTGACATTGAAAAGAAAAAAAAAATAGAGAAAGATTCTTGTGCCTCAATAAACATTTGTGATGGCTTAGATGTAGAAAATGCACTACCATCGTAATGCACTTACAAAGGTTGCAAAGAAAGAGTAGAAAGAAGACAGACCGCATGAGCAGATCAATCCTTATTCTACAATTCTACCCCACACCCGTGAAGAATTTAAAAAAAAGAAAAAGGAAAAGACAAATGGTTTGGCTCACAAATATTACCAAAATGAAGGGGGTGAAAGAAGTGATTGTATCAGGCCTATATACAGGAAGCAAAATCTGTGACACACCTGTACTAATAATTAAGAAGAACATCAATCCTCTTGGAGCCCTTTCAAATCTTCTCTGTATTAGTTGGATTGAGCATTTCTATAACAAAGCCTGCTATATATGTCCAAAAGCTGCAGTGAGCTTCTGGATGTCCTTGGAAAATATAGTAGAAGTTTGTGAAGGTTGATCTTGCTGCTTGTGATGAGGCAAAACAGCTCCTAAAGTATCAGGTACCAAATGTGAGGCTGGCTTTATCTCGTTGCACAAGGATTCTGGAGCTTGATTCTGTACAGCAGCCAGCATTAAGATTGGGTTATTATGAAGGTACTCAGCCCACTTTGCTTCTTCTGTCTGACTCTCCATCATATGAATTTGATGAGGCTCTTTAGCAGCACCACCACAATCTGTCAATCCCCAAGAGAGAATACTGTTCTGCAAGTTTAAAGGACTGTTTCTATTGCTATGGTTGGAAGCACTGGCTTCCCAGTACTGAGATCCATTCATAGAGAAGGAAGCCGTAGAAATATCATCAGAGGGAACTGTGAGAGAAGGTTTGTAGCAAATAGAAGTAGGGAGAAATGAGGTGGTTGAAATTGGAAAGACAGTGGACATGGCATTGGAGGTAAATTCAGAGTTGATATCAAATGGTCTTCCTCCAGTTTGGGTGAACCAACGAGAAGAGTCAGTGGATGGATTATTATAAGTCATGTGAAGGGGGAAATTTACCATCAAATCTGAAGTGGAGTAGCTTTCCTGGTGGGTGGTCATGAACCTGTCTAGGAGCAAGTCTTTGCTGGAACAATCGATGATGAAATTAGTGTTGCTTCTGGTGTTAATCTTGGAGGTGGAAGAAGAACCTTCCATGTCGGGTGCATAGGCTTTAGGGGCAATACTTGAACATGGTTTGTGCTCATAGGAAGCTCCATCAGACTTGGAGCTTTCTGATTTCAGGAGGTTCAATTCATTGGAATTAACTGCTGCCACTTTCTCTCCATCTTTGTCCTGATCTCCATTTTCAACCTCAGACAGTGGTTTATGGGTCACAGGGTCTATCCCTCTCTGCCTCAACCTCTTCTTTAGGCATGAATTCCACAGATTCTTTATTTCATTGTCCGTTCTCCCTGGCAGCTGTGCCGCAATTTGAGACCATCTAAAAACAAAGGCAAAGTTAACCCAGAAATTATGATATAACCGCCCAATTGCAAAAGAAAAGAAAACGAGAAAGATACCTATTCCCTAATACTGCATGAAGCTCAATGATGAGGTCTTCCTCTTCTTGTGAGAATGTGCCTCTCTTCAAATCAGGCCTTAAGTAGTTGATCCACCTCAGCCTACAGCTCTTTCCACATCTCTGCAAGCCTGCCAATACAATACGTGATATGGAAGATGAAGAACAAGCTGTTGAGCTATGGTAAAGAAGAGAAATTAAAGGATAGAGAAAGACCTGCTTGCTTAGGAACAGAGCTCCAACAGCCATGGCCATACTTAGTAATATGCCTCAAGAGTTTCTCATCCTCTTCAGGGGACCAGAGACCCTTGCGAAGCTTCTGCTTGTAGCAGCAAGAGTGCCTCCCCATTTGTAGATAGCCCCACCCCAACAATGAGGGGGATACCTCTTTCCAGTAACGGAAAGTTTCTTGATTTCTAGGAGAAATGTCAGCACAAGAGTGGCACTGAACAACCAAAGCTGTAGGATGCACTGTGATAGAGAGGATATAAGAGAGAATGAGATGATATATGATATGAAGTCTAGAAAATGAAGTTGCAGCTGAGAAAAGGAGTTGAATTAATATAAGAGCAAGGCCCCATGAGAGAGAAGTCATAGTCAATAAGGTTTTCTCCATTTCTTTTTCTTTTCCTTTTTCTTTTTCTTTTTTTAAATAAATAAATAAATAAATTGATGTGGGTCGTAGGGAGGGAGGAAGGTTCATTTTGGCTAGGAGAGGAAATGGGGTTAGTAACAGTATATCATATGTCTTATCGGAGGTGTGTGAGTTTTGATGTCTCTAGCGGCAATGGTGGGGCATTTTCACTGATATTATATTGAAGAAGAGAAAAACATTATCTGAAAAGATCCCATGCTTGTAACTCAAGTCTTAAAAATTAATACTTTAAGAGTTAACAGAAACCAACAAACTAAATATGACAGACATTTTTTCACCCCGCAGAAGAAGTTGCCAAAGAAAATAGCCTATTTTCTATGAGTTTTGAATTTTGAGGTAGATGCTACATGGGAAAAAAATTTATACCATATGTTTGAGTTTAATAGAATTGCATCTATATGCTATTATTTTAGTGTCAGTAAATTCCCTAATTTTTTTTTGGGGGTCAAATCTCATAGACCTTGATGACATTATCCTAAAACCCCACTTTTCCATGTCAGCGAGTTCCAAGACAATGCTACCAAGTTTTTTTTTATTTTGTGAAATTTTAATTTTTTTAATTAGTCCTTTTTTTATTTTTTCATCTAAAACATGAATTTTTTATTTATAATATTATAATATATCTTGGTTCATCAAATACAAATTTAATATTTTTAAAATAATAAACAAAAAATTTCACAACAAAATCTTAATAAAATTATATATGCATTAAAAATTTAAAAAAAAATTTAAAAATACTTATTTATCAAAATTGTGACTCTTAATGTCAAAACGAGGCGTTCTCTATCTACGTTGGCATCATTGCCATCCAATTATTTTTTTTGTGATGAGTTGTTTACATTGGGGACAAGTGTATAATTTAAATCCAAATATGTAGACTAAATCAAAGAATTTGACTCTTATGGTGTCACAAAACTCTAATACAATGATTTTTAAGTTCAAAATACTAATGATTGTATATGACACTAAATGCTGATAGATAAAAAAATTAGTGCAGGAAGCAGCCCAAAGTTATAAAAAGCATTAGCTATAGTGTCAATGTATATAATGAGGTCTCAGGGCATGTAACTATTTGGATAAATAGGTATTTTTAGTTTCTTTTTTTATTTTTAATAATGATATGATTTTATAAAGACTTTGATATAAAATCATTTTTGTTTATTACCTATTATGTCAATATATTTTACTCTTTTAAATGATACTGAATTTGTATTTAATAAACCAAATAAGATATATTATAATTTTATAAATAAAAAAACACATTTCATCATGAAAAATTAAAATAAAAAACCTAATTAAAAATAAAAAATTCACAAAAGAATAAAAAACTTGGTCGCCTTGGCACCAAGTTCACCATTCTTATTGGCATTGCTACCAAATTTGTCCAAAACTATTCCATATGAATTCAATACTTTCGAATTCAATCATTTGGCACTTTTTTTCTCCCTCCTTGGAACAAAAAGCTCAGTAAATCTATTTCCTGTTAACCATAATTCAAATTTAATTACCAAATAGACCTTTTTTTTTGCAAATAACCAAATAAACCCTTAATACATAACAACTAACAAATTTCCTCATCATACACTATAGTTTTCTAGCCATCTGTGTCTCAGAAAAACCTTGCTACTGTTGGAAAATTTTAGCTTTCACAATAAAAAAAATAAAAATAAAAATGAAGGTTTCACAATTTGAATTTGCATAATCTAAAATGTAAATGTATCTAAAATAACAAGAGAGTACACAAAAAATATGAGTATATATGAAATTTACTTATATATATATATATATATATATATATTCTTTATCTCCCTCGCATTTCACCTCAAAACATTTGAAACTTTCAAATAACCTAAATTCTAAGCAATTCATACATGTCATAATTCCTTTGAAAAGTTTTATCATTACGTGGAAAGAACAATATTATTAGTTTTTTTTAATTAAAAAATGATGCATATTATCCTATATCTGTTGAAATCCACTTGGGGCTGCTAAGTGACTCTTTCTGACCGTAGTTTCCATTTTAAAGGATAAAATTCTCTCAGTTCTACTTTTGTCTGTACTCCTTTAAAATATAGACACTAATCCTACGAAGTAAGAATAAAACTCATAGGTTTAAATTATAGCGATGAGGGTCACGTAGACGCATATACAATAGCTAATAACTAAGAAATTTGGAAAGGTATTCTATTAGTGTCTAATCTTAACCGTGTTAAACACCATAGGGTTACATCTCTAATTAACAAAGTATCTTTTTCTCAATAATGAAACTTCCACTTTTACGCAAAAGCTTTAATTATGGACAACTAACTATTGGGCGCCATAATATTGATTCACTTGATAATTGGCAATGGTTTTATTAAATTCTCATTAACTCTACAACCATCCCACCGGCATATATGGTCATCACATGTGCGATTTTTCTTTTTACAAATTAAAGTTCTGTTATGCTGCATTCTTTAATTAGAACATGCACTGGACTGTTTATTAGCTCTCTTTTTCTTTCTTAATTATATATATATATATATATAAAATATATAGCACCCACATTTGTCTGGTTTGCACATGACGTGTGCAAATGTTCATTAATTTCGTGCGACAATTTCATTGAAGAAACAATGCTTAATATGATATTTAATACGCTCAGGCTTCCAAGAAAAAGCCTAAATGGCACTGCCAACTATACAGATGAAAAAGGTACCGTTTTAAAATTAACTCAGTTTATTTTCAATTATCAAAAAGCTTAAAAGGAGAAGAAGTAAAGAGAAAAAGGAAAGCAACATACTTCAAGTTATTCATGTTATCTTTGTATAGGCACTAATTAAGCACTTATTTATATATATCTTATAAAGTTAAAGCACAACTAATTCTGGACCTTGTGGCGCAACTTCCCCCCCCCCCCCCGGGCTTCTTTTTCTTCTTTTTCTGTATAGGTTAAGATTTTCTTATGGTTGCTTTCTGTATTTTTCTATGACCTTTTTATCAAAAATCCAAGCAAGATGATAAGAGTAACCGATTTATAATTTCATATATACATATATATATATATATATATGGAAAGAATATTCTTCAAACCCGACACAGGAATAGAAAGAGAAGAGAAAATAAAGAAAGAGAAGAGGAAATAAGGAAAGCGTAACCTAACCAGCAAAGCAGAATGAACAGCATAATGGTACAACATATTATATATATATTCACAGCTGATTAGTAAGAAATATATATTAAAAAAATACACACACACCGAGATTCAACATAAAAATGACATTCTAGTGAATTATTGCATATCATTAGCTGTCGAGACTGTGGCCTGTGTGAAACTGTAGGACCTTTTGGAACCACCATAAAAAAATTTGGAAAATATCAAAAGTGGAATAATAAACTCGACATCCATCACACAAAGGAATTTTATATGTCAATCTTAATCATGAATGCTTTTCGCAAATTAGAGAATAGCAATATTTTATAGGTTTAAGTGACTTGGATCAATCTCCTCCATGCGCTTCCTCACTAATTAGTTTTTTCTTTTTTCTTTAGGTGACGAAAATGTCGTGGACGAACAAAATGCAATTCCCTTATAAATAAAAATATGGTGTGACTTATATATATATATCACGTGGTGCTAACTGATACGAACTTGGAATGAATATTACAAATTAAACAGAAAACAATTCTTACATAGTCTGAGAAACATAGATTATAGTTATACATCATTTACTTGCATTAAAAATTTGTTAAAAAATAAAATTGTCCAATTTGTGAGTGGATCCATTGAGAGTGCAGGCCACACAAAATTCAAAATGTACATGTGCTATGTTGCGTTGTGTTGTCCACGTTAGGATTAATGTGCACCCCGTCTTTTTGCGAAGGGACCCTGCACTGTCGTAATTCGTAAGACTTTTGACTCTCCCAATTTGCCGAATCTCTCGATGGGTAATTTTGTCTTTGCACCTCCATGCAGTGAAAAACATGAATCGCTAATGTCCATTCCACCAGATCCGGAATCGCCGACCTCAAGCGTATTTAAAATTTAGAGTAAAATGGATCAAGTTTGTCAATATCTGTAAACCCATAACTACTACGATGTGCTGCTTATAATCAAGCAAGAGATTTAAATTCTGAATCATCATAAGTAATTATGAATGGGTTTTCTGAGGTTAACATGGTCAACTGCATATTAACTATAATATTCCTCCTTCAGCCGCCGGTGGAGCAGTGCGGCGGCACATCCTCAAATCTATTATTCTAACTCATTTCTTTCTTTAAATTCTAACTCATCATCATTTTTCTTTTCAAAGAGAGGAAAACAACCATAGATCCTGATAAATTAAACAATAATTTGGCCCGTCAGTTTTTGGCAGTGTCAAGTTTTTCATTGGTCCTATAAAATAGAAAGGAATCAGTGTGAGAGAGTTCACAAACTCCGACTCCTAAGTTAGAATTAAGTTAAGGTGACGAAGAGAATACCGAAAAAGAAGATGAATTAATATAGGAAAGGTATATATGAAGAGAGGGAGTCACTCGATGATTTGAATATTGTTGGTCTATAGATCAGTTGGATCGGCTCAATCGAAAGACGAAGTAGCCCAAAATTGTACTCATCAATTCTCATTTCTTTTTCGGCTTAATTCAATCACCAGACTTTTGTCCAATAATAACAAAAAAGGTTAATTTAGCAGACTAATTCATAAAATAAGTGATTTACACACAAAAGCATATCAATATGAGAACTCAAAGTTCGAGTTGATGGAGGGATAAAGAAAAAGAACACTTTGCGGAGAAGTAAATAATATTCATGCAAAACTGTGCTTGCTTGCATACAGACAGCCAAAGGCATCTTCAATCCGACTTTTCTTTCTCTTAATTTTTTTTTTAAAAAGATTAAAGTACACAAAAATAAAATAAAATAAAAACCGAAGGGCTTTCGGAAGAACCCCTCCAGATGAAAGGAAAGAATTAAATAAGACCAGTGAGTGTCTTCCTTTGTGTATTATAATAAGTTGTCTGTTTGCAGCACAATTATGATGCCTCCTTGACCTTAGCGATGTCCCATTTAACATTAGTAATAATACGAATCATTTTTATTAAATAACTTAATAGACTATTATAATATATAATCCCCAAAAGAAAGAGGGAAACAGATGGAAAAAGTTACTTCTAAACTATAATCTCTTGATACCCTTGGTGACTGGGAAGCTTATCGTATGTGTGCACATGAGCTGCTTCCTTTAAGTCAACTATAATCTAGACTCTAGTCGACGGTTTTGCCAATAGCTAATTAATTAGTGATAGTGATGATACAAAAAGGAATTTCTTTTTTTTCAATAATTTCCCTCTGTGATATGGAACTTCATATGGTTTGAAATTAGGCTATCATACTAAAAATGCTATCGTGATACTGAGCAAAAGTACACACCTAGGACACTGTTTATGGACTGATATATTTTAAATATATAT
This sequence comes from Erythrophleum ivorense, assembly GCA_026724425.1. Lineage (NCBI taxonomy): Eukaryota > Viridiplantae > Streptophyta > Magnoliopsida > Fabales > Fabaceae > Erythrophleum > Erythrophleum ivorense. The sequence goes on along the minus strand of JAIUCV010000001.1, from coordinate 79,023,197 downwards.
TGTTAAAAACTATGTGAATAAAAAAATTATAATTGACTACTTTAAATTAAAAATATTTATATTAAAATATTTTAAATTTAAAAATTTTTTAAAATGATTTTAGGATAACAAATTTAAATTATGTAAAAAAAATAATAATTCGTGATCTCAAATCATAAAATTTTTTATAATAATTTTAAATTTTCACCTTCAATTTATGATCATTAATTGTAATTTTAAAAAAAGATATTAATAAATACATTAATTAATTAATTAATTTTTTTTACTATCTCGAGTGGTTTGATGCTTTTCTATTGTTATTTTTAGCAGTTGAATGTCAAAGCTGGGCATGTAAAAGTGGGAAAAGAAATTTACATTTTAACCCAACCATTTAAAGTTGCATTGGATTGAACTTGATAGGTAGTAATTGATCTTGTGTAATCCACACATTTAATTTAATTTCATTCATTATTCTCACCTGAAGTAGGCCTCTAATTAAATTAATATGATACTGGAAATTAGAATGAGAACGCGAGCAAGAATTAGTGGGATAAGAAAAGAAGTTAGAGTAAGATGAATAGGAAATTTGAGCTAATTAACAGCTGTGGCCTCTGCAAAAGAAGTTGGCAAATGGGCACATATGGCCTACCAATGTCCCAAGAGTGAAGTTTAGATGAGACGTATATGGATGTGGCTGCTTGACCTTTCAATAATGTCTACGTTCATTGCTTAATTTAATCAAATCACATCACACGAGTGTGCTTATATATGATCACCCTCCACCAATCAATTCTAGATTCAGGTATATATCTGGTACTCTTTGCCGAGCTAGCTGGGTTCTATAATTGTGTGCCTTAAATTCAGTTATAGCCTACATTTGTACACCACTTTCCCTTACCCACTTCATGTTCAATCCCACTTAACACCATTATATTAATTAACTCAAATTTGATTGAAGTTAAAAAATTAACAACTATAATAATCGCCATGAGAAAATAACACTTTTTATTGGGTGTATATCAATCAAACTTTGCAGCGTCAAATTTTCTTATGAGATTTATCAACTGACATCCCAAATTTGGTGTTCGTCCTATAAAATAGAGTATTGTGGCCAATCCGACCCCATGTATAGGGTCGTGTCCCTTAAATCATTTGGATGCCCAAGGATATATGAATATGATGCCAAAAAGCGAGGCACCATTTTGATGAAACGAAATATGGGTGGAGTTGAATTCCCAAAAAAATTGATAACTACTGGAGTGTCAATTCAGCAATAGTCACCGAATTAATGAAGGAAGACAACCTCGTCATCTTATATAACTTTAATGTTCAAACTGCGTGCTTCACTTTCTCTAGGGTTCGTTACCTTGTCTCGTAATAATACACTGCAAAGCAGAATGATCAAGCATTCTCTTGAACTTTTCTAAGCCATGCATCTGGGTGCGGAGCGGCATATGCTATGTCTGCGTAATACATATACATGATGCTGTTGGGGATTAATTAGAAGCAAGTTTAAAATATAAAATGTGAAACCATGTATTGGTATGAAATTTGAAAGGGCAGAACCAACTTCTGCCATACTTGGCGTACTGTGTGCTTACAAGGCAAAATGCAAATGATCCTTCTCCTGAAGGAAGTTAAATACACACACACACACACACAAGTAATATATACAAAGTGGACGAGCGAGACAGGCAATCCAAGGTAATGTCACAATCTTCGGAACGATATAGAGCACACGCGCGAACAGTGCACACACGCATGTACATGTGCTAAGGCCAAGACCAAAGGCATTTTTTAACATTAATTTTTTCAATTAAAACATTATATTGTAAGGATTTTGTATTTTAAAAGATCAAACCATATCGTACTATTGAGATATAAAACCTCTGTACTTATGTTTTTGTTAAAAAAATTGATTGTAAACACTTAAAAAAATTGTATCTCAATTTCTCCTTATGATGCAAAGATAGATAGCTATGAGCAAAGAATACAACAAATCAATGGGCATCCAGAAACCAATTCAATTATTGGGGATGAGGAGGGACGCAGCTTAGGTCACGCAGGGACCCCAACAATTCATTGTAAAAGTTCTTAAAACACACACAATCACAAGGCTGTCCAACCAATTGGGACCCTCTTCAATGAGTAAGTACCCTAAGGATTAGATCCTACAACTAATCACAGCCACAGCCATCATCACCATGCATTGTATGATTTCCAACAAAATCCTCTTTCCTATCATTGTTCATTCATGCACAATCTCAAAATATTTACACTTTTTGTAACCTCCTTCTTGCGAGAATCTAGCTCATGGCTCTCATACTAGAATATATTGTAATGTAATCAAGTCAGTCACCTCATTGTGATCATAGTTTTCTACAACGTATTTCCTTTTTACAATTGATGTGGGAATGAGGTTAATGCCGTTGATGCCGCATGATTACAACAGTGATTGTCGGCAAACCCCTCTTTAACCTTTCTCTATTATTTTTTTAATGTTAATGAACATTTGATGTAAGATTAGACTTTTCTTTTTATACATAATTTCTGGGCAAGGATTTGCACTGTCTGTGTCTGCCATTATTAACATAATGCCTAATCCAACAGTTAATTAGAGTATTGCTGCATACTGTTAATTATATATATTCTCCCAAAATAGTGCAAAACACGTGAAGTTAAATGTTAGCGCCAAGTGCCCCAACCATTCAACTCTCTATTTATTACCGTTTCTACTGTTTTATCAGCTCATCAACAGAAACTTCTTTCATAATTTTGAAACATCCCATTACAAGCATCTGGCTAACCAGTAATTAATTTCTGCCTTAATGGTTAGTAAAATCAAAATCCCATCTTCATACTTTACAAAATCAATAATAAATAATTAAATAATTCTTTATATATTATATTTATAAATTAAAACATTAATTACAAGTAATATTCCTTAATTAGTGGCCCTCTTAGTAAAAAACAAACCTTAATTATCCACCGTATTAAGGTTTTGAACTATTTGTATTGAATATATATACTTCACGTGCTTAATTATTGGATGTATAGTACAACTGATAGATTTAATTAATCTTCACTCAAAAAACAAATTAGATGATTAAAATATCATGAGATTTCAGTGGTATTGACTATTAATGTCCTCTAAAGCAAAAATTATATTTTACATAACAATATACACATGAATAATCATGAATGAAAAAAAAACTAGCTACAATCACCAGTTCATTATATAATAATTCTTTTTTTTTTCTTTCAAAAGTTCAAATAAAACACCCCTGTAATTTAAATTTTTTTATAAGAAGATTAAAATCCCATTTTTTTTATTAGTGAAAAATTTTTTTAAAGAAAGAAATGTACTATATGTATATATATGTGTATATAATCACCATAAACTTGAGCTGGGGAATTTAATATAGATTTGTTGGGCATTTATTATGAGTTTAATTGATGGAAATGAAATTACAGAAATATGGGCTAACTCCTGAGACCCACGTCGCAAACGGAAGTTGAGGGCCCACAGCCCACATAAGAGAGAGAGAGAGAGAGAGAGAGAGAGAGAGAGAGAGAAGCGTGGTAAGGATTAGGAAAAACATGATGAGTGGGTGCAACTTGATTTAACCATCCGCACAATTCGTTGTTTATTACATATAACACGCTGTATTCAAAATAATATTTCCATCCCATTATCCATCTTTCTGCTTCAACTGGTAAGGTAGAGGTTTTATTTCTCCCTTAGCCTCCCATGGGTTTCATCAACCCAACTCCAATTTTTTACTAATTTTTAAGGATAAATTACTCTTTTCTTAGTGTTTAAATTATATATTATTCTATAATATATATAAATTTTGTTTGAAACAAAAGAAAAAATCAAAATACTTTTAACAATAAATAATATTAATTTTTATTAAAATATAATTGATTATAATATATGTAATACAAATATTATTGTTAAAATTAAAATATTATTTTTAAATTAGATAATTTTATAAAATTATTTTGTGAATGCATTATTTATCTTTAAAATTATCTTTTTTATCAAATAATTTTACAATTTGTAAAATTTAGAAAAGTGAATATTTTATATTAATTACATATATATATATATCTTTAATATTTATTATATTATACAAGTACTAGATAAAAATATTTTAATCAAAATGGATATTATTGTAACTTGTTTTTTTTTTTTAATTATAAGAGAGGTTAGTGCAGGTATATTTTAATTTAAGGATAAAGAAGTATACTTTTTTCCCCAAAAAAGAAAAAGAAGAGAATTATATATTTTAAATATCTTAAAAAAACATTATCTTAATTTTTATCACTCCAAATTTTAAGTCTATAAAGATAAGTGACGTAGACAAAACGCAGTTTCATCAATTACTTGCTTTTATGTAAAAATTCAAAGTAAACTAATGTTAAAAATGTCCTTTTCAGCAGTTCATTTAAATTTGAACTGTTGGGCAGTAGCCCAATTTGATCTGCGAATTAAAGTTTGCCTATTGCTTTTATTTTTGTTTTTTTAACTATTGTTACCTCATGTGTTTTGATTTAGTAATATTAAAGCCGTTTTGATGATTAGAAATTAAATTTTAACTCAAATTAGATGGGTAAAAAAATATTTTTAATTTTTTAATAATATAAAAAATTTTATTTTTATTTTTTAACTTCATTTATTTGTAATTTGTCCTTTAAATTTATTTCAAATTATATTTTTGTCACTTAAATTTACTTGATTTTAAATTAATTTTGTAACTTTATTTTAAATTTTATTTTCATTCTTTAACTTTATTTTTTCTTTAAAAAAATTTAATCTCTTAACTTTCAAAAACTACTCACATATTTTCTTCTTTTTAACAATCTCAAATTAAAATCTAAGGTGACAAGAACTTATCAAAGTTAAGCTACCAAAGAGTTACGTAAATTTTTTTTTTTTATTAAATAACTTAACAGTGTTAAAAGAGAAAGAAATATTAGAGTGATTCATATAAATTAAAAACAAAATAAAATAAAGTAATAAAAGTAAAATTTTAAATAAAATGAAAGGATCAAAACTGTATTATAATATCAATGACCTTTCTGGCAATTGGACAATGACACATAACATTCAATTTAAATCTTTTTGAATAAGCTCAGCTCACTTTCATTGATATGCGCATCTTAATTAGTTCAATCACCAGAGATGTCATGTTCCCATATTAATTAGAACTGCTAATTAAGTCCTAGATATTATTGTGAACAATAATTTAACTTGGAGTTTGGGTTAAGGTGGAAAGTGATTAGGGTTTTGTCGAATCTATTACTGTTAATGGCGTTGATTAGCAATTGCAAGAACCAAAGGGAGGAAAAGCAGAAGATCCTGGGGCTTAGGTAGTGATGGGACGGGTTATTAGCAAAAGGAAGTGACGAAAGATAACGATATTGGTGTTGGGAGACTCTAAATTCCAAATGAACAAAGAGGGTTATAGTTGAAATCAAAATAGGGGCATAATTGATGTGTCCTTGAAGACGCATTATCTTTCCCAAAGGATGACAACCAATTGACAAGAAAGATCAACCATCACCCCCACCCCTCTGGGATAATGGGATTAGACATTGTGCTAAGCTCTCATTAATTACCTCCTAATAATTTCTTCCATGTTTTTGCCTTATTGGACACATTACATCGCCCTCTCTGCCATTTGACGTTAACCTCCAACTCATATCGCCACTTTCTTTTTAATTCTTTCAAGCACATCACGTTCCTCCTTGTACTGCCAATCCGCTCTATTACTTCAAAGATGGGTCTATTCAATCCAGCGCCATATTTAAGGTTTAAGCCAACATAACCACATGCATTATTATTATTATTATTATTATTATTCCTCCAATTCTATTCCCTCTCTGGGTTAATTATTTATCATATTAACGCAGTAATTAATTACCACTCCTTTGCTTTTCGTCATAATGATACAATGCAATCCTCAATTCATCCGATTGTGATTTAGTACAGTGCAGGATGTTAGGGAGGAGGGAGAATGCTTGACTTTTTGAGGAGAAAAAGGCATAACGCTTTTCATGAGTAACCTTGTCGAGTTTGATGCAATTTATTTATTTAAAGAAGAAAGGCGGGGTAGAAGAATAAACAGTAATAATTACAAATTGACTTTCATTGCAAGGAAGAAAGGTGTACACAAAGAGGGGATTGGGCAACTTTATTCCCATCAAGAATATTTAAGTTAAATCAGTACTTGATTAATGAATGGGTTTGTGAAGTAAAAATGTGCATCCTGTCTCCCCTTCACTTTGAGTAAAAATCCATTTCCTTTTACTTTTTTCGTCTAGTGGGGAAATGAATGATAGTCAAACCTTCATCACGCATTACATCACTGACATGGATCAACTAGAACAAATTATTGGTCCCTTCATGAGCCCCCAGTTTAATTTCACTCACTCTTCCAGGTTTAAGTCTCATCACCTCCCGATTCTACCGCGTAAATACGGGTCCCCATGGGCCTTCTTCCAATGTTCACAGATTCTTATGTGTTATTTTTGTTTTTGGGGTAAATCAAATTTCTAATTTTTTTTTCAGGTAAACTGATCAAATAGAATTTCTTTATTTCTTTTTTCCTTTTATAAATAGGTTTTTAATTATTAAAACCATGGACTGTGCTTAATTACTAGGACAATTTGAAGTAGTTTGAAGTAAGAAAGAAGGAGTCTAGCCTGATATTAAGATAGGGACTGAAGTCGTTAAAGCAGGCGTTGGGGAAGAATAATGGAATTGTGGATCCACACAAGGTGGAGCCAAAGTAGAAAGCATAATTGAAACCCCCCAATTAATGGATTAAGATCTATAGAAGCTGAAGGAGACAGTTTACAACGTTTCTGGGACTATCTTCAAGGGATTGTGTAATAATGAAATGAGCCCAAACCCAATGATCTTGACGGCCATTTGCTTTCACATATACAGACATGCAAACTGGTGGCACGCATTAGTTTGCATTGGCAGGGGCCACATATAGAAGTGCTTGCCTAAATTTGAAAGGTTGGGCTTTCATAAGAAGCCCAAAAAATGCAAAGGTTACGAGGTCCCGCATTGGTCACCATCACACCCCAAGAGGCATGCATGCACCTCATGCTGATTTTGCTAGTGATTGCCATAGAGCCACCCCACCACCATGAGCCTTCACTATCGCTCTTTAAATTAGTGGTGTTTAAAAGTTTAATTTATTTTTTTAATAAAATCAAATTGAATTAAGTAAGTCAATTTTTTAAAATAAAAAATATATTTGATTTTACATTATAATCAGTTTGAATCAATTTAATTTATTTTGATTTGGATCATGTTAATTTTTTTCAAGTAATTTCATTTTTTTAAAAATAATTATTTTTAATATATATATATATATATATATGCACTTGCAGAAAAAATTAAATACAAAATTACTTAATTAATAATATACCCATTGAATTTGAATTTAATTGTTTAATAACTAATTCATATGAATTCTAAATTCTAATAAATAATAAGTTGATATATTATAAATTAATAATCACATAACTATCTCTAATTACAATTTAAATCTTTTGCATAATTTATTATATTAGAGTTCAATGTAGTCTGATCATTAATAGTAAATTGGTTATGTATCATATTATAAAAGTTTATGACTTTTACGTTTAAATTATTAGTTCAATTTAATTCAATTCAAATTGAATTAAAAATTGAACTAATTAAATCAATTTTGACATAAAAAAAACTAAATTGAACCTAATTTTTTTTATAATTTTAGTTAGTTTAATTTAATTTAATTGATTTGTTTTATTTTAAACGCATATTATTTTTCTTTGATCGTTTTCAAGAAGTCTACTAGAGGCTTGTTCTAAGGTGTAATTTTATTGGGCCACCTATGTTAAAAATAAAGTAATTGGACTAATTATTTTAGAGTGACTCTCACTAGACAAATGTTGATTGTGTTGGCAACATTTTCTTAGTTTACTGGTAATGTATTATTAAAATATTGGTAAAGTCTCCTCAACATACTAATAATTAGTTGTTGATTTTTTTAAAGCACTGTAAGATCTTCAACAAATTAATGTTGCTAATTCTTTCCTTTGTCACCAGCACCCTGGATGGAAGCTACTAGCAATTTAAGAATTGGTCGCAATTAATATGTGCAGGTAACATTTCCTGAGTATACAGATGACGTCTTCTTAATACTCCTGGAAGCAAATGTTAATCACATCTTTTTTGTGCACTAATGCTAAAAACATAAATTTACAACGTAAAACTCACCATAAACAAGAGTTAACACAAGTCTTTCTAGAGAAGCAAGCCTAGATCAACCAAGATACGCGAAGGACATATATCAAACCCAACCCATTTATTTCTCAAACCTCGAAAGAGATCTCAAATGACAAAAAACAACTATCTTCCTAGTTTTTTTTTTTACCTTCCTTTTGGCTTGAAATCACTGAAGATTCTGGACTCTATTAGATGGAAGACCCGGGAATGCAAATTGCATCTAGAATCTAGATATTGATGCCATGTATAAAATAAAACATCTTCTGCTTGCATAGCTACTGCTAAGAGAAGGTGATCTGTTGGTATTTTGAATTAGAAAACAGAAGATAGCAAGAATAATGGAAGGAGATCAGTTGGCTTGAGGGATCTGTGAGTGTTCTTGAGAGCTCTAAGCATCACAAAAAACTGAAATTAATCCACCATCTAGATAAACTTCTACCTAATGGAAGGAGAGACAAATTTTTCTGCTATGGCACCTCCTGTCTTTGATGGTGAAAACTATCAAATCTGGGCTGTCAAAATGGAAACCTTTCTAGATGCTTTGGATGTATGGGAAGCAGTAGAAGAAGACTATGAAATTCCTCCCTTACCAAACAATCCAACTCTGACTCAAATAAAAAATCATAAGGAGAGGAAGACCAAGAAATCAAAGGCAAAGGCATGTCTTTTCTCGGCAGTAACACCAACCATTTTCACTCGGATTATGTCTCTGAAGTCAGCCAAAGCCATCTGGGATTATCTCAAAGCAGAATATGAAGGAGATGAATGAATCAGAGGCATGAAGGTGCTGAACTTGATTAGAGACTTCCAATTACAGAGGATGAAGGAACCAAATACCAACATGATGCTCTGCTCAAACAAACCAGCATTATGGACTCCAAATATAACATGCTAGATTTGTAAAATTCTAATTTTGGTTTCCCAACTCTGAAGCTTTTGTCATTTTCTTTCTTTTAAGTGTCAAAGATTTTTATTTTATATTTTATTTCTAAAATTTGTCGACATACTTGTCGTTCAAGAAGATATTGAAAATTTTTACATGTTCAGCAAATATATTTGACTGAGTCGTGTAATCTGAATAAAATAGTAATAGATAAGTTATTTTATGGCCATAACTCCCTTCTCGAACCAAAAGCAAGACCCAGATTCAAACGCTACAGAAATAAGCAAAATTTGTATATGTTTCAGCCAATTAGGTGTCTCTTGTTTCAGCTTCTTGTGAGTTGGTGCCTTTGGCCGTGTTTCATTTTCTTTCTCGTGTGATGCAAACAAGTACAACAAAAAAGGGACGGGATTAGTTTAATCCTTACTGTAAAATTAAAATCAAAGCTCTAGATTTCCAAGGTCTTTCATCACGACACGTCTCTAAAGCATGCAATAAGCGGATAACAAATTTATTTCTTTTTCATCATTTCCTTTTCTTTTACGTTTCCCCAAAAAAAAATTGAAAACGCCTGAATATATTGCCAAGAAAATCACATCCTTCACCAGTCGATCTCATCCCTTAAAAGTAATTGATTTCTTTGCTAACCTGTTTAGCCAAGAAAAGAGAGAATAAGAAAAACGCAATCTTATTACAAGGATCTGTCATTGTGACGAGATAAAATGAAAAGAAAAATTTGAAAAGAAAAGAAATATCATAATTTGATATTCCCACTTCTGCTTTTGCTTGATCACAGGCCTTCATCTATTATTTGAAAGAGGATGAAAATAAGAATTACATATGCAGAAGTTTTACAATGATGGGAAGGTCATGTTGTGGCTGCAAAGTCATGTTGTTTGCTGGTGCATGCTTGTAGTGAGGGGAAAGGGACAAAGAAAACCTTTGAAGAATCAAAGCCATCGCCATTTTAGCTTCCAGCATAGCAAAATTCTGACCGATACATGTCCTTGGACCAAATCCAAAAGCAAGTAGAGCATTTGGGTGTCTTGCAGCTTTGGAAACTCCATTAACAAATCTCATTGGATTGAACTCATTCGCATCTTCACCCCAGTATTCTTTGCTGCTATGAATTTTTACACTTGGAAGCGTGACATGTGTACCTTTTGGGATCAACAAATTTCCCAGTTTCATGTCTTGGGCTGCCTCCCTTACTAGCAGTATTGCAGGGCAATACAATCTCAAGGCTTCCAGCAATACCATGTTCACCTTGTTACAAATATTCTCATCAAGTCAGAAACTTTGCAATATCACTTAAAAGGAAGAATCGATTCATTGAAAATTTCCAAAAAACTTACCATTTTTAACTTCGATAGCGTATCTACATCAGGAATTTCCGTACCACTGTTCTGCAAGACCTCTTCCCTGAGTTTCTCTTGCCATTCATTGTGTGAACTTAACAAGAATGATGTCCAAGTTAGCAAGTATGAAGTGGTTTCATGGCCAGCAAAGAAGAAAGATTTGCATTCTTCTATGATTTCCTTCATGTTCAACTTAGGACCACTATTTGTTTCTGCTGCTTCCATCATTACACCTAGCAGATCATCTCCATAAGATTCAGAATGTAATCTACTTTTTATAATGCGCTTTAGTGATTTCTTTATTTTCCTGTGAAGCTTCCACATCTGAAGATTTGATGGAGTTGGAAGATATCTGCATACAAAACCAGACACGCAAATTTAAACACTTGCTCAAATTCCATGGCTGAAAAAAAAGAAAAAAAGTGACTTAAATTCAGGCAAGGTTTGGAGGAAGCCAAATACTGGGTGCCAGGAATAAAAGCACTCGCATTTGATGCTATACAGTGTCGTTGAAGCTCTCTTTGGGAATCAAAGACCTCCCTTCCTTGGACAAAGCTACTACCAAAGGACGTGTGGGCTATTATATCTGCTGCAAGCTCTTGAAATTCTTCACTCATCTCTATAATCTTGGTTTTGTCGTCTGCCTTATTGGCCTGAGTTTTCCATTCATCAATCTTAGAAATAGTACATGCTGCTATTCTTTCTGTCATAATCTGCCACATCCAAAAAGCACCCATGCACATGAAATTGGAAGCTATAGATAAGTAAAAATTTTATTTCAGCGATCACAAAATACATATAAGCCACTGAAAATTCACTAAAATTGGAATTGCAAGTGGTGAGATCCACTGATACACTCTCGTAATAGAGACCTTAAGTTTATCCATGGAGAAGGCAGGAGTGAGTATCTTTCTGTGCTTATCCCAGTCAAGTCCATTGAGTAGAAGTAAGCCTTTCCCTAGCAGAGTTTGTGAGGAAGGCCTAGACTTGCGTTTGGGAAAGAAACTAAACTTGGTAGATAGAATTTGTTTGGCCAGCTCAGGGTCAGAAATGCAAATCCTTGGTTCTGTTCCATACAATACAGAAATGTCTTCCCTGCCCAACATAACAACAGATAGTAGGTACCAAAACATGCTTAATGGATTGAACAAGAGCTAAGAAAAGAGAAGTATATACCATATAGTAAGGACCATTTGTGGTAGTGAGGGAGAACCCTGGGAGTAACATCATATGAGTTTATATCCATAAGCTTTTCTCTTGCATCCCTTGACATTTTTTTGATTTGATGAAGAGAACCAGAAACAAGAGAGCAAGGAGGCCCTGTGACTCCTTGCTCATGGAAGTACCTAGTCAACGCATATGGCCTCCATAAGAAAATCACACAGATTTTCCAAACTTTTGAGATAATTAAAACAGTGAACAAAGCCACACTGGCACCAACTATAAGATCGCCCATTTGTGTGTGGTCTTATGAACAAAAGAGAGAAGGAAGAAACTGTGTCAGCTTATAGGGAGTTTTTGGATGTTCAGAGGGAGAGGGATTCCAATGAGGAGACAATTATAGAATTCTGCTTGTAATGATAAAAAGGAGGAAAGAAATGCATGACTTTCTTGCTTAGCTCAAGGCATGTGGCGTCCTTAAGAGATTTTACTAAATCTGAGAAAATATTTGGAGTCAGTGATGGACACAGCTGCACCAATAATTAGAAAACACACACATGTAGAACTGCCCAAGCCAATTCTAAGGATGAGAAACGGCAGTTTATTATTCCAATCATGATTGCCTCCTAATACCAACTTCTACAATTGTTTTGGAAGTATCTGTATAATGACGTCGTCCACGGCGGCTGACGACATTCCATGACTAGAACGTCAAAGGCCCCAATGCATTTATCCTGAGAATGGATACTCTGCTGTTAAGTTTTATGTGCTACAGTAAAATTAGCAGAAAAATAAATATGTTATGATTTTTTATTTTATTTTAAATTAAACTCACTTACCCATTCTTTTTCTTTCAACATTTTTTAATTGCAGAGGGGCCAACCGCAGCAGAGGATCTTGGCACATTTATCTTCTTTCATAATTATTTTTTTTTCAGACGTAGGAAAAAAAATGGAAATAATGTCGAATTTATTATGTAAGCTACTAAATCATTGAAAATTCTTTTGTACACATTATTACATTAAAAATCTGAAAAAAAAGGGCCACAAAAATCAATTTATTTTGCAGCAGACAAATGAAATCCAGCTTGTTTACTAAGATCGTGACTAATTCAACTGGCTATGTATTACTTTACATCATGATTTAAAATTTAAAACTTGATTAATGACTAAAGAATTAAGGAAAGTAAATATTTATTTTTTAAAAAATAAAAAGTAAATGATTTGAAAATTATTTTTTGAAAAAAAGGACAATGGGAATTTTAAAGGCAAAACATGAACAGCACATTGAAGGAGGCGACAAATTGAAAATGAGTAGGATAGGAACTACTAACGAGGAAGGCGGTTCCTTGCACTGAATGTGGAGTATGCTCTTTCGGGTTAGGCTGCCACTGCCAGCGCCAAATAAAGGGAAATCTATCCTTCTAAGACACCCGCAACATTTCCTTCCCACTTCCATACACCGAATCAAGCGATTCATTCTGTTCAGCCAAACTTACTACCAAGTCATATTCTCAGAACAAGTTGATCCTTATAGCCTCTTCTGCACCACCTTGTTCAATCAACTTAAGTCTCCATCCCATCTTTTTGAAGCCAGAAAGTTGCACGCCCTTCTTATCGTCCATGGCTTCTTTCACCCAACATGTACTCATAAATCTTTTGGTTCGCAGCTTGTCAATGTTTATGTCAACTTTGGTTGCCTCCAAGACGCATTTCTTGCCTTTAGTAAACTACCCCAGAAAAGCAATGTTGCTTGGAATGCCATACTCAGAGGTCTGGTTGATGTTGGTGAGTTTACTGAAGCAATTCAGTTCTATCACTTGATGCTCAAACAAGGTGTAATCCCTGACAATTACACATACCCCCTTGTCCTAAAGGCTTGTTCTTGTTCATATGCTGTTGAAGAGGGAAGAAGGGTCCAAGAGACGATCCTATACCATGAGGCACGCCATCCAATAAAGCCAAATGTTTATGTTGCATGTGCTATGATTGATATGTTCGCCAAGTGTGGCAGTTTAAGTGATGCACGGAGGTTGTTTGAAGAAATGCCAATGAAAGATTTGGCTTCCTGGACAGCGATGATATGTGGAACCATGTGGAATAATGAATGGCTTGAAGCACTCTCACTGTTCAGAAGGATGAGATCAGAAGGTCTAAAGCCTGATTCTGTGATTATAGCATCTATTTTACCCATATGTGGCAGATTGGAGGCTGTGCAATTGGGACAAGAATTGCAAGGCTGTGCTGTGAGGAGTGGCTTGGACAGTGATCTGTATGTTTCCAACGCTCTCATAGATATGTACTGTAAATGCTATAATCCACATGATGCCCATCGCATATTTTACCACATGGTCAACAAAGATATAGTTTCTTGGAGTGCCCTTATTGCTGGCTACTCACAAAACTGCCTGTTTTTAGAGAGTTTTGAACTATATGTCAGAATGATCAACATGGGTTTAACAACAAACGCAATTATTGTGACGAGCGTTCTTCCTGCATTGGGCAAACTTAAATCGTTAAAACTGGGGAAGGAGATGCATAACTATGTTCTTAAACATGGACTTGTATCAGATGTGGTAGTAGGGAGTGCATTGATAGATATGTATGCTCATTGTGGGTCAATTAGAGAAGCGGAACTTGTGTTCGAAAACATGTCAGAAAAGGATACTATGTTATGGAATTCACTGATTGTTGGGTATAATTTACTAGGTGATTTTGACAAAGCATTTTTTACCTTCCAAAGCATCTGGGAAACTGAACATAGGCCAAATTCTGTCACTCTAGTAAGTGTTCTTCCTATATGCACCAGATTGGGAGCTTTTAGGCAGGGAAAGGAAATTCATGGTCATGCAATTAAAAGAGGGTTGGGATTAATTGCCTCTGTTGGAAATTCTCTGATAGATATGTACAGCAAATGTGGATACCTAGAATTGGGACTGAAGATCTTCAACGAAATGATGATGAAGAATATCATAACATATAACACTATAATCTCTGCTTGTGGAATTCATGGGCTGGGAGAACAGGGTTTGATTTTTTATGAGGAAATGAAGATGGCAGGAATGAGACCTAATAAGGTTACTTTCACGGCACTATTATCCGCCTGTAGTCATGCAGGTCTTGTTGACAGAGGTTGGCTATTGTATAATTCTATGATTAATGATTATGGTATTGAGCCCAATATGGAACACTACTCGTGCATGGTGGATCTTCTTGGTAGAGCAGGAGATCTTGAAGCTGCATACAAGTTCATCGCAAGGATGCCTGTGATGCCAGATGCTAGTGTTTTGGGAAGCTTACTTGGCGCTTGTCGAGTTCACAACAAAGTGGAGCTTGCTGAGCAATTTGTGGTACACATTCTTGGGTTAAATCCTAAAGATGCAGGACATTATGTTCTTCTTTCAAATTTATATGCCTCTAAAAAAAGATGGGAAGACATGTCAAAAGTCAGAAACATTATGAAGGATAAAGGGTTGGAGAAAAAACCAGGAAGTAGCTGGATTCAGGTAGGTCACCACATCTATGTTTTCCATTGCACTAGTACATTCCATCCTGCCTCTGGTGAGATTAATGAAACTCTTGAGAGCCTATTATTGGAAATGAAAGATGAAGGGTATATGCCCATTCCAATGTAAAGTGAAATTCCTCAACAGTGCAATTGCCAATAGTATTAAGTTTAAATTTCGATTTGTATCAGATGTGGTAGTGGGGAGTGCAATTGCCAATTCCTTAACATTTCTTTTTTTAAGTTTAAATCAAAACTATAAATTTAATTTATGACTTATGAGTAAATGTATTTCATAAATTTCGATTCCACTATTATTTATTTTTTGTTCATATCCTTAAATTTAATTTATTTTAAATTTTAAAAAGGTGATTTTTTATATTAATTAAATATATATTTAATACTTATTATGTTATATAATTAATAAATAGAAAGAAATTATGATCAAAACAGATATAATTATAATTTATCTTTTATTGTAAAAGAAGTCAATATAATATTTTTTTTATTTTAAAAGAGAATAATATAATTTTTTAAAACAAAAGAAATCATGTAATGAGGAGCATAGATCTGATGCAGTAACTATAGTAAGACAATTTGTGCTTCTATTTATTTTTTTAAATATTTCTAAGCACTAAAAATTAGAGTTAAAGAGATAAAAAACGTAACTAGGAAGATAAAAAGTATAGTTGTAAAGAAAAAAAATATAATTGTGAGAAGAAGATAAAAAGTATAATTGTGAGGACAAAAAAATGTAATTGTGAAAGACAATTATATTTTTTATCTTAACGCTAATTTTTAGTCCCTAACCAAAAAAATAGAGGTGCGAATTGCCTTACTGCTCGTTAAGGCATGGGATCTTTTATTGTAAGAGATTCATGCTCTGTAATGACACAAAAATTTAAATCTGCTGAAATGTGAAATATCTCTAAAATAGAAAGAAAATAATACAAAAAGTAAAAATATGTATGAAATTCACTACTTTTATATTCTTACTCTCTTTTTTTTATATTTCTTTCATATTTCACCAATTTTACAAATTTAGAATTTGAAAGGATTCAAATCCAATGAAATATGACATTACAGTAATTGGTTGGAAAACAGCAGCCGTGGCATATTCTGAGAATTAAATTTTTGTAGTAATTGACAATTTATGTATGTGTCTGTGTTATAATTGAAAATTGAGAGTTGGAAAAAAAGACCAACCGATCAATTACAAAATACATGTTTATTTAGTCGTTGGAAACCTCAACGCAACCGTTCTTTATTATTTTGCGGGGGGATTTTCTACTACGCTCCAAATGGGGAGTTCGTTTCTTTTATTCTTAAAAAAAAAAAATCTTTTACCTTGTGGCGCTTCAAAGCACGCACAGTAGGGGATCGAATTTCTATCTTTTCGTTGTTGCTCCACCTCAACCAGCATGCAAGTGAATCGTGTCGTGCAGGAAAACAGGCAAATGACCCCGTCCAATTGAGAGTTGAACAATCCGAAAGAAGACGACTCAGGAAAAAATTAATAATCAAGTGCATAAAAAAATTGTTCGCCGAAAAGAAAGTAGAAAGAAAAGATCACATGTTCACGAATTATCCAAATCATCGAACATTTTCGGAAGTCCAAATTTAAATTTAAAATACAGAAAATCGAACAATAAAACTTTAATCAAATGTTGACTCTAACAATACTGGTCCTAAAAATGTAATGATATCTCAGGGCCTCCACTTACTTCTGGAGAAAGTTCCTAACTTGCAAGGCATCGGCAGTAATCACATCTTTTTTTTTTTTTTTGCCCAAGTATTCACATCAATTTAAAATACCATCTTTCAAGCACATTGCTATAACGCGCTTCAATTGGAGCAATTTTCTCCTTGCCAACTGCAATTAATCAGGTAGAATAAAATCATTAATACAAGCTATATCAATGACAACCAATTTAACATCTCATCCCCCAAAAATAAAATATAATAAAAATGAAAAATATTAAGGATTTGATTAAGAGTTTTGAAGAGAGTGTGATATAATAGTCATTAATAAAGTGAGGTGGAGTGGTGAAGAATGGAGTGGGGGAGACAACCAATTTCATTGATTGGATGTTTAATAAATGAATGGATGGTATCCCATTCTTCATAAATTGGATGTTCTAATATTGTTCTTGGGGTGTGGTGATTTTGGAAAGTGAAATTTCTGATGTTATCTTTGTGTAGTTAATCATTTTTAAAAAATAGACAAGTTAAGATGGTTAAAAATAAAAAATATAAAGAATGCATACCATCTCAAACTATTGGAGTAATTTGAAAATTAGGGTTTGAGATGAGTTAAAATAGTTTAGAAACCACTCTAACCACTCCTTTAGTTTTTAAACATCCAATAATACTCAAAGCTATCCCACCTTGTACCACACTACTCTTAAACAATCTTTCCAATCAAGCCCTAACAAAAATCTCAAGGGATTGGCTTAGTGGTGAATGAAGTTTATTGCTATATATTAAGTAATTGGATTCAAACTCTGTAGCCAATATTTAACAGATTTTACTTTTCAAAATGCATCATGTCAATATAGAAGGGTGCTTTTAGAGGTATCTAATTTCAATTGATATACAATGAAGATACGCTTACCCCATATATATATATATATATAGACAACTAGAACAACGCTGGGCAGCTTGGACCAAGATGTTAAACCCTACATTCAATGAACACTAGAAGGGATTTTTTCGGGTTCAAACTAGAAGGGAATAAAAAAGGTGCTTGATTCTACATAATTATTATTGTTGCCGATATATGACGTGCAAAGCCAGAGTGTGAAGTTTATTATGTCTCCGCAAGATCTAAGTGGTTGATGACTGGCTAGTCTTAATCACCAAGGGCACGCCTCAGTGCGATTAGCCTTGCGGACCCGCAACAGCATGTTAGAGTGGACTAGTACAGTTGTAATCGCAGAATCAAGCAAATAATTATCGACTAACCACCAACTCATCCAGATAAAAAGTTATGTCAAAGCAGTGAAAACCTTGCATATAAGACATGTACGTTATAACAGAAAACTTGCCTCCTGGATGGCCGTAATTTTCCTTTGAGCATCATTGAGTTGGATCTCCACTCCTTCTTCAACTTGCGACAGAAGCTTTCTATGTGATGCTCCTGTTACACAAGATATAATCAAAAGGTGACCACACCACATCCCGCTCAGTACTTTCGCATAATGCCAATGGAGTGCTAATCTTTTCTTCTGTTTTTCTTAAGAAATTAAAACTAAGAACTCTACCCAACACTACTCTCTTACTACCAAGTGGCTACTGATAAAATTTTCGAAGTCCCTAGTTGATTTTCCTAAAGATAGCACACTGATCTCTGTCTCACAACCCGAAACACGAGATAGCAAAGACATATTACCTATAAACTATTACGTAATGTTCAACTGGATCCACCCACTTTGAGGCAAAACAAATTATAAAACAACGAATTCAAACCTCTACCAACTATTCAGGTTTTCCTTCCAACTACTCATTCATAAACGGATCAAGAAAGACCCTTTTAAAATCTAGTAAAACAAAAGTAGACGGAATACACTAGTGAACTGATATTTTAAGATACACATCCAAAAGACACAGGAGTTCCCATACTTTGCTTTTCCAGGGCTCCCTTGATCTCCATCCGTTCTGCCTCCAGATCTTCAATAGCGCTTCTGCAATCCTGGATATGCAGATTAATCTCTTCCTTGAATTTTTCGTGAATTAACCTCAACTGTTTCTGCTGATCTACATTTCTTAGCGGCAGGAGGAAATAAGGAAAATAATAATAATAATAATAATAATAATAATAATAATAATAATAATAATAAACAAAGTGGGGAGAGAAGAAGAAATCATCTTCTTGGTCAAAGCTTAAAAAAATGGGAAATATATATCACCCTAATCTTATTTAAGTCATCCACTATAAAGGAAAATAAGGGAAAAACATCACATGAAATGCAGCGGTTCAGACCCTATATAAATAGAGTACGCAACATTCGCCAGCAGGGCAGTACTTAAACCTTTACAGCCAGAATAGCCAGAATAGCACGCATGTTTTGTTGAAACTAAGTATTTCATATCAAAACAGATTTATTTGAATTTGTCTCAACTTTTAAGCGCAGTGTACCCTATCAACTTCTACTTGTAATCTCCAGCAAAGTAAGGATGAACCCCAAAGTTAGAATATCACGGGAAAAGGTTAGCAACTACTATTTTATGGATGCTGACCTTTTACATGCAATAAAAGAGGTCAAGTGCAAATGATTTGCTAAGTTATATGTTAACATTACTGCTAGACGATGAATGTTTACTCTATTTGAACAGAAGGCTTTGAACTTGGGTTTTAAAAGCCAAAGTGGAATGCAGAAAGATATATCCGGCAACAAGATAGTTGAATGTAAACATGATTATAAATCAAGTAAACATCCAGCTAAAACTTTTGCTACCTTCAAATCTTGTTTCTAACCGTTTTCTCTTTGATTCACTGAGACTTGTATGTTTCCCACTGAAACATTGAAAAGAAAAAAGTAAGTTAAAAACATGTAATATCTCAAAGATTGAAACTTCATCGCTCTTGCATACATACATGTCTTCTTCAATCTGAGAATGGACATTCTTCAGCTGCAAATGTATCTCTTCGGCAACAGATGTCAGAATTTCTGAGGATTTCTTACTTGCCATTGACTTCAGTTTGCTCTTTAGCTTTCCTAATTCCAAGGCAAACAGCTCAACAGCCCTAAAAAGTTGTTAAGAATCATAACAAGTAAAGATTTTCAGATGGTTTATCAATCAACTCATAACGGAGAAAGTGAGGAAACACCTCACAAATCCATCTTGAGTCTGCTCAGAAGCTTCATGGATCCAATCACTTTCCCCTGCCCCTGTCATTTCTATGGAAACGAGGATAAGTTGCATGATAAAGATTGCAGATATCAGAATAGCGTATTTAATTTGGAACAAAAATATCATGTAGAAAGTGACGATATGCCTCTTGAACAGAGTGAGGGAGGACTATTGTCATTGAATTTAAAGCCTTCATGACTACGTAGCCTTTTAATTGGACGAAGCATAGAAGTTTCCTGCGCATCAGCAGTATGTCTGTCTCTCAAACCTAAAATGATACAATTAGATACTAAGAAAGTTGCTCTGACTTGAAAGAACGCAAAAGAATAAAAGAAACATATAATATCTGATGATATAGATAGTGCCGCTGAAGCAAATGCTTCATGTAACTAACACAGGGCATTTGGAAGAGCATGCTGCGTCATATTTCCGCTGCTTCCAGCGTGATAAATTATACATGGTGAAGTTTCAGTATTTTCCCTGCCTACCAGGTTCAGAGGTGTATGTTTCATCCATCACAACTGTCATCAGTCTACTGGAGGAGCTACACCATGGTTACATCAAGGTAATACTTGTAATAGAAAGGGGTTATTTCTTTTCTAACATATAGTTATCTGTACCAGCATGGAATTTTTCTTTCTTTTTTAAATTTTATTTTGAAGATGGTTCTTTCAAAATAAGAAATTCAACTAGTCTAGTAACCAAAAGGGACTAGTGGACACATTCAGCTGGTCTACAAATATTTTTTAACCTCAGTCCCATCCCCAACTAGTCTTGACGAAGATATATACATCGCAGATTCGGATATTATGAGAACTAGGTACATTTACGTGACAACCTCTTTGGCAATTGCCAAAAAATAAATAAATAAAGAATCCTTATTCAAGCGAGTGATTTCCAAGAATGCAATACATAAAGAATCGAGCATCTGACCTTAAAAATTTACTTTATAACAAGTGAGAACTAGTAGAAGCTGGCACGCTGCTTTTTTTTGAATTTGACTTATCAAACACATATTTATTAGTAAAATAAGTAATTTAAAAATTTGCAACAAATATATGATTGACGTGGAAACAGAAGAAATGGGAGAAAAATCACCACTAGGAAAGCCACATGCTCATCACTTCCCGTAGCTAATCAGTGCAAAATCAATTAGTAGTTCACAAGTAAATGTGTATGAAGAAAGACAAACCTCCTTGAGAAACCTGGGATTTCCTCTCTTCAACAGATGAATCAGATAAGCCATCCTGTGCATCCTTCTCTATCACAAAAGATGCTGCCTTTCTGGGAAGAGAATTCTTGAGCTCATCCATGTTCTGAAGTTTAATAAGGAACCGCAAAGAAACACAATACAACAGCTTCAAGATCAGGAGACATAATATTATCAAATTGAAACCCTCAGAGCAATGAGGATACAGAAGATTGCTTCTGAGCCTTTTGTCTGTTACAGTCTGGCTCCAAAGTCTGGAAAGTCCTTAAATTACGAATAATTCCCAGAGAAAATATCCCCTCCATCAATGTTGGAGAGCTAACACCATTTACCTTTATGCCCGTTTTTGGAGTTGAGCCTGGCGAAGAACTTAAAGTAGGTGTCTCATGTCCAGAAGTAGGACTTCGAAAATTATCTAGTGGATCATCAACATTCTCTGCTACTGGATGACTTCTATCTTCCTGTTGGTTTCCATTTGCTGATCCCTCAAGTCCTCCATGTTTATCTGTCCTCTTTATTATTGGTGACTGGTATAATTCTTTTCCTTGGATTATTTTCTGAGTCTCAGGATAATCTTCGTGATGATCAGGTAAGCAACCTTGAAATCCTCCCATTTTTTTCCCAGGTGGAGATGTTTCTTCATCACACGGCTGTATATCAGTCTTTGAAGTTTCTTGACAAAATTTATCTGCTGTATCATTTTCATAGAAGCAAATCTTACGTGAATTCTGTCTCTGATTCTTTTTACCCCCATCTAGATAAAAATTTTGCCTCCCAGTCCATTTCTCTTCAAAAGAGAAAATATCTTTTCCTTGATGTCCCTTTTTGTTTCTTGAAGACGGGCCACTTCTAGTTTTTGTAGGTTGCATTTTAGCTGACGCTCTCTTTCGGCTCCAAGAACGTGTTTGAGGCCTCTTAAGAGTATGATCAGGATTTTCAGAATCGGTTTCTATTGTATCCGAATGCTGTCTGGTTTTAACAAATTTATCATCCTCCTGATCAAAACGCTGCTCAGGCAGCACGGTTTCCTCATCCATGTTAGGAGTCTGAGAACCTGAATGCCTAGTCTTAGGAGAAGAAGTGGTTCCCAATATTTCCCAAAGCTTCATCTTCAAATTTTCTGTTTTATTTCTTTTGTTCTCTGGCTTGGTTTTATCAGAATTCATCAGTTCCTGTGCAGTGTCAAATGTATATTCATCTTCTACCCTTTCAATGGTTCCTTCCTTCCTTCCCTTTCTTTCGTTGGTTGTCCTATCAAATTTCTTCTGGTTAAAATCATCGGAATGAAAAATTGAAGTCTGATTTGAGAAAAGCTGAACCGAATATTTGGCAGGTGCACACTCAACGCCATCAGGCTTGTCCTGTCTCCTGGTAGAGACTAGTAAATTAGAGGTTTGGTTTGCTTGAAGAATGGTCTCAGAATTCAGTGTTCTTTGGTAAAAGGATTTAGTGATCCGAGAACGCTTCACCTCTTCTGGACCAATTTGCTTCATACTAAAGGAGGCCATAACTCCTTCAACCTTGCTTTTTTCACCAGTGAAATTTCCCACTTTAGAGATTACCCTTTCTGTATTAGGCATATCAACCCCATTTCCTTTCATGGCTTCGTTTCTTGTGCTAGCCACCGAATTTAGCATTACACCTATGGAGACTTTCCTTGATTGGCTAGATGGATAAATGTTGCTGCCAAAACTCCGACAATCACTGGTTTTCCCCTGAATATATAGTTCCCATGAATCTATGGATTTGTTTCTCTCGAGAAATTAAAATACTAAAGCTCAAATAAGAACGCGATCACTGTGTATAATAGTAAAGACAAGCATCAATAAAAACCCATTTCTATCTTTTTTTCTTTCCTTGATATTATTGTGAATGTTTAAGTAGCACTTGAATCAGAATTCCAAACAGGATTTACAAGAGCAACAGTATTCACAGCGATCAATAAACCTGATCACTTGTATAAAATGAAATTATAAGTACACTAGACATGGTTATAATGACAAGACTTATCCATATTCGCCAAAAGAAAAATCTCCAGAGGAAGATTTCCACTTCTTACATCATGCAAATTTTGATGTGCTTCAACATCCATTTTGCAGTTTCGGCTATGATGAGATACAAGCGCGGGCACCATTAACAGACCTGAAACATTCAGTTTTTATACGGAAAAGATATGGAAGTAAAAATAAAAACTGCATGAGCTCAGTTTGGTTGCTGAGAAAGAAGATAAGTAAATTCATAACTCATGACCCAAAGGAGCAAGGCCTCCATGGAAAGCAGCATATCAAAGGCGATTAATCCAGCGGGCTAATGAAGCAGAATTGTCAGCTGAGCAACAATCCAATAGACTCGGAAGTTTCTTCTCATCCTTACCTTTCTCAACAACCAAACAGACTGTGAATGATAATCTAACAATTTAAGTATAAAATATGCAACCATAAATGTTCGAGAAAACGAAGAACAGAAATTCATGAACATGAAAATCAAAACAAGTTTTCAAAATTAACTTGAAGTAGCAAAATATCAAGCACTTGAAATCAAATCCGGGAGAAAGAGGAATTAAAAAATTCAGAAACGATGCCGGGCAGTTTATACCGAGGTGGATTTCGTATAAACATCGTGATATAATGCTGCGACTACGATCTAAATTTGATTTCAAACTTCATAATAAGAGAAAACGCCAAGTGAAAGGGCGAGAATGGTGAGAGATTTCACAGAAAATATACTCACGGCGTTACTCCGCCCTGATCGCTGGAAATCTCCACTTTCGAAATTTGGATTCAATGAAACGAGCAATAGCGAAAGGCAATGTGAGAGAGCGAGAACTAGCGAATGCATACGATTTAGTTGATCGCCAAATGTTTGCTGCGATATTAATTGGGAAAAAAAGGCGGGAAAATCATGTGTTACAATATGGCAGGTCTTAACAAGATGGGTTGGATGGGCATTCTGCATGACTTTCTCGCTGCGTGGACGACAATACCCCTGCATTTAACTATATTTTTTAATTTAAAAAAAAAAACTCTTTATATACAATTTCAATATGATTTCTGATGTAAAAAGTCTATTATCTGAAAAAAAAGAGTTTTAAATTTAATCCTGGAGTATATTTTTTATTCTTAAAATTTCTCTTGAGTTTTAATTTTATTATAATTTGACCCTATATTATCCTTAATATTACAAAAAAATATATTAATATTATTTTCTTCTCTAACTTTGTTAACTTCTCTAACAAACCTCTCTTATATATATATATGTCCTATAAGGCGGCTAAACAGACTAAATAAAAGAATTTTTAATAACTTTAATTGATTTCATGTTAACCGCTCATTTTTTCTTGTTTAGAGATTTCAGTTTCATTAATGTTGTTTCTATGAAAGTTTGGCTTTATTCCATCTTCTAATGTTTTCTTTTATCTGCATTTCAATTCCATTAAGAGAATTCTTTTAATTCCATTTCAATTCCAATTTCAACCTTTTATCTGCATTGTCCAATTAATGCCATTTCAGTTCCATACCACAATTGAGACTGAACGATAATAATAATAATAATAATAATAATAGTAATAATAATAAAAGAAATAATGTTACATTTGACGGAAAGATTTTTAACGAAATAAAAATGAAAGTAGAATATAATTTTGTGTCTCTAAAATTATGTTTGATAAAATAAAAAGATTTTTAAAAGAATGAAAATGAGAACAAAAATATATAATTATGTATAAAAATAAATAAAAAAATTATTTTAATATTTAATATACTGAAAATAATATAAAAATAAAAATAAAATAGGAGCAAATAACTAAAACACTAACCATCGTATCTTCTTGCCCCCTTCCGGATCGAAAAACAGAGCCCTGCCCGGACATAGAAAAAGAGCGCATGAAAATCCAACCCCACAAAGGATTATTCATGGAACTACTATCCAGATTCTTATTTTCCTGAAAGCCGCCGGGCATTCCCAAGCGCTGGATTCAATGGCAATTACAGGGGATTCTTCCATTCCACTCTAGCTGGTTATTCAATACAATGGCAATAGCAATGGTCAAAAAGGTGCAAATACGCTTTGCCTTTTCATTGTCATTAAATGAACTCTAATATAAAATTATTTAAAAGCCTAAAAAGAAGGTTTGTTCAATTTATTTGATCACATAAGAGACACATAAACAAAAGTTTATAGAGTTAATGAAATTAAATATATATCTAATATTTTTTATAATATTTGAAGACAATGTCAAAATAAATTAAACTTTTGAAACAAACTTAAAATTAGTTCAAATGCATAGGTTTTTTTTTTTAACTTAAGAATTTGTATGATTTATTCTTTTTTTTTTTTTTAAGTTGATAATCAATTCCCAAACCTTAGATTCATACAATTCAACTCTTCAACCTTTAAAATTCCTGACTTAGAATGTCACATTAATTAAATCATGCTACGTCATCCTCTAAGTAGAGAGACTGTTGAGCAATGGAGGATGATAAGAGAGGAGGAGCAGGCGACGAACATTGTATCATTGTCTCTCATCACGAAATGATGCGGGAGATTCAGATTGCTGATTTGTGCTCTTTGGGATTTTTATACAATACATTGGGGTGCCCCTATTATTTCCTTTGCTTCCGTAGCTTCGCCAAAACTCCAATGCCAGTGATGATGCATGAAATATTGATCTTTTTACGACGGGTTTTATGATTTCTTCAAAGATGGCATTAATCAATGATGGATGATTGATCGACGATGCACAAAATGTTGATTGTTAACATATAAAAGAGGGTATAAAAGGTAGGAAATGGAGATAAAAAGAGAGTTTTTTTTTTCAATGCTATTTTGCTTCCTCAAAATTTCCAAAAGAGATGAGAGATGATGATGAAATTTGCAAATAAACTATTGACTTTTAGATTTTGTGCGTGCGCGCGCGCGCGCGCGAGAAGGTAAGTTTATGTGATTTGGCATCTTTGAAGTAACGTAGGATGAAAAATCTGATTTGGAGGATGAGAGGATATGTTTAATCCACGGAGACACTCTGTTAAGAATTCTTACAATTCTATCAATAAAAAGGTTAAACTATATGAATTTATAAGACTCATTTGGTTATTGGAAGGAAAATAAAAATTTTAATAAATATTTATTTATCTTTATAATAATTATTTAATTATATTTTATTTGTTACAACCTTTTTAAATAAAAATAAAAATTATTTTTATTTATAAAATTATATATTTTTATTTTTATTTTTATTTTTATTTATAACTTTCAACTTTGAGTCAAATGTTAAAATTAAAAACAAAATTGCATAATTCTCTTGGAAAAGAAGTTTGTATCCAAAAGATAGTTTTATTCATTTTGACAATTAAGATTTAAGTAAAATGTTAATAGATTAATTTATATATAATTTTTATATTTTTATTTACAAACTTTTTTATTAAAATATGATAAATATATAATTTTTTAATAATAAAATAATAAATTTATAATTTAATTAAAAATTATATAATTATTTAAAAAATATATATCTTTCATATTATTATTAAAAAATAAATATTTATTCTATTTTAATTAAAAATTTAATAATAAATACATAAATTAGTGAATATAATTTTTTCTCAATTTTAATTACAAAAAATGTTTACTTAAGCTAAATTTTAATCGTTTCTTTTTTCGCTATTTTGTTTTTGTTTTTGTCTTTCTTTTTTTTTTCCCCCTTTTTGGCCAACCTTTTTTCACAAGTTGCTTGCAACTGCAAGTGCAACCGAGCGTCGTCTTTTGGACATTTCGGCTTGAAGATAACGAAGGGGGTCGTCAATCTCTCCACTGTATGCCCCCCATCGCCATGGCTACCCTGACCGACCTCCCTTCATTACCAACAACCCAAACCCTTCTACATTCGACTCCGTCGTTCATTAGTTCTCGAACCTCTTTCATCTGCCCGATCATCCCTTTTCCCTCGCGTTCTCCACCAAGTCGGAGAATTGCTTGCATTCGCTCTAATGTGCGGTGCTCAATTGCCGAGGAGTCCACGGTATCTCCAGCTAAAACTAGAGGCCAACCCAATTCCAGCGGCAAAGACTCTACCTCCGTGGATTGCGTGGTCGTTGGCGGCGGTATCAGTGGCCTCTGTATCGCGCAGGCTCTTTCCACAAAGCATGCAAATGCCGCTGCAAATGTGATTGTCACTGAGGCCAGAGACCGGGTTGGTGGTAATATCACGACTATTGAGAGGGATGGCTATCTTTGGGAAGAGGGTCCTAACAGTTTTCAGCCCTCTGATCCTATGCTCACCATGGTGGTATGTACCTTTCAACCTTTGTTTTAAGGTTTTCTTCCTCATTTTTGTTATTCTACTCTCTTAGATTTGGGTTTCGTTAGTGAGCTGCATACTTGTGTTGCAAGCTCAAATTTAGTATTGATATTGACTCATTGGTTAGTATTCTGTGAAGATCCTTTTTAATACTAAACTGGTAAAATTTTGAACGAGAACGTAATTTCGCTGCCGAAGGAATTCCTTTTACATACATGTGGTATTATTATGTAGTAGATTGACATTTATCGAATGTCATTATGATTTGGTGCCGTAATTCTATGTCGCTGGTTCTATTGTTCATTCTATCCTGTTGCATTTGGCAGGTGGACAGTGGTTTGAAGGATGACCTCGTTTTGGGTGATCCTAATGCGCCTCGATTTGTATTATGGGATGGAAAATTGAGGCCAGTACCATCAAAGCCAACTGATTTGCCTTTCTTTGACTTGATGAGCATTGGTGGCAAACTGAGGGCAGGCTTTGGTGCACTAGGTCTTCGGCCACCTCCACCAGTTTGTCTTCTTGAACTCTTTCTTGGTTTAATTATTCATGTCAAATACATATCCAGAAGGATGAAAGACTGGGGTTTTAAATTGAATTTCTCATATATATTATAATACTGACAAAGGTGACAGGGTCACGAGGAATCGGTTGAAGAATTTGTGCGCCGTAACCTTGGCGATGAGGTTTTTGAACGTTTGATAGAGCCTTTTTGTTCAGGTGAGAGCCAACAATTTAAGATTCTTTATAATTAACTGGTTTTTATCTCTTTCTGCCTTCTTCAGGTCACCATTTTCGCCGTTCTCCTAATAATTATGTGTTGATAGAGTTTATTGGACTCTTTAATATCCAGTCTTTAGCCCATTAAATGTACTCCATTGCAATATGTGATCTTTTGCTTTTCCAGATGAATTTTGTAGATTCATTAAAAGATTTTTTTGCAAACCCACCCTCTCACCCTTATTTTGAAAAGTGAAAACGTTTAGACAGAAGAATTTCATAGTTGAAATTTTAATTTAGGGAAATTTTGTTTTTCTTAATTTCTGGGCATGTTTCTGTATTCATACGGTACTGAAAAATTAAGTGGCTTGGTTTCTCTGTGCTGTTCATTATCAGTCTGGTTTTTGTGCTGGTGATCCTTTAAGCCACCTTATGAAATTGAACTTTGTACATGATTTTCTTGTTTGTGTGAGTTTGTTGGGGCTAGGGATTTGGGAGATGCATTTGTCAACAGACGAGTTAGTTCTTTTCAAGTATGTCTATCACTAAAATTTTACAAAAATGAGACTTGACTGCATACTTCACTTCCTTTTGAGCTTAATTAGTGATGAAATTACTTCACCTAACTTTTCTCACCCATCATGAAATTCTATTTTCAATTTATGTTTGCTTTGGTGCTTTATTTGTAAATCCTATTGCTTACCTGAGTTTTTTCATATACAGGTGTCTATGCAGGTGATCCTTCAAAATTAAGTATGAAAGCAGCATTTGGGAAAGTATGGAGGCTGGAGCAAAATGGCGGTAGCATAATTGGTGGCACTTTCAAAGCACTACAGGAGAGAAATAAAACTTCAAAAGCACCTCGTGACCCGTAATGATATATTTGTCCTAGAGCTTCTCAAATTTTCTATTACTTTATGGCTGGTTTCCTGATTTATGTAATATGTAGACGTCTGCCAAAACCGAAGGGTCAAACTGTTGGGTCTTTCCGGAAGGGACTTACCATGTTGCCAAAAGCAATTTCTGCAAGGTTTTCTATGTTGGCTTAATTAATGTTTTAGCTGGATTACCACCATACTCAGGATTGATGATCATAGTGAATTTTATTTCTTTTGACAGGTTAGGTAACAAAGTGAAGTTATCTTGGAAACTTTCAAGTATTAGTAAACTGGATTGTGGAGAGTACAGTTTGACATATGAAACACCAGAAGGAGTGGTTTCTGTGCAAAGCAAAACTGTTGTCCTGACCATTCCTTCCTATGTTGCTAGTACACTGCTACGTCCTTTATCTGTCCGTATCTTTCTTAAATGAAGTTTATATTGATTATTATAAACTATTTTGTTGGTGGAATCTTTGAACTGAAGCTGTATGATTCGTTGAAATTACACATATATTTGTTTGTGAGTGGGTGTTGGCGCATAAATGCACCATATTGCATGTTTGTTGGGCTTCTGTTTTCTTTCTTTGATGTGAGTACCCTCATGGCTTTTTATGTTTGTCTATTTTGTTGTGTGCACTTAGATGATTATGTTCTTATATGCCTGTGATTGTGCATCATTTGCTATCATTCATTCTATATTTATCTTGTGTGGAAATACAATCTATCAAGGCCGGCTATTCTTTTTCCATTTTATGTTGTATAGGAGAATACTGGTATTTTCATTTCTAATTTTACAAATATGGATATTTTAAAATTATTTTTAATAATTGGGAAATTCTAAGTTTGTCAAACATGTCTGATGAATATGTTTTAGATTTAAACTAGAGTATATATAAGCTTAGCACATATGCTGTGCATAGCGGCAAAACATCTTTCTGTCAATGAGGCTGAAGAAAGTAGTTTACTAGCATCGAAGTTTTTTTTGGTTGTGCCTGAGTGTGAAATATTGAGCTAGAAAGGATAGAAATAGAAAGTGGTCTCTCTAATTTACGAGGGTCTTTTTTTTTTTCTTAATACACATTTTTATATGTGTTGTTTATGTATATAAATATTATTGTATCCTTGTTTTTCCAAACAAATATTTACCCTCTCTTGCAGACTACTGCTGCAGATGCACTTTCAAAGTTTTATTACCCCCCAGTTGCTGCAGTGTCCATATCCTATCCAAAAGAAGCTATTCGAATGGAATGCTTAATAGATGGTGAATTAAAGGGGTTTGGTCAATTGCATCCACGTACTCAAGGAGTGCAAACATTAGGTAAACATATATTGTTATATGGTAAAAGTAGAGGTGTATGACAGTAACTCTTAGATTTAAATAAGCTTCTTGATTACCATGCAAGTTTGATATGGGAACCGTATTTTGGTGGATGTATAGTGTTTAGTCAAGTTTGACAATGAGGAAAATAGAACATTTTTTGGTTTGTCAGGAACTATATACAGCTCATCACTCTTCCCTAACCGAGCTCCATCTGGAAGGATTCTACTCTTGAATTACATTGGAGGGGCCACAAATCCTGGGATCTTATCAAAGGTTTGATAACTCTTAAATGAAACCTGAATATTTGTTTATATAGATGCAATTATTTCAAACTATTATGGTGGCAAAATTGGTGATTCCCAGTGTCGTTTTAAATGTTCATGTTGGAATCATTGGTGGTTCCAGGTTTAGGCATCATATCTGTGATTTGACTTTATGTTGAGCATTATTTATAATTCTGGGATTACTTGATTTGCTACTCTTTCCTTCTAGTTGCTCATAAGGCATCTTTTTATTTTCAGACGGATGGCGAACTTGTCGAAGCAGTTGATCGAGATTTGAGAAAAATCCTTATAAAACCAAATGCCAAGGACCCGCTTGCATTGGGTGTGAGATTGTGGCCTCAAGCTATTCCACAATTCTTAACTGGCCATTTTGATCTCTTAGATGCTGCTAACGCTGCTCTGAAAAATACTGGGTATGAAGGGCTGTTTCTTGGGGGCAACTATGTATGTGGTGTTGCTTTGGGACGATGTGTTGAAGGAGCTTACGAGGTAGCAGCTGAAGTAAATGATTTTCTATCGCAGAAAGCGTACAAATAGTGGCAAATTTTGTTGGGTTTTAGGAAGTTGGTAGGACCCGTATATCATTGCATTGTAATGAAGTTTCGCTGACTTGTAACTTGGGATTTTGCAGATTGATGTTAATTCTCCATATTATTCTCGTTGTCTGTTCAAATTGTAATTAATAAGGTTATCACTTTGCCACTCTATTATAACTTAAATTTTTTGCATTTAACAAGTAAATGCATGACTTGCGGTAAGAAAGACACACTGAAGCTAGAGGGCTAATATTGGAAGAAGTTTCTAATGTTGGAAGCTTTTCAGTTTTTCTCTTTTCATGTGCACCTATGTAGTATTATAAAGGATTTATTCTGCACTCTATTCTTCTCTAATAGGGTTTGTAGATTTCAAGCTATTATACAATGCAATTGCAAGAGCTGAATGACTTGTGGTGTGTTTGGAAAACCGTTACCCTATCTCCAAACCACGTTTCAACCGAAGCAAAAAATTGAAGCTTCTACTCAATCGTGGTTTTTCAACGTGCTGCCAAACAGGGTATTAAAGGGTTCTGTCTTTATATATTTCGTTTTGATCCTCGTTTACTAATTTTGTTTGCTTTGCTCGCTGCTCTAATCCCTGGATTAGATGGCCTCCCAATAAGTTGTAATGCGGTACTCAAATTCGAACTGAGGTACCAAGATGGCTCGAGGGTAAACAATAACCTTTGGAAATGAAGTGGCCTGCGAATGAACGCTGGGTAAAATAGAAAGGACAAGAAGCGAAGACTGGGAGAGCAAAAGGTTTAGTAGAGCTAATGATTTTATATGCTTTTGGCGATAATTCTTGAGGCAAATAATAAGCAATGGGGGAAAATTTACAAAGGGGTCAAGACCCCCCTAACGTTCAACCATTGGACTTTGCCTGGGGACATTCTTGCATGGGAGATTTCAAAAGTGTGTCTAGAAGGTTTGACTAACGTAAGTAATTCAAAATTCCAAAGGCGCAGGCAATGATGACGGAGATGGCAAGCAATAAAAATACCAGCTGGTAGAACAGGGAATGAAAAAGAAACTGGAAGATTTGGTCTTAAAATAGCGAGACACATCTACTGGGCCTACTGGCGAAAAAGCGGTTGTGGGTTTCCCTTTGGTTGTCTAAGTTTCAACACAAATACTGCTTTGGGGACCAACTGACAAATTGATGGCTAATCGAAGCAACCTTATGGTTGGGGTGGTGGGGAACATTTTGCTTTTCTCTTTTTCTCCCTCGTTTGAAAATTATATTCTCACATCTTCTTCTCCACCATTTGTCATCCCTTTAGGTCCAAGCAAATACCTTCTTGTTCCCTCTTCGACTTGTGAATGAACATGGAAATTAAATTCAGCCTGTGAAGTAGGGTGAAAAAAATCGCATTCGGCACGTGAATTTATACACGTGGGGGCGAGATGTTGAATGGAGAATGAACGAGGAATATAATATTAAGCACTTTGTGTCTTTTCTTTGTTTCGTTCTTTTCCTTGTGTTACCAAATAGAGTTGATTGTCTGTCTCCAAGACAGGAGCTTGGGTATCACTTTAGCATTTTTACCATTAAGAAAAAGTGGTTTCCAGATTCACACTTATCACGTTGATCAACGAATGATATTATGCCTTTTGTTCTTCGTTTATTGTAAATAAATTGCTTTTGATTATAAATCACTTATTTTAAGCACAATCAAAAAGAATAACAAAATGATGCCAATTAGCTTTGTCTAGTTGATTCTTGAAACTGGACACTTGTCGATTCGCGAATTCGATTCATTGAAGATGTAATAAATTGACACAACTCCTCTTCATAAGTATGTTTTTGATGTGGTTGATGGTTTTGTGAGTGTTCAATGAAGGTTTCAAGAAGTACATCAATGATGTTTCTTGGTATAGAGCAGTATGCGTAGCGTCACTAGTACCAATGCCTTTTATACATAGAAGTATCTGCACCCAAGGCCCCTCATGCGCAACACGATGATTATATCCATTGAACATTGATTCATAGATTACCTCTGCGTACAAGGTTTCAGATATCAATGTTCTTTTGTCCACCTGAATTTCCCCCCATTCTTTGTTCACAGTCTACATTCATTCCCTCTCCCACACACTCAGTATTACCACCTACACGCTTTGTCTCTCATTTGTCTCTACATTAACTGTCAACATTGTCTTCCATTTTTCACTAAATAAATGTTTATGAACTTGGTAAGTTTGAACTTAAAAACAACTAATGCGACCATTTAATTTGCATAGCTCGAACCAAAATTAGATTTGTAATGAAATTAAAACATGTTTTTCAAATGACACGTGTAGTTGTCGGCTACCATGACAACACTTTAGGTCTACCAATGACATGGAAGGAAGATAAAGAGGGAGGCGGGGAACGCGGCTGCTGAGGAAGTCTTGTTTATAGATCTCTCTTTCTCTCTCTTGCAGGCTGACTCTGTTTATTTAAAGGCTTAAGGTGGCGGCTTGTTGTGTCACATTATTCCACAATGGGGAAAGCCTCTAGCTCTTCCTCTTCATCTATCAGTAGTAGCAACCACCCACTCATCTCAACTGCATCATCTCTCACCCACCTCAACAACACAGACCTTCCTACAGATCTTAGGCTTGGTTTAAGCATTTCAGCAACTCAACATGTTGGCTCTTCTGTTTCAAGGTATGAATTAAAGAAATCCTCACGCTCAGATATTTCATATGCCATCTGGGTTTTTTAGATTCTGATGTCTTTCCTTTATAAAAATTCTGATATTAGGGGGCAACCAACGGATTGGACACCAAACCAGCGTGCTCAAGCTGCAGAAGTAAATGATTGCAGCGATCATAGCAGCTTGTTTGTAAAGGTGTACATGGAAGGCATTCCAATAGGCAGAAAACTCAATCTGGTAGCTCATGATGGCTACCATGAGTTAGTGAGGACTCTTGAACACATGTTTGACACCACCATTCTCTGTAAAGTCCTCCCTCACAGTGCTTTTCTGATTCTGTGTGTAACATTTTGATTCCTCAGAAAAATAACAATACATTATGATGTGGTTTTAACAGGGGGGACTGGGATGGATGGGGTGCAACCAGAGAGGTGCCATGTGCTGACATACGAAGACGAAGAAGGTGACTTGATCATGGTTGGGGACGTTCCTTGGGAGTAAGTTCCTTCTGGCATCCCTTGGGACATTGTGACAAACACTTTGTCATTTGGGCATTAACTAATGATGTTTTGTTTGCGTAGGATGTTCCTATCGACTGTAAAGAGATTGAAGATAACGAGGGTAGACGCATTCGGGTGTTAATCGCAGATATGACAGTGCAGCCTCTTGCTTTGGTGGTTTCCAATTTTGTCCTCTAGCAGTAGTGACCAGTGATGAGATGAGATCAGAGTAGTGTTAGGCAAGCATGCTGAAAGCTATAGATGTAAATGCACAGCCTCAAACTTTGTCCTTTTCTTTAATAAAAGAAAGTGGGAAAAAATAATTTTGTACATTCATAGCTCTACTGCTTTCACTTCCCTTCCAGGAATTTAAATTTAGACAAATAGATTTTTCTCATTGCCCATTTTACTCACTTGTTAACATTCGGTTCCTCGCTTTTTTTCTCAAAGAAAACAAAAGGGACAAAAGCTGAAAAAAAAAAAGAAAGCAAAGCAATGAGAACAGGAAAGTTAATGATGAAATCGAATTCTCCACAATCATGAGGATCGTGTTATTTACAGTCGTGAAAAAAGAAACGTTAGAATTGCTGTTGGACTAGGTAGATTGGTAGTAAACAGGCCCAAACCTGAATTCATTAAGAGGAACTGAAATCGAAACTCAGTTTTCTAACCCAGCCAGCATTTATGGACATGGTAGGCCAAAAACATAACAAGAGAACTCTTAAGCCTTTGACTAAGACCCAAAAAAATTTCTAAAAAATTAAAAAAAAAAGAAAGAGTATACATATAACTATATTTTTGGTAAGCAGAGCTTGTAAAATTATATTTTACACGATGGGACAAAAAATGAAAGATAATTTAGAAGAAACGAAAATTGTCGTCGTTTTCTTGCTGTGATTCTGTTCTCAGACGAAGTTTTAGGCCAAATTAACAATGATTTAACAATTTTTTTTTCTTATTTTACGTGAAAATGCAATAGTCAGTTCAAATGACAATAATAACGAAGAATCTAATCAACAGCAGCGCAGGCATAAAAATGATCCCGTGTTATAAGTCTCATTCTTATTAATTCTAATATCTTTTGTGTGTACAGAGGACGTGATAGCAAAGATTCAACTACAACGGATATATCAAATTTTAAAACGTCGTGGAATGACAACATCCTTGTCGTTTGAAATTGTTTTCCTTCGCCAGCCTGTCGTTTAGCCTTGGACAGTATCCTTCAATAACGATAGCTAGTGAGGACAAGAGCATTATAAAACTCCGTCGGTATTAAATTGAGTTCCAATGATAAACTACAAACGGAGAATTACACATGAACTATGGCCCTAGGAATATGCTTCCAGTTCCAATATATTATTTAACGTAGTACGTGAAGACAAAAAGAAAAGGAAATTAAAACTTGAACAAAGAATTAGAAAGACTTCTGATATGCACAATCCAAGTTAGGTCCTGTATTTACGTTAAACAATTTGGCATATCTTTGGAAGAACCCAATCCGATCATTCACTCTTGCATCGTTAGGAATTCCACACTCCAATCCACCGTTGATTATGTTGGTCACCAACCCATACCCAGCCGTCCGATTAGCTGCTATGTCAGCTTGTGTGGGCACATATCTTCCAACCATCACATTGTGGCAAGAAGGTACTGGCTTCCGTTCTGTCATCCAAAACCACAGAGCCGTTTTAAATGCAATCACAGAATTGTTTGCTACAATTTCAGGGTTCTTCAACCCATCAAATCCCAAAGCCTTCCCAGCTGGGCCATAGTTAAAGTTCCTGCAAATTAATTAAAAAAAAAAGATTCCAATTAAGCCAAATTAATTATAGCCACAGAATCAAAAAAGGGTAAATGTGTAATCACATACCAAGAAAGTTGAATGGGTCCTCTGCCATAGTAACTTTTGCCAGGGTAACAAGGCCATTGTGTGTTGGTGGAGTCACAGTAGTTACTCTGAGGTTTAATTTCTTCCTTGAAGCACAAGCCCCAAGCATAGGGCCCGTCAGGTGCAGTAGCCCACCCACCTGTGGTCTCATGGGAGATTTGAGCAAGAAATGCAGCAATCTCACGCTTTCGTGTGGTTAAATTTCCGGTAGTGCCAAATCCAGGGAAGCATCTTGTTGCGTGAATGAAAGACTCGTAGGTGTAGAAGCCTTTGGCAGGGCATGAAGTGTCATCTTTGTGTAGGAATATGGTATCAAAAAGCTCTTCACTAATGAGAGATGAAATGGGTGAGACATGAGCCTCAGCTCCCAAGGATGCAAAATAGGTATAGCAAAGTAAGAGGCTAGGGATCAAGAAGCAAAAAGAAGCAGAGGAGAACGAGGTTGCCATTTGCTAAATAAAGGTGAAAACGTTAACAATTGTTTTTGTGCTGGAACGAGAACGAGCCAGAAGGGCTTTTATAGACGCTTATACTGGACGAGGTAAATGTTATATCAGAACATGAGACATGTACAGCAGGAGTTTGAATTTCTCACATTAAAAAGTAACAAGGTAGTGGAGGTCAAAGTCAGAAGTTAAGGTTAAGGTTTTTGGTTGTTATAGTTGGAGTTTTTATTCGTTCGGCTTGAAAATTATATTAAAATAATATCTTGTTATCATACATAACTTTTAAAAGGATTGGAGAGGCTCGAATTTTCTCTTTCTACCGTTTCCCACTTAAGAAAGGAATGCATCCTTGGCCTGTCTATGAATTAACATAAATAAATGAAAGTTGACTAGGTCCGACCATTTAATGAAGCAATTGTTCAAGTGGAATATTGACATATAATCCACATAAGGCACATGAATCAGATGAGTATCGGCCGGTGCGATCAGAACCAATTGGAGGAAATAGTCAAATCTTTCTCCCTATATAGTAAGTAGAAATTAATAATTAACAGATTAAGACATAAAATAGAGTTGAGTGAAAATTAATAATAGACAACTCATCGTATTTGTTAAAACCTATATCTCTTGATTCTGAATTTTCATCGCTAAGTACGTAGCAACTACTATCAAAGACTTAACTGTATCTTTTTGTTTTTCCAAGGATCTCATAGAGGACAGATGGAATAAGGCCCAAAGAAAAGACAAGATGGGAAAGGGTTTTGTTGTTTAATTTTGCAATCTACGAAATCAAATACCCCAAAATTTAAAATTATTAGGTGATGATTATTAAATTGAAAAAAAAAAAAGGAGTCTGGCAAAAAGGAATTGTCAAAAGCTGGCAAAGGTGAGAAACAGCAAAAATACTCGGCTGATATGTAGGGAAGCGCGGGTTCGGAAGGGAAATACGCCATCTTTTCTGGATATACTAATCTCACGAGTGTTGAATTAAATACTTTATATTGGCTCTTAATTCGTTGTTATTTAAGATTGAGATGCTTTCTCTTGTAAACATGATTGGAAATAGGAATCTATTTTGAGAGATCCTGATAGATGTGAGGATAAGATCAAACGCAGAGAACAGAATGAGTGAAGCAGAAGAGGGGAAGCAGTATAGTTGAAGTGACTTAAAAAGTCTTGCATTACATGGGTTAGTGGCCACCAAATGAGAAAAGCATTATATTTATATATACATGGGGTTGACTTGACTTGAGCAACGCACAACTCCATCAACAGGTTGCAAATACGTGCTCGAACTGCAGTTCTTATTTTCCTGATCCCACGCTTCTGCCCCGGGCCACAATTTACAAGGCACTAAGCTTTTGAATTCAAATAATGGTGATAAATAATAGAGTAAATTATATAAATCTTTCTCAGTTAAAACCAAAATATATATATATTATATTTTATTTCAGTTTTAAAATTTTCATCAAAATTATTAATTTAAATACATATATTTAATTAGAAATGCCTTTACACATATTTTTTATACAAAAATATTTTAGTTAAAAATTTAAAATTAACTTAAAGTGTATATTTTAAAAATAAAAAAATTATATATAATTTTAGTAATATAAATTAAGTTTCATATTTCTTTCTTATCATCCATCCATGATGCTCTGATACCATTCTCTGAATCAGAGCCATACTTTTACTCTGCAAAATATTCTTTATTGATGAAGATAATGTATAGTGGGAGAGATGCGAATGCTCTGAGAATATTTTTTGGTGTGTGTGTTCTACAAGTTCTCTTACAAGTGTTTCAAGTGTGTCTTACAAGTGTAGATTATAGGGCTTTATATAGGTGAGAGACATTCTTCTGTCGCGCTAATACAATAATTGAATTACTATTCTTAGTCAATAAAGGAGATTCTTTACGGATAAGATGAGACTTCTTTTTGTCAAATCTACTTTTTGTTATTGGTTGTCAGGTGCTTTGAGTCGTTTCTTCTTTTTCTTTTAGTCACTTCCTTCTTCTTTTTCTTTGTCCTTTTATTCTTTAGTCACGTCCTTTTTTTTCTTCTTTGTCATTTTCTTATTTAGTCACGTCATTCTTTTTGAATTTGTCTTTTTTTTCTTTGAAATATACTTTTGCTTTTGTCATGTCACCACTTTCGCGGCTTTTCAAATTTTGAAGATGTTTATGCTTGTTGGTAGATTACCCTGATCTTCTGCTGATCTTTCTTTGTCTTTATAGTAGATGCATATGTGGGAAGGATATTCTGATAATTGTTGGCATATTCTACTTTTTATGTCTTCAGTGTTATCCATTTGATTTGTTTTAATTTTTTCATAAAATGCTGTGAATAATCGATGCTTTCGACTTGTTCTTCCTACTGAGTAAATATATGTGTTCTATCCTGTGAAGTATGTCCATTAGACTTCTTCATTGGATAAAGTGCGATTCATTTTTGAGAAAATAATATCAAATACTTGGGCTCTAATTTTTTATATAATAAGACAAAATTCTTCTTGATCAATAGAGGATTTTTCGGCTTCTTCAAATTCGAAGGGTTTTCTTGTTGTTCCCAATTTGATAAGGTTAATAGGATGATAAAATTTTTCTGGAGTTATTTCGGCTATTATAGAATAACATCGCATATATATGGTATACTGGGTGATGATATCATGATAGTGTTTGGCTGCTTCTTGGATGGCTTTTGGTAGCAGGTTTAATTCTGAAAGTTCTTTGGAGGGATATATGCAATGAACTAATCCATAACTAAATAAAGTATGAACTAATTGAGGGTTTGTTCCTGAATTAATGACGGCTTTATTAATAGAATAATGAGAGATGTATTTGATGGTTGGTGTGGATATTTGGCTTTTGGATAATCAGTTAAAAATATTCAAACTGTTCATGGAGTCTTCTTTGAACTGTGGTTGAAGGATTTGAGGTTGAGGATGATGTTATTTGTGGGCTGAATTGGGCTTTTTCTTGGGCTTGTTTGGTTCCTGTTCAAGGATAGCTACAAAGGAGGGAGTAGATGGAATATGAGTTTATGGGTTTTGGGGTGTCAATAGAGGAGTTTGAGTGGGAGAAACACTCATTACTTGTTTTCTACTTGTATTAATCATTTTTCTAACTCACTAACATGGGAACTGAAATTACTCATAGCCTGAGTGAGATAATTAACAGTATTACTAATATTATTCACTTGATTTGTTGTCTGAGATGATAAAATACTGATATTAAGTTTGATGACATTTAATCGTGCAATAATATGAGGATAATAATTTTCCTCTTCTTGTTGAGAATTATTGGGACCTTTACTTGTTTGAGATGACTACTCCATCTTTGCTCAAGAAATCAGCAATCAAATTATTTTTTCCTTGCACATGTTCAACAGAATAATCATAATAAGATAAATCATATTGTCTTACTTATCTTAAGTTTTTATAATATTTTCCTTTTCACTTTTTAATCTTTTTCCTTTTGCTTTTTTCTTTCTTAATTGGGAAAATGTTTTCTCTAGGTTTAATTTTCTTCTTTTGATTTTATTATGAGTTTTTATCAATTCCTTTTTCCTTTTATTTTTTTTGAGGTCATATTTTTTTTGTTGGTAATGAAATTCACAATATTTACTAATGGGAAATAAAGATTTTAATGGGCATCTCTATGCATATAGATTTTTCTTTTTATTCGAAATTCATGAACATCTATATTCATTTCCTAATATTAAGTCTTTGGTATTAAATTTAGCATTTCTATATTGTTTAGTTATGGCTATTGGATTATTAATTTTTTGTGACTTCTTTTCTTCTTCTTCATTATTTTCTTCTCTATCATTTTGAAGATCTATTTTTATATCTCCTAATTCTAATTCTTCCCATAAATTTTGAAATTCTTCAAAATCTATTTGCCTAAATTCTTCAATTTCTCCAATTTTTGTAGAGTTATCTTTATCTAATTATTGCATCATATTAATCTCATATTTTTCAAAAATATAATTATATTCCTCACTTTCTTCACTAGATGTAGTTTCTATATTCAAATTATTATCGAAGTCTGATCCTACAGATAATTTTTCTATTTTATATATTTCAATATCAGAATAATCCAATTCTTCATTTATATAGCTATTTAATTCAATAGGTTCTAAATCATAATCTTCGGCTATTTCTATAAGATTTATTACTTTTTTATTTCTAGGTTTTTTATAGTCTGTTGCTATATGTCCTAATCCTCCGCAATTATAACATTGACATTTAGTAGGATATTTGCTATAATTGATTTTTCTTTGACTTTTTTTGTAATAATTTTCAAGTGTAAAAGGTTTTCTGAATTTTGACTTTTCTTAAAGTTTTGATTTTGGATATTTCTTGAATCTATATTCATAATGTTTATAGGGTGATTGATTTTTTCTATAAAACTTTTTTTGGTATTTTCTTATTGGATATCTTCTTTTTATATCACATCTCCATTTATGAGGTGTTTCAAATTTACTACATTGGAGTATTAATTTATTTGTTTTCTAATATTTATGATTTCTCCAAGCTTCTTTGCACTTATCGGATAAATATTTTCTAAGGAAATGTTCTCTTCGTCCCATAGTATCTACATATGGTATTAAATATATTCTACCATTAAATGCTTTTCTATATTCTTCTATAATCATATGTGATAATAGTTTTGGCAATTTGTAATAAAATAAATATAAATAAAATCTTTTTTGTTCGTAATTATTTAGTCGAGTTTCATAATAATATTTTTTATATTCACAGATATATTGATTTAGGATATTTGGTTCGAGAGTCCATATCTCAATTTGGTGTAATTTATTTATAGCTCTATCTATTTTTGTTTTCTCGTTAGCTCCTACACTTCTTCCTAAAAATTTATTTCTTAAGACTTGTTCATATTTTCTTAATACTAAGGCATAAAATTTTGTTGTTGTTGTATAACTTGATACGTGTCTTACTTGTTGTCTAAATTCTTCTGTTAAACTTTTTTACCATTCTAGTACAATACCTGTAAAACTAGCTTCAATTATTAAAATGGCTGATTGTGTATTTGGTTGTTGATTTATTAAAGCTATTAATTGGGATTTATTCCATTCTTCTAATCTTCTTTCTCGATCTAAATTACAATCTATATTTAACTATATTTATGAATTTGGGATTGGTCTTGTTTCATATTGTTCTAATGGATGAGGTATAAATTTTTTTTCTTCAAATGGAATATATATAGTTTCAAACATAAATTCATTAGTAGTATTTTTTATTGGTTCTTTATGTTTTAATTCTTATTGTTCTATTTCAGTTTCTCTATTAATACTAGTTCCTTTATCTCTTCTATGATACATTGGATCAGATAAATTAGGTGGGTTAAAAGGTTGATTTTGTGGTTTCTCAATTTTCACAGTTTACATATTTACTTCATAGTTATCTTGTAGGTTTAAATAACTTAATTCTTCTTTTATATAATTTAAATTAATTTCTTCTTGACTCATCTTTATTTCAATTTCTTCTTGTTCTAATTCATCTAGAATTCTCATCATATTAATTTGTTTTATTTATGGTTTTTCTATTTTAGGTAGGTAGGGTATAAATTTTATTGCATCATAATCTATTCTATCCAATCTTCGCATAAATGCTAATCTTTCTCTATCTAGTTGTTGGCACTCTTCAGGTGATATATATTCTGAAATGGGTATTTCTTGATCTATCCTTGTTTGTGTTTTTTGAATTTCTTCGTATATAGTCCATAAATTATTGTTCATAATTTTTTGTCCATGTTTTAGTTCTTCAACTATTACTCTTGTTTCATACATTTGTTCATTCATGGGTTTATTTTTTTATCTATGGTTCGGTTTTCTCTTCATTATTTTCTTGATTATATAATCTTATCATATTAACTTCTAGTTCTTCTATAATTAATATTATATTATTTCTTATTCTTAGTACATGACTAATTTTATCAATCTTTTAGTTTATTAAATGTACTTCGTTTCCTATATTTTGGACTTCATTTTTTTATAATTTAGATTTCTTCTTGTATATGTTGTAATTCTAGTGTTTTTACTCTCATTTCTTGTAACTCTGATCCTATTCCTTTTACTTCTTCTTTTAATTCATATATTTTTTGTTCTAATGGTTTGGCTAACTCGGTTAGTCTATATATCCGTTTATGTTCTAATTCTTTTTTCTAATATGTCTCTTATTTTTTCAGGTGGATGTCTTAAGGTGTGGCTAAAGGATATATTGGGATCAACTACATAACCCAATTGTTTGAGTAAATACATATTGGTCTAATTAATTAGATTCCATGTTGTATCACATTCACATCCTAACATAAAAGGTGCAGTGACTAATGTTTTATTTGAGATAGGAATAAAACTACTATTTGGTAGACTATTTTGGTCTATTTCATAAATTCGAAGTTCAATTCATTTTAATAAAGCCATAAAATTTGAGATTATAACGCCTCAATAATAATGGAATTAAACAAGTAGATAAAATGGAAAGATTGAAATTGCAATAATTAAAGATAACAATATATTATGACTTGAACTAAAATTCAGAAATTAAGTTTCATATTTCCTTCTTATCATCCATTCATGATGCTCTGATACTATTCTCTGGAACAGCCTGGAATGAGAGAGATCAGCTACCCATTCAAGGAGTAATTTAGAAAGTTTGTATCAGTCCTATTATATGGGTTTTTTATCCTAATTGCCCATGCTTGGTGTTTATATGGTATTATTAGTATTAAAATTTTTTCGGTGAAATGTAATGGCATATATTATTATAGAAAATTCATTCCTAAAATTATATCAGGAGTGGTTTCATTATATTGATATAAGAGTGAAATTTTTAATTCATATTCTCCTATTTGTATTGGGATATCTTTAGCAAATAATTCAATAATATGAATTTTTTTTCCAGCACTACTCATTCTTATTGGTTTATCTTTCTTCCATAATTCGGAGGGTAATATATTGTATTTGG
The DNA here is from genome assembly GCA_026724425.1 of Erythrophleum ivorense. Lineage (NCBI taxonomy): Eukaryota > Viridiplantae > Streptophyta > Magnoliopsida > Fabales > Fabaceae > Erythrophleum > Erythrophleum ivorense. The sequence goes on along the minus strand of JAIUCV010000001.1, from coordinate 78,979,455 downwards.
CTGTTGTAATATTTGCTCCTATATCTATCATAGCATGATATTTGCGTGATTGATATTTTTGATAATTAAATTTGACTGATATGTAATAAAATTTCATTAAACAATTTAACTTTTTCAAGAATTACTACTTGGTGTTCTATATTTATTAGAATTCTACTTTCTTGAATTCTATATGGCTTTACATACTCTAAAGAATCTTTTCCTATAATAATTTTATGCGTTTGATCTTTTATTTCTGATTCTACATATAACTTTACTTTTATAATATCACGTTTATTAAATCTTAACATAATTTGTGCAGTAGTTTCATTTTCTTGTATCTCGATATTGTTATCTATATAATTTATATGTATTAAGCTTTTTGTAATTTCGGGATTTATTAAAGCTAGTATCTATATCCATTTTCTTTCTTGAGTTATTTCTATAATTATTATAGAAAAAATCTAATTTTGTTGAGAGTATCTAATTTTTATGAGGACATAATTTTATATTTACTTAGTACTTATAAAATGCATAATAAAAATATATTAGAAAAATACATTGTTACTAACAATATCATAATAATCTCATAAACAACTCAAAATATCATTTTAAAAGAAAAAAAAATTTATAACTATCAATTCACAAAGATATATATGTTTATATAGCGCAACAAAAATTATTTTATTTAATAATATTTAAAAAAATTATATTACTTTTAAGAGACAATTATTGAATTTACAAACAATTGTGGGTCCGACTAATAAATAAATATTGACGTTTGAATTTAGTTATATTTTACTGAATTATCATAAAATTACTAATTACAAAAATATATTAAAAGCATACATTGACTAAATATGAATTTAAAAATAAAAAATGTTAAGTAGGAGACAACAAAAGAAAAAAATCATTATATAAAATCTAATAAGATAAAGATAATTTAAAAAAAAAAAAGAAAAAATGAAGAAAAATTTTAAAAAGGGATAAAAATAAGGAGAAAATAAGAAAATCATAGAAGAATAAAATGAAAAAAAAAATCATGGATAGATTTAATGAATTCAAATTAAAATGTCAAATAATACAAAAAATAATACATATATGTCATCAATAAATTCTACGAGTTTAATAGATTTAAAATTTAAATAGATGTAAGCATGTGGCTCTGCCACTGTGCATTGAGTTGGGTTTAAAAGTTTGATGTGCCGTCAAAGTATTTAAGAAAATATTTCTTCAATTTTTGGATGAGATATAAGTTCAATTTGACATAAAGATGACCATACCTGAATTGAGTTTATAACACTTAGGACTAATTTGTATCTTAACAATCTTTTAGAGACTGATGCTAAATCGAGCTACATTTTGGATCAAATTATTGATTTAGCCTTAGTCCAACATAAACTACTGATCGATGTTAACCGAAATGGATGGAGATAGCTACGTGTAAGACTCACTTGTAATTATACAACGAGTCTAAAGCATTCATAAAGCCCACCATGATCCAACCCTACCTTCATTTTTGTTGGCAATTAATAAATAAATATGTACAGTTTCTATATTTTAATTATTAAATTTTTTAAAAAATGTAACATGTACAGAAGATTATTTAAAAAACTAATCATGTGATACTAAACTATAAAACAAATGTATGTGTTATACATTTTTTAAAATAATTTAATAACAAACATATAAAAATTATACTTAATTTTCTTTAGAAAAAATGCATAATTTAAGATATGAGATGGAAAGAACGAGCTGAAAGGCCAAATTTAGATAGCCAAATACTTTGAGAGGTATCGCTTGAACTTTATACTCAAAATTTCCTTTTCTTTTTTAATTTCAAAGTGTCAAGGAAATGTAGGTATCAAAATTTTATTTTGAATAAAGTAGGCATGAATCATGAAAAATTTCAGATCAACTAGTTCAATTAGAAAAGTAATGAGGTGATTGTATTTTTGGTCTGTTTGACCCTTAAAATTAATGTGAACAAATCAATTAAAATATTTAAAAAATAATGTTATATAAATTATATAAATCTTTCTCAGTTAAAACCAAAATATATATATTATATTTTATTTCAATTTTAAAATTTTCATCAAAATTATTAATTTAAATACATATATTTAATTAGAAATGCCTTTACACATATTTTTTATACAAAAATATTTTAGTTAAAAATTTAAAATTAACTTAAAGTGTATATTTTAAAAATAAAAAAATTATATATAATTTTAGTAAAATAAAAAAAATCTACATAATGTACTTTAAATAATAACATCTCAATGCATTGCGTTTTTTGTCGTATTGTTAATCCACGGGATTTCAATTCAAGTACAATAGGATAAATTATAAATTCGTCTCATGTATAATCGTCAATCTTATTTCTTCATATACAATACATATATTTTTTTAATAAAATAATGGGTCATGATTTTTTGAAAACCGTGACCCCAAGAATGAAAAAATGGATTTTACTTTTTTTATTGTTTTAAAAATATGTTATTAATAACTTATTTTTTATGTATTAAATGAATTTTGTAAAATTTAATAAAATATTATTTGTAAAAATTTTTAGTTATATTAATATAATAGTTTTATAAGTAAAGAAAAAATTAATATAAATATTAATTATAAGGTTTTAAAAGATATAAAAAAATAAAAATTGTTTTAAAAAAGTAAAAAGTGAAATAATTGAAATTTGATAAAATATTTAAAAATAAAATAATTTCAAAAAATAAAAGATCATTAGTTAAGAAAAATTAAATAATAATTTTTTTAAAGATGATAACATGAATTAAGAAATTTAATTTTTTTAAATCTCTTTCATTTTTATTATTTTTAAATTATTATAATTGATATTTATATTAATTCTTTAATGTGTTTATTTATAAAATAATTAACTTAATACAATTAAAATCTTTTAGGGTTATTAAACTTTTAGATTTCTAAAATAATATTTAATATATAAAAAATAGACAATTATAAATTACAAATAAAATTTTTAATTAGTTTTATTGGTTTCATGGTAAATAATTTTATATTTATTACAACTAATATTTTCATTATGTCAATTACTTCATCTAAAAATTTTTGTAGTTTAAAAGGTTAAAAGATCATTAGTTAAGAAAAATTAAATAATAATTCTTTTAAATATGATAAAATGAATTACGAAAATTAATTTTTTTAAAAAATAAAATTTAATTTTTGTAAGAGGTGATAATTAATAAGAGTGTTAAAAATTTTGATCAATAATTAAGTATACTTGTTAAGTATTATTGACCTCAATATTAAATGAATAAAAATTTCAACTTTAGAGAAAAAGTGAGAATAAGTTAAAATTATTATTTTCCTACAGAAAATATGAATTTTTTATTATTAATTGAAATTTGTTTATTTGAAAAATTGGGGTTGTCAGAGAATCTTTTTTATTTTAATATATCAAGGAGTCATGGTTGGAAGGTCAATTATGATCCCTAAATTTAATTATTTTTTTATTTAATCATGAAATTAGTTTTTGTGAAAAAAATTTAGATGAAATAATTTACGTAATGAAAATATTAATTGTAATAAATATAAAATTATTTACCATGAAACCAATAAAACTAATTAAAAAATTTACTTGTAATTTATAATTGTCTATTTGTTATATATTAAATAAGATTTTAGAAATTTAAAAGTTTAATAATCCTAAAAGATTTTAATTGTATTAAGTTAATTATTTTATAAATAAACACATTAAAAAATTAATATAAATATCAATTATAATAATTTAAAAATAATAAAAAATGAAAGATATTTAAAAAAATTAAATTTCCTAATTCATTTTATCATCTTTAAAAGAATTATTATTTAATTTTTCTTAGCTAATGATCTTTTATTTTTTGAAATTATTTTATTTTAAAATATTTTATCAAATTTCAATTATTTCACTTTTTATTTTTTTAAAATACTTACCTTATTTTTTCAAAACAATTTTGATTTTTTATATCTTTTAAAACCTTATAATTAATATTTATATTAATTTTTTCTCTACTTATAAAACTGTTATATTAATATAACTGAAAATTTTTACAAATAATATTTTATTAAATTTTACAAAATTCATTTAATGCATAAAAAATAAGTTATTAATAACATATTTTTAAAATAATTTTAAAAAAAAAGTAAAATGGGTCACAGTTGTTAATCAACCGGACCCATTATTTCATTAAAAAAAAATATATGTATTGTATATAAAAAAATAAAATTAACGATTATATATGGACGAATTTATAATTTACCTCATTGTATTGAGTCGAAATCCCGTTGATCCACTGCCACTACACTAATTGCTGGGAGGAGCAACGTGCACCAGAGAAGCTAGTTCCTTCTGGGTTGGTGTCTTGGAGAGAAAGCGTAATCCGCATGACTGAGTCAACGTAACCAAATATACCAAAAAGATTATTTGAAAATGTGCCCAGTTGGTATGGGTGCAGAAAATCAACTGGGTCATGAAATTACAATTAAGATTGGAGTGATGATGTTATAAGATTATGTTTATTAATTATGATATAATTAATTATTGAATATAGAATAATATTTTATGATATAATTATTTAAAATATTAATTTATTTAATAATTAATAATTCTAAAAAAATTAATTCAAATTTCATGCAATTAATAAATAAGATTATAGTGATAAATTTATTAAGATATATAAAATATTATTCTATATTTAATAATTTTTGTCTTATAATTATAAAACATAATGTTAAGAATATAAAAATAAAATCATCATTCCCATTGAGGCTTACCCAACAGTAAACCGCTGTTATTAAGAGCCTTTATTATGGATGGGAGGTATTAATGGGCTTCCTTTATTATGACCCCCGGCCCTGGACGAAAGTCGCAATACATTATCAAGGGAAACAACGAGGCAGAAGTTACACAACCTGTGATTATGATGCTTAGGCAACGTTTATTGTGCAATTGCTGCTCTTTAGAGGCAACCGCCCCTCTTAATTTTTATCTTTTCTTTATATATATATATATATATATATATATATATATATATATCTGTGTGTGTAATAAATTTTTCAAAATTTTTAAACTGACTTCCTTAAAAATTTTTATATACCCCTTTTAATATGTTAAAACCTTAAACGCATGTTTTTAGATATACAACTGCCTTTTATATTAATTATAAAGGTACATTTTATAAAACAAATAAAATATATTAAATATTTTTCAAAAAGTTTTTATCTTTATTTTTTAAGAATGACTAATAATATTGTCTACTTTCTGATTCTCACTCTTTCATAAAATTCCTTACTTTTTTGTTTTATTAACCATATTTTTAGAAGATGATTTTTTTATATATAATTTGATTTTTTTTATATTAAAAAAGAGATTACAAAAAATTTTATTATAAATAAATTTCATTCAATTGAAAATCAATGAATATATTCCTAATAGCTAATTTATGTATTGTATCACTTTTAATATATACTTTTTTTAATTAAAATAGTTATATTTATTTTGATATTAATATTTGTTTAATTTCTTTTATTATTATGTATTTTCTATTTTTTAATTTTAATAAATTTTATTATTATATTAATTTAATAAATATTTAAAAAATTAATAATTATTAATACTCATATTAAATATAAAATTTTACCCCTTCTTATAATTTTTTCTTGTTTCATCGCAGTCTACAATGTCTTTTATGTTGGGCTAAGTGAAGACTATGTATGAGGATACAAGTCAAAACCAGGCGTAAAGACACAGTTTCTACATAGCAGTTGATGCACTCACCTTGAACGCATGAGTGAGGATTCTTGAAATTTTAATGAAACTGCAGAAGAGAGTGAGATGTCTTTTTTTTCTTTTTAATTCATTCATATAAACATAAAAAAAAAAAAAAATTACAATCAACGCATAAAGACCTACATTTACAGAAAACTAAAGCAGGCATACAAATAAAAAAGTATAAACAAGACAAATGAACAAAGAATTGAATATAATTGGAGAAAATAGAGAAACTCGGATCTCTACTAATCTTAGTTTAAATCATTTAGATTAAATTTTATATTTTGATATTTTTTATTTAGAAAGATATAAAACACAGAATTAACAAAATTAATGGTCAATTTTAAAACTAATAATATTTTAAATTAAAAAATTAAAAAAATTAAATATCAAATCTAGATCATCCAAATTAAAATCTAAACAATCTAAATTTTTGAAGAGGTATAAAAAATCCAGATTGAAAATAAAAACAATCATCCTCTCTCCCTTAAGCACTGGTCTAACTACTAAAATATTTACATCATACTTTCAAAAAAAATACAACAAAATAAAGATAATCCATTAAAAAAAATTTTGAAAGGCATTCAAGGGCAGACAACACACTACCTAAGTAGGTCAATTTTGGTGAATCCAAGGGCTGAAACTTCCAGGAAAGAAAACCCTCTGTCATGGTTAATCCAAGAGGTGTGTCAGAGTATATGACTTTGTTACCCAAAAGTAGGTCAATTAAAGTGCAAATGAGAGACAAAATGGGCCTAATTTGCCAAAAAGTGGAAGGCCCAATCACATCCATGGACTCATCACCCAACTTCAGAGCTAAAGTCAAAGTAAAATATCTGTGTTCCGACGGCCCTTTCCTGCGCGTCCCTTTCATCCAACCCTGCCATTGAACTCCCTTTCTAAATTCTAATAATGGCGTTCAAAGATTCGGTATAATTTGATCGAATCAATTTAATCGATTTAATATTTTGTTAAATTTTGTTGATTTTAAAATTTAATTCATTTGATTTGATTTTTATTCAGTTTAATTCAATTTAATTCATATTTTTTATTGTTCAAAAATAATTTTTTTTAAAAAAAATTTGTTCTTTATAATATGTAAAATTTAACTTCTAATATCTTGTATATCTTAAAATTTTGACCAATAATAACTTTGGAATAATTTACTATTTTTATATCTTTTTTTTATCTACAAAAATTTCATATATTCACAAAAAAAATTTTAAAAAGTGAAGAAAAGAGCAATATCTTATAATAAAATAGTAGAAATAATTTATATATTTTTTGAAATATATAAAAAAATGTAACCTTGATACAAGTTTAATTGACAACAGATTATATTATCTAAAAAAAATAAAATATTAAATTTTAATTAATTACAAGTTTAATAGTTTGGTTTAGTTCGATTAACCGAACCAAACATAAAAAAAAAATCGATAATTAAACCGATTTAATCGATTTTATAATCACAAAAACTAAAACCAAATCAATTTTTAATCAATTTTATTCAATTTTTCACAGTTTGATTTGGTTTAATTGATTTGGTTCAATTTTATTCACCCTTATTTTCTAATACAAGACCTAACATCACTTCTAGTGCAGTATCTGCAGGACATACGGCGTATCACGTTACTTATTCATGAATAACAGAATTATAAACTTAAATATTATGATAGCGAAATAGTATAATTTAAATATTTGTCTGTAATATGTGAAATTTGATTATAATTTTAAGTAATAACCAAAGTTGTTTATAAAAATTGTAAAAAGTAAATAATTTCATTTACCAAGAAAAAAAAAAGCTTGGGCTGAAAAACACTGGTAAAATAAACTATTTTGCCTAGAGAAATTATATAATAGATTTCCACATGCAGACAATAGAGTGACGCTCTTTAATTTACAGCTAATTAAACCCTAAATTTAGGCCTGCTATACGTTATCCCTTATAGGCTTGTATTTCAAGTAGAATTTGGATCTTTTAAAATATAAAACATATAAAATGCTTTAAAAATGTTTGATAAACTGACAGGAGTAAAAATATATGTAGTATTTATTTCTTCTCTTTTCATCGGATCTTTTTTTTTTCTCATTTTAAAAATATTTTATAGATTTTACACTTAGAAAAATTCAAAATCCATCAAAAGTAACCTCAACGTAGCCTTTTGGTACCTTCTCCAACTTCCCTTGTGGAGTTTCGATCGTGTTCAGTTGCTCTTCCCATTGTTACTTCTCCTACACACACAAACATTATATTTTACGTATATATATACATATATATAGTTTCACTAAAATAAAATTACATACTATAATAGATATTGAAAATTTAAAATAATTATTATTTTTAGATACTAATTTGAGGCTTCACATATGCACAAATCAATTTCAAAAGCATAAAAATGATCCCGTAAAAATGGGAAAACATAAGACGTGCCACGAGTGCTCAACTCATCTCATTCAAACAAAACTTTATACTTAGTTTATGAGCTTTCTAATATTAAATATTGCTATTAAGCTATGGTCAAGGAAAAGTTGCATGCTACTATTAAAGTCCCGTCACAACAAAAACCAATTAAGAAGGCCAGCAGCGTACCCAACCAAAAGTATAGTATGTAGAAATTAAAGGTTGAATTGGTGCATCATTTATTTAGATGTAGAGAGGATGGGTACGTTTCTGAATTTATAGTCACCCACTTCCTTTTCTTAAAGTTAATGCATGCAATATTACAAGAAGACAAAGTTGTATTCAAAGGGGGAAAGAAGACCCCCCATTTGCGAAGAATAAGAAGTCTTCGTATGAGGTTGAAAATGGGCACTACCCGCTGAGCTTTCTCTTTCTCACTGGGGTTGCGGCACTTATGAGGTCGCTTCGTTTTCCAAATTCTTAAGCTGATGGTGGGGGTCACCCACTTCCACTGCAAGCCGTGACTTCTGGGTCAAAAGTCGACGCCCTATTGCCCATGCAAACTAATACCAAGACAAGAAAAGAATAGGTAGAAATTGATTGAATCCTTTAAATTTCATTACTGCTTTATATTCAAATGGACAATGAAAAGCATCCCTTTGTTGGTTTCATTACTGCATGACCATGACTATGGTTTTAGGATTTAACACGAAATCAGAGTACAACACCCTCACGTCTATTTTTACTAATCTTTATCGATCCATTTCTCATCCGCTTAATATTAAGATTACATTTTTCCAAATACGACAATGAAGATTATCAAAAATAAACACGTAAAACATTTAATATTGATAAATTATTAAGCAATAAGTATGTTTAATTTTCATTTCCATTTTGTCTTGCAGCAGTTAGCAATGAATTGTATGCTTCTCTTAACCTCTTGCACACTCTTACGTACCCCTCCATTACTAAATATAAAAAGTCCCTCTCCTCTACATATTGCAAGTCGTTCAAACGACGTGAAAAATGAAAAGAACATATTTTTTTGTGCTTTAATTTTTGCCCCTTCTTTTTCATTCATGCACGTCATGAAACCTCAGATTAACCTAATATTAATAACGGGCAAGATAGAAAAATGGTTGTATATAGGCTACATATGGGAGGAGGCGTAAATCCAAGTATTAGGGAGAAACAAGAAGATATTGAAGGTATAGTTATGAAGAAATTATATTTTGGATCGAAGGTGGAGGCAAAGCTGGGGTCTCCCATGAGACCCTGTGCCCTCCTTCTCGCACATATCTCGTTGGCCGCATTCGTTAACTTCGGGTTTACTTCGGCTTCACACTTTCCTTCCTTTTGTTCTCGCACTCGCCGTCTCTACTCTCTTTTTGACTCTGACTTTAAAAGCACCCCTGACCTATTCCCAGAATTTGCTCACTTCGTAAAACCTTTTTTTTTTTATTACAAGGGTTAAATATGGTAAGCCAAACAACCCCTATCTTGATTCATTGCACCTGTAATATCCCTACATTACCTCTAAGATTTTTTAGGTTTATGTCCTTGCAAAAAGCACAACCAATTGCCTATTACTTGTTCAGCAATGTCATAATTCGTTGCTGTCGCTCAACAGGAAAAAACTGGCCGTATATATATAGATATAAAACTTAAAATGACCTATGATTAAAAAGATATTAGAAAAAATGAACGAGGGGATCAGGACTTGATGATGAGTTGAATACTCATAGTCTGTGGGATGGAGTCTTTGTCGACAAAGGTACAGACAAAGAAAGAAGAATATATAAGGAACCCAATTATAACTTGGCATTGACTTGGGGATACGCATATATGAGTCTTCACATGGAAACGTCAGATCTGAGGCCGATTTCTTAAGTAAGGTAAGGTTAATTAATAAGGTAGCTCATGATTCTCAGCTACATTGCATAACATGCTTGCACTATATAATACTGTACCTGCCACGAGGGAGGAGTCTCCAAAGAAAAGCCTGCTGGATCTCAGATTTATGCGAAGAGACATATCGAACATCATTGACTTAATTTTCCACCAACTTTTACCAATTAAAATCGATCAGATTTTAATTATAATATACATATATATACACATATACATACATACATACATATATATATATATATATGTGTGTGTGTGTGTGTGTGTGTGTGTGAGCGCATCTAATATATTGTAGTCTTAGTATAAAGAATAAATGATTTTCCCGTCGACTAGTTATGAGGCATGATTTGGTTGTCGCCTCGCTTCTTTCCAACGCTGCTGCGTCTTCCCCTGTCCTTAGGTAGGGGAATAAATTTTAAAATAAAGAAAAGCTTGGTCTTTTAGAATAAATAAGTTAAGTATAAGATTGGAGTGAGTTTGATTTATATATATATATATATATATTTAACTTCTCTTCAAATCATGAACCTTAAGTGGCAGATAATTAAGTTATATATTAATATTATCTTCTTTTTATCTGTTTATTTTTATGAATACTAAGTGAAAGGGGAAGAAGACAGACGGTATGTCCAAAGAAATACACGGATGCACATGGATCCTAATTAAAGGACATATATAATTACTGCTACCCATATCAATTTGTTTGACATAATGCAAAAGATGATATTGAAACCCGCGGGGCAAATTGGTAACGAAATTTGGTCATCTATAATCAGGGGTGCATACGGGTTACGTTAGGATTTTGCTCTGTCTAGTACAAATTGAGTTGCAATTTTTTAACTTACACCTTGGGTTTGGCTCAATTTCAAACTGGGCTAAGTAGTAAGGCTAGCACTGAGTTTTTCTTTGGATATTTTTTTATTTTAAAAAAATTTTAAAATTTTGAATATATATATTTTTATAATCACTTGACCATTTTGAATATATGACTACTCAATTTGATACATCTATTAAAAATTTGTAAAATAAAAATGAAAAAGTACATGAATACGGTAGAAGAAAATGCAATTGTAGACTGTAAAATTTTAAAAAACAATAATTCAAAACTTGAGAGTCTAATTGGAGCTATTTTTTTCCCTTATTTTAGGTCATTTTTTTGAGATAGACGTTGTCGCTTGCCTATTTTTTCAAAAAGAAAAATATTTACTACCTTAATTTTTAATTTTTTACTTTTAACTCAAAAAACATGCTTTTTAATCTTATTTTATTTTATCTAAATATAATAATTATAATCAAGAAAAACTTTAACTTCTTTAACTATTTATAATTTACAAAGTATATTTAAAAAAATTTGGTTAAAATTATAAAATAAGACTAAAAAGATTTTTTTTTTATTTTAGTCCTTGCTTTTTTTAATATTATATAAAGGTCTGAGGCCAACATGGCCATGCTAGTACCTAGTCCTGTTCAATTTTGTTTTTTTAATTGGTATTAGACTAAATATCACTAAGCTAACCAAGCCACTAGGCCAAATAAACACCAGAGGGAATATAAATTAATTTGTTGCTGCCAGCTCATATAATATATATATAATTTAATTTTTTTTCCTTTTAAATATTAATTCAATATTAAGGGTACGGTTTTCTCAACTGAGACACAAATATATACCAGCCAGTAGTTGTACGAAAAGTAACCGCGCGGAGAAACGCTATACATGGGAGCAAATTCCTAATTACTTAAAATGTACTACAATTACCAACAAGTGGCTGATTTGAGTGGTTAGCGGCTCGGCCCCCGTAAGATGAGGACACAAGTTCGATTCTCGGAAAGCTTCCTTGTTGGGAGGGGAGCTACCTCGACGCTCTACACTCTCCCAATTCGGATTAGTCAGGTCCAAAGAGTTACGGATACCCGATGGAGATATCCAAAAAAAAAAAAAAACAGTACAATTTAGAATGACTCAGCAAAAGAAATTAAAAAGAACTGCAATCAGACAATTACGTAAGGCTGATAAGGCATGGAAAAATCCTTATTAATTGGGTTTTTTTAAGGAAAAAAAAAAGATAAATCTATAAATAATAAATTCGCTTGCTGGGTAGGTATGGTTTATTGTACTAGTCACACAGTCTGAATTTTGTATTTAAAGGTGAGAGATCATACTCAAAACTTTGAAAAATGAGGAAAGGTTACTTCTAACGCAATTGGATAATACTGATTACGTATAAGAACTAAAAAACACCAAAAATCAGATGATACTGATACATAATCTTCAATTAATTTAAGGCCATTCATTCAAAGAATATATGTTCATTAATAGGAGTTCATGGAGAATGAAATTTAAAAATAATTGTTCATGAATATATGAAGACTGATAAATGTGTTCATGAATGATGGAATTGTCGTTTTATATATCTTCAAAGGATCTATTTGAAGACTGATAAACGTGCCCTGGCTGGTTCCAGCGTTAGAAAGTTTTTCAAATTAGGAAGGGCAAGTAAAATAAATATTTGTCTAAAATAAACATGATTTTTTTTTATTTGGTTTACTTAATAGTTACATCTTCCAGAAATCTTGATTATGTCATTATTTAGTTTTCATTCAAAATCCAAATTATGAGAAGTTGTATATATTTTTTCGCCTTTGAATCTTTGATGTCCACATGGTTTTCCTCAGGAGTCTGGACGGAGGGATGGCATGGCAGCGCGGTGCTCAATACGTGAACATCTTCGGTGACGTGGACGGATGATCCCAATGACGTCGTCGTTGGCTTGAAAGTCAGTGGGATTAGATTTTCCAATCCAATGGGCCCCACTAATTCTAACCATCATCTCGTTTGTGCCGTGCCGTCAACTTGTTTCACCTCAGGCATCGGCCCCTTGCGTGGGTAAGAAAGTATAGTCAGTTTGCGAAATCCGTTACGTGTGACGGCGATTCCAAATGGAATATAGTCCCCTCCTAATAATCTCCACATCTGTACCCTCACCACCTTTTACTTTTTTATTTTTTTCATTAGAAAATGAAGGAACCCTCAGGAGTCAGGGGTGGCGTGGCACATATTTAAACCTTTTATTTTGTTGAAAAGGCTTAATCAATTAAATCCACCTTTTGCCACTTCTCTCCTCTTCTCACTGGAAATGGAAAACCAACAACACCGCCATGAATTGACCTTCACTAGCTCCGGCGACTTTCTCAGGCAGAATTTAGATCGAATAAACGAAAACTCCAGCGATCGTCCTATCATCAAAGAAATGGATTTCTTCTCCGCTTCACCTTATAAATCTTATGAAACTAGAAACCACCAGCCTCCAGATCCTCATGAGAGGATCAATCACGATGGATCATCCAGTACTCCCTTATCTGATCGCCCAGTCAACGTACGGTTTTTATTATATTATATGCATGATTTCTCCATTTCAACCTTTTGGTTCTCTTTACTTTGTAATTTCTATCTTGATATTGAATCTGCACCCCAAAATAATGAAGATTTGAAAATAATCTGCTGTGTTGTGTATATAGACTGGACTGAATTTGAAGTGCGCAAGTCCTGGAATGCCAAGATTGGAAAGTGAAGAGAAGCTCGATACTAAAGTAAGTGTGTGTGTTTGTGTGTGTGTGTGTGTCTGTCTCTCTCTCTCTCTCTCTCTCTCTCTCTCTATATATATGTATGTGTGTATACATATTCCGTAGTGATAGACCCTCAAAATTCTGTGATTATGTTTAATCAGTTTCTGAATTTTATGGTTTTTTTTTTTTGGCAGCTGAGTTCACTTCAAGGTGAATTGTGGAGAGTGCATGAAGAGAATCGGAAGTTGAAAAATATGCTGGATCAGATCACCAAAAGCTATAACCAACTGCAGGCCCAACTGTTTATCGCTTTGCATAAACAAAAGCCTCAGGTAAATTAATTTGCTGTATATATGCCTTATTATTCCTTATATTGCTTTTCGTTTTAATCTTCCCGCAGGGGTATTTTCACAAGTAAATCTTTTGAATCTAAAGATATATAATTGCTTTGATAAAGAAAGCTTTATTTGTTTCTTCGCGTCTCTTTGCTCTTTTGTCTCTCTGTTTTAGTAAAGAAATGGTAACGTGCCTCACTTAAATTGGAAAGCGTGCAACCTATGGATATATTATGATCACTATGTATATATCTTCTTTCAAGTTTCAAACTCATATCACTGTGTATAATCGATACACTTTCAAACAATTCATCTTCTACCTTATTGAAATTATGCCTTGATTATGAATTATTATTATTTACTTCATATGAAATAATACCAACTTAAACTAAGAAAATAAGCACGTGACATGACTCAAGATTGACTTGGGCCCCGCCCTCAGATTTTAGTTGATACAGCACATAGGAAAAAGAGTGAGGGTTGGTAGATACGAATGAAAGTGTGTAGCCTTAATATGTTGTTTCTAGCAGCTAGCTAGATAAACAGCAGTTTTTTTAAATCATAAATTATAATATATACGCAAACCAATGCACGGCTTGGGATTTGTGAGACATATGGTTAAGAAATAAAAATATTTCAATAATGAGCTAAATACAGCGGGTATTGAACAGAATTTTGAAGCAAATGGGATATTGTCGGGGCAACAGATATTGGACCCACGGCCGTCTATCAATTTAGACGTGAATAATGTTTCGGTTTCGGACGATAAGACTCAAGAGCTTTCAGCTTCCCCTTCATCAAACAATGCGGAGGTAATGTCAAAGCAACGTGACCACCACCACCACCATCATTTGCCTGAACTTCTTGGAAAGCAAGCAGCTTGTCCTGAAAATGCTCTTGACCGTTCCTCTCAGAGTTCCAAGCTACAAGATCCCAAAAGCGAAGAACAAAATGCGGATATCCCTTTCAGAAAAGCCAGGGTTTCCGTACGTGCAAGATCAGAAGCTCCTCTGGTACTATTTATTATTCTTTCATACAAATACAATTTTCTTATATTTTTAATTTCATTTCTGGGTGGCTAACTGTGCGAAGATATGGTGAACGGTTTCTGCCCGTGCTTTTCAGATGAGCGATGGATGTCAATGGAGAAAATATGGTCAAAAAATGGCCAAGGGTAACCCCTGTCCTCGTGCCTATTATCGTTGCACTATGGCCGTTGGATGCCCCGTTCGTAAGCAGGTAATTAAATATTTTAGCTATTCTTTTTATGCTTCTAGGCCGATGTAACTTTTTTTTTCCTATATTTGGTTAACTAGGTGCAAAGATGTGCTGAGGACAAGACGGTGCTGATAACAACATACGAAGGGAATCACAACCACCCTCTCCCGCCGGCGGCCACTGCGATGGTGAATACGACATCGGCAGCGGCAGCGATGCTTCTATCAGGTTCAACTATGAGCAATGAAGCCTTAAGAAACTCTGGAGGGTACTTCTCTTCTATGCCCTACGCCTCACTGCCAACCCTATCAACCTCCGCACCGTTTCCTACCGTCACTCTTGACTTGACTCAGACCCCCAAAGGCGTCCAGCTTCACCGGGTACCGTCCACTGGGGTCACATTTCCCCTGCCATTGCATGGTTGCCCCCAGCTAATAGGGCCCTCCATGTTCTTCCCCCAGAAGCTATCGGCTGTGCCCGTAGTGAATCAGCTAGGGCAGCAACAACAGCCTTCTATGGTTGAGACGGTGAGTAAAGCTATTGCTTCTGATCCGAATTTCACTGCAGCGCTAGCAGCTGCAATTTCATCTGTCTTTGGGAGTAATATGAATAGCAATGGTGGAATTGGAAATGCAATTCCCCTTAACGGGATTCCCTTGCCGCCCGGGTCGCCTCAGCTTCCTCAGTCCTGCACTACATTCTCCACCAACTAATATGTAATTTTTGAGCAAGGATATATATACAATGGCTTTGTACGTGTACAGATCAAAGAGTGGATCACAATTTTATTATTTTGAAAGTTTTATATGTAAGAAAAAATTTATAAGATATGGGGCTCTCACTACCTGCCAAATGCATGCCTTGAGGCTACGACATAATAGGTCAAACTAATAGCAACAGAGACATCCAATATTACCAATTGATTCATTAGGAAACAAAAAAATCAAAATTTAATTGATATCTGAATTATCAATTATCACGATCGTCAATATATCTATTTGTTAGTGCCAGAAACGTCTAGGAGGAGGATGAATTAGACTTCTAAAATTTTATTTTGTTGGTTTAAATTCTCAAAAATTTGCTTGTGTGTGCATGTTAATATAATGTTGCTTGGGTTTTAGTATTAGAAGCTTCAATTTGAAAACAACTTGTCTAATGAAAGTACTATTGTGAAAAATTTGCAAACATACAAACTGTACAAATAATAATAGAATGAGTAAAGTATTATCTATAAAAAAGGATGATCAATTATCAATTATCAATTTTTTAAATTACTCTTATTATTTAAAAAATCCATGAAATTGAATTAAGTAAGCTATGAACTAAAGAACAAGTAAAATTCACAAAAATAAATAATTGAATTGTTTAATGATAAAGAGCTCTGGGATATAAATTTTAATATCACTTCCTATAAATAAATAAGATTAACTTATGCAACTTATTTTCATCTTAATTAACAAATAATTTTTTAATTTATGTGAAATTCTCCTTCAATATATATTGCATGTAGTTATGTTAAATCTATGTCTACTTTCATGATCATTGACTCTCACACGAACCTATTAAACTCTATAGAATTTAATGTATCCCTGTATATAATAACTTGACATGCATGCAACTTTGATTTGGTTAAGTAAAATCACTATCTCTAAAAAATTTACACTTAAATTTATTATTCAAATGGTCATCTATAATAATTCACCTTTTAATTTATCTCACTACATATTAAATTTCACAATAAGTGGCTAACAAATTGCAAAAGAAAATATAATTGTATAATAAATTAATTTGATAAAATGTCATTACGTGAATATCTCAGATTCAATCATATTCAATAAATATATCCTTTTAAACCCCTGATCTAAGGGGTATAACTAGTCATCATAAAAAACAAAATCTCAAAATAAAAAACTTATTGAATCCATAGCTAATAAGAAGAAAAGTGTAAGAAGAGAAAAAGATATCAATAGTAGTTGTAGTCTGTAAAAAGAAATATAAATCCTGATGTCATGGCTCTTCTCTAATGCTTCCTCTTGATTGAATCATCCAACAAGAATGCCTCTCAAATCGTTTTTATGATTCTTTGTCATAAGGTTTCCTAAAAACTTTCTAAAATTACTCTAGAACTTTTCAAAAACGTGTTTTTGTTGATGCACATGGCCAGAACATGCAGGGTATATTTGGTTGGAGGATGTAATGTTAAAGGAAATGTAAAATGTAAATAAGTTGGGATATGTGAAATAAGAAATGAGTGTTTTATTCTTACTTTTAAAAAAGTGATTTGATAAATAAAATAATAAGTATAAAGGTATAATAGACATTACACAAACTATGCGAAAGGATTACGTTTGCAATTCCACAAAGTAAACGGAGCCGTAAAGTTCTCTAGTTGCACAATCTAACCATGGGACTTATTGTCTGTGTAATTCCTTCCAAGTTTGTCAGTTTACATAGGCCATGTAAAACTACACAAAGGATCGATGTAATGTATTATCTCTTACTTTTTATTTTCTCTTGTTACACGGCCCATACCCTTTTGTATGGGGGGTTTTGTGATGCATTGTCCTAACTACTCTTCTTACTAAAACCTCCATAATTTACCTACTCCATCAATTCCTGATCAAAATATATGAAAAGATGCATGAGATGTAACAAATTTGGGGTTTGATAAGCTAACTTTAAAGCTTAATAATCATGTAATTTTTTTACTTATCAAGTACTAAATTTAATCTAAATGTAAATGCAAGTTCCTATACAAGTATGTGAAATAGCTTCCTAAAAAGATATCATGACTTTGCAAAATAATGATTGAATCAAAACATAGATTCTTCCAAAAGTGAAAATGCAAGAGATTAAGAGAAGAGAAGAAACACAATAGAATTTACCTTAGTTTAAACCAATGTGGTCTTACATTTAATTCTTAAGCACATAATAAGAAAGTTTTGGAAAATCACAAGTTTACAACCATTGAACGCTTTTATAGTCTTAATACAACAACTTGAATTTACTTAATATCCACTAGGATTTCTTCATGTTCCTAGACACTCTAATTAAATAATAAGAATAGTATAATCAATGAAGCACTAGCTCACACAAAACTCTCAATAATTGCTCATATAAAACACTCAACAACAATAACTCTTATACATGAGCAATCAATGAAGGCAAAATTGGTGAACATTAAATGCTTGAAAGAATCTTTTTTTTCACAACTTCTCTCATTCACTTTTAGAAAATTTGAATTGTTAGGCTAGAATCATACACACAGAATGTATGTAATCCAATGAAAGCTTAACAAGCAAGCAAATAGGTGAGAAGAGTAAATGATATCATTGTATATTCGTCCTTCTCTCTTCCACCATTCCCTTCAATTCACTTTGAACACACAAATGCTTGCTTATAAATTTACTCTCCCATAATATATTCCTCATGGATAGCACATCAAGTAAGCAACTCAATAGGTGAAGAAAATATGTATCATAATTAGTACGCAGTGTTTTTTCCTTTCTCTTCCCACCTTTTCTTCTTCAAGGCTGGCTCTTCTCTTTAAATATCCCTTATCAACTTAGTATGATTATTGCAGTTTCAAAGACATTCTTCTTTAGCTTTCAACTTGTTCCAATGGCTAGTTTATCTTCATTTAATGCGTTGAGCCATTTTTTGCTTCCTTAACATTCATTTGAATCATTGTCTTCTTTTCCAACGTTCACTTGGTCATTAAATGTTAAAGTTCCAATGTTCATGGCTCTTTGTTTCTCACTCTTTAGGTGTAGCTTGGAGGATTTAGTTTATTTTCATTTCTCCAGCTTTTGCATCATTTGAAATTTTGCATTTTAAACATTTAATGAGATGGGTAAACAAGCACAAATCACTTTTTCTAATTTTCATTTTCTTTTGTCAAATAGTGTACTTTTGTTTTGACAAGGAAGAATTTTGTCTGACAACCTTTTTATATACACTTGTTTTCTTTTTGTTCTTGGGTTTATGACTGGTGGACAATGCTATGTCAAAGAGGAAGATAGGAGCCCTATGAATATTGAATAATGCTTCACCTTTCCTTTAGCCTTGTGGTCAATATATGCTTGACAAAATGTTTTATGTATAAAAGACAAAATCACAAAGTTTTTTTTTTCCCGAAACATATCATAGGCTAGGTAGGATCTTTACTTCATTAGCCAATCCACAATTGATGCATTTTTCAGCTAATAAGTCATCTTTTTGGCCCAAATTATAGAACTAAAGTTTTGTAGCTTAGATCAAGCATTGTGGCCCAATTTGATTTTTTAAAATATTCTTTTTCTAGATATTAAGTTTTCACACAACACTTTGTTTGATATAATTAAAATTATTTAAAAATTCATTAGAAAATTTTATATCAAAACTATTGATCTCCCTAAAGCTTTTTTTTCCCAACTTGATAAATAAACTTAATTCCTTGCATTTTAAAATAATGCGAAGCTTGCACAGGTCATTCAATAGGAAACGCAGGATAATAAATCCTGATATCTGCAAACAATGCATAACTCAACTTTGTAGAGATTTTTGTTTTAATAATATAATAAATTCATGAACATTATATATATATATATATATATATTACAACATTGTAATCATTAAATATAAAATAATATTTTATTTATTTGATTAAAAATATTAATTTAAGTAATTATTTAATAAAATATTATTTTATATTTAATAATTATTATATCTTGATATTTTCAAATGGATTCATAGTATCATCAATAATTTTTTTTCTTAAACATGTGATTTTCATAGAAGCTAAAATATTCATTTTTTTTGAATTTGGGCTGCTTTAATTTATAGGGAAAATAATTTATTTTAAGTAAAATTTGGCTGTCCAGATTATTTAAAAAAATTATTTATTTTCTTAACTGGAATTTTTTTTTTTTAAATGATCTGAATAATCAGAATAAGTTCAAAGCAATTATATATATATATTTTTTGGGTTAATTAATTGAAACAATCCAAAATCTGTTTTCTCAGCAACCATCTGGGCCAACCATGACAAAGGCCTCATTAGTCAACGCGGCCCAAATTTCCTGGCACAGTGGAGTCCGTCAAAGCAATGTACTCATTCTTCGTATGGGTCCCACAGTTTTTGTCTTTAGTAATCAACTCTGGAATGCTCGTATCCGTTGGATCAGTTAACCCTTGATTAGTCGAGCGCCGTTCAATTTCGAAAAGCCCAGCTCGTCGACCGTTGAGACTTGGGATATTACTCAGAAGTTTGAAGGTCATGAACTTATCAGCAACTTGAATGAATGAAGTAGCTAAGCATATTTGCAACAGAATCGGGGTTTGCATCTAATTATTCCCTTCAGATCTCATAGATCATGAGACGCCATGGCTGGCAACGTCCTCTACACCCTCTACAGGTATCCCATTCCATTTATTTTTTCCTCTTTTCATTTAAACATGAAGCTTCACAGCTATATGTTACTTTATAGAATGACAATTTATTTCCTGTAACTGTAATTTATAGCATGCTGATGTCAAACGCAATTTTTTTTTTAAAATAAACTTTTAGGGCTTTCTCAATCTAAACTGCGAGCGCTAGAGTTTTTCTTTATTTGATTGAATTATCTTATCTTGACCAAATGTTCCGGACAAACCGTGAATTTAACGTTTGTGATTGGAAATCCGGCAGTTTGTGGGAGTGGCAATTTACAGTTTTCTGGTCGTGGCCTTCTATACTTTCCTGGGACTTTTCTTTGGAAACAGAAGTGCAGAGATTGTAATGACCGTGATATTTTCCTGTGTGGTAATTTACTGAATCAAATTTCGAAATTGGGCTTCGTTTTAATCTCCGATTTGTCAGAATTCACAACAGATTTATCAAATGTTTTCTTTCCTCCCATTTTTCCCCAGGCAATCTCAGTTATGCTTCTGTACATTAGGTGTACCGCTATTGACCCAACAGACAGAACCAGCTATAGGAAGAAGAGAAAAGTAAAGTCTAATGGAATTTCCAAGCTAAATTATGGGTTTATACTGGGACAGATTATCATGAGATTTTTCAGAAGGGTAGAAAGGAAGATGCTTAGGACATTCATCAAGAGGAAGTACCTAGATCCATGGAAGACAAGTAGCCAAATGGAGCCTTTGCTCCCATTTCCACTTGTCATGAAAGATGATGCCATTGCACCCAATCTAAAAGAGGATGACATCTCATTTTGCTTGCTTTGTGATTTTGAGGTTTCTTAATCTTGTCTATTTTTGAAAGCTTTCCCTATGCAGAAAATTTTCATTTAAAGCATTCCACCAAGTAAAACTCTTTTAATATTTGTGAATCAGGTGAAAAAGCACAGTAAGCACTGCAGAACATGCAACCGCTGTGTTGAAGGGTTTGACCATCATTGCAGAGTGAGCATTGGCTTTTGTAAACTTCTGTCCTGCAGTTTGTTTGTAGAAAGGGTTATTTGGCCATTTGATTATTGAGATATAATTGATTTTCTTTTTCTTCTCCCCCCCTTCTCTCTTTTTAGTGGTTGAATAACTGCGTTGGGAAAAGGAACTACACAGCGTTCTTTCTCCTTATGATTTTCGTCCTGTTAATGGTCAGTGGTACAGTCTGTTTCTGTTTCAGACCAAATAATATGTGTTTCAATCATATTGATAACTCTTTTCCATCACCGTTCGTTGCATTCACAGTTAATCATCGAAGGAGGCAGTGCAATTGCTATATTTATTAGGTGCTTTGCAGATAAGAATGGAATACAGAAGGAGCTTGAGAGAAAGCTCTATGTAGAGTTTCCAAGAGGAGTTCTTGCCACTATATGTGTAAGAGTTATCTGAATTCTTTTTGGGTATTCTCTGTATTTTGTGCTAGACTTCCATTTTCAATTTAATATTTATTTTAATTTTCTCTGGACCTCTTGAAATGCTACAGGTTTTTCTAGTTTTACTGACAGCCTATAGTTCAGCAGCACTGGGACAGCTTTTCTTCTTTCATGTGGTTCTGATACGAAAGGTGGTTTTCTTTCCTTCTTTGACACTATCAGATGCTACATCATCTGCTTTTGTTGAAAATTAGACAAATGAATCCATAGTTAAAACCGACTATAGACTCATTTCTCAAGAATGTTCTTCCTATTGACTTGTTTAGTGTTTAATACCGCAGGGAATGAGAACGTATGACTATATCCTGGCAATGAAAGAAGAGAACCAAGCCATGGAACTGGATTCATTTGATGATTCTGATTTCTCTTCAGACGAGAGCATTGATTTTGATTCACCTGAAAAGCCAACATTGATGTCAAGGTTTCTATGCAAAGGGCAGAAAATAAATCAGGTAGAAAAATCAGATAGCCTGCATTAGTTTTGCATATCATTTTTTGCTGTAATCCTGACTCTTCCTAACGAGATAGTTTATGTTGAATTTCAGAGCTCACGTGGGTTGTCTGTTAGAATTGAAGGAGAAACTGAAACTAAACCGAGTTTCCATGTCAGCATTAAACCATGGAAACTCATAAAGTTGACCAAAGAGAAAGCCCTATTGGCAACTGAGAAGGCCAGAGAAAGGCTTGTGAAGGAGAAGTCATCGGGGGAACAAAATCCATTGAAACCCCTTCCCTTGGAGACGAAATGTGGCCCATTGAACGCAGATGGAAATATGGGCAATATGGGATCTGGCTCTAATCCTTTCACGTTAAAAGGGAGGCTTCCAGGATCCCCAGGAAGGTTTTCAAGCCCAAGAAGGAGACATTCTGGCTCACCAACAGTCTTCACTAGCATACTGGCTTCTCCACAACACAAATACAGGAGCAGTTTTGATTTGAAGTTAACAGGTGTATCCAGAGAGCTTGAAACACATATTTCAAGGCAGGTTCTATGTTCAGTTATAAGCAAGGATGGAAATGAACCATCTCCGATATAGAGAGTGTATTTTGAAAGATTTGATTCTCAGCTTTTGAGAAAGATACCTTGATATGTCCATTCCTTATAATTTACACATGGGGTAGTTCTGGTCAGTGCACCTGCGGCTGCGAGTATGTTCCATTGGATCAATTCATTGTTATGTAAAGGCAATCCTGTCATTTTCACATCTTTCAAATCTTCTAAAACTTCCCTTTTCGAGCCATTTTTTTGAGCTTTGTGTAATTACTGTGTTTTCCTCTGTTTACTAGAGGTAATTAACAACTAACAATAATTATTGCCAAAAAAGCCAAGAAGCACCTGCCTCAGTCCTCTGCTGCAAATTCTCCAATATCCTTGACAAAATGGAACAAAATCAGAGTAACCTGATATTGCTTTTGAATCAGTGGAAACAAACAATTTTCAAATCTTTTTTTTTTTTTTTTGGGAAAGCTTTATGTAGCTAGAAAAGCAATACATGAAAAGAAATCATTCAACTCCCTATTTCTGACAAATCACTCAATTATTGTTACTGCACACAAGTTACAAGAAACAATCATCTCTCAAGTATCATTCCGCAGATCCACAACCAACCACAGATCAGCAACTCCAATCAACTCATGTCAGGAGATATTTTTCCTGTTGAAAAAAGGCAGCAATCAAATTTCAGCTGTAAGTGAACTTTCATAGCAAATGCTGTAAATTTCCTTAATTTTACCAAGACATTAACCAAGCACCTCTGTGTTCATTACTTGTACTCCCCAAGTGACTTGATAAATAATAACAGTCTGAACAATGCTCAGGGAATATTCTGTTCTTGAGAGGCTCACAAGTTTCTGGGGAGACCAAGTCAGAATATCCTTGAACGTAGGAGCAGTTCCATGGATAGCTCGAGCTCACATTGAGCGTAATGTTGAATAAGCAGATGTTCACAAAGTGATCTTCTTTTATACCCTCTATGAGACCTGCACGTTCAATGTTTTCTCCTATAACGTCCTTGATAGTGATCCTTTCTATTACAGGAAGAGCATTTGGGTCGTAAGAGTCATCAGGGTGATCTCCATAGAGACCAGTGAATCTGATAGCAATATCTACATTAGACAAGGTCATGTTAGAAATATAGACGTTTCTAACATATCCACCCCTTCCAGGAGATGTCTTTATTCTGATTGCGGTGTATGAACTGAAAAAATGAATGTTTTCTGCATGAACATCTGATACACCTCCTGACATCTCACTTCCGATAGCAATCCCTGCACTTGTTTGAGTTTTTCCAATGAGCCTGTGAATAATTATGTTTGTACTGGGACGGCCAAATGAAATGCCATACTCATCCCACCCGCTTTTGATTGCAATCAGATCATCACCAGTGCTTATATAACAGTCCTCAATGCATACATGGTCAGAAGAATCTGGCCACATGTAAAGTTGGTGTAAGAATCCTTTGATTTCTTTTCTTAATAAGAAGATAAACTGGAAAGGACAAGATCCACCTGCCTTATTTTACACATTTCATTTTGATTTTAGTCATATTACATGAATAACTAGGATGTTTTCTTGCTATAATGCACATATCTAGACCAGTGTGTCTTGTGTTAGTACATATGGAATTTTCTTGTCATGACAGATATCGACATCCAAGCTATATCAAGCATTTTAGGATTTTGGTTAGAATACTTTTCAGTCGACAATGACATAAATAGTAATACTTTGGAGCACAAGGGAGCGAACTCACCCGGATCAATCCCATCTGTATTTGGTGAATCAAGTGGTGCAAGGATTGTGACACTCTGAACTGTAACTTGGCTGTTCATCCAGAAAAACAGTCTCAAATCTCCCCCTAATCATGAAAGCTTCACTATTGCACATTTTTAAAATGCTAATGAAAGCACTAAAAAGTTCAGCAAATCAGGAAGGAAACATAAACTCAAGCCTTCTATCCACAAACCTGCAGTATACTGGGTGAATTGTCCAAAATGGTGAATTCAAGAAGGTTAAATTAGATATAAGAACCCCAGTTGAATTCATCAACTCCACCAAATGAGGACGGGTATAATCCAGGGTTTTGTTCCGAAACCTGCCCCACCAGATACTGCCTTGACCATCTATAGTTCCATTATTACCTTCATTGTGACACCAACGGCATCAAAAAACCAAAACCACATATATTAGGAAGATAAATCCTTAATGAGTATCACCAAATACCAACCTGTTATGATGACATCAGTCAAGTTGCGGCCATATATGAGGCTTTTATGCCTTCCACCTGGTAACTCTCTCCCTCGGCCATATGATGGTAGAGGATCGACAACTGGCCAATCCTCAAAGTTCTGTAACAAGCAGGATATGCCATTCAGTTCGTGTATATTATACTAACATAACTTGCCCAAAGATTAATATTAGTATGAAATGAAGCTCATTAACTTTGTATCTATGCTGAAAGAGAACTTCTACTTTAGATTTACTTTGGACAAGCTTCTGAAGCATAGGCGAGTTGCGGCTATACTAAATAAACTTGCTTTTTTCCTGCATCACATAATGTTACTTATTTACACCGAGAGGCCTACCGTTGTTCCAAGAATCACAGCATCATTGTCCAACCACAGAGTTAGATGGCTGATAAGATCAAAACTACCGGTTAGCCACCGGCCAGCGGGGACAAAAAGCTTGGCTCCGCCTTTGTCTGCAAACGAATTCAGGTAAAAGATGGCATTCTGAAATGCTTTTGTATTGAGAGTGATCCCATCTCCAACTGCCCCGAATTCGGTGATACTGACACTGTGAGGTCGAACCTCCTCCGAGTTTGTATGCTTGCAACGTGAGCTGCTCCACACTGTCCATGGGCTACAACTGATGAACAATGCAAGTACCAGAAGCACATTCGCCAGCTGAAAGACAAATGCTTCACCATCAGTTACTCTCGGACTGGGGATCTTAAGGGGACGGAGAGAAGATATTAAAAAGTAATTTAAACACTGTAGTGCCGAAATGAAAGCAGAAAGTATATGGACCAACTAAAATGCAAGAATGCTAAGAAATTCAAGCTCTAAAGTCCGACCTAGCAGAATTATAGACATTTCTCACAGGATTCATGCAATATCTCAAATTAAAAGAGTTAAAAATCCACACCGATCAGCTACATTTCGCCAAACAGTTAATGAAGCAGGAAGAGGTTAAAATGTCACAAGAGCAAAAGTGGAAAATTAATCACCAACTAGTTTTCCACTATGCCAAACCAGATCTTTACAGAACCTTGTTCTGTTGTAATTAATACAAATGCTTTCTAAGGTGTTATTCTTGAATCTTGATCTTTCTTCAAAAATTTGCTTTAGATCTTACTGCACTACCAAGCTTTGCAGGAAGAACTAACATTGGGACCTGTTCACGGATAATGTAGAAAGATCAGAAGAAGATAGAGAAAGAAATTATGAAAGAACTCACTGTTGAAGGTCTCCTCATATGACCGTGATCCGGCTTTCCCTTTTGCCCCAAAAACCTTACCAGATAGCCTTTTCAGCGACCTCCAAAGCCTCCTTCTGAGAAAGGTCCAGAGGCAAAAGAAAGCCAGAAAAGAAGAGTAAAGCAGGAGAAGAAGAGGAGGAGGAGGTATAGTTTATGATCGAATTCCCCGGGAAGACAACAATATGCAAGTGTGATTGGATGGGTCATTGAGAGAGCCACCACCACCACCCAAGTAAAATCATTGAAGGTGACTGTTCCTGCCCGCCAAAAATCTAGCAGTAGGACCCCCCCTTGCTTCTAAACACCTTCACTATGTCCCTCCCTCCCTTTCTTTCTCTATCTTCCCCTGTCTTCTTCCTTATGCCTCTGTCTCCCAAATTGGAAGAAACCCAGAAAGCTACCAAGCCTCAAAGAAAGGGCAGCTCAATGATTTTCAACATGGGATTTCGAAGTTATGAACCCATAAGCTACCGATTTTCCTATTGCCAAACCACTGACAGTGACTTTCAATTCTGAGAGACAATTTGATTGTACGGTAAAAGGTTTACACTGAATTTAGCTTTGCATGGAGCACCCTGTCTCTGTGTCTCTCCGCTAACATTTTTTTTAATCCAATTTCTAGTTTGTAGGCTCCGTCAAAACTCATATATCTTTAGACACTTTCACTGCTAATCATTTGTCCCCAGTATGTGTCTCTTTATCCTACTCAGATTGTAACCTGTTGATTTAATTTTCTTCCCAAAAAAAAAAAATTATACGGGAGGTGAATTATTTTTCACCGCGAGTAAATCGTAACGCAAACAAATTAACAAATACATCAAGGGATCAGAAGCTGCGAGGAACAACGGGACAGAGACAAAACTAAACCGTAAAAGGCAAAACCGGTTTCTGATCATGGGGAAGTGGTGGTGTCAGGCAAGTCATATGGTTCACAAGGCTGAAACAATGAAACGTCGTCGTGTAGCTATGGATCGGCTGATTTTTCTGATGTCTCTGAAGAGGGACTAAAATTATCTTGGCAATAAAAAAGCTCGCTGTTTTGTTCCGATTATAAAACTGGGATATTATACGTGATTGGACCGAATTAAACTTCGTCGCATATTGGCCAACCAGTAAATAGGAAATGACATTCTGATTCGTCGTTTATCCCCCATCTCCATCCTCAGATGATAATAAACAAATCTCTTTAACGCAATTTACAGTTCATGAATCATGAGCTGTCTGACCGATCCTCGTGTTACGCCTTTGAGTTTCTAATGATATCAGAATTGGACATTTCATACCCGTCGCCCAAAAATATATATATATATATTATTAAAGGAAAAAAATTACTTTAATTATTAGAATAAATTATATTATTTTAAAAAGTATACTCTACTTTTATGTTATTTTGATATATTACAACAAATTATTTTTTTAATTTGATTTTATCAAAAAAATTAACTTTATCATAATTGTAAGATTGTGATCTTAATTTTAATATAACAATAAAGATAGTTAAAATAATGTTAAGTTCTAATATAAAATTATAATTTTATTTTTAATATAATAATAAAGACAGTTAAATAATTTTATTTTTTAAAAATATATTATTAAAAATTACTTTCATTAATAGAATATTAATTAAAGGAGAGTTGTATATAATTTTTAAAACACTAAATATAATTTAAATAAATCTTAAGAAAAAAATAGTATAATTTACTCCAATCATTCTGTTACCATTCAACATTCTTATGATGAATACATAACATATTAGCATCTGCCAAAATGTGTTCTTTCTCATGAGCATATCCAACGTAAATTAAAGAATTTTTCTATTATAATAGCATATGCAATAATTATTTAATTTGTTCGAAATTTGATCGATTCAATATACAAATCACTGTCAAGATCCTATAGAAGATTAAAATATTATCGTTTATATGAATACTTTTAATTTTAGTTATATATAAAAAAGAAGTAATGAAATCAATTTCTTTTAGTCAGTGCTTCATATATATCTCTTGCACGTCATGTTTTGTTGTCGTTCTTTTTTTTATGTGAGACCTTAGACTTCGTAAAAGACGAGACTCACTAATAAGCCTAAGACAGAATTAAAATTAACAAAGCCAAAAAGAAAATAAAAGTGAGAAAAGCTCAAAGGCAAGTCCTAGGATTGTGCTTGGACCAAATGGAATGCAGTGTGTGTGTGGATGAAGGACAAAAAGAAAGGTAGTCAAGTTTGCTTTAACGTTGGAGAATGAAGGATTATGTTTGATCTTGGTGTGAAATATTTCATCAACTAATAGTACTAATAATCGATTATTAAGAAAAATATGTCTACAAAGAGGGGGACAAAGCCCAAGAACAGACAATATCAGAGACACAAAGTTAGCCCATAATCCCGTTCTCTGGCATGTGCAAGAAGGTAAAGTTAAGGTTTCAAAGTCAGGTATCCTATGTGCACTAAATTAAACAGTAACAAGACTCCATATTGGGAACAGGAAAACAGTATTTCAACGTTCCGACGCCGATTTAATGGCAAATGCTATATGTCATTTTCACGCACAACTCAACTACCCTCATTAATTAATTATAGGCCACGAACACGGTCTTATTCAGTCAGTTGTAATTTTCCATTTTATTGCTTTCGCAAGTTATTTTCCAACCTTGATATGGACAGTTGACTTGGTATTGAATAGTTGCTTTTGTTACGTTAATTAAGACCTAGGATCAGAACAATCATACTGCCAACTAGTTTTCTGGGTTTTTTTTTTTTTCCTTTTCTTGGTTCAAGCTCTCCTAACATTGTTTTAGCTTAATGCATGATTCATAATGATGATTCTTATGCATAAGCAATAATCAATTAAAACAAGACAAGGTCATTATCACTTGACAAGGCCTCGTTTTGATGATGTGGATCATATAGTTGACAAAATGAAAGATTAGACCTAACCCAATCTCATTCTGTCTTTTTCCCCACAAATTTTGCTCTGTGATTATATTATAGTTTGTGTCATTTAGCAACTACCCACTTTGCTTGTATAATATTGTGAGATGGCGTTGAAGGCATGGAGTTATGTAACATCAGTTTTTAATGGTGCTGCACGTAGTTTATGACTTGTGGTTTTAAATATTTATCAATGTGAATCATCTTTGAAATTAACAGAGTGGGTCCAATTCACTATAAAAGATTTAATATACTGAACTAATTAATTAATAGGCTCATGAACATGGTTTGACATGAAGTATAGAATCTTGGAAAATAAATATGACATAAAATATATAAATTCAATGATTGAGATTTAACTTTGCATTTAAATTTTGAACTACCTTCAACCAGAAAGTCTGAAAGTGATATGATCCACTTATTTGTGCTTGAACCAAATCTTGCTTTTACACGACAAATTCTAAATCCTTCCTACTCAGTACCTTTTTCCCATTGCTTTATTATTTAAATATTTTTGACAACGACTGGATTCAAATTCACATCACGTTGAGCAGACTCAGCACCATTAATGATCATTTAGCAAACTCATCTTACAGGCTGAACATCCATTTTACTTCACCCCATTGCCTCGATGATGCACACCCTCAACCAAATTTTATATATTTTAGAGACTGAATCGATTTGATATATACGAACATATGTCTACTCTGATTTTATCAAATAATTTTACACCAGACGTTACTTGTATTGATTTAACTCTTCATTTGAAATAATTATTATATTAGTCGCATGAGACAAGTTCAAGTGTTTGAGAGAACGGGAGTTTAGAAAAAAGAATACTAAATTTAATTTTTACTTTAAACTAAAAACTATTATAACGCTAGCCGTGAATTATTTTATTGAAATATTTAATATGAATGTGTTAAATTTTATTTTTAATTAAAAATGGTGCAAATCAAACTTCTAACCAATTTCCATCTACTATATATTAAATTTTTTCAAAATTCTTAACAACTAAAAAAGGGACAAGAAAGTAAGAGAGAATGAAGAGAAGGAATAATTCTCACAAACACACATACACATATTTGAAAGCATTGTTGTTGGTTAAAGTATAGTAACAATTGTTCAACAGCAGAGGTATGTAAAATCGAGTTATAGTCAAAACATCTTAAACTAAATACAATTGAGTAAAAAAAAAGAATTGTAATTCAACTAGCAGTTACAGTTGTTAATTTAATAATAAGCATTGGATCCAACAACTAAATTTTATGTACAATTACTTAGATATAACTAATCATAAATGATCAAGTTTAATTGTATAAATAATCCTAAGCTGTATAACTAGATGCTAACCTGGCTGGTTCTTCTTCTCGTTACAAATCTTCCAAAGTTTTAAAATAAGATATAATTTTGTAATGCCATGTTTGATAAGATTAAGAAAAATGGAAATAAAAGATATATTTGCATGTAATGTTTATTTTACATTATAATTATTACTCAATCATTATTTAACACTATCTATTAATTATTATTTAATCACTAAAAATAGATATTTTTTTTAAATTTTTATTTATATACTTAACTATATCAAATATGTTCTTCTAATACTAATACATAACACGTCTATTTACTATTTGTCTTATTAAAGGACTATTAATTACATAGGATCGGCAGTCTTACGTGTTAATTTTTTCACTTGTTTGGCCCTCCATCCTCAAGAAGTGGGAGCTAATTACCAACTTGATGGACCACACCAAGCAATAATCATAGGCAAAGCGACAACTTGCTCTCATAGTACATTGGTAACAATATGAACGATGGAGGATGCATCACCATCTCTTACTGCATGTAGTTTGTCAACGCTTTCCATAAAATACTCGATTTACCCACCAAAGAAGCCACTATTCAAAACCACAATTCAATATCTAAAGTGTTCTAATAAGGGCCCGAAATACTACACACGATCCAGTGTTATTCTAAATATTATTGGGTTTTAGAAATTTTTTTCACTAGTAGCTAGCATTTCTACTTTCTTACCGATAGATTTTCATGCAACTGAAAAATGGGAGTTGACAGGAAAGAGGTACCACAATATCAGAGATTTTTGTTTTAAAAATTAAACTTAGATGTAATTTTTATATTATTATTGTTAAATTTTTTTAATTTTAATATAATAAGTATATTATTTTTCAATTAAAACTATTATATATAATTTAATAAAAGAATCATACACTTATTTAAGAAAATTATTTATTATATTATTATCAAACAAATTATACACTTATTATATTTTAATTAAATAATTTAATAATAAAAATATAAGAAAACATATATATATATATATATATATATATATATATATAAACTCTATTTTTTCTATTCTTTGAAGGATTAAATATCTAGTAACGTCAAGCTAACGATGTTTCGGCTTTTGAAGATAAAATCGATCGCACCCCTTTATAAAGTACCTAGGAGTGATCATCTTTCCGGTAAGAATTAGTTTGAAATTATTGATGTGGCCTTTTTCTCTCTTTATTTTTTTTTCTGGTTTTTTGGGGCCAAAATTATTAATGCTGCTTAATGCCTAATGCGTGAATCAAAGTGGTATGCATATGTTCATACTGAAATTTTATTATACATGATAGCAGATTGTATATATTAAATTTAGAACAGTAAATTTAGATTTAATATATAAATGTTACTTGACTTTTTCACTGCAACAGAATAGGAATTGTCACACGGTAAGTTAGTTCTTTCACCTTATAATCTTAGAGTTGATAATAGTTTTGGATGGATTTAACACACAAGTTAAGATTAGAAATGAAATCTAACTTTATCTTATATAGTGCTGTATTGGAGCTCTCATTACATGTTTTAGTAAAATTTAATAGTCTACATTTTTAATAATAAATTATACTTGTTAATTTAAATATATGTTAAACTCAATTAATATATAAGCACTTATATAAAAAAAATTTAATCTTAAAAAATATATCTCAATAAATCAAATAAGCAACTCATATTTTAAAAAAATAAAATAATACAATAAATGTAGAATAATCTTTCCAACAGTATGCACTTACTTAAACTCAGCACATGGCTACTGTGATTCCTTACAAGTATTTTGCTATATTACACGTCATACAATTTTTGGTGTTTCTGTATATTTTAGTCAATTTGAATTTTGGATGTACATTTAATTTTTTTTTTAAGATATAAAACTCAATAGTTAGGATGTCTCCACTTTTGGACTTTTTTATTTTGTCCCAGTGTGTCTACACGAACTTGTACAATTATTGGATGAATAGTTATACAAGTGCGAGTGCTTAGAAACAAACACTTGACAAAATCAAATCGAGTGTTTTTATCTTTTGATTTTTATTTTATTTATGGATTATTACTGTTTTTAAATAAACTAATATAAATTTTTAAGTAAATTAAAAAATTTTATTTTTCAAAAGGTTAAATTGTGATAATTATTTTTTTAATCCTTCTAGTTTTATTTAATTTTTAATTTAATCTGTATAATTTAAAATTTGTAATCAAATTCTTATAATTTCAAAACTTTTTAATTGAATCCTTATCACTACACTAAATGCCCTCCATGCTTTGTTAAAACTTAAAATATAACTTGCACTCGTCATTTTGGCACTCTATCTTGGTGCATATTTAATAGGTGGCATCACGTGCATGGACAGATTCAGGGAGGCAAGTGGGGGTGGTTGTCTTCTACCATTGGCAGTTTTAAGCTTTTCTATTCGTTATGTAACCATTGTCGATAAGGGAAGGTGCCACGTCATGTAATAATTTGGCAGTCCCAAACTTTTTTAACTTTCATTATTTTTTGTAATTAGTCTTTACACATATTCCTCTCGTATCTTTTAACTTCCGTATAAGAGGTAGTTTATATAAAAATTAAGGATGTCCAATCTTTTTTCCAGGAGTTAGATGGCGTAATAATTTTGAATTAGGTATACATAGTATGAAAGTTCATTGTTAATTTGTTGGTTGGGTTAATGTTCTGGGATTGTACTGTAAAAAAAAAACAAAATAATATTGTTCCTTTTTTTTTTTTTCTCCTTGTCCAAGAACATTCCTTTCGGTAAAGAAAAAAATTCATTGCAAGAGCACTCATGAAATTGCTTAAATACATGGGGTGAGCGAAACTTTGATCTAACAGCAATATACATATATATATATTAAAGAGGAGTTACCTTAAGTACCATCGATGTAGCAAATTATTAAACCAGTACCTATTTTATAGATATGAATATGTTAATCTTTAATTTTTGCTCCCCAAAAATTATATCATAAATTTGTCCCTGATCCCATGAATCCCAATGGGCCCCTTTTATCTCCATCATCTACTATTTCATGGCCCCAAAGGACCTCAATGGCATCGTTCATACTCTTGACTAAGTGTTTTCAAAGCTTGAGAAGAATTTTCAAACAGCTAAAAGAACATGGAGAGTTGAGTGAGAGCTCAAAGCATTAGGAAGGAATTAGGAGAGAGAGAGAGAGAGTATCTATGATATTAAAGTGGTGTTTGAATACTCCAAATTTTAAGTTTGAGAATAATAAACACATTGTGTAAAATCAATATTTTAAAAAACAATTTTCCGAGTTAAAAGTATTTGTTGATATTAAAAACTTTTAATGTTTGGTTTTATACTATGTGTCAATCTTTTTCTAACTTCATAAAAAACTTTACATTGCAAACTTAGGAAAATTTGAAAGATGGGAGGAAGGAAGAAAGAGAAAGAAAAAAAAAAAATTGGCCTTTTGAGGAAGGGAGTGATTAAACAACGGGCTAGAAGAAAAAGAAAAGGAATAAAAAAAAGAGATATTCATTATGAGAGCAAAATGACAAAATCTTCAAGATATTGATACTTAATAAGACTAAGCTCTATTTGATCGTGTCGCACTAGTATTCTTTTTACATAACTTGGATAATGTCTATTATGTTTTTATATTTAGTATTCTATCTATCAAATCACTTTTTTTAAAATAATGGTAAAATAGTAATTTTTATCTTACCTACTTTTGCTTACCCATATTTTACATTCCTTTCACCAACCAAATAGAACATAAGAAAGTGAAACAATGGAAAAAAAAAAGAGTGAAAGAATGAACAAATTTATAATGATGATAGTATGAACATTAAATCGTAATAGTTAAAAAAATGGTGGAGTGCTTTGAG
This sequence comes from Erythrophleum ivorense, assembly GCA_026724425.1. NCBI lineage: Eukaryota > Viridiplantae > Streptophyta > Magnoliopsida > Fabales > Fabaceae > Erythrophleum > Erythrophleum ivorense. Next base: position 78,944,793 of record JAIUCV010000001.1, on the reverse strand, counting down.
CTTGCAAAAATAAAATCATAATTGATGCATAAAATAGAACAAAATCATTTTATATTTTTATTTACGACTTGTTTAGTATCTCAATGGAAAGTGAAATTAAAAAGAAATTCCATGTCAATTTTTGTTTGGTATAAAGAATCCATTGCGGTTAGAAACCTCGGTAGAAAGGCAAATTTCTTTACTATCCATTGTGATTGGAAACCTTAGTAGAAAGTCAAATTTATTTACTGTAACATGCAAATGTCATCAGTGTTGAGAGTTAAAACTTGAAAATACAATTTTTTTCCCTTTACACTACAAAGAAGCATTTTCCCATATGGCTAGTTTCTTTTGCAACACCTTATATCATAAACCATGAAAGTGGAGGCTTGGGTCATGTAGTAGTTGGAAAATTAGAATAAGAAGATGTTTAGAATTGACAAATCCAAAAGGAATTAGAATAGATATTCAAATTTGCCTTGACATTACAACCATAAGAATTCTTTATGTTGGCTTTCATCAAGGGATAGACTCTTCTTTGTTAAATTGGTGTATGATATCATACATCCTTTCAACTTTAATAGATATGCGTTCAAGTGGATGATGATTTGGATGGTTTGTGTCGGAAGCCATTACTATACTTGATTATTTAGTGTGAATCTTGAAGAGTGGGTGTTTCTTAATCTAAATTCTAGATTGGGTAACGGTTTAAATATTAGATGGAACAATTTCTATGGGATTGATATGTGGTGAGTCTAGCTTCTCAATAACTATTTAGTCTTTAAGTATGAAAAAAGTGATGTGAATCAACAAAAATTTTGTATGTTGATTAAAGAAACAGAGGAAGTCCGATTGCATCATTTAATACTTGATACTTACCAATGATAAAAAGCACAAAGTTAAAGTGGTAAAAGAAAAAAATCTTTCCTTTATTTTTAACAAGGACATTTTAATCTTTTATTATAATATACTTTTCATTCTTTAATATTTTCATCATATCAAACATATTAATGGAAATGTATCCTTTTTTTATTTCACATCATACCAAATGTTATCAACTTCATTTTTTGTTTCATTTAATATTTTTTTTTATTTTCTTTAAGAAAAATTCTATGTATTAAACAAACCTTTAAAGTATTTTTATAATTATAATAAACTACTTATTGCAACATTTTAAAGTGTTAAAATATCACTTTAATTATTGTTCCAAGCACCAATTCTCTAACACGCAATAGCCACAATTCTTGTAGATGATGGTCACAAATTTTAAAATCCCTCACTTGTAATTAGACGTGATCATGGGCCGAGAAGCCCGTTCGACTCGAAAAAAAAAGGATATGAATTAAAAAAAAAAAGTCTAAAAAAAAGATGAGCTCGTTTTTAAAAAGCCAGAATATTAAAAGGGTCGGACTTGGATTTTTTTTAAAGCTCGACCCGAGCCCGCCCATATTATAATTATTTTTATATATTATTAATAAATAATATTATTAGAACATTTATTTATAACTATAGATATGAATAAAAAAAATTATATAACATATATGATTGTTATTATTTTTATTTTTACTTATTGTACAATATATTATTAAGAATAAATTATAATTCAAATAAAATAAATTATTAATAGTAATATTATTAGAAAAATTATTATTTTGAGAGGTTTTACTATTTTCTTTATATATATATTTTAAGTTATTTAAATTTTTTGTAATTTTTTATGAGTTATTTAAAAATTAAAATAAGAATAAAAGTATGCCTAACAAATAATGATATATATATATATATGATATTTAAAATTAAAAAAAGAATTAAAATGTAAAAAAAAAATTATAAAATGGGTGACTTGGGTCTATTTTTATTGGGCTTGAGCTCAGTCTGACACTGTTCAAATAGTACAGAACCGGGCCTAAAAAAATTTATGAGTGTGACCCGTGATCAGATCTACTTGTAATGCGTGGTCAGAGAAGAGAGGTATATGATGGAGGAGATGGAAGGGTTCACATAAGATTCATGTCGTTTCATCTATTGAGGCGATCTAAGACGCGATGCCAAGATGATAAGTCATATATATATATATATATAACAAAGTACTAATAGCATATGAAAAGACTTAATTAAAAATTTTAAAAATTATAAGAATTTAGTTATAATTGTAAAATTAAATTAAAAAGTCAAATAAAATTATAAAAATTAAAAGAATGATTTAACCTTAAATTTTAAATAACAACTATCATTCTTATTTAATTGAATGTATGTATTTTCCTATCGCTTCCAGAAGGTGAAGCCGTAAAATAATAACAGCGGCCTTCCAAATCTCCCCATTACAAAACACGAAGGAAAATATTACCAAAAAGAAAAAAATAACAATCTTCTTCCATCATCAAACGGTAAATTTCAAGATGTATATACCCGTGCTTGCTGGATGAGGTTAAGGATTATTTGAATACCAAATTGGATAAAAATAAATAAATATTTATAGAATCGATGTTAACGAGGAAGTTCGTGAATGATTGCTTAATGCTTATGTCAATGATATAGGGAAAGAAAGTTAACAGTACGGCCATGATATTAAGGATCATTATGGATCACCGTTAAGTGGTCAGGATAATTATAAACTCGCTGAATTATGCTATAATTTCTGGAAGGAAAAATTTATTGATATTCACAGTATGAATGATTTACTTAGGATTAGGTTTAAGTGTAAATTCTTATTTTTTTAATCAAAATTTTAAATTAAAATATAATTAGTATATAATATTTTAATAATAATATAATAAACATATAATTTAATTGTAAAATAATATATTTATTTGCATATATTATATTTATCATATTATTATTAAAAATATATTTATTATATTTTAATTAAAAAATTTGTTAACAAATATATAACCATTTACATATAATTTTTTTATTTACTTAACATAATTTATTAGTTTGATTCTAAATTGATACAGCAGTGCAATTATTCCTTCAAAAGTGATAATCTTATATTTATAGAGACATATATTTTAATTATGACACAATTAATTATTAAATATCAAATAATATTTTGTGTATTTTAATAAATTTATTAGTAATAATTATATTGATTAGTAACCTAAAAAGTAAATTAATTTTTAAATTATTAATTATTAAATAACTTATTATTTTAAATAATTATTTAATAAAATATTATTTTATATATTTAATGATTAATTGTCTGATACCTAAAAACTTATTTTCTCCCCATATTCAATACTTTGAACTTTCTTCACAAAGGATACTGTGCGTTTCGTTGAAGCACACCTATCCCTGCATAAAAAGAAACGCACCGTATCCATTCTCTTTCTGCCAGATCACTCCCACTCTCAAATAAATTAAAAAACTTGCCCTAGTTCCATTAGCGGAGAGCAGGACGAACTTGGGGTAGTCAAATTCCATCCGGCACTGCTGTGTGCTCTGAGGTAAACCTTCGACCTTTGCCTCTTATTTGTAGATTGCTAGTTCCTTGATTGTTTGTTGTACTGAAAATAGTGATTTCGGGAGTAAGATTATCTTGTGTCCCAAGTGACTTTTGTGAATGATTTCACTCTTTCTTCCTTCTTGCACCGCTACTGCCTTCTCTCTTCTCAATTGACCGTTCACTCTGTAATCAGATTCAGAAGCATCAATTCCAAGCTCTGACAATCTCTCCTCCCGTCTATGGTGGCTCAATATACTTGTTTTCATTCTTAGACTCACTGTTGTCTTACTCATCACAATCTTTGTCGAAGATTGATGTTTCGATTTGTTTGTATGAATTATTTTTGGCTGCGGTTTTTTTTCCACATTTGCTGGTTCTCTATTCTATTAGCCCTCTCTGTATGATTCTGCGATATTTTTGAAGCATTTTATGTAATTAATTTATCGACTTTAGTATCTGATTCTATAAATGGGTTGTTGATGATGACGCTGAAAGACTTTTAGCAAGACGTTGCTTAATCAGTTATTTAAAGTAACAAAACAAGATAGAGTTATGGATATTTATGAGATCACGTTGTATTGTCCAAAATGCATTTCAATGGATTTGAGTCATTTGACTCATGTGGGAAGATTGAACAGACTCTTTGATTTATTGCTTTATGGTTGGTAATTCAGAGACTATTTCATGAATTATTATTTCATCGTATTGTCATTAACCCAAAAAAAAAAATTGTGATGGAGCTTAGCTTTTGGTATGATATATTAAGAAGAAAAATTTCAGCACTGGCTCCTTTCAAGTGAAGGAGTAGGCTGACTAAGGATTACAGGCTAAAGAACACCAAAAATTCAAGAAAAGAAAGAAACACCCTTGACTTTCGAGAGGTCAGGTCCTCTCCAGCAAAATCAGCAACTGCCTACCTTTCTCGCAGCTCTCCTACCCCATAATATAATTCCCCGCTCCCCCTCACGCATTACACACCTGCAACATGACAAAGTTAGTTAGTACCCATCAACAAATTCCTCTTTTACCTCCCCAAGCTGCCAACTCACTCAACCCTTTATCTGTTTTCAATTCCTCCTCACATAAACATTTCCCCATCTATTATTTTGCTTTTGTTGGCTGCTTTGGGCCTTCTCTTATACACCCTACAAATAGTGAGTTCATCAGTTTGGCAACGTTTAATGAATTGATGAGTTAAGAGGACACCATATTTGCTGGGAAACGCTTTTGAAATTTTAGCAGATTGTTGCATTCTATTTTTTTCTGTCTTCTAAGAAATTATTATGATATTCTTGAAATATTATTGAATTGTTTATGATATCGGGCTGATCTCATGGTCCAACCATGGTCAGACCTCTAGCCTGTGACCTGGTCCATTCTCCAAGTCACTTAATGGGTCTGATGTGCTTTGGTCTTCTGCTGAACCTAGGAGTGTGGAGAGTAGACCATGCCTCATAAAACTAGTTGCAGAGCTCCGAAGAAGCATGGAAATGACTCAAATTTAAGCTTAGCTTCTCTAGAAAAAAAGTATGCGGCCTTTTTTTTTTTGGGTTTTTAGTAATATCCTATTGTATAGTTCTACTAGTAGTTTACCGCACTTGTGAATGGTTATTAACTTTTTATTCATTGTTTTGTTGCTTCTGTCTTCCTTCTCCTTTATTATTCTTATCATCATTTTCATCAGTTAAACTTTGTTACAATCTACAGCTGCTATGAAGGAGAACGTCTCACCAATCTGTTGCAGTCAATTCACAGGTAACATATTCTTCCAATTGCGTTGCTTCATATTTTGATTCCAACTATATTCATAACATGTGTTACAAACATGATCTGCTTGATAATGTTGTTCGATGAAGCTGAATGAAAAATCAACATTTTAATGACTGAACTACCTCTCAGTTGTGCAAATATCAATTGACATGCTTCTTTTCTATTGATTTTTAAAATGAAGATTCTGGTGAACAGGGAGATCGAATCAGCAAGAACCATAGATGGAAGTTCCTTACCAGAGAAAATATGGTTAAAGGTTTAGCTTCTTTTTTTTTTTTTTTTTTAATTTTTTGCTAAAGGTTTAACTTCTAATTGGTTTAGGCGAACTGCAGAAACTTATGAGCAATATTGGGAGGAAACTTGCATAGTTATATAACCTTTTTGTGATTTTCACCAGCAACAATTTTCTGTGGGTGTCAATGATGTGACTCGTGTCCTTGAGCGGATGGCACCATGCACTGGATTGGGAAGCTCTTCTCAACTCTCCCCCTTAATCAGTAGCAATAATAAAGCTTCTTCAGTCAAACTTCAGGTTGGTCACCTCTGTTTTGCTATTTATAATTAATTTATTTGTTGATTATTTACTCAATTGTTCAGCACCTGCATTATTATTAATTTTTTAAATAAGTAACTGCATTATTATCATAGTAGTTCACCACATTATGTAATTCATCACCATGGCAACGCTGTTTTTTAATCGCACATTTTAACTCTATTATTAATTGATTCTTTTTAAGCATGCGTAACTCATTAATATGGATGTTTTTGTCGCTCATAATCATATGTAACCTTTGTTCTGTTAAAAGAATTTTGCGTTCTTTTGATGTGACTTTCACAGAAGCCTAAAGAGACATTGCATTCTCTGTTATGCAGGTCGTGCTAGTAGCTTCTGACTGTAGCCCACGATGGCTGGTAAAGCATCTGCCAAGCTTGGCTTCATCAAGGAACGTGCCTCTGATCTTCGTTAGAGATAATAAAAAAGGTTCTTTGAGATTAGGCGAACTTTTAAAACTGAGAACTGCTATTGCTGTTGGTGTTAAGGTGATGTCCTGGCCTCATACTATACCCAGTAGTTTTTGTTCATATTATGATTTTGGGGAATAAAATTAGTTTTCTTCCAATAAATGCAGGCAAGAGGAAGCACGATTAACAAACTCTTCGAGAAAATCCTTCCAGGAGATGAAGTTGAAGTAGAACCTGATTGGCCAAATTCAGCTGAAATATCTGATGTGCGAAATGTTCAGGAGCCTGACGTAAAAGTAGACATGCAGTCATAGATCCAGACAAATTCATGCTCAGTGATAATCAAATTTTGCTAGGATTTTGTCACCCAAAAAAACAAGGGGTTTTTCAGACTCGTGTCTTTTAAGTTGTATTGCAAGATCAAACTGTAAGGGGCCGTTGCTTCCCTTCTCACTTTGTTAAGGAGCATCCCATTCCGTTTTAATGAGTATCGGGAAAAAAAAAAGCATAAAGTTTGTATATTGAGAGTCGCTACATATCAGACTCCATTTTAAGCATTTATAATCTCTTCATGTGCACCTATTCTATTGGTGAGGTGCCTCATGAATTTGCTAACTTTGTATTCAACATTTATACGGCCCTACCATCAGAGATCTTCACAGTAAATGGTTACAAGAGCTTTACAGGTAGTTCAATCCGTTGGACATCTTGATGGAATCTGGAATGTGGGTGCATATTAGCATCCTGCGCTCGCTTACGAACTGGCACTTGATGCTGAAGGCTCTGCAGTGCTAACTGGACCAGGGTTAGTATTTCCCCGACCACGTGCTTTAAGTTTGCCCGATTTCTGATTCCCCATTTTTTCCTGATCTTGCTTTACCAGCACTGGTTGGAACTGCCAAAATTAATGGTTGTAATCATGTAAAGCAGATAAGGTGGAAAATTCGGGAGCTCAAAACAATATAAATTCATACAAACCTGATATATAGAATATATAACATTTCTTCTTATCTGTGCCATCATCTCTAAGAAAAGGTTATAGCCTTCAAGCTTATACTCTATAAGTGGATCCCGTTGCGCATATCCACGTAAACCTACAGCTTGCTGAACAAATTTAAGTGCTTGCAAATGTTCCTTCCACAGGCGATCAATGTTGCTCAAAATAAGGAACCGCTCAGCTTCTTTCATCAATCCGGGTGCTTGTTCCTCCACAACATCCTGTGGCAGCATTTGAAGCAGTAAAGAAGGACGAAATGGAGAAATTGGAATATAAAGTTCAAATGCAAATAATCAGTTACTAAACATCCATGATTAAAGATTTCTCAAGGCTGATCCTTTGCACAAGAATTTCTGGGAGAAGACAACAGGATGCCATAGTCCAAGCACGACGGTGCAGGAATATCATAAACTAAAGTCTGATCATCGAATAAATTCACTGACCCTTTTCTGAAAATAGGCTTCGCGGCCGCGAAGTTGGAGATAATTCTGCAATCCCTTGTAATCTGAACACTTGCTTCTCAGCAAATCGGGGCTCAGATCATTCAACAGGTAGCAATATCTGAAGAACATTTATCTTGTGTTAGCAAAACTACTAGAGCCAGATTAAACAAAGACAACACTAGCCAACACAGCAACTAATATGAAGCATGACAATAGGTTTCCAAATCAAAGATAATAAAAGAATATCTAGATCCTTGGCCCAAAATAAGAAGAAGCCCCCAATATCTAGATCGTATATGAACATGCCTATAAGAACAGAATCAAAGCTCTGCATAAACCTCACAAAGAAAGGTTCCACTTACTGCTGAATTTTGGCAATAAGTTTTTCAAGATCCCAGCTGTCTTTTGGATCATCGGAACCAATGTTGGCCTAATTCATCACAAGATTGCAGATCTTAGAACTACTCCAGATCTTGTACATAATAACGGTACACCACAAGGGGCGAGCAATGAGAAGCATGGTTAAAGCAAAACATACCTGTAAAATGTCATCCATTGTCAATTCTGCATATTCAATAAGAAGAGATTGAAGATTGTCGGATTCAAGGGCTCGCCTTCTCTCAGTATAAACACGGTCTCTTTGACTGTTAAGGACTTCATCATACTCAAACAATTGCTTCCGAATATCAAAGAAATAGTTCTCCACTTTCCTTTGAGCTTCGTCCAATGCTTTGGTCAGCATCTTGGACTCAATGGGTAGGTCCTCAACTCTGAAAGCTCGCATTAAACCCTACAAATCAAAATATTGAAAATGTATTAGCAATCAAATCAAGGGTCGCAGCAACACCAAGAACAGCTACCACAATACCTGAATTCGGTCTCCACCAAATATCCGAAAAATGTTATCTTCAAGACTCAGGAAGAAGCGTGAACTTCCTGGATCACCTTGTCTCCCACTTCGACCACGCAGCTTTATGGATACAAATTGAAATTTTTAAGATAAGATGTTTCCTTCACAACATTGTTTTTTGTAAAAGGTGTGGATGTAGAGGGATTAGGAATTTAGGATGGCTGAGAAATATATTTTTTTAAAACATAGAGGATATGCAGGCTGTACAAGCTGTTCTCACCCATCCTTGCCCCAATAAAGAAAAAGTAAAGATAAAATAAGAAACCTGATTATCAATTCGCCGTGATTCATGGCGCTCTGTGCCCACCACATGCAGTCCACCAGCTGCCACAACCTGCAACCACTATGATAATTATTAGAAATGCATAACAGAATAAATCAAGTAAATTATCCGTTAAGGAACAAGCTGACCTGCTTTCTTTCTTCCTCAGTGTAGACCTTATATTCTTTAACAATTTCCAGAAATGCACTCCGCAGCTGAGCTATGACTTCATCCTGAGCAGGACCCTACGCAAAGATTTATATGATGATGCCATTTTGGTTACACAGGATGGAAAACTCCCAGAAATTTGAATTATGAAGGAAGCATCACTTACTCTTTTCATCCCTAAGATGACTAATTTCTCAATTTGGTCTTCCAGGGTGTAACCCTCTCCATTTAGTCCCTCAATAATTTTCACCCAACCATTTTGGTCCCTTTCGAGGACCAAATAGAGAAGTTAGTCTCCATGACTTTGACAGATGGAGGGACAAAAATGATTGGGAATAAATTATAAAGGGAGGTGGGAGGGTTACACTTTGAAGGACCAAATTGAGAAGTTAGGCACCTTTCAGGGACAAAAACTGTAATTTACTGTAAATCCATCATTCAAGCTTTCTCATTTCCAATGTTAGTTTAACAGAAAAATTAATCATCATCAGATATTGTCACCTTTTCACACGAGTATGATAGGCGCTCCTCTGCTTCAAGCTCAGTCAATGATCTCTGACCCCATGTTCTAACAGCTAATTGCACAGCTTCCTCAGCCAACTTGGCATTTTTATCTGATAGTTTGCATGGGAACAACTTCTCATTCACCTGGAAAATGATATATGTTGAGTTGCAGAATAGAAATTTTAAAATTATAGCTTCTTAACAGCAGTATTATTTAGCTGAAGTAACAGCACTTATAACAACAAGAAAACCAAATTCCATACCTTCCATGTCTTCACCGGAGAAGGTTTCTTTACTGATACAAAGACTCCCTCAGCTGGCTTCACAACTCTGCAATCATAGTTTCAGAAAGAATGTAGCGAACCTTCCAAGATGGTAATTATTAAACTTTCAAGGTGGCTGCTCAAGGAATACAACTATGAAAATTGTATATCATACTTTAAAGGCGACTAACTACAAGTATATGGTGCCTCAGTGATAAAATTACCTCGGCATCAGTATCTCACGAAGCTTCAATCTTGCCATAAATTCAGCATTACCACCAAGAATTATATCTGTCCCACGGCCAGCCATATTGGTAGCAATTGTCACAGCCCCAAGACGACCACTCTGTGCTACAATTTCTGCTTCTCTCTCGACATTTTCTGGTTTTGCATTAAGAACCTTTAAACAATACATATTTCATTAAATTAATAAAATAATAATATAAGAAAAAAGGTTACATATTGAAGAGTCATAGGTCTATGTTAGCGACACTTGGGCTGCACTTTGTTGAGAAACTATCTTACTCGGAAAAATTTTAGTTAAAGCAGGTTTCATTTGGAAAAATAACTTTTCTCACGTTTGGCCTACTTTCCATAAAGACAAGAGAGGTCTCACCTCATGCAGAATTCCAGCTTCTTTCAATTGTTCAGACAAAGAATCACTCTGTTCAACACTGGTGGTGCCGACAAGCACTGGGCGACCAGTTTTGTGCATTCTAGAAATTTCCACTACAACTGCACGCCATTTCCCAGTTGTTGCCCTAAAAACTACATCAGACTCATCCTGAAAGACACCATCAGGAACTATAAGATCAAATAATTTAGTAGAACATTTTTTTAACATGTACCAAATCTATGGAGATGAGCTGTAATGGTTCCCAATATTAGTAGTGGATTACTTTTAAGGGATTTAATCCACTCTTCCTCCCTTCTTTGCATGAGTAAAGGAGGGAGGAGGAGTGGATTACTATTAGAAGTTTAACTTTGCATGAATAACCAGCAGTTCATGAAAGTGCTGCATATAGATGGCAAACAAGAAGAAACCTTTCTTATCATAGGCTTATTTGTCGGCACAATTGTGACTTTAAGCTTGTAAATGCTCTCAAATTCCGTGCTCTCAGTTGCTGCAGTACCAGTCATTCCACATAGTTTTGGGAACTGTAAAAATGAAGATCTACAAGCATCACAACAGTAACTAAGGCAAATAAATTATCAAATGATTATTGGTTTAATCAATTCAGATATACTCCCTTCGGTTTTGTATATAAGATACTTTTTTGTGATTTGATTTGGTCTTATATATAAAAAACAAACTACTATATTAATTATAGTATTCCAATTATGCCCTTCATTAAATAAGTCATTTAAATCATGAATAGTGGTGGTCATTAATTTCGAGGAGAAAGTGCACATATTAAATAAGAGTATTTTTGAAAAATAATTTTTATTTGAGACAAAATTAAAAAAATTAATTACTTTTAACTAACTTTCTTAATACTCATAAATTAATTATTTGTTTCTTATATATGAGACTAGAGGGAGTAACATTTTCCAACCTGCAAAAAGAAATTCTGGTAACTAATTGAAGCCAGTGTCACAGTTTCATTTTGAATGGGCAGCCCTTCCTTTGCTTCAACTGCTTGGTGAAGTCCATCACTCCACCTTCTCCCCTACCAATCAAGTAAATAAAATTACTTGAGCCTCGAGGGATCAACAGAGTTTTGCTCCCCTCTTATAATCTGAACACATGAGATACTCCATCATCTTAGTTTCTTTTATTCACCAGCAAGAACAAGTTTAAAAAAATCCACTTACATGCTCACCACTCGCTTGTTAAACATAACGTAGCATGGAGCAAGTAGCACAAGGCAGGAATATCCATTGACACATAGTTTGTCTTTCAGGAAAGGTGGTAAACTACTGTTCAGGTGCAAACAAATGGAAATAGTTTGCGTTGAACCTTCAACCCATATCTGGTGGAATTTTATTAAAATTATTCTGACAGTATTAACAAGGCCAGTTTATAATTTGCTTGAACAATTGGATCAAAGATTTTATGGGCATATATCAATCTTTAATAATTAGATTATAATGATATTACCATTACAGGAAAATTGTCACAGCTTAGCCAGTAGAGGGTGCATTAAGAATTTAATATTCTTTTGCTTGTCAGCCATAATCTGCAACGATGCATTGTCATTATTTAAATAGATTTCTGATTAGTAATCTTTGTATGAAAGAAAGGTCAAGATTGCAAGCATAATAAAACATAAGATAAATGCCACTCAAGAGAATGCTATAGTTTCTCTAACTAGTATCTTATTGACCTTTCCTTCACCGGTTATTTGTTCACTGGTATAAGATCAAGTAGAATCTCTAAGTATCATCCTTGTCAAAATAATTTAAGGCAATAGAAAGCAACATCACTTTCAAAAGAAAGTTATTTATGTAGCACCAGGATAAAGAAGGAAGTGTCAAGGATCAAGGATCACCACTTAATATCACATAAATGATTAGGCTGCACTGAAAATTCTCTGAAACATATACCTTATAAAAACATACCCAAACTATCAGAGAAAAATATTAATCTGAGACAGAATTTCAATCATAAAACATAATACCTGCATAACTCGACCAGTAAATTCATCCACAATTAGGACCTCTTTTCCACGAATTATGTAATTTACATCTCCAAGAAACAGTTCTTTGGCTTTTATTGCATTTAGGACATATGAAGCCCACTGTTCTCGAGGATCATATAAATCTTTGACATCCAAAATTTCTTCAGCATCTTCATAACCCTGTTCAGTGAGTAAAACCGTTTTTTGTTTTTCGTCCACCTACAAGAACAATTTAAGTAAAAGAAAACCAAGATTACAAATATCCTCTGGTTATTATAAACTAAGCATCTACTCTGTTCGGCAAAATCGAAATAAATTATAGTCATGACAACAACTTGATTTAATGCTTGAATTTCATTTGCCCAGCCATAAAACAAAAATAAAATTTTCATAGTTATTTTCATTTTTCTGAAAAAAAATTATATAACTTGTTATGTTTTTGTTTCCATGCTTTTCAGCATCAACTCTTTGTACTTCATCCATATGTGAAATTACACAAGAACCCCCCTGCTGCCAGTCTCAATAGTGAGCAGCTAAAATTCATTAGCATCACAAGGCAGACAATGAAACCAGGAAACAAAACTAAAGGTCAAATTTACTGTTAAAACCACACAAGCATTCCATTCTACATAATATTTATAAAGCCTATTCCTAAAACTTCTTGCACTTCTACCTCAATTACTTAGGGCCTCATTCCATCATGTTACCCCTTTCTTTTCCTTCCACATTATCCATGTATCATAAAGTCAAAACCTCAACAAATCTACAAAACTTGTGAAACAATCATCTCTTTTGCCCAAGTCTACATCCTACAAGATATCCTTTCCCAGGGACCATCGCCCCCTATTACCATGTTTTCAAGAAGCAGAAAAATTTAGGTCAGTGGCATTGTAGTCCCATTTATTGGTTTCTTTTTTACTATGTTCTAATGTAAGGATTATAGGGCTGATGATAGATGGTGTAACGGGATAAAAATGCATCTGATAGAAATTTTCATCCTCAACTATCATATAAAAATCGTCTCAGTTTAGGAGTGAGATATAACCAATTTAACACATTTGATTTCTAGCACCCACAAACCTAATAAGCAGCCTAAACCAAAGTTTCTTACCAGACACAACAACCAAAAAGTGAGCTAAGCAATGTACAGAAAGAAAAACAAAGAGTTTAGCAATAACTAAGATGATAAACCCTCATATGATGTTAACTATAGATACAATGAATTTCCAAATGTGAGCATAATTTAGCAGCCTTACCGTGTAATGTATATCTTGTTCAAAGGCTGCTGCTATTTTTGCAGCCTTATAATACCGATCACTGGGTTTCTCTGCAGGTCCTGATATAATGAGAGGAGTTCTAGCTTCATCAATAAGAATAGAATCAACCTCATCAATGATACAGTAATTAAAGCCCCTTAAGACAAGCTCCTCTACATTCTGCACATTGCACAAATTAAAATTCAGCTTGATATTAAATGAGTTGAAGTTAACTATTACAAAGTATATACTAAATGAAGAAATATGTAAAGGAAGAATCACTTTCCGTGGCAAGGTTGTCTCTTAAATAATCAAAACCAAGCTCGCTATTGGTCACATATGTTATATCACATAAGTAATTTTCCTTTCTTTGCTCGCTTGTCATATTCTCTGCCCAAAAAGCAATGCTATGTTATACTGCAAGGATATAGGTTCAAAATTTGATCCATAATAATAAATTACTGTTGGGGGGGGGGTGAAGCCCCCAAATAAAGCAAGGCCAAGTTACATCAAGAATGAATGGACTTTTATTGAGAAATGAAAACAGAGGCAAACAACACAATTAACTCTGATAGTAAAGGAGACAATCTTTATTGATCAACCTCCTCCTGACTGAAAATCAATAAATTAGATTTAAAAGGATATGTAACCAAGAAAAAGGGGGGAACTGAGGAATGAGACATACGCTGGATGAGGCCAACCTTCAATCCAAGAAAGCGGGGAACTTGACCAACCCACTCACAATCCCGTCGGGCCAGATAATCATTGACAGTAACAACATGAACACCATTCCCACTTAATGCATTTAAATAAGCAGGCAAAATGGCAACCAGGGTCTTCCCTTCTCCAGTCCTCATTTCAGCTATTTCTCCCTTATGAAGAACCATGCCACCTACATGATCAGAATTCAGGAAAGTAATAAAATTTCCTTTTCTGTATACATATTAAACAAAGAGAAACACATTTTATCAATAGCATGACTATAAAATTTATATATAATATCAATGAAGTCCCACATTTGGTACTTACAAATAATTCTTATGGTACTTAAATGGTATGATTCTTCTCCTTTACAAACCGGTTTTGCAGGGTAGGTTCCCCATACTTGCTTAGATCTCCATCAAATATGCAGTGAGGTAAAGTTAATTTGAAAGATATGACAGACATGCCTCCCTCCCCATTATATCCAAAAATAAATAAATAAACAAATATGAGAACAATTTGAAGAGTTTGGGTCTGTCGTAGTGAATACTTCCATGTGTTTAAAGTATAGACCAAGACAAATTAATAGAATATGAAACGAAAATCAGAGTATTAGCACAAAATCTTGGTTTTCCATTTTTAGAAGTTTTAAAATCTTACAACCTTAAACAATTTGTCGTAGGAAATAAAGTGAATGAAGACTCGTGTCAAATTTACTGAAACACAAAAATTTTGTGACAGAGGCACTTGTATTTTCTCAGACGTAGTTTGATTAATTATAATAATCACGTTTTTTCAAAGTTAGTCACTAAAGTTAGGCTCTTTTCCCTGTTGATTTTTCCCCCTTCAAAAAGATTTATATATAGGCTGTGTGTGGCTGTTGAGTTCCTGCTATAAACCTCCATTTGTGTCTGTATAAGTTAATTTTCAAGTACTTCAGTTATTTGTGACCAAAATGAATTGCATTCACATCGAAAACCCAAACAGTTCTGAAGATTTAGATGTCTACATTAAATACTAACTTCTCATAAGATTTTGTACCAGAAATTCAGATAAGCATGAGCTACACTGAGTTGTAATTAAATGTAAATTTGCAACAAATCGCACAAGAAAGATTTACCTATCAGTTGGACATCAAAGGGTCGAAGGCCAAGAACCCTCTTTGAAGCCTCTCTTACAACAGCAAATGCCTCCTGCAATAGTCTTCTTTTTTTTGGTCACATTCCAAAGCAACATCATCTCTATTATTGATTATATAATAAACGGAGAATCTGTAATAACAGCTGCAAGCGAACTTTTTGGTTTAGGATTGATTTATCCCAAGCTATACCACTATAATTTCCAAGAAATGGTGAAAGGCAGGGAATAGGAGTTTAACAAATTTCATAACATACGCTGCATCTGTTTCCCCACTGCAAGAGAAAACAAATCAACTTTCCAATTCTACCCAAACTACCCCGCAATCCTATTCCTAGAGTACCAGAGAGGCAAATTTGAGTGCCCATATACGTCAAGGGGGAAAAAAAACACGTTGGGAGAAAAATCATGATTTTACACTCACAGGTAGGAGAGAATCCAAAGGTTCGCCCTGTTGTGCCCGTTCTCTCAATACAAAAGTCTTCTCCCTCAGTTCCGAATCGGACAATGCAGATATCTCCGCTTCCAATCCATTGATGGCGTCAACAGTTGCAGCATACTGTTGCCTGGTCGACTCTCCGGTATCGGCACCTTTAAAAATCCCGCCCAATAAACCTCCCAGCGAAGCTACCACACGCATAGGCCGCGTTCTATTGTTATTGCTTGCCTTAGTCGATGCTTTGGATCCGGAAACCAACATTTGAACGTGTTCTATACCAAGAAAAGAGGAATCTGTCAGGGTCTTCTGGTAATAGCATTTCTGTCTATTCGACGTTTTGGAAGCACAAGGTATGGTGAGATAATGCTTCGCCAAAGGCGAGCTACAAAGTGACGCTGCCATGATTAACACAAATTAAGAGCGTTAAGTTGAATGTTCGATTTCTGAAAAAAATTTCGACGACTTAAAAGTGAAATCTCTCGACTCAGAAGCTCCTAATTTTATGTTCTTGTATATGTTCATGCTCTACTGGTTAGTAACACAGCCAACGGAGACACTCCCCTGCATCTCGTGGATATTGGATAGCAAGTTGGCAACTCTGATGGGATAAGGTAAGGTGCAGCTCCTCTGCATGCAAGTCTATGTTGTAAACATGCACATGCGCTACAAACCCGTCTACTGTTAATGCTGATACAGTTAACTTAACACGTGGCCTACGGCCTACGACACTGCAAATTACCGGATTTGGACCCGCATATCACAGATCACGGCTGCTGAAACAATCCAGGATCCAGCAAATTCAGGCTTTACTGTTTATATTGAGGCCCAATCCATCCCAGAAAGACACATCATTTTTGGTCTACAGAGTCAATTACTGAAAAATGAAAATTTGAATTAGCAAAGAAATACGGGAGGTTTTTGACCCTAATATAATAAGGAAAAAGAAGAATCCTCGTATCTCATGCCACAAAAATGATTTAAGTGATATGGGGAGACAAGTATTTAAATATTTTTTAAAAAAATAATATAATTGACGACGAATTGCATGCGATTATTTTTTTTTTTTTTCTGTCTGTAACTCGCCGTGTCTTTACTTCTCAATTTCTCATCCTATTCCTTCATTTTCCTATTTTCTCAACCAGAGTCTTCTCTCACCATTTGTAGAAGGGGGAAAAAAAAAGACAAAAAAAAAAGAGGATAAGATATTGCATGAAAAGACAAAATTGCAGAAAGGCTGCTTCAACGCTGCAAGCTCAGAACGGCTGCTTCCACATAAGCAATTTGTATGTGATGACTCCGGTATTCCAGTCTGCTTCCACCCGGGTTTGACAAAATAGATCTTTTAATTTTTTTTTTCTTTTCGTAAATTTTTTGTAAATTTAAAAGGAGAGAAATTCCTTTAGTTTTTTCCCTTTTCTGTTTTTCTCTAAATTTACAAAAAAAAAAAAAAGATGATTCACTCTTTTGATCAGGTTGAAAATATTACTCACCTTTAACTTTTGTGGATCCCTCCTTTACCTTCCAAGATTCATTTTGTTGATTATTAGGTTTTTCCAGCATGAAATACGATGACAAGAGAGAAGTAGAAAGATTAAATGTGTTAGAAAGAGAGTGAGTGATTTTGTTCATCGCTGCAACAGTCTTGACTCTGTAGCAGTAGAGAACTACTAGATTCCAAAAAAACAGTGAACTTTTTATTTGAAGGGCCAAAATGTTGCGCAGCACTGAAAACCTAGTTCGTTGAAAAGGAGAAAAACAAAATGAGAGAGTTTGGAAGGAGAAGAACGAAAAAAAGAGGATGAGAGAGGCAGTGATGCTTGGTTGAGGTGACCCTAACACTATGTTTGGATGGGGAGAAATTTAGGAAGAGAGAAAATCAGCGAAGAGAAACAATATATGGATTGGGAAGAAAATGAAGAAGAAGAGAAAAATTAAAAAGAAAATCAAAGTGAGTCCCATCCAATTTTTTTTTCTCCAAATATAAAGAGATTTTGAAAGAAAAATTATTGGCTAACGTGATCAATCTTTTATTTTTTTAATTACTCCTCACAAAAATTCTTTTTTTTTTAATATCTTCGTCCCCGATAAATAGCCCATACAGTCCTAGTTTTTATTCTTTCATTTTTTGCAAAAATTTCTCGTTTTGGCTCAACCCTTCGATTTTCTCCTCCAAGCTTCGTAGTGCCGTCTAATATCTCCATTTTTTTCATGTCATATTTCATTTAATGCTTCTAGAAGAAATTTTATTGTCATTATTATTGTAGTGTTTACATACAGTGGGCTGATTACTTCAATTTTTTTCCATGACTGACTTATTTGAAAATTGAAAATTGATTTGCAGACAAGGGATAAAAAAGATAGCATGAAATCTGAAGGATAAATTTGTAAATTTCAAGTTTTATTTTTGCACAACTTCGTTGACAGGTCGGTGGAACAAGTAAATTTTTACAATAGATAGTTATATCTATGTGTTTGTATTGTTGTCATAATATTATATGGTTATGGGTTTCATTCATCCTCTTTGATTTCATATTTTTGTGGATTAAGTTGCTACAATTCAAAGCTAATAGTCGAGCTTTGGCCTACTTTGTATACGAATAAGTTTCTCTGTATTCAAGGCTTTTTTTTTTTTGCGGTTATTTCTCCTCCTATATTTTGTTATAAAATTTAAGACAACTAATTTCTGCTGTCTAAAACAAGAAGTTGCGAATAAACTTTTTTCTTTTTCTAGCACCCACATTGCTCTTTATAACTCAATTACAATGCCAAGTACGTTAAGGCAAATTGCTGCTAGACTTAGCAATAATTTTAGGCTTTGTTGCACAATTTGTTAAGAAAATTGGCAAAATGAGAAACACCATTAAATAGTGTGAAATGTTGGTGGCTAAACTATCTAAAATATTGGCAATTGTAGCCTTCCTTTTTAGGTATTTGAAGTGTTATAAAAGAGAGATGCCACTTTCCATATCTTTATCTCTCATATGACATATAGTTAACATAATTGATCATAGCATATATACTTATTTATAGATTTTTATTTTTGTTTCTATAAAGTATGCCTTTACATACTTTGTATAATTATTCAATAGAACAACTACAATAATATGAAATTCACGAAGGATGTGAAAGAAGATATGTAGGATTCTGACTTTGAAGTCAAACAATTGATTAATTTTGGAGTGACAAATAAAGGTCCAAATTTGAACCATTTAGTAGAAGATTTGGAAAGGCATAAGCACATGTGTATGGTACGTCTTATTTGTTTGATTCTACAGGCAATTTATTTATTGTAAGAGATGTCAACTCTGGTTAATAAATCTATAAGTGTTAGCAATATTGATCGATATAACATGAGAAAATAGTTGATGGTACGGCTACAAGATGAAAAAAATTGTAGTAATATTTTGCATATGGGTCCACGAGCTTTTAGGGAGTTATGTGAGAAACTTCAAACCATTGAAAGAGTTAAAGATTCATGATGGGTTACAATTGAAAAAAAAGTTGCAAAATTTCTCTACATATTAACACATAATGTAAAAAATAGAATAATATGCTTTTACTTTCATTGATCAGGGGAGACTATTAGTCACTATTTTCATAATATTTTATGCGCGGTAGTTTTACTTGAAGTTGAGTTTCTTTCACAACCTTCTGGATCAGAAGTTCCTGTCCAAATTTTCAACAATAATAGGTTCTACCTATATTTTAAGGTATACATTTATTTTTATATTTATACATTTTATGAATAAAATAAATGCTTCATAATATACTGCTTTGAACCAATTCTAAATGATAGGATTGCGTAGGAGCTATAGATGGAACTCATGTTCGAGCAAAAGTATCTAGAGTAGAAGCCACTCAATTTCAAAGATGAAAAGATTACCCTATGCAAAATATTTTTGCCACATGTTCATTTGACATGAAAATTTACCTATGTCTTAGCTGGTTAAGAAGGAACAGTTACATATTCAAGAATTTTTAAAAATGTTTTGTCAAGATAAGATAATCTTATAATTTCCCAAAGTCTGTATGCAACCATACATTTATAATTGATAGTATTAGATGTAGAATTTTTTAATTCTTTGGTCGCCAATTAATGTTTTACATTTGCAGAAAAATTTTATCTTAGGGATGCTAGTTTTTCACTCATGCGTGGTCTATTAACACCTTATAAAGGAGTTCGTTATCACTTAAAGGAATATTTGACACGATCACCACAGAATGAAAAGAAAACTTTTAATTATCAACATGCCTCATTGCAAAATGTCATCAAAAGAACAATTGGAGTTAAAAAAAAAAAGATTTCCAATAATAGCTAGTGGCACTGAACCACATTATTCCTTTCAAACTATGACTGATATTATAATAACTTGTTGTATATTACACAATTTTTTGATGGTAGTAGATCCTGATGAGAACTTAATTGTTGAAGTTGATCGTGAATTACAACTTAACCCCCTAATAATATTGAGGCTTACTTTAATCATGGTCAAGAGGAGGAATATAGACAAGGATCGATTTTAAGAGATAGTATAACAGGCCAAATGTGGAATGACTATCTGCAAAGCTTATAATTCCTTATATAATGATTTCATAATTTAATTAGGGTTTTGTTCTACAATGTATATTAATGTATTTTGAATTGTTGAAATATGTTATCAATAAAATTGTTTGGTATATTTCCAAAAATTTACATAATTGTCAAAGTATATGACTTGGATTGTGAATATTGTATTCTTTACATTGTTTAAGACTTCATGTTGTTTCATTTCATGCAAAAATTCAATAATGGCCTAAAAAAAAAAGGATTCAGTGCAAGACAATTTGCGATGGTCACCTGAGATGGATGAAACTTTTCTTGATACTTTATTGGAAGAGATGATGAAAGGAAATCGTCCTAATGGAACATTTACAACATTTTCATATGATAATGTGCTGCAAGCTTTGATAAATTCTTTTGGGCCATATATTATGAAACAACATTTGAAAAATAGAAAAAAAAACATTATTACAACAATTTGGAGAGCTTTATAATTTATTCAATAGATTAAATAGCTTTTTGTGAAGTCCAATTACAAAAATATTTGAAACTAAAAATCAAATTTGGAATGACTTGATTGAGGTAATTCCATCTTGTTAATTAGACTAGTTAATGTTAATTAATTTGATATCTTTGTTAATTACTCTGTTGATAGCTTTGTTTGGAATATGCTTTCATTTATACTGGTATAACATAAAATTTACACATTTATTATGTATTTGTAGAAAAAACCCCAAGCAAGAAAGTGGATGACTACACCTATATTACATTATAATAAGTTATATGAATTGTTTGGTGTGGATAAAGCAATAGAAAAATATGTTGAGAGTGTTGAGAATAAACTAAAACGATGGCAAAATGAGAGTTTTGATTTAAATGACTCTTTTAAAGAGGCAAGAGTGAATGAAATAACGAGTGAAGGTAATTTTAATTGAAGGTACGAGGCCACAAACTCTGCAGCTAATATGGATTTGATTAGTCCTATATATGGCAACTCAAATCAATCAACTGGAACTGCATATTCTAAAGGACAAAAGCACAAGAAAGTGATGCTTGATAGTATTAAAGAAAGATATGAGAAAATTACACTAAGAATCCAAGAATTAGTTGAAGTCATGAGAAATGGTAATTATTTGCATGATAAATCTATATCATTATCTGAAAGACAGTTTGTTGTTGTTGAGAAACAAGCTGAGATTGCCGAAAAAAACCTTGTAATATTTGAGAAAAGTAAGCCTCGGCATTATAGTAAAGAGAAAGTATGGGCAAAACTTGAGCAAATTGAAGTAATTGAAAATTACAAGTTAAAATTTTATTTTTTTATGTAATGAAGAAAAAAGTAAGTAAACTTTTTTTGGAATTCCACATCATCTGCAATTGCAAACATTGATAAAGATGATAAGTGATGCTAGAATTTCTTAAAGCAGATGATGGTAGTAAAATGTTTTTTTGATATTGTTAAGTGACCAATGTCATTTTATGATGATGTTTTTAGTGCGGTATTAGTAGTGTTGGACACAAATTTAAGTAGTAATGGCATAATTAGTTGTTTGATTTTATTTGTATAAGTTTATGACAGACGTAGGCTACTTTGTTGTTGATTGGATGACTCCAAAATGACATCTAGTAATAAAATTTTAATCTTCCATAATTGTGCTATTTAAAATTGTTCTATAATTGTTATATTTAAAATTTTTATAATTGTTCTATTAAAAAATTATGTTGTATGCCTGCTGGGATTGACACCAACTCAGAATGGATAAAAGTTGGACCGAACAGCATATACAAATTTTAAGAGAATTTTAACTTGTATAATTTTTAGGAAAAAAATGAAATATATAGTCTTAATATATATATATATATATATATGGTTGGAACATTATAATTTGAGAGAATTAATTTTATGTAACTTATATAATTTGTAGAAAAAAAAAATATAAGTTTGAAAGCAAACAAAAAACAAAAATACACGTCTAACTACAATGCAATCAGACCAAGGCGTCTCTGATTGCATAACAGTCGAACGATGTCTAACCAATCTGTGGTCGAACTGCGGTCTGACTGTTATGCTATCGGACTCCCCATTATGCAATCGCCAATTTGTGTTTTTTTTCCTTTTCTACCCATTCAAACATTTTGTCTTTCTTTTTTATTTCCTAAAATTTATATTATTTAACTTTTACTCACAAATTAAACCTATGATTTTCTTTCCTTTGCTTTTCTAACAAATTTTAACATGATTTTCTTTCTCTTTTCTTCCTCTTTTCTTCCCTACAAAGTTATACATTCCATTGAGATTTTTGTTTCACTTCTGTTTCATACATTAGAACATGTTTACTTGTATTTTTCTGCACATGATGTGCACACAATAGTTACATGAAGTAACCCTCAATGCGTAAACATCGGTGTCAATTACTATACTTATGTTTAAATAATAACCATCTGAATCGTTACTATCAATGTTTAAAGTAATCCATACAATATTTCATGTTAAGGTTTAGATGTAGGTAGATGATATTTTATATAAATTCGTATCTAGCAGCTTATGTATAATTACAAAATATATATTTCCTAGGTATATATATATACATATACATATAGTTGTATACACAAATAAATATAGGTTGAGGGGATAACTATATACACTACAATTATATATATATATATATATAAACAAAATACAACATTATAAGCATATAAACATAATACAATATTAGAATGTTGTATTTTGTTTATAATGTTGTATTTAATTTAAACGATGAGGCGTACAAGAGGAGGAAGAAAAGGAAGAGAAATTAAAAGCTTAAGGTATAAAAATTTAGTAGTTTTTTATGTTTTTTCTAAATCAAACCTTTTCTCCTCTATTTTTCTTTGTTTCCTATGATTATAATGAAATTTATAAATTTTTTTTAAGGAAGAAATTAAGGAAAAAATTCAGATTTGAAGAGAGGAGCTTAAAAAAGACAAGATTCAAGTGAGAAAAGCCATGAAAACAAGGTATTTTCTTCTTTCAAGGTTGCTACCCCCTTGCTCCCATTCTCCACCATTTCACCCCACTTGAGAAGATCTAAGAGGATTTGATTTTTAGGCAGAACCAAGAGTGATTCTAAGAAAAAAGGGTGTGGAGATTGAGAATATGCAAAGAAAATTAACAAAAAATTATTAGATTTCAATATGCAATTTCTAAGGTTTCATGTGCACTTTGTAAAATTTGATTTTGTATGATGATTCCTATGTCTAAATAAGAGTTTAAATGAGCTCCTAAAATCCCTAAGAGTCTCCCTATGTGCTTCATCCATCAAGAAAATAAAGTAAAGTCCATGAACTCTAAAATAAAGCATTGTCTCGGCCTAAAGGTGTTGGAGCACCTAGGGATAGTTTGAATTTGTTCCAAACCCATTCTTGAGTCATATATGATGAATCAATATGAGGGGAAGCCTTAGAAAAAATTTAGAAATCATAGAAAGTGAGATGGTGCTTTATATTCCATATTATGATATAAAGAAGTAACATGTAGTTAAGTACTTTGTTTTAATTGTGTGATGATTCCAAGATGTTTAAAAGGAGTCAAGAATTATATTTGAAAGGAAAGAATGGAGCCTAAAATTTATTTGAAGGGTGTTGCTTCATTAGGTGCAATTATGGAACCATAATGAGGTTTATAAAGCAAGTTAGTGTCTAAGTGAGTTGTATGGTTTTAGAATTAATTCCATGAACCTAATTAGCTTCCATAATTGTGTCTAGGCCAAAAGAAAGCATCTCCACAAGTTTGTATTTGTGTGGCTAAAGCAAGGGAAATTTCAAAAGCAAAAGTATGTGATTGTGCGCAAGCTAGCTTTCTCTACCTTATCTCATGTATGGATGTGTGTTTAGCTTGTCTTAGAATGTGTGTATGTGTATTTCCAAGTCATGAAAAGTATGCTAGCATGATTTTATATGACATGATTTCATGATGACATATTATGTTTTCAAATGATGCTATGATATTTGTTTAAATTTGCTTAAGTGTGGAGATGCTAAAAACTCTTAACCATGATGAGGATGAGCCAAGAATCCTTGAGATTGGTTGAGATAAAGCAAAGAGTCTCCCAAAAGCAAAGTGGGCTCCTAAGAGCATGATTGAGTCTAAAAATTCTCTTAAAAAATGGATGAGGTAAGTCCAAAATCCATGAGGAAGAGAGTGAGGCCAATCCATCTACTTGGCAAGCTCTTAGATGTCTTGTATGACTTATTCACATGCCAAACTTGCTTCTTGAATGTTCATGACATCAATTATATCCATGTATGCATTTTCAAGGCTTACTTTGCATCCATTATGTATGATTGAATGGGAGATGAGTTATTGAGATTCTTTGAATCTTATCCTCTCCTCTCCAATATTCTAACATGCTAGGTGGACTAAGAGAATAAGGCAATGAAAGCCAACCCTTTAAGAGAAAAGAGTAGGATATTAAAGTGTATGGATTTGGCTACTTTAAAGCCATGTGAATGAAAAATTTTGTAATCCATGATTTTATATGTTCTATGAGGTTATGAATATGTATAAATATGTTGATATATCATATATGAATGAAAGATTATGGCATGTAAATACTAGAATATAAAATGGGTATAAAATGACCATTTTTGCTTCTTAAAAGTTTGATGTACTAGTGTATATGTGGAAGTGGCATGGCCAAATTGAGATGTATGAGATTTGAGACCACTTGGGGAGTTCAAACAAGTTACATTCATACTTTTAAACTTGCCCAAGAGGTGCCAAACATTGAGAGAAGCCATTTGGACATTTTGGTACCCTATATGGGGCATAAAATTACTATTTTAGAACCATATGTCACTTTTTATCTAAATGAGCTCTTCTTGATCTGAGATTTGACATGCAATTAGAACTTGTTGAGAGTTTTTTGGGAAATTAAAGAATATAATTTTTGGAGGTCTACAGAATATTTGATAGATTTTCAAATTTGAAAATTTTTTTGATTTTGGTCTAATGTACTGTTTACTTGGTCTAAAAAAAAAATCTATCACACAAAGCTCAAATGATGTCCAATTGCCATACAATTTTATACAAAGAAATTAGACATTCCTAGTGACTTGTGCCAACTAGAAGCATCCCATTTGGATGTCTAGAGAGGGAGATATAAATTTTCAAAAAATCTATCCAGTATCAGGAACTTCACTTAATCTCAGTTATTGTTTGATTAGATTTTGAGCACTGGGCATGCCTGAATCAATATGGAGTTATTTTTTTCCTCTAATTAATATCCACAACTTTTCAGATTGGTATTATTTGAATAGATTGGATTTTTTTAAAATTAATTAGATATTTTTGAAGTTTGCTGTAGAATTCTGTGACAGTACCAGTGGACAGCTTGACCTCTGAACCATTTCGCATATCAAACGTCATCTATGTTGGATGTTATGGTTTGGACGTATTTTTAGCCTAAAGTAAACATGTTTAGCTTTTCAGAATGACTAAGAATGCATGATTTCAATTTTTTTAAAATTTGTTATGATTTTTCAAAGTTTAGCCAGAAAAGAGCCAAATTTGGCCGAATATAGATATGAATATTTCATGCTTCCCTTCGAGTTTCTTGAGATGTGGGCCACTTTTGATGATGAAAATGAGTTGTATTCATGTAATTAAATATGAGAATGTGTTGTATGAGCTAACATGTTCCATATAACACCGAATGAAATTTTTATACACGATGCAATACCAAATAATGTATTATTTTAATAGATTTTTTTATTTCCTTCATGGAATCTATGTTGTCAAATATGAGAATGTTATGAAATGAGTTAAAAATATATGGTGTTACACATCTCCCATCTGACCGTACATTATTGTTACGAGTTAACTCTTGTAGTTATGCTCGTAGCTCTTCAATCTATCTTTGTTGTTCTTGAAATTGAGTTTGATATGATTGTGTTGAAATATCAATGAATTTAATTCGTATCATATTTTGAATATAGTTTGAATGGGGGTACGGTGGCAATTGATTTGACAATACTTCCTAATTATAGGTGTATCTCGTCTTAGAATCTCTTAAAATTTTACAAGACATATTGCCAAGTCCATAAATTGCACTCCTCTTTTTGCCACCAACAGCTTTAATAAATAAATTCAAATCGAATAGATTATCGCTTGAACTTTTTGTACTATCCTTTTGCCTCAAATATTCATCCTATCAATATAAATTCAAGTGATTAATATGAAAATAAATGTGTGTGTATATATATAATGCATGTACCCAAACAGCTTTTGATTTTTCATCTACCCAATAGTTAGTAGATTTACATTGGTGTGTTTTTAAATAAATTTTTGAAAATGAAGGATCTCTTCCCAATTCGTGGGTCTATATAACAAATTGAAGAAGGACTAGATAGAATAATATGTGAAAAGTAAGAAATAAATGTACAACTCCATACCAATCTTTTGTCATGTTCTTCCATAGATGTGGAGCCTTCAGTGTTCAAAGAAGTACCAGCATGATTCTTCTTTTTTTGCTCACTATTGGAACAAAATTTGTCAATATTCTAATGCTCACACAGAGTTCTTCCCAAATTGATTGTTTAATCCATTCTGGTCTTTTTCGTGTGCTGTAGACGTGTCTAATTATATCTTGCAAATGAGTTTTTACCCAATTTTTTCAGTTCGGGCAAGTCTCATGATGATGCCTCGGGTCCCAATAATAGTGTTTCTTTCAATGCGTAACACAACATCAAACTAAATAGTAGATATTCAAGTTAAAGATAATTAATTGGTATTCAATCTCAACAAAAAGAGTAGAAAGTAAAACTTCAAATTCATGAAACCATAACTGTTGATATTCTGGTGGAACTTCGCTCTAACAATTCCATGCTCAATCATATTTTTTTTTTAATTGTAACAATGGAAGCACAAACAGCTTTATTATTTAGTTTAAACCTACACAAATAAGGATTGAAGAAAAAAAATTACAACTCATTTTAAATGTGAAGATAGTATTATCAAGACATAGTAGAAATAAAATTATGAATCCTGTGCCATTAGACTTAATCAGTGTTGGAAGGGATTCATTTTGGTCACTAGATTGCTCATTATGCAAATCATGTGATTCCTATTGAACATTAGGCAAGATTGGTTGTGTGTCTTCTTGAGTAATAGATGATTTTGGTTGAGAAAGATTCCTTTGTGTCTTTTTTCCTTTTCTAAAAGACATCATGCAATGAAATATAACCCATGTTAATGATAAATATAAATTATATGAAACAGGATTTCAAGTAAGTGAGTATAGATAATAGAGTAATCATATTTCATATGTATGGTTGCAAAGATAAAATGATAACATTTCCTTCTTACCTGGGCAACCTTATGAATATTGGGATGAATAGTTAGGATTTGGAGAATGTGCTACAGGTGAGAAAAATGTTATAATGAAAAGAGGGATATAGAAGGCAAAATTTAACTATACAGAAATATATATACACACTTATACACACACACACACACACGTGTGTGTGTGTGTGTCTGTGTCTGTGTCTATGTACGTGTGTGTGATTGTACATGGAGGAGAGTGGCATGTGAGTCCAACTTACATAAGGATAACAATAAATAGACAAATTAAAAATATTCCTAAATATTGTTGTCTAGGTAAAAGTATAAAAACATAAAGTGAGAAAAGATTCCCTAAGTTGTCATAAAACATATTATCTCATATGCAATGGCTATGTAGTTGATGCATAATGTTATGACTATCTTACTATGATGAAACATGCATAGGTCATAGGGAATATACTTTCTTGTTGGAAGAGAAATGAATAAGATAAAAAAAGAAAAATAAGTATTCTATTTTATATTATGCAAATTAGAATATAATTATATAAATTTGTACAAAATAAGTTTACATCTTTTATATAAATTTATCCAAAAAAGTTACATTTATTTGTCATCAACTTGTTCGCTAATTTTTTTTATTGGATTTTTTTGAACTTGAAACTTTATTTTTCTAATGATATTCAAAAAGTTGACATTGCATCTCAAATATTGAAGTCTCATTAGTGTGCATTTGCATATGAAAATCCTTTAACTTTTGATCAATATCAGGATGTAGGTGACCCCTCGGATATATGGCCTTTGCCACACTTGGATAGAAGAATATGTTTTTTTTTTTTACCATAGTTATAGCCAAACATTAGATCTTCTTTTACTTCATGTGCAACACTTCACAAGCCATATATGGAGCCTCTATTTTTTTTCCTCCAGCAACTATTGTCCACAGAGCAACTTCATTTGCCTATAAAAAATTCTATGCATTAGTCGTCTTTGTTATGCTAGTTTTAAGTCTTGTATACTCATTTTGAAACAAAACTAATAATGGATGTTACATAGTTGTAATATACATGTAAAAACATCTAATAAAAGTTTAAAAAAAATATGATACTTACAAAAGTATTTTCAGATTTTTTGTCAACCCATTTTCCATACATTAGTTTTTTATGAGCTAGAACATGAAGCTCTACTGGAGTCACAAGCCCACCTAATTTTTCAACTAAAGTTGTAGCATGATTTGTAAATGAAATATTTTTACCAGTGTAGAGAGATGGGTCGTGGATAGAGTTGGAAACTCTATTCTTCTTGGCACATTCACTTTTTTGTTTAAATTCTACCTTGTTCCAACCAACACATAAATCAATCCAAATGTGCTCATTAATTCAAGGAGGACGCATTCCTTTATTTCGAACATATCAGATCAAATCTTTTAGGTGATTTCTTACTCGATCTTTAAAGTTTTTATGGATTTAAAAATGATCCTCTATTGGCCATACATAATATTTTTATCCATTACACCCAAAAACATTTATAAATCTATGTATTCGAATGCAGCAGGTATAACAAATTTGGTATTGCTTATGAAATTAAAATTTACCTAGAATTCTTCAAATCATAATTGGTGAACTGATTCAGGAACTTTTTTCCATGAAGGCCCTAAGTAATTATGTTTTGTCATTGATATTATATACTCAACGGCATCATTTCCATTGGGTCTAAATCTGAGCAATGCATATAACAAAATTATGATTAAACTAATTATTTTTTAATATTGAAATGAAAATCCTTATCCAATTTCTCTGATTGAATAAATAAATTATTTTCCTATATCAACTCCTTGTCGAAATTGGAAATACAAAACTACTCCATAAGTTCTTCTATCCATCTACACAGAAAATAACATTAGAAGAAAATAAAAGAAGTATGTCCAACATACATTCTTCACATCAAATAATTATACAAACATATTACCTCCTATATTTGCAATAATAAAAGTGAGTCTCGTAAGAAAATAGCACTCATATATGATGCATCAGTTGAATGGAGAATTACATAAAGATATGTAGTTCAAATGCATCATATTATTTTATATTCAGCTTCACATGAGCCGCCATGCTACAACACTTTCACTGCAACTACTGCACGGCCTAGGTCCTCCCCTCATCCACCCCTATATATCATGAGGTACATGATAAAACTTTTTATCACTTGCAAATCACTGCATGCTAAGTCATTCCATGGATAAGGACAAAGTGCTTCATGCCTCCATGTGAATCATACAATGCTCTTCACGTGAACCTTTAGAATATGATAAGGATAAGGACGAAATAACTTTAGATGCAAGTGAGGACAAACCAAAAAACAAAAAGTTAAGTTACCCACGTGAAGTCAA
This sequence comes from Erythrophleum ivorense, assembly GCA_026724425.1. NCBI lineage: Eukaryota > Viridiplantae > Streptophyta > Magnoliopsida > Fabales > Fabaceae > Erythrophleum > Erythrophleum ivorense. The sequence goes on along the minus strand of JAIUCV010000001.1, from coordinate 78,914,687 downwards.
GCAATTTTGTTTGTTTGCACTAATAAAGCAATCTTTTACCTATTGTATAATGGAAAGATAATTATTGATGTGTGTGTGTGTGTGTGTGTGTGTGTGTGTATATTATATTCACATATAATTTAAAAATCATTCTCTCAAAAAGTTATTATTTAACTAAGTAATACATACAAATAGAAATATAATTATATATTTAAAAATTATTTTGGACTTTAATTATTTGTAAAGACAACTTAACTAAAAAAATTAGTGATATGGAATAATCTTTTAAATGTGGATGAAGGTGAAATTAATATGAAATTAGTTGTTCAATTAATTGATGTGAAACTAGTACAAATTATTAAAACATATATTTTTTTAATTTAGTAGAAGAATTAGTTATGTTTATTATTTTTAAATCTCAATTTAACATTAATTTTATATAAATTATGTCCTTCAATTAATTGCTTCTAAACTAATAAACATATTATATATGTATATATATACAAATCTAAAAGAACTAATATATATATAACATAAAATTTTTTTTATCAATAAGCTTTCAAGAAGTTTCGACATCATTTTGTGTGACATTACTAGTTTGGTAATAAGAACAAAATTGTTCAAAGAGAATTAATAAACTTCTTTTTTTTTATATTCTCTTTCGTCGCATCCAAACACAAAAAGAGAAATATTTTTCTTCCTACTTTTCACCTCCCCCCATTTTCTCCCCACTTTTTCCCTCTACACTTTTCTCCTTTTCCATTCAAACATAACATAAATCATCTAATTATAGATGGACACTCTCATAGTAATATTTGCTCATTTTCAATGCTATGTAGGCATCAACAACCAAGCAAGCGGTTATGACCCAAAAAAATAACATAAGGTAAATTAAAAGTTGAGAGATAAAATTATATTAACAAATTTTAAAATTAAATTAGAACAAATAAATTGTATATCAAAGTTGTAAATAAGTTATAACCGATAAGGTTATTCATAATTTATCCTTGGCCTATTTTACTCTTACATTTAGACGTGTAATACAAAATATCGATTTTGCAAAATGGAACTTAAAATCAGAGTAAAAAATAGGTATCCACTCCTTGTCAATGTTTTATATCTTTGGAAACAGAATATTATTTATTTTAGAGTAAATTACAATTTTTTAAGAGACGTCCAAATAAACAAAATCCTCTTTTTATTTTAAAAATCTACTCTCTTTTCCCGAAATAAAATATATGTTGCACCAACTTTTTCTTTTGCAAAATTTAACTGAAATATTATTACATCTATTATTTACTATTTATATAATATAACAAATTTTAAATTTGTATTTGACCAATATACTAATATTTAAATTTTCATATTTAAAATAAAATATATTTATTATTTCTAATACAAACTATTTTTTAATAAATAATATTTTATTAAAAAAGAATATTACTCTAGAAAATATTTTAATCATATTTTAATTTCAGGTGAAACAATTTGTGTACATTTTATAATTAAAAAAATGTAATTTAAACATTTTTTAGAGAAAAAGTAATTTACTTTTTATTTTATTTCCCTTGTATCTTTAGCTTTCATAAACAAATAATAATAATCACTATATATACTATAAAAAATAAAATGCAATAAATTTTATTGGTCAAAACTCTCGAGTGACAACAATAATGCATGTCTTATAATTAAATCAAAATAAAATGAAGTCATTATTCCATATATCTTCCAAAATAAAACAAAATCTTCATTTCACCACTCGGATAAACTGGTTCACCAAGATTTAAGGGTCAAAAAAAAAGATTGACATCCTTTTAATTTGTAGTCACAAGGGAGGACTTACCAATTAGTTTTTATATATTCTAAGAATATTCACGAGTTTAACAATAAGCCATAATTTAAATCAGTCTGGAATATAAATTCAAGTGTAAAGAGAGAATTATAATAAAGGACCAAAAAGTGAAGATATTTATTCTTAAGAACCTGATATCATTTGTTTTAGGATGATTACCACTGAATTTAGCAACAAATCGTTGAACCTAATGGTAATGGTCCTTAAAAATAAATTTTTTCTCTTCTTGGCCCTTAAACGTAATTTTCCCGTGTAAATTCCAACAATTAAACCAATATCAACTGCATAGGAAATATTGACTTTGAAGTAAATAAAATTTTCACAAGCAAAAGTAACTATCATTTTTGTGTACCCCACAAATCCAGAACAGGCACCACTAGTAGCAACCCATTTCTTAGCAGGAGCCGGTAATAATCTAGTAGCTTCTGCCCCAGTATGTCCATTTCTTAGCAGGCTTTCCTGATGCAAAGCACTTAGTACCTAGGCAAAAATAACCATGATGTTTTGATAAGCAATATCAGCCGCAATTGATTTCAATTTGCAAGTTATTCATATAAGTGCTCATATCGCAAATATAGTTGCACAACAATGAAATCAGTTAGCTGAATCACATTCTTTTTGGCAGCAATAAATTACAAAGGCACCAAAAAAAAAAAAGGTATCTCTAAGAGTCTCTCCAATATTTATCGACAATTCAATGGTCAATTCAAACACTAAGCACAAAAAAGAAAGAAATCACCATGCAAAGTACAGGGAAACCAGCAATAATTACAGATTTTGTACTCAATATCTAACAAATGCAACAATATGGATTGCAGCAAGGAATGAGATAAAATATTCGTATGTAAAGATTGAGGTCAAAGCCAACAATCAGTTATAAGATATTAGACAAACGTGAAGGATGTAAGATTGGTAATTTCCAGTCATCATAATCATGGTAGCCAAATGATAAATCAGAAGACCTTCAAATTGTGAGATTTAGTAACAAAATTAGATTTTAAAACTCATATAAGTAGGATTCACAACTTATTGAGGTTAAAAAAAATACACAATATAGATATGAGACACGATCAATAACATTTATATCATGTACAACAAGTATGACAATGCCATTCACTAATTTGTTAAAAAAATAAACTCTCTTTAATGTATGATCCTCTCAATTCATGGTCAATTACAAGCATCAACAAAACTATTTTTTGTAAAAATAGTTTCAAAATTGTTTATGCCTTTTATGGTAATAATTGAGATGACTACATCCAATATTTACTTTTTGCATTATTCTCGGTACACTGATCTTTATTATTTATTTCTAGAATTTAATTTTAAACAAAATAGTTTTAAACTTCAATTTTGCTTGCATATTACGATCTGCCTTAAGTGTGCATGGCAGCAAATTAACTATATGATATTTTATGCACACACATTGATCATTGGAACCTTTTGGGAATGGCCATGAATCATGACCAAAATAGCTGAGTTGGATAGTGAATGGCTATTATTCCCAAAAGGTATGCAACTACCAGGTTATGTATCTGTATCCGACCGGATACAACCTATCCAAAAAACCCTATTTCTCATACAATTTTCAATCTTTTCTAAGAGAATGCATCAGACAGTACCTGGGATGAGGTTGTGAGATTTTTTTAGGGGAAATATAAAGGAAGAAACAGGCAATAGGAGGTTTGGGCAGACATAGCATGTCAGGATTTTAAACTTTATCAATTCCTCATATGTTTGCACTGATAAATAAATGAACTAACAAACCAAGATGTTGGTGTTGCACATTAAAATTCATTTCCTACTTTGCCTAGTATTCCTAATTGAGTAATTGTTGGCTATCAAGCACAAACACTTCAAAAACTATTTGTATCGTTGCCCAACACATGTCAGGCACTCATATTAAACATGTTGTAACACTACAAGATGCGGTCAATTGGTGCCATATGTATATGATCACTGAACAATACTCAAGAAATACAGTAGCATTGGGTGTTTTTGGTTCCACTTCCACGAGATTTTTTCACATTATGGCTAAGTTGAAAGCAAAATTCTAGAAACTGTTTCCCACGTGTCAAGATATTGAATGGACATTCAAGCCTAGGTCAGAGCTTTCTCCTAGTCGTGCAGTTAGTATATGAGGAAGCAATGAAGGAATTTACAGTAATATTAATTCAAACACATACAGAAAAACTAATGTATAAGTTTTATCATTTGAAGTCAACAACAAATGTAATAACATACAGACAGGGATGAAAGGAATGTTACCTTCAAGGAGTTCTGGTTGATCAAAGGGACTACAAAGGGTCTTAGCTGCTCCCATCTCACCCTTTGTCCTTGCTTTCACATCTACTTCCACAGGCTAAAGCATTACAGATAAAAAATTTCTATTAAGGAAAACAAAACTCCTGACACGGACAAAGAATTGCTGGAAATAACAACTTTACAGACTATTACTTACATATCAAATTCAACACTGAGATAAAAACAACGGATAACTTATAACAAACAGAGGAAAACTATAATAGCAAGGTATATAAACAGAAGTCTTATAGATGCTCAGAAAGGGAAAGCATATTCAAATTCAAAACACAATCAACCTTTCATGGATAAGTATTGATAAAGAAACTAAAATAATATAACAGGACTCAATCGGTAACAGGAATAGCATATGCAACCTATAACACACGAAATTGAGTAACATTACTTCTAAAAACAATCCTTATTTTTACCGTGTCCAACAGATGACTCTACCAGCAAAAAGATCCAAGTCATTATATTTCCAAAATAATTAATTTGTTCCACCCAGCAACTCTCAACATCTAGGTAAAACCATTGTCATGATTCAGTTCTAATGCAGAATACTGGGTCGCTAATCTCTATCATCAATTACAAATTCCTCTTAGAGAAAGCTTATGACAACGGTAGCTATTGTAAAATAGGTTAACCATCATGCTACATAACAAAATTGCAATACATTCTCAACTGGAAGCTGTGGAAACCGGCAATAATACTAAATTATTATAATTACTCCATCTTCACACCTATTGCATCACCGACTCAACCAAGTCAAAATACTCGAGTTTAAAGACAGTCTAAAGAGAGGTGATAATTAACTTCAAAACCTTCCGCATCAGACAGCTAATGTAAAGTCCCCAGGAGAAAAATATTTATCAGATATGAGGTTTCCTCTAAACCAATATCAAAATTTTTTCCATGATAGAGGACTTGATGACTTGGACTAGGTGTTTGCATAGAAAAAATAAACAAATATTACATTTACATGTACTTTATGCCATCCATTAACAACTGATGAAGTATAAGATGGGAGCAAATAAAGCAATTGAAATTGCTCAAGGATTTGGCCCAATCTAATGCCTTATTATTTGTCACACTGCTGCTAACAAAGGCAGGTCTTCTACAGAAGTTTCAATATGGTGTATCGCTAATTCTTCCTGACCTGCAATAACTGTTTAAATATGTTTTCCTGTATAACTTTATCATGTCATATAATAAATGCATCATTGCAAACTAATTTATGACTGATCACTTCAGTGAATTGGAAGATAAGTTTTATGAACAAAACAAGTTTAGACTATGCAAAAAACGTAATGTCAATAAAATGCAAATCTTGGAAAGATTCATCATCAAGGCATCTGAAACTTAAAATTAGGACCACTTTCACACAATTCATACCTCCTCATCACACCAAGGAGCTAAGATCATTTTCCGTTGGTTCAATGCTTCCACAAATTCATCCCAAGTATGTACAACCTGAATGCAAGCATCTCGTTTTTGTTTTGCAACATCAAATAGGTTTTGTTGAATATTATGCAGCAAGTCTTTGACTTGCTTGACCAAATCATCCCTGGGTATGTCTATTTTTGCTGAATTATCACGTCGAACAGCACGCACCTGTACATTATCTGAAGATTGTTAATTGCTGTTCATAAAAAAACTGACAGCATAGAAGAAAGATTATGCATGTAAGAGTTTATTTAACAATAGGAAAAGGTTGGTGACCTGCTTATTTGCTAAATCCTTTGGCCCAATTTCAATCCTTAGAGGAACACCTTTCATTTCCCAGTGTGAATACTTCCAACCAGGAGAATAGTTATCTCTAAAGTCTGACTCAGCACGGATACCTGCTTCACACAAAGTATTCACAGTGGCAGAACAGGCATCAAAAATACCTTGAGTATCAGCATCTTTATAAGGAACCGGAATCACAATGACTTGGACTGATGCTACTTTAGGTGGCAGCACAAGCCCTTTGTCATCCCCATGAACCATCACCATCACCCCAATCTGTATACAAAGACAGGAAATATAAACACTTTCTGATGCATAGGAATTCTCAAATGCAATTATATTATTGAAATCAAAGCTTACAGTTCGAGTACTATAGGCCCATGAGTTCTGCCAGACCATTGCTTTCTCTCCTTTCTCATTTTCAAAATTTATCTCAAACATTTTAGCAAAATTTTGGCCAAGACAATGAGAAGTTGCACCTTGTATACCACGACCAGTGTTTGGAATAAATGCCTGGTATATGGTACATTGCAATTATATAAACAAGATTTCACCATGTAAGCAACAGGTCAATCAACATACAAGGATGTCAGATATGTACCTCAACACTGGTGGTGTAAAGTCCACCAGCAAACTTCTCCAGCTCACTTTTCTTACCCTTTATGACAGGAATTGCCAAATATTCTTCATATATACGCCTATACAACTCCAATACCTCAAGGACCTGAAACAGGATCAGTTTATTATACTTTGAAAACAAAAAAGTTCAGAAAAAGATGCTTATGAAATCAAATGGCCATACACTATGGGTATGTAAGCATTAGTTTTTTTTTTTTTAAAATTTCTTTAAAAAAATAAAGAATGAAGGTTTAAAACCATTTGATAGCATAGTTCATTACATGTAATTAGTTAAACTAAAATTGGCCCTTCAAGTAAACTAAATCAGTCCGTATCCAAATTTAATTCAGATCACATCAATCTCATAAAAAAGTATCTTTCATGCTCCATCTCTTGCGATCATAATCTTCCATAACAATTAGGTAATCCTAGCACCTCATTAGTGCATGTTTCAATTTGATTATTATACTTGATACATCTAACTATCAAATTCCCCAAGCAAATATAGTTTTACTAGTAGATAATCAAAGTATTAACAAGCCTTGTCCTCAATTAATTACGTTTGTCTTCCCCTATATATTGCTTGCAACCTCTCCAACCATAAACCTGCAACACTTATTCAATGGATGTAAAATTTCTTAATCCAACATTCAATACCACATAAACTGGTAAGTCATATGGCAATATTACAATGTTTACATTATCTTCACAGTTCAAATGAACCATACAAAATCATGGACATAACAACTCCAGTTTCCTGTTAACCTCCCAATCCTACCATGGAGGATGAACTATTACACTCAAATTGCCCTACCAATTCTCTCCAGTAATTGGCCTTAGACACCAAATATCATCAAAATATGGGAATATACTTTCCTTCAACCCTTATCTCTACTAATTTAATCCAAATTTTACCACTACGTTTGGCTAGATTCTGAACAAGTCTATACTCATTATTTAGAACTAACCCTACATTTGGTCCATCAATATGCACAATATGATTCAGATCACGTGCACCAATTGAAAAATGGAAGCTCATAGATAATAAAACATTACTATCTAATCATGAGAGAGAGAGAGAGAGAGAAGGTATTATATATCTATTTTCAACCAAAAAAAAACAGGAAATTATTGGCAAAGAAGATCAAAAAGTACCCAAGAGGAGAGAAAAGTACTTTAAAACTTGAGAATTAGTGCCTCTTTAAATAAATGCAGATACAGAAAAATGACAAAATTAATTCAGGTTATAAACATGAGACCAAAACAACAATTTGATATCGAATTAATGTCATTGATGTAATACAAGCATCAGACCTCAGCATCTGCCTCCTCCTTTGTTGCAAAAGCAGTATGCCCTTCCTGCCAAAGAAACTCACGGCTCCTGCAATCAGAATATGTATTAAAACCAGATAAACACTATAAACAATCTTCTTTGACTCAGAGAATCAATACAAATTTATCTGCATGATGGCAAAATGCTTGTGAGAGTAAATTAATACAATGATGTTTAATATATCACAATTCTTCTTTCCTACAAAGCTTAAGATTAAAAAGAATATCAACAACTCTTGTTTTGCAAAAGGGCTTCACTATGACCAATTCACCCTTTATGAAACTTCCACTAAAAAAGAAAAGGATCATCATATCATGATTACAAGGCACTACCAAAAAAAAAAAACTAAACTAAACTAAAACAAAGAAACAAGAAACAAAACAAAAACAAAAGGGCTAAAGGCTTGACATTCCCAAGGTGAGGCATATTGTTTAAGTTTGAAAGTGCTCACTGCTTTTCACATTTTAAAGTACCCAGCATATTAAACCATAACATGGAAAAAAGAAACAGTGTGAAAGAAAGCTATGCAATACCTGATGAATGGTGTGGGATTACTGAACTCCCATCTTACAACATTGCACCATTGATTAAGTTTCAAAGGCAAATCACGATGTCCCCTTATCCACTTAGAGTAGTAGGGATACATGACAGTCTCACTAGTTGGGCGAATAGCAATAGGAATTTCTAATTCAGTTTCCCCAGATTTTGTCACCCAAGCAACCTGGCAAAAACCCAAGTGATTACTAGTATAACAATAATGTTTCTGACTTGAAAATGTCCTTCTAGAAAGCAATCCAATTTCTGTGTAAATGAGACACAAATGTTACTAACTAGACAAAAATCAATGAGTAAACGGTCAATTTAAACATGCAACAAATTTTCATTTTCACAAGCACACCAATCTACAAGATATTAAGGAAATTCTTTCCAATATATAACTTAAGGGTATCCGATCTTAATCCAAGTAAATAGACCTTGTACATTATCTGAAAAACTAAAATAAAATTTCACCTCTGGTGCAAAGCCCTCAACGTGATCCTTCTCCTTTTGCAAAACACCAGGAGACACAAATAAAGGGAAGTAACAGTTCTTGACTTTCATTTTCTTTATCTCTGCATCAAAGAAGGCCTGCACATTGTTTTTCAAAAGCTTAAACAATAGAAGAATTTAAGCAACCTGAATTCTGGAAAGCTAAGAAGATTGTCTTGAAGAAATCCATTTCCATGTTTAAGGAACCAAAGTTTCTTCAAACACTACACCAACGCCTACCAATAGTGGGATTGAATGAAATATGTCTATACACACTACAAGCTTATGGAAGGAAATTTCATTTAAAGAGTATATACATCAGTGCATTTACCATTTTATCTGGAACGATCTAGCTTGGAAGGAAATTTCATTTAATAAGTATATACATCAGTGCATTTACCATTTTATCTGGAACGATCTTCAAACTGTATGCTTAACTAATATAAGGTGTAACAATGGACATGAAAAGAACTTATGAACTCACTTGCATGACCTCCCAGATTGACATTGTCCACGGCCTAAGAATGTAGCATCCAGAAATGTCATAGTAATCAATCATATCCCCATTGACAACTACCTGTCACATCACATCAAAAGAAAATTAAATAGGAAAAGCCTGACAAGGGTCTAGTCATCAGATTTTACGTCCAAAAGCCAAAGTCAAATGACATAGAACAACAAATAGCGTATTCTTTCCACTCAGATTCAATTTCGGCATTAGTCATCAGACCTATTCAAACTCTTACGCATATACAACTATTGAGATTGTCACTATTTGCTAAGCTCAACACAATTTTTTTAAAAGAGAAAAGAAATCAGATCACGATGGGGGCAAGTTTGCCTTAATACATAGTCAAAAGCACAGCAGAAATATAATTGATGATAATTTGAAACAAGTACCTCAGAGTACCACTCCCCAAAATTGTCTGCCTTTCGATTTGAAAGCCCTAAACCTGTCTCTTTCTTCACCTCCTTCTTCTTCCCACCTATGAAGCCAATGGTAGGAAACACGAACATTTCACAATTAGACACTAAAATGTGGAAACAGACAGGGCAAAAGGTACAAACACTAATCACCAGATTGTTTTGCAGTGGGCTTTTTAGCTTCAACCCCGGCCATTCTGAATCTCCACCTAAAAGAACAGAAAAATGTAGATCAAATTTACCATACCAATAATACTCATCACGATAGGCATCTGAACCGAGACGCAACCACAATCTCAGTTACCTGTTACAAATATGCCGGAGTGGAAGCAAATGGCGGCCAAGAAAACGAGCGTATACGATAGCAATTGTGGTGTCAGTGCTACGAACACTAACTTATTCGCTTCCGGAATTCAACAGCTAGGTTTTGAGGATCAACGCACTCCACTTTATTTTTTTAAATAGTGACACCCGTCTAGTTACCCTGTCGGATCCCTCATCTTACTCTGCTGTTTATTTATTTATTTTAATACATAAATCTCATCAATTTTAAATTATGTATAAGTAATTTTTTAATCTTAAAAAATATTACAAATAACTTTTTTAATATTAATATGTTATTTTATCAACAAAAACATAACATATCAAAAAAAATAAATATCTATACATAATTTAAAATTTAAAGAGATTATTTTCATACAATTTAAAGTTAAAGGATATTCTTTGTCCTAAAAAAAATTGAAAGAGATTTACTTAATACACCTTTCTATTAATAAATTAATAATTTACTAATAATTAAATTATTTGTATAAATTTAAAATTTTATAAAAAAATTTATTATTATCTTTTAAAAAATTATCTATATATAATTTAAAATTGATGAAGCTTTGTATATTTTGGCTTTTTTTGCTAAAATAATATTATAGTCCCTAAATTTAAAATATTTTAAAATAATTTTTTAAATTTTAAACTTTTTCTTATATATGATAACGAAATATCAAAATTTAGAATAAACTTAAAATTTAAAAGATTATTTTAAACTATTTTAAATTTAATAAATTATTTTTAAATAATAAATAATATTAAAATATTATTTTAATCCTTTTATTTTGTTTATTTCTTTCTTTTTCCTTTATTTCCTCCTCACTCTTTTTCTCTCTTCTTTTCCTCATTCCACGCCGCCATGTTTGCCTGGGCAAGAAAAAGCCCCATCCGACCCACACCTACTTGGATTTAAAAATAGAAACCCAAAATTATCCCATAGAAGGCTTCTTGGGCAAAATTATGAAACCCAAAATGGGTCTCTACATTATCCTCCACCTACTTTTATTTTAACAAAATTGTATATATAATTATTTTAAATACCTTAAAATTATTTATAGGGGCTATGGAAGTATGATAACCACCATCCATCGGAGCTCAAAATAGGATCCGTCAACATGAATCTTTATACTAATAACCAACATCCACAAATAAAATACCATAGGATCTTCAATGTTAATAATGGGCTGTGTATAATTGCTTTGATATAGTGTATGATGTTTTTATAGAAAGTTCGGCTTTTTAGAAAAAAAAAAAAAAGAAACTGTGAAGATAGTTTATAAGCAATTTAGAGCCTGTTTAATTTTCTATTTCTATAATAGTTTTAAAAAAAATTATTTGATAATGTGTTTTTAATAAAATATTTTGTAAAACAAAAAAACATAATTGTGTTTTCAAAAATGAAAAAATCAAAATATTTTTTAGATATTTTATAACTTTTGTTATACAAAATTAAAAATAATAATAATGATTTAAACAGATATTTTAATTTTTTTGTTTTTACAATTTATTCTAAAAAAATTTATTTTAAAAATATTAAAAGAATCAAGCAAATCCTTAATTTCCCATGAACAGGGACGCTTTATGTATCCATAGATTAAAGCATTGGATGGTGAGATTTAGAGTTGGAGCGGTGGTCAGTAGGGATTAGAGTTTGAGTGTCCAAAAGAGAGCTAAATGGTGAGCATCATCTTCCTTCTTTTTCCGTGAGATGGGGAGTGGAGTTATAGCAGATGGTGAGTTTGAAAGAAGGAAGGCGACAGTGAGCTTATATGGAGAGATGAGTCTGTAAAACGAGATAAGAGAGAAGGGAGATGAAGACATGAGACAGAAAAAGACAAATGGAAAGTTAAAATTGTATTTTGATTATTTAACTTCATTTATCATTTTACATTCATCTCTTAAGGTAAAGCATTTTAAATTAATCCCTTAAATTTAAAACATTTTAAAATAGTCCCTAAGTTTTAAATTAATCTCAAATCTTGATCTATTGATACCATTAACAATGCTTAGAAATGAAGTTAAAACTCAAAAGATCATTTTAAACTATTTCAAATTCAAATAACTAATTTAAAATAATAAATAAAGTTAATAAACCCGAATATGATTTTAAACTTTGTTTAATATGTCATCTATCTCACATTTCTTTTATATTCTATTTTTAGTATGTAAAACTTTACTTAAGATTCATGTATTCTTATAATTTTAGTTTGGCTTGATATAGTGTTCAATAATTTAAAAATAATTTAATATCACCTTCTCCTACTATTGAGTAAAAATGGCAAAACTCTCCCAAATTTAGGAAATTTGACTAAGACTATTACAAATGTATTCTAAAAACCTTTTTCTTTTTTGCAAAAATAAAAACAAGAGGAAATTTTATAGTTTGGAAGTGGAGACAAAGATTATAATCTCCACTTTGCCAGGTCCCCGTCCTCGTTAATTTTACATAAATGCCTTTAAAAATTTTATCTACAAATATTATTAACCTTTGCCTTTTTTAGTCATCTCACTATTTATTTTTATTTATATAAAATAAGAAAAAATAAATCTACCCCAAGAACTAACCCTTAATCTCTCACCGCTTCTCCATGGTGGGAATCTTTGGGAGTTTAGGCCTCGTTTGATACGTGGACTTTTTGGTAATAAAAAAATATATATAATAGAAAAAATTTTGTTTCATAAGAATACAAATATATATATATATATATATATATATATTTGTGTTAGATTGTTTGATTAAATAAAAGTAGAATAAAATATAAAATAAAAATAATAAAATGATAAAAATACCCTTAATTTATGACAAAAATAAATTGTTTGGTGCTTTTTTATTCATATAACTATTTATTTTAATATTATATATATATGACTTTAATATTCATTAATTTATTAATGTATATTTAAATATATATTAAATATATATAATAATATAATACATTATTTTGGAGGTAAAATAATAATAATAATATAATTAATTAATTCAAAATTTTTTACTGAAAACCAATAAAAAATAAAGTTTTCCAACCAAAATTTAATTAAAAATTTATTATTGATGAATTGATCAAACAAATTTAGTCAAAAAATAGTCAAACATTTTCAACTAATGGATTAGTTGAATAATTTTAATTGAAATTTAGTCAAAAATACTATTTTTTGAATGAAATGCAGTTGAAATTTTGATTGATGGAGTTTGAAATTTAGTCAAAAAAACACTTAGAAATTTTCAATTGATAAATTCATTAGATTTAGTCAAAAATTTTAAATTCAATCGATATGATTTTTTTTTTTTATGTTGCTATAACAAGTTGAAAGAGTTTTAAAGCTAAGAACAAACAAGTTAAATAAGGTTAAATGGGATAGAATTCTAATAAATTGGTAGGAGGGTAAAAATGTCACAACACTTTTATTTAAAAAATGGTGAGTAAAAATGACATAGTTGTTTCCATTACTCTACCAAAGCCTTAAAGAGTAGAGGTAGGGGAAAAATTCCCTTTGTGGCATTGGCCGGGCATAAAGATAAAGAAAAAATTAAATGGCAAAAATGGAGTGCTGGCTAGCACTCCCCCCTATATCAATGAAATTGCCATCTCTATTATTGAAGTACTCATATTTAAACTAATGTAATTTTCACTTTCAGTCAACAATGGGGTTTAAATGAAATAAACTTAATGGTATCAACTTAAAAAAAGTGTCTCCTTTTCAAAAAAATACAAACAAAATTAATAAAGAGATATAAATTTTTTGGCATTAAAGTGATTAAACATAGTGAAATGTTGTAGTATAAGTTGTGTTATATCAACATCTAGAACTTTAATTTTGAAACTTTGAAGACTATATTAAACTAAAATAAATTTTTATGAGTAAAAAGATATCCAAGTGAAACTTTAACCATTGAAAATAAACTTTTTCTTCTATTTCATTTTTTGGTTAACACATCTCCGATCATTATTATTTTGCATTATCATTAGCCCAAAAAAAAACATTTGTTAAGTTACAAGTGTGAATAAAAAAATTTTATATTAAATATAATTAGACTAAAGGAGATGTATATGAGTGCAAAAAAACTATAAACATAATATTTTAAGGCTTTTTATTAAGATGAATTGTCAAACCCACTTATATAAGTTAATTTTTATAATCCAATGACCAAAGTATAACAATTCAAGATTACTTCAATAAGTTAAGCTCTCGTAGGCAGTCCTAAATATAACAAAATTATCTTATTTGTTCCTATAAATTCACTCAAATTTTAATTTGGTCTTTATAGTTTAAGATTTTATAATTAAATTTTGCTGGCATGGCTAGGTACCATGTTGACATTCTAAATACATACAATTCAGACTAACTGATTTAAGTCAATTAACGTAGGTTACATCACATGTCGCATATGCAAGTTAATTCCACTTTATTATCTATGTTTAAACCTTTTATTGACATAAATCATGCATTTAAATGACACATGATTAGTTATATTAGCAAAATTTAATGCCACACGAATGAAACTCTAACGACATAGACTAAAATATTTTTAAAATATAAAGACACACTTACAAAACTTTAAACTGTAGAAATTAAATTAAAAATTAAGTGAAATTATAGGGATCAATAAAATAATTTAATCAAAATAATAATCACATAGATTAAATTTTTGTGCTTATCAATTATCCTTATTATTTGATTTAATTTGACTTTTTAAGACACCAAATGTGTAATCTCTACTATATATGTCTAATTTTAAAATTTAAAATGTTCATATGATAAATCAAGGATCTTGTTCTAGATACTCTGCGACATTTTTTTTCATAAAAATTTCTAACACATCACTGGTAGCTAATGGTATTAATTGTATCTCTGGCATTTTTTAATGAAAACTTATAGAAAAAATTACAACTTGTTATTAAGACAGATCTATAGTATTTATCTTATATACTAATATGTATTTAGAATCTTTTGGTGTCTTAGTCCTAAATAACACGTAAATAATAAAATAATACAAAAATAATAATAAATATTAAAAGATAAAATATAGGATAAAAATATTGATAATATGGAGAGAGAAAGTTACTAACATAAATCACTCCTAATCTCCGACCTCTTTAATAATATATAGGTGGGAGTTATATAATTTATAACGTAAAATTAAAAAAGAAAAAAGACCAAATTGACCCGCTTTTTGGAGGCTGGGGGAATGTCATACCACTAGTATATGATATGATCAATGAATTATTTACATATAAAATACGATTATTTATATGAATATATTGTTCATAATCACTTTTGGTGAACGGAGACATCGTTTCAAAATTTGATGTGGCTTTCATAAGTAAGTAATTTGCATTACACGAATATTATTTTAATAGCACTTAATTCACATTCTTTAACCCTTCATAGATTCAATAAAAAAAGTTTTATTAAAGAATTATAGTTGATAATAATATTGTGACAAGGCATGAAAAACTATAAAAGAAATGCTAGTGTTTCACCCTAAAAGGAAAAAAAAAATAGAAATAACATTACTCTTTAAATTATGGCTTCAGCGAAAGGTTAGTTTTAGGAGGCAAAATGGTATAACTTAAATGATTTGAGAAAAGCAACTCTTATTTCACTCATGTGTAAAGACTACAAATGCTTCTCCCCGTCAACCCAAAAAAAAAAAAAAACAGACTACAAATGCTTCAGCACATTGGCCTGCTTCTAAAGCTAATCCTGACGGTTGCCATGCAATGAAGTCTTTTCTCCCTTTCCAAGCTTGTATTGTAAGAGAGGTAGAAGGACACAAACGGCTTCCCTTAATCATACATTAAGAGTGTGCATGAGTCAGGAGAGGTTGGCAATTGCTTCAACTCCAACCCTAACCCGATTTCAATTTTGAGGCAAGTTTTTTATCCTGGACCTAAACTTGGTGCGATAATAATCGGATTAGAGATGGCTCAATTAGGTTTTCGGATCAATTTTTTTATTAATTTTTTAAGATAATATTTTAAAATTTTTAAAATTTATATTTTTATATTTACTCAATTATTTTAGACATATAACTATTTTTTTATTATATTTTTTTAAAATTTATACAATAGATATGAAAAAATATAAATTCAATTTGAAAAAATAAAAAATATATAAATATAATAGTTAAAACTTGAAAAAATATATATTTTTTAATTTTATTTTTCTTATATGAATGTGATAATTATATTTAGAAGAACCTTAACATAAATTTTGATCTTTTTAGTTATTTATAATTTATAAAATATTTAAAAATTTAGCTAAAATTATAAAAAAGCTCTTAAAAAAATTCTTTTTAATTTAGTACTTATATATATATATATATATACACCTCGGGCTAAGCTCAGCCCTGTAGAACTAAAAAGTTGTCCCAAAATCTATCATGATCTGACTTGATCTTATTTCAATTTTTTTTTTTAAAATTTTTCAACCTATCCCGACTCGATAATGCTTGGGCTGAGTTAGGCCAACCGGACCGAGCCAAGCCCACCCCTATCACACATTCCCACTCCCTTGATAAGCAAAGACGGATGAAATATATACCCGCACATCCTCTGCTTTAGCAGGGGTAATCACTTCTGGCCTCTGCTGTCAGATGCGACGATGTAACGATCTTGAAGTGATTAAATAAAAACCATCAGCCATCAATAATGCTACAAATATAAATTAAAAAGAAATCCTTTATTGCTCTATGATAAAAATTGCCGTTATGTAAATTACGGAGACAAAAAAAAAGAAACATTTTCAGTCTGAATCGCGGTCATTCAAAAAGCTTCGGTTCCAATGGTATAGATGTTTCTCCGGGGTGAACAAAATCTTTGGGAGGAGGAGGAGGCACAAGGCGAGAGTTTAGGTGGCATGACATTTGAAGATCAACATAGCATTTTACAAGTCATCTAATCAAAGCTTCTCTTCACCAGCAAAAGAAATAATAGAAAACGAATCGCCTGCTGATCGCAAGATGCAGCTCCCAAGACCCTCTGGAGGGAAGGGGTAAATTGAACACCTTGGACCTACACAGCAGATTGATCAGCCAAGTTCTGGAGGTACCACTCTCAAACTTTTCATCCACTCGCAGAAACTAGGATCATCGAAGTGAAGAAAACTGCTTTTTAGCTTTGTCCGCTGCTCTGGTGTCAATGACCTAAGTTGTGGGAATCTTGCCTCCTGAGAAAAGTTAAATCATTCCACATGTAAAGTAAGGATAATTTTGTTAACTTGTTTAATTTGGATCAGTCCTCATGGTATAATATAGGGAACTGGCCAGCAGAGGAATCACTGAAACAAAGGACAGTTTCAAGTGAAGAACGAATAACATGTTACTTGCCTGCTCATAAGGAGGATCCTTGTGTGCTGGGATGAGACGAGAAACAAAATATCGAGCCTGTGAGCTACCCTCCTGTTTCAAATGCAAGTTATCTGTTACAATTTACCTTCTAAGCAGGAGATGAAAAGGGAAGAGGAAAACGTGTGAAACATGAACTGACAAGAGAACTAACCTTAAATGCAAGGATACGAGGAGCTGGGAAACGCAATTCAGTAAGCTCCTCAGCCAATGTCCGGCAAGCAGCCAGAGCAGCAGCACTTCTTCCTTCATCAGCTGCAAGTTCAGCACCCTAAGATACACCAATTGAAAAAAATAATTCTAAGAAAATGATTAGCTTACCAATAATCATGGTTGACGTGTTTTGAAAAGTACGGTCATACAAGTTTGAAGACATAGATACTATATTTATATATGCTTAGGATCAATCAAGGATTTGTGGTCAGACCTGAGAACATAAGGTGCGTTTCAAGTTTCAACAACAACCCCTCCCCAGGTGCAAAAGAAAAAGGGAGGAAATACAGACTCTGCCCTCTACTACCTCCGTTCTTATGGTAAAACAAAACAGAGATAACTCAAACCTTCCCCTTCCCCTATACTATGGGACCAATGCCTGCTGGGGACAGAAAACCACTCTAACAGACCCAATGGGGTTTCTGGACTCCATATTCCAAAATAAAATGATCTTTCACCTTCATGTCCATTGACGTAAAAAATTCATTCTTATTCTATTATTTGTTATAAGTTGCAGGAAGCTAGGTTCAAAATGCCATATGGAGCTTTAGAGGAACCAAATGAGAGGATAATTTGCCAGCAACGCTTCTAAAAAGGCTTGAGAACAAGTGTCGTAACTAAAATTGAATAAGGTTAGCACCATAACAATCCCCCAAAACAGAAAAACCAAAAGAGAAAAGATAAAAGGAGATTATCAGCAATGTATCTGCAATATCATCGTCCAACCAAAATGTCATTCTGAAATAGAAAGAGAACACCAGGTGGCATACCAACCAAATGAAGACATCAGTGCCATGGTCAAGAACAACAGCAGCATCAGACTGCATAGCAAGATCATAAGCTGGCAGCTCCTCAAAAGTTCCCCCCTCCCTGTGCATTAAACAACGAGGAGCAACCATTCGGAGTGATAGATCAAAGGATGCATTTAAAAAGAGGTTCCGCAGCACAGATCTCTCATCTTCATGACCAATAATGCTTCCCAATAGTGGCCCTCTTTTGAGATGGAAAAGGAGCTCAGGTAAGAGAGATAACTCCTTTGGAAATCGATGAAGTTTTGACTTGGGTAATTGGGAGCCAAATTTCAGAGTAATATCATTGATTCTTCCGTCTACTGTGGCTCGCATGTCAATTGCATCAAAAGAGTTTTTGGCACGTAACAGTGTCCTCTTTGCAATGAGGACAGCTGCCACTTCATCTTGAACACTCTCAAGATATCCTGAAATACTATCTACAGTTGGCAGTCTAACAGTAATCACCCTCGATACCTCAGCTTGATACACATTTGAATACTGAATTGCAAACTGGAAAAACACACTATCACTTTTGATATCTCCTTTATTTTCCATGGAAAGAGAGAAGCTCTGAGTTTCTTCAACACTCAGCATTTGAATATAAAGAGCAGTGTCATTTTTAAAGGATTCATGGGTGTCCACATGTGCCTCTTCACCAGGACCCACAACTTGAGTTATGAGAATATCACCTGATGTGCGTAATTCCAACAAACCATGAGAACCTGCCGCTCTGGCAGATGCCCTTTGCAAATTAACACCAAAGGCTTCCCCAAAATCATCATGAAGAACCAAAACACCACCTGATGCTTTTGCAAGAGGCTGCAAAATAGGAACTCTGACAGGGCATGTTCCAGCACACAAAATGTCAACCACAGTATTGTGACACTGAGCCTCACGACCTAGATTTTCCATCCATTTCAATGCTGTCTTTTCCATATGAGGATAATTAGGGTGACTAAAAGAGTGCGGAACAGATCCAGGGCCATAAGTGTTGGGCCCACCAGCACAGACAATAATTCTGCTATTGCCCCCTGACCTTTTGACTACTCCTCGGGACAGTTCTGCAGAAGGTCCCTGAATTATAGCAAGAGCAACCTCAACAGCAGTACCTAGACACCGATCTCTGGAGGCTTCGGGCATGTCCAACTTGTATGGCCTTAGTGATGAAAATATGGCATGTGCTACAGGAAGTGAGGCATGCATTGGTGACAAGTATATACCAGTGCCATAAATCAATGCTTTCAAAGATTCCTGTGTTGGAGATTTGTCCCCAGGAAGTACATCAGCAGATGCAACTGATGCCTCTGAAAAGTCATAAACTGATACAGCACGGCCATAGAGTACAATGCCTATCCTTGTTGTAGGGGGAAGCGAATCAACGAAAGCATGCAATGAGCTCTGTAGATGGTGTAGGTGAGGTTCATCTAAGCATTCATCTATCACAAGAACAATTGGTGCAGACATTCGTGAATCTGAAACTGGAACAAAACCAGGTCTCTTGTTCCCAGTTTGAACATAATCAACCATGGGTGATGATAGTTCTGGAAATCTTCGAAGGTCTTCCTTGCTGGAAGCCATGTACTCGCCATCACTTCCATTCAGTTTCCGACATATTACACACTGCCACTGGCCTGATCCAAGCAATATGTTGCAATAGATGTTTGCATAAGCTCCACAGCTTTGGCAACGATTGGGATCACGCTGTATTACTTGAGGGCCTGGTGAGACCTCCTTCCCAGGAGAGACCAATGCCCCAAAACCCAAACTGGGTACATTTGCTAGTTTCTTCTGCTTCAACACCTACTTGATAAATGAAAAGGAAAAGGCCAAAACATAAATTGTCTTAAATTTGAACATAAAGAATCTTAAATCAATAATGTCAACTTTTTTGCCAATAATAGCAAATACATAATTGTAAAATGGAATATGCAAATCACTCTATATGACAGAATAAATTGTATTAGACTATTTGTTACACCAAATTTAGGTGCTTAAGAAACAGATATATTTCAACATTAAAATCCACTCCTTACTAAAAATTATAATATACCTTATGAGCTGAGAATAGAACAAATGAAGATTCCCCAACAGGAACCTGGTCTTCTGTAACATCAGAAACTTGGTGCTGCAACTCGTAAGATCCATTTGAAAATGGGGGTGGTGATGATGTTGGCAAAGATGAACCTGAGGATAAAGCAACTGGCTGAGGTGATGCAGGTGATGTGCGAAAAGGAACAGCAGCCGGACGGACAGGTGAAGTGAAAACCGGAGGTCCAGGAGGAGTGCTCAAATGAGGAACAGGACTGCCTGTTTTAACACCATTGGCTGGTGATAAAACGGTTGGGGTTCTGATGGAAGGTGAAGAAGCTTGATCTTGTTGTAATTTTGGTGGAGGAAATCTAGGCGCTGCTGCAAAACTTGAAGGGGGAGGGATAATTGGATTTTTCTCAGGGTAAGGATTTTGTCTGTCTGGGTTTGAAGGGGAGATAGTGAAGGTGGACCCCACATCTGGTTGTGATGGATTAGCCATTGGAATTTGAAGTAGCCAGAAACGCAAAAATACTTACAAACCCAGTATCAAGTTGCGAACTTTATCAAAATGTACAGAATTGCGGTAGAATTAAATTGGGAAAACGATAAAATTCAAGACTACCAAGAAAAGATATACACCCTCATCAAGGATCTTGTTTTACTACTCTGACTTTGCAGAAGAAAATGAGCAAAAGAACATCTAAAACTCCCGACGATCTAAAACCCCCAAGATAATAAAGAAGGCCGACAAAATTCTTGCCTAATCCACTTCAAGAAGCCCCGCAGACTCAGATATTCAATCAAACAATATAACAAATAAAAGCCAGAATATGAACCTTCCCTGAACAAAATTAGGTCAATACATTCTAGGATATCACAAAAACCCAATCATCAAGCCTCTATATCTCTTCACAATTGAAGCTTCTCAGAGATTCTCTCTGCAGATAGTAATCCAACAGCCAAGTCAAAACAAACCGCAATCCTCAATAATAAATCGCTACATTCACATAAATAATCTAGGGTTTTTCACGGGGGATCGAAATTTCCTTGAATTGAATTGATACGACAAAAATGGGATTTACGTACCTGAGAGACGCGAGAAAATGTTGAACTGGGGTATTCTTAAAGAAAGAAAAGGAAAGGATCATGAAAGACCAAGTATCCGAACTGTTGACTCTTCTGCGTCCTCATTGCTCCCGAGTCATATAGTATCTCCCACTCGCGCCTCGCTCTATTTTCCCATGAAAAATCAACAGCGCCCCCGCACTGAGCCTTGGCCATGCTTCTTTCAAGCCTTTTTTTTTTAATAAAAAATCTATTTAATAAACTCATTTTTTCTATTTTCCTTTTTCTTTCAATTAAATATGAGTTTAAACTTTTTAGATTTTGTTTTTTGAAGTATAATTTTTTGTTATTTTAAAGTGAAGATTGACTTGATGTATTTATATTTCATCCATACTTCTTCGCAGGATTATTTCTCATTTCTTAAATATTTATGAACATCCAAGGAAACCCAATTATAAATAAGAATATATATATATATAGAGAGAGAGAGAGAGAGAGAGAGAGAGAGAGAGAGATATCAATTCTTTTTTTTTTCTTTCTGAATTTTAAAAAGTAACTTCATATAACTCCCACCTTTACATTTTTAAGGTGAGGTGGTTTAAATTGCTAAAAACTTCTCCAATTAATTCAGGTTTCATCTTTAATTTTTGTTTTATTTTTTAGCAATATAATTACATGTGTCAAATTTCGAAGCCAAGAAACTATAATAATCAGTATGATGCAAGACTATGGTTTATGTGAATCATACTGATTGTAAAATCAAATTTTGACTTAAAGGATATGTTTAAAGGAAAATTTATATACACTTAATTATATATTTATTGTTAAATTTTTAATCAAAATATAATAAATATATTATTCATTAATAATATTATAACAAGTATATAATTTTTATAAATAATTATATGTCTCTTTAATTAAATCACATACGTGTGATTTATTATTAAAAAACTTTACATTTATTATGTTTTGATTAAAATTTTTCTTGATAAATATATAAAAAAAGTATATATAAATTTAATCTATGTTTAAATGATAAAAAATTATAGTGAAAGATAAGAGAAATAAAATTTTAATTTGATATTTTTATTTATATTTAAATTTAATATTTTTCCATAAAATATATTTAAGTTAAAAATGAGAATAATAGAATATTAAATCTTAATCTAAATAAAAAAAATTAAAATTAATATTTTACCTCTTTCCTTTTCTATTTTCCATCCAATGGTCCCATTAATAATCTAGCAAGACATTTTACATCACATAAGTAAGCAGCCTTGCGACCCTAAATGGTCTATTCTTTGCTCTCCTTGTATACTTGGAACCTGATATGCATACAGCCAAGTTACGGCCTGTCAAATTGTCATGGCCTATGGCCGAATTGTCTTTTGAGTATGAGTGGTGTGATAAAAGCTCTGCTTAGTATATAAAGGGTAGCATAAAAAATAAGATATATAATATTTATTATATTTCTATTATTATTATTATTATTATTATTATTATTTTAACTTAAAGATTATTTGTCATCTATTTTTTACTTCATATCTAATATTTTATATACTAAATATTTTTTTAATATTTATGAGAGATCATTTAATATGATATTTTTTTATAACAGTTGTACTTTAAAAACTCCTCAATAACTATAAAAAGTAAATTAATTATTTAACTATTAATTTTAACAATTAATAGTTATAGAATCAATCGAAATCAACTTTCAAGCATTTGAAAGTTAATTTGTTTACTATTTATTTTGAGGAAAAATTATTAATATTATTTTGAAAAAGACATTTTTCTCAAAACAAATAACAAAAATTAACTTATTTTTTCAAAATAGATAATACAAGTCAACATTTTAAAAGCTCAAAAGTCAATTTTTATTAATCACATGATTATTAGATTTTAGATATAACATATAGTTAATAGATTCACTTTTTAGTTTCTTTTGACATGAATATTCTAAAAATAATAATTTTCCAAATCTTTCGCACCATAATCTATAGTATTTGTTAATTATTTTTTAGTGTCTCAGTTTATTGTGGGCCGAGATATCATTTTTGTAATTTTTTTTTAATAACATTGATTGATGTCTCAGCTGAGAGAGTCAAGGCACAAACTCATTTTTGTATATATTTTTATCTTATAGGTTTCTAGTCTCTTATTTTATATATTTATTTAAAAATCATCTAAATATTTAAAATATTAAATTAATACAAATATTCTTAAAAGAAATGTTAAGTGAGCCAATTAAATTCAATATTCTATCTTCTTTTTATTTATATAAGATAACAAATATTATACCAAAATATATATTACAATAAATTCTATTTTGTCTTTAGATACATAATATAACAAATAATTTAAAATGACCACATACTTGTTATGGTCATGTATCTTACAGTTTAATACTTATTATAATATATAAGGAAAGTTATGAGAAAATGTTTTATTTTATTAGATTACTCATATACTTTATTGGTATTAATTTATTATCACAAATAATACTAATATAATATCTAAAAAGCTAAATAACTTTTGTGGTATTGTACATTTTGGTTTCAGACTTGTTATATCATAATTTTATATTATACAAAAAGTTAAATTATTTAATAATAAATAAATAAAAGAATAAATTTGTGCTATATATATATATATATATCAAAATATTAGAAGTTGAACATGATTTTTAAAATTAAAAAAATCAGATATAATTTAATCAAATCACAAAATTTACCCCTTTAATTGACCAGTATAGCGTCATTTTAAATGTATTAGTTATAATGGAGAAATTGATATGCACGTGTCTTTTACATTAGAGATTGTATTTGAGTTCATAATTCCTTTTAATATCGTCTGTCTGATTTCATTGATTTCAGTTATAAATTTGATTACATATAATATAATAAAAAAAAGAAGAAAAAAGAAAATGAGAGCCCAAAAGGGGGGAAAAAACCACCATACACACTTTTATCCTTCTGTATCATTCTCTCGCTAATTTCATGAATATAAATGACATAATTTTGTGTCGAAGCAGCCTAACCTCATGATTTTTGGTCTAGGATCTTATACACATATACACACACATAAACTTTCAATACCAATTATTATTATTTTTAATTTGTAGTTAAAAAATTATTTCTAGTTTTTTTTTGTATTATGCTCATTTAAAAGATAAATTTTAAATAAAAAAAACACAATCCTACCTGTTTAAATTAAATCAAGATAATAAAAAATGCACTGCAAGCACAATGCATAAATCCCTCAACAGAGAGGATCTGCGCATGAATTAACGCAATTTTGGCCATCCTATTTCTTGGTGTACCTAAAATTTGCTGGACTCGAGAAATTCTTTCGTGCTCCATATGTACCACGTCATCATAACTCTCACCAACCAAATTTTTACATGTCAACTTAAATGGGTCCCACATTTTGTTTAAACCAAGAGAACCAAGAACCAATTATTCCTTCCGTGCTTCAGCCGAAAACCATCCCGTCTTCCATCAGCTTTATCCAACATTTCAGTTTTCACTTTACTCTTTTTTCTCCCGCCATTTTTCTTACAAGCATTGAGACTTTGTGCAGCGATGGAAAATAGGCTATAAGAGATTGAGTGCAGTATTATGGAAAGATCAAGTCCAGCATTGCGAAAGGGAGAGAGGAGTCCGAAGTTCCGAATAATTTGTTGATCAACGGCGAGTTGCACAGTGCGACCCAGAAGCGATTGTATACTAGTTGCAGGGTGAAATGTGATAGCTTTTGAAACTTATTTGTTGCTTCATCTTCTGCCCTGCCTCCTCCATCATGAATCAACAATGTCTTTTTTCCAGCTCTTTTGCTCGTGTCTGAGCTCCCCTTCCCAGCTTCGTCTTCACCCTACATGCTGAATTCCTTCAACTCGTTGAACTGTTGATAATACTCAGGTGCATTTTGTCTTCTTTATTTTCATATTTTTAAGTGCCATGGACTATTAATTTTGCATTCCCAACTTCATCTCTTCCCAGCGTTGTCTTCCCCTGTATTGCACTGTTTGCAAAATTTAATCTATTAAAGCTTCCATTCGATGTGCTTGTTACAATGCATTTATTTCGTGTGTTGTCATTCTATTAATCTTGATCGTGTGTTGTCATTCTATTAATATTGATGGTGGCCATGAATTTTAAGATTTTTTTATTAGTTAAATTTACTGTCGTAAATTTACTATATATGCAGATATCCTACAAGGAGCGTGTAGCTTCTTACAACATGAATGATGGTGGTGATTCACACGTGGTGAAGGAAACAAGGCATGACAATAATACTGAAGAAGAAAAATTTATGAGTGTGGAAATAAGTTTTGGGGGCAAAGATATTTACTTGGGGCAAGTTGTTAACGGTGAAAATGAAGCATATGCCTTGTATTCAGAGTATGGGTATCGCTTGGGTTTTTCTGTAAGAAAATGGAAACAAACTTATTATGCTGGAAGTAATAAAATGCACACGAAAGAATATGTGTGCTCAAAGGAGGGATCCAAAGATTTTGAAAAAGGCAATGGTGGGTCATTTAGTAAACTGAATACAAGGACAAAGTGCCAGGCAATGGTTCGATTTTCGGTTGAAACAGATGGGGCGTGGAAAATTACTAAATTGATAACAGAGCATAAACATGAGCTTGTAAAGCCAGAGTACAGACACCTAATGCATTCTGCAAGGAACATTCCTGTTGCTAAGGCCGATCTTATTAGTTCTATGGTCAATGCTGGAATTTGAACCAAGGATGTGTGGAGTTATTTGGGTGAAGAAACTCATGACTTTGATAAAATTGGATTTTCCAAAAAGGATTGCTATAATTATATCAACAACCAAAAGCGTAAATTAATAGAAGGTGGATATGGTCAAAATTTGGTTAATCATCTACATAGCCAACAAGCCAAAGATCCTATGTTTTATTATAGTGTACAATTCAACGAAGACTTACATTTGACAAATGTCTTTTGGAGGGATGGGAGATCACGGGTTGATTATGATTGTTTTGGGGATGTAGTGATTTTTGACACTACTTATCGTACAAATAAGTATGATTTAATTTGTGCACCATTTGTTGGAGTAAATCATCATTGGCAAAATGTAATGTTTGGTTGTGCATTTTTAATGAATGAATCAGCTGAGTCATTTGAATGGTTGTTCGGTCAATTTTTACAATTGATGGAAAGCCAAGCCCCAAAAACTATTGTCACTGATCAAGACGCTGCCATGGCTAAAGCAATTCAAAAAGTACTTCCTAATACTAGGCATCGTTTATGCTTATGGCATATATCAAAGAATGCTCCTTCTCACTTAGGGTCACTTAACTCTAACCGTGGGTTTCAATCATTATTTTAAAAGTGCATGAAAGGATGTGACTCAGAAGAAGAATTTCAAATTACATGGGATACAATGATTGCTGAATATAACCTTCATGAACATAGTTGGTTAAACAACATGTATAAAATTCGACATAAATGGTCAACTGCTTTTGGTAAAGATATATTCTCTGCAAATATCAAGGCTTCTCAAAGGAGTGAGAGCACTAATAGTGTTTTGGGTGACATATCCACTAAAACAACTACCCTAACACAATTTTTCATATCTTTTGAAAAGATGGTAGGAAGATGGAGAAATTCTGAGGCTGAGGAAGATTTTCGCAATAGTCAAAATGTTCCCTCTTGTACCATCAAGAGAAGTGGCACATTGCTTCATGCATCCAATGTTTATACTTATAAAATTTATAAGATGTTTTAGAAAGAGTATTTGGATGGAGTGGGGATCCTATTCCAAGAAGTGAGAAGACAAGGAGATATTTTTCATTATGAGGTGTGGATGGAAGGAAAAGATTCAAAGAAATGGGTTGTGCAATTTGATTCCTCTAATGAAGATGTTACTTGTAATTGTAAAAAATTTGAGTCAATGGGAATTCTTTGTTCACATGCATTGAGAGTTTATAACATCAAATGTGTAACAAGAGTCCCAAACAAATACTTCTTAAAACGGTGGTCCAAGAATGCAAAGTTCATTGAATGTGGTGTTGATGGAAAAAATACATTGCATGGTGGCACTAGTGAAGATCCAAAAATTGTATATCGCAATTCTATTATGCGTACTTTTTATAATCTTGTGTTGGTGACACAAGATCACAAGGAGACTCAAGATCTTATGTGAAATGTTATTAAACATGGGTCTCAACAAGTTTAAGATTGTCTACATAAATTGACCTTGATTGCAAGCACCACTGTTGAACAAGAAAAAGAGATTTGTTCTATTGAAAAAGATCAAGCTGAAGAAGTAAGACAAATTCTTGACCCTCATAAAGCAAAGACAAAAGGGAAGTCTAATGGTAGAAGGAAAAGCCACTTTGAAAAACAAAAAAAAATCAAGTAAGGAGTAATTTTGTTTCGGCATTTACTTTTACCTATCACAATGATCATTTTGTGATATCAGATTCTTTTGTAGGAAAACAACAAAAAGTGGATCATGTTGCTGCAACTACACCAAGCCCTATTTCCATTTCACAAACATATGGTTATGCATATCCACTTGTAGGTCCATGTGTAGTTATAAAATCTCTAAATATGATAATGAATGTTTATGTTTATGTGAATCTATTTGGTCTAATTGTGTTTAATGTTATAGGTCGGTTCCACTCAATTTATTCACCCGTGTTATTCTATGATCCCACAACAATTTTATTGTGATACTTGGAACCCAACAAGTAGTCCTATTGTTCCTACTACTAGCACATTACACATGATGGACAGTTGTAACTTTTTAAGTCAGGTAAAATTCAAATATTAATATTAACTGAGTTGATAAGATTACTTCTTTATTTATAAGTTAAAATTACAAGGATTATTCTCTAACTTATTTTAATGGCTTTTATAGGAACCAAGTTCAGGTAATGGGAGACCTTCAAATGCTTGTTAATAAGATTAGAGTTTGAAATGCACTAGTGTTATAGATGTGTAACATGAGATGTCATTTTTTTTGTATATGGCTCAATGATAGGTATATAGCCATCTTTTTTGTATTTGGCTCAATGATAGGAATATGGCCATCTCTTTTGTATATGGATCAATTATAGGTGTATGGCTCTCCCTTTTGTATATGGCTCAATGATAGGAATATGGCTATCTCTTTTGTATATGGCTTAATGATAGGTATATGGCCATCCTTTTTGTATTTGGCTATATCATTTTTTGTATATCAGAACATTATTTTGTGTATTAGAATGCCAACTTTGTATATAGCCATTTTCTTTATGTATTGTTTTGCAAAAGATTGAAACTAGTTATAAAACTCTCTGAAACTCTCCAAAATTTGTCTTTAAAATTTGCCTCTGAAACTCTCTTTGTAGAGAATGGATCCTGCAATCAGAAATTGGCACTGGTTTAGTCCAAAATCAGGTTATGCTTAATAGGGACTCTAGCAACTTAGCAACAATAAAAAATGGTACTAGTTCAATCCAGATATAACTTCTAGTTCTGCATTAAACTAGAACCTGCCTTGAATCTACACTGAACCAGATTTGGTTTAGTGCAAAACCAGAAACTGGTTCTACACTGAACCAGAAACTGGTTCTGGTTTAGTCCAGAACTAAGTTCTGGTTCTGTATAGAATTATAAGATGATTTACACTAACAACTACACCATCATAATTTAAGACCAAGGAATAATATCAACAAAATTAGAAGATGCAATCTTATTGATTATAAATCTAATAATACAAACTAATTCAGTGCTACAAATAAATATTGTACTTAGTCAATGATACAATTGAATTGAATTTTACAAATTCAATGATACAAATTTGATTCAATCATATAATTCAATGTCATTTTACAAATTCAACAGTTGAATCACTGCCTTGAATCACTTCCTATTCTGTGCAGAGTGTTGCTTTCCAATAGTTCAAACATGCTTCCATCATGAATAAGCTCAAAGTATGTTTTTTTCTAGCAAATAGTTATTGTTTTTGCCAAAGTCATATAAGAGATTCCATTCTTGAACATAATCTTTCCTTCAGGAAGTTACTGTCATCAGTGTCCACTGTAACATAGTCCATGCATTTGTCAAACAAGACTTGATTAAATAATGGCTCATGTTGGCATTCACGAACCTAAGTATCCCAGAATGATACAAGGTTCAACATCAGTGTCTTAATTTTCTTTTTCAAATTTTGAGAATCTTCAACTTCAGCCTAGGATTTCACAGGAGTTAGAATGCAAACATCAGTATCTAAAATCAAAAGAATACAAGGAAAAGTATATAAAAATAAATTAGAAAAATCAGTATATGCCCTTTTGGCATAGTTGACCAAAGCAACCACAACATCATCTACATTAGTCTCATCCAAGAGATATCCTGTGTTATAATACTTGGCGCCACATACCTAAACAATTTGACATTTTCATCAGTCTTCAATAGAGTTTCTAAATCCATATGGATGCATTCTTTATTTGGTAACTGAAAAAATGCTAACAATTCCAAGTTTCTCCACAATAAACTCTTGGCCTTGGATTGATATATCTATCTCTATAGCTTTTCTAAATAAGTAAATGCTTAAGAAAATTTTCACTATCTCAAACAGCATTGTCAAGAGTTTAACCATTGTAAGTTGTGGATCCTTTTCATGATACTAGAAAATAAAATAGTACTATTAGAAAACACCATTTCTGAATGAGCCTTAAGATCAATACAAGCTTTCTGAACAGCTCATTTCTTCTTTCTGGCTTTGGCAGCATCAATAGCCTTGGTCTGCACAAATAACAAATACCAGAAGTTAAAATATATTAAATTATAATGACATTTAAAATTATCAACTATTAAATCACCTTCTTTACTCCACGAAACTCCTTGGCTCTATTCTTTCTCTCCTTCATTTTTTACCGATCAAGCTCAGATCAGAGGCTTTGTGCACCATCCCTGATGTTTCTTCTTAGCTTTTGGACGAGTTTCATTGATTCATTTGTAAATTCAAACAATCGTCAAAGCTAATAAAAGAAGCATAATTGAAACCTAGGTGGAAGGAAATCAAATAAATCAACTAAAGAAAGGAAGTCCCAACTGCAGCAAGCAATCTGCTTCCTCCTCTTGATCATCATCTAACCACCTTCCATCGAAAATGGCACTCGACCCTGTTGCTCTGCGTTGAAACGCATACTTCAAGAGAGATGAGGTAAGTGGTTTCTTGAGAGAGACTTCCCGTCATACGTCAGCAGTGGCTGAATCCATCAATGGAATTTTGAACTCCATCAGCGGCGTGTTATGGGAGAGAAGGATATGTGGCTGAGTGAGAGAGAACGTGTTCCGACATAGAAGATAAAAGGAATGAGTTGCCAGATGGGTTCCAGTTGAGGGAGAGAGAAGAGTAAAGTGAAAACTGAAGACGAGATGGTTTTCGGCTGAAGCACGGAAGGAAGAATTGGTTCTTGGTTCTTTTGGTTTAAACAAAATGCGAGACCCATTTAAGTTGACATGTAAAAATTTGGTTGGTGAGAGTTGTGATGACGTGGTACACATAGAGCACGAAAGAATTTCTCAGGAAACAATGCTTATGTTGGCATCATGTGCCATTCACGTGGGCTCTTAACCATCACTACCCTTCTGCCTCTGACTGTTTTCTGGTCATGAAGTCACGTCATTAGTATGCATAGCCAGAACCGATTCAGATCCTCTATCACAGCAATCTTCAGCTCTGGCTCCATTGCGAAGTCTTGAAAGTAGATGGACGTTTAACAAGTAAACCCCTCACCCTTCTCCATCCAAGTCATCAAGCTCCTCTCCTTTGGACTCTTGCTCATCTTGATCCTCTCATTTTCTGCAGCGTCATACACTTAGTTGCGAGCTATTCCAATTGAAATTTGAAACGGGAACTCATAAGGGTGCGAGTTGAAAGTTGAATAAGGGGAATTAAGATTCCCAACCCGAAAAGGAGTCCCTTTCTCAACAAATAATTATATCTGTGCATTTTATACCGATTTCAGTCTCCCTTGTATTAATTCTTTGTCTCTCTAGTCTCAGCTTCTTTTGACTTCTTTAACAGTAGATAATTCAGTGCGATTGTTTCAAGGAATAATTTTGTCCACCTATACTAACATCTCCCGCTTCCTCATCAAAATGAACTTAGTGTGAGTTTGGAAACGCAGTGAACACGTTTGTATAAAAGCAACAGATGTTTCACGTCAAACGTGATTTTGGAGGATTTTACCGCATTTTCAAACACAATATTATGCATGTGAAATTTAACTACTTTATTAGTGGATATTGTATTTAGGCATGGGAATGCTGATTGGACTAAGAAAAAGGTAAAATGGTAGTGTGCACAGGAGACTGAGCTTTGCCATTTGAACAAGCTGAGAAACTTGGGCTTATGCTTCCCAATTTCTCAGGACCATTTGCACTATAATAATTGAAATTTGCTGACTAGTGGTCAACAACATTTCAATTATGAAACAAACTAGAAGTTCATACCATCCTAAGTAATTCTATTTGCTCTGCGTAATTTAAACCATGACAAAAACTAGACAACATTTAGCTCGCAACGCTTCAAGAAAAATACAAAAATTTGTTCTTTTTGGTATACTCTACATAAAGTAGGACAAAAACTATATAGCATTTTACGAACAATGTTCCCATAGCGAAAGATGCTAAAGTAAAGAAAACCCATTAAAACATATTAAAATATAGGCAAAGAAAACTTGCTTATGCTGCTGGAAAATAGATATCAGTTATTGCAGAGAAGAAAGAAGGTTAGACTTGAAGGGAGGAGCGAGAAGTGCAAAGAGCGAGCAACTCGTTTTTCGTATACTTTAACTAATATTAGTCGTAGACATGGAGCCAAGTGAATAGGCGGTGGATTCGTCATGGGAAAGGGAAGACTCGCTCTAGGAAACAAGGCATTAAGAATGAAATAATCCGACATTGTGCCAACACGACAATAGTTGTTCAACTCAGCTTTCTCTTCATGACAGGTGTGTATTTTATTTGCTAATTTAACATCAAATACATGTTGATATAAAAAATCTTAATATGGAAAACCAAATTAAATATAACAAATAGTTTAAAGAAACTAAATATTCCAATTAAAAATTTAAACAGGATCACCTATTTTCATGTACTTTTCTAAATTTAAATGGTTCATATTTGATATTGAATGGTTTAAATTTAATATTTAATTTTTTAATTTAAATTAATATTTTTTAATTGATATTAAAAAAATAATTTTTATTTTATATCTTGTATTTTTTTAAATAAAACATAAAATATAAAAATTAAAAATATTAAATTTGAATTATTTAAGATTAATTTCAACAACCTAAATTAAAATAAGTAAAGAATGAAATAAAAAGATGGGTAGAGGATTATATATATTTTTATTAAAATATATTATATAAAAACAAATGCAAGTGGATATTACCCAAAACGATGGCCGCGTAACGACAACATCCCGCTCGCACTATCACACTGGCTGCTGCCTCTCGCTCTCGCTATCACCAAAAAAGCTCTCTGGCTGTTGCTAAAGCCCTAGAGTCCCCAAATTTGATGGCGGCATTTCCTAATAAACCCTAGCTCTCCACCATTGTCAAAGATGGACGAGGACCATCGGAACGACGAGGCTAATCAACAAAACCACCGCACCCCTAAAAGATCAAGGCTGACTCGGTTCATTTCCGAATCCGAAATCCGTGAGGAGTTTTCTCACCATCAGTCTGGTGTGGCCCGAATCAACAACGGCAGCTTCGGAAGCTGCCCTCAATCCGTTCTCGCTGCTCAAAACAAGTGGCAGCTCCGGTTCCTCCAGCAGCCGGACGATTTCTACTTCAACACGCTGCGGAAGGCAATTCTAGAGTCACGGACTTTAATAAAAAACTTAATACATGCTGATGACGTCGACGACGTCTCCCTCGTTGACAATGCAACCACCGCCGCTGCCATCGTTCTCCAACAGATCGGTCGTCGTTTTGCTCAGGGCAAGTTTCAAAAGAATGATACTGTTATAATGTTTCACTGTGCTTTTCAGGCTGTCAAAAAATCCATCCAAGCCTACGTTACCCCAGCTGGTGGGTCAGTAGTTGAGGTTCGGCTTCCATTTCCAGTTCATTCGAACGACGAGATTATAGCTGAGTTCAGGAAAGGGCTCGAGAGAGGTAAAGCTAACGGAGGAAGAGTTAGGTTAGCGATCCTCGACCACATTACTTCAATGCCTTCTGTTGTCCTTCCTGTTCGCGAATTAATCAAAATTTGTAGAGAGCAAGGAGTAGACCAGGTTTTCGTTGATGGGGCTCACGCAATTGGAAGCTTGCATGTTAATGTTAAGGAAATTGGAGCTGATTTTTATGTCAGTAATTTGTATAAGTGGTTCTTTTCTCCGCCTACTGCTGCTTTTTTACATTGTAAAAATTCTAGTGCTATTTGTGATTTGCACCACCCAGTGGTTTCGCATGAGTATGGGAATGGGCTACCGATTGAAAGTGCATGGGTTGGAGCACGGGACTACAGTCCGCAACTTGTGGTGCCATCGATTTTGAATTTTGTGAATCGGTTTGAAGGTGGGATTGAGGGGATTATGAAAAGGAACCATGATGAGGTTGTTAAAATGGGAAGTATGCTGGCTGAATCTTGGGGAACAAATCTGGGGTCACCTCCTGAAATGTGCGCGAGCATGATAATGGTGGGATTGCCCTCTAGACTCTGTGTTATGAGTGACGAGGATGCGTTGAGGTTAAGGTCATATTTGAGGACATATCATGGTGTCGAAGTTCCAATTTATTACCAGGCTCTAAGAAATAGTGAAAGCGATCCCAGGGATAAGGATGGCTATATAACTGGTTATATCAGGATTTCTCATCAAGTCTATAACTCAGCTGAGGATTATCACAAGCTTAAGGGTGCAATTAATCAGCTTCTTGAGGATGGTAAAATTTGCAAAATGCTTCCTAAGGAGTGAAAAGGGTATGGGTTTTCCTCACTCCTGCTCTGCTTATGAAATATTTGTTTGAACAAGGATTAGTACTAGCTGCATATTTTACCAATGTGCCCATGTTTGTTATTTTCCGTCCTTAAATTTTTCTTAAACAAGCATAAGTGAAATGCATGTTTTTTCCTGAACAAGTATTTATGCTTTCAATTGCTCTGCAACTTAACATACTAAATATGTGAACAACGGACATGTATAGTGTACCAGTCTCAGATTTTGATATATCTGAACACTTCATCAAGGTCCTATAATTCTGTAGAGCTGATATTTTATAGCAGCAACCATTTCAATGTGCCTGTTAATTGATATTAATTCTCCTTCAACTGTCATATTGTCCCCGCAAGGAAATTTTTATAGAATTTCCGAGAGCTGTTAAATTAAGAGGAAAGAAACATTCGTGATGCTCCTATAGATGGATTATTTATTAAACTTGTTTTATAATTTATGTGGTGAAAATGTTGTATACCTTTACTCCGTTTTTAATAAATTATTCTTTCATGCAGATTTTGGAGTTCAAGAGTATATTAGTGTTATTTCTTTTCATTCACATGCATCAATTGGTTTTGGAACAAAGGCTTCTAGAAATTAGAAAGTCAAAGAGGGGGACGGGCATAGGATGAGTGTAGATGGTACAAATAGTTAATTTAGATTATGTGGTTGTGTCTCTGATATCAATTGCTGTTGAACTTTGTCTTCAATTTATAGGACCCTTGTACAAGGATATCACATTAAATTATTAATTTCTGACCCACAATTTTAACAAGTTCCATCTATTAAGATGAAAAGCTGCAGGCCTGCGGTCATCAATTCGTGAAATGATGAAGCTGCATATTTGATTTTCTTGCTAAGGATGTCTTCTGCCCTGATTGAAGGTCTTAGAGATCCAAGAAACATAAATGGGAAAGTTTTATATGTTAAATATTGAGTTATAGGATAGATGTCAATTGGGTATTAGCCATTCAAGATACTATAAATTGTTAATGCGTGGGTGCTAGCGCCTAAACAGTGTGGAACAATGGGTGTGGTTACTGCAGTATGATGATTGTGAGTGTATGACACTAATCAATTTATGTTTCAATGGTCATAGTTAAGCATATTTGTTTCAGTCAAAGATTCCATGTTTCGAAGTCATTGTTGTCAATGTATTTTTCTGTTCATAGATTTTAATTATCCCCTTAGCTTAGGGCTATAGATGGACTTGGCTGTAAACATTGTTGACCAGGATTAGTTACTTCCTTTCACTTAATAATTTCACTCCCCTGTGACTGTATTCCAAGAAAAAGAAAAAAAATGGACGTAAGTATACTTTTTCCTATTCATAATCCATTCCTGATTGAAAAATTCTAGCCTCAATCATGGGTCAAGGCCCCCATTTAGCTAGGACAAGGGATGGGGTTGTTAAGCAAATCTGACAAGTTGAACTTTTCAGAGCTTAGGGGATAGGGATTAATCAACTATAGATGGTTCTTATGTTGATAACAATTAAAAAAAAAATGAAGTGGTAGATGCTGCTAATGAGCAGAACATGATGTTAATAGCTGAGGCATATGATATGATGCAGAACAAATTTAGTTTTGTATTGTTTTTGTCCAGAAGTAGGAATTATATATCCATGCCCACCCTAGATTGAGCATATTATCTGACCCAGGGCATTGCAGCCCTCCGCAAAGAGGGTTCTGATCTCTCTCTCTCTATTGTTTCAGGTGTTCAGATCCTCTTCATTTACGCTGTAAATGGACAGCATCAATTTAGGGCAATCTTGACTGTTCGACAAATCAATGGCATCAGCATTCACCATATCGCCCCCTCAAAGTGCACTGTTTCAGAGGCCAATTGAATGCACCATTTCGCTCAGTTTTCTTCTTTCCTTCCCTAACAATCTGACATTCATCTCTTTTTCTTCTCTGAGACCGCCAATCTCCTCATAAAACCAAAAAGCTGCTTCTTCATCTGTTTCTGCTTCTCCATTCCCCATTGCCTGAGCTTCTTGATTTCTCTCCCAAACTGTTTCTTCCCTTTGATTTAGGTTACTGGTTTTCTGATTAGTTATCGTTTTTTGTTTTTGGGGTGTCTTATTGAGGATGTGAGCACATATTTATGGATTTCATTGATGTAAAAGCTTAAGCTGTCATTGAACTCTTGTGTATTGCAGAGGTTCTGATCAAACATAAAACTTTTGCTATTTTGTTAAGTTATTTCTTTTTCTGTTTCTTATAGTTCTTTTTTTTCTTTTTCTTTTTTTTTTAAAGAGCAAAAATTCTGCTGGTGATCTCAATGGAATAACCCGAGCTTTGGAAGCTCGGAATCTGATGTCTGATGGAGATTTTGTTTTGGCCCTAGAAGTCTATGGAGTTAGTGAAGGAGAAGCAGCGTGGTATTGCTAATGATGGAGCTAACCACAACTCCTCCAACATGCAGAAGTTCAAACTCTATGAAACTCGCT
The DNA here is from genome assembly GCA_026724425.1 of Erythrophleum ivorense. Lineage (NCBI taxonomy): Eukaryota > Viridiplantae > Streptophyta > Magnoliopsida > Fabales > Fabaceae > Erythrophleum > Erythrophleum ivorense. Next base: position 78,877,718 of record JAIUCV010000001.1, on the reverse strand, counting down.
CAGTATACATATCTTATATGTGTCGGGATCCTCTCAAAGAAGAAAAGGAGATGAATGTCGGATTGACGGTGAAGTAGAGAAGAAAACTGAGTGAAATGGTGCGTTCTGGTGGCCTCTAAAATGGTGCATTTTGAGTAAGGAAAGGCGATGTGGCAAATGCTTAAGCCATTGATTTGTCGAACAGTTGAGACTGCCCTACTAAACTGAACCTACCATTTATGCCATAAATGAAAGGAGTCCGGATGCTTGTTTCAGTGAGTTGATTTACCCATTTACTTTCCTTTCCACTTTTGAAAGGGAGGTCGGGTCTTAATTCTTGTGAATATCAATGCTAAAAAGTTGTCAATCTATGATTGCTGTCTAGTGTGTTATCCGAATGGCAGTTTATCTAAAAATTCTTGAATGAGGTTTATCATTAGCAGAAGACTTATATGAACGTCTTTCCTGACTTGGAAGTCTTTCCTGTTGACTCTGTGCTATTATTATCTTGACAGGTAATCCAAAGCACTGAGTTGAGTTGTTGGATCCCTTATTAAATGGCCTCTGTTAACTTGCCAAGTAGACTTTGTACACGGCTTCTCACTGTTGAAGAATACAACAATTTTACAGGACGCTTCCGGAGAGCTCATTGGGTATTCTGACATCGAGATAGAGGTGATGTTTATGAGGGATTGCTTTCTCCTGGTTACTGGTACCACAAGCATATAAATATCAACATTCTTTAATTGACTTAAACTGAGTGTCCATTTCTTTTATTTGTCCCCTGTAATTGCCTCTTGGACGTTTTGGGCGAAGGATATTTTGGTTCTGGCTAGGCTGCTGAAGGCCAAATCTGGATATAACTAGTTTGTGATGAAAGTCTATATATATTTATTTGCTAACAAACCTGTAGACTTTGGAAAAAATAGTTGACATATTGAATATCAACTGATATCTCTCATGTGGTAGTGTATCAATCATTTTTAAAATTTATCCCGTCTGCTTATACGTAGGCTCAGGAAACCTCAGTACATTTGGGTCCTTTCATGTTAAATTTTCCCCCTCCATATGGGGGACGCTGACTGATTCGACTCCTGAGTGGGGCTTATTTGCCACTAAATCGGGATAGAGAATTGCCTATCAATTCAAAGTGGGTGATATAAAATTTTGGGAAAATTTCATTCAAGGATTTTAACTTAATAAAAATAACACCAAAAAGACTTTAAAAATTAAAATTTCTCTAAAGGACAAAGGCAAGTTATCACTTGTTTTTCAAACTTATTATTTATATTTTTTTAAATTATAACTTAGTTTTCTTGATGTTTTTAGGGTGATTTTAGATTTGTTACTATCTTTGAATGAAAATACTTTGTAATGTCGAGAAAATTAGGTGGCAATTTTAAGGAGTATTAGTGATAACTTTTGTTTTTGGTCCTTCAGAACAATTTTAGTTTTTTTAATTTTTTATTGTCATTTTTATTAAGTTAAGGTCTTTATATGAAATTTTTTTTTCCGAAGCCTTCCACTAGAGTCAAGGGGGAGAAAAAGAAGCATAATCAAAATGGAATCTTTTGATAGGCCTTTTTTATTTGAAAGGAAAAGAAAACTATCTCATAACAATATGTTTAAAATAATCAATAATATTAAAATTAAATTGGATCAGATAATTTGATCAGGACTTGATCCTTGGTTTGATTTGGTCAATTCACAAAATTGGAGAGGTTCATAATTGGTCAATAATCAAGAAAACTAGTTAGGTCACAATTTGAATTAACTTAAAAAATTGTTTTGCAAAAGTAGCAAAAGCAAGACTTAAACATATGACTTTTTATTCAATGTCAAGCTTTTTTGGTTTCTGAACCACAAATCTAATTTAATAATATTGCATATAATTTAATATATATAAACATCTCAATGAAATGATATAATAAATATATATATCATATAAAAACATCTAAATTAATATATACATATACTATTTATAACTATATTTTAAATTTATTTAAACTTTTTCATCTGAAATTATTTTTTTTATTTATGATTTTTAAACCTTTTGTTTTTCAATGATAAGTAAATTTTAATATAATTTGAGAATATTAAAAATTTAAAATTAAATACTTTTAAATTTTAATCATGAATAATTTTTATTTTTAAACTAAAAATAAATTTTCAAATATTTTAAGAAATATAAAATTAGTAATTACATATTTAAAATTTAGCAATATTTATTTGTTATATTAAAATGTTAATACATAAAATTTAATATATGTTTATTTAATTATTATTAATTTAACTATGATTTAATAATAATTAGACTATTAGATTGTGAATCAATGTCTTTATTAATTTAAAGTATTGAAAATAATTCATATCAATATATATATATATATTTTAAGGATTTTTTAATCCCTCAACAACATCATCGAATCTCGTCGCGAATTTGACGAAGACTTAAAATCCCCAATGGGCCGATACAGTCCATTTTTGTTTGTGGATGGGGCTTCATGCTCTGGGCCTAGCAATGAAATGTTTTAAGCCATTTTTCGATAGATAAGCATATCATCGGACCAATGTTGTCGACAAAAAGTGCCGAAGCTAAATGTCAAAGCCGAGTTGGGAACGCTAAGTTGGATGGAGGAATGTTTTGTCCAAAGAATGAAAAATAAAAAGGAGGAATGATGAAGAAGCTTCAGAAGTAGGAACTACTATTGATATTTATTTGCACAAGTCTTTTGTGCTCGATCAATCATGGGATAGGGAAGCTGGCAAGACCCGTGAAGTTGCCCAAACAGACCTTGTTTTTCATATTGTGCTGGAAGAGATGATTTGTCGCTCCGTATATACGGTCTGATTACTTTGTAATAGTTTTACCATGTTGCCTTATTTTCTTTTGTATAGCGCGGACGTACCTACATTCGTATATTGAGGATTTTTAAGATTTTATATATTGAATTTGGTTTCACTTATGGAGAAAAATTATTGTGCATTTCGGAATAGAAAGTCAATTGCCATAGAAGTTTCTTTGGTTGGGGACTTGCTCTCAAGAATAGAAAGCTCATTGCTAAGAATGATTGTGCACTTGAGAATATGGATTATTTCAATTTTTTTTATGAACTGTCGATTGTTTTGTGAAAATTATAGGACAAATGACTGGACTACTCTGAGCTTCTATATATCTTTAGTTTTATAATTTTTAGTGATTTTAAATTTTTTAATGGTAGGGAAAAATATTTTTAATAACTTAAAAAATATTTTTTCTATTTAGTGACAACTCAAATTGTAACATATTTATGTTACGTTATAAGAATTAATGAAGGGAGTTGATATCCAAAGCACAAACAGGAAAAAATTATTTTGAATTAAAAAATTAAAAATAAGTATTTTTATACTTTTTACTATTTATCATTAAACAAATTTTAAGAAGTAAACAAAGAAGGATATTATAGCTATTTGTTTAGCTTTATTTTTTATTTGTGTATTGTTTGTATCTAATTAAATAAAAAATTAAATAATAATTTTTATTTATTTTTATAATATACTACCTTTGATTTTATATAGAAAAAATAAATAACTAACTCACGATAATTAAAAAAATTAATTAAAAATAATTAATATTTTTATCTCAAATAAAAATTATTTTTTAAGAGTGTCCTTATTTAATATATGTATTTAAAAAAAATAATCAAAGTTACTATTTATAATTTAAAAAATTTATTTAATGAAGAATATAATTGGAATACTATAATTAATATATCATACATTAATAATTTATTTTTTATATTTTAAATTAAATTAAGTTTTAAAAAAATCTCTTATATATGAGGCGTAATATTAAATATAATTATAACAATTAATTTTTTTTAGTTTTATAAAAATTATTTCAACAACCAAACAGGCTTGTTAGGAATTAAATTCAAGCGATAATGTCTAAAAGGCAGAAAGTATGAGAAATTTATAAACGTTAGTATATGTATCATATCTAGATTTGCAGATGGTTTTTCATTTTTCCTTTCTCCTTTTGTTTTCTAAATAAAGGCTAATGGGGTGAGCCGTTTCCCCATTCATAAAACGGCAGCTTCGAACAAATTTTGATTATAAATAACTGTATAGAGTACATATGATATTTCCGTAGTAGATTTGGATGATTTTGAACTTTTTTAAGGTACAATAAGAAGGAAAGTAAAATTTTGATGAAATTTTATTTTTAATTTTATACTTATTATTTAATATTATTTATTAATTATTATTTAATTATTAAAAATAAATATATTATAGATATTTTTAATTATAAAATTATTATTTATTATTTTATTTTTATATTTAACTTTCTGGTTATCGTACGGAACAGACAATGACGGCACTTTTGAAGCAAGGTAACCGTGTGACGTGTCTATTGTGGGTCATCAATACAATACGTGGGCTTTTCCAATCCATACTTTAGCCACTTGAGAAAGTAGTTGATTTCACGCTGAGCATTATTATCAGGGGGTCTTTGTCTTCTGGAATTTGCATACCCAGCGACCAAGGGGCAACGCTCCAGATTTGTTACGTTCTCAATACACAATATCGTCAAGCGTCACGTATGACGTCCGCACCCGAATTACCCTTCGCCTTATCCTTCTCACGCAGATCACAATATTTTATACACACGCACACACGCATTCGCTCTATTGGTTTTGATTAGTCTATTTCTCTAGTCACACGGGAAGTAGTTTGGAATTAATTTCGTGATCCCTGTCTTTTTTTCGGTATAATTTCCTTACCAGATTTTAAAAATCAATTTATAGGCTGGTACCTAAACAATTCGTTTGGTTTGGATTAAAAGAAAATAAATTTTTATAGTATTATATTTTTATACTTATTACTTAATAATATTTATTTTTTATTTTTTAAATAGAGATATAAAAATTATTTTTTATTTTTATTTTTATTTTAAACAATTTTACATATCAAATGGTATGAATGAAAATTAAAAAAAAAATTGTAAATAAAAATAATTTTGTATTTTTATTTTAAAAAATAATAAAAATAAATAAATGCTATTAAGTAATAATTATAAAGATATAATAAATATTACATAAAATTTTTTAATTTTTCTTATTTGAATTTTAAAATGCCCTTACAAAGAGGGGGAAAAAAAGTATCTGAACTGCAATTTAGAAATTAGATTGGTTAATCATTAAGTTGGGTTTGGAACATAAATCCTTTAAGATGCCGCAAAGATGGAAAATTGCAATTGCAATCTTTAGGCCAAGAAGATTATAAAAATAATTTGATAATAAAGTTATAGACACAGAATGACACTGATAGTAGAATTTGGCAATTTGCTATTCTTATCAAGCCATCACTTGGTCTTCTTATTCATCCATTGAGATTTGAGAATAAAGTAAATTTCAAGAAAATGAAAGGTAACAAGAATACAAATGGCTAAGCATTTTCCTTTCATTGATCTTTTGACTAAATTAAAAGAGAAGAGAGAAGTGGACAGAAAAAACAAAAAGGAAGGGAACAGAATACAAGAAACTCATACTGTGGAAGCACTACTATGAAGTTGGACTAAAGAAGCATAAAATCCATCCTTGATGTTAATTAAGGTCTCATGCCTTCCTTTCTCGACTATAACTCCATTTTTAACCACTGCAATAACGTCTGCATTCTTTATTGTAGACAACCGATGTGCCACAACCACCGTGGTTCTGTTCACCATCACTCTATCCAATGCATCTTGAACCACTCTCTCTGACTCGGCGTCTAATGCACTTGTGGCCTCATCTAGTAACAAAATCTTTGGACTTTTAATTATAGCACGTGCGATAGCTACTCTTTGCTTTTGCCCACCAGATAATTGGATTCCCCTTTCTCCCACTACTGTATCATAACCCTGTCATAGAAAAACAATAATGAATGTGAAAGTAAGTAAATTTGCCTTAGGTGAATGATTATTGCTTTGCAAAGAGAAAAGAAGTAACGATTTGTTTTTTACTTGTTGTAAGCCGCTAATGAACTTATGAGCATTGGCCAGTTCGGCTGCAGCTATGATTTCTCCTTCAGTTGCATTGCCTTCCTTTCCATAGGCAATATTGGCACGAATAGTGTCATTGAACAATATTGGCTCTTGGCTCACAAGGCCCATTTGCTGCCTTAACCACTTGAGCTGTAACTTTCGAATCTCTATTCCATCAAGTGTAATTAAACCTGAATCAGGGTCGTAAAATCTTTGTAATAATGCAATCACTGTGGATTTTCCACTTCCACTTTCACCAACAAGGGCTACCGTCTGGCAAGAACAAGTTTAATTGGGAGACACATGTCATTTCATGTACCTGTTGAAAAGAAATGGAGCTCGAGATAGAGAACTAAAGATAAACAAACCTTACCTTGCCAGAATGTATAGCCAAGTTAAGGTCTCGAAAAATCTGTATATCTGGCCTAGATGGATACTTGAAGCTTAAATGACGAAGCTCAATTTCTCCCCTCACGCTATCCAATGTGGTCCCTGACTCATCGCTTGGATCTATCATCGATTTCCTGTCAATTATTCCAAATATGGAAGCAGCAGCTGACTTGGCTTTGCTAGAATCAGGAGCAAAAGAGCTTGATTGGGAAACTGCTATTGCTGCCATAGTTAAAGCAAAGAAAACCTGCAAACCAAGAAAAATATCTATATTTTCAAAAAAAATATGAACGATTTTTTAAAACATAAGTTGGGTAAGTACGGAAGAATTCGTTCATACCCGAAAAACATCTGAGAATGTTGCTTTGCCGGCGTCCACAAGTTTAGCGCCCGCGTAGAAACTGGTTGCATAGACGCAAAAGAGTAGGAAAAACGACAACCCAAATCCTGTTCCACTGATCAAGCCCTGATGTATCCCTGTTTTCATAGGCCCTTCACATTTCTTCCTGTATAGTTCCATCACCTTTTCTTCAGCACAAAAAGAAGCAACTGTTCTTATACTTCCAACTGCATCATTAGCAACTTGACTTGCTTCCTCGTACATCATCTGTACCCATTTGCGTCACATTAAAAAATTTCTGAGAAAACTCGAATAATGCAGTTTGGAAGTAGGTAAATGGGGGGAAAAAAAGATCTCACCTTTGCATCTGCACTGAACCCTTTCATGAATTTTACTTGAATATATCCGTTTAATCCAATCAAGGGAAGCAATACAAGAATAATAAACGCCAACTGCCAGCTGGCAATGAAAGCAATTATCAAACCCGCCAACATTGATGCTAGATTCTCAACCATTTGTCCAAGAGCATCCCCAACAAGGGCACGCACAGTTGCTGCATCTGCTGAGAGCCTTGCTCCAATTACACCACTTGAATGCCCAGAATCATCAAACCAACCTACCTCCATGTTCACTACCTTTTCAAAGCACATCAGCCTGATGCGTTGGATTAACTTACATCCAGCGACAGCAAAAAAGTATCCTCGTGCTGGAATGGCCAGCAAAGATGCAATACCAAGTGTTATAAACATTAATGCCCAGAACTTGGAATCCTTTTTCATCTCATCAGGTGACTCATAGAACGTTTTGATTGCACTGGAAATCAGAATACCGAATATGGGAAGTATGGCACCGTTTACAATGGCAGCTACAGATCCAATAAGAAGCACTGGAATCTCCGGCTTGTTGAGGTAAGCAAGGCGGCGGAGTGGAACCTTTGGTGATTGTTCTTTTGTTTCTGGTTTTTCGAGTTCGGGATCAGTGATGTTAACTGCAGTAGGCAAACCAAATGTAACTGAAAATGAGCGGCGGCTGCTGTTTCCTACCGATGATCCTCGACTTATGGATCTTCCTAATGACCTTATTTGATTAGAATGCCTTGAGGATTCTAAGGAAACTTCAATTTTGTTTTGATGATCTACACTATCTTCTGACTCCTTATTTACTTCTTGTAAGCGTATAAGCTGAGAGTATGCTCCTTCAGGATCGTTGAGTAACTCTGTGTGTGTTCCTGATTAATGGGCACAAAAAGTTATTGCAAGAACTACAAACAAAACTGTGATAATCAACATAGAAATGCCCTTTTTCCCTTTTTTTTAACCATAATTGTGTGACGATGCACTAAAGAGATATTATACTGTTTCAATTGCGTGATAATGTAGATAATATTACTGACAAAAAGTATCAAAATTTAGGTATCACTGAATTAAGTGAAGCAACTAATACCAAATGAGACATGTATTATATTATAATCAACAGGAGATTTAAAAAAAAAAAAAGTATGATAAAGGTTATACTTGTGTGGCACCTTTCTCAACCATCTTTCCTCTATGAATCACAGCAATCATATCGGCATTCCTTACTGTGCTCAAGCGATGTGCCACAATAACAGTCGTTCGGTTGACCATGATCCTGTCTAGAGCCTCTTGCACAATCCTTTCAGACTCTGCATCAAGTGCACTTGTAGCTTCATCTAGAAGTAGAATTCTTGGATTTTTGAGAATTGCTCTTGCAATGGCAATGCGCTGCTTCTGTCCACCAGACAACTGAGTTCCGTGTTCACCAACCATTGTGTCCAATCCCTAGATGCAATTAGTAAAAAATAACCCAGGGTTAAATAACAAGTTTCAAGACTGCGAATCCAAAGATTAGTTTTTCAAATTGTAGTAAACTGGCCAGAACTTAGTACCTGTGGCAGTTTATCAATGAATTTAGCAGCATTGGCAAGTTCAGCTGCAACTTTTATCTCTTCAGTTGTTGCTCCCTCCTTTCCATAAGCAATGTTATCCTTAATGCTAGAAGCAAAAAGCACAGGCTCTTGGCTGACAAGCCCAATTTTTCCTCGAATCCATCTAAGTTGAAATTCTTTCAAGTTGATCCCATCTATAAGAACTTCACCTGCCTGTGGATCATAGAATCTTTCTATTAAACTGATGACAGTAGACTTTCCACTTCCACTCTGTCCAACCAAAGCTGCAGTCGTGCCACTAGTTATTTTAAGAGAGAACCCATTAAAAATCAGCTCCTCAGGTCTGGCTGGATAACTGAAATAAACTTCCCTCAACTCTATTTCGCCTTGAATATCTTCTAATACTTTCCCTTTTGGATCATAAGAATCTATCTCTGGTTTTCTCTGAATAGTCTTGAACATTTTATAAGCCGCAGCTTGACCTGCAGCAAAAGCACTCATACAGGGGGCTGCTTGGCCAAGAGACCTAATGAAAATATCCATTTGGACAAAAAAAGAAGTATACAAGTAAGAAAAAACTGACTCAATAAAGAAGAAATTAACTTGGGAACTAAATAGTGGATAAAAAGTATATAAAATCCCAGTATCTTACATGGAAGAAGTTAAGATGGCAAAGATCACATTAATCACTGTACCCCCGTTATATCCCTTATCCAGTATCAACTTTGCACCATACCATATGGCCAAAGCATAGCCACAGAAAATTACAAACATAACTGTGCCAAGACCCATTCCAGCTACGAAACCTTCCCGAACTCCTGCTTTGTATGCATCTACAAGAAATCTGCTGTAACTAGATACTGCATGCTTTTCCCCCGTGAAGGATGCAACCTGAAAGAAAAGGTTGAATGTTATAGCATTGCCACAGGCAAAGCAGCAAGAATTAAGCACACTATGCTGAGAAATTGTTAGAATTTCCCAGACATCTATTCAGTTCTAAATTTTAGTAACAACATACAGTTCTAATTGCGCCAATTGTCTGTTCAACTACATTTGCAGCTTTTCCATAAGCGGTTTGGCCTTGCGATGCCATCCTGCCTATAATGAAGGCAATAGCCGCGCCAGACACCACAAGAAGTGGAAGAGTGGATAACATAACAAGACTAAGAAGCCACCCTTTGACAAATGCTATTACAAAACCGCCAATGAATGTTGCTATTAGCTGCAGAAATTTTCCAACCTGTTCAAACGAGCAAGCAAGAGTTCAGTAAATGAATTGGACACTATTTCTAGGAACAACAAATTTTGGATGTGACTATTGCAGCATATAATACCTTCTCACCCATGGCGTCTTGTATAAGAACAGTGTCACCTGACATTCTCCCCACCACCTCTCCAGTGTTTGTTTCCTTATCAAAGAAAGCCACATCTTGTCTTAGTATTGTTTTCAAATACAAACCCCTTATTCTTGCAGCCTGTCTCTCCCCTGTGACCATCCAGCAAGCCACCTCTGAAAATGTAGGAACAATTTTCAAGTTCAGTGTATTTCCTTCGTGTGTTAAAAAAGAAAAAAATTAAAGCAATTTTGATCAGACTGTACTTACGGAGGAAAGCTGCCACCCCAGATCCTACCGCCAAGTACACAAACTTCAGAGACACCTGCAATTTCATAACAGAAGACCGACCAGAGAGGTTCAGATATAAAATTAAAGCCAGAATTTAGAGATTAGCCTCATAATTGAGATGTGTTCTGGAGTTGCTAGTTTTACCTTGGAAATTTGATGAACCATGTCGGCGCTATGCTGGTTATTTCCAAAGGAGTTAATCATTTGGCCGAACAGCAACGTCATGAAAGGCAAACCCAAACCATTTCCAATGGCCCCAATGGTGCCAAAGACCATCAACAATATATCAGTAGGGTCGGCAAATGTGAACAACTTGTGAAACGGAACTGTCTCGGCCTTTTCTGTTTGGTTGCTCTTTTCTGCCTTTTCCCCGTTTGTGCTTGTCCCTGCTTCATTCTTTGATGTGCGTGCCTCGTCCTGGCCATTCTCGGTCCCCATATCAGATCACTGCCTTCTATAGTCCACCTAAGAAATAATTTTGATTTACAAGATTACACAACTTATAAGTAACAGATACAGAATCAGGTCTCACTGAAGCAGTACTAACCGCCTTAGTTAAAGATTTAGGAGGAATATAAGGCAACTAAGTTCGCATCGAAAAAGAAAATAGGTAGAACTTGTGTTGGAGTGAATCAAGTTCCAAGAACCAGCTAATAGTATATTTATAGATTCAACAGACGTGTATCCAATGTGAAACTCGAAAAGTAAACAGAAAAACAATGTGGACTTTCACGATCTTTATGTGAAGGGAAGAGTTAAGATTTCCGTCATGGGCACTTGGTTTTATCCCACAGGGTTGGGAAACAGAGCATAGAATATAAATGCAAAAGCATAAACAAAACAATTCTAACCTCTAGAGATGCCTACTTCGCAGATAATCAATGCAAGAAAGCAAGGAGGTTAATTAATTTTCATTTTCTCACCGACAACCAAGTCAGGGAATGAAAAGAATGTCTTATTACTTGTGCATTATTCAGGTGATAAATAATCGCAAGGAAGAAAAATGCTGCCCATTAAACACCAAGGGTCAAAACAGACGAAGATCAAATTATGTGTTTTTGACAGATTTAAAAGCCAGCAAGTTGGTGGAACCCATCAAAGATTTAAGAATATCTACCATAAAACTATAAACTAAACATGACATCGGTAAGGCCATCAAAACGAACAAGGCCGTGAGCTAGAACCCAGAAAACGACGAACGAGAAGAGAGAGACAGAGAGGTGTAGAGTTATCCAACCAAGAAAATGAGAACTCAAAGAAAAGCTGGAAAGAGAACCTGAAAGGCAGAAGCCACCAGTTTTCTAGGATCTCAGTATTGCTGAACTTAAATCTCACTTCTCTTGTTCAACTAAGTCTAGCTCGTATCGTATGCTGTTTCAGAAGATCAGTTATCCCGAGTTATATATATACGATTAGTCACTTTTATATTGCTTAAAGTGCAAGCATCTTCTTTCTTCAAAACTGACTGCTAGTATTTCAATTTATATAAAATTAAATGATCATTTTTGGTTATGGTTACGCGATTTGCGTAATAATCAAATCAACTCCTCTTCGTATTCTCTTTTCTCTTCTGTTAATCTATTTCTTTTTTTTTTTTTAAAGGCAACTTCGAGGCGGATTCGTTGGCCTTGGCCTTTTCAAGTATTACCTACCGCTATTCGTCAAAAGAAGAAATAGGGAAAGCTATTACCGGCCGTTGATTCTTTTCCTTCTCTGTCAAGAAATGAAAGGATAATGCAAATTCACTAATGGAATTAAATTTTTCATGTATGATATGACAATTTTTTGACTAAAAAACCTGTGGTATAATTAAGAAAGTAAATAATAAAATAATGATAATGAAAAAAATAAAAATGTATTTTCTCTCTTTTCTCATCAAATTATATAATAACATTTAAACATATTTATTTACTTACTTCTATTTATTATATATCCATGATGAATTTGTAAGGAACATTTTAAGTTGAAACTTTTCGTTTTTTCTTTCATGGGCTTCTCCACTGTTTTTGATTTTTATTTTTTCAACTTTGAAGTTATTGATACTTTTGACCCCAACTTGTGTGTAGTGGGTAGTTCTTAAAGTAAAATTTAATAAAAGGAGAGATAACCCGTACAAGATTTCCTTATTGACAATCTGCGTTCCCTCATTTACTTACAGCGCGTTTGGAAGATGGAATAGAAAAAAAAAATTGTAAAATACCTATTATATTTATATAATTATTATTTAATAATATTTTTTAATAAATATTTATTTTAAAATAAAGATAAAAAATTATTATTTTTACTTTTAAAATCATTTTTTTACTTCCTATTCTTACGTTGATCTTTAACATTTTGCGTATTAAATGAGTTTTAAATATTTGACAATACAACCAAGTAATAATGTTATCCAGCTTATGACATGGCAGCATGTCACGTGTTTAAATGCCTGATCCTAAATTCTTCCTTTCTGATAGTTAAAATGTAGGGAGGAGCCATATTAACATTTATGAGTGCTTACTTCATAATTTCAGTTAATTGGACTATTAGGTCCCGTTTTTGTGCTTCACCAACTCCCACTTCTTCAAGCTTATATGAAAGAACGCACTAAAAGGGAAAAAAGTATGACTTTCATTGCTAGCTATGATGAATATATTAGAAAGTGCAGGATTGATTCAAAGTACGTTTCCTTACTCTCTTGTTTTATTTTCAGTGTTATAGGAACACCCGAAAACTTTTAATGAGTATCATACAAGTTTGGACAATACTAGATGTCTTCGACAATTATTAAAGAGGAGCTTTTCTTTTTTGGTGGAATATTATAAAAGGCCTGTTGCCCAATTATTGCAAAATCTGCAGCATTTTCCATCGTACTAAATATCATAGAGGCGGAGTTGAGAACCAAATTAACAAGGTTATATATATCGTGCAACCTGCTAGAGCAACATGGCTTTTCATGAATGAAGTTTTTGTTCAATCTCCACGACCACCTCTTTATAACTTCAAGTTTTATCATGGCCACCATCCTCTCACGTGTCCATATATTTATTTAACCTAGATTTGAAATGAACCCTAAAAATACCTGTTATATTGTTTGTTTGAAAGAATTAGTGCTAAATATAATTTCAGATTTAGAAGAATTGATTACTTAGCCTGACAAGCTGTTGCACTTCTCCAAAATATTATGAACAATAGTGCATATATGTCTGCTTTTTGGCTTTAAAAAGTATTGATGTATTATCTGCATACATTAAATATGCTAGTATAGCTCTAACTCTATAAATTCGAATACCTTTCCCCTGTCAATTCGTTTTCACTTTTGTAAATCATATAGGATAAAATATTAGAGTATAAAAGAAATACATATGAAGATAACGAGTTACCTTGTATAAGCCCTTGTTTAGGTTCTATTGAACAAAAAGGCTACTTGATATCTCACTATAGTTATACATTGCTAGATCATGTTAATTCAATGTCTCGAAAAATTCATTTTGTGAAGTATAGCTTTTAGAAATGAGTGGGAACGCTTGTCATAATTTTTTGCAGTGTCTACTTTAAAAGCACACCATCCCTTAATAGACTTCTTTGCCTGATGCAACTTATGCATGAGCGAAAGCTAACACGATATTATCCAAGATAAGATAACCTTTTAAGAACAGTGTTATGCATAACATAGTAAGTAATCTTTTCAGTTTCTCACGCAGTTTTATGTTATTATCTGAGGAGTATTCCAAGATACTAGTGGATCAAAACACGAAGAATTGGAAACTACAAATCATAAGAAATTATGTTCATCTTTTGGGCCATTTCCTCTCTCATCAGGTAAGATTGACAGAAGGCATGAAAGATCTTGAACTATAGCTATAATTGTGTACTATAAATTTTCTGGTTTTGTTTTTTTTTTCCTAGTTTATTGTAATGTTTGGATTGATTATTAAAAAAAGAATGTAAGATTTTTTTTTTCTTTTAGATTCATTTGCCAAAAGGAAATTAGTGTGCAAAATTATAACCGGTGTATCAAACACGTGGAAATTAGTCACTGCCATACTTTTCAATTTACTTTTTTTTTTATTTTGATTTTGAAAAGTTCAATATATGTATATGAATTGCTTACATTTGGAGGATAAATATAAAAAATAAATTTAAGAAAAATAAAATAAAACTCACTTATTATTTACGAACTTCATATACTCTGCTTTTCTTTGTATCTCTCTCTCCTCCCTAAATTTATTCTCTAAATTCTCTAAATGTACAATGAATGCAGTTTCTATGCTCCTTCAAAACAGAAGCACTGTGTGTTTCTATTTTAAAGGAACATTTGAATTGTTTAAATTAAATTTGAACGGTTTAAATCTTATTGTATATATTTTTTATTTTTTATAATATAAAACATTATTTTTTAAAATTAATAATAAAAAAATTATTTTTATTTTATATATTACTTCATTTAAAATTTAAAAAAAATTAGACTGTTCAAATTATTTCTGAACAATCCAAATACTCCTTCAAAACAGGAGCACCGCCTTGCGTCCAATGTAAAACATTCCTGTTTCAAAGGTTATTGATTCTTTTAATACAAACTTGTGCATGGTGGATAGTTGTTAAAGTAAAACTCAATAAAAGGAGAAATAACCCCAGTAAAATTCCCATATTCATAATGTGTCCCCCTCATTTATTTAGATGTTTGACAATATAACCAAGTATCCAGCTTAATGACATCACAGCATGTTGCGTGTTCGAATGCCCAGCTAATAAGTAGAGGGACCACATCATTAACATGTATGAGTGCTTCCTTGATAGTTTCAGGTACTTAATTGGACTATTACATCCCTTAATGTGCTTCACCAACTCCCATCTTTCAAACTCATATTAAGAACGCAAGAAAATGTGCCCATTGCTAGCTTTGAATATTAGAAGGCGTAGAATTGATTCAATGTACGTTGCCTTACTCTCTTTAACACGTGAAGTCTTTAATGAATATTATAAACAAGTTGGGAAGAGGTGCTTGCCTTTTTTTTCTTTTTATGGCGGAATAGTATAAAAGGCTTGTCGACCAAGTATTGGAATATTATGGAATGTAGTTTTCTTTCCCCCTCTCTTTCTAGAAGTCACATGTCCAAAGGGTACAAGTTTGAAAAATCAAACACCTGGATATAGTTGACCGCACACTTTTGGATTGATACTTCAAACACAATTTTTTATTCGCCGCCTGATATCTTTCATCTGTAGAGTCCATTGACGGGGGAATAACGAAATTTCTCATATTCTAGAAGAAGAATTAGGAAATTTCAAAAAATTTCAATAGGTTTTACTGTTTTAGTTTAAACTTTTTTGTAAGCTTATTGGCCCAAAAAAAAAACTTTTTGTAAGGTTCGCTTGGTGGTGCTCATGAAAATACACATGGAGTCATCAATCTGCTGTTGTTGTATTTTCAAATATGTACTTATCTTCGTTGGAGTGATTTGGTCTTAATTAAAAAAAAAAAAGGAGCTAAATTTAGTTTTTAAATCGCGTGGTCATTCTCACTCTCAATCTCTACTTCTTGCAACTAATTTATCTTGAGTTTGAATTAGTTATTCAATGTAGAATAAATGTCAAACTATTCAACCAAATAAATTAATAATCGATTCTGTTAAGAAGAAGTCCAACTATAAAAAATAATGTATCATAAACCGTAAAATTAACTTATTTGATGTGACTAAAATGATGCTTATTTGTTAAGTAAAACATCGGACATATAAGAATAAACAATAAGATACTTTGAAACTATGAAAGTTTTTTAAGTGATTGAGAGGAGGTGGATGAAATTTTTTTTTAAAGTTAAATTACTTCAAGTTGTGTAATTTCAAATAAATGTATAAAAAAAGAATTTATCTCAAATTAAAGATATTTATATTAATTTTTTTTTAAAATTTGAAATTATTTTAAAAAATTTTAAAACCAAAATTTTATATTATGGGAAAAAAATATAGGATCCCAAGTTAAATTGTTTGTCTTAATTTCAAAACTTAAAATAATTTAATATAAATTTTTATTTTAAAATCATAATCTGTAATTTTCTTTCAAAAGTTAATGTGTACAAGTCAAAAGAGGGGAAAGTAGGAGGTGAAATAAAGGAGGTGTGACCAGGGGAAGTACCAGGACAAAAGAAAACCGAAATTGGAGCGTCTTTGTTTCATGCTATAGATGTCTTGCGGTTTGCCTTGTTCTCATATTATTTATGGCCCGTCCACCGTTGCTGTACTGTATTTGACATCTATTTTTCATCATTTAAGGCCGTCTCATTTTTTTTTTTTCCCAATTTTTGGAAGGATTGTAAAAGCCAGCTCAAGGAACCCCATGTGAGAAAGTAAAAGACAGAAGACGTAGGATTCGTATAAATGAGTCACACCTTATCCACGTTCTTTCTTTCTATAATAAGTCCTATCTGATATATAAGGGAATCTGCTGGCAGCCGCAAGTGGCATCTAGGCGTTTTTGGCGTTATATAATTTGTAACGTAGAATAAGATTTAAAATTTAATATAAAAATATAAAAATAAATTTATTTAATATATTTAAAATAATATATATATCAATAATTACTATATATATATATATATATATATTAAATGACTTAGATTTGAATTTAATTTAAAATTTAATAATATTAATTTAATAATTTTAAATTTAAAATTAAACAAAAAATTTATTATATTCTAAAAGAGTATTATCAATAAATTTTTATATATAAATATTCCCTCTTTAAATATAATAAATTTTCACGCTTCAAAACTTAATTTTAATTTTTTATTCTTGTTGATCTTCTAACATTCGGCTCCATATCCAAAGCCACGAGTTCAGCACATTGGGTAACACTAAATAATTTCGGGTCATTAAAACTCACACTCTTCGTAAGCTTCGCGTGAAGAAATTTGCATATAATCAAGTAAAAAGGATGATATTATATGTGTATATATATATATATATATATTAAGACACATAAGAGGAAGATAATGCCTTGAACATTTTTATTAATCTAGATGGTCTGGAATTTTTCGATATTCATGTTTGTTGATTTTCTATGCCTCCAATCTCATTGAGCGCATTTTTAATTAGTGTTTGTCGGTGACCATCATTGACTTCAGATCTTCGATGTTTTCAAAAGACAATCGTCTCCTTCTGCTTGACCACGCAATTATGGGCATCTGTGCACAGTGGTGTACTCAAACCCAATAAAATAATGCTAAGCAATGGACCACAAACGAAGGAAAAAGAAAAAGAATATTAAGTTCATCTCCCTCGTTCTGTTACGACATGCCGGAATGTCATGGTTGGTGGTCGTGGCCTACGTACTCATAGGCATGGCCAAGCGTTAGGAAACAAATAAACAAAGCCCAAAATAGAAATTTGGCCAACCTGTGTGATTCCTCAGTATATGCTTTTATTATGAAACAAAGAGTAAAGCCCAATATAGAAATTTGGCCGACCTGTGTGATTCCTCAGTATATGCTTTTATTATGAAACAAAGAGCAAAGCCCAATATAGAAATTTGGCCAACCTGTGTGATTCCTCAGTATATGCTTGTGCATGATTGCATTGCATCACGACGTAACGACTAATGGGATACAGCTTAACCCCACAACCAAAGGCATAAAGAGCACATGTTATATTTTCTGACACAAGTCAAGTAGTTAACTACCTTCCATTCATGCCTTCACTCTTGTCCCATCATTTTTAATTTCCTTTTGTCTATAGAATAATTCCCACTCTGGATTCTAATTTTCTACGTACGGATAATAGAATATTTTACAATTCAAACATGTTGTTCGCGATCAACTAATTCAATCATTGATTTGAAATATTGTATTAGTTCTTATAAAGTTATAGTTAGATGATTGAATACTTTACAACTCTGATGTTATCAATCAATATGAACAACGAATTGATCTATATTTTATGTTTTAACACATTTGCATAACTATTTTTCTATAGCTTGTTACAAGATAAAAATTGGTTTTATTTCTGTGGAGACGGTGTTTGTCCCGAGCCACGAGGCAAACAGACATTTAAATTTCTAACCGGCGAGGGCTACTTCTTCTTTTGGTTTTAAGAAAATAATAAGAAGAAGAAAAACAAAGGAGTGAAATAGCCGGCGCAAAAGTACAATTCTAAGCGGTTGACCAAGATTTCATTCTCGCATAAAGGTCCAACATACCAAGAGAATGACCAGATATGGGCTGAAGCAGAGCTTAACCTTGTAGTTTGTGGGCCGAATATGACCTAATGTACGGCATGCCACAACTTTGCATCTGCAAATGATATAAAAGATCTAAAGTCTCGACTAATTCAGAAGTAAAGTGAGAGAATTTTAGTCACGCCACAAGATCGTTTATACTGCACGGTCTGGGTCTTGGACAAAGCCAAAGACTCCTATTGCATCATAATGTAAGCAGGAATGATAAAACCGAATGTAAAGTTTATTTCATTCTGAATATATAAAAAGTGTAGTGAGAGATGGAAAATGAAGAAACAGAAGCAGATATTAAAAATTTATAGCTACACCGAATGTGCAATTCATTTCACTCTGAATATCACAGAGACAGTATAAACACAAGAGAACCTGCATTTTTACGTTTTCAGTTTCTCTTTAGATTTGTGCGTCTTGTATTTTTAGAAGGTAAAGGTGTTGCTGCATACAAGTTTATGTTAGTTTGTCCACGACACCATCTGATCAAGGAAGCGATGACGATGGGCTTGCTCCGCGCACCATGTCATCAAACGAATCCCTTTGCTTGGGAGGGGGAGTGACCCCACAATGCCAACTGGTATGATGCTAGAGCCTTGTATGGGGACCACGTGGACTGGTGGTCCCCACTGGTAGTCCACCTGGTTGAATCCCAGCCGTCCCCACTCCGATATGAACAGAGTGGTGTATGTCAGAGGAGGAGCAAATGGGTCATCCCCACCCTTCAAATGCTCACCCTTCAAGAACTTGCCAAACTCAACGGGTAGCTTGGCCTTGGCTTCTTGGATCAACTTAATTACTTCAATAATTGATGCCTGTGCGAGTGACTCAGATGGAGTAGTAATTGTGACAGGGAAGAAGCAATTGCCATAGAAGCCTTCAGGCAGAGGAGGGTTCAAGAGCTGACGGCAATTGGCAAAGAAAACCAGCTTCACTTGGGTATTCGGATCGAAATTTATAGCTCTAGTTCGACTGCTCCAAAACCCTGCAGCTACGATCTCGAAGGCAGAGCAACTCTGTCCAGTTATTTCCTGAAATTCTCGCTTAAGCCGGTGGATTTGATCTATGGGTATGTCTATATTAGCATGCTCTAGCTGGTATTCTGGCATTGGTGGTAGGCCAGGTGGTAGTTTTGGCAATGCAGGCACAGTTTCTTCATCAAGTAGCGGTGGAAAGAAGTCCCTATGCCATACTGGGTCAATGCTGGGTTTTTCAAGACCTCTGGCTACCTCCCCAGTGGCATTTAAAAATTGTGCGGCACCGAGGCCATCACATATGCTATGGCAGAATATTAGGCCTATCACAAATCCCCCGCAACCAAATTGTGTCACCTGAAAATACATTACATGCTAGTCATAATCATTTGAAACTTACATGCACAAAGTTTGAGTCTAGAGCATAGAGTTTGTAGTTTGTTACCTGCATTTTCACAAGGGGGTCGATGCGTTCAGTCTTAGGGATATGATCAGGAAGAAGATCATCGTATGGGATAGATTCAACGTCATCGAAGTAATTGACAGAAGCAAGGGTGCAAGAAGCCGATGCCTCAACGAACCACACGCCGTCACCTGAGCATTCAATTTGGAGGCGTCCATGTTCAGACTGTGAGAGTCTTCCTGCAAGAGGGTAGTACGGAACTAATGCTCTGGACAAGGCTTTTCCAATGACCACTGATGCTTCGGGACCATGTCTGAACACGTGCAAGGTTCGAGCATTGCACCTTAGAACAGGTAGTCTGTCGATGGCTGATAGGTGAAGTGTGGTTGATGGTGTCTGCTCTGCTGGTTTAACTATGCCACGTGTTGTTCTGTTCACAGAGAGAGCCATTACGAATGCAGGGCCTAAAGATAGCTATCAGAAGAAGGGCTAAAAATGTAGAGATGCCATGTGAAACGTAAGTGGGCTTTCTTTATAAAAGGGTATCTATCTATGTTTTGAGCTTCTTGGCCTTTAAGTCTAAACTTGGTTGGTGTAGAAACTGAACCAGCCGCCAAGTATAGTGGCATACTTTAAATAATGTGTTTGCTGCTGTTTTAACCAAGATATGGACTGAGGATTGCAACGAGCAAAAATGCCCATTGTTACCGATCACAGTTCCTATGAATTGTCCGACCAAGTCATATTACAGGAATCGGTAAATGTTCACTAAAATTAGAATGACTGAGAAGTGCTAAGGTAAAAAATGTTGTTTTCTTTTTTTTTTTTTCCTTTGAATTGACTAAGAAGGAAAGAAAAAAGTTTCTTCTAACAAAACATTCATAAGGTTTCATTTACATTAGGGAGATAAGCAAATTCTGCGGCCTTTGCCCCTATAAGTTGCAGCTATATCGTAGATTGAGCGTGAAAGTAAGAGAATGTATCAAAAAATTGCAAGTATGTTGTCTATTGCGTGTCGTGCAAACTGCATACAAACCAGAAATGTTGCATCATCAGAAGAAAATGCCAATGTTCAGAAGACAAAAATACCATTTTGGCAGCCGACTGGTGAAGCAAAAGAAGCACTAAGCATTGGAGAGCCATGTG
Organism: Erythrophleum ivorense; assembly: GCA_026724425.1. Taxonomy (NCBI): domain Eukaryota; kingdom Viridiplantae; phylum Streptophyta; class Magnoliopsida; order Fabales; family Fabaceae; genus Erythrophleum; species Erythrophleum ivorense. Next base: position 78,856,746 of record JAIUCV010000001.1, on the reverse strand, counting down.
TGAATATGATTTTATTTATTTATTTTTGAACAAATGGGGCAAATGCCAAAAGAAAAAAGAAAAAAAGACAAAGGCACTAGTTACCACCGGATATAAAGCCACATGCTATATCAAAAGCAAAATAAGCCCTCAAAAATGCTGGTACAGTAGTGTGTTCCGAGTGAGAGATTCAGACTCTTGTTTGTTAGAAAATCGATACAAAACGTGTGGAAGAAATATTAATATATTTTAAACTTGAAAGAAATTTTAGAGAACCATGGTTTATATTGAAGGGATCTGACCTCTCAAATAAATGTTAGCTATTTTAGCTTCATAGATGTAACTTATTCAGGAGGGGAAGGGGAAGATAAAATTTTATCTCAAAGACATCTAATAGTCCAATAAATCCAGCTCGTAGGACTCGCAACAATGAAAATTTTTGGATTGCTTGATTGTAGCTCGGCTAACATGACAAGGGGAGGCGAACGAATTTGGTGCTAGTTTGTTTTTTTTTTTTTTGGGTACAAGATATGTGTATAATTTTATTTATTTATTTATTGTGTGGCCAACATCCAATGCCCATGCTTGGCACTTTTGTGACTTGAAGATTTTTTTAAATGTATCTGGAGTATGATATACATAAGAGAATCAAATGTTAGAATTGAATTTGTAAAAAATAGAATCTATGCCTAGTATACGTGAGGTTTACGTGTAAAATAAATCTTATTTATTAAATATATAAATGACATGACATATCAAATATATATAAAAATTGCCCTTATGACTTGTGTTTGGTACACGATCCTTCCATGATCCAAATATCTTCCCCCCGTTATCCTGAAGTTCAAAGCATTGGAGACCATTTCTATCAAAAATTCAAATGCGATTTTTGCTTGGATTAAATAAGTTTTTAAAAAATACAAAGAAAATTCTCATTTAAATTTTGGATATTAGCAAATAGTTGCAGAAGGCCAGAACTTCTATAATTCTCTTTGATTTTCACACTTTGAAAAATAAACTCTTATGTTTATCTCACTTTTGATGTTATTACTTAATATATCACATTAAACTTGTCATAATTAACCTAACAAGTTTTTATTTATTCATAATAATAAGATGTCTAGTTCATAGCATATGGGAGGGAGTTTGAAGAGACATTTAATTTAACGATGTCAAGGGTAAAATGGATTGAAGATTAAGGGACCTATTTTTATATTTTAAGAGTTTAGAGACTTATTTGTAAGTGACTCAAAATTTAAGAAAGAATTTTATATTTTTGCCTTAAATTTTTTTTAATTAAAGCATATGTTTGATAGGCTTTATTTACTTTACACAAAAAATTTGAGAGGCAAATCATTGCAAGTTTATAACTAAACATTTCTTTATTATTATTATTATTATTATTATTATTATTATTTAAGTAGATTGTATTTACCATCAATTTTCATATTTGATTAAATTTTAGAAAGCAAACAATACAGTAATTAATTCTCTCGGCTCGCCCTTCTTCTCCCCTCTGCAAGTTAAGTTTTGTGCCCCTGTCTTGTTACTGCCGCTGATGTTTCTCGTGTTTTGTTTAATGAATGATTCATGTTTTCTGGCCAAAGAAAAAAAGGAAAAAAAAAAAAAACAAGATTGGTATATATCTGTTAGAAATCGAATCTAATTTAAACTAACCAATTATTGCATTCATAACATAGAAAAATTATATTTTATAGCTTAAGTTTCCAATACTGAATACCCTAGGCTCCTTCAATATTCACTCCTTGGGAATATATTGGAGGAAAAAAAGGTTCTAGTACTATATTGAAGAAATAATTAACGTTGAATTTTTAAAATGTTTCAGTTTTCTTCGTTTTTTTTTTTTAAAATCAACCATCCAATCCAATCAAAATTGGTTAATGTTGGATTGGATGGGTTCCATTGTGCCTAATTTTATTGAATTGATTGCATGTGATTTTTTCTAACCAGTTATTGATTTGATTGATTTTGTGTGACCAAACCGAATTAACGTAAACCAACGAACACGCTTGCTTAACCGTGGAGTTTATATCCCCATTTGAGAGATCTTCATCACACGTTTTATGTTCTTGAGAAGTGGAAAATTCCAAGTAGATGAATATATATATATATATATATGTATTATTCATGCTGCGTAATTTATCTAACAATTCATGTTTCTTGAATTGTGAAGCTATCTAGCTAGTTAGACGTGAGTTAAATTTGAAAGAAAATTTAATTGCTTTGACTTCACACTACCAATACTTCCTAGCAATAATAAAGTGTTTCCTTCATCTATAAACATCTATAAAGCGAGTTCGTGTTTCTTTCATGGATTGAAATGTTATCTTATTATAATTAAACTTTATTGTATTATTAAAAAATGTTTTATTCTGTTATTGCATAAATCTACTATCACAAAGTAATATTCATGTACGCACCATTTTTTCAAGAACAATATAGCTTTTAACTAAATAACAAACGTAATTTTATTTTTATTTTTTTATTTGAAGTTTTTATGTCACATTATTTTTATTTTCCAAAACTAATAAATATAAAAATGACATTAATGCAAAATTTGTTGAGCAGTGAAACCAAACACGTGATCACTTTTTTTTTTAAATTAATTATTATATATTCTTGGTATTAACTGCAGCGTGAAGTCAGAGCAATTAAATTTGTCTCCAAATTTGGCTCACACCGAGATGGCTAAATAGCTTCACAATTGAACGAGCGTCACTTAATAGGCAAATCACGCAACATGAATAGCATATACTCCCATGAATAGCATATATTCTCTTTCGTTTTTTAATATAAGTCATCAATATCTAATTTATAGATATTAAAAAAATTAATTAAAATAAATTTAATTAATTGAATTTATATCAAAGTAAAATTTTTTTTTATATTTACCCATAATTAAAAAGCTTACCTTTATTCTTAATAAATTATATTAATTTTAATAATTATTTATTTAATTATAGGTACTTAAAAAAATTATTTAATAATTAAGACAATTCTAATAAGTTATTTATATTTTGGACCAAAATATTTTTTTAATAAATAACTTATATTTAAGACCTAAGGGAGTATATATATATTCATCCACTTGAAGCTTTACACGTTTTGAAAATGGATTAACGTATATGTTTCCAAGAACGTGTGATCACTGGTTTGAAGTCAAGAATCATTTGCTGTTGAAAATTTTGATAAATTTGATATGTAAGAGAAAACAGAGATAATTGTTTTGTTACATCACTAGGAAAGTTGACAAATTTTTATCTCAGAGAGTGAATTAATAGAACTTTTTAGCTTAGTTCAACAAGAAATTTTTAATTTTTTATCTTTTATTATTAGATCTAAAAATCTTACAATTATTTTGACTACTCTTGATTTTTTGCTCTTAGTGTGAATTTGTAAGCTTAATGTAATTTATTAACAAAAACTAATATATAATGTATTATATACTGGTTCATTTTTTTTAAAAAAATTTTTGCATGAAAGAAGGTCCTTCGTTAGTCAAATAAGACAGACTGATGTGGCACTTATAAGTTATTAATTCAAAGTTGATTAGAATAATTACCCAGTCCAGTAACTTGTAAAATTTTGGGCTTTTTGACAGCAATATGTGAAATAAAAAAACAAAAGATTCAAACGCTATGTCGCAAAAATGTTTTCCTCATATGTTTAAGAATTTTTTTTTATTTTTTTTATGAATGAGTCGCGGCATCTCAGATGCCGCGACTCACTTTTTTTTAATTTTTTATTAATTGAGTCGCGGCATCTGAGATGCCGCAACTCAATTTATAATTTTTTAATATTTTTTTAATTTATTTAAAAAATAAATTTAAATTTAATAATAAAATTAAAATTATTTATAAAAGTATAAATTAAATTTTTTTAGTTTTAATTATAATTGAAATTATTTTAATTAATTTTAAAATATATAATTTATTATTATGATTTTTTTTAACATTTAAAATTTTTTCATTTCAAATAAATTATTAGATTTATTATTTTTTAAAAAATTGAATTGAATTATTTTTATTTTTATTTATCATCTAATTTTTACATTTAAATTTTCTATATTTATTTCATTCAATTTTTTTAATTTCTTCATTTAAATCAATTAGAGACTTTAAAATTCTTTTGCAAAATTTTGAATTTAAAATTCTAATTTACTAAAACTTGCACAAAATTAAATGATTCACAGTAAAATGACTCACTTAGTTTAAAAATGCACTGACCATTGCCTCTTTACCCAAACAACACATGCAATTAAGACTCATTTAATATATAAAAAAGTTAAGGATACAAATTGAAAAAAGAGATAATTTTGTAAATAAAAAATAATTTGCATACTCTTACTCTTAAAAAATAATAAGAAAAAATAGATACTATTAAGTAATAATTATAAAAACATAATAGATATTATTTAAAACTTTCAATTTTTTTCTTTCATTTTTGCCTTCAATAACAAAAGTGAGCTATTACTATCTTTCTTTTGTATAATTCATCCACAATTCCATATCAACAAAAAAAAGAAATTTTAAATTCAAAATTTTGCAAAAAAATTTTAAAGTCTCTAATTGATTTAAATGAAGAAATTAAAAAATTGAATGAAATAAATATAGAAAGTTTAAATGTAAAAATTAGATGATAAATAAAAATAAAAATAATTCAATTCAATTTTTAAAAAAATAATAAATCTAATAATTTATTTGAAATGAAAAATTTTAAAATGTTAAAAAAATAATCATAATAATAAATTATATATTTTAAAATTAATTAAAATAATTTCAATTATAATTAAAAATAAAAAAATTTAATTTATACTTTTATAAATAATTTTAAATTTAATAATAAATATATTAAATTTAAATTTATTTTTTAAATAAATTAAAAAAATATTAAAAAATTATAAATTGAGTCGCGGCATCTGAGATGCCGCGACTCAATTAATAAAAAATTAATAAAAAATGAGTCGCGGCATCTGAGATGCTGTGACTCATTAATAAAAAAAAAAATTGTAAGCATATGAGGAAAACGTTTTTGCAGCGCAGTGTTTGAGTCTTTTGTTTTTTTATTTTACATATTGCTGTCAAAAAGCCTAAAATTTTGTGTATTTTTTTATGAAGCCACCGTAAGAGTTAATTATGAGTGAGGTTTTAACTGTGAAATTAGAATTACATTAACATTCTATGCAAACTTTAATATAATTAAACTCAAGATTTAACAAAATTGTATACAAAATAAAACGAAACGCCTTCCTTCTTCTTCTTGGTTTGCGCCATTGTTTTACTTAAAAAAGAAAAATCAAAACCCAATCACATCTCAGGTGTTTTTTTTTTTAATTTCTATACAAAATAAAAATTCATTCAAAAGCAAAGTTAAGTATACTTTGTTGAAGTCTAAAATCTAATGATAATAAATGAATATCTATAATTTTTTTGAATTTAAAAGCAAATAAAAATTTGATATATTTAGAATATAAAACGGTTGTTATTATTGTTGGTGATGTAATAAAACCACTTGATATATCCAGTTTGACAACTTCCACGAATGCATGAGAATTATAAACCAATATAAAAAAAAGTTATAAATACTACAATTAAATAAAAATAAAAACACTAACTGAAATTAAACTGAAAAACCTTTCGATCTATAAAAAAAGATAAATTAAGGTAATAAAAACTTTTTAAATTTGCCAAGACAAAAGATAGATAAAAAATTTCTATAAAAAATAAATGTGAAAATATTTATTTACTAAAAAAGACCCCAAAAAAAAAGAAAAATGACTATACCCAAAAATGAAGCTAAATTTTCGAAAAAAGGTTCATAGTAAATAAAAAATAAAAAGAAAAAATCGTTAAAAAATGTGATCATAAATGTTTCTACTCAGAGAATGGGAGAATTATGACAAAAAAAAAATCGAATTGTAATCCACCACCACCAGATCCATCTTATTGGTATCGCCCTTTTGTCCCTCAACGAAAGACATTCAATCCCAATATAACTGAAAATTAATATCAATATTAATATATATATATATAGTATAATTCTTAAATATTATTTTTAAACTGTAATTAATATGATATATATTTTTTTAATGGTGAGCGCACCATGAGAGGTTCAGATTGTCTGTAGTCTATCATTTCTTCAGTCATCCAGTTTTAAAGATTTAATTCTTTTTATTTTTTATTCTTTTAAAAATAAAAAACAGAATAAAAAAAAAACATATATACTAGACGGACTGAAAAGAGAAAAAAAGACAGGAGAGCCGCTGGCCACCACAGGCATATTTAAAAGTTAAAACAGAAGCAACTCGTTGTTGGCTCCCACAGGCTGCTTCTCGCGATCAATCTGAATCAGAAAGCAGAGCCTCCAACCATTTTTCGGGGAAAGAAACAAGCGTCAGGAGCCACCCTCAATTTTCCACGTATGAAATACTAGCATTGAAAATAATAATTCTTTTATATTTTTGTTATCAATTTTTTTAATTAAAATATAATAAATATATAATTATCTAATAATAATATAACATGTATAATATATATATATATATATGGTTCTAATATTCATATACAATAAATAAAAAAATTTCAAATACAACAGTCCAAAAAATAATTATCGGAATATAATATTTTCTCTAAATTTGATGGTGGCATCTGAGCTTTTTTTTGTTAATTATATATGGATCAAAATTTGTAAGTGTATATTATTTTTAGTTAAATTATATACTTATCAAATTTTAATTAAAAAAGTTAATAATAAAGATATAAAAAATTATATATAAATTTGATATGAAAATAATTATACCAACGTAATTACTACTGACACACTATTAAAAAACACATATAATAGTCATGAGTTAAAATATATTGACTAAATATTAATATAAAATAATTTATTATATGTATATTTTAACTCAATATACATATTTTAATTCATCATTATCATATGCCTTTTTTTTTCAGTATACTACGCGGTTATTGACCCTATGCAACCATTTACCGAAGAGTTTCACTAAAATAAAAATATGTTAATCTGATTTCATCAACAATCTCTTTCAGTCCCACCTGGCGCGGGTCCTCCCCATGCCCCAGTCGACCCCTCTCTTCTTACTCAATGGGTCGTCGAGCTTTCAAGCAAATGAATTGGAATTGCTGTCAAGTTTCTACTTTACGCCGCAACAATCTCATCTCGTCCACTCACACAATCCCCACAACGACGTCTCAATTTTTTATGCTTTTTTTTTTCTCTCTCTCACATGGAGGATGAATCTTTTCTTTCCTGGCAAACAAGCCCCCAATTTGAACCCATCATCGAGCATCGTGTTCCTGATTTATCCTTCGCTAGCTCTCGGTCCTTCAATGATTTTATCACTTTTCAGGAAGTCCAACGAGACCCACAATCCTCATCTCAGTTATTGACTAAGAATGCCCCCAAGAAGAAACTGGGTCGCTGCAAGACTGCCCCTGCCATGGTTGTCTTGCAAGACTTCAGACCAAAAACACCCGATATTCCCAAACCACAGTCTAGCTCCATCATCAGGCAAGGCATTTGCTTGCTTATGATATATCTTTCCACTGGGGTTGTCATATACTTCTTCAATCGGGATCATTTTTCGGGCGCAGAGACTCACCCAGTAGTTGATGCGCTTTACTTCTGTATAGTCACCATGTGCACAATCGGTTATGGAGACATCACACCTCTAACCCCAGTAACCAAGGTCTTTGCCTGTATCTATGTATTGGTAGGGTTTGGATTCATTGACATATTGCTTAGCGGGCTTGTCAATTACGTCCTAGATTTGCAAGAGAACATGATTCTAACTGGGCTTGTAATGGGTGCTCAAAGATCTCAAGAAGGGTTCTCTGCAAGAAATTACATAGTTGATGTGGCAAAGGGGCGGATGAGAATCAGATTAAAGGTTGGTTTGGCTCTTGGTGTGGTGGTGTTGTGTATTGGAATAGGGAGTTTGGTTTTGTACTTTGTGGAGGATTTGAATTGGATTGATTCAATTTACTTATCGGTTATGTCTGTAACAACAGTAGGGTATGGGGATAGAGCCTTCAAGACCCTTCCAGGGCGGCTCTTTGCTGCTATTTGGCTCCTCGTTTCCACATTGATGGTGGCCCGGGCCTTCCTATATTTGGCAGAGGCCAGAATTGGTAGAAGGCACCGGAGAATAGCCAAGTCGGTGTTGCATAGAGATATAACTGTTGAGGATTTGCTGGCTGCAGATATCGATAACACTGGTTTCATTAGGTAAGTTGTTTTCCTTTTTTTTTTTCTGGTGTAATCTTTGCAACTTTATTTATAATCACTATTGCTGCGATGTAATTTTACTCCCCACAAGATAGGTAATCACTAGAGTGTTAACTATTGAGTGGATTCAAGTGACCCAAAGAGCTACTTTCGGATGAAAGAATTAATACGAATATTGATACTGGCCCAGGCGTATTAAATGCAAAAGAATTTGTACTAGCAATCGCAGGGTCTAAGACTCTAAGCTGAAAGTAGTTCCTGATGTCATATATATACTTCTAGGAGTCGTATGTCATGAATAGGATTTCTAACTTGGCACCATGATCCTAGGATATACATTGCAAAGACATTTTGTTATTAGTGTTTACATAGGGTGTACAGTTGTCTGTTGCAGCTTTACAGGTGATGATGCCTAAGCTTTAGTTTTTAGAACTTCAAAACAGGAGTCTATGACGAAGAATTTGAATTATATTAGTTTAGTGTGGCTGACAACTTAGTTGACTAGTATATCTTTTAAAATCATTCCTATTTAATGAAAACAAACTGTTATTAGTTACGAGCACACATTTATAGTTCTTCGATCCTCTTTCATTACTTTAGCATTAGCTTGGTACGGATATTTTCTTTCTATCTACTTTAAAAATGTAAATATCAACTGTCAATTTACTTTCTGAAGATGTTAGTCATCACAGTCTGGGATGTAGTTTGCAGATAGAGGGAGGGAGTGTGAGGGAACATAGATGCAACTATTGGATGTTATAGTCATTTCAAACGATCAATTACTAAATTATTTGGGCGAGAGATCCCTTTCTTACTGGAAATTTCCATTCCATTTGCTATGATTCAGTAAGTCAGAGTATGTAATATTCAAGCTCAAAGAGATGGGGAAGATACGGGAGAAAGATATATTGCAAATCTGTGACCAATTCAGGAAGCTTGATTCCACCAACTCTGGGAAGATAACACTACCTCATCTCTTGGAGGGCCGGTCATGACAGAGTAAGGCAGACCAATTAATGGTGTATTATGTGTTTGTTGCATTGCACTAGGCAAGAACATGGGAAACCAATCAAGGGGAAAAGGTTGAGACCCTGGAAAATTCTCTCTGCAAAAATTTTGCAGAAGTACGATTTTTTTTTTTTTGGGTTTCCATATCTTGGCGGAGATGCGAATGATTGAATCATTTGAAGCGAACTTTTGTACAGGAACTTTATACAATTCATAGAGATAGGGAAAAGGAAATACCGGGACAAAAGATTTGCTACTGAGATAATAGGCATTCTTTCCTAATCTCTTGTTCTTTCTACTTGTTATTGTTGTCCACGGGCAACCAGGCATCCATGTGGGAAAGCGGGTCGATTCACACACATGAACAGAAGTACGCACATGTGCCTGCTCGCCTTTCTTAATAGGTTGATTAAATTTCAAATAATCGTGGAGAGCATGGGTTGGACTTAAGAGGAAGAAGAAAGAATTTGCTAAATAATCACAATCTTTTTTACCCCTCTAAATATACGTATATCAGAAATCAAATTTATGGCGTCTACTCAAATCTTTCACTCTAGTCTCCTCTAAATAGGTAATATTTTCCCCCCTCTACAAAACAGCGATTTTACTTTAACGATACCAAACAAGTAGTATTTTTCCCCGGTAATAAGTTGAAATTATTTTGTAGGTCAATGAATTGTGACAACATTGAAGCAAAATTGAAAAATAACGAGTTTTTTTTGGGAAAAGGCATTTATGTATATTTTGAAAGGTGAAATACAGTGAAAGAAAAGTAGATATGTAAGAGTTCTGATTGTTCCCCTTCTCTCTTGAGCCCGTTTCAAAATTATTTTGTTTGAACTATCACTGGCAAAGCGAAATTTTTGGTAAAAGAGAAGACTTTTATAGACATTGAATCCTATAAGTCCATTTTTGCGAGCACGACTAAACACAGATTTGAGTATTAGTACATCTTAATCTCGAAGGAACTAGCTTTTCACCGGTAGGGGACGTGCTTGAACTTCTATCTTCAAGAAAAAAGACTTACTTTTTCCATTATCATTATGAATAATGACAAACTTCATTCAGGGAAGTTTAATCATCATTCGTGTTCCATAGTCATTAATTCCCACTTATTGAATTGGAATGTTTCATTCTAGGACATAAGCTTTTCTTTAACCCCTCAGTGGAAAATACAATTTGGCTTTGGTTCCTTTCTGTCCAACTGCAAGGCCCCACCCTCAACCAGCTGTAGTTGGACCCTAGAAACTCACCTAACGAAGAAATTTTTGCCTTAGCCGTGAACCCGGGGTAAGTCAGTGAAGGAAGAGTACTTACCTGCCCCGGGGGGAGGAAAAAGGAAGTAATATGCATTTGATGATTCTTTTCTACTTTGATGCGTTTTATCCTATCATGGAAAACAAACAAATAAATAAATATATATATATATATATAAATTATGTAAAGGTAAGATGGGACCAGTAAGTAAGAATATTGAGAGAAAAATTTCTGTGTGTTAGATACCATAAATTAGAGCATCTAGTGTGCTCTGTCTGCGTCTGAGGCAGGGCATTAAATTAGAGCATCTAGTGTGCAGTGTCTGCGTCTGAGGCAGGGCATACATGGAAATGGCAATAGAGATCCAGTTGAGCACTTTGTGTGTGTTGGTGAGTGTGCTTGTGTTGAAGATCTCTGTTGTAGTCACAGAGAAGAACTATGTTTCTGCAGTGGGTGACCCTGCAATGCAGAGAGATGGACTGAGGGTTGCCTTTGAAGCTTGGAACTTTTGCAATGAAGTCGGAGAAGAAGCCCCTCGCATGGGTAGCCCAAGAGCTGCTGACTGTTTCGATCTTTCGAGTTCAAGTAAGCCAAATCACTAAACAAACAATGACTAGCAAAGAATTCTATTCATTAATATAGTCCTTTTAATTTGATTAAAATGCACAGGTTCTCTGAAACACAAGGTCACGGAAGCTGATAACAGACTTGGGGTGGGAAAACCATTTCCTGGTTTGGGAGGAGATATAAATAAGACAGACCTCTATGCTGTGCAAAAGGAACTTTATCTGGGTTCTGTCTGTGAAGTCGCAGATACCCCAAGGCCATGGCAATTTTGGATGATTATGTTGAAAAATGGCAACTACGACACAAAGTCTGGTTTATGTCCTGAGAATGGGAAGAAGGTACCTCCTTCAAGGCCTGGACGGTTTCCCTGCTTTGGAAAAGGGTGTATGAACCAGCCCATCATGTGTCATCAACAGACACAGCTCAAACATGGTATCATGCGAGGAGGCTTCAATGGTACTTATGATTTGAATTCTGGTTGTGGAGGTGAACATGATGGCCTCTCTTACTACGAGGTAGTCTGGGAAAAGAAAGTTAACGTTGGAAGTTGGGTTTTCAGACATAAGCTACAGACCTCAAAGAAATACCCATGGTTGATGCTGTACCTGAGAGCTGACGCAACCAGAGGATTCTCCGGAGGTTATCATTATGACACAAGGGGAATGCTCAAAACTGTAAGTAGAGACTCCTTTTCATTAAACATCGCCTTGAGAATCTACTATATTACTAATTCGAACGTGTATAGTGTGAAATTCAAAAAGAGATAATATATATAAGATGCAGTTGAATGGTGAGTCACTTGAATGAAAGATTCAACGCCATACTTGAAACTCACGCATACTGCGTCTATTTCACTCCTATTTTCTTCTAAATGGAGAAGATTCAAATCCACCAAACTCTATTTTCTTCCCCTACACATTAACTTACTCATGATTCAGCTTCCAGAGTCACCAAATTTTAAGGTGAGGGTGAGGTTAGATATCACAAAAGGGGGAGGACCCAAGAGCCAGTTCTACCTGGTAGACATAGGAAGCTGCTGGAAGAACAATGGAGCTGCTTGTGATGGAGATGTGGTCACTGACGTTACTAGATACAGTGAGATGATCATAAACCCCGAAACTCCAGCTACGTGCAGCCCCAAATGGTTGAGGAATTGTCCGCCATTCCATATAACACGAGACAACAGAAAGATCCATAGAAATGACACGGCCAATTTCCCTTACTCAGCTTATCACTATTATTGTGCTCCAGGTAATGCCCAACACTTGGAGCAACCTGTGAGCACTTGTGATCCTTACAGCAATCCTCAGGCACAAGAGATAGTTCAGTTACTGCCGCACCCAATTTGGGCTGATTATGGGTATCCCACCAAAAAAGGGGATGGTTGGGTTGGGGATGCCAGGACTTGGGAGCTTGATGTTGGTGGGTTATCCAGTAGACTCTACTTCTATCAGGTCAGTAATGGGATTTCTAACTATTGTAATCTCATGACATGCTCGTGTGTTTTAACTTCTAATATATATATATATATATATATACCTATATATTTCTTTTGGTGGTGCAGGACCCTGGCTCTCCTCCCGCTAAAAGGGTATGGACTTCTATTGATATGGGTACTGAGATATATGTTAGTGACAAAGATGAAGTAGCAGAGTGGACTCTCAGTGACTTTGACGTCCTCCTAACGCAACCAAATTCATGAATGGGATTTTTCTTATTCCCTTATATTAGATAGGTTCGCAGAGAGGGGGATCTGATTAACTGTAATGAACTTTTAGGATAAGATAGCCAATAAGGAGTCCGCGAGGGCAATGAAAAGAAACTCTCCTTGTCAAAAGTGGATCATAGGATCCTGGGGAATGAAATGAGTATAGACGATAAAATGCCTAGTTAACTGTATACTAGGACTGGAAAGTCAAGTTTTTCTTGGGTAAAGCTGCGGATTGATAAGTTATTTTATTCTAGCATCATATCGTCAGATAATTATGGAATTCAATGGGGCCAATGCGGGGAAAAAGCTGTAACTTTAGAGGAAAAATTATAATTTATCTTTTAGATTAAGATCCAATCATATTAACGTATAAATTTTAAAATATAACAAAACAGTCATATTGAAGCAAATGTTTTACTGTTTGTGAAAATACTCTTTTTATGGAGTGTTCAATTATATTTTAAATTTTATATATTAATTTTTTTAATTAAACTTTAATTTAAGAAACTAAAACGTGGTTTCCATTTTAGTGGACAGCTGCATGTTTAGGTATCCCAGGCACCTTATGAGTTTCAGATTTTATTTTTGGGCCAATTTTTTGTAAGTCCAGGTTCGTTCCACTTTAAAGTCAAAATTATCTTGTTGAGCTTAATTGAAACAGCATATAGAGCAATCAATATACTATAAGGCAGTATCTGAGCAAACGATATCGATGGACCTTTCGACAAGTACTGAGGAAAAATTAGGGTAGTGGGAAGGGCCCATACCATGTGCATGGCTTCAGCGGGCACCTAACGATTTTTGTGCACAACTTGTTACTTTGAAGTTTGATCCGTCTGGTAGTTAATGGGGAAGAAAAATGAAAAAAAATAAAATTTGTATACTATTTATTTTGTTTATTTTATAATTACTTAATAACATTTATTTTTTTTAATAGTAGAAATATAAAAATTATTTTTATGCATTCTATTTAAATTTTTTATTTTTATTTTTATACTTAATATTCTTTTTATTAAACGACTCCTTAAATATGAAAAGAGAAACAAAATAAAAATATAGATAATAAATAATATTCGTATTCTTAAATAAAAAATAACAAATATTAAGTATTAAATAATAATACATAAACATTGTGATTTTTTTTTTGCACATTAAAATGACACTTGTCACTGTAATTTTAATCCTTCCCCTCTTTTCTGGGAAATGACTTTCTTACGGTTCTACTTCTACAGTACGTTAGATGAAACCTCTTTCCGCTATCCTGTATCTCTAATTTCTCAAGTACTTCCTCTTCATCTTATCTCCTGTGTTCAACTCAACAAGGCTGTCAACACCATGCATCCATTGCAGGTGTCGCAAAAAAACCTTTACAGAAAGGGGTAATGTGAAAAGAGAGGAGGGGCTGAGAAAAATTCACGGGGACATCGGAGGCAGCACTTGAAAACTATACAAGGGTCCAGGATGGAGCGCATATATATATATATAAAGAAAATCTATTCTCATTGTTTATTACTGTAGAATGCTATAACTATAATCTGTTCATGAGGTTTTGTTTTTTTCAATTTTTTTATTTTTTTTAAATTTAAATTAAATATGAAGCCATATAATTGGCGTAAGTCCTATACAGTTGGATGTGATTTATATCTAACTTACAGATCAATGAGCAACAAGTAAAATTAGGAATAACCATATCATTGATGATGGGTAGCATGTGTCATACTAGAATAATATAAATCATATTTTGTTCGAAATATTTAATTTTTTTTTTGTTTTGCAATATTTTGCAACTAAGCTATGCATTTTATATTGAGTTATAATATTTTTTTATTGTGACATAATAATTATTAAATATAAACAAATTTTTATTAAATATTTTATATTTAATTGCTTTAAACATTTACTTATTTAATAATTAATAATTTTCAATAAGATTAATTTAATTTTATGTCATTAATGAATATAATTATAATAAAATAGACTATAAATTGTTTTATATTTAATAAATAATTATATATTTTATAAAACTATAGGAAGCTGAAAGTTACGTAATAGTATCAACTTTTTATGTTGGGCTGCGTTTTTTTTCAAACTTTTCCTTTTTTTTTTAATAACTTTTGTAACCAGAGCCCCATTTAGTGCATGTTTGGAAAAACTTTCTTATTCTCCAAACTATGGTTTTGACCAAAGCAACAAGTTATAGCTTTTGCATTTTGTGGGTTACAAACCATGTTTTTGGATGTTCTATCATTTTTCCAAACACACACTTAGTTAAGATATAAAAACGTTTTTGAATTCATAAAATCGTTATTCTTTTATAAAAGGTAAGAAAATTGAGTCCCTTACAAAGCATTTTAAAAAACTTCTAAGAGTGTTTTTGCCTTTTTTTTAATTAAAATAGTACTTTGATCTTTAACTTTATTTAACATTTTAAAATTGGTTTCTTAAGTTTACAATATTTTAAGATAATTCATTAAATTTTAAATTTATCTTATAAAAAAAATTTCAATAAAATTTATTATGCCTTAACTAACGAAGTCTCCGTGTCTATCTTTTATTTTTTTAATGGTGAGATGGCAACCCAATTATTATTTACATTATTTCAATGTTTGAAGACATTGAAGAGAAGGTTGAAGACACCGCATTTAGTTCTTGTTTGCTTTCATAAAAGTTTAATTATCTGCCAAATGTCTGATTTGCCAATATCCCATTTCAAATTTTATACCGTGTACATCTATAATGATTCATGCCCATTCCATTATTTGTTCAAAACTTTGAAGGTCTACTAAAAAAGAAAGAGAAAACTAATCATTTAATCCTTATAACTTATATTAATTTTTAATTTAATTTTTATAATTCTTTTTAAACAACTCCTTATAACTTTAAATCGTTACTAAATTAATTCCCATACTTTAAAAACATTTATCCTCTACTCATTATAGGTACCAACTATCCTAACATTGTAAGAAAATGTCTGAGGTGGCTACCACGTGTGATGACATGGCATACACTTAAACTGAGTGTGATACATATACTTTCTAAAACGTTGTGCAGCATATACTCCTAACGGAATGCACACCTCCATCAATTAACGCAAAGTCTCCATCATTTAACGCACAATAAAAGCTTTTCCATGCATAGGAGGAGAGGAAGACGTGTTTGAGAGTGAGAGAGCAACTAGGTTTGAGGAGGGCAAGATCGAAAGGAGTGAGAAGAAGTTCATAGAGCAGAGAGATAAGCATAAGGAAGGCTAATGGGCTTGAAGACAATAGGGTTGAGACGTTTTTTCACGGATAAGCAATAATTCAAAAAAAAAAAGATCAAAAAACAATGTCCCTTAAAATATTTGCTCGAAAAGCAATATCTGCTAACAAATCGGAGCCTATTATGCCGAGTTAGAGGAGGGACGCAACTGCATGTGCGACACGTGGCTTCACCATAGGAATTCGACGTCATTAGCGCTGAGTTCGGGCCACATGGCGATACCCCCTGAATTCGGAACCATTGGTTCCGAATTCAGAGCAAACTCGAAACCAATGGTTCCGAGTTTGCGTGGCTGCAGGCCAGGCTAGGCTAACCTAGCCTGACAGCAGCTGACCGGTCAAATTTGACCGGTCAGTTGCAAATTTTGAATTTTCTTTGAAACGTGGCACGTTTTCATTGGCTGAGGGAAATTCTCCTGAATGCTAATTGGCTGAAATAATTTAAGAAGGATAATGTTGCGTGTAAAATGACAAAAACACCCTGGAGATGAATATATAAGCTGAGCCAACTCCTCATTTTTCATTCTCAGCTTCTGGTCTTGCTGATGCCTCTTCTTCTTCTACGTATGGAGTTGGAAGAAAACATTTGTACATCTTATTAAGCTTAAAGCAACACAACGAAGGTATGTTTTAATCATTTTCAGTTATTTATCTTGTTTAATATTTTGCAATGTGATATAAAATTTAGTTGAAATAATAAATGTTAAAAATATATGAAATAAACAGAAAATAGTGTATAAAGTTAGAAACATGAGAAAAAATGAAAAGAAGTTTAAAAAAATTTGTAAAATAAAATATGTATCAAGTTATTTTTTAATATTTTTTTTACTCTAGTTTTTTTAGTTAAATATTGTATAATAATTATATAATTTATTTTAGGTTATTCATATTGTTTATATGTTGTTTAATTTTGTTGATAGCAAATTTTATTTGTATATTGAGTTGATTATGGTAGAGGTTTAAAAAAAAGGAATAAATACTAAGAAAGGGGCAAACAAAAAAATGACTTGAAGGAAGAAAATAGGAAAGGATAATGGAAAAATTGAAAACGAGTATTAGAGAAAGAAATTTAATTTAACAAAAAATAGAAAGATTGGGTAAATAACTTTTAGGATAGAATTAAAAATTTATGAGGAAAAAATTAAGAACTTGTGAAAAATAAGAAATAGTGGTGGAAAGACAATTTAAAAAGAGAAATAAATTTTAAAAAAAAGAACTAAAATATTAGTTTTATATGAAAAAGTTTCTTTAATATTTTTACTTTATTTGTTTTAATGAATTATTTTTTAGAGTAGTTAAATACATTGGATTAGGTTTGCACATTACTTGTTTATTATTTTATTTTTTTGATATGAGAAATTATTTATTTGTATGGTGACTTAATTTTGGTAGCAGTTTAAAAAGAATAATAAATACTAAATAAGGGTTAGAAAATGAAAGAAGAAAATACTAAAAGAGGAAAAACAATTATGTAAGGATCATGAAAATTAAAAAATGAGTATAAGAACAAGAAATATGGTTAAAAAAAGAAAAATTGGGAAAATAATCGTTAGGAGGAAATTAGAAAATTATGAGAAAAAAACTAGGACACTGTAAAAAAAATAAGAAATAGTTGTGGAAAGAACTATAGTGATTCGAGAAAAATGAATTTGAAAAAATTAAAAGACTAGTTTTTTTATATGAAAACTTTGTTTAATAGTTTACTTTATTTGTTTTAGTGAGCTATTTTTTAAAGTAGTTAAATAAATAGTTAAAAATGAGTATAAGACAAATAAATGTGGTTCAAAGAAAACTAAGATGATTAAGGGAATAATTGTTAAGAGGAAATTAGAAATTTATGATGAAAAAATTACGACACCGTAGAAAAAAAAGTAAGAAATAATTGTGAAAAAAATAATACTGACTCGAGAAAAATAAATTTGAAAAAATTGAAAGATTAGTTTTATATAAAAAGTTTCCTTAATGTTTTTTCTTTATTTGTTTTAGTGAATTAGTTTTTAGAATAATTAAATAAGTAGTTAAAAATGATGATAAGAACAAGAAATGTGGTTTAAAGAAAAATAAGACAATTAGGAAATAATCGTTAGGAGGAAATTAGAAAATTATGAGAAAAAAACTAGGACACTGAAAAAAAATAAGAAATAATTGTAGAACGAATTATACTAGCTCGAGAAAAATGAATTTGGAAAAATTAAAAGACTAGTTTTTTTATATGAAAACTTTGTTTAATGGTTTACTTTATTTGTTTTAGTGAGCTATTTTTTAGAGTAGTTAAATAAATAGTTAAAAATAAGTATAAGACAAATAAATGTGGTTAAAAGAAAACTAAGATGATTAAGGGAATAATTGTTAGGAGGAAATTAGAAATTTATGATGGAAAAAACTACGACACTGGGAGAGAGCTATGAGAAAAAAAATTAAGTGTTAATGAAAAATATGAGAAATTATACAAATTGGTGGAAAAACATAAATATTTGAAAGGGTTTACGAAATGAAGCTTGACTTGTAGGAAAGTGATGGCTAGGAGAAATGAACTCATTTGCATTTATGTAAATGGAAAGATCTTTGATAGTGCTCAAGGCGCAACATTTCAGTGTGCCGTTTCTAAATATATAACGGTTAGTACCGATATAAGTTTAAATGATTTGAAAGACGCTATTAGCCAAAAGTTACGGCTCCCTGCTGGAGAAGTTGTCTCCGATTTGATATATAGATTCCCAGCATCATTGAATCCTACATGGTACCAATCGATTGTTCTAGAAGATGATTTCGATGTTGAAAGAATGTGGCAAGCTCACGCACGTTTCCCAGGGCACTTGAATGCAGTTGAGTTATATGCAAAAACCTCATTAGCTGACTCACAAGTGAGTGGGAAAATTCAGCCAATATTTTCACAACAATATAATCCTATATCATTGGAGACCGTTCCCCACTTGAGTTCCTCGCATCTAGCACTTTGCTTTACTGAACCTTATTCTCTAAACAGTTCAAAAGATAACGTGTTAAAGGACTTTGAAAATGAAGATGAATATAATACTGAACTCGACCCTGATTATAATGAAGACGATGACGACAGTGATGATGAAGACTTTGATAATGATATGAGTGGAGAAGATCTAGTGTCTCAATATATAGATATGGCGGCTACATTCTTGTCCCAAATAAATGTGGCCCTAGCCAGTAGGGATAGATTTGAGGAGGTTAGAGAAAGCACGAATTTGAGCATGCAAGAGTTATGTGTTGGATTGCAATATCCAAGCCAAAAGGCACTGCATCGTGCTGTTAAACTATATTCTGTGAGAGTACACCACAATTTCAAGAAATATTCGACAACTGAAAAGTATGAGGAATTTCGTTACATTCATTATGGGGATAGTTGTAGATGGCGAGTAAGAGCATGCAAAAAAGACCAAGGTACAGGATCACATTGGCAAATAACAAAATATGGTGGTACTCATACATGTCTATCTGCGACTATATCACAAGATCATCCGAAATTGGATTCTGATATTATATCCTCTTGTATTGTGGGTGTGGTGACTGAGACACTAGATGTTTCAGTGAGACAGATCATTGAGTAGATGAAAAATTTGTTTGGTTATACGGTATCATACAGGAAAGCGTGGAAAGCAAAGCACAAAGCCGTTGCAATTGCATTTGGTAACTGGGCGAGCTCATACGCCATATTACCGAGATGGATGGTTGCGATTCAACATTTCATGCCTGGATCATATGTTGAGTTTGTAACTGAGCAGTGTCAAACAAATGAGCATGTTGCCGTATTCAAACGTGTGTTTTAGGCATTCAAGCCGTGTATAAATGCTTGTGATAACTTAAAACTGATGATTCAAATTGATGGGACATTTTTATATGGTAAATATAAAGGGACTCTCTTGATGGCAACAACACAAGATGGTGATCGACAGACTGTACCTATTGTATTTGCAATAGTTGAGGGAGAGACTCAAGCTGCATGGACATGGTTCCTTTTCAACTTACGTCAACGAGTCATATTGGGGAGACGCGAACTTTGTTTGATCTCAGATAGGCATCCATCAATTATAGCTGCTGTTGCTAATCCCGAGATTGGTTGGCAACCACCATATGGATATCATGTGTTCTGTCTCCAACATATAGCTAGCAACTTGCACACTCACTTTAGATCGATAAATTTAAAGCAGATGTTAAAAAATATTGGTATATTTCTTCACTATAAGCATTCAAATATAATTTTATGTTCATCCTTATTGTAACAATCCTAGTAAGTTTAACAGGTTATGCATACGAGCGGTGATATGTTGATGAAAAGTTAGCTGAGCTAGCGACCATACATGAAGAAGTAGCCAGATGGCTTACTGACATCCCCAAGGAGCAATGGACTAGAGCGTATGATGTCAACGGTCGTTGCTTTGGGCATATGACGACAAATTTAGCCGAGTGCATGAATAGAGTTTTCAAAGGCATAAGGTCATTGCCCATTACCGGCATAGCCAAAGCAACCTACTACATGATTAATCAATACTTTGTGCAACGTGCCGAGCAAGTTAATGCTCAGATGACTGCAGGGTTAGTTTATTCCCAAAGCGTTATGAAAAAGATAGCGAGGAATGTGCAACGCGCCTCTGCATGCACAGTGCGCGCGTTTGATAGAAATACTCAATCATTTGAAGTTGAGGAACCATATGATCAGATGAATTGCCAGTATGGTTGGTGCTACAAGGTTAGTTTAACTGAGAAATTTTGTGATTGTGGTGAATTTCAGGTGGAGAGATACCCTTGCCAGCATGTTCTTGCAGCTTGCGCTGCAGTTTCTCTAGAGCCATTCCAGTTTGTCGATCTTGTATTTTGCCTTGACACCATATGTTGTGCGTATAACAATGTTTTTCAACCAATTAGAGGACAGGAATATTGGCCAAACCCTGGCGGACCAAAGTTGATCCCTAATTCGTCAATGCTTCGAGAAAGAGGTCGACTAAGAGCATCCTGCTACCGAAATGAGATGGATTTTACTACCAGATAGATCTAGTCATAAAGTCTACTTGATGTATCTCCGACTACTTGAAAACTTCGAACAAGCTGGCCGATTTAGTTGGGGATCAGCAGTTTTAGCCTACTTATATCGAGAATTGTGCAATGCAACATATAGGGACGAGAAGGGAATAGGTGGTTGCTTGACATTATTGCACTTGTGGGCATAAGATCGATTTTCAATGCTCGCACCAGAGAGACCGTTGACCCCTGATCCTCGTGTAGAAGAATATCTTATACATCTCCCCTTAGTTTTAGGTATGAATTACACTTTAAATATAATTCTATATATTTATGCTACTTTTTTTAATGGTTTCTGGCACTCATGGTAGGTGGAAGAATGTTGGGCGACAACCTCGTCCTGGTATACGAGCTCTTAGTCAATACTGGACCTTACTGGATGCTATGAGTGACAACGAGGTCAGTTGTTATATATTTTTTTCCTTTTTCTGTGTGCACTATAACTCTGACATTTTATGATATCATATCATTTTATCCATAGATTATTTGGCGCCCATACCAGCCCCAAGATGTTCGTGTTTTGATTCCAGAGTATTGCTTAGCTTCTCCAGACATTTAGATAGCTTCAGTGCCTCTTATATACTTTCACATCATAGAGTAGCACCATCCAAACCCTGTCCTACACCAATTTGGTCGACACCAACCAATCCCTCAAGAACCCGTCAGATTGGATGCTCTTCATGCCTTACAACTCCGAGGGAAAACTCAAACCAACTGGGCAACAGAGCATAATATTTTTATCCAACAATGGTATAACTGGCAAAATGTTATGGTGCAATCTCCCATTATGGATGAGCTTTTTGATCGCACCTCTGCATACATGCAATGGTACTGGCGATGTACTCAGAGATGGATCCACCCTTTGAGCGCTGCAACTGGTTATGCAGTAAATTTTTCAGTTGTTGTCATTGTTATTTTCCTCATTTTGGTATACATATAACTTTACTTTATAATTTTAATGACATTCAAATACTTATTTCTTTTCTTTTTTTTAGACTGATCTAGCAGAGGGACTTTATCAGATGCATTTGCAAAACCCTCTCCCTTCAAATTTTTGCGAGGTTGTAGGCCGAGATACCAGAAATATATTACTAGCTCTTGGTGAACAACGCTTCTCACTATTTCCCCAACCTGCTGAATCGGCGCCTGAGTTACCTAGACCACAAATTCCGATGGGTCGACCGGGTAAGCGACGTCAAGGTTACTTATCGTTCCAGCAACCCCCTGTTACAGAACGAAGACAACAACATGAGGAGCCAGTGCAGCAGGACATAGTAGTGGCATGGCCGGTCCATCTTCATATATTCCAACCCCTATGTCTCAAGATATCAGTTTAGCTGGACCATCTTCTTCTATTCCAACCAGTCATGTTGGTGACTTTATGGGATCTGGTCCTTCACATTACATGCCATCGTCACCTATGACTCATTTTGGAACACCGGAGCAGCAACTTGAAGGATCATTTGTTGAACTTTTGTTTGATACATCTGCATTCACTACTACATATGCTAGTACCTCTTTTGATGTTGGAGGATCATCCGAACCTGGGCTTGTAACACCACATGAATCGATTACTCTAGCTGATTCTCCATCCTCCTCGCCCCCAGAACAAGAGCAACAACAATTACAACAACAACCACAACGTGAACGAAGAAAGCCCCGTTGCGGCACCGGAAGTCATTTATTATAGTACTTGTTGTTTTTCAAAGGTTATATAATTATTGTATAAAAAATATACAAGCTCAAACTAATGTGATATATTTTTTCGAGCTATTTGCTTCAAACATAAAAATTATCTTTCAAAATCTTCAAAAAGAAACACTAAGATAAATAATGACCAAAAAGCAAATAGATTTTGAAATGCGGAGTCATTGACTCCAAGTTTGACTTGAACTCGGAACCATTAGTTTCAAAATTGAAATTCGGAACCATTGACTCTAAGTTTGACTTGAACTTTATTTAATAATGATTCCTATTTGTAGATTTATAAATAGATAATCCATCATTACCCAAAAAATTTATCATTTATCTTCTCCTTCTTTTTAAATCTCCTAACATATAAGAAAATAAAATTAATTTTAAATTATTGATATAAAAATTTTTTGCTCCATAACAAATACTTATTTGTATATAGTTAGAAGTTAGTGGAAGTATTATTCATATAAAGAACTTTACATAAATGATGAATAATTATATACAAAAAATCCCAAATGCTTACATTAACATAACTCCAATAATTAATATTCACAAAATTGACATAGCAATTGACACCAATATAATGGAAAGAATTTATTAATTTTATATTTCATTATTTTTTTTAAGACTATTTATGAAAGATATCATTATTTAATCTATATTTCTTTAGTTATCAAATCAAACAAAAAATATATTTCTTTAAACTATATTCTATTTAATTTTTTTATTACAATTATTTAATTTTACTAAATTTTATAAATGTTTTACAAAAATTTACATTGAAGTTGAAATGTCTCAATCTGAGTTCAAAATTATTTTCCTACCAAAAAAGAACTCAACTTCATCCTCTTTGAATTTCAGCTTTTATTGTTTTTGTGTCAATTATTTTTCATGTCATTGTCTTTAAGTTATAAGTTTTTCTAGACATTGTTTTCAAGTGCTAAATGAAACAAATTTTTCATTGATTTTTTGTACTATATGAGACTTTTTTATAGGAATATATTTATACTATTTGAACTACACACAAAAGACATTTTAATTTATTTTCATAATTCATGTCTTGAATTAAGGAGAATTTTTTTTCTAAAAAACAAAACCAAATTTCAAATCAAAACACTAATTAGTTTTATTATTGAATATTTTTTCCTATTTTGTCAATTTTTTCCCTTTCACATTTTTGGGCATTTAAGAAATAGATTAATTTTGAATTATTGATATACAAAATCGTGCATCAATAATAAGTAATTATTTATAGATAGGTTAGTGAAGGTATTAATGATATAAAAAACTTTGCATAAATGATATATACTTTTATACATAAAATCTCAAATTCCTATATTAAGATAACTCTAATAATTAAAATTCACAAAATTGCCATAGCAATTGACTCCAATATAAAGAAAAAATTTATTAATTTTACATTTCATTACTTTTTTTCATATTATTTATCAAAAATATAATTATTTAATCTACATTTCTTTAATTATAGAATTAAAGAAAAGATATAATTATTTAATTCATTTTTTATGAAATTTTTATTCTTTATAATACTTATTTAATTTTAAGCTTATAATTCTATGAACTTGGAGTCATTCGTTCCGAATTCAAGAGCCTGACTAACTGGAACTCGATTTCATTGATTTCGATTTTCAAATTGTATTGTTTTTTGATCAAATATTTTTGATCCCATTGCTTTTCAATAATTATTTGCTTTGATCGTAGCTTTGACGTGCAGGATCTGAGTTGAGAGCTTAAGAAACTTGATGGCCATATCGTCAAGGTCGAGAATGAAACTGTGGCTGATATTTTATATATGCAAACAATTCATCACACACTCATGTATAGAAGCTACCCCGCCATTACAGAATAGTAGATCACATTACATTGTACATTGCAAATAAAACGTGGTTCCCATGTCAACCCAGAAAGATGTCTCATCCAGTTTAGGGACTATAGTTGTGACATTTAAATATCTTGCAATGGTTATCGCTGTATCAACTACTCACCGCTGCTCTTGTTTGGTTCAGTCATCCATTGCATGAGACCATTAGGTAATGATTGTTTTTATAAACATCTGATGACAAGCAGGTTTTCAAGAAGGAATTTAGATAAAGTAGAGAGAGAAGTAATATGAAGAAATTAAATGACTAAAAACTCAATATCATTTGAAAGTAACCATATGAAATTAGTTCCAAAAAGAAATTTCTGAGACCACAAATTGTGTAGGTCGATTGATATAATGGCATAAAAGGAGAGGTAAGAGATTAAAATACCAATAAAAACAATTTTCACATTACATTTATCCCCTATGCATATTTCTTTGCTTTATGAACTTCTTCTCACTCTTTTCGATCCTGCATTCCTTAGGTTAATGCCTTCACACTTATCCAGCCTAAGTATTGACTTTTACTCCTTGCTCTATTGAGGATTTGATTTTTCTCCTAATTTGATTAGCTTTTGACTTACTGCACTCATCCAACCTGCTTCAGGGCTTCCATGAAACACATGTCTTCCTTTGTGAAAGGGAGCAGCAAATGAGGGTTGCTGAATTTTGAATTTTTGTCGGTCAAAATATAGTTGAAATGCTACGTTTTAAAGCTCCTTAACCCTTGGCATTCATGGCCTATGTTTGTATTTTCATTTCAAGTTTCCTGTATTAGTTTCATGCCTTCATTTTGTGCCTTTGCAGAAAACCTAAGAGCCATAGCATTTGCAAAAATTGTTCATGTTGTGCCCGTGTTTTGTGTTGTGCATATGCTATTGATGGCTTCATTGTATGCTATTATTGTATGGCTGGTTATGGACAACGTGTTTAAGATTTTTTTTCTTATATGTCACGCCATGTCATTTGTTAGAGATCACGTGGCATAGCCACCTCAAACCTTTTTCAACTATGCTAGGATAGCTGGCACCTATAATGAATAAGGGATAAATGTTTTTGAAGTACAGGGTTAACCTTGTAATGATTTAAAATTATAAAAAGTTATTGGGAAACAAATTAAATTATAAGGAGCAAATTAAAAATTGATATAAACTATAAGGATCAAATGATTAATTTTTCCAAAAAGAAAGCTATATTTCTTCTTGGTTAAGTCATGTAGAGCCTTTGTGATGGAAGCAAATAGGGAATGGACATGAATGTGGTGGTTGGGTTGGGTTGAGGTGTATGCACTCATGTTTGGTTCAAGACATCAACGAAAAGAAAAGAAAAAAAGAGGTAAGAAGTTGAAAAGATGACTAAATAATCCAAATGAGTGTACACCAATCACTTACTGTTTGTTTCCCATTTTTGTCAAGATAAAAGTGCTCCCATTCCCACTATCAAACCAATTCATAGGAACTTTGCCATGACACGAATGCTTGCAATGTGAATAGGGCTACATAACTTTTATCTAAAATAGAGTTTAGTCTAACTGATTGCAAAGTTTGGCTTTATAATCCTTTGGAGATATCGAATGTATTATCTGTAGTGCTTTATTGATAGAATGTTTTTATGTTTCATTGTTAGCTTGAATATATTGGAGACACCAAAAACTTAGAGGAGAAAGCCAAAAATGGTACTTTTCATTATATTTCTTTTATTTTATTTTATGTTTCCAATTTTTTAATTGAAACTATGTGAATATTAATTGGGTTGCCATTTCATTGTTAAGAAAATGAGAAGAAAGACACGTGGATTTCACATCAACTAAAATATAATAGATTTAATTAAAAATATGTTTATGAAACAAAATTTAAAACTAAATGAATTATTTTGAAATGTTTCAAATTTAAGGAACCAATTTAAAACAATAAATAAAATTAAGATTCTAGAATACTATTTTAGTTTTTTTCATAAAGCCAATTCAAATATGTAAATTTATCTATAATTTTTTTTCTTAAAATAAGTCCACTCAAACGAGCTCATAGTACATAGATATATAATGTGAAATAGGCGATAATGTTCACCTTATATATATATACTCTATTAAATTTTTAAAATTTTGGATTTGAATCTATTTATTCAAAAAAATTTAAAATTGAATAAGTTTTCATCAAATTTAAATTAGTTTGTATCTATTTATTCCTTATGATCAGAGATCATCAACTTGAAAGACCTTTACATGACCTTAGCATAGTAGTGACTGATGATTTCAAGAAGGTTAATTTACCCCTCCTAATTACTTTTTTTTTTAGCCTAAGGGCTTTCCTTTTTAAAAAAAATTATTTATATACAAACAAATAATAATAATAATAACAATAATAAATAGTTTAAATAATCTTTGATATAATTTAAATTGTTTTTTAATATATTAAAATGATTGAGTAGTACTACCAAAAGTTAAAACTTAATTGGCACCATTTAAGCTTGAATTAAAGTTGTCAAAAAAGAGCCAACCCACCACAAATTATAGGCTAAATAGATTGGCTCATTTAAAATCCACCTCATTAGGTGGGCTAAAAACCTAAACCTATTCATCAGGTGAGTTAATGGGTTAGCTTGTTTAACCCAAAAAAATAAAAAATAAATCAACCCATTTGTAAGGTCCATGAAGTAGATAGGGTTCATCATGCACCTAATTTCACAACAAACAGTTAGGCACCAAATTTATATGTGAATCTTTCTTTCACAATATTCCTACCTTGTGAGACTGTGATCTTCCATCAATAACTCCTATCAATGTTTCTTCTATATGAAGTTTTTCTTTTCGTCATTCATTATCATCTTCTCAGTTAAATGCCCCTGCCGTATCATTCTACTCACAAACTAAACCCTCTATAATTTTGATTTGTAAATATGAAGAAGAAGAAGTCGAAGGTAGAGAGTTGTAACACATCTTGCAATTCTTTTAGAAGTTGAAGTTATTATTCTCATTGAAGATTGTAGATCTTGAATAAGTCAAAAATTTTGTAGCATGCCTTGTTGGAAGTTGCAGATCTCACAAGATTTGCAATGGAGGTCAAAGGTTAGGATAAAGATTGTCAAAGGTCGAAGGTTGAGATTGTGTTTAAGGTTTTGCAACTGAGTAGTCACGAACTCATGGGTTGAGGAGGACGAAGGAGGAGTAAGTGAGCTTAGTGAAGTTTCTATGTCTTAGGTTTTGCAGTTGACGAAGCTCAATGATTCTTGGGTTTTATTGTTCTTCACGTGTTGGTTTGGTTTAGCTGTCTAAGAGACTTTTTAACAAAAATAAATAAATAAATGGAACCCGTTTAATTGATGGGTCAAGTAGACTGAGCCAAAATGATCCTATTAAATTTTTTTCTTCAAGTAACGAGCTAACTCAACCCACCAAATTAGTGGGTTAAAGAGGCTAAATTAATTGGGTAAACTTGTTCTAATAGCTCTAGCACGAACGGTGAATGATTTACTTGTATCAATTAACTCTGAAAGCTTTAAAATGGCAAAAGGGTTATTTTAGGATTCTTCATCCCAACACCAAACTTTGATTGTCACCAGAGCTCCACCACTTGTCAAGCTTTGATTGCTAATAGAGAAAAATAGTGGTGAAAAAAAAAGAGAAAGGGAATAAATCATACATGGAGAGCAATGGTGGAAATGGAAATAATCATCGGAATAAGAGAGATTGTGCATATAAATTGTCAAATGCCACAACCCCATGAGTTAAAAATTAAAATGATTTAATGGTCGAAATTAATGGAAGAACAACTGAATTAATAAAAAAATAATTTGAAATTTTTTTATTTTCAATCCTATAATACAGCGGAATTGTATAATATACTTTTATAAATTGCTAGATGGAGAAATTATTAACCTGTACTAGTTGACTTGTCTTTAGACATTAGAAGCACATAAAAATAAAATTGTGGAATCTTTTTTTTAAATTAAACATCTTATTGTACTCTCGCTGTATTATGTTCATCTCAACAACATGTTTTTCTTGATAAATTAACTTAAGAAATTTTAAAAACTAAAGGAAATATTATAGTTTTGAACTCTAATTTAAATATTTATATTGACTTGTCTTTAGACATTAGAAGCACATAAAAATAAAATTGTGGAATCTTTTTTTTAAATTAAACATCTTATTGTACTCTCGCTGTATTATGTTCATCTCAACAACATGTTTTTCTTGATAAATTAACTTAAGAAATTTTAAAAACTAAAGGAAATATTATAGTTTTGAACTCTAATTTAAATATTTATATTGAAGGATTTTAAATTTTGAAATTATTGTAAAGAACTATAGAAAAAAAGTTTTGACTTTGGCTCATGAATTGTAAATTTTTCACGCTGTTTCAATGTTTTAATCTTAAAATCCTTTAAAATAACTATAAAATTTAAAATTTTTTAATATAAATATTTTTAATTTTAAATCCTTAACTGTAATTTTTCTAAAATTAAAATCATTTAATCACCTTTGATTTTAATTTTAATTTTTTACTTATTTTTTTAATAGAATTTAATATTATGATCAAATTTTTATTATAAAAATAAATATCTATTTGATAAATTAAGTTTTGGATTGAACCCATCCATTAGCAAGCTTTTTCAAGGCTGATAAACTTAGGGTATGTATTTAAGCCATGATTGGCCACTACTCACACCAGCTGCTGCCTTTCCCAAACTTGTACTTGGCGAAACATAATTGCCTTGCTCATTTTTTGTCAACTATGCAAGATAACAGCCAACCTAATCTATAAAGAGACTACTCTCAGCCCAAGCATTGGCTGGAACCCTTACTGTTGCTTCTCTGACTTATTCTCAAAACTTTTTTTACTTAGGCACCAAAGGTACAAAAGAGAGTCATGCTTCCTTTTTGCATTACTTGTAGGTCATTTTCTTCTTGTTTCTTCCAATAATAATAACAAAGTGATTGCTGGGAAACCAATTTACCATCAATGTTAAAAAACTCACCAATTAAGTCTTTCCGGTGGAGTTCTCTTTTTTCCCACTATAACAAAAACATTTGTATATTGAATGAATAGTGAATCGGAAAAAATATTAATTCAATCAGAAATATATTATTTCCCATTGAAAAATTAGTCACCCTATCTATCGATTTTTGGCTAATTGATAGGTGGTTACTGAGTAATTTTTAGTAGGAAAATATTAATGAATAATAACACTTGACTCTTGTTGCAAGTTGTGGTAGCTTTTTTTAAAAAAGGATGATTGAAATGACTTTCAGTCATTGTATATATATATATATATATTTCAATTCATTAATTTAAGATTATAATTATATTTTAAATTCAAATAATTTTTAACTAATTTTTTATTATTAATAGGTATTACTAATTATTTTTTCATAATTATAATAAATTAATAATTAAATTTTATTGTAATTCAAATAATAATATTTTTTAATTTGCAGTCTTTATCTTTCTTCTCTTCTTTGCATCTATTGAAAAGAAAACTTATTCAACTATAAAGAAAAGAAAATTTATTAAGAAAAAGAAGAAGAAATACTCTAGAACCAAAATCTAAATCAAAACCAAAATGATGAAAAAGAAGAAATCCAAAATGATGAATAGAAGAAGAAAGAGAAATTCAAAGCCCAAAACAAAACCAAAAAGATGAAAAAAGAAAAAAGAAAAAAGAAGAGAGCTGAGAAGAAGAAGAGAGAAGAGAAGTTTTTGAATCAAAACCAAAACCAAAATGATGAAATGAAAAAAGAATGAAAATTTATATATAAAAAGAATTGTCAAATTTTAAATTAGGTGTGAGATTGAAAGTTGAATAATTTTTTTTTTAATTTCACTGTCTGACTAAAGTTGACCAACATAGTGAGCCCTGTTCTTTGACTGAAAGTCTCCTATGGGTGACTGATTTTTTTTTTTTATTTCTGTGAAGTATAGCTTTTTTTAAGTTTTCCTTTTAAAAGTTAGTTGAAAATTAAGTTAAAATTGAAAAAAATATAATAAGTAGCTGGAAATCAGTCGGTAACTTCTAATATTATTATAGTATTCTTTTTTATAATGTCCCGAATACAAACAATATTAGTTATTGCTATTGTTGCCTATAAGAGAGGTGAAGAGCAAAGATCTCACACAAGAGCTAGCAGACAATACCACGATCCACAAAATGTTAATAGCAACCATACCCCTGGACCATCTCAACAACTTAGTGATAGGCAAGGTTCTAACAAAGATGTTTGATTCTTTTATCTAACTCAAAGGCTCGTTTAATATGCAAAAAGCTAAGTATAAAAATAGAAAAAAATAATAATTTTATAGATAATAAATATTTATATATTTTTACTTTTTAATGATTGAATAATTATTAATAGAGAATATTAAATAATGATTAAATAATAATTATAAAAATAAAATAAAAATTTTGTCAAATTTTTTCTTACCCTCTTCCTTTCCCTTCTCACCAAACAGGTCCAAGTCTTTTCACAATAAGCACTTCTTACGGAGACCTGAAAACTCTAAAAGGAAAATCACTACCCAAAAAAAAAAGCATTTATTGGTAGTTATTTTTACACTTCGCAGTAGTTTTTGAACATTGATTGAATAAGTGGCAGTCAACTAGTTGCCATTGCTGCAACGCTCGCTACTCAATTAGTGGCGATTATTGTTCAACTATAGGAATAATTGCCATAGGAATAGTTATACTGCAATTTGCGGCAATCGTGGCCTATTGCAAATAGAACTTAAAAGTTATTTTTTGTGTTTTGTGATTTTTAAAAACCACCGAGAAATGCATGCTGCTAATGACTAATTTTTTTGCAATAAATGTTGAGATATGAGCAAATCACCCTTCAATTCTTCTGTAAAAGAAACCAACTCTAGTGGTTGTGTAAAAGAGATAAGCTCTAGTGGCTTCCATCCTTAGTGAATCCACTTGCTTTTAATCTAGATTTAAGACCGCCATCCATACCTTGTTCTATATTTAGTAATATTTAGTAATTGTTGCATCATAATTAGGGTACATGGTGTTCTGAGTTCATAGTGTCATCACTCTCTTATATATTTATTATTAGGTTCTCTTATAAAAATATAAAATGTGTAATAAATTTTTTTGAAAAACTTAATCATATAATGTTAAGATATAAAAAGCACACACTTTGTATGTGACAATCATACATTTAGCATGTTTTTATTAAAAAATTTGATAACTAAGGTATAAAGAATGTACCAAGTTTTCTCCTTAGGAAAATGAAAAAAAAAACGCTATATCTATGCATATTCTATTAAATTTGATCAAATAATTATAAAAGTATTACACATAAACAAAATTAAAGTACTATCACTATGAGTGTTTGAACTATGTCGTGATAGATATTTATGTTTTACTTTTTTTACTGAAAATATATGAAAACAAAGTATAAATATCGAATTAAAAGTGATATGAAAATTAATATAAAGGGCAAATATATAATCCATTTAAAAATGATTATTAAATTTTTATATTGAGTTTGAGGTGGACTGTATTTTCACCTTTTCCTCTACATGTACCCTTCTAATTTCTGCAGGATTTTAGCGACTACAATCCCTTCCCCCAATATTATTACACCAAGAAAACAACCAGGTAGCCATACAATGCCTGGGGCAGTCAACCAGTTGACCTTGACCTTCAGGGAATCGGGTACAGGTGAATCGAGAAGTGGCTTCCTTGTTAAGCTGGCCACGACCCCCCTTCACCCTCGTTGCAGGATTAGCACCTAGGAATTTTTCTTAGATAAGCATGGTGCACCAAGTATAATTAATAATTAAAATTTAATTTATACAAGTAGAGTTTATGTGTAATAAAAATAAGATATATGTGTAAAATAAATCTTAATTATTAATTATATAAATAACATGACGCTCTCAATAAATATATGTAAGAATTGTTCTAACACTTCATCCAGAGTTGTCATACAGAGCGAAATAATATTATTTTCCATGAAGAAGGCCATCGAGTACGCCTTCCATGGCCTAGCCAAGTAGGACTGATTGATATTCTTGTCAAGGCCAGGCTCTGCCACGATCTCACTGTTCTGAAGCACAACTCCAGTGCCCGCATTAGGGTCTATGGTGCCATTTGCTACCACTATATGTTCTGTTGGTTAGGAAGGGGCTTCCTCACAATGATCTTCTGGACCAAAGTTCTCGACGCGCTAAAGATGAAGTCTATTGTGCCAGTGATTTCACACTCACGGTACAGCTGAATGCCTGCCTGGATGTACAAGGTGTCTTGGAAACCGCGCATGGAGCAATGGAAGAAAGCCGCATGTTCTGCTTGCGAACGAACTGCCACTGCTTGATGTCCTTCAGAACCAGCGGTGTTCTCGAATCCCATTGACTTGGCAATGAACATGTCGCCAACAACGGCTGCTCGCACATATAAAATTTAATTAATTCATTAGTTTCTTTCTGTAATGTTTGAAATAACTTCATGTATAATAACAACTTACCAAAGGTGGCACTATTAAAGGTCCTGTACTCCTTCTTGGGCTCGACGCATCTATTTCCAGTGACAATGGTTTTTGTAGGGCCATCACCGTACATATGAATATTCTTCTTAGTCTTGTCAATCATAGCGCCCTCGTTACAAGTGCCAGCCTTGAGGTAGATAACATATTTACCCGGAGCTCAATATGTATAAGTAAAATAAAAATAATTTTATAACTATCATTTACCTACAAAAAAATAATGTTTCATATTAAAAAAATTCATAAAATTTGAATTATATAACGGGTTCACCTTGTAGGTTCTGTGGGTATGCATTAACAACTTTCGGTAATGGTTTTATATTGACCCCTGCCATCTTGGGCATCCACTGCGTTGGGTTTAGGCGCTGCTTCAGGTAAGAGCTTGCGATCAGTTACGGACAAACAAGTGGGATACCCATCTTTATCCTCTTCTTCCAGGAGGCGACGAGAAGCAGACTTCACTTTCAAATTCAAGTTGAAGGCAGAAAGCAGTTTACTGAGTCCGGCGACAACATCAAGTGCCACCCCAGTAAGCTTCTGCGCATCGTCCAAGCCACCTCCTATATGCAACGTATCTCGCACCTTTTTCTCACTGTCTGAGTGAAACCGTCAGGTATTGTTTGTTGGAAGGATAAAACCATCGCCAACCAGTTCCTGATGTCATCGGTCCTTTCTTGGATACTTCTAATATCGTTGTCTTTGACCAGAGTATTCGATGCTTGTAGTGAATCAATGGCTGACTCCATCAAGTCCTTTCAGTCTTCAATGGCCCTCTTCATGCCCTTGTCGTTACCTGTGCTGTGTTCGACCGCGAGCCTGTCGCTCATGTTAGAGGCCTTTCTCACGATTCCCATCACTTTTTCCCCCTCTATCTTGAGGTAATCCCTTCGGTCTGAGGAATTGACGGAGCCAAGAGTGTCTACGCAATCCTTCTGGTTGTTCAAGTCACCGTCATGGCCTTGTTGTGGGTGCTCAACCCACTACTACCACTACCATCATTATTTTCATTTTGTCTCCCAACAAGAATAGTCCCGACAGCACAACCTACGACCAGAATGAGTGCAACCGCAGGCACAAGAATCTTATTCATCTTTCCCCTTTACTTTAGGTTTTCTTTTTTTCCTTTTATCTTTCCCTCCGACGTCAACGACGAGAGTGATCGAAACCTATCGTAGAGAAAATGGTAAAAGAGATGGTAGGTTTCTTCCCCTGGTACTGTTGAGATGGGGGGAGAGAAGTAATGGACTATGCATATGCTTGTTACGCTTTTTATACACGATTCAAGTTTCTAAAATAAGGCACTTTGACATTTTCTATCAAATCTTGATTTGCGGCTTTTATGAATTATGCTATAAATCTACTGCTAATAACTGTCTTTTCCTGTTTGCAACCAAGTTCACTAATGTGATTTCTATTTGAATGTTTAAGATAGCAAATATACGTCCTCTCAACAAATTTTTATTTCGAATGATTGATTTTTTTTTGGTGCTTAATTTGACACATTTTACTAGGTATATTTAAAAAAGGGACAATTAACATTTTTCTTTTTTTGGGTTACTACGACTAGTTTACATTTGAATTTTATCCGAATTATTAACAACAATTTAAACATTATGAGTCTCCCTAATCAAATATTACATGCATTAGTTTCAAGTCATTAATTTATAAGTCATTAGTTGTTTGTCATTTCAAAGTGTTTGATATAAGTGTGGGCAACATTAATTTAATCTAAAATAAGTGACTTTCTTATGTTTAACCTACATGTTGTAGCTTCAAGAAAGTGAGAGAAATGCTTGTTTAGCTATGAGTGGATGAAGAAATTTTTAAAATTTTTAAAATTATATAAGTTGTTGGGAACAATTTTTTAACCGCTAACTATATATGCTGTATATTATAATTTTTTTCCTTTCTACAATAAGATGCCAAAAAGGCCCAAATTAATCTTAATATAGATAACAACCCTTATGTATTATAGCTAAAAAAGCTATTTTAGTAAGTTTACATAGTTAAACTTTTAAATTTTGATAATAGGGGCTTGTTGAATATAACTGATACCCTGTTTGATAGGAGGTAGAAGAAAAATGAGAAAAAATCTATTAAATAATTTCATTTGGAACATATTTTATAAGCTTAGAAAAAGAATTTATTTTCATTATTTCATAAGGAGGGTAATTATTATGCTTAATTCATACTAAATTTATTATACGCTTATTATTAATTTTTTTCCTATTTCAACGTTATTTTTAAGTGGAGACATGATGGTTATTTTTTTTATCATTCTTTTCCATTCTTATACTATTTTTATTTAATCAAATATACAAATGAAATGTTATTCTCATTTATTTTTATATCATATCAATTATAATGATTCTATTCTTTTTATATTCTTATTCCCTTTCTATATTTATATTTAACAATTTTATATATCACACTGGGCATAATAGATTTAAAACCCCTATTAACATGTCACCTTACCAACTGGTGTTGATAAATCTTGTCAGCTGCTTAAACTTGAAGATTGAACTTATTGGGCTAGCAAATTCTTAAATTTTGACATGCAAGCAGTAGGTGGAGGAAGAAAGTTATAATTAAATGGATTGGATGAATTCCGCTTAAATACATATGATAATGACAA
The DNA here is from genome assembly GCA_026724425.1 of Erythrophleum ivorense. NCBI lineage: Eukaryota > Viridiplantae > Streptophyta > Magnoliopsida > Fabales > Fabaceae > Erythrophleum > Erythrophleum ivorense. Next base: position 78,820,947 of record JAIUCV010000001.1, on the reverse strand, counting down.
GATTTATAAAGAAAGAACTAAATTATGAAATAATAGAAAAATCATTTAGCGATAATTCAAATAGGGCGAGCATGTATGCTGTATAATAACGTATTGAAGCTGTTTCAAGAAAAATTGAGATCTAGATGCATGAGACTTTTCATAAAAACAAACTTATAGAGGAAAAGAATTGCGAAAAATCCAAAAGATCAATAGGTATTGGTATTGATATTGATATTTTCAACAATTTATTCTCTTAAAACAATATTAACCGCAAAGGTCAATAAAATAAATAAATATATATATGATAAATAAAATAAAATAAATAAAACATAAAAACGTATGCATCTACTTGATGTCTTCATATTGTCACTGGTCACAAATCTTTCATCTTTTATTTTTTTGGGAAAAGTTTTTAATATGTATTTAAGTTAATATATAATATTTTAGTTAAAAAATATGTGGTATTAGATTACTAAACATAAAAAAATGGACTATAATAAAGCTTTTAACAAAAATATAAAATTAAATTAAGATATAACACATTGTTTAATTTGAAAAAATAGAACTACGGCGCATACTCTTTTCACCTAATGAGTTAATTATACCTCTCTTGTAATCCAACTTATATTACACCTTAGCGTTGAGTGTTACCTTATTCTCGTTGAAAGATAGCAACTAAGCTTGCAGGGGCGGTGCCAGGACTTAGGAGGCAGACAAAATTTTTTTTATCCTATCTAAAAAAGAAGTATACTTTTTATAGTATATTATGTAAATAAAATTAAATGCTTATTTTTTGGATTTTATATTAAATTAAATGGGATCGGTTCATTAACAATATTCTAACTTTTCTCCTCCTAAACCCCGAAACGAATTAAAATAAGCAATGTACTCAGAATTAATTTTTATGTTAATATCAACAATTTTATTACCTATTGATAATAACATAATTTTATATTTATTCAATACTTATGTAATATATAACAAGTATACACTAAAAAATGTATCATCAATTAATAATATTATAATAATTCAATGAATAGTTCAAAATAATATTTTAAAGGAAAAAAGTTTATCTAATAAAGTATATATAAAAAATTTTTATTTTGCAAAAATTTATATCTACATAGTATAACAAATATTATTTTATTTAATAATATTTAAAATTGTTTGCAACATTTTCTGAGATAATTATTATAGGTCCAATTAAAAAAATAATATATTAACATTTAAATTTAGTTATATTTTGTTCAATTATTATAGAACTATTATATACAAAAATACATCAAAGGCATGCATAGATTAGATTAAAAAATAGGAGAAATATTGGGTAAAGGGTAGTAGGGGAAGAGATAAGAAGTATTGTGTTAAAGTCTAATTAAAGTTAAAAACAATTTGAAAAATAGCAGGAAATGTGAGAAGAGAAATTTGAAAAGAGAAACAAAGGTAGGGAAAAAAATAGAAAAAAGAAAAAGAAATGAAATGAAAGAAAAGAGAGGGAAAAAGATACATATGTAAATTTAATAGGTTTAATTTAAAATGTTAAATTAAAAAAAAATACATGTATAGGTTGATTAAGTGCAATAAATTTAGTAGGTCTCTTAGATTCAAAATTTTAAAAGATATAAAAGCATAAAATCAAAATTTAATAAAAATTTATATTTTATCTTACTAATTTTATTTAATTTTTAATTTGATCCCTATAACTTAAAAATTTGTAATTGGATTTTTATAGTTTATAAATTTTTTAATTTAATCCCTACTAATTAAATTCTATTAGTATTATAATAAATTTTATTGATATAATTTACTAATTATGTATTATTTTGATACTTTAAATACATATAATATATATTAATAAAAAAGTAAAAATATAGATAACAATATAAAACTAACTCACATATATGACAAAATATTGACAAAAATATGATAATGGGACTAAATTAAAAATTATTTAAACTATAAAACCTAATTATAAATTTTTTATACTATAAAGACTAAATAAAAAATTAAATAAAATTTTAAGAATCAAAAGTATAATTTTTTGAAATGTAATTAAATTTTGCAAAATTGAGACAAATAGACGTGGCTCCGCCCGCCATTGTGAGCTTGGTTAGGAAAACGGTGCTAGTTTAAAATAATTTATTGAGACTGAGTAGGATGTAACTGATTTTAAGAACTAGATAATTAATAGATACTTTTTTTTTTTCTTTTACTTTCTTCTTTCGATTCCTTAACGACATTTCCGCCAGATCTTTAGGGGAAGACCATCCTAATCCTTGGATGAACTTGAGAAATGGAGGGCGACGAGGCCAGGCTCTTGCTGGGCTTCCCGCCCAATTCACGTCCCACGACCTCTGAGGTACCTTAATTTGTATCCCTCGTCTTCGAATCTCTTTTTCTCCTAAAATTTTATTGCTGGGTTATGATTGTGTAATTCATAAAACTTTAGGGTTTTTGGTTCTTTTAATACGATTGCCCAATCGAATTTGCTTCTTTATGAACTCAATTTCAAATTTTAAGATCAATCCATTTTTCATTTAGATTTTTATCCGAGATGCCTTATTCATTAGCTGCGAGTTTCGTTTTCCTACTGGGTTGGTTCAATTTGACGGCTTATAATTTTGAAAATTTCTTCACTTCTTATCTTAACTCATGAGTGTTGCGGCTTAGTCTTGCATTTGGAATACCTACAGATGCTTTGCCGGTTGCTGCTGGCGTTCTAATTTTGACAGTATTTATTAATTAGGTTAAAGCAGCTTACAAAAAGAAGATATGGGAGTCTCATCCGGACCTATTTCCAGCCCATGAAAAGCCTCACGCAGAGTCCAGATTCAAACTGGTGAGCTATATAGTTTCTTGCCATAATTCTTGGCGTTGCACACACATGTGTAAGCTTTTCCTTTCATATCTCCTTATTGGAATACACATTAGGGTAATATAGTCCCTTCTGGCTGTTTCTAATATTTAGATGGAGTAGATTTAAGAAAAGTTTCTTAGGTGTTGTTTATTCCCCCACACCCCCCCCCCCCCCCAAAAAAAAGGGGAAAAGTGGTTGTTTTAGTGTTTGCTATCAGTTTTTTTTAATAAAACTATGACATGTGGAGAAAATTTTTTCTAGATCCAGTGATGTGGTGCTAAGTTGTAAGAAATAGTCATTTTATCATGTTGGAACTGGACACTTAAAGCTGGTTTATGGCAGTAAATTATTTATCTTAAATCTTAACCCTAGTTTTTTTAATGTATTTCATTTTATATAATGCTCATTATTGACTACTTTATGAGTATTTGATATTGGAGAGAAATATTTCTTGATAATATCTTTTCCCATCCTGTGTTATGAATGAAGGCGATGAACATATATCTGGCTTTGATATTTATGCTGAGGCAATAAACACTGTATGATATGATATTAAGCGATAGAAAGTTTTCATTGAACATAAAGAGAGTATATCTTCTCTAATTGTGGAAACTGATCCTCATTAATCAAAGCTTATCCGCTTTTTTCTCCCCCTACTTGTCCTTTCTCTGGCCTTGATTTTAACTTGCGTTGTTTTGGTGAAAGAGTTGGTTTTCTTGAAAAGGGGAAAGCACTTCCTTAGTGAGGAGTTATCATCTCCTATTCTAAAGTGTTGCACACGTACAACAATGATGGGACCCTATCTCTGTCAGCTGCTAATTGACCAACGAAGCATATAATATTTTACTCATTCATGGAAGGAGTAACTAAAAGTTTATGTTCTGCTGCAGATTTCAGAAGCTTATGCATGCCTGCTGTCTGGTATCCTCCTGACCCCTTGTATAAAGTATCCCAAGATGTCATAGTTCGCAAACTCCTAAATGGACTACAGATATTACTGAAGAGGTTTAATGTGGATTAGTCAATGCGTAGTTTTAGAAATCACTAGACTCTTATTTTTCTGATTTCAGTGTGAAATGAGAATCGATGTCTTAACACCTGATCACTTCAACAAGCCCTGGAAACATGTAGAATAAGATAAAACTATTTTCTCTTTTCCAAATTTTGTGTTTGATTTACATTTATGTATTTTTAGAATTATAAGGTGACCTATGGTCTAAATGAATGTTTTGTTTGAGTAGAACAAGATGATGAACAAAGGTCTTTGCCTTTATATTGTCAGTGTCCCCATGTTATTTTACATGTGTGCTTAATATTCGGGGAAGGATCAGCATTTCTAGGCATTTTCATGCTTGAATTTCAATCATAGATGTGCTTAAACTGCAGTAACTGACCAATAAGCAAATAGACATATGCTTATTTCAATATTATTTCATTACTTTGCCATTGTTTATACCAGACTCCCTGAATTTTTTTAAAATCTTTCTGTTGTTGTCCTGGTACTTTGGTAATACATATATCCCCCCCCCCCCCCAAAAAAAAAAAATTCTATTCTTTTTTTCTTATTAGCTGCTGGTATTGGTGACAATGCAATGAGTAGCTTAGGGCTACAATAGAGGTCCTTGAGTTACAAAGCTAGACAACCTTATCAAGAAATAATCATCCTTCAATCACAAATCAATGTTCAAGATTAATGGAAAAATCAAGAAAGACATTTATAACATATTAATGATTATTTTTGCATTAATCTCCTCTCACCTTTAACATAAGATCACTCCTCTCATTTGCGATGCTTCCTATATATATATATATAAAACTATATTTGTCCTGCTGAAAGTACTGAATACATTTCTTATTACAGGTGGGAGAGGAGAAGCTCTAAATTCAGGTAAATTTATTTTGTAGTTCCTCCTGGTGCATTAGCTAATGCTTGGTTTTTTTCCCTGCTTATTTTTTAAATGCAACGTAATTGTTTTTTAGCTGGATATTCAAGAGTAGTGAGAACTGGAGTCCCGAGGGCTCATGGAGGCAGGAAAAATCATGCTTTGATTAAAGTACCCTTCATTTTAATTATTCTGGGAACAGTTGCACTTGGAGGTTTAAATGCTGCGAGGTGATTGACAATCTCAACCTTGGAGCCGATTATTTCTTATCTTGCTTGCATATACAATTGGAATATTGGACTATACAAATGCTCATTTACATTCTTTCTGCTGATCTGTTCCGCAGGGCTTACAAAAAGCAAAAGGAAGAATACCCTTCGCACAATCCATTTCTTCCTTGATGACAAGCCCTGGAGCTGATTCAAACCAGTAAAATTGATTTTATTTTCATCGAAATATATATTTTGTTGTAATTGTTAAGTAGAATATGACGGATATGTTGGATTCTTAGAATATAATGGAATCGTATGAGGGACTTTTATTCACTAACCAATGCTATCTTATTTGAGAGAGAGATCCAAGAAACTCCAGAAGTCTAAACTTCAATTACAATTGGCACAACCTCTCTAATTCTATCCTCCAGGTTATAACAGATTAACTATTCCCTCTTGCAGGATTTTTCCAGAAGGACTAACTTGGCCTTCCGACACATTTTTTTTCCTCTGGTCAGATAAAACTCATTACACGGAGAGGCACCATGGCTGGACAAGAGGGTATGGCAAGGCCATCGAATGAAAACATCTGGTTCCTGGTCGCACCCTTGATACAAAGAGATAAAACATCTGGCCAAAAAAAAAAAAGGAGGCAACACAAACACAAATCTAAGTTACAATATTAATATATATATATATATATAGCCAGAAATATAACTACAAAACAAAGTAGTAAGAACTTTTGAAGATATTTTTAGAGACAACATATTTTCAATTCTCCAAGAGATTTTTGTCTCTCGAAAGCAAATTTTTCCCTGGAGTAGATCATTGTAGCAGATCCACATGATCATAGCCTAGAAGCCAAAAACTTCAGTGTTACAACTGAAGAAGAAAAAGGCAAACAACCAAATAGACAAGCGTAAACAAAAGCATAGGGGCGGACTTAAAGATGTTTTCTGGGGTTAATACACCTCCCATCTCTACATTAACAGTCCCCTTCCACAGTATATTGACTCACATTCTCTGCGCTCTCTTAATCTCTTTCCTTAGGTAGGCCCGGCGCCCAATTCATGGGTTGTCTTTTAGAAAGTTATAGAGTGTTTGGCCCTGTTTGGTAAATTATTTTTAGAATAGTTTTTTTTAAGAATAAAGTAATAAAAAAAATTTGTTTGATAATGTGTTTTTAATAAAATATTTTGTAAAATAAAAAAAATAAAATTTTGTTTTCAGAAAAAAAAAATCAAAATATATTTTAGATGTTTTGTAACCTTTGTTTTGTAGAATCAAAAAATAAATAAAAATTAGTTATTTTTCAAAATAATAATTCAAATAGATTTTTTAATTTCTTTATTCTAAAAATTTGTTTTAAAAAATATTTATTTTAAAAATAATAAAACAAAAACAGAATCTCTTTAATTCTGTTTTTGTTTTATTATTTTTAAAATAGATATTTATTAGAATAAATTTTAAAAACAAAAAAATTTAAAAATTTATTTGAATCATTATTCTAAAAAATAATTATTATTTTTTTTTATCTTACAGAATAAAAGTTACAAAATACTTTAAATATGTTTTGATTTTTCTGTTTTCAAAAATAAAATTCTATTTTTTTTTTGTTTTACAAAGTATTTTATCAAAAATATATTATTAAATAAATTTTTTTATTTTTTTATTCTTCAAAATAAAAAATTATTCTAAAAATAATTTACCAAACACCATAAGCTTCGTTGCTTTTGTTTTGGTGCTCGGCTTTGTACCACGGTCCAGCCCATCATGTATGTCATTACTTGTAATATCGGGAATTGAAGCTACTTTGGAATCATGACTTTACACATGGCACGTATTTAACCAAGCGATGGAGCTCAATCGACCCCCTTCCCATCGACTCCTGCTACCATTAATGATGTGAAAAGCACCTTCTCTCCCAACGTGCCTTCGCCAGTTTTTTCAATCATTTTGATCAAATAATAATAATAATAATAATAATAGTAATAATAATGGGTTGCAGTTGCTTTCCATTTGCTGTTATCCATGGCCCATCTCTGGGTCCATGAGGAATATGGATCCTCTCCTGCCCATCTTTGCGCAGCACCACCTCCTGCCCATTTAATCAAGTTCGTCCAGTGCACCCAATAGAGGAGCTGCTTCCACGTTAGTTTTTTTTTTTTCAAGTATGAGTTAAGGATCTTCCACTCGAAACGCAGCATTCCTTTTGGTTTTCTCCCATATACAACAGGAGCTTTCATCTTCTCGAATTCTTCCATCCAAAAGGAGCTTCCATTTGTCTTGTCGTTTTTGCAGAAGCTTCGGTCTCTCAAAATCATGGGGTTTTGGTCGATTAATCATGGGTTCTCGCAAATCACAACCACACATGGGTCTCACATTTTCGTCCTTACGGAATCAATGTGATCTAGATTGTGATCCTATTTCAACTTAAGATTTAGCTCATGTTCTTTATAAGGCAATTTTGTTTCTATATATATTAAGCAAAAACCATATGTTCCTCAGAGTCAAAGAAGATATAACAAAGACCATATATTTGTTAAAGTACAAGCAGAGACCATGTTTAATGGTGGCTTTCACTATATAATAAATCCCATTTATTTAATGGTGGCTTTCATCTAATACATATTCAATGGAAAAAAAGACAAACAAAACACATACAAAAGTAGCAACAAAACACATAAAAAGTATCTGAACGTAGACTAGGGTTTGCCACCAAATCAAAGTTTAGATGAGATGTTGCTTAGGAATTTCAGCCTTTTTCGTTTAATGGAACAGCGCATTTTCTAATATGATGTGGGTGAAGCAACGTGGCGCATTCTAGGCCACAGATGCGTTGGACCGAGATGATTCATTGCACAGGAGTTGGTGCTGCGCGGGAGAGGATCCATACGCGTCAATGGGATACCAATGTCGATATGAATTATTTTTGGTTTTTATATACTATTGAGTATTTAATCTGGAATTTACATATTTTTATCAGGTAATTTAATATATTTTTTCATAAAAGTCACATAATTTAATTTTAAATTAAAATTAATTTTAAATTTAATTTTTAACAAAATTATTTATTTATTAAAATGTAAATTATTATAATTCCTTTTTTATACAATAAATTATTATAATTCTAAATGCTATAGAAGAATGGTAAATATTTTGTCCGGTGTGAAAGCAACGCAAGGTGCCTAAGTGAGAGAAGTCCAGTGACACAAAGCCTATTTGATTTTTTGTTTTTAGAATAATTTTTTATTTTTAAAAATAAAAAAAGTTTGATAATGTATTTTTAATAAAGTTTTTTGTAAAACATAAAAATAGAATTGTGTTTTTAAAAACAAAAAAAATCAAAACATTTTTGGATGTTTTGTTAACTTTTATTTTACAAAATTAAGGAAAAACAACAACAATTTTTCATAATAATGATTCAAATAATTTTTTTAAATTTTTTAATTTTCAAATTTTGTTCTAAAAAAATATCTATTTTAAAAATATTAAAACCAAAATAAAATCAAATAAGTCCTTATTCTAACAATTTTTTCAATCATTTTGACCTAATAATAATAATAATAATAATAATAATAATAATAATAATAATAATAATAATAATAATAATGCTATGACTCAACTTTTTCCTTTACCCAAAGAAAGAACTATGTAAAAAGATCTGCAAGAACAATTTCTAATGTGGGGTAAGAATTCGCATATCATTAAATCTTATTAAAATTTTAAGAAATTAAAATAATATATTTCAAATTTAAACACTATTGAAAAAATATATTTTTGAAAAATTATTAGTTAACATTATAGACAGAAAAAATATACTTTCATCTTTATTTTAATGGAAAAGAAATTACAATCTTCATATAATTTTTTATAAATGGAAAAAAATTTCATTTCCAGAGTTTGCAGGGGATATAAATTCTCTTACATGACATGGCAGTTAGAGAAAAATACATAAAATTTTTGTATATAATTAGTTATTTTCTATTTATTTATTTTTAGTCACATGACATCAGATGATTCAAATCCATTTATCCATGATGTCAGCCAAAATCCTAATGGCCAACTCAATCCCTGCCCGTCAAGGCTCATTTAAACGAGTAAAAATGGATCAACAAATTTTCAATGACAATGGATTTTTTAAAATTTAATTTATACTCTCTCTATTATATAAAAAATAAATAATTAATTTATGAATATTAAAAAATTAATTAAAAGTAATTAATTTTTTTAAATATTGTCTCAAATAAAAATTATTTTTTACAAATATCTTTATTTAATATATACACTTTCTTTTTAAAATTAATAATAACTACTACTCATAATTTGAATGACTTATTTAATTAAAGATATAATTAAAATACTATAATTAATATATTAGATATTAATAGTTTATTTTTTATATTTTAAACTAAATCAAATCTTAAAAAAATCTTTTATATATAATATCAGAGAGTATAAGCAATTAATGGATGGATGTCACTAAAGAAAAATGTTTATATTAATATAACTTCAGGACTTTTTTTGGGTGCTTTGGTCGGCCCATTAAAATATAAGAAATTGCTGGATAATAAGTTTACTATAAAAATGTAGCGCACAAATTGAGAGGAAAAATTATGAATGGACTTAAGAAATTACTAATAATTAAAGGCTTGTTTGATACATATAATCTCTTTAATGAAAATAGAAAAAAAAATTAAATAAAATGTAATTGAATTAATTACATTTGATATGATAAGAAAAGAAAAAAAGTACCTTTTACATGTTTATTTGATAGATAAAAGTTAAATAATGATAAAATATAAAATAAATAATGACAAATCACTAAAATGTTCTTAAATTAAAAAAATAATATAGAAATGAAAATATAAAAATAAATAATGATAAAATCAACCTTTTGTTTGTTAGAGGAAGAAAACAAATACACTATTTTAAATTTTAAAATTTAAGTTACATAATTTAATTATTTTTAATTATTTATTTTCTTGTAGATATAAATAAGTGCTTTTACATCTTATTTTAATTCTAATAGAAAATATCCTGTAACAAAATGCTATTGGTAGAAAAAGGAAAAAAAATATTTTTTTTAACTCTTATAATAGATACGCATGACAAAATATATTTATACAAATAATAAATATATTACATATTATAATTAATAAAAAAATTAAATAAATATTTTATAATACAAAAAACTTATATATAATGAATGAAATTTATTAAAATAAATTTAATATTTACTTGATTTTACAAAAAATACAAATTGAAATATTTAAACAAAATTTTTATGAAGTTTACAAATAAGATGGTATAATGATAATTTATAAATAATAATCTATTAAAAAACATACGCCAAATTCCTAGTGCCTGTCATATGAAATGTTAATTTAAAATAATCACAAACAATGAAATAGAAAATAATTAAACAAGCATAACATAGTCTGTATTGTCACATTTATGCTTATCTATTGTTACATTTGAAAAGTCAAAGACTCCACATCTATGTTTATTATTGCTCTTCATGGGCAGGGTCAGAGTTCATTATGATTATTCATGAGTAGAGTCGGATCAAACATTTAATAGGTTTGATGTCTGGCCCAATTAAGATATTGAACTTGTTTTTATACCCGTAACCTGACCTAACTTGAATAAACTTAATTTTATATTGGGATATGGCAGATTAGGGCCGCTTAAACTTTTTTTTTTATGAATTAATACTTGTAATATAAAAATATCTTTTTACAAACTCAAAGATATATATTTCAAAATAATAAACTTTTAGAATTCTCACATTTTTATCAATAATAACAAAATAATTTGATATTATCAAATAAAATATAAGTTATATTAATATAATTAGTTTTAGATAAATATGTATATTTTTATTATTTAACAAAAAAAAGGTCAATAAGTATGCGTATCAATAATAAAAATAATTAAAAAATAAAAAAAGTTTAAGTGAATAATAAAAGTTACAATATACAAAAAAAATTAAATAAAATAAAAATAAAAATAAATAAGATAGTAAAATATTGATAACAAAAAAATAATTATTATTAAGACAAGTTGAATAGAACATGTCTTCTCTTCTGGTTTAGCCTGACCTATATAATTTTGTTAAAGTTGTCTATTCATATTTTTTGCTCAATCAATTTATCGAATTAAGACGAATTTCTAAAAGCTAACAGACCAATGAACACCCACTGTCCATATCAAAGACAACGTACACCTCGTGGGGTGGCTGCCATATTGTAAAGTATGTATTTGGCAATGACGAGAAAGGGCAAAACCGACTTTCTAACATTTTCTCGGAAAGCTACTTATTCTCGCCATTATGGATCAGCAAATGGTTCTTTCTAACAAACAAATTAAAAATCTGTTTCTATTTCCATTTCTCTCTTGGGCGTAGAGCAGCAATTTGTTTCAAAAATATTAGGCGAACAAATAAAACCAAGCCAACATTCTAAAAAGCGAAATTATAGTTAAAGATATTTACATTAAAAGTCTTTAAATTTCAAAATTATTTTAAAGAATTTAAAGATAAAAAATATAAATTTCATAATAGAATTATAATTTAAGACTTCAAAATCAAATTTTTTATCATTAAATCCTGCAAAATAATTTCAGAATTTAAGATTTTTTAGTATAGTATTTTTAACTTCAAATTTTCGAATGTAATTGTTCCTGTTGTGTTGAGATACAGAATTAGTCCACATGTCAAATTTTAATAGGATAATCTCTTGGCGAAGACAAGGTTTATTCAATTATTAATTATTAATTGTAGACTTATTCATCATCGTAAGACGGTGCTTCACGAGTAGTTGAAAAATATACGTTTGGTTCCACTAAAAGAAAAATAAAATGCTATAATAATGAACAGTAAAAGGTGAAGATTATCCTACAACTTATATAGAGAGAGGGGGTAGGAATGCTATTTAAATAATAAAAAAAATTATTTATACTAAAATAAAAATAAAACATAAATCGACGAGCATTTCAATGCATGCAAAGTCACTCATAAGTAAACAATTCTACATCACCAAAATAAAAGAAATGGGTTTTTATACATTTATAATTATTGTTAAAATTTTTATTTTACAAAATTTAAAATTAATTGGACAACTTTATAGGAAGCCTCAACGCTTGAACTTAAAAACTATTCAAAATAAGTCTTGGGATGCATGCATTATACAATCCAAAGCTCATTTTTGAACAATCAAAGGTGAAAATATTTCGTCTGCTCAAACATTCTCCCATATATCCCAAATTAATTTTGCCACCACCTTTTATTGCAGTTTCTCTTTAAAACAAAATCAATTACCTCATTTTCACAAGTACCAATCAAAATACTACCAAATACACGAGTCTTAAATATCTTTTCCTCTCTTATCATAAAAATATATTTTTTAACTACATTTTATTTTGCTTTTTTTGTAATCTAATGATTACTACTCAATAATAATATGATTCTCACAAGCATTCCAAAATAAAGTTCTTTGAATCAGGATCCTCTTTATTCCAGGGGAAAGTGGAGGATCCTATTCTTTTATTTTTGAGATGACCGTATAGTTATGTGAAGTGAAAAAAAAAAAAAAAAGAAGCACGGAAGAATACAAGACAAGAACAACCTCTTGTTCCTTTCAGAGTAGAAGAAAATCCTGATTCAAGTTCTTTCAAGCTTATAAAGTATAAAGCCTATCACTTTTATTTTTTATGGGTACATGAATTTTTGAAAAATTTTATCAAATACCTTATCAATCAATTTTTAGATTGAAAATACCTTTTATAATATTTCAAGCTAACATTATTTTGACTATTTTTAAACAGTAGCCTTTTTTTGGGGTAGAAAAACGGTAACTTTTTCATAACAGCTGCAGAACCATTGTATTCCCAAACAAATATCTGTCATATTATTTCTCTTGCCAAACACTAGACGTTTTTGCTACAAGAGAGGGATGAAGCATTCATATAATGTTGCTTCTACGTGATCAAGTTTCATTTGTTATGGTCTTCTTTAAAATATATATATATATATATCTAAAACTCTCATTATTTTGAATAAGTATACTTTTTATTGTAAATTATGTGTCATTTTTCTTGCAGTTTTTTGAAGTATCGGATAAGCAAGAATATATGTCTTACCTTATATTTAAATCAAGGGGAAAAATTAGAAGGGGCAGAGAGAGAGAGAGAGAGAGAGAGAGAGAGAGAGAGAGAGAATCTTATTGGGAGAAGAGGTGTGAATCAGTGAAGGTGAGATGTCGTATATAATTTTTAATTTAAAATAAAATAACTGAGATAATCTCAATCATTTTTTTTAATGATTGAAATTTAAAATTTAAGATGCACTTTAGAGATCTAATCATTATTTTACATGATTCAACTGGAACCGACATTAAATCCTACTGCTTAAGCAATCTCAAATTTAAAAGAAAAGACAAGATGCTCAATTTATGCTCAAGGACGTCTCTAAGGATATAGTTTGGAGGCTGTTTAAATTTCTGAAAGTGTTTAAGGCTTTGGGTCTACGAATCCAAACCCTTTTTTCTTTGAACACTTACTAGAAAATTGTTAGTGACGTTGTTGTTGATTTGGTTTGAAAAGCGCTCTATGATTTTTTTTCCCCCCTTTTAATCTCAACCTTTAAAAAATTCTCATTGTGTTGATCCGTAAAGAAGACCACCTGGTGAAATGTTTTTTAATTCAGACCTATTAACTTGTATAACTTGATGTATAAAATTATCTTTAAAATCTCTGTGAACTGTACACGATCCTTGCTTAGTGATACTATCAGTCCTCTACTGAGTAACTTGGTTCTAGGTAAAAATACCACTATAATATCCTAATAGCGTAGGGGCTTATTCACTCTATCCATAAGATAGAAGTAAGAAAAGATGGTCGCCTATAAAATTGATTTTGAAAAATCTTATGACAAAAATAAGGATTTCCTCCATGAAATCCTTTTGAACTCAGGTTTTCTTGCATATATACGTGTATGTTTTTTTTCAAATGTTGATCATGTATTGTGTCTTTCTTTCCATTATGGGGAACGTTACTAAATTATCCAACTTTAAATCGACCAGAGAGATACAACATAGAGACCCATAAGTCGACTAGAGAGATAAAACGTAGAGATCCATTGTATTGTGTCTTCTCTTTTTGTCTTTGCATTATGGATATCTCATAAAGAAGCAAACCAATTTGCAAAAGGGCCTAGCAAAACTTGAATCTTGTATTTCAGATGTCTCGTGTCGATGCTTGCCAATTTCATCCCCAGCAATGTTTGTTAGGAGCTAGGGTCTTACTTGGTAAGCAAGTAGGAAAGAGATTTTTTTTAATTAATTTTGTATAATATCTATTATATTTTTATAATCATCATTTAATAATATTTATATTTTTTATTTTTTAAAATAAAGATACAAAATTTAATTTCTATTTTCAAAATTATTATTTTATTTTTCATTCCTTTTCATTCTATATACCAATCAAACCTTAAGTGTTTTTTTAGTTTCTCTTGTACACCTAAAAGAAAACTTTGAAGAAAATCTAAAACTATTTTAACTTTCAACAATCTCAAACACCTGTCACTCCATGTCTCCCTGTAGTTTATTGTCTTTTTTTTTTTAAGGGAAAGAAAAAGACGCAGATGTCCCTAGGATTCAAAAATCTGAAAATATAATTGTCAAAACATTCTATCTGAACATAGAAACCTAAACTATTCAGGTTATTTAGAAAATTGATCATCATCAATGAGAACATAATACTTCAAAAGAAAAAAAAAAATTGTAACTACACAATGGGAGCCCAATAACCAAAACAAAGTTGTTCTCATTTACCCAAGACAAGCTACTAAGTATAGAACACAAACTGAAATTACGCTCAAGCGGATTTCTTCAATCTTCATATCCTCCCTTGTTTTTTGTCAAGCCTTGAATATTGGGTCCTGATTTCTGATCCGAACTTGGATTGAGCAAGTCGAATCACCTCAAAATGCAGAGTTCGACCTAACTCCTAATGCATACGTATAAACGGAAGTTTACGTGCCGGCTCCGCGTCTTACGTTTTTTCCTATCTACCGACTACCATGTACCACGCTCCAGGCTACCTGATTTTGATCTTGCGTGCCAAAATATACCATACAGACGAGACGAGCAAATTCAGAAAAAAAGCCTTATGGAACCGATTTTCTCCGGGGAATAGACATAATGTATAGAGCAATGAACAACATATGCCAGCACAGGCTACCACATCTTTCTTCAGCCAAAATTGAAGTTCTCCAGCAAGCAGATGGGCATGTGCGTAGAGTATAAAGCCTAACGTCATTCACAGTTTAGAAATTGCCGTCCACCATGATTTTCTACAAATCCCTCTAACGTTTTAGTTGAGAAACCCCATTCCCCACCTTAAGATCCAATTGACAATTAACATGGTTTTGTGACTTGCTATAAAGCCAACTTTCTGCTAGTCAAATACAAACTACATTAACACCGGAACCACTACGTGTATCATCTCTAGTCTCTGTAAGCGTAACAGTAATTGGCCGCCATCCAGACTGATGACGTATAATCCATTTCTTGACAGTGATGATCATATTTAAGATCTGAAGTACATCACCTAACATAAGCTCTTTAAGGCATTCTTTCCTTAGAATTAAAGATGCTTCATATCTAATAAAAATAGAATAAAGAAGAAATGTAAATAGATCAGTGGTAAAGATCCAGGAACCTCAAATAATTGAATTTACTAAAATCTACCTGCACTGGGAAGCCAAAATTGCTGACCGTCCAGATGATGAAGTAAGGAATTTTTGTATTCCATCCCATGTTGTTTTCGGGTACTGACTAAGATTACCACCTACAGGGTTCACACACTTCCATAGTTTCTCGTTTCTACCAACATAAAACTGTAATGCACCTAGGCTTTGTTTGGCTACCACATTTTGCTTGATTGCACAATCTAACGCCTTCTTGACATCAGTAGTCCGATATTTGGGATCTCCATAAGAAATGCAATCAGTTATATTTGCTTCAGTCGGCATAACCTTCTCAACCTTCAAAGTGTTTAAGGCTAGTAGAATAACACCAATAAGGCCTTGCGCATACTCAGAAGGCGATGGACATCCTTGAGCTCCCAAGATAAGATTATCAGAACTGGCATTGGCAATTCCAGTGGAGGACGAAGAAAGCATATGTTCAGAGCCACAAGGATGCCTCTGGTTCAAATTCTCATAATGAAATGCTTGGCCACAAGGTGGGTCATGGCCTGTTGGTAATGCATGTAAGCTACGTAGATTAGAAGACTGAGTAGTGCTCGGGTTAGAATCTTCTCTAGTTCGCTGATGGCAAATAGGAGTACTTTTAACATTGTTAGGATATTGAGAAATATGTAGCTTAGGTATATCAGGAATTGAATTTGGGACTGCAGACAATTTAGATCCATCAAAATAAGGAGGAATTGGCGGAAATATTCGAGTATGAGAAACAGCAAGAGGCAAATTATCTGGTCCAGACGTAGGTTGCATATGGAGGTTGTTTGACCTCAAAGAACTATGATAAAGATCCCGAGGAATTTCATTAGAGTTGCCCCTATTACTTTCTGAGAAATCTTGGTTGCTTGCAAGATTAGGAGTAGACCTACTGTTTGGGACTACAGGCTCACTGCTAACAAAAAATTCATGTGGGGCTTTTCGAAACAGCTTCACTGGTGACTGTGCGGGTTTAAGAGGATCATTGTTCTTACACTCCGAGACTGTAACGGGCAAGCTTGAAGATTTTGAAATGCTGGGCTGATTTTCAATTTTCAAAACATATTTTCCTTTGTGTTTCAAATCACCGACACTTCCAGTAGTATAGGTCTTTTGACAGCCCATGGCAAGGTCTTCAGAATTGAAAACCATTAGCTGATTTAATTGATTTGGTTCAGTAACATGGTTTTGAATCCTCTCAGAATTAAAGACATGGTTACCACTTGCAAGGCGTGATGATTCACCACTTGATAATGGGGCCCCACCAGATGAAAGGCTCATCCAGAGCCATACACTTTTCGCTGCTGCAACTAGGGGAGCTGATGCTTTTAGTGGTTGTGCTAGAAGAATGTTGTATCTTCTCATGCGCAACTGATGCAGAGCATTTGAGAAATCCCTATCTCCAGAAATCAGCAAATAATTTGCCGGAGCAGGGTTGTCTACTGCCCAGAACAACATATCAACTAGAATTTTCTTATCACTAGCATCTTTCACACCTGGCAACAACTTCATAACGTCAAATTAACACAAAAAAGACACGCAATGACGCAACTACTTTGCAATCTTGATCATACTAAAGTGACTGCCTTTATGCTTAAATAGTTATATTACCATGCAAGACCATACAAAAACAACACTTATTTTAAAATTCATTGACTAAATCAGTGCCCTTATAACCATGAGACGAAGGGAATATCAATATGTACAGACAGTGAGTACTACATAGCACAAATAACAGGAACATTATACTTCTTTGAAAAGTGGTGCAGATAAATTATAGACTCTACAACAACATTTTCGTAGCCCCACTAGCAGCCATCTATTCAGACTCAAACATAAAAGGGGAAAGAATAGACAAATGGAAAAAAAAACACTAACACCGCAAGATTAATTGTCGAGCCAGACTTATTTTTATTTCCTCAGGTGAAGAGGAAAAAAGAAAAAAACAAAGAAAAGAAAAGAAATGGCAATGGAACCAAAGTCCAACACAATACAGACTAGGGTTTCGTCAAAAGCTTTACAGCGATTAAAGGCATCCTTCGAGAGGGAGGGTAACACAGGACAAGAAACGAAAAGTTGGGAATTGAAGGAAATGGATACCGGCTGGAACGTGGTTGAGGGAAATTCCGGTGCTAGAGAGTGCCTTCTGAACGGAAGAAGGAATCCGATTAGTGTCGCCGTAGGCGGAGATGGAGACGGGGCCACAATAGTTCATCTTGACGAGTGCGGAACTAATATTCTGGGCGATGGCATGTGGCTCGCAGCCCTTTGGAACCTGGCAGTTTTCTATGTCCCACCACACGGAGATCTTCGCCGACGCAAATTGTGGCTCCGCTCTTCCGCCACCGGCCTCCACCGGCGCAGACACTGTGACATTGTAGTTAGCTTCGCTCACATCTCCAGCCATTGGCACGCCGAGGTTGGCTCGATCACATCATCAATGCGATGGGAGCACTGATTTTATTATTTTAATTTTAATAATTTTTTTAAATTGACAATTTAAAAATTATTTTTATCCTGTGTTTTATATCTTTTAAAATAAAAAAATCAAAATGCTCAAAAAAAAATTGAACTATCAAAATCAAATCTGACTTCTCTTATATGGCAAATTCCAATTAGTGTTGAGGGCAACTGCTAAATTTTAGTATTATGCTAAGTGTTATTTGATATCTAAAAATTATAATAAATAATCTAATTGAGTTAAGTTGTAGTATGGTTATGATATGTTAAAAAAATATATGAAATATTTTATATTTCAGCTCTGAAATGTTATACAAAGTAAATCATGTAGAACAAATGGTTTCAGGGTTTGAAAATGTTGCTAGAAATATTAAAAATTGTAGATCTGAAATTTTTTTTGTCATAAATAATTTAACATAATAATTCACGTAGACAAAATTGTAGCAAAAAATAAATTTTAATTTTGAAAATTTTAAAAACAAAATATTTTAAATAATTGAAAGAATAATAAATTTTTTTAATAGATAATGGAATTGGGAAATTGAATTTTTACTTAAATAAATAAAGGAAAATTTTTTTGAATTGGAAAATACATTGAAATAAAATTTGTAATATCTAATAAGACGAATATTTTGAAACATTTCTTTTAATAAATATTTATTTAAGGATTGAAATTTGAAATTTACTAAATAACTAAAAAATAACATTTTAAAATCTGAATATGTTTTATTTAGAACCTTGAAAATATGTAAATAATTTAAATAAATATAATAATAATTTAAAAATATTACTAATTTGTAGCATGATTTTTTTAAAATGTTTGGGCAATACTTATAAACTATATGTTTGCATTGTTAATCATGGTGTGATTGTATTGTGTAATTTTTAGATGATTAGTAGATAAAATTCAGTAAAATTTTACAAGGCTTGAATTGTATAAATTTGTAAAGATTAAAATCTTTAATGTTCAATTGTTATAAAATTTTTTAGTGTAAATTACAAAAATCATTTTTCTATTTTCAAAATATACACTTTATACTACTTTTTTTAACTAAAATATTCTCTATAAAAATTAAAATATCCTCCATGAAAAAATAAATAAAAGGATTAATGAAGAGTATTTTGGTCAAAAAAATTTAAAACTTAACTAAAGTATAATACAATTTCTTGTTTCAAAGGACATATGTATATATTTTAAAAATAAATAGTAAATTTATGTAATTTTGGTAAAATTCAAGAAATGTCTCAATAAATTATTCTTTTTAAAATATGGAATGCTAGTAGAATACTAACTTTTAGTCAATAATTATTAGGTTTGGATCTTCTACAATACTATACCTTTCGTAATTATAAAGAAAAAGACTTAAACTTATAATGTTGGAAGCTGCTTCCAATGTTGAATTCTCATAATTTTTCTCTCTTCAATTGAATCTCATTAATTTCTCACTCTAAGTATAGAGGATTTGGACTGGCAATGATCATACTTAGGGATTGTTATGCAAATGAACATATTTGTAATGGCAATGAAAGTGTCATGATTAAGTGTGACATAGCTAAAGTGATGAGGCTTAGTGAAGTCATTAATTTAAAGATATTAAAGAAGTTTGTTCATGATAAGTTAAGACTTTTTCCTTAAATCAAGTGGTGTTGAATTAATTTATATTGCCCAATATTAGCATTTACAAAATGGTTCAGAGTCTACGACTTACTTAGCCCATTTGATGGATCAACTTGAACTTAAAAAAATGAGCCTATTTAAATACGAATTTAAATCGGTTGATTCATTTAACTTGTAGGCCAAAGTGGGTTGGTGTAAAGGGATACAATTTGACTCGTAAAAAAAAAGAAAAAAGAAAAAAAGTGTTAGATGGCAACTTGTTTATGACTCATTTAACTTAAAAAGTGGTTTTTTAAAAGCTTTCATGATATTAAATTTTTAAATGCATATTATACTATAGTATTTATTTATTTTTTATCAAAAATTTCATCATTATTTAGCAGAAGAATAAATATTATAATACATTAATTTTTTTTAAAAAAATTACATTGCATGGTTTTTTTTTATATGCATTAAGAGGGAACAATATTGCATTATTTTTTTATTTTTGATTTTATTTCTATTCACAAATAACAAAAACAATATAGGATATAATTCAAAAAATAATTTATATACAGTTTCTTATGTCCTTATTGTCAAGCTCTTTAATAAGAAATGTATGATTCTTTAACTACAATATAACAAATATATAATTTTTGCAAATAATTGTATGGTTCTCCAATTAAATTATCTACTTGTTATATTTTTATTAAAAAAGTATACATCTATCATATTTTAATTAAAAAATATAACAATAATAATATATGAAAATGTATCAAAGTTTAGTCATATAATTTATTTAAATTTGAAAAACATAATTGAAAATACAAATAGTGAATAACATTAATTACCATATATATTAATAAACATAGGTATTTTATGTTTCTAAGATATAAGATACCAATTTTATAGTTCCAACAAAACCATATCACATAAATGACAAAAATAAAAACCAAAGTATAATCATTTACTTGTCCTATGATTAAAGTTAGTTGCTTCAACCATAACTGAATCCAAAGAATAATATGTTGAACATAACTAACACATAAAAAAACATTTGATTGATAGTTTTTTTCATACGATTGATAAAGTGGACAACATTTATTGATAGATAAATGATATGCACAAATAGTATATGCTAAATGGAGTGTATTATGCAACAATTACGACAAAATGAAAATTAGAGATTTTAAGTTTCTGTAAATTATCCTAAGCGATAAATTAAAGCAAATGACTAGTGATAACTCCCTAATTTATGATATAAAAGGATTATATTTGAGATAAAAATTAGGGAGTCAAATGCTTTCTTCTTGATTAATAGAGTTAAAATGGATTCAATCAAATAAAATAAAGAAAGTGTTTTATTATGTTTTCTTTAGCAGTTTGAGCCTCACTTTTTGATTGATTTCAATTTCAGGAAAGATAAAAGAAGAAAGAAAGGATTGAGAAAAGAGAAGGAAGCTGAGAAGTGAGAAAGTACAAGTGGATCAAGCAATCTCGCTACAGCGAGGATGGAATTCGCTATGGCGAAAACACACTTTCGCTATAGCGAAGGAGGTACTTCGCCACGGCGAAGTCGCGAAGCATACAAATTCCAGGGAGAAGCTCGCCATAGCGCAGCAGTGGCGAAGAATGAAGGAATCTGAGAACTCTAAAAGAGCTCGCTATAGCGAGAGGCACTCCTCGCCATAGCGAGATCGGACCCTGAAACGCACAGTTTTATTTATCAAGCTATAGAAGACGGGAAGAATTAGGGTTTTGATTCATTCAGCAATTGGAGGGAGTTCTGGCCGACTAGAAGTGGAGAAAACACATCCAAGGTGTTGGAGAGCTTCAATTTGATCGGGGAATTCGTCAATTCTAGTGATTTCTCTTCCGATTAGGTGTTTCTACTCCATCTTCCCCCTTAGTTGATGATATTAAACATGTTTGTTGAACTTGTCTGTGGATTTCAAGCCATGAGCGGCTAGATTTCGTAATCCTTAGGAATTTTATGAACCTTTATCCGTAGAGATTATTTTCCCTTGTTGATTCTGCAGTTTATTGAGAATAGTATTGTTTAATCTGAATTATATTTCATTCTATTGGGTGGCCTCCTTTAGTTTGATTGTGGATTGAGTAATTAACCTTTGATGGAAGGAAATTGCTTATAGACCATTGGTTAAACAACTTAGGATTAGATATAATCTGATTTGCACTTGAGATATAAATATTCTCAAGGGCCCTAGGTAGTCGAAAGAAGGTCTGCACGTAATAAAGTATTAACCTCTCCTTGAGACATCAAGCGTGAGTGGATATAAGGGTTCAATTGGATCGAAAGACAATTGCACCTATTTTAACCTTGACTATAAAATTTGATTTGAGCTGTTTAATTAAAAGGGAAATAATTGACATTTGATAAAAAAAGGATTAAAATTCCTAAGGTGTTTTTGCTTGCATAATTCCAATACAACTATCGTTTATTAATTGTCGTTGCATCATTCTCATAAATCCATTTATAACTTGATAGTTTAACTAAAATGAACATGAGAACTCTAATGCCTAATTGCAATTTGTATTAATTCTCTGAGGGAACGACCTTGATTCATCACGTACTACGATTGCGACCCGTACACTTGCGGTGTCATAATTTAGTGAGCATCAAGTTTTTGGCGCCGTTGCCGGGGAGTTAAGGCAATTAGTGATTAGAATTAGAGGACTTTGAGTAGTTTTAGCTTAAACATTTTTTTTTATTTACTTTTTCTTTGTTATTTACGCTTCAGTTGTTAGCTATTCAATTATTGCTTTCTTAGTGATTACCTCTTGATTTTCTTGGCTTAGTGAGATTTTTGATCTGCACTCCTTTGTTTTCGTAGGTACATAGTATATGCCACCTAAATCCAAATCTAACAGAACACCTAGAAAGACAAGGAGTTTAACGGACATTTTGGCTGAAGGGTCTACACTAACTCAAGCGGAGAGTGAGATAACTATTCCTACCACGGATATGGCGAACGAAGATAATCAGAATCGTACTATCAAAGACTTTGTGGGAAGAACTATGAGAACCACTCAGCCGAGCATTGTAGTCCCTGATTTTCAAGCTGCTAATTTTGAGTTAAAACCTGTGATGATCTCCATGCTGCAGCTTAATGGACAGTTTACTGGTGAAAGGTCTGATGAAGATCCCAACCGCCACATTTTATCATTCTTGGGAGTCTGTGATTCTTTCAAACAGAATGGGGTGCCAAGGGATGTGCTAAGACTGAGACTATTCCCACTTTCTCTGCAAGGAAAAGCTAAGGAATGGTTGTTAAATTTACCAGAGGGTTCGATAGACACTTGGGACAAGCTAGAGGCAAGGTTCAGAGCTCGCTTCATTCCAAATAACAGAATAGCAGATGCCCGTCGTGAGCTTATCAACTTCAAGCAAGTTTCAAATGAGCATTTATATGCTGCTTGGCAGAGATACAAAAATTTACTCCGCCAATGCCCGAGTCATGGAATGGATAACTGTGCCATTGTTCAGAATTTCTGCACACGCCTGACTCCACAAACAGACACTATGTTGGACGCTATCTTAAATGGGCGTTGGGATGACATGCCAATAGATGATGTTATTCTGGCTTTGGACACACTATCTGAGAGTTATGTGTAAAGAGGAGGTGATAGAAGGGTTACTGCTAATGTTGCTAGTACTCAAGAAGATTCATCTGTACCACTAACAACTATCCTTTCTGCCCTGAACAAGAGGTTTGATATGTTAGAATCTCAAGTGCAACGAAGTCAACAATTGAATGCTTGCTCTACCCAAGTGACTCCTACTGCATGTGAGAATTGTGGAGATCTGCACTCAACTGAACATTGCCCCTTTGCATTACCAGAATCAGTAAACTATGTGGGAAACTTTCCAAAGAATCAGAATCCATACTCGAACACGTACAATCCTGCATGGCGAAACCATCCGAATTTCTCTTGGAAGAATGGTCCATCTCTTAATCAACCATCATCTTCGGGAGTTAGGCCAAATCAACCTCCTGGATTCTCTCAAGTAACAAGGCAGAATGTACCTGTTCAAGAGCCCAAAACGAATCTAGAAGATGTGCTGGCAAAGTTCATGACCACTCAGATAAAAAATAATGAAGAGCAAGCCGGCATCAATGCAAGAGTGGATTCTTCCCTTAAGAACATTGAGGTACAGATGGGGCAATTAGCGTCTGCTGTGAATGCACTGCACCAAAGAGGTTTGCCAAGCGATACAATTCCCAATCCAAGAAGAGAGGGTAAAGAAGAATGCAAGGCTATCACCCTGAGAGGTGGCAAAGAACTTCCTGAAATACAAGTTCAAGTGGAGGAACCAACAGAGATGAATTCTAAGGGTCCATCAGGAAATATTCAGATAGAAAGTGAAGCGTTTCAACAGAAGAAAGAGAAAAAGGCTACCAGTTTGAGCAACAAAGAAGAGGACAAGGAAGGAGAGTCTAAAGTGGAAAAATCCGAAGAAAAGACAGTTCTACATCCTAAAGTGGTACCACTGCCTCCATTCCCACAGAGATTGCAGAAGAAGGTCCTTGATGATCAGTATAAGAAGTTCTTGAGCATGTTTAAACAACTTCACATCAATATCCCTTTCTCTGAAGCCTTAGAGCAAATGCCTAAAAATGCTAAGTTCCTTAAGGACATGCTTAGCAAGAAGAAGCGGTTTACTGAATTTGCAATAGTGGCTTTGACAAAGGAGACTACAAATATCCTGAAATCCAATCTACCTACCAAGTGCAAGGACCCCGGCTCATTTTCAATCCCCTGCATGATTGGGGATAAATTTGAAGGTCGAGCACTCTGTGATTTGGGATCTGCTGTAAACCTTATGCCCTTATCCGTTTTTCGGAAGTTACAGATGGGAGAAGCTAATCCAACAACAGTCACCTTGCAGCTAGCCGATAGAAGTCTCTCCTATCCGCATGGAATCATCGAGGATGTGCTAGTGAAGGTTGGGCAGTTCATCTATCCCGCTGATTTTATTGTTCTTGACATTGAAGAGGATAGAGACATCCCATTGATAGTGGGGAGGCCATTTCTAGCTACCGGCAGAGCACTTGTAGATGTGGAAAAATGGGAGATAATAATGCGATTGGGAGATGAGCAAGTCACTTTCAGTGTGGAGAAAGCCATGAAGCATCTGGGCAGTGTCGAAGAATGCTCACGAGTGTCCATTATTGACGAGATTATTCAAGAAGAATTAAACTCTTATGCTTTCACCGATCCTCTTGAAGCAGTACTTGTTGGTAAGTCTAATATAGAGGAATTAAAGAGAGTAGAAGTCGAGCACAAACTTAATGCATTTAGGCCTATGGCTAAGCATAATGGGCATTTTGAATCACTGGAGCTGACTTCACGAAAAACCCATGCTCTACCACCCTCCATCGAGCAGCCTCCATTGTTAGAACTGAAACCTCTTCCACCACATCTAAAATATGCCTATTTGGGGGATGGAGAAACTTTACCAGTCATAATCTCATCTGCATTAACATCCTCCCAAGAGAAGCAGTTGTTAAAGGTGTTAAAAGGGCATAAAAGAGTAATTGGTTGGACCATAGCAGATATAAAGGGAATCAGTCCGGCCATCTGTATGCACAAGATTCTCTTAGAAGATGACCACAAGAAATCAGTAGAAAGCCAACGAAGATTGAATCCGATAATGAAAGAAGTGGTCAAGAAAGAGATCATTAAGTGGCTTGACGCTGGAATTATCTACCCCATTTCAGATAGTGACTGGGTGAGTCCGGTGCAGTGTGTCCCTAAGAAAGGAGGTATGACAGTGGTGCATAATGAGAAGAATGAAATGATTGCCACAAGAACAGTCACAGGCTGGAGAGTTTGTATGGATTACAGAAAGTTAAATACAGCCACAAGAAAGGATCATTTCCCGCTTCCATTCATCGATCAGATGTTAGATAGATTAGCAGGAAAAGAATTCTTCTGTTTCTTGGATGGCTATTCTGGATACAATCAGATTGCTATTGCCCCAGAGGATCAAGAAAAGACCACTTTCACATGTCCATATGGGACTTTTGCATTCAGACGCATGCCGTTTGGACTATGCAACGCCCCTGCCACCTTTCAAAGATGTATGATGTCAATTTTTTCTGACATGATTGAGCATATTATGGAAGTCTTCATGGATGATTTCTCAGTATTTGGCATCATATTTGAAGAGTGTCTGGCTAATTTGACACGAGTCTTGCAAAGGTGTGAAGACACTAATTTAGTCTTAAATTGGGAAAAATGCCACTACATGGTGTGTAAAGGAATAGTACTTGGGCATAAAGTGTCTAAAAGAGGGTTGGAAGTGGATCGGGCCAAAGTTTCAGTAATTGAGCAACTACCACCGCCCACTAATGTGAAGGCTATTAGAAGCTTCTTGGGGCATGCTGGGTTCTATCGGCGATTCATCAAGGATTTTTCACAAATAGCAAAGCCTCTTTCTCAATTGCTTGAAAAGGATACTCCTTTCAAGCTAGATGCAAGTTGTTTGAAAGCTTTTGAAGAACTCAAACAGAGACTCATCACCGCACCAATTATAGTGGCCCCTGATTAGTCACTACCCTTTGAGGTTATGTGTGACGCGAGCGATTATGCGGTTGGAGCTGTGCTTGGTCAGAGACATGGTAAGACTTTTCATCCTATTTACTATGCAAGCAAAACCTTAGCTGGAGCACAGGTAAATTATTCAACTACTGAAAAAGAAATGCTTGCTGTTGTGTTTGCTTTTGAGAAATTTAGAGTCTATCTGATGGGTACTAAAGTCATAGTTCATACTGATCATGCTGCTATTAGATATCTCTTATGTAAGAAAGAATCTAAACCTAGGCTAATTAGATGGGTTTTACTATTGCAAGAATTTGATGTGCAAATTGCTGATAGGAAAGGAACTGAAAATCAAGTAGCTGATCATTTATCTAGGCTTATGAATGACTCTGATTGTGCGGATAACCTCTTGATTAATGAGAGCTTTCCTGATGAATCTATATTTGCTGTGAATTGTATATCTGTGCCCTGGTATGCTGATTATGCCAATTACCTGGTCAGTGGCATTGTGCCTGATGAATTAAATTTTTATCAAAAGAAAAAGTTTTTGCATGATGTGAAATGGTTTGTGTGGGATGAACCATTTTTGTATAGGAAATGTGCTGACCAAATTTTGCGAAAATGTGTGCCTCAAACTGAACAGAATGATATTCTTCATGCTTGTCATTCTGCTCCGTATGGTGGTCATTTTAGCGGCCAACGCACTGCTTACAAAGTGTTGCAATCTGGGTTTTATTGGCCTTCACTGTTTAAAGATGCTTATTTGTTTGTCAGTCATTGTGATGCATGTCAGCGAACAGGTAACATCTCAAAGAGGCATGAAATGCCCCAATCAGGTATTTTTGAGGTAGAATTATTTGATGTGTGGGGCATTGATTTCATGGGACCATTTGTTTCATCTAGAACTCATCAATACATTTTAGTTGCAGTTGAATATGTGAGCAAATGGATTGAGGCTATAGCTTGCCAATCTAATGATGCCAATACGGTGGTGCGATTTGTTAAAAAGAATATTTTTACTAGATTTGGCACACCGAGGGCAATCATTAGTGATGGAGGGACTCACTTTAACAATAGATTGTTTAAGGGTTTACTTGAAAAATATGGAGTCACCCATAGAATGGCATTGGCTTACCATCCTCAAACCAACGGCTTATGTGAAGTTTCTAACAGAGAAATAAAAAGGATTTTGGAGAAGACTGTAAATCCCACCAGAAAAGATTGGGCAGATAAGCTCGATGATGCTTTATGGGCATACAGAACGGCTTTTAAATCTCCAATAGGTATGTCTCCATACTAATTGGTTTTTGGAAAAGCTTGTCATCTGCCCATTGAGCTAGAGCACAAAGCCTTTTGGGCTGTTAAGAAACTAAACTATGATATGGCTAAGGTGAGCGAAAAAAGATTACTGCAACTTAATGAATTGGATGAGTTTAGATTGCAAGCCTTTGAAAACTCTAGAATTTACAAAGAAAGAACTAAAAGAGTTCATGATAGACACATCTTACCAAGGACATTTACACCTGGCGACCATGTGTTACTATATAACTCTCGTTTAAAGTTGTTTCCAGGTAAGTTGCGATCAAGATGGTCTGGCCCGTTCAAGGTAATTGATGTGGCATCTTATGGAGCCATTGAAGTTCAGGATGAGAAATCAGGTGATCAGTTTAAAGTCAATGGTCAAAGGCTTAAGCACTACCTAGGTGGCGACATAGACCGGCAAACTACCATCCACACCTTGGCTCAGCCTCCTTAATCGGCTGACAAAGTCCGGCTGAGGACTATAAACCAAGCGCTCCTTAGGAGGCAACCCAAGTTTTCTTCTCTTGTTTTTACTTTAATTTACCGTTCTTGTGTTTTGTTTTAATTTTGGTGTTTTTGTGTGTTTTATAGGTTGGGTGGGGTAATGGAATGCTGCTGCTAAGAACTAGGAGTTTGGTAGAGAAGACCGTTGTCCAACATGATTTTCAGGGAGTTTCTAACTCTTCTTTGCATTATGCACTTTTATTCTAGTCATGTTGATCAACCTTGTTGGTTATGATTTGAGTAAAAGGAGTTAAATGAGAGGTAAATCATATAGGGTTAAAAAAAAATGTCGCTATAGCGAGAGGACCATCTCGCTACAGCGAGGCTGCTTAATTTTCGTCAGGTATTGCAACCAGAGAGTCCCTCGCCATGGCCAAGCTGTAGCGAGCCCCATGAACAATCCTAAGTGTCCTCGCTATAGCGATACAACCTCTTCGCCATGGCGAGATTTCTGCAGCCAACGTGGTACAAGGTCCAGAGAGTCTGTCGCTGTAGCTAAGCTATAGCGAGTAACCTGTTCTGAAAAATTTCAAGTCCTTTCGCTATTGCGAGTTACTCCATTCGCTATAGCGACTGCAGCATACTCTGAGCCACATACTAAAACCAGAGAATTCCTCGCTATAGCCACGCTACAGCGATGCGTTTCAGCGTCTAAATTTTTCCCAAGTCTTCTCGCCATAGCGAAGCATTCCTTTCGCTGTTGCGAAGACAGCAGCCCTGCTCATATTTTTTCCAGAGAGTAGCTCGCTATTGCGTAGCAATAGCGAGGTCGCTATTGTCTGACTCTTAATAGTACATTCAGTCGTTGACACGTTATCCATTTTCATTCTCGCTACAGCGCCTCTGAACCCTCCTCCCTGAAATCTCGTCCTTCCACCAAATTTCCTGAAATCAAGGCTCCCATTCCCCTCGCAATTCATTTTTCGTGCATCAGGTAAGTCGATTTTTACTGTTTTCTCCTGAATCATGGTGAATCTAGGATTTTTCGTAAACCTAGGGTTGACGGACTCGTCCGCTTAAATTTGTGCAATCTAGGGTTAGTTTTTCGTTTTAAATGCATGCGCTGTGCTGGGTGTCCATTTCTGTGCAGGGGATTACTTTCAGTTTAGCTTTATTCCGCGTAAAATCGCAGTTTGCGAATTTCTGTTCGATCTCGCTATAGCGAGCATCAACTCGCTACAGCGAGTTCGACGACTTTTTCCAGAAATTTCTTGCACTGATTTCCTTTCATTTTTCTTTGTTTCTTTGTTCAGTGATGGCCCCCAAGAAGCAAGCTAAGACTGCTGGAGCATCTTCATCGAAGCAGAAGAAGCAAGCGTATGATAAAGATAGATTCGCTTCAGCCCGGACAGAATTCCGTTTTGACCGTCTCTTCGCTGACCGCGGTGTGGTTGAAGACCGGTATTATGAACCTCACGGCCTAGATCTCATCCATCCGGACTTCCAGTGGCATGACCTTCAAGGCTTCACCAAAAAGCCGGTGCATCGCATCCCGCTGATGATCCAAGAGCTGTACGCCAACTTTGAAGATACTGAAGAGGGCGAGGATGAATATTATTGCCGGGGTGCTTGGGTACGCATTAACGAGAAAGTCTTCCAAGACTACTATGAGCTACCGGACGTCGAGCACTGCGCCTTCCAACACTATTTGGAGAATCCTGAGTCCGTGCCATGGGAGGAGGTGGAGACCACTATCGCACTAGAGGGTCGAGCCCGGTTGGTAAACAAAGTATATCCAGTAAATCAGTTGAACAAACCGGCCCGCTATTGGCTACAGTTCATCACAAGCAACATACTGACGAGCTCCCATGGTTCAGACATGATCCAGGAGCGGGCGACCCTGACTTGGTGCTTCATGACCAGGCAGCGGGTGAACATTCCTCGCTTGATGTACCTTAACTTCAAGCAGATCGCGAGGTCTGATAGAGCGAGCCTGGCCTACCCCCACATGCTTACTGAGCTAGTCACCATGGGGGGAAGCCGCGTCTCCAAAAATGATGCACAGTTCAAGCCTAAAGGGCCCTTCAAGTATGATAACATGAAGGATGAGCCGGGACATCCTCGCAGACAACGGGCAGCTGCCCGAGCCCCTCCGGCAGCTTCTTCACTGCCTCCACCACAGCCCATGAGCACATCTGACCCGATGCAGCAGGACCCGCCACATTCAGCTGAATTTGAAGGTTGGGTGCGAAAGTCCATTGACCGGTTGGAAGGCCATGTCCTATCCATGAAGGACCAGCTTCAGATGCTGATGGACTACTTGATGCCTGCCCCTGCCCCTTCACCTCCAGCGGGTCCTACGCCTTCAGTTATCGTTCTTCCCCAGAACCCCCCACAGGGTGACCAGCCTGGTCCTTCGGATTCACAGGATCCTTCTCTCCCTTGATTGCTATTGCTTATACTGTTTTATTTTGCTTCTTGGGATTACTGTATATGGATGACTGTATATCTTTTTGTTTGTGTCACTGGTGCTGGCTGCTCTGTTTTCTCTTCTAACCACTCACCAATTCCTGTAGCTATTGTCTCTAATGTTGGGCCATCAATTAAAGGAGTAGTTTGAGCACTTCTCTCTCGTCATCCTAAATGTGTCTTTTCTTATCAAGGGAGTACTATCTCTTTCTTTTGCTTACTGCACACTGTACTTCTCTTTTCTTATGTTTGCTAGTCTGTTTGAACATTAAGGACAATGTTAGTTTTAAGTGTGGGGGACTGTACACAAAGGCTAAATAGACATGAATACCCAAATTCAGTAATAAAGCAAATATCTACCACTCATAAAGAATCCATCATAACATCTCCAAGTCTAACAAGAATTAGCCTCACTGCCTTAGAGGAACACTGATCAATGAATATGGGGTTGAAGCAAGCTTGAAATGAATAAAGTAGATAATGTAGTTATAGTATACACTCACATTAGGACCACTCTTCCACAATATGATTAAGAAAAGTATTCAAGTTTTCTCCTTAACTAATTCTCAAATATTTTTTTAGATTTTTCCAAATTACTTGCTCTAGTGGATATCTGATTGTCATTTGAGAGGGATCCACCAAAAAAAAAAAACTACTCCAATGGTTGAAATCACTTAGTAACCGGGTAGCTTCATGACCAATGTCGTCATTCGCGTCAAACGGTGATAGAAACTAAGAGTATGCTAGTGAGCACTCCGAGACTTCCCTAATCTGAGTAACCGGGTGGCTTCATGACCAATGTCGTCATTCGCGTCAAAAGGATTAAGAGAACTAAGGAGAAATCATTCAAAAAAAAAAAAGTGATCATGTTGAAAACTGATCTCTAGTGAACAATAGAAACCTCTTCTAATGAATGTTGAGGATTGAAGCTAGAGTGAATATATGGATTGGTCTTGAAAATATAATGAGGATATGTTGAGGGTTGCTTGACTGCTTTTTAAACATCTATATGTGGAACACACACACACTTAGTCAGGGTGTGGCTATGATTGCATTGTTTGCGAACTTCAATTTGAGTTTTGCTAAACTTCTGTTTCTAGCATTAGTCTCACTCTAAGTGTGGGGGAGAGCTAACTTCTGATTGATTGGGTGATGATTATGCAAAAGAATAAATACTGAATCTCTGTGTGATAATTCTGAGAATTGCTTGAGGACAAGCAAGGATTTAAGTGTGGGAGAGTTTGATAACTCCCTAATTTATGATATAAAAGGATTATATTTAAGATAAAAATTAGGGAGTCAAATGCTTTCTTCTTGATTAATAGAGTTAAAATGGGTTCAATCAAATAAAATAAAGAAAGTGTTTTATTATGTTTTCTTTAGCAGTTTGAGCCTCACTTTTTGATTGATTTCAATTTCAGGAAAGATAAAAGAAGAAAGAAAGGATTGAGAAAAGAGAAGGAAGCTGAGAAGTGAAAAAGTACAAGTGGATCAAGCAATCTCGCTACAGCGAGGATGGAATTCGCTATGGCGAAAACACACTTTCGCTATAGCAAAGGAGGTACTTCGCCACGGCGAAATCGCGAAGCATACAAATTCCAGGGAGAAGCTCGCCATAGCGCAGCAGTGGCGAAGAATGAAGGAATCTGAGAACTCTAAGAGAGCTCGCTATAGCGAGAGGCACTCCTCGCCATAGCGAGATCGGACCCTGAAACGCACAGTTTTATTTATCAAGCTATAGAAGACGGGAAGAATTAGGGTTTTGATTCATTCAGCAATTGGAGGGAGTTCTGGCCGACTAGGAGTGGAGAAAACACATCCAAGGTGTTGGAGAGCTTCAATTTGATTGGGGAATTCGTCAATTCTAGTGATTTCTCTTCCGATTAGGTGTTTCTACTCCATCTTCCCCCTTAGTTGATGATATTAAACATGTTTGTTGAACTTGTCTGTGGATTTCAAGCCATGAGCGGCTAGATTTCGTAATCCTTAGGAATTTTATGAACCTTTATCCGTAGAGATTATTTTCCCTTGTTGATTCTGCAGTTTATTGAGAATAGTATTGTTTAATCTGAATTATATTTCATTCTATTGGGTGGCCTCCTTTAGTTTGATTGTGGATTGAGTAATTAACATTTGATGGAAGGAAATTGCTTATAGACCATTGGTTAAACAACTTAGGATTAGATATAATCTGATTTACACTTGAGATAGAAATATTCTCAAGGGCCCTAGGTAGTCGAAAGAAGGTCTGCACGTAATAAAGTATTAACCTCTCCTTGAGACATCAAGCGTGAGTGGATATAAGGGTTCAATTGGATCGAAAGACAATTGCACTTATTTTAACCTTGACTATAAAATTTGATTTGAGCTGTTTAATTAAAAGGGAAATAATTGACATTTGATAAAAAGGGGATTAAAATTCCTAAGGTGTTTTTGCTTGCATAATTCCAATACAACTATCGTTTATTAATTGTCGTTGCATCATTCTCATAAATCCATTTATAACTTGATAGTTTAACTAAAATGAACATGAGAACTCTAATGCCTAATTGCAATTTGTATTAATTCTCTGAGGGAACGACCTTGATTCATCACGTACTACGATTGCGACCCGTGACAGGCGGGAATACTCACCACTATACTACAACGACACCGCAAGTGTACGGGTCGCAATCGTAGTACGTGATGAATCAAGGTCGTTCCCTCAGAGAATTAATACAAATTGCAATTAGGCATTAGAGTTCTCATGTTCATTTTAGTTAAACTATCAAGTTATAAATGGATTTATGAGAATGATGCAACGACAATTAATAAACGATAGTTGTATTGGAATTATGCAAGCAAAAACACCTTAGGAATTTTAATCCCCTTTTTATCAAATGTCAATTATTTCCCTTTTAATTAAACAGCTCAAATCAAATTTTATAGTCAAGGTTAAAATAAGTGCAATTGTCTTTCGATCCAATTGAACCCTTATATCCACTCACGCTTGATGTCTCAAGGAGAGGTTAATACTTTATTACGTGCAGACCTTCTTTCGACTACCTAGGGCCCTTGAGAATATTTCTATCTCAAGTGCAAATCAGATTATATCTAATCCTAAGTTGTTTAACCAATGGTCTATAAGCAATTTCCTTCCATCAAATGTTAATTACTCAATCCACAATCAAACTAAAGGAGGCCACCCAATAGAATGAAATATAATTCAGATTAAACAATACTATTCTCAATAAACTGCAGAATCAACAAGGGAAAATAATCTCTACGGATAAAGGTTCATAAAATTCCTAAGGATTACGAAATCTAGCCGCTCATGGCTTGAAATCCACAGACAAGTTCAACAAACATGTTTAATATCATCAACTAAGGGGGAAGATGGAGTAGAAACACCTAATCGGAAGAGAAATCACTAGAATTGACGAATTCCCCAATCAAATTGAAGCTCTCCAACACCTTGGATGTGTTTTCTCCACTCCTAGTCGGCCAGAACTCCCTCCAATTGCTGAATGAATCAAAACCCTAATTCTTCCCGTCTTCTATAGCTTGATAAATAAAACTGTGCGTTTCAGGGTCCGATCTCGCTATGGCGAGGAGTGCCTCTCGCTATAGCGAGCTCTCTTAGAGTTCTCAGATTCCTTCATTCTTCGCCACTGCTGCGCTATGGCGAGCTTCTCCCTGGAATTTGTATTCTTCGCGACTTCGCCGTGGCGAAGTACCTCCTTCGCTATAGCGAAAGTGTGTTTTCGCCATAGCTAATTCCATCCTCGCTGTAGCGAGATTGCTTGATCCACTTGTACTTTCTCACTTCTCAGCTTCCTTCTCTTTTTCTCAATCCTTTCTTTCTTCTTTTATCTTTCCTGAAATTGAAATCAATCAAAAAGTGAGGCTCAAACTGCTAAAGAAAACATAATAAAATACTTTCTTTATTTTATTTGATTGAATCCATTTTAACTCTATTAATCAAGAAGAAAGCATTTGACTCCCTAATTTTTATCTCAAATATAATCCTTTTATATCATAAATTAGGGAGTTATCAACTAGGAATTAGTCCACTTGTTATTAAATTATAACTATCCACCACTAAATATTTACTTGAACTATTACCTTAACAAATCAAAAAGTTTAATTAGCTTGTAACTTGAGAAAGACATATGAATCATTTGTTAAATCTACTCCAAATTATAAATTTAGGATAAAAGTTCACAATTTCAACAACCATGAACATGCATAATAAGGTCACCTATTTTGTTAAAAGAATAAGGTGATCATAATTGCATTTGCTACCAAAGATGACTAAATAAAGAAATAATTTGCCCATCTCCTACTTGCCACTAAAAACTATCACAAATAATATAACTAGATTTCTTGATTCCCTTCCACATCCATATAGTACTCAAGTGATCAATTAAATGACTTGAGTATGTATCCATGTAATATTTAGGTCACAAGATTTGAGCAAAAAAAGAATTAGATTCATTAGTAACTAACCTTCATATATGTGTTAATAGTAATACCTTGTTGAATGCTTGAATTTACTTGAAATAAATTCTTTTTAAAATGCCTCAACAAACAAACCTCTAGACATTTCAACAGGTATGGTTTAGGTTTGGTCTTAAAATAACCCCATTAACCTTTTGTCATTTCCACATTTATTTCATGGCAATGCTTATTGCGAAGCTTAACACATAATGCAAAGTTTATAATGAACTTTATGGAAGTTATCTTTCCAACCTGCAATAGAAAAAGCCAATTTC
Organism: Erythrophleum ivorense; assembly: GCA_026724425.1. Classification (NCBI taxonomy): domain Eukaryota; kingdom Viridiplantae; phylum Streptophyta; class Magnoliopsida; order Fabales; family Fabaceae; genus Erythrophleum; species Erythrophleum ivorense. The sequence continues at coordinate 78,785,676 of JAIUCV010000001.1, read as the reverse complement.
TAAGTGTGTAATTTATGATCAATCTTATCTACTACTTTATAAACTTGAGATTCTGCCTTGCCTAAATTTATATGAGTCTTAAGATATTTCCTTAATCTAGTCCTAAATCTAACCCTACAAATTCCAGCATCATCTTTTTCAATCAATGTGGCATACATGGACTAAAAATAATTTATGATTTACTTGAATTAATACACTACCTTGATAACCAACTATAATGCTACAAAATACCTTAAACACCTTTATGTTCTCGCTTTAAAGCTTTAAAAAATAATAATGTATCATTAGCATATATTAAGCGTAAGATTGGCTTTAAATAACAACTAATTTGACCTCTTTTTATAATTTATTTTGCTGTGCTTTATGAATCATACAAGATAGAATATTGGCAAATAAAATGAATAGATAAGAATAAAATGGGTTACCTTGACAAAATCCTTGCTAAGGAATAACAAACTTCATAAGGCCACCATTAACAATCACTTGATAAGACACATTTGTCACACATTGCATGATAAGTTTCGATATAATGAGTTGGAAAATTCATTTGTTTCAAGACCTACTTGAGTTGTTTTAATTATTCCTCTAACTTTGCTATTTGATATTTAATATGACCTATTTGAGATTTATTCCAATTTATAAGAGTATGCCAAAGATGAACTAATTTTATAACAACTTTGTATGTGTAAAATCCATTCACCAATTTATTCCATGTTATATTTACAATATTTTTACATTATAGAAAGTTAAACAAAAAATAAATAAAAATGAAAAGGGTGTCTTTTAAATGGCAGCAAAGTATATGAGCTAAACACCAAAGGAATATGATCTAAAGCTACTAAACTAAGTGCCCTGCAATCTCAAAAATGGGAACAACTCAAGCCATTTAAGATTACACAGAACCCAATCAAGCTTGGCTCACATACAAGCAGACCCTTGTTTATTATTAGTCTGTGTGTACTGTAACACCATAATGTCTTAACCTCAATTAATCTCTCTCTTGGCTTGATTCCATATGATTTCCAATGAAAATGACTAAAATCGTGGTATTTTAATACTTTAAGTCAGGGTTTAAACGCTCATATTTTGTCCTGTGAACCCATAATTCACATTCTTTACTCAAACTCTATTTATACAAATCATACATAGCATAAAATAACCTATGAACCACAAATATGAAGCAAAAAACTAAGAAAATGCAATTTCTCAAATGGGCCAAAAAGTCATATTTTTGACTCTAACTTTGAAAAATCATAATTAATTATAAAAAAATGTGAATCAAGAAAACCATAGCTTTCTGAAAATCTCTAGATGTTAGATTTACAATAAAAATAATTCCAAACCATAATCTCAGTGTTTGGACTATGTTTGATATCGAAAAAGAGACAGAGGTCCGGCTGTCCCTGGTACTGATACAGCTTGCTGTCATGAATTTCCAAAATTCATAACTAATTCCATTAAAATCCAATCTAGGCAAAATATATCAATTTGGAAAGCTACAGATGTTAACTAGAGGGAAAAAATAAGTTCAGATCATTTTAGTAGTTTTGGACCTCGAAAACTAATAGAATAGTAATGAAGGTCGGATGACTTCCTTGATGCTGACATAGAACTTCAGAAAGTTGTTTCTCCCTCTACAGACCTCCAATTGAGGTGTTTCTAATTGGTATAAGTCATTGAGGATGTTTAATTTATACCCATAAAATTTTATGACAATTGAACATCATTTGGTCCATGAATGACACAAATTTTCAGACCAATTGCATAGTACAATAAGCAAAATCAAAAAATTCTTCAACTTCAACAATTCGCCAAATATTTTTTAGATCTCCAAATATTTCTCACTTTAGCTTCCCAAGAAGCTCTCAATAAGCTCTAGAGGAATGACAAATTTCATATCAAGAAGAGTTTATTTGGTCATACTTTGTCAGAACTCCTAAATTTGGCAGTTTTGAAAATAGGAGTAAATAGTCTCCTACATACTTTAGCATCTCTTGGGCAAGTTTTAAAGTATAAACACAACATATATGAATTGCCCAAGTGATCCAAATCAACACACATCTCAAACTCACCATTCTATGGGCAAAAATATATTACTACATACAAGCCATAAAGAAGCCAAATCTCATAATTTCATTACTTTGGTTCCATACATGGATCATATATCATTGATACATACTTTTACACTTATTTAAGAATTTACATCTAAAAAAAAATATGTATACATTAGTACTTTTGCTTTCATATATATCAAACTATGTCAAAGTATGTAAAAGTGTAAAAAAAGGCTATCTATATCTCATGGCCTCCACTCTTAGGCTATTGAGCTCCACTTGAACCATATGAGATGGGAGAGGGAAGGGGGTGAGACTCATGAAATCTCAATAACTCATACACTCATTCAAGAAAGCAATCAAGACATATAAACAAGTCAAAACATGCAAATCATTCACAATTACACAACATATGATTTTCATGCCATGAATATCATATCAATGCCAAGAATAAGTTTTAGAGACTTTTAGTCTAATCTCACCTAATTTTTTAGACTTTTGGATTGGTCTCACTCTTGGTTTAGGGACTTTTGGCTCCACCTCACCTAGCTCAAAGGATTTTTGACACTACCTCACTTGAGTAATTTTTGCAACCCAAAATATAAGCATATTAGTATCAATGTATCAAGGCAACATCGAATGACATGTCTCACAATACCAACATATACACAAGCATACAATGACTATTACACATCCAATAATACAATAAGAAAGAGTAGAGAGTTACCTTATAAGCCAACACAAGCCTTCCTTTTCAATTTCTCTTTTCCCTTCTTGGTTTCACAATCACAATTAAATGGAGCTACTTCCCTTGAGCCTAGACACAATAAAAAGCATAAAATTACTCTCTCATAACTCAACAATTATTCACAAAGTTAGAGGGCTCTTTATCAAGGAAAACCCCATTAAATATGTAAGAAACTAAGGGTTCTTTCTCTCTAGAATTTCACCAACTCTTCTTCTCCTTTTTTTGCATTTCTCAACTTATCACACACTAATTCAAGGATCTCTTGCTTACTCTAGGTCAGACTTCCTTTCTCTCTCAAGCTCTCAAGTTGGTAGAATCAACATACTCAAGGAAAGCAAGGGGAGAAGATGCAATAAAGTGGAAAGAAGATATCTTAAATAAAGCTCTTTTCAATAGGTTCTTCCTTTGCATAAATCTTCTCCTCAAATCTTTACACTTCTCCCTCTGACTTAGGCCCAAAACAAAGCAAACTCAACAATCAAAACCATAAAAAGAAAGGGCAAAGAAAGAATAACAAAACTCTAAGAAGAAAAGCTATAGAGATATCAAGTTATGCTTACTTTTTTCTTATTCTTCCTTCTTTCTCTAGGTCTCTCTCTCTCTCCACAGCCCTTTTCTTTGTTTTGGTTGAAGCCTAAGTCGGTTAGAAGAAAAGAGCAAGATCTAGACTTTTTAAGAAGTAAACTTTTTTTTTCACGTTTTTCTGGACTAACCCTCACTATAGCGAAGAATAACCCTTGCTACGGTGAGTACGTATCAGTCCCCGACCCCTATTTTTGCTACGGCGAGCGCTATTGTGAGAAACCTCCTGATTTTTGTATGAGATGCCCAAACTCATTATAGCTAAAAGCATTATCACTATAGCGAACAGACACTCTCGCTATAATTAGGTCATTTCTAGCTATAACTAGCAAATTTAAAAAATTTCAGGACTTCAAATTTTTTTTCTCTCTAGTTGTTACATGTACTAAACTCCACTTGGTATAATATATACAAACTAATAGATATTTATCATATCAAGAAATTGACTCCCATCTTGTATCAAAGAAACATGAATTTTTTTTTCTTTTTTTGTAAGTAAATAGCCATTAAAATCATCAATAGCTAATAATTAAATCTCATAGATAATGTTGTAACTTTAAATTATTCCAAAATAATACAGTGACCTAATAGTTTTGGGAAGCCATAAACAAATGTAATAATAAAACATTGACCTTAGGCATCCATAACTTGTAAATGAAACTAGTGTGGTGATGAATATATTAACTGTTAGTCATACCCATCTCCATATCTTAAAAAAAGCCTACTATTATGACCAATAACATTTCAAACAAACAGTTAAATCTAACTAAAATGTGGAATTGTCCTAACAATCTAACCATTAATTATTTAGTTTCCATTAAAAAAAATAAAATAGGGGTTATATGTACATGTTAATATACGTAAATATTGAACTGTCATGTCTTTACCAAGACAATAATAGTTCCAACCAAGCAAGATCACTTAGAAGCTTTTTTCGAAAAGCTTTCAAAAACCCTTTAAGTGAATTTTCTATGCCTTTCTCGAGTTCCTATCATTCTTAAATAATATAAAGGCTAGATCTAAATGTTCTCCATTTGACCACCCATGTGAATGATTCATCTTTCCAACATCTCTTGTTTAGGGCAAAAAATTGAGGTGTAATGGTACAACCTCATGAAAGCTCAATGTTAAGGAAATATGCTATAGCTAAGTCTTGACATGGTGTAATAGATGGAGGTGAGTGTGATACTTGCAAATTTATCTGCATTAAAGATTTGCAAATAGAAGGAAGTGAAGTATATGTTGTTTAACTCAATAAAAATTTAGAGGTAAAAGGTGAGATTAGTAGGAAATCCAATCCAATAGATAAAAAAATAAGCATTGAGTAAGTCTTTAAATTTAAATTTAATTTGGTTTGGGTCAACCCATAACCATACATTTACTCACACCTACAGGAGAAGCAACTAAAGGCCTGTTTGGTTAAATGATATAAAAGAAAGTGAAATGTAAAAAGTAAATAGATTGGATAAAAAATTACTTTTACACATTTAATTTTAAAAAAATAAAAAAATAAATTGATATTGTTGAGTAATAATTATGATGGCGTAATAGGCATTGCATGCAATTTGAAAGGGATTTATTCACCCTTGCAACAAACCAAATAAAGCCCAAATTGTAGAATGTTTTTAATTTGGTCGAAATAATTGTGGGGCCCCAACACAAAACTAAATCCACGTGTTGCAAATATTCTTTAAAAGAAAACTAAAACTCATGCTTACACATTATAGAATAAATTTAGGTATAGTTTCTTATATTTGTATTATCATATTCTTCAATCAAAATATAACATATGTATAATTCTCTAATAAAAATATGATAAATGTATAATTTAATTGAAAAATCATATAATTACTTATAAAAATTATACACTTATCATGTTTTAATTAAAAAATTATAAATTTACTATATTTTGATTAAAAAATTTAATAATAAGAATATAAAAAATTACATATAAATTTTTCCTCGCATTATTATATTGAATAGGTGGCACACTAACAAACATTGGCCATACTTGATTTCTTTCAAAGAGTTCATTCGTACTTCTAAATTATCACAGAATACATTATAGTAAATTATATAATTTTTTTCTTAAATTTTATTAAAATTATACAATCTTCCTTTAAAATTAAAATTTATCTTCTACTTTAGTCCAATTTTAATTTTTTTAAATTAATTTACCCGCTATTAACTTAAATACATATTTTTTTAAACTACAAAATTTTATTAAATGAAGAATATTTTAATATAAAATTAAAATTAAATAAAAATATAAAATAAAATTTGATTTTTACAAAAATTATATTCTTTTTAAAATAAAAAATTATATAATTTCAACCAAATTTGAAAAAATTCATACAATTTACAAATGTATTAATGTCTAGTTTGATAATCGAGAGCAATTCTTATATACATTTAGTGCGTCACGGTATTTATACATTCAATAATTAAAATTTATTTTGCATGTGTAACTCACTTATACTATACATAAATTTTATATGTACAAATTTAATTTTAATCTTTAATTTTTGTAGGTGCATGTACACTTAAAAAATTTTGGTGATCGGTGGCACTTGATTCAAGTCATCCTTCGTGTCTTTGTCCATAGATGCCACGTATTCCTGGACCTCTTCATCATTCGGCGCTGCACCACGTGGAGGAATTACGTGGAATTCTCCGTGGGAGCCAGCAGCTCGAGCATTTCGTCATCTCCAACATCCTCATGCACCTGCTGTTCCAATGGATCATCAGCTCCTTCACCATCAATTGGCCCATCCACATGATCCCTTTCCATCTTAGCTTGCCCATGCTCCTGTTCCATCACTTGGAGATTGTTGCTCTGCCATATCTTCCTCTGGATCAAATTCAGAAGACGATAAACTTGAAGAGTTTGAAGCTTCCGATTCCTCAGATAACACAATGAAGTTAGTAGGCTCTTGGTAAGAAGATTAGGGCTCTAAAAGTGAAACAGGATTAATATCATGAACTGAATAGTGATCTCCTTGAGCATTCTTCCACCATTTAATCTTAGTAGTTTGCCTGGACTCTTAACAGACAAAAGGATATGAAAAATCCTTAACAAAACCCATCCCATATCGAAAAGGCGACACTTCGTGTTAAAAGCAACATTATCACCTTTCTTGAATTCTAAGCATTTATTGTTCGTTATTACTCTAGTTTGAACACCATCCTCCTCTGTCGATAATGAATTATAACAGAGTATAACGGTAAAGTTGAATTACAAATTTATCCTTCAGACCTAACTGTCCTTTTTCTTCTTTCTGAAATATGTAGTTTTATCTCTTGTTCCTTCACCATTTTCCTACAATTCACCTGCTTTGCCTCTATTTCTTTTTAATCTTTATCTTCTTCTCATTCTCAAATCTCAATCAACTTTACTTTCTCTCTCTCTCTTTTGCTCTCTCTTCCAGCACCATAAAACCAAAAACAGTTCACAACATCTTCTCTCCATCACGGTTACCATCAAAGACCACTTGTAAAACATTATTTAGTTAGAGTAACAAAAAGAAAAACTAGAGGATCCATCACCAATACTGAATTAACTCTCTAAATTTTTCTGAATAACAGTATGGATAGTGGAATCCATTTTCCCAAGAAGTTGAAGAGGTAAGAAAGTGGCTAAGGCACAAGAAGTAATTAAATGAAAATTCTATAAGCCAGGTTATGGTGCCTCAACAATATCTAAACTCAGTCGGCAAAGTTGTCGGTGCCACCAACGGCTGACTAACAAATTGCACACATGAACCATGCCAAATTTCTTTGCCTTCCAAAGTAACGCCAGCAGCTATTCTTTCTTTTTCTTCTCCTTTTTTTTATTATTATTATTTATTTTCATCTTTTAGCTTCTAGCCTCTAAGTATCACTTTCTACAGTTTAACGATATCACGCGTGAATGAGAGTAAAGAGGACTCTTTTAGAGCAAAATAATGTGTTATATTAAATCAGTGGGATCCACTTTGTATCGAGATTCTGATTTATTTCACAAAACAATGGAAACTGCAAGATAAAATAGGGGAGGACTGCACATCTTAACTTAATATATTGTGATCGTAGATTCTATCAATAATGTTTGATATGTTAAAATATGTGATAATAAAATAACATTTTGATATCAATTTTTTTAAAAAAATATCTTTTATCATCTCACATAAAGAAAGAATACAATAATTTTTTTCCTATATTACCAATTTTACTCGTGTTTTTATGGTAATTAATTTCATAATAAAACTTATATGTAAAAAATTATAAGAATGTAAAATATAATACATAAATTTTTTAAAAATTATATTTTAATTTATTTTCTTTTTTAAATAAAGAGGAAATATATTACCTATAAATTTTGTTTTATTTTTTCTAATTATATTTCTATTAATTAATGGTAAAAATAGTATAAATTTTTAAAATGTATTTTATTTAAATTTAAAAAATTATATTTAAAAATTAAAGAACTAAATAATATTAATTAATATGTGCAACTAAATATTCATATCTTACATTACTAATACGCAAAATATTACCAATTATCATACCAAACATAATTATCAAGAATACCATCATATTTTATATGGCATCTAATACTATAATATAAGATACTATGATATTTAAAATCATAGTATAAATTTCATACTAAGATGATATCAAATGATAAATTAATCTCCAGAGGCAAATGTAATTTTCCCTACTTAAATGTAGTCACATTTTAGAACAAAAATTGATGAACATCATTTTTGTGGCGTACCAATTCTGCATGATTTCCCAACCGGCAAAGAAGAACAAATTGATCACCATATCATTTAGCACACTTACCGATGGGTTTAGCTCATTTCTCCAATAATTAAATAGTGGTGACTTTCAAGGCACACGTGCATATTTCACACATGCAAATTGTTTTGTTCAAAATCTGTTTAGTTTACCATAGACTTGTTGCAAAGAAAGCGCTTAGAGGATTTAGGAAACCCTCAAGTTGCATACTGCAGTCTTCAGAGCAGACAATTTTAGTGAAGCCAGAAATTTTACATATAGCGTAAAGTAGATGACTGTTTTAAATGCTTATATTTTAAAATTAAGGAAAACCAAATAAATCTTAAGGAGATAGCAGTGAAGAAAGTGCAGAACAATGAACAGAGTACAAAGAAAGAACATAGCAAAAGCTTCTATAAAAAACTAATGACTTCATAAACTCCACCGGACTCGTGCCTGCAGGACACGGATAAGCAAAAAGGCCACCGCACCAGCAAAAGCCATTTGGATTATCTGTGACTATCCCGCAAAGATGGAACAGATTAAGCAAAATAGATTCCCCCATAAGATAATTAGGAAACAACATAGATCACATAATTTGTTGGTCCAAAGGGACGTGATCCAGCAGATAATTATTGTGTTCATATAAGTTTCATGTCTAAAAACTAAGTTAAAATCATAAAATCTTATATTTAAAAAAAATTTCATATCTCGTTACATTCGGATTGACGGCTGTACTTCCACGTTAAATATGCAGTTTCTCTCAATAAATTCATACATTATTATATTGTCGATATGGAATGTATGAAAGTTTTGATGGGGCAATTATATCACTCATCTTGACAAAGAAGGAATAATTTACGAGAAAAAGTTGCAGATACAAATCAAAGAAACAATCTAGAAAGAAAAGGACTCCAATCATTCTCATATTGTCTCTAATAAATAACTGTCCAGTGACACGCTCTTTGCTCGGAGTATGCTCATTTCTGTTTCGCGGTATATTTCCCAACCAGTTCAAGAGGGCAACCATCCAGTAGAAAGGCATCGAAGTAAAGATAAAAAAAAAAAAGCGGACAGGTAACAACTGAAAGAACTAGCAGGGAGCATCAAAGAGCCTCATAGATTATGAACAAAGCGATTGCAGCATAAACAATGGGATATATAACCGTGCTCAAACAATTTACCGCCACTTTGCAAAGCAGTCTCTTTCTCATATTTTGCCTACACTCTTGTGCATATACTCACAGATACAGAAAGACATATAGAGAGAGATTAATTCAGTGTTTCACCAGTAAGTCCAGGTCGTGCATTCAACAAAGGTTGAAGAGCCTTGACTACAATGCTCATGTTTGGTCTGAAATCAGCTTCATATTGCACGCATAATGCAGCAACAGCAGCCATCTGTAATTAACCAAGCGTCATATTGTTAAACATCTATTTTCTTTATGTTTTAATTATGTAAATACTTCATCTCTAAGGGCAGTCATCCTGGGTGCTTATGGTTCCTAAAAGAGGTTGTGTTACACAGAACAATGTGAGCTTATCGCATACCCCACAGGAAAATATATATTATGCTTGCAGACTACTATTCTTCTCATTTCTTCCTCTCATGCAACGAAACCTGTTAATGGTTCTTACTGAAGCTGAGAGCATAAATTACTCAGAGAATGCCATTGCTTCCAATTGCTCAGCTTATTGACTTATATAACAGCTATTTTCCCCCAAGGAAATGACATAAAACAAAGATTTACATTTTGGCCTCTTGCATAAAATCTAAGCCTAAAGAAAATGTAAGAAAAATTCTAAAATTATCTCTTGTAAGCTACTTCTGCTCAGTTTGCAAATTCATGAGCATAAATAATTATAAGGTCAGATTCTGCTTTAACACACTTTCATAAAAAACCCTCACCATCCCAGCAAGGAAAAGGCATAACCATAATCACATAAAAATAGGAAGGAAAGTACACTAAAAACGTAGTAAACACCTTAGCAACAGCTTTGGGCGGGTAATCTCCTCCTAGTCTTGCATCAACACATTGCCTAACTTTATCCTCGCTGAGTTTTGGTGTAGCCTGAAACAAATATCAATTGCTGTAATCAGCTAGCTTGCTTCTATTCTAGTAGTTCCTGACAAGAGGACAATAGATGACAATGAAAAGGTTAGGATTTTTTTTAGGGTAATGGGGGGGAGGTGAGCAGAAATGAATATATACCCAGGTAACCAGACTCTGCTGTCCACGCGGAAGTGTATGATCAACAGGCTTTCTTCCTGTCAGAAGTTCCAAAAGGACAACACCGAAACTGTATACGTCACTCTTAGCATTCAATTGTCCAGTCATTGCATATCTGCATCCACAAGTTTAAGCAGATAATTGTACAGGAATCAAGTCTGATTACCAGTTCAAGTTGATATAGAAACAAAGTTTGGAACTAGCAATTCTTTTCTAGTTATCCATGGCAGAAAGCAAATTTTCCATTTCATGTAACGTGAAAAATTTTATATGTATATCTTACTCTGGTGCATGATAGCCAAAGGTTCCAAGGACACGAGTAGAATGAAGACGTGCAGCCATATCAGGAGCCTGATTTGACAAATCAAAATCTGCTATTTTCGCAACATCATCATCAAAGATTAGAACATTACTTGACTTGATGTCCCGATGGATAATGTGGGGATCAGCTTTCTCGTGCAAGTACTCAAGCCCTTTTGCAGCCCCTACAGCAATTTTTACTCTTTGTGGCCATGACAGAACTGGACCAGGCTGTGCTCCTTTAACACCTTTCCTGCCTGCATGTAAAAAACATTAATTCTATTTTATTTTATTTTTTTAACAAAATATAGAAACTAATATACTTGTGACATTGTACATGCCTGTTATGGCATCAAAAAGAAATTAAATTGTCAAAAGCCAATAATTTTTTCACTTCCTTTGGTATAGGAAAATAAAAATCAATGTCAATTGTCAAGAGCACAAGGTAGGTGGACACATGCTTTGTCCACACTTAAAAGTTCATAGAACTTTCATATAAAGGGGCATATTAGAGATTAATATTAAATTATTCATAGGCTTTTACTCAACAACTTAAATTTTAAAGTTGATATATTCTTTAATATGGTATTAAAGCCTTTATGACAAAATGGTCAAGAGTTCGATCCTTGTCATCCCCCATTTTTCTAATTGAAATTGAGTTTCAACATAAGATATAGTCAACTTTTGCTTTGTCCATATTTCAAACCCAATGAGCTTTCATGTGATAAGGCATCTTCAAGATTATAATAAAATTATTTATGCGCTTTCACTTCACAGCTTACACTTGAGTTGAAATGGTCCTTCACATAGCATCAAAACTTCCATGATTAAGTAGTCAAGAGTTTAATCCTTGCTGCCTCCCATTCTCCTGAATAAAACTAAGTTTTAATGCAAGAGACGATAGGCCTTTGGGCTTTTCTGTGAGGGAGCTTGTTAGAAATGTTAATAAACTGGTATGTATTTTCGTTGAAGTTTTTGAGTTAAATTGGTTCTTTACATGGTATTGTAGCCTCTATAACCAAGTGCTTAGAAGATCAATCTTTTCTACCTTCATTCTTCCAATTAAAATTAATTTTCAGCACAAGGTATGGTAAACCTATGCTTTATTCACACTTTAAGCCTAATGACTTTCGTGTGAGAGCTATAAAGCCTCCACTTAACAGTCTAAGCTTTTGAATTTAAATAGACTTTGACAAATAGGTCACTAGTTTCCTAATTCGAACAATTGAAATAGAAAATCATATACCATGTAAGAAATCATGAAGAGACCCATTAGATGCAAACTCATAAGCAAGAACTCGGGAATTTCCATCAACACAATAACCAACCAACTGAAGGAAATTTTCATGCTTCAGCCTTGATACCAATGAAACCTGAAAGTTAAAAAGGTAAGTGACTCATGAGATTTGAACTACATCAATGACCTGAAAAAATTTAGTAACCCTAGGTTGTCAAATATGCCTGGGCTAAAAATTCCTCATCAGGTTGTTTACTGGCATCTAACTTCTTGATTGCCGCAGCTTGCCCACTTTTAAGAACACCATAATATACTCTTCCATACGATCCCTCTCCAATCAGAGCATTTGTCCCAAAGTTATCTGTAAGTTCTTTCAGTTCTTCCACTGATATAGCAGGAACTTCAATGGGCTGGTTTTTAACAGACTGAGTACCCAGCTTTGGAGTTTCTGAAGAATGATAATTCCCCTCATTTACTGCATGATAATTTTATAGCAATAATTTCATTAAATTCAATTAAAATAATATAACGTCAAACAAGTTCAAATAATGAAGTATTACAATTCGGTATCTAAATCCCATGAACTAATTCGACCCAATTGAGATGGAAATATAACTTAAAGATGCCTGTTTTCTCTAGACTATAAATATTATCCTTCATGCACTCCTCTAGGTAATGAGAGCCCTATTACCGGCTGAATTTTTGGTCACATATGGTCCTCCACTTTCGGCAGCTTTGTGGGGGTCATCCTCTTCGCAACAGCTGAAACAACTCATGATTCCTTTCCCTGATGATAAATCATAAGTACATCAGTTCTTAGCAATAAAATGAGAATTTTAAGTTTGATTATGAAGTATAAACTAAAAAAAAAAAAAAGTACTTCCATCGAGAGTATCATTGCTATGGAAAATTCAAAAGAAGATAGATTGTGACGATAAATGCAAATTTCAACAATTCCAGATTAAAAACGAAAAACAAAACAAAAGGAGATAACGAGTTTGTGTGTGTCAATTATCCGATTACATTGACTAGTATATTAATTCATCATAGATCGAAAGTAGATCAATGTGGTTAGGCTAACTGAAAGTAGATCGAATAAAAATTACGCCAATTGGAGAAGCCGAAATCAATTTTTGCTCGAAAACACTCATATATATGAACTTATGCGAAACTGAAAAAAAGGGAGGAAAGAAAAAACTGACGTTGAAGAGCGTAACAAATCGAAAGAAACCTGATTTCAAATAACAATATGCTGTAGTTGAGAAGTCCGGGAGCCACGAACAAATTGGCGTGCAGGTTTAGATGAACTACTAGCAGCTCTGAAAGATACGCAGGACAAACAGAGAGCGGTGCGTAGGATAAAGACTTGCTTTGAGTTTAAATTGATTGTAGTAACTGTAGTCATACAGGGATTTTCGTCCAATAATCATATGTAATATCCCGTAATTATCTCCTTAATTTAATAATTGAACCCCTTTGAAGCGCTTCGCCGACCTGGCTGCCTACCCTTGACTCGAGACGCTGAAATTCGGACACTCGCCCTTTTCGCGAGTTATTTTTATGGTCTGCTATGTAAATATCTTTCTGGGGGAAGCCACAATGGTATTGCGGAGCTGTTAATATTTAATTGGATCATTTAACCGACTCGTCGATGAGTTAAATTTGCCTATTCTTCAAATATATATTTTTTAATAAGATCATTTTTTAATCCATTCATTATACCGGCCGGTAAGATGATTGTAATCATTTGAACTCCATATAAATATTTGTATGATTACATAATCTGGTAAATATAACATTAATTATAATTATGTGTATGTTGTGCCACTTACTCTAGAGTTTGAGTTAAGAAGGTAGAATTAATTTGTTTCGCCTCACTTGTTAGAGCCCGTTCGGTAGGCAGGAAACGCGGAGGGAAAGTGGGGAGGAAAAGGAAAGTTAGAAAAAATTGTATTTATATCTTTATAATAATTATTTAATATTTTTTTATAATAATTATTTAATTATTAAAAATAAAAATATTATAAATATTTCTTATCAACAAAATTAATTTTTTTCTTTTTTTTTTTCTTTCTATCATTATCTTTTTGTGTACCAAATGATTCTTCAGTGTTGTTGCATCATCTAAAAACATTCATTTGAAGACCTAGGGATCGAATCGTCACTTAAATTTTGAAACGCCCATCGCTCATCCTTCTCTATTAGATCCATTGTCATCATCAGGAATTATAGTATGCCACGTTAGAAATTAATTTGTGCCTAACTAGAGTGATATGACCTGTAGGTGCACGAGGGTTTCAATAAAAAACTCCATACTTGTAATTTTGGTGGTGCTATTTGGTTCAGTATGTTGTTGATTATTTGTATAGATGTTAATCTGGCTTCAGGATGTTTAACAATGGTTGCAGACTTGATTCGCTCAGTCGAAGGCCTCTTTCCTAAGAGCAGAGGAATACACACATCTATTTCTGGTTACTTTATATGTTAAATCAAAATTTAAGAAACATACTTTTATGTTTAATCAACCTTCTCCATCATCGGCGACTAACATCAATGCTTGCTAGCGCAATACAATTTGGCTTGGAGAGATCAGCTTATTAAATCCCAGAGCTAATAAGCTTCGATCAACTGGTTTGATACTGAAAGGCAATCTTACCTGTAAAGGGTGGACCATTTTAATATGCAAAATATCTAAAAAGCGGGGACCTCGAATGAGAAAAACTTTGATCACAGTACAATTTCACCATGATAACGTTTAACAATGGTGTTGGATGTCCTTTGTGGACATGACTGGAGACAGATGGACAATTGGGGCGGCTGATCAGGCTATTCACTTTTTGCTTAAACAGGATATAATTACTAACCTTACTTCTCTTGAATCATTGGTTTCTGTCTTGACGGACTACTTTTTTGCTTTTTTTTGGTTTTCCTGAACTTTACGGACTTTGAGTATTAGTTTCTTCTGCAAAATCTAAATGGCGGGAGGATGGTCTAGATGCAAAAGCGAGACGTATCTGATATGATGAAACGATTTTTTAATACTACGGTGCTTTTGCTTGATTCACCTCAACGAGAAAACATGATCCGCCACTTCCAGCGAATAGCGCAATTTTTTTATTCGTTTTCTTATTATGTTGAACTAGAGCACTCAATGTTCATCTTTTTTTCTTGAAGAAGAAAAAAAGAGGCTCCATATATAGGGTACTTCTATATATATTGTATCAAATATGCCATCTTACCAATGTTTCATTTAGTTTTCTTTGGTCGGTTTGTAGGCAAGCGCCACCCAACTGACATATTTTTTCTCATATAATTTTATTAAATTATATCAGACATTTCATTTTTCTTTCTTATGCATAAGATGAACATCAAAGTGAATATATTACTTTTCTCACCCAAAAAAAAAAAATGTCGTTGCATATTACAAATTATTGAGAAGCACATTTATTGAAGAAGTAACGATGAATCTCGCGGATTCTCAACCCAGAATTTAGGCGGAGAAGTTGAATAAATTAGCTCTGTTTTGTATAAGTATTATTATTTTATTTAAAACAATTGTGTTAATTAATGAAGATAATAAAATTCATTAATTAACTAATTAAGACTAAATCATTGTTTAAAATATATTTGTTATTTTAACTTTTAAAATCTTTTATTTTTTATTTATTTTCATAAAAAATAGTTTCAATCATGATTTTATTTTATTTTTTAATTCTTTATGATTTAGAGTTTATGATTTAAGTTTTAAAATTTAGAAGTTAAAAAATAAAATAAAATATTAATTAAAAATATTTTTATGAAATAAATAAAAACATTTTTATAAATTAAAATGACAAATATATTTTAAAGGATTATTTGGTCGTCGTAAATAAATTTTATTGTCTTCATTAGTTAGCACAATTATTTTGAATAAAACAATATTATGTATAAAAAAATATATAAGACTTATTTATTACTCTTTAATCAATATTTTTATGGCATTGGTTAAAAAAAAAAGTATTTAAGTGAAGGGAGAAAAAAAGTCTCTTAAGGTAGAGACTATAGACAAAGCGATATTTGAAACTACTGCTTTCATGCTCTTATAGAAAATTTTGTAAATATGCTGAAATCAATTAGGCCAAGCTCCTTCAAACTCGAATTATATCCTTGCTTGCTAGCGAGACAAGGTCTATCTTACTAGTTACCACGTAAATTGCGATGCCCTCTACATAAATGTATCTTTTTTCGTTAGGGCCTTTTTTTTTTTTTTTATTGTCGATAGTTAGGGATGGGATATTATTTTGCATTATCGTTTCCGTTATTTTTTACTGAAGGGAGTCTGCACTACTCGATATTTAATTTATTATTATTTGAAATATTTTTAATTTATATACCGAGCAATAATAAATCAAACGAAACCTTAGTGCGTCGTCATCAATTGAGACTGGCGCACAAAATTTATTTTTAGTGTATGTGTCTCGATCGACGCACATGCAGATTTTTTGTTGTTGTTTAATATAAGCATGTGTCACACTCAAATGAGCTTAGGTACACTATTTATTTTAAGGAAAAAAATTAAATGCAACTTGTGTCGCCAATCTACCATGACAGCCCAAGTTGTCCCACACCTCATCCTCCTTAATCATATAGTATAACGAACAATTTAAAACAAATATTATAAAATATAAAAATATTTAATTATAATATAATCTCATCAATTTTAATTCATACATTTTTTCTGTTTAGTTTAGTATTTGTAAAAATACATTTTATTTGAGTAAAATAAATAAAAAATTAATTAATATAAAAAAATGTATAAATTTTCTTTCATTCTTCTCCTTTCTAATCAAAATTTATATCTAAAATAATATAATTTTACAATTTGTGTCTAAAATGACTTTAAATATTATTAATTATAAAATATAATTTTTGAATTCATAAGAATGTGATTTTGTAAGATTCCGTGTACTTTTATTATTAAATAACATCCAAGGTTATTTTAGATACAAATTGTAAAGTTTATTATTTTCAACACAATTTTTTATTGGAAAGAAAACTTCGATTTTTTTCAGATTAAAAAATATATAATTTATCTATTATATTCAATTTAAATATTTTGAAAAATATTAAATTAAGCAAACCAATGACATTATATTATAATTTATAATATATATTTTTGATCGTTTGTAATTTTGTTGTGATAGTTATCAATTTTGTAGGCGTAGACTTTTTAATTATTGTGTGTTGTCAACTGGACACGTACACAATGAAAAATAATTTTTGCGCATGATAGTTTGATCGTCAATACATGACAGGGGGGGGGGGGGAACTGCACCAATAAAATTAGAATCTATCAGTACATGTAAAAAATATTTTAGACAATAAAAAATATATATCTGAAAAAAAAAATGCATAACTCTCTATCAGAGATTCATAATGCAGGATATAAAAGCAAGTTCCAGATTATCATAGTAGACATACAATTGACTTATTGTTATTAGCGGCGTGCCGCAATAAGAGTTTATTATAAGTTGGTGGTTTTATGGTTGCATCATTTGACTTAATTGCCCTTGAACTTCTTTCACAAGAAAGAAGCTCTGTTTGGTTCAATACAAATAAGAAACACGGTTCTCTCTGTATTATTAGAAACAAATATAGGATATTACCTTTAGCAACATACTTAGTTGAAAGTTTTTAACGCGGATCCTCTGTAGATCACATTGATCTGTAGGGACTAGGGACAATAGATACGGTAATGGACAGTGAGGAACTTAAATTACTGAAAATATATATATATATATATACACAAATACATATGTATTATGAAACACACCATTTTCAGTTGGCATGGTCTGTTGCTCCTGCAAATCAGCGTGACCTACGAGGGATTCGTACTGGAAAATTTTGCACAAGGATCAATCATAACTGATATGAGGTGAAAATTTTTTCTGCTTTCTTCCTAAAAAGATTTTGTTTTATGCCAAAAAAAAATTATGTATTTGACGTTGATGATGAAAAGTAAACTTAATTATAACTTAGAAAACTCGCTTAGCCCAATAAGTTTAATTTAAAAAAAAAAGATATGGGTTAAGAAAAATTCAATAAAAAATGAATTTGTTGAAAACAAAAATATATATATATTCATTTTTATAAGATCTAAATATAAAACAAGCTGAGCCTAAACATTTTTAAAACTCAAGTTATATTATAATTAAAACTTTATTTTTTATATATTGTTTTATATTGAAAATTAACTTAATTACGAAACTTATTTACTTATTATGAAAAATTATATGATTTCCTCTTAAAACCAACAAATATTTTATAATTAAATTTGTTTTAACCGAAATACTCCTTTCTAAACCCCGAGTATAAAATATTAATAGGAGTTTAAGGTTCTAAATGCATTTGAAGTTCCTTTATGTGGGTTACATATGTAGTTTTAAATTCTACTTGTAAATATCACATGAAAAGAGAAATACGGAAGATCTATATTCGAATTACTTGTGATGTAATGATTCTCATTTTACTTTTCGTATAATTCAACTCACTAATTATTAAATAAAAATTTTAAACTGCATTTAAGTTCAATCTTTTCTAAAAAGTAGATCTCTCTGCAATATTGTCCAAACTCTAGTTCTGGAATATCATTATGATGGTAGAACTTGTTATAGTAGATGTTCAATGTCCGTTCCTTTTTTTCCTTTCTTCAAACTGGTTTTTCACTGTACCTTTTGATTTAGAAAACGAGAAGTATCTATGCTCATGCCTCATTCCTGCATTTGTACCAAACATTTTCATAAATAATATAAATTTGAAGCAAAGCCACAGGGTATGGTTGAAAAAAAAAAAAACCCAGCCTAATATCTATGCAAATTTTTTATTGGCTTAGCCCGTTTTTTAAGGTATAACTCGCGACCATGTTTAATAAAAAGTAATCTTAACATAGAGGTGGAAAGCGATATCTAATTTATTAGTAATTATCTGAGCAGTACAACTTTATAAATTTAACTCAATATAAATTAAAATAAATTAATGGTTTAAATTTTAAAAGATTAATTTTATTTTAATTTGAATCTTCAAATATAAAGTCTTTCAATTTAATTATTAAAAAAGTACTCTCTTTTTAAGTTGGATATCCAAAAATAAAAGCTTTTCAATTTAGTCCTAAAAACATTTTTCCCAATAAAAAGAGTTATCTCCTTATGCAAACATATAATTGATATGGGTTTGCCTGGGTATCTTTAACCCGTAAAATGATATCGTTTTCACATCAAAGTTTATATCGTTTTCATATCAAAGTTAGATTTTGGTATGTTAGAGGGCTACAAATATTTTTTAGGCAGACAATTTTGATTGGGAAAAATGTTTGAAGAACAAAATTGAAGGATTTTATCTCTGAAGAATGATCAACTTGTAAATGAAGTAATTTTTTACAAATTAAATTAAGAGCTTTTTTCATACGATGACCAAATTTAAAGGAGAATATTTTTTCAATGACTAAATCATTAACTAACTCCATAAATTATTATGAGTAAATTACAATAACATCCATTGAAAATTAGCAAAATTATACTTGATATTTTTTGTTTAAAAAATTATATCTGGCTCCCCTCAAATTCATATTTAGTCAATGAAATTAACTTTTTTTTTGCATAATATGTGTTTATTCCAAAATAATAATAATAATTTTGATTTTCATATTAAAAATAAAATTAGTCTCATATTAGAGTTATAGAGTATAACAGCAATATAACTATTTTTATTATCATATTAACAATAAAATTAAAATATCATATCAATCTGAAAGTTGACTTCTTTGACATAAAGTAATTAGGAGAGATATTTCTATAACATATATCAAAATGTTAAGGGAGTTTAGTGTAATTTTTAAAACAAAAAGGCACATGATATAACTTAATCAAGTTTCAAAAGAAGTTATTATAGTTTACTCAATTATTATGTATTTGAATAATAATTTGTTTAGTATAGCATCCATATGTATCAAAACTTGGATTTAAGAATTTTTTGTATTGATAAATCATACTTAATAAATTGTTTGAATAATGTTTTTATATTGGTTTAAATATACTTTTGGTCCTTTTAGTTTTATAAAACTTTAAATTTGATTCTTTAGTTTAAAAATAAACAATGCTATCTTCATATTTTTTTTAAATGGCCCAATTTTACTCATCTATTTTATAATTTATGCAAAATTTAATACCAAACTTAACCATTTATTGATTTTTAACATTATTTATTTATCAGATATTGTTAAGTCACACTTAGATTAGATATTAAAGTCAACATATTATTAAATTTTTGATAGATTGTAAGATAAAAGGATAAAATTATATATATATTTTAAAATGCAATGCTATATTATCTCTTTTTAAATTAAGAGGACTACATTAATTTTTTTATAAAATTAAGGAGACTCAAAATATGTTTTAATTTTATTATTAGAAAACAATGACTCCTACTATGGAAGACTAATTGACTAAGATATTTCCACCATATGAACAATTTTTTGGGCAGTGAAATCTAAATTTAATATAGGTTAATCGATGAGATGTTGGTTAAAGCAGTGAATTTAATGTTAGGGTTATGGGTATTTAAAAGTTATATTTGATTTAATTTGATTTAGTTTTGGACTAAAATCAAGATAAACTAAATAATAACTAAAATCAAAATGAATTAAATAAGTCGATTTTGCAAAATAAAAAAATTTATTTATTTGGATTGTAATTAGTTTGGATTAATTTTAATTTAGTTTCATATTGTATGATTTGATTTGATTTAATTAGTCTTAATTTTTTTAAGTGATTTGTTTTTTTTTGTTTTTCAAATATATATATATATATGCATAGGTATATACATGCATGCTTTTACACTCTCAACCAAATGTAAAATATTTAACTAATAATATACCTATGAAACTTAAACTTAATTATTTAATAATTAATTTATATGAATTTTAAATTATGATTAAAAAAGTAAATCCGTCATAAATTAATAATCATATATTTATTCCTCACTACGCCTTGAGTTATTTGCACAATTCATTAAAATAGGCAACATGCAGTCATATATTATATTGTGAAAATTAATAACTTTTATATTCGAAATCAAATTAAACTACAAACTAAATTGATTAAATCAGTTTTAATATTTAAAAAATTGAATCGAACCTTATTCTTTTCATTTTTAATCAATTTAATTTGATTCAGTTGATTTAGTTGGTTTTGGAACATCCAATTAACGTTACACATGATGGCGATGCATCGGGCATGTGCTGGCCGCCGGGGGAACTATTACGGACAAGCCGAAAAATGTGACGTTTACTTAACGAAACACGGAGGACAGGAGAGTCCAATGACCCATGTACAGTAGGATTAACACAGAAGTGAGGGGGGAAGCGAGGCCGAGGCATCTTTATTTATTTATTTTTTAATTTTTCTTTCCCTAACGTAAGGGCGAGAGACACGCAGGGTATGCAAGTGGTCCCACCACTTTGGGGTGGGCGGACTATTCCCACTTCCCACTACCACCTTCCTACAAATTAAGCTTTTTTTTTTTTTGGGTGTACCAAATATCATACCACACCGTTCTCACAAAAGAAATCCCAATCAGATTCACATCACCGTCATCATCACGACCGTTTCCGTCTTCCGAACCTATCCTCCCATTTCTGCCTCGTACTGTGCGCACTTTCCGACACTAAATCGCCGCTGTCTATTCGCCGTCGATCTTCCTTGCTTCCAACAGCAATCATCTGACTATTGCTGGCTGACTACCATGTTTACCTTCATTTTTTCAGGTTGTTGTTAAATTTGAATTTCCCACTTCTTTTCTTTTAAAATTTTATTAGATGGGACTTCTCAGTACTTCAGCTCAGCTTGATGTTTGTAGTTGACTTTGGAGGGGTTGGTGTTTACTTGGTGCTTGTTGGCTATGTGGGTTGCCCTTAATGGGAATCATGGTTGTGTGGGTGTGCTGTTTCTGGACTTCTGGGGAAGAAGTGAGGCTGATTTAATCTAAGTCTATGCTGCTAATTTGATACTGCATCTTAATTTCGCAGTCTGTGTTGTTATCGCATTAAGTTTGTGAGTTCGTTGATAGATTGGGACATTTGGTTGCGATTATGGAAGCTAGATTTGGCCCAGAAGCTTTCCATTTGTATGGTGCTGGTTCCTCGGATTTGCGGGCCTTGGGAAAGAGGTCCATTGAATGGGATTTGAACGATTGGAAATGGGATGGTGATCTTTTTGTAGCTAGCCCGCTGGCCCCAGTGCCAGAAGATGGCGTAGGCCGACAATTTTTCCCTGTTGGGTCTGGGATCGCCATGGCCGGAGGGTCCTCTAACAGTTCTTCCTCATGCTCCGATGAAGTAAGTCTAGGAATTGACAAGCGGAAGAAGGAAGGAGAAAGGAAAAGGAGGGTTATTGTGGTAGAGGATGACAGTTTGAATGGGGAAGCAGGTAGCCTTAGCTTAAGGCTCGGTGGACATGATTCTCCAATTGCTGATAGGGAGATAGCACGTTGGGAAGGTATGAATGGAAAGAAAACCAGATTAGCTGGAGGTACTTCGAATCGGGCTGTCTGTCAGGTGGAGGACTGTGGTGCAGATCTGAGCAGTGGTAAGGATTATCACAGACGTCATAAAGTTTGTGAGATGCACTCAAAGGCCAGTAGGGCACTTGTGGGGAATGTAATGCAGCGGTTCTGTCAGCAATGTAGTCGGTAAGTTCCACTCCGGGTTGCTTTAAAATTTTAATTGTAGTTAATCAGTTTGATATTTATTTTATTTATGTAGAAAGTAAAGGGGAATGGGTGAAGTATCAAATCACAATACTATAATACATAGCTCAAGAATTATATCTGAATGCTGCTGAAAATCATTATAGATGTTTTAGCTATGCCTGCCCACAATTTCAGGCTCCCGTAACATTTTGGAGGGTTTGTTTCCTTTAAAGAATCTATTTGTTGTTGAAGTTTGAATACTTCCTTTATGCAAGCATTTAAAGCAGAAATAACTGTTCTACATTCTTTTACTCCATTGGTAGGTTTCACATCCTTCAGGAGTTTGATGAAGGAAAAAGAAGCTGTCGAAGACGCTTGGCAGGCCATAATAAAAGAAGGAGGAAAACAAATAATGATGCTATTCCTAATGGAAGTCCAATAAATGATGATCAGACTAGTAGTTATCTGTTGATTAGTTTATTGAACATACTTTCAAATATTCATTGTAAGTATTTCTTTAATTTTTATCTTTATAACTAGTGGAGTTGATTTATGTTCAAATCTGCTTGGGGCTTTTATTTGGTATGATTGGTGGTTACTTGTCTTGTTTGAAATGATGATGGTATGATTATGGTTTAAACTATTTATCGTTATAAATGTCATATAAGTTGATAGCTGTAGGAAGGTAGTTTGGTCATTTGCTAGTATGGTTTGAGAAAGCCGTACTTCGTCTTGGCAAAGACAAATGGGGCGAGGCATGTTCTGGAATTTTACATGAATTATTTCTAACTAGGACGAAATGTTGCTTCAGAAGAACAATGCTAGAGGAAATTTATGACTCAGGTTTCTTTAACAATTGTCATGATGAAGAATTTATTTAAGGTTGTTTATTTTATATATATGGAAGATAGTGGGTCGGATGGCAAACAGGATGAGCATGAGAAAGAGCAGATCATCCATAATTGCTGCAATCATGGAGAGTAAATGTTATGTGTATACAATTTTATATCAATTTTTATATAAGCACATGTGTTTGAATATATTTGTGTTATTTAACCCTAGTTAGTAGTTAATAAGAATGCCTGTGATGACAATAGATCCATTTAAGGAAATGTATTTTAAACTCTTCTGATGAAAAAGCCAAATCAAGAGATTGGATGTCTGAAGAACTGTTATGGACTGTTTCAAACTTAAATTCTCTGATCCTTTTGCCTCTGCGTGGTGATATATAGTGCTTAGTTCAATTGATGCCTGATTTTGCTCAATCACGAGGCTTTTTTTTTTTACCTTTTCGTCCTTAACTCCTTATTAGTTACCTGATAATTTTAATGGCCAATTAACTTAGAACACTGCTATGCCTTAAGAGTGCAATGGGAAATCCTGGTGGTGAAGCTGCTTTGTCTTTGTGGCCATTCATTATTTGAATACATAAAAGTTTGATGCATGTGTACTTATTGTTGCCAATTATGCATAAGATATATGAAGGTCTTTGATGGAATCAATGCAATTAAATGAACTTGAGAAATCTTTCTTATTATGAGAATTTGCTAAAACTAACATGCATAATTTCCTCAAGTTGCCCTGAAAGGTTAGACACTATTTGAGGATGTAAGGCCTCGAATATTCATTGGGCTGTTATATTGAAATTTCAAAATATATAAGGTTCTATAAGTAATTTGTTTGTTCTGTCAGAAAACAAGCATCTTTTGGTATGCAATCAATTGTTAGATGAGAAAATTGAAAAATAATTCACTTATGTGCATGTGTCAGTGTCAGTCTTGTGTCAGATTATGAGCTCACACTGTGAGCACTAAAGCACTTACTAATTGAAGCATATGTTGAGAATGAAACTTGGGGCCTTCAGTATGAACAGTGTCAAATAAAATTGCCTTACTGATAATGTTTTAATATCTGATATTCTATTTGGTATTTATGCTGTGTCTAAGTTTTTGGGGGATAGATAATGACATCTTTCATGGACAGCTAACAGGTCAAATCAGACCACAGATCAGGATCTGCTGTCTCATCTTCTAAGGAGCCTAGCTAGTCAAAATGGTGAACATGGGGGTAAAAGCTTGTCTAACCTTTTGCGGGAACCGGAGAATTTGTTGAAGGAAGGGAGTTCTCCTGGGAAGTCAGATATGGTTTCTGCTTTATTCTCAAATGGTTCTCAAGGCTCTCCAACTGTTATAAAACAACCACAAACAATATCTACAACTGAGATTCAACATCAAGAGATGCATGATGCTAGGTCTGCTGATCAACAAACCACATCCTCTACTAAACCTAGCATTTCAAACAGTCCTCCAGCTTACTCAGAAGCCAGAGATAGGAGTGTTGGACAGGTCAAGATGAATAATTTTGATTTGAATGACATATATATTGACTCAGATGATGGCATAGAAGATATTGAAAGATTGCCTGTCTTTGGAAACCTTGGGGCTAGTTCTCTTGATTACCAGTGGGCGCAACAAGACTCTCATCAGTCAAGTCCACCTCAGACAAGTGGAAATTCAGATTCTGCATCTGCCCAGTCCCCTTCTAGTTCAAGTGGAGAAGCTCAGGTAGGTGTTTGTCGCAGAATGTGCAGATTGGCTATTTTACTTGTGCTTATTTATTACATTTGCATGCATGTTGTCCCCATGATTATGATCATATGACTTTCTATACAAGTTGAGGATGTTTTGCAGAAATCAGCATATAATTTCTGTCATGTGGTATGGGAATATTTACTTATTAAACTTTTTTGTTGCTGGCTTAAAATGCCATGTGAGTGTGGTGATATGCCAGTTAGCAATGAACTAATTCATTCAGTCATTCTCAGCAAGAAGTAACACAAATCAAACACACTTATTTCGCTGAATTGAGTGATTTCCGAGGATTATCAGATGAAAAGCGGTAAAAATAAAATAAAAAATCCTCAAGGAAGGAACATTAGAAATGAGCATTTAATTGACCTACTTTTCACTTCATAACTCTTCAAAATGTCCATGGCAATGCTACTTCATGACTATACTTTTCTTAGTTTCTATTGTACAAGTTGTGGTTTGAATAGCATGTCTACATATGCCTTTGTTTGATATGAAAACATTCACTTTGTATAATGTGTGGAGCCCCTGTAATTATGTCATAAAGGATCATGTTGTAAATTTCTTAGGTGTCAAATGTGATGCTGCTTGATTAGCTTCCAGAATCTTTAGTCTTGCAATTTCCTACTTCATGCCTTCACGTAATATATGAAGTTGCATTATTCTTTTGTTTAGTTCAACTCTTTTGTCCCCCTATCTTTGGATCAATAACAAACATGATAATAAATAAAAAGTTGGTAATTAATTTATGTCAAATATGTAAAATTATGAAGTAGCTGTCTCCTAAGAACCTAACAATCAAGTTGTTTGTTTCCGTCATTTCAGAGCCGCACAGATCGAATTATTTTTAAACTCTTTGGTAAGGAACCAAATGATTTTCCTCTTGTACTTAGAGCACAGGTACTTAAGGTTCCAAAGCAACCAAGTTTTAGTTCTTTCCGTTTCTTTCCTTTAAATTTTAATCATGCTAATTGTTTGGAATTCCAGATTCTTGACTGGTTATCCCACAGTCCTACTAACATTGAGAGCTACATACGGCCTGGATGTATTGTTTTGACTATTTATCTGCGTCAGCCTGAGGCTGTGTGGGAGGAAGTAAGCCTTGTAGTTCTAAAACTACTAGCATGTGTGTGTGGGTAGTTGTTTTTGTTATCAGGGGACACTTTTGACCTTACAAGACTTGGTTGCTTTCTTGCAGCTTTGCTATGATCTGACTTCGAGTTTGAATAGGCTTCTCAATGTCTCAGATAGTACTTTTTGGAGAACTGGATGGGTTTACACTAGGGTGCAACATCACATAGCCTTCATTTTCAATGGTCTCTTGCCAAGTTTCTGTTATTGTTGTTGTTAGGGGACATGATACCAGGAGTTGGAATTTTATCTCTGTTTTCTATTAAGTCTATCAACTATTATTTTGTCCAATCAAGTATATGAACTTTCTAAAAGTTAAAAATAAAGTCCGTTTTGTGACATGTTGTCAATGTCTTACACTTTTACCCACATCCAACTTTCTTCTCTGCCACCTATGCAACTTAAGTTGATGGACTCAATAGAGCATTGATGTCTTGCTGACAAACTGCTTATGTTGTCTATGTTATTCTCACAACTGTTGTTTTTATAATTTTCATGCTTTAATTACCATTGTATCATTCGGGAGTAATATTATTTCTTTCGGGAGTAATATTATTTCTTTATATGACAAGCTATCTTACTGCACTTTTCCCGCTGCAGGTCAGGTTGTCATAGATAAATCCTTACCTTTAAGCAGTAAAAATTATAGTAAGATTTTGAGTGTTAGTCCAATTGCTGTACCAGCATTCAAAAGAGCTCAATTTTCAGTCAAGGGTATTAATCTGATTCGCCCAGCCACTAGGTATAAATTTTTTTTTATCTGCAAAATGTAGATACTTTGTTTGAAGTTAAATACGAAATTTGAAGTGTCTTTACGAATATTTCTTTTAAGTTCACATGATTTTGTTCAAACATTTGTACTTTTGTTGGAATAGCACGTCATATGGCCTTGAACCTACTTTTTCAGGTTATTATGTGCTCTAGAGGGGAAATATATGGTCTGTGAAGATGCTCAGGAGCTAATGGAGCAGTGCTCCAAAGAGCTTGATGAGCTCCAGTGCGTCCAATTTTCATGTTCTGTCCCTGTGATGAATGGAAGAGGATTTATTGAGGTACTTTTTCTTTCATCTCTCAAATTTAAGGAAAACAAAAAGTAGGAAACATAGGCTAGTTGTCAATCAGTCAAGGAGATAAGCAAATTCCTCTCTTACGTTAGTTTGTCTTTTATTGTTGGATTTTATGTTTTACTTTCAATTGCAGACATATTAGTCAATTTCAATAGAGTTTCAGTTATCAAAATCTAACAATAAATATAGCATTTAAATTCTTGACTCACACATTCTTATACCCTTATTAAAAGAAGAACAGACACTTGTTACATTCTGTTCAGTGTTTTATGCATATGTATAATAAACTAAATGCCATGTTTTATTTTGGGCAGAGAGAAATTGCCATCTCAGATTGGTGATCTGAACTGTATTCTTGATGCTACTGTCAATGGATGAAATTTTTGATAGTTTAGATTCTTATACTCAGCAAAAGAACAAAACTCTCACTGCATTGTGGGTAGTGATTTTAAGTATGAGCAAGGATATCCATTGCCTTCCTTGAGCTGGGAAGCGAGTCAGCATCATATATGTCTAATGTATTATTACGTATAGCTTCTAAAAATATATGAACTACTAAGTATAAAATCACGAATTTTAATAACTTCTAAATTCAAATTTGGTCCATTTTGATCTTTGCAGTATAAAATCACTAAATTTTATTACAATTTATTACAAAATGAAAAATCCAACCCAACAACAACAAAAATTGTTTCTAAGTGGTAGAGAAACTAGGTATTGTTTTTTTCATGCTTTTACTTGATCCTAATGCTATGGGCTGCTTCTCTCAGCCAAGCTTTGTGTTTTCTACTTTCTTTTTGAATTTGCTAGATTGAGGACCAGGGCTTGAGCAGCAGCTTTTTTCCTTTCCTAGTTACAGAGGAGGATGTTTGTTCAGAAATCTGTGCACTTGAGCCCCTACTAGAATCAAGCAAAGCTGATTCTGATATTGGAGGATCTGGAAAAATTATTGCCAAAAGTCAAGCCATGGATTTTATTCATGAAATGGGTTGGCTTCTCCACAGAAGCCAATTGAAATCTAGGCTGGTTCACCTAAATTCTAGTGCTGATCTTTTTCCATTAAAACGGTTCAAGTGGCTCATGGAGTACTCTCTGGACCATGATTGGTGTGCAGTGGTGAAGAAACTATTGAACCTACTACTTGATGGAACAGTGGATGTTGGAGATCACCATTCCCTGTATCTTGCACTTTCAGAGATGGGTCTCCTTCATAAAGCTGTAAGGAGAAATAGCAGGCAGTTGGTGGAGTTGCTTTTGAGATATGTCCCTGAGAATATTTCTAATAAACTAGGATCTGAAAACAAGGCACTAGTTGACGTTGGGAGCCAGAACTTGTTTAGACCTGATATTGTTGGTCCTGCAGGCTTGACACCACTGCACATTGCAGCTGGAAAAGATGGTTCCGAGGATGTATTGGATGCTTTAACTAATGATCCTTGCTTGGTAAAATTTCTGCCGTCTTAAATTACATCATTGTGAGAATCGTGTTATATATTAGGTGTGATATTTTCTGCTAGGGTTTATTTGAAATTTTGGGCCCTGATCTTTTCTTTTAATTCTTTTGCATATTGCATGCCATCATATTTTGAATACTGCTTTGAGAGTTGTGACTGTTATCAATATTTGAATTCTTCTCAACCTTGTCTAATTCTTTAACTAAATCATTTTCCAGTTCAAACGGGATTTGGTGCAATTAATTTGTGTTATTAAGAGACAATCAATGTGTTTTGCTGCCTGGCCTACTAAAGTACCTGTATTGCTGCTTGCATCTTGTCTGACCTTAGTTTTTGATCTGGTAATAGGTGCTGTTTAAATGACCTGTATGGTGAACCCAGTTTTCTCCCCTTCCCCCTTTTGGTAAAAGGGAATTAAAGATTGACAAAAAGTAGTGATTATTGCGGACACATTTATTTCAGCATCAAAATCGTTTTCCTTTTGTGTCAAGTTAGGAGATTATATTTTGGACATGATTAGATGGGGTTTCTAATTCAGGTGGGAATTGAAGTATGGAAGAGTGCCAGTGACAGCACAGGCTTTACACCTGAAGATTATGCGCGCTTACGTGGTCACTATGCGTACATTCACCTGGTGCAGAAGAAAATCAAAAAGAGACAAGCAGCAGCTCATGTGTTGGTAGATATCCCCGGCAATCTGACAGACTGCAGTACAAAACAGAAGCAAACCGAGTCATCCACTAGCTTTGAGATCAGAAAGGCTGAAGGAAGCCGTGTGCAAGGGCACTGCAAACTTTGCGATCATAAATTGTCTTGTAGAACTGCAGTTGGAAGGTCTTTGGTATACAAACCTGCCATGCTCTCAATGGTGGCCATAGCAGCAGTCTGTGTCTGCGTGGCCCTTCTGTTTAAAAGCTCACCTGAAGTTCTGTATGTATTCCAACCCTTCAGGTGGGAATCGTTGGATTTCGGAACAAGCTGAGGTTCATTAACTTGTAATTTTTACATGTAATGTATTAGGATGCGTTCAAAGACTGTATTGACTCTGATTTCCTGTAGGACTAATGCACTGTATTGGCTAAATCGTGCATTGTTATTTACATTCATGTTATGATCCATCGATGTACCTCCTCCAGCAATGTATGTCGATTTTCCGTTTCTTTTTAATCTCTATTTAATAGAATTCTTATTTCGACAGATTGTATTACCTGTATGGGAAACTACAGTCATCCGACTTTTGTTTCTAATTAAATAACGAGGTTTTTGAATGATGATGCCTGTGTAAAAATTGATTACGTCATGGCTTGTGATGTCAATGCTTCTCACGTGTTTAATGATGGCGTATAACAAGAGTAAATTGAGAGATTTCATTTTTTAAAAGATTAAATTGAAAAAAGAATTTTTTTTAAGGACCCAATTGAAAGTTTTTTTTTTTAAAAGATTAAATTGAGAAAAGACGATCCCTCAAATATAAAATTATTTAGGACGCCATTCTATCTTTGTTGGTAACAATTTCATAAATTGACAAATCCTCTTAGATCAATGAATAATATAGAAGGAACTATAATATAAATAAAGAAGATTAACGAAGTCCCCTAGACTTATCTCTTTACTGGATAGCTCTCTGTGCAAGCATGCACGGGGTTCAAGAAAAATGAGTCGGCTGTCTATGCAATTGTACAAATATTAAAAAAATATAAAAGAAAATGCAGATGGAAGGAAAAGAAATGAAGAGTGGGCAGCCTGAGATAAGTCAATGGCTTATGAAGAATGATTTGGAGAATATTTAATTCCATAGCGTGTGTGTGCATTAAGGACAAATAAGCAAAGCAAGAAGCTCTAGGGCAATAGTTAACACTCGCATGTTCAGTTAGTGTATCATCAACTTTAAGGGTGTCAATTGTCGAGGCAGGATTAAAGGGAATCTATTTTCCTTCTGTAAGACTGCAAGTTTTGAACCCCTGAACACCCGATAAAAACAACGTCATTGCAAGTTTCAAGGCAATAAATTGATCCCACAAAAAAAAAAGGTTTTACGTATTCGCATTCCTCGTGTCACAACTGGGGAATGACATTGCAATAGTTGGGCATAGACACAACCACTGAATTTCAGATTCAAATTATAGGCTGCTGGCTCATTGTATAGCCAATAAATTACATCTCGCAGGAAACTTCTCTAATTATGTGTACGTTAAATGATTCCCATATTTCAATGTTAAATGAAACATCAAATTGTGGGATTTTGATTTATCATTCATACTATTTGAGTATTCCTGCAAATTATTGGCTAACTTTTTGACAGAAACCTAGCTATACTGTTATGAAAGGTAGTGTTAGTCCGTCAGTCTAAACCAATTGTTGACACATCCATGAATAGAACTCTTGATTATTGGCCTGCCCTTAGAAATGGATGGGGGGCTGAGTTGCTCTTATGTTGGGTCCTTAAGCTTTATAGTCATCGACGGAAGAAATTCTTTCGAAATGAAAGCGTCTTCCTCTACATTGAGTTTCTAAATATCAACGCATATCCACCATGTTATATAATTGGAATCAAACGAAGCGCTTTAGTCATTAATATCTTTCATACTGGGGACATATCCTTTTTTTTTTTTCTTTGGTGACGAGACATATCTACTCTTTAAGAAGGGACTCTATTAATAGGTTTATGGATTATGACAGGAAGCGGAACAAAACGGCGCTTGGATCACCGTCCGAGTGGATCTTTCTGCATGGTGTACGGATGTAATTTGGTTCGTTTGTAGTAACGTAGTTATATAATAAGAGAGAATAACATAAAGGAAGATTTTTTTTTTAATACTCATGCCTTTTCTATTTTTATTTTTATTATATTACATACAGTAATTTATCTAATGAAAAGGATTTGATATCATAGTAATGCCTTTTAAGATTTTTTTAACAGTTTAAGATTTAATTGAGTATCTAAAAATATAATTAAGAAGTTAAAAATATAAATTATAAGAAAAAATCAGACTTTAAAAAGTTTTAACTAATAAAAATTTTAAGATGTAACTTTCTCTTATATTAAAATTCTTACAATATAATTTGTTCTCACGATTTTTATTTTTGTTCTGTTAATTATATTCTCTCCGATCTCATATAAGAGATTTTTTTGATATTTGATTTGGTCTTATATATAAAAAACGAACTACCATATTAATTACAATATTTCAATTATACTCTTTATTAAATAAGTCATTCAAATTATGAATAGTATTGGTCATTACTTTCAAGAAGGAAGTACACAGATTAAATAGGATTATTTTTGAAAAATAATTTTTATTTGATACAAAATTAAAAAGATTAATTACTTTTAACTACTTTTCTTAATACTCGTAAATTAGTTATTTATTTTTTATATATGAGACCAGAGGAAGTAATTTTTAATCATTTCTATTAAACTTAAAACTCTAAAAAAATACGCTTTAAAAGATATTACTGCATAAATGTACAGTAGGACCTTATTGCAGGGATCCAAACGCTGCAAAATGTAACGGCTAGTTTTTAGCTTTCTACTTCCAAAATTAAGATAACATTCAAACACCCCCCCCTTTTTTTCTCTCATTTTTAACCCACATCCTAATTTTGATCATTTTGAGCAGTCCTCTATGGGTACTCGCCCACTGATATAAAACCTGTTCAACGCTCCCACTCAGTTTGCTTAAAAGAATTTAAAAACAAATCGATTTTGCCAGATACTCCAAACTTAAAGCAAATTTACTGAGATTCTTGCAGTAAAGAGAGTTTTTTTTTTTTCACCATTTCCATTGCATCAATCGGGACAAAATTCTTATATGTATTCATTGAGCCAACACAGGTAACAATACAAAAAACAAGAATTAAATCGCGAGGGAGGAGAAAAAAGGAAAAAAGAACAGAAAAGCATATGAGGTACGGGATGGGCACATCAGCTATTGCATTAAACCTATGGATGGAGCAGTAGCCACAACAGAACACGCGAATTATTCATCCACAAACTAGTAAGACCATCACTGGAGGGTAGGCTTACTATTCGCAACTCTTCTTGAGGCTTTTCCCACTTGAGTGTTCACAATTTCCCAAGTAAAGTCTGGGTCTTCCCTTCCAAAGTGTCCATAAGCAGCCGTCTTGAGAAACCTACGGCCACCCCTCTTAAGGTCCAAGTTGATGGTGATCATTCCAGGTCTAAAGTCAAAATTTTCCTTCACAATTTGAAGAATCTCCCTCTCAGGAATCTTTCCAGTTCCGTAAGTGTCAATAAAAACTGACAATGGCTCAGGCACACCAATAGCATAAGAAACTTGAACAAGGCACCTGCGGGCAAGCCCATTTGCCACAACACTCTTTGCTGCCTGCCTGGCAACATAGGCACCACTCCTGTCAACCTTGGTAGGGTCCTTTCCAGAGAAAGCCCCACCACCATGGGCACCCCAGCCACCATAAGTATCAATGATAATCTTTCTTCCAGTGAGACCTGCATCTCCATGAGGTCCTCCAATGACAAAGCGGCCGGACGGGTTAAGGTGGAAGATAGTCTTGTCATCTAGGTACTTCTCAGGGATGACAGGCTTGATAACATGCTCTTTAAGATCAGCAGCAATTTGTTCATTAGTGACAGTCTCATCATGCTGGGTGGAAATGAGGACAGTGTGAACGCGGACTGGAACCATAGCACCATTGTCATTGTAGTACTCAACTGTTACTTGTGTCTTACCATCTGGTCTCAGCCAAGCGCATGTACCATTCTTCCTAACCTCAGTAAGGCGAGCTCCTAGCTTGGTTGCAAGGACATGGCTCAATGGCATATATTCAGGAGTTTCATCAGTGGCATACCCAAACATATGACCCTGGTCACCAGCACCAACCTCCTCCGGGCGCTTGGTAAAGTGGCCATGGACGCCCTGGGCAATATCAGGGCTCTGCTGCTCAATGTTGACCAAGACCTTGCATTTGTCAGCATCAAGACCCACCTCATCTGAGACAAATCCAATGCCACGGCATGTATCCCGGACAATCTTCTCGTAGTCTACGTTGGCCTTGGTTGTAATCTCTCCAAAGACCATGACCATGTTAGTCTTGGTGCACGTTTCACAGGCAACCTTGCTGTCAGGGTCCTGTTCAAGGCAGGCATCGAGCACTGCATCAGAAATCTGATCGCAAAGCTTGTCAGGGTGACCCTCGTTGACAGATTCAGAAGTGAATAGAAACGTCTCCATTACTCAAGCTACACAAACAAAAGCAAACAAAATATTAGGATTAACAAAGCACAAAAAACTTGAATACCAAAAGCATAAAAGTGCAAGGGCCTCGGGAAAAACAAATTTCCTCATCGCGAGTTAATAAAAGATAATTGAGATCCGAGATAATGATATAAAGGGATAAACCCACACATGCCAACTATAAATTTAGAGAAAATATTAAAATGAACGAGCTTTATGCTATCATAAAAGAAACAACAAAATGGCTAAAATAGTTTATCCTTGCTTTCTAAAAGTTCATCTCCCGACCAACGCAAGAAGAAAAAATGCAAAGATTTCTTGCGCACGGCACTAGTAGTACAGAATCTGCAACTTCAATTAAACATCAAACTAGGAAATACAGCTTGTCTCAAAATTATTGGTAGCAATTAAAAACTATCCTTCATCGCGAATGAAAAACTAACGAGTTCCATCTCTGCTTTCTAGTAGATATATGAATGAAATGAAAAAAAAAAAAATCCCAAAAAGACTGCTTGCTCTCTAGATGTAGTGAAGGGCAACAGGAGAAATGTGGATCCCATAGAAATGATGAAAATCAATTGACATAGTGCTACTGCTACGAAAGTTCAGAAAACAAGAAATGCAAATCCATCAGATCGGACATCCGTAGAATACATCAGAGCCGATATTAGAAACCAGAAAACCAAATCGGTGGAAAAAAAACAGTGTCAATGGATATTTTCCAGGAAGAGAGTCATATCAAATCGAACACACAAAAAGCCTGAATTCAGCACTAAATCAATCCAAAGGACAAGGAACATCAGATAATGGACAAGAAGGCATTCCATAATCACAAAAGACAGAAAGATAGAGCAAGGTGAACTTTAAACCAGCATGCAGCTATCCTGAAACAAACATGCAGATCTGTAACCATGATGGTCTAACATGGCAAAACGATAACCATTTATCCATGAAATGCCATAAACATCGGATACCGGGCCCAAAAGTAAAAAGGAAACCTCAAAAATGGCTGAGAGCGAGAGCATGAAGAGGACATGTAAGAGGAGAAAGCTAACCTGGAGCGAGTGAGGTACCGATAGATCTGGAACGAAGATTTGGTCTTACACTCGCTCGTACCACACCTTGACCAGAGTGGTAAAACTCCGGATGACTGGGGAAGAAACAAGGACGCTGTCTTTTATCCAGAGTCGCCCTATTTATACTAATTAAGGGCGCACATGACCGGGTACTGGAACGAGCGGTGGTGGATTCCTTTCAGAAAAGGCATGAGAGGTGCATGGCCGTTAGATTGGAGTGCCAAACGAAGGGGTGGGATTTGTCGGGGTTGGTGAGGGGAGAGATGTTGAGTATAACCGGAGAGTGGTGGTCGCTCACCAACCGTGACCGGTCGTCGCTCGCGTGCTGTTTATATAAGATTTAAATAAGGGAATTCAACACTGGCGCGTGGGCGGCACAACGCAATTGGGACGAAGAGAGCAAGCAGTGATAGCACAAACTTTTTGTTAATATCACTCTCCGACCATTTATGCACGAATTGGCCTTTCCGACAACACGCGCTCCACCTCTACCGCCACAAAATCTCAAGATGGTTTGTGAAGAATGGTACAAGTCAAAGTGAACATGAATTTCAATTTGTGTTAAGGTAGATAAATTCGATTAAACAGATACTTTGACTGCAAGGTGGCGAAGCTTTCGTGTTTTGAAAGTGTTGTGATAACCACGCACAAAAAAAAAAAAGGAGGGGTGGGGGGGGGGGGGCAAGAATTGACCAAAGGGCCAGAATGCAAAATCTCTAACACAACATTGTTTGTTGTAATTGTGTTACTATCGAGTGCTTCTGCTTTTCTTTCTGAGCGATCGGAAATTGAAAAAAAAATGTGAGATAGAAGGAGAATAAAATTTTGGTTAAAATAAATGTTTTATTTTTTAATTTTGTTTCAGATTTTATTTTTGCTTTTTAAGTTCATCTTGTTTTAATTTAATTTCTTAATTTTACCTTATATTTTACTATTTATATGATATTTAAGTAATATATAAAGGTTGATATCCACTAAAATCTAAATAATGACATGAGAAAATGATATTTGAATTTGCGGGGAGACTTTGACCAAAATATTATTAAAAAATGTGATGGATAAATTATTTTTCTATTCCAACCTGCATATAAATATCATGGGGAAAAAAACTAGTTCTCCTTTAATTTGGTATTGCTAGTGTCAGAGGCCTAATTTCACTTATTAATACTACCACTATTATATCATTATATGAATTGAATAATCATCATCCATCACGTACATCAGCAGATAGGAATTGTGTAGTTGTTGTCGTAAGATAGGTTTTATGGTTTCGTTTGATTTCCAACATCGACTTTGACTCCTTTAACTAACTGATTGGTTTGAATGGATTTCTTTCTTGCTCTACGTAATAAATTGCTCTACTTAGATCAGATATATGCATGGAATTTTGAAAAATAATAATATTGAAAATCTATATCACTGAAAGTCCAATCAAATTGGTTGAAGATCTTACTAACATATACGTGAGATAACAAGAAAAATGTGCACTCGTTTTTTCCGTTTTATTTGATCTAATAATAGACCAAGTTGGCGAATAGTGACTCCACGTTATGCAAGGCTTTTGTAAGACGATGCGCATAATAGCGTATATTGAGTTGACAGGCGTATATCTTTGAAACACAAGCTAATTATGTCCTAGTTGAATTTGATTAATGTCTGAAAGAATTATATCCATATAACAAGAGATAACATAAAATATCTAACGTATGGAATGTCACTGGGAGCCATTCGAGTTTACACTATACAATGAATATATTGTTTTTATCAAAAAAGAAAAGAAAAGAAAGACAAATGAGCTTTATAATGACTTAATACAGTTAACCCAAAAAAAAACGTGTTAATTAAGTAGTGGTTGTTGAATGGTGTGATAACATAACAAAAGAGAGAAGAATCGTGGGATTGATAAGAGATTTACGTGGTTCATTAGAAAACGTATATTCCAAAAAAGGGGTAGAGCCAGACCTAACATTGAGCATGACGTTGAATAGAGAAATCATTTATACTTTATGATTATAGTTTAAAACATGGTGTATATGAAGATTGGTGGCTGGCCAACCAAGGCAATGCAGTAGCATTTTGGGGGAGTTTTTTAATACGATTTACCCAATCCATATATGTGGCCCAAACCAGCTGAAACTGCAGTCAAGCTACGGCATATGCAGTAATATTCATATTATTATTATTATTATTATTATTATTATTATTATATCTACATCTATCTTTTTTATGGTATAATTAATTTATATTTAAAAAATTACCAACTATATATTACTAGTAGTTAAATTATTGTCTTTTTATCGTATTATTGTTTTATAATACACAAACAATTTTTTATATTGAGAAAGATGTCAGCATTTGACGTGGCAACAACTAAGAGTAAAGGTGGAGTGGCAAATTTATAACATACCAATGGAATAATAATAATATAGGAATAGCAAAGCGGGCTGGCAAATAAGTGGAGGCAGTTGGGAATGGTTTGGAGATGAGATAATTGTGCTTCACATAATTTTTTTTAAAGAAAAAAAAAAGAGGAGAAAAAAGGAAAAAAGAAAAATCTGAAAAAAAAAAGAAAGAGAATACTAGCATTGTTGTCTGTGAATTCCCAAATGGTTGGGAGACTGCCACGTGCCGGTCCTACTCTGTGATGATTTGTCTCCCCTCTCCCCTCCCACCTCCCAAAAAATAAAAATAAAAATAAAACAGAAAAAACACATAAAATAAAAAATTGGTTGTGATTTTTTTCAGATTAAAGGAGGCAAACATTAAGTGCATTTTCTCGTACTTTTTTAATCACCTTCTAATTACAATTTATAAATTTTTAAAGGTGATCATATAAAGGTTCTCCAAGAAGTAAGAATACTTACCATTTACGACAAAATAATTTTTACAATGAGCATTTGACATTGTTCTCATACTTTAAATTTGCATTAATTAATGCTAATATAAATTTAATTAATTAAAGGATCATCTAATAATACAATTTAACATGTAAGGGGAGATATACCAAATCTGTAAAAGTCCAATGGCTCTTTATTTTTATTTCTATTTTTAAATATTGAAATGAAAAAAATCAAATTATATTTACAATAAGAAATAACAGCAAAGATTAGCATTTATGCTTAATCAACAAAAAATTAAGAGATAATTTTATGTTCTCGAACACACTATATTTTTTAGTTATAACACAATATTTATTAAATATTTTTAAATTAGAATAATATTTTATTTATTTTAATAAATTTATTATTATAATTATAGTCATTTTTACACAAAAATTAAATTAATATTTTAAGTAACTATTTAATAAAAATATTATTTTATATTTAATAATTAATTATGTTATAACTAAAATAGATAACCTTACCAAAAACATAAAATGATAACTCTTTCAAATCATATAAATACACATGAATTTTGATGGAATGCATAATTGTAAACATAATAGTAGAAGTGTTCATTGAATTCGAAGGTACTTAGCCTTGTTTGACCAAATTGAGCCAAGTAGGGTTAAAAGTAAAAAAAAAAGAGCCAGCGGGGCACTAGGGTAACTAGGCCAACCCTAAAGGTTAAGCTTGTTCAAATCGGACTGGACCGGCCGGTTCGACCGATGAATTGGTTGGTTGGCCGGTCCATATGCTACAGAAAATCGGCCATAAAGAAAATTAGTCAAAAGCGATAAAAAACCAATGAAATCGGTAAAAATCGGTTGGTCCACAGTTTTGACCAGTTCCATTATATGTCAAAACATGTTGAATCTAATTGTCGAATCAGATTTGAACCACGCACAGAGCTTCCTCCCTTTCAGACGCGAAAGAAGCA
The DNA here is from genome assembly GCA_026724425.1 of Erythrophleum ivorense. Classification (NCBI taxonomy): domain Eukaryota; kingdom Viridiplantae; phylum Streptophyta; class Magnoliopsida; order Fabales; family Fabaceae; genus Erythrophleum; species Erythrophleum ivorense. The sequence continues at coordinate 78,746,693 of JAIUCV010000001.1, read as the reverse complement.
ACCACTTTCGAAGCTCTAAAAGCGAACCAAAGCTTCGATCTGACGTCAGAGAAACCTACTATTGAAGACGAAGTTCATTGCCGACAAATCCCCATTGGAGATCTTGTGAAGCAATCGTGAATGAATTGAAGAAGAAGCTCCTACACGCTGCACTAATTGAAGGAACCCAGGAACAACGAAGATCTCCATAACACGCTGCACCAATCAACGAAAATAAGCTCCTCTGCCACCAACAAGCTTCGTTGCACGAAAGAAGTGAACGAGCGTGGGAAACAAACAACTGGATCAGGAGGAAGAAGTTGTGACTAGGAGCTGTAAATCATACTTCACGAACGAGAATTGAAGTGCAGAGATTTAAGGTAAATGATAACCAATCATTTAGGTTTAATAATACATTGATTCCGGTATTCTGAATGTTGCTGGGTGTTGGATAGATAATGGAGGGAATTTAATTTTTACATGAGATGAAAATGCACACAATCTATTCGAAAAAATGCTTCAAAGACTGGTTAATGTTGTTAAGAATAAAATTCATTACTTCAATAACTTTAGATTTAATATTACATTATTGATTCTAGTATTTTGAATGTTGCTAGGTGTTGGATAGATAATGGTGGGAGTTTAATTTTTTCATAAGCTGAAAATGCACACCCTCTGTTTGAAGAAATAATTCAAAGACTGGCTAATCTTCTTCTTAGTTGTATATGATTTCAATTTTGTGTTTTCTCTGTATTGTTCCGTATTTAATTTTTTTTGTATTGTTCTGTATTGCATTTAAAAGAATGGATGCCCCAGATGATTCCATTCCTGACTACAATAATAATATTGGTGGTAGTGATGCACCATAGAGCATTTTTCTTTTAAGAAAAAAGGGAAAACTGTTATGTACACTTGCTTGCATTGTTTTTCAATATATAAGGGAGGAGTCATAAATAAGATGAAGCAACATCTTGCTGGAATTCCGGGTCAAATAAGCTCTTGTAAAAAAGTTTCTCATGTTGTTCGCCAAAGAATGCGAGAGTTATTAAAGCAAGTGCAACAGAAGAACAAGAATGAGGAGCTCAATCAAGCATATGAGAATGAAATTGAATGTGGAGAAGAAGAAGCTCAGGAGGTTCAATCACTTAAGAAGCAGCCATTTGCTTCAGGCAAAAGAAAAAGTAATACAATCATAGAAAGTTATTTTGCTCCAAGGACAACTCCTGGTTCCTAACCAAGTTTGAAAAGTGTTTTATCTAGTAAAGAAGCAATACACAAAGCTAAGATGACACTAGCTAGATGGTTTTACGATGCTTGCATTCCATTTAATGCTATTCAGTCTCCCTACTATCAGCTTGCTGTGGATGTAATGATGGCAATTGGGTCCGGGTTTAAAGTCCCATCTTATTATGAATTAAGAGTTAATTTGTTGGGAGATTGCAAGAAAGAGTGTCAGCTACTTGTTGAAAGTCACAAGGCAAGTTGAAAAGATACTGGATGTACAATCATGGCTGATGGTTGGATAGACCAAAGGCAAAAAACCTTGATAAATTTTTTAGTTTATTCTCCGTAAGGCATTATTTTTGTGAAATCTGTTGATGCTTCAAATGTGGTAAAAGATGTTAAAACATTGTTTCAAATGTTTAGTGAAGTCATTGAGTGGGTTGGGCCTAATAATGTTATTCATGTGGTGACTGATAATGCAACTAATTATGTGGCAGCAAAAAAATTGATACATGAAAAGTATGAGCATATTTTTTGGTCACCATATGCTGCTCACTGTTTGAATCTCCTTTTAAAGGACATTGCTAGCATGCCTAATGTGGTAGACCTTGCATCAAAGGCTGCAAAGATAACAACCTTTGTGTACAACTATATGTATATTTTATCTTGGCTAAGGAGAAGAGAAGGATGGAGAGAAATTATGCGTCTAGGAGTAACTCAGTTTGCCACTATTTTTATTACATTGAAAAGTATTTATGATCATAAGCATGATTTGCAAGCCTTAGTTATGGATAAACATTTCATCAATTACAAGTTAGCAAAGACAACAACCAAAAAAATTGTTAGTGCTATCATACTAGATAGTAAATTTTAGAATGATTGCTTAGTTATAGTAAAGGTTGTGGCTCCCCTTATTCGATTGCTAAGAATTGTAGATGCAAACGAAAAACCTTATTTGGGTTATGTTTATGAAGGCATGCGAAGGGCAAAGAATGGAATAAAAGAATTGTTTAAAAATAAAAAGAACTTGTACAAGCCTTACACAGACATTATTAAGGCTCGATGGGACAAGCACCTGAAGCGTAATCTTCATGCAGCTATTTACTATTTGAATCCTGCTTTCTTTTTTGATGAAAGCGAAAAGTTCTGTACAAAGAATAGCATCATGCAATCAATGCTTGATTTGTTTGAGATACAAAAATATTGTTCTAACATAAATCAAGCAATTCAAGAGATATAGCTTTATCGTACTTGTCAAGGATCTTTTAGCCGATCCTATGCTTTCAATGTGTCAAAGACAATACAGCCCGGTAACCACTAATTCATACTTTAATAGTTGTGACCATCTTTTTAAAAACTTTGTAATACTTTAATTATAGTTGATTACATAATGTACTTTAATCTTTATATAGATAATTGGTGGCACTTGTTTGGGGCTAGTACTCCAATTTTACAAAAGATGGCAATATGTCTTCTTAGCCAAACAGCTTCTTCTTCGGGATGTGAACAAAATTGGAGTTTGTTTGAGCGCATCCACACAAAAAGAAGAAATAAACTAGAACATCAAAGATTAAGTGATCATGTGTTTGTTACTTATAACCTGCGGTTGAAGAATAGGTACATAAATATACTTAAAATATCATCTTCATTTATTCATTTTAGCATTATTAAATCTCTATTTGATATTTTAATATTTTATTTTAGGTTGCAAAATAAGAAAAGAAATTATGATCCTGTTGATTATGAGTCTATTGATAAAATTGAGTTTTGGATTGTTGAAGAAGAAACACCTCCTTAGTTTAGCAGTGAAGAGGTTGAAAATGAGAATTTTATTTATAAAGAAAATGCAATCCCAATAGTTGAAAATGAAGAAGTGGACATTGTAGACGAACCATTATGGAATCACTTGATGATTTAGATGTTAGACTTCGTGATGATAGTGGTCATAGTGTGGATGCTAATATATTGGCACATGATGGATTTGACATTAATGAATGTTATGATTGAGAATAATTACTTGTTAGTTTACTACTTTATCTTGTGATTGTAGATGTTGTAATGGATATTGAATGTTTAGTTTGTTAATTACTTTATGCTGTAATAGATATTGACTTATTTGAATATTATTGTATCATGTTATTTATTTTATATAAGAGTTATATATATATATATATATAATTATCACCGGTTGGACCATGGTTGAACCACTAAACTGTGAACCAATATATCGACCAGTTCAATAGCTGATCCGTTTTTTAAAACATTGCTAAAGGTTATATTGGCCTAACTTGGTTCAAAAAAAAAAATTAAAAATATTTTTTTATAAAGATTTATATCAAAATTTTAATTTTTTTAAGAATAAAATATAATTTTATAAAGACTTATAAAACATATTTTTTAAAAGTTATTTTATAATAATAATAATAAATAGGCCTAGCCTGTAGAGGCCAGCCTAATTTAAAAATTAAAAAATATTTTGTATACAAATTTGTATTAAAATTTTAACTTCGTAAAAATAAAATATAATTTTATAAGAACTTATATAAAAAAAATTTGGTTTATTTTATAATTTTAATAATAATTTTTTTAAAAAAGTTGTTCAATACTAACCTGACCCTAACTATTATTAAATCGGGTTGGATCGAGTTTGAACAATAAATTTTAATTTTAAAACTCATTTAAAATCAGATTACATGTCGAATTAGGCCAAAATTTGATTTGACTCCATCTATAAACACCCTTAAAATTATGTATAGCTTAATGAGATGATGGGCTATTATGTGAACACATCCTTTGTTCCTTGGACTCTATGCTTGACGCAACTCTATGTTTCATGTAAAGTGAGATCATTCGACTATATAATTGTATGATGCACGTTTATCCTACATAATCAATATTCAATTTAATCAATTGTTTTGACATTCCAATCAACGATTTCTTTTTTAATCCATAGTTTAATACTTCATGACGGGGTGTTTTATTAATTGTCTCTTTCCTTTGTGGCAAAAAGAAAAATGCCACCGAGCAACCTCGCATTGGACTATGGCAAATCTTTGTTTAGGGTTGCTGTCTCATTGGCAAGCCAGTGCGATGTCCAGGATCAAAGCACCGTTTATAAATGTGAAAACGTGTATTCATATTGAAGTGTCATTGATTACAAGACATTAACACAGCTTGCTATGACCATTCGAGGGAAAAAATAATAAGAAACCACTTGCCATTTATATGTATGGGTAGAACAACATGGAAGATTAAATTCACAAATGAACTGCCAACCAGAATATGAGTGACGGGCTAACTGGGCATCATTCAAATAGAAAGAGCGAGTGGAGTCAGCGTAAAGAGAACCTTTGGTACTAAGTCGATAATGTAGTTCATCTCTGGTATACGCTGTTCATTGTTGTATTCAATACTCACATATTCAGTTGCTTATTATATCCAAACCTCGTACAAGTTGTCTATCTGCCAATTCAAACCTTACCAATGCAATAAAAGCATGATTTCATACAATCTTCTTGATCAAGAGGGAGCAGTATTAATTTGAGAATTCATGGACGTTATTTCATTTTCTTGTTTATGCAATCGCAAGCTTTGTTGATCCTTCGGATACTGCTTTACAGTCTTTCGCTTGTAGTACAATCACGGTTTGCTTTGAACGACAAAATTTTACAGGACTTAATTAGTGCAATAGCTACTCTGGTGCAGTTCACTTTCGAAGATATAATTCATTCTCTAGTTATTTATTGGACTCAAGATACGGCCTTGTCCACAAACTAATATGGCTGAATTAGTTAGTTTGTGAGGCGCAAAAGTTCCATGTGAAAATGCTGAGGCCCTTTCATCTGCTAAGAGCCATAAGTGATGAAAATCTTAATTTAAGTATATTTTAAATTATTAATTCTAGAAAGTGGATAAAACATATCTTTTTATCTTTTTGTTAGTTTTTAATTATTTTTAAGATTAAGTATTTGATTTTTAATAAAATTAAGATTTTATATATTTATCTTTTATTATTATAATTTATCTTTCATTAGAATTAAGATTAAGTTTCTATAAATATAAATTTTTGCATTTGTATTGAAACAGAATCTAATATTAAATAATAAGAAGTATTTCAGAATATTTCCCTCTCCCTTCTACCCCTTCTCCCCTTCTTCTATTATCTCCACTCCTTTCTTCAATCTCCTCCCCCTCTCCTTTCTTATTATAATATCTCTTCTTACTCTCTTTCCTACCGGTGTTACATCAATTTGGTATCAGAGCATCTCTTTCCCCCTTGTTTTACATCAATAAGCTTCTGCGATTCAGATAGATGTTTATTTCACGTTTTCCGCGATTCAGATAAATGGTTATTTCACGTTTTCCACCCAGACGATAGATCCCAATGTAAGATATTGAACAGTTCTAGGACACATACATGGATGTGTTTGATTGAGCCATATAAAGATAGAAAAAATATAAAATACGAATAAATAAAATAAAAATTAATTTTTATATCCTTTCTTTTAAAAAATTAATTTGATAGTTAAAATAATTATTTAATTAATAGAATAAAAAAGACATATAATATACATTAAACAAATCATATAAACAGAATACGTTCATGGTAGTATTATAATATACCCGTTTGTTTTTGCTTACCACTTCATTTCTTTCCCCTTGCATATTCAGGCACCCCCAAAACAACCTCAATTTACTTTTAGCGTCCGGTAGCAAAAGGTCAGACATCATACAATCATAGACGAGTAAAATATTGCGACTCACGATATAAGCAAAGTCAAAGTAAGTGTAGAAAAGAGAATACGCTGATGAATACGCTTTCATATGTATATAGTATATAGGAAGTATAAACAATTGATCAAAATATACCCCAAACCATGCAAAATTTATCCCATCCAGGCAATGACACTCTTAAGCCTTCAACATTACAAAAATTCATGAGTTTCCTAAACCAATAATCCAACACAATTTGGACACGACTAAAAAATTTCCAGAGCCAGAAGTGGATTTTTTCTGTCTATTCCAATTCAACTATTGTTTCTTCGCCAGCCAATTCAACTATATCAAATCCTTCACTTTCCGAAACCTATGAAAAACAGCTAGGAAAAGAGTTTATGACCTCCCCCCTTCTGCCAAACACCTCTCACAGGCAGCCCTCCAGGATCATTCTTGTTACCTTCCAAGCTGTCTGTTGATCCAGGATCTGAGTTGGTGTTTGAACTTCTAAGATCTAAAAATGCTTCTGCAGAACTATCACCAAGGCGGACTCTGAGGAACTTAGAAGTCTTCTTGCGTTGCTTGCTCCCACCAGCCCCCTCATCTTTATTTTGGTTAGAAAAACCACCAAGTGATGCTTCACTCTGCCCAGCAAGCTTTGCGATGGGTTGACTACCAGAATTTGTACCAATCAGCTGTTCATCGGCCGAAACTTTTGATTTGCCTTTAGTGGTGCGGTAATCACCCTTTGATAGTACCTCCGCATTCTCTTCTGAAGGTTTATAATTTAACTGTAATTGGCGTACAGTGCTTATAAAGCTATCGTCTAAATTCTCTTTAGAGTTCCTCTCTTCAATATCTATAGACTTCCCTTTAGCTTTACCTTTCTTGGAGACCTTGCCATTTCCATCTTTGCGATGGATGCTGCTGCAGCCCCAATCATTTTCTTGTAAAGCAATTCTTTGCAAACTAGCATTGTAACAATCAACGAGTTCTTTCTGCTTCAGTGGATCAGGGCATAGTCTAGCTAACTCAAGTACAAGATGAGACAAGCCAAACTGCTGCACATAATCCAAATATGTAGCTGTATCAATTATTCCTTGGCGATATTGTGCAGAAATGTCTTTGAAAATAGTGTATCTATCTTGATCAAAGTCAAGAGCACTATGAATCTTTTCAACCAAGGACTTGTTAGCAGTTTGAACATCCCCCACATTTGTCAAAGACTGGCTGCTTGCAGGCAACTTGTTTAATTGTGCAGCAGACACTGGAGGAAAATCAGAAAATGAAGGTTCCAAAGGACCACTTTCAATGAGATTTGGAGCAGATGCAGAATGAACGATTCTACCATTGTTGCGCATTTCCCTTGAAGAGCCAGGAGATAAATGTCCGTGAGCAGTTCTCTGTGTAGCCTGGATGGAACTAGCATAGGTTGATGGGGCAGGTCCACGACTAATAACAGTCTTCGTCTGACTGGAATTGCCTGACACTCCAAGAGCAAGATTTGTTGGCTTTCTGGATTGTGTAGGATTACTGGATGATTGCACAGATCCCCGACTTGCCACTGGCCAACCATGAGCAGAACTAAGAACAGATACATTTCTGTCACTATGCCGGCGCAAATGTGCTGCCATAGTGTTATTAGACGAACCTTCTGGCTCATGTTTGGACTTTGGTTGGCCAGTGATCAATGCTATGGGAAGTGGAGGAAAGGAGCAGTCTTCCAATGGTGAAATCCTTGAATTTTGCCCCAAGGCTTGAAGGTATCTTGAAGATGATTCAGAACTTGACGTAGCTAAGGATTCAGATGCCTGGATGGGCGGATCACTATCAACATTCCCATAACCAAGAGCAACTTGTTCACTTGATGTTGCTGGATCATGACTTGTGCTCTCTGCATTAGCTGTCTCAAAACTGGCTTGAATGGCCATAGAAAGTTCACTTTCAGAAATATCACGACGAAATGTCCGGCCTCTTCCACGACGTTGGTCTTGTTGATTAGCATGTCTGTATCGAAAGCTAGTTGGTATCTGTGGGGGAAAAAATGAAAGCTGATGTAAGAGAATGAGAATAAGAAGGGCTAGGAAAATCAAATTATTTGACATTGCAAACTAGTAATTCCAGTAGGAATAAGAAACAAGATAAACAAGAATCAATCAGAGAAAAAGATTAATTCACTGTACATGCCTGAAGAGCAGCATTACGTTTTGACCTTGACATACGCCCTCCATGTTCAATAGCATTATGCCTCTAAGCAATAGACAAACAAGGACAATGTGGTTAAAAAATGAATGAAATGGTAATCCCACAACAAAACCACAAGTCATATAAAACTGCAATATATAAGATTCAAACAATAAGCATGGAAATGCAAAGGCATGTGGACTCAATTAACATGAGTTATGACCATAGTTTATAAAACCAGACCAGACTGGACTCATAGGTTTACCCAAAAAGCCAGTGAACCAGCCTAAGGTCCGGTCCAGATGGCCCTTTGAACCAATGTGTTAAAGAACCAGTCAACATTGGTCAGAAAACAAGTTGAACCGGGAAATGGATACAAACCGACACTTGAGCAAACACTGAACCAGTCCACACTAATATTCCTCCTCTTAAATCCAAAATTGGCAGGTGCAGACTGGAACAGGGGGCCCACTTCATGTGTGCCAGCGCCTTATCCAAGGAGCTAGGATGAGAAGTTTAACAATTATGTGCACAATTTTTTTATAAATAAACTTGTAAAATTTCCTTTGAAATGACAACCTTGCCTCCCGTGCAAAGTTGGTGACACTAACATTGACTCCACATGTATCAAGTATCAGTGTGTTTTGGATAGCTCCAGATCAATTAGATTTTCTTTCTTTTAAAAATAAATTGTAAATTAATATATTGAATGGTTAGTCCTCACAGATTTATGGCCTTCCAACTTGCTTCGACACAATAATATTTGATAGTTATATTTACTAGTATATAAATTATTTTAAAATTAACAAAATTATTCAAATATTATGTTATGATTGGCTTTGTTTTTGTGTGTAATTAGTAATAAAATGTTTACAATTTATTAATATTTGTTTGTTATTTTTTATCGTATCAAATTTTTAATATATTAAATAAATAATATATAATTAATAATTACCAATTCAACCACAATTAACTTAATGAACTGTGAACACCGGTAAACTGGTTAAACAATCGGTCCGATTTTAAAATCATTAGCTATGATTATGCATGTACAACAGACACATACCAAATAAATGATTAAAACCAAAAAAGATGGAGGAAAAATAATATCCACAGAATCACCTTCATCTCTGCTTCAGATTGAAATACAATGAACTTTTTAGCAAGGCAAGCTTCATCTTCACATAAGAAATGCTCTTGACGGAAGTGGGTCTGTACCAGAAGACATTTGTTTACATAAATATTCTCAGTTCAAACAAGGGTAAGAAAATATCTAGCCATTTATTCAGAAAGACAGTGAAAGGAAAAGCAAAGCATATATATCTTGCCTCTAGGTCATCATAATTCTTATAATATTCATATTGTCCTGGATGCTGCCTGCATTAGAAAGTATAAATTTCAAGATTACATTTCTAACATTTAAACCCAGCATATTAACACAATATCTAATCAAGTATATGGTTGGTTCAGTAGTTACCTTTGGCATATATGACAAGTAAAATGTTCTGTCGACATATGAGTGTATAGTTCATTGTCCCCATAAAATGGGGTTCGGCAGAATTCACACATAGGATGCCCCATAAAACCACCTCTCTCACTCTCACTTCCATCCACCTCAGAATCACCTGTGTTTATATGCTGATTTAACTGTGCTCTAGTATATAGCTTTTGTTCACATATGAATACCTGTATTATAAAAATCATGGTAAAAAATCCACAACATCAATCTTCAAAGGGAAACAAAGACTCAGAAACTAACATCCAAAATTCATATAAGATGCAAAATATGCAAGTATTACCTTCCTTCCTTCCAGACATAAACTGCACATGAGCAACCTGTGACAGCGGAACAAGTGACCCTTTAGCTGCTCTATATGCCTAAACCTCGCTCGACGCTTTGAGGCATCATGTGCTTGCTCCTCCATCTTGTCACATACACTACATGAAAGCTTGCACATAGCCTTGATCATCTTGTACTGGTCCACATCATCAAAAAAAGCATTTGTATCTTCGTGGTACCAGTATGAACCCACCTGACCCTCCCTACCATCAGATGGCAGCACTGAAAAGTCATTAATCATCCTTGTAAAATCTCCTAGAGCCTGCAGCCATGGCAGCACCAACAGGTTTCAATGAAAGCCAAAATGCAACAACAGTTGAAATAAATTAAAAAATTAACAGAAACTTACAAAATCTTACAACACTATAACTATATCTTTTCTTTTATCTCTCTTTTATCAAACGAGGGATGATATGTGGTGTGGTATATTTGTTCGTTTGATCAACAAGATGCATGTAAGTCAACATGGCTCCATGTAAATGTTCTTTGGAGCTAGAAACAATAAATAGAATGAAATGAAATAATGGTGAACCTAGGGCACTAAACATGGCTTAAGTGTGTCTATACAAAGCCCTTCTCTTCTTCACTCAAAGAGGCAAAGGGCTCTTTAAATGGTACCTGATTCACAAGATAGATAATGAATCTTTCTGCAAGAAGGGTGTTCTCAGATGGACAGATGGAGCTGTTAGAAAGAATTACCAATTGTTGGAAAGAGAAGGGGAATGGATCATGTTAATAGGGAATAAGCACTCTTCTCAAGTCAGGAGCTCTAGATAGTAAGGGAAATTGCATTTTAGGTTGTTAGAGAATCAGCTCTTTGATTGAGGAATATACGTGTGACAGGATCTTAGTAACTAATAGGTACGTTGCTACACGAAGTGTACCAAATCATAGTAAAATGAATCTTGAAATAACAACAGACAATATCCATCACTTTGGAGGCTGAAAACTATAGACTGATAAACCCTTGAAAATAATATATCAAAATCAACTAGTAATCACAAATTTAACAGGAACACAGATGTACAAGCTTAGCTCAGACTTGCAATGTTCAACCTGCAATAATTACAACAATAAGACATTGACCGAATCATGTACATCCAATTATGTTCCTGACAAGGGTGCTTCCAGCTGTCTAATTTTTTTTCCCCTTCTTCTTTCTGCTCAAAATTAGAATTTCAAAGTAAGAAGATAGCTGAAGTAGCATGGAAGAAGAGACATCAGCAGTATGCCTATCGTATGCCAACTTAGTGATGGAAAGACATCTACGATATGCAAAAGTTGATTATGACGCCATCAAACTTTTAGTTCAAAACAATCTCTCCAGATCTCTCTAAGACACAGCTTAGAAACAAGTGAATATAAATCTCATTCAACTGAAGAAAAGCCACTTCTTCAGATTTCTAGAAAAAGTTGCTTAGTGACATGCAAATTCAGTTCAATTTAAACATTTTCCAAATTATCCCTCTAATGAAGAAAAAGGAAGTGATCAATTTTAAGACATAATTCTAATTCAAAATGCATTTACAAACCTGTGAAATGAAACAAACCACAACAGGCATAGAATATACTGATTTAAACTAACATAGCCACACATAATTATATTTTACCATTCCATAAAACAAATTTCCCACCATGTGTTAACAAATTATCAGAATTACAATAAAAGCATGGTAAAGGCAATGACGAGTGATTATAGTAGTGGAAAACTTGTAGTCAAGTGCTGATGCAGTAGGCCATAATGTGAGCATTTCATGGCTGTAATGGTAGCAAAGGGGGTTATGTTACCATCAATGGGCATGATCATATTAATAAGGACAAAGTTATTGAACTCCAGGTAGGAAAGAATAGAGTATGTCTAGACATTTGAAATTTATGCTTCTATAGCTCGGGCCACCGGACACTGGGAGATTTGCAACGAACAGTTAAGTGGCAAGGACAAACCGTCCACAAACAAAAGTAGCAAACAAACCTTTTTTTTTTCTTTTACCAAACCTCTCTCTGTCCAATCCCGTATTTATTTATTAATAACAACAAGTATACTCCTCTCTAAGCATGATTATTTACACACACACAAAAAAAGTTCATTTAGCATGTTAAATTCGTCCTATCCAACATTAACCCACATTAAGTTTGAAGTTTCAGTAGCAAGAACAAAGCCATGCCAGGTTTTATCATAAGCATTCAAGTTAATTGAGTTATATGCACGCCGAGATATTTAGGCATCTGTATTAGAATATGCAGATAGAAGCACCATCCTGTGTGCAAGAGAACAGACTTCTGAATTACGTGGTTGAGTATCTAGGACAGCCGATCAAATAAATCCAACAAAAAATTACCCTAAAAATATGATACTCTAGGCAACCTCAGCACGTAATCGAAGCAATACCCGATTGACCTACCTTGGTGACGAATACATGGTTGCACTGGGTCTTGCAGATGCAACAACGGCGATCGTCGCATATGAAACGGAGACGAGCTACGCAGGTCGAGCAAACTTCCCTATGCAAACAGGGACCGTACGCAACCCACTCCAAAGGTTCGGCGCAAACCGCACAACAGTCGTCCATAACTTCTTTAGATATCGAAACCTTGAGACAAGAACCCTAATTCGGATGCCCTAATCACAGGAGACGAACCTAGGGTTTAAAATTGTTGACTCTAATAATTTAATAACGGCAGCGATGAAGAGTGATAAAGATCCAAATTATAGTAATTCTACGCCCAATGTGCAGAAGCAATTGATATAGGAAAATAGAACGAAGGATTGAATGTTCGGAGAAGGATCAGCCACTTTTGTGAAGTAGGCAATAACTCATGTGGAATGCTCCCTGGATTGGAAATTCGTAGCCAAGGCAAAAGCCCCTCCCCACCAAACCCCACCAAGAAACAACTCTTCGTAACAGCCGACCGTAACTGTGAACAAACGATTGGTTTTCTTTTTCTTTTCTTTCTTTTTATTGAAAAGTAAGTTAAAGCCAGCCACCAGACATTTTTTACGAACCAGAGTGGGGCCCCTATTAATTTGATGAGTCCTATAGTTAATATATATATTATAGATTAAAAATAGTCTTAAGAAGTCTTACTTATATATAATGATTAGATAAAAAAAACAAATTTGTATATCTTTATCAACAAATTTTTTAATTAAAATATAATAAATATATAATTTAATAAAAAATAATACATTTATTGTATTGCTATTTAAAAATTTTATATTTATCATATTTTAATTGATGACCTTAATAAAAAATATAATAAATTATATATAAATTTATTTATTTATTCCAACTTTCTTCTTATTTTATTAACTTTACACAACTTTTTTATTTTTAAATCTACAAATTTTTAATTTTAAATAAAGAGATCAATATTTCAAAATAAAATTTATTACATTAATATTTTTAAAGCATGATAATTTTGTTGTATTAACATCATTATTATGTTAGTTTTAAATTTATCTCAAGCACAATAAATTTTAAATAATTTTTAACAATTTTTAGTAAATACATGGGGCCTAGGCCCAATTTTGAAGAGATCTTTGCTGGTTCAACGGTGAATCCAGTTTTAATAACTATGATTTGAAGTATGAATAAAAAATAATATTATTGGAGGATAGGCATTTTATCGTTTCCGAACTTTTTGGAAAATTTAGTAATTTATATTTTATCTTTATTTTCAAAGAAAAACAGTGGATGAAATAATTGTAACTTAATAATTTTCACACCACAAATTGACAGCATAAATTATAAATGTGATTTAGAAAAAAAGAAAAAAGAAAAAAAGATACTGTTGTTTGTGGAAAAATAAAATTGGTGGGTGGCAGAAATTTATCCAAGAACAGGTTAATGTTTATTCCATGCACAAGTGTTGGATGAGGCCAATATTTTAAAGTCTCATAATATGGCAATTATCTAAAGTTTAACTTCTCTTTGATTGAGAGAAAATTTTGATATCCAAAAGGCAGGGTAAATTTAATTTTCTAAAAAAAATTGTTCTCAATTAGGAATTTAATAACAGTTAGATAATGGAAGTAGGTAACATCTTGAGGCATGTTTGGATGGGTTCATAAATTATCCTACTGGAGGTAGGTAAACTCCTTCTAATATTATAATAATAAAAATATTAATCTCAAATAATAATAATGATAATCTCATTTAATCATTAGGGTATTACTTGGGCAGCACACAAGCTAGATTAAGTTAAATATTGACCTTACTTGGTAATTAGGCCTGACCTAGTCCAATACCTCAACTTAACTAGCCTTTTTTTTTTTGTAAAAATTATAAAATACACCAAAAAATAATATTTTTATATAATTTCATATAAAATTATATTTTGTCCTAAAAAATTAATATTTTATATAAATCCCTATAATTGTTTTAATTATATGAACAGGGCCAATCAAACTAATAAAATTAGTTTGATATTCAATCCAACTCAATTTTATGACTCAACATAGCCTTTTTTTTTTTTTTTACCCTATCCAATATGGTCAAATCAGATGAACACCCTTAGGTATTAGTAGTGTAAGGTAGGTTCCCATATTAAGATAATGTAAAATACTATATATTGTCCCCCTCCCCAAAAAAAAAACTTATGAAATCTTAATTTATTCATAAAATTAAGAAAGGTAAATTATCTGGATGTTAGAAAAGAGGTTCGGAAGATTTTACATCTTCTTCTCAAGCAAGGAGATAATTTTTATAATAATAAAATAATTATAGAACTATCTTTACAAACATACTACAAAGAAGTTTTTTGGTACATTTATAAACGAAACAATTTTCTTAATGTATCTACAATTTAGAATTAAAATTAAATGTCAATCATGACAGAAGAACAAATTAGACTTGTTCTTCCTTTCAAAAATGGAATTTGTTCATCTTGAAAAAGGTCAATATGGTTAAGATTCATATATTATCAAACTTGGCAAAAAAAATTAATTAACCGAAAGAATGTCATACCTTAATAGTATTGTTGTAATGTTGCAAAGAAGGTGGAACATGATTTTGTTGGTTGTTGGTAATGTTGAGAAAATGCCTTGGACTTTTTCTGCCAACTTTGCAACATTGTTAGTGGTATTCTCTTTTGCTAACCTTCTGACATTATTGGTAGAAAATTGAGAATTATAAGGCAGGATCGATCTCTTCCAATCATGTGGTTTTCTTATACATTTTGTAACAATTTACTTCACAACAGAAGAAGCAGGAAAAACATGATATATTGAAAGCCAAGTCCCAGATTCTCTTCAAAACCTGCAATCACACATATAGGAAATTGTCCTTGCTTATCCGTCTCATTCCTCAAGCACAAATTTTTAACTAAACTCTTTTTATTAAAATAGTCTATCTACTTCACAATCTTCATATACAACTTAAGATCTAGACGCGGCAAAAGAAATTGATCACCATAATAACAATAAGGAAGCAATATTGGGTTAATGGAATTCGGATGAATAGGATGTAGAAGGAACATATGCCTGTCAATTAAGCGGACTGTTAACACCCAGATTTTTTATTTAATTTTTAAAAATTTAACCCAAATTATTTTATTTTAGATCTATTTAAGAAGATTCACAAATCTATATATTTTAAGAAAAAAACTTATGTATACTTTTTCATATCTATACTGTTAGAGACTCTAATTAAAATAGAATAAATATATAATTATTTAATTAAATTATACACCAATCATGTTTTAATTTAAAAATTGTATATTTATTATATTTTAATTAAAAAGTTTGATAATAAAGATTTAAAAAAACTATATCTAAGTCTACTGTAATAGCTTATTTTCTATTTAATTTATTTATATTTTATTTATTATTATTATTATTATTTTCTGTTTTTATGAGGCCAAAATCATATATGTATATTAATATAAATTCTGTATGCCACTTGACAAATTTTATCTAATAGTTTTTTGGTGGACCAGAAACTGAAGCGGAGTAACACTTCATTATTATTATTATTATTTTGGGTTGGCCAATAGGACACTCGATTGAGTGAAACCAATTTATTTACTCGATAGTTGATAACCATAACAAAGAGAAAGATAGATTGAAGAACGAGGAGTGCGTAGACTCAACTGCAAACTTATTTCTCGCCACTCTAAAAATATTACGACAAATATATCCAAATATATGTATGCATATAAGTTCATATGTCGCAGGAGATCCAAAGTGGTTCTTCAAAGTCACCCTCCACCTTATCTCCAATTCCATCTCCCAAGCACAAGCGCCCCATGTCCACCCCATCCCCTGAGTGCCACATCGGCGTCCCATTCTCGTATCCACTAGATGTCAGCCTCCTCAGCCCAGTCCCATCTAGCCTCATCACGTGCAAGTCCCCATATGGCTGAAACTGATTGGGAAACGACACCGGCTCAGCCGTCACGCCCGCCAAGTTGTCCGTAAACAGCAACCACTCCCCGTCCTCGCTGAAACACACGTGGTTGATCCTCTCCTTGTCCACCTCTTCTGAACCTTCTTTCCCAGCAACGTGGATTCTCCGCAGACCAGAGCCATCGGGCTTCACCACATAGATGCTAAATATCTCAGCGTTCTTTGGATTATGTCTATTCGATGAGAATGCTATTAGGTCCCCTTTTGGTGACCAACTCGGCATCGTATCTATCCACGGTCCATCCGTTAACTGACGTATACCGCCCTTAAACTCGCCGTCAACGGCGTCAACTATGTACAGGTTCTTGTGGCCAGACCTACCTGACCGGAACACCAAGGATTTGCCGTCCGGCGAGCATGACGGGAACGCATTATTGCCCGTGTCATCTCTGGTGAGAATCTTTATATCACAGGGAATGCGTTCGCGATCATCGGTGAGAGTCGAGGGGTCGAACGTGATCCGCGCGATCTGGACCGTTGTTTTAGGTGACTCAAAGATTGGACCAATAGAGGTGTAGATCACGTGCTTCTCGGTGGGACTCCACGAGTTGTAGAATGATGTACGGCCTTCAAATAAGGTCCACCGTTTTGAACCGTCTGACTTGATTATCTTCACGCCAAGGTTCTTATTAAGTTCGTGATTGAAGGCAATGAGGTCACCGTCCGGTGAGAAGGTTGGAAACGCACCGTTGAGTCTTAGCAACCGTATGCCTGGAACCGGAGACATCACTGGCTCAAGATGGGGGATTGTGGACTCCCCCTCCTGGGTTGAATCACCGCGGAATCGGTGGTACCCAAGGTAGTCCGAATTCGGAGATACGAACGGATTGTAGTGGTGGATATTCGGACTGATTAACGCAGTAACTGGCTGGAAGGTCTTCGCTTCAAGATCAAAAATCTCAATATGTCGGAAATCTGTGCCATGCCGGCGAGTTGCGACGGCAATTCGCTCGCCGTCATGCATAGACGCAGGGGTGAAGCAGTGTACCGCTGATGGGGTAACCCGAACCGGTGGTGCTGGAAACACGGAAAGCTCAGAATCTGGCAAATCTACCCGGAAAATGCTCCACCATCCATCATCAGCTACTCTGTGAAAGTAGATGGTTGAGTCTCCAGACCAAGTGGGCCATCCGCCTCGCTCGCTCACCACAAGGCGCTTTTCTGGGTTGGATTCGCTGAAAACAACGATGTCAGTTTTGAGCTCGCGAAAATCACCGTCCCACGGACGAGACCCATAGGATGCTACTGCTATAAATTTGCCGGTTTGAGATACTGCAGGACTGTAATCGACTACCCCGTACGGGGTCAGCCTAGTGATTTCCCCTTCATGGAGGCTGGTGGAGTAAACGGCAGAAAAGCTCTTGAAATGACGATCGGGTTGCTCGTGAGCTGAGGTGAAATAGATCCTTCCGTTTTTTATAATTGGGCGATCATGAAAGAGGCTGCCTGTCACAGAAGGTAAAGGTCGGGGCTTGGGTGATCCCGGACGGAGCAGATAAATCCGGGGAGACCCAGTTCGTTCGGAGATAAAGACAAGAGTGCGGTGGTCCTCCACGAACTGGGCGTTGAAATTGATGGAAATTCCGTCGGTGAGGCGGTGGTCGGCAGTGACCTGATGTGGAGGGTGGGGGAGATTGACGTAGAAAACGTCAAACCCGTATTGAGGCCTTCCGACAGTATTGAAGACAATGGTGCCTTTTGGAGGATTCATGATGCTGGTTGGAATCTGAAACTGAACTGGAGGGAAATAAGTGTTGGTGGTGACTGTGAAGTGGAGATCTTGACCTGCTAGTGGTACAAGTGGGAGCGGATGAGGCGATGACTGATGATAATGAAAGTAACGCTTAAAAAAGGGCCTGGTGCCTATGACATGACGCAACGTTTTCAGCATTATTTAGCCTGCCTTTCTTGACTTGCGTGGCAGTATCATATTTTAAGAGGATAATTGGTAGTGTGGCTTGTTTAAGAATCTTAACGATGAATTAGCACGTGTAAGTAGTAACTTGTTACCCACGGCCTTCTTGTTCTAGTTTACTAAACAGCATTCAAATCCAAATCTTCCACTGCTAAAGTTGGATGTTAAAATGTTGCAGGGTCGTTGGAAAATCTATAGTTTATATGTATATTCAAATGTGAGAGAACAAGCACCGTATCATTCATATAAACGATGCCACAGTTTGGAATTGCAAAGAAAGAGATATGGAATATCAAGGAACATGGATGAAAAAATATATCAGGGACGACGATACCTCATATTTATCCTAATTATTGCCTGTTACTGGTTAGAAATTTGGCAATCAGAACAGAACATCAAAATAATTTAAGAAATCATATATGCCATACGCGGGAAATATAAAATTTATTGCAAAATCAGTATAATACCTAAGCAACTTATTTATTGTAACAATAGGAATCAGACGAACCGAAACAAAGTGGAAATTCAGAATTCTTAGACAAATACCTCTGGCGATGTATAGATCAGACTCATCAAGAAGGAATATCATTTTTGTAAACTACGATAGATAGTGTGAACAAATGAAATATTTGTAGTAAGTATGTAAAAACTATTTATTACTTATAACAAGTTGTTATAGTAAAAACTTTTTGTTTTGTAAGGAGATTGAACATAAGTCTAATTGATCCAATTAGGATGAATTTAAGAATTGATTTTATCTTCCTTGACTATTTGATTCTATCTTATATTATACAGATAACTCTTGGACTATTAATTGCATTTATACATTAAATTAAAGTGTCAAAATTGCTTATTGTTTTATTAATTGTATTCACTAGTGTAAAATAAGTTTTTTCTATTGTTAAATTAGTTTCATTATTTCCTCAGTAAGATAGACTTGCTTAAAACAATGTCTTGATACTATTATATGATAATATAAGTGTTTACAAGTTGATTAAAAACATTATAACTAGGGTTTAACTATTAGTTATCATATGTCAATTAATGATAAAAGTATTATTCAAAGGGAATAAAGGTAGATATTTTTTTTTCAAAACACTCTATTACCTTGTAGTTAACTGGCCTTTGGTTCTAATTAATTGATTCTTAATCTCTGATTTATTAATTTCTATATATTCTAATTAATTAGTTTAAGTTTTAGTCAATTCAATCATAATTGTTTTTATTCATTGACGTTTAGGTTCTAGTCGATTGATTTGAATTCCAATTAACTAAAAATTTTAAGACAGTGTCAAGTTCTAACGACAAAAGACGCTTAAAAATTGGCCTAGTGCGTATGGCATGATGTGACTTTTTTTAAAATTAGTTAGTCTGCGTTTCTTGACTTGCATAAGAATAGTATTCAAATTGAATCCTTTACTTATTTTTTTTCTATTAGTTAGTCTGCGTTTCTTGACTTGCATAAGAATAGTATTCAAATTGAATCCTTTACTTATTTTTTTTCTATTAATCTTAATTTATACTGCCTAGATCAAATTTAGATGACTTTAATTTAATATTTTTAATCTTTGTATTTTAACTTTTTTATTTGGAAGACTACAAGATGTAAAAAAATAAAAAATAAAATTTTAGCTGTCAGCTCTAAAAAATAATAATTTAAATAAAAAACATTAAAAAAAAATATTAAATTTGATTATCCAGATTAAATTTGAATAATTCAAATTTGGAAAAACACCAATAAATAAACGATGGACGGTATCATATTTGAAGATGATAATTGGTAATGTGGCTTGTTTAAGAATCTTAATGGTGAATTAGCACGTGTAAGTAGTACTGTTACCCACCGCCTTCTTGCCTTTAGTTTATTAAACAGTATTCAAATCTAAATCTTCTACTGCTAAAGTTGGATTTTAAAATATTGCTGGGTCGTCGGAAAATCTGGAGTTTATGTATATTCAAATATGAAAGAACAAGCACCATAACGTTCAGATAAATTATGCCACGGTTTGGAATTGTAAAGAAAAAAGCATGAATGAAAAAATATGTCAGGGATGACGATACCTCATATCCTAATTGGTGCCTGTAAATGATTAGAAAATTGGCAATCAGAACCGAACATCAAAATAATTTAAGAATTCATATATGCCATATGCGGGAAATATAAAATTTATGGAATAATTAGTATAATATATCTATGCAACTTTTTTATTGTAATAATAGGAATCAGATGAACCGAAACAAAGTGGAAATTCAGAATTCTTAATAAATAAATAAAAAGTAGATCTTCCGAACTAGATAAATGCCCCTGGCGATGTATATATGAGACCCATCATGAAGGACTGGTGAATTACAAGAGGGGGCGCTGAAATCAAGTCGAAATTTGTCGAGCATTAAAACATGATTGCAATTTCAAAAGGGAAATAATTCATAATTGATCTTACAGTAGGGAAAAAAAAAAGTTTGTCTGATATATATAAAGTTAGGTAAAAAATTAAAAATAAAAAAGATAGTTTTAAAGATAAATAATAATTTTAATATTTTTACTTCTAATATTGAGTAATAATTCATAAATAATATTAATAATTAAATAATAATTATAAAAAAAATTATACGAAAATATTTCTACCTTCTCGCCGTCTCTAATAATCTTGCAGTAGTCTTTTGAAAATCTGCACAATCAATTGGTTAGTGATTTCCTAATTTATCCTGAAGCTGCCAGGCTTTTTAACTATAATAAAAACTTAAATATCAAACATTCAATCTTTTTTTTTTAAATAAAATGAGGCCCAAACACAAAGTAGGATGTTTTCATGTTCAACCTTTCTTTTTTAAATTTGTATATCATATGAAGCAAATATGATATATATATATATATATATATATATGTAATCAAGTATAAAATAGATATAATATATTATATTTATAAAAAATAAAATATATTATTTAAATTTTAAAATATTAAATTATAATTAATAATAATAAATTTATAAAAAATGAGTTTATTGATAAAATTATATTTAATTTATTTTCACAAATTGCATGTAAATTTTTTTAAATGAAAAAAAACCCATGATTATGGATTTAAGAGGGTTTGTGGATAAATTATGTGCAAAAGAAATAGTTATATATATATATATATATATAATCATGGGAATTAAGAGGGCTCTAAATGTTGCATGTATTATTTCCTTGAATATAGCTTGACAATGAACTTTTTAATTCCATAATCATGTTTTTGTTTTTAAGAAAAAATGTATATAATATATATATAATCATAGGATGGGGGTAGGTTTTATACATATAATATTTATTATATGTAATATATATTTTATACAATACATATACTATATTATTTACTTTTTAAATATTGAAATATAATTAATAATAAATTAAGTAATTATATTTTCAATCAATAAATAAACATTTTAATTGAAAAACTAATAACAAAAACCTAAAAATTATATGTAATAGCATTTTTTTGGCACATAAGTTGCCCATAAACCCTCTTGATTATATAATCATGTGTTTTTTTAATTTTTGTTATTAATTTTGTAATTTAAATAATAATTATCTTTTACGATTCAATGTTAAATAATTGAGTTATTTTTAAAAATAATTTCTTACATATTATACCTTAATTAAATTTATAAGAAATTGTGTTATATAGACAAAAAATTATAAAAAATTACATCTTTGACTTTAGATTTTATAAGACAATATATATAAAAAATTGTGTTATATGGACAAAAAGATATCAAATCCTAGCTTTTATCTTGTGACTTATTTTGCTTATACATTAAAATTTTTTTTTGAATTTAAGCTACGTTTGATACATAAAAAAAGAGATTGAGGGGATAAAAATAAAAAAATAATAATAAATAAGTGAAATAAAAATTAACACTTATATATATTTTTTTTCTAAAAAAAAAGGTAATAAAAAATATATTTATTATTCAATAATAATGATAAAAGTATAATATACATTTTTCACTTTTTTGATAAACAATGCCATTCCAAGAAAAGTTGCTCCCTTGGTTCCAAAGATATCCTTGGTGCTTGGGTTAATATGACTTTGAGAATGTTTAATGTATGAGATTATTTGTCATGCCTAGTGAAAAAATGGTTCAACTCTTTATTCTTCTTTGTAATATTCTTCTGACTTAGGAAAGTATAAGTAGAGTTCATTATAAGTTGATGGATGCAAAATTTTCATTGAATTCATTTCAAGTGAGTAAGGAAAGTCCATCACTGCTAGTGAGTGAGTGAAAATTATTTTTGTAAACATGAACAGTTACTGTAAAAAAATAATATATTTGTGGTGAATGTGTAAAAAGCATCCATTACTTACAAACAAACAAAAATGAATTGATACAGTAAAAATTTCTTGCTTTGCGGAGAAATTGAACATTAATATCATTGACCAAATTACGATGAATTTGAGTATTTGTTTTCTTTTACTTAACTCTTTAATTTTGTTCTGTATTATATATACTGCCATCTATTATTAATCACATTTATATATTAGATTGTTAAAATTGCTTATTGTTCTATTAACCGTTGCTTATTGAATTACTATTATAAAATAAGTTTTTACTACTGTTCAGTTAGTTCCCTTGTTATCTTAATAAGATATACTTGCTTAAAACAATGGCTCGATACTATTATATGATAATATAAGTGCTTACAATGTGATCAAGTTTCAAAGAAAAATTTGTTGATTTATTCACACAACTATTCAAAATTTCATTTTTATCTTGTTTTGGTCCAACTTTTAAACTTATATTGTTTGGATAGCTTTCAAAATTGAGAAAATTATGAGTTGACGAAGAGTTTGTAAAACTATATAGAAGAATTAAGAAGCATAAGGATTTAATAACAACTTGATTTTCTTGTGAAATTTTAAAAAGAGATAAACTATAACAAAACTTAAGAATGTCAGGAAATTTGTAGTAGATGTGATATGTGTATGGAGATATTTTTGATGCATGAAATTTGTGTTTGTACAAGTCAAAACAAATATTTAAAGTTTAGTTGTGGAAATGCAATTAGATTTAAGAGAACTATATATAATGAATATGCTTGACAAGTTACTGCAATTTTATTGCATGCTGTATTCAAAGTGGAGCCCCATAACTTTTAATATCTCTGCCAATGAACATTACCAGACGCATCGATTTTTTTCTTTCTTATATAAAAAAAAGTCAGATATTATAATACCAAAAATATTAATATCATATATTATGCTTTTTTAGAAACTCGATTATATTACTGTAGACTTTTCAAAAAATGTGTTTTGGCCATTAATTGGGTATAAAATGAAAAAAAAAAAAAAGGAAGGGGGGGGGGGGGGCGGGGGGAAAGGGGGCACCCCTTCTATTCTGGGGGACGAGGCCATTTTATGCTGAACTCGGTGACAATGTACCAAATTCTGCAACGATCTAATATTTGGAGATAACTTTTTATCTTGTAATATTTGAATCATTAATATTTTTGTAACTGTAGCATCTCGGTATAAAAAACCCAAACTCATCATCAAGGACTAGTGAAGAGAAGTAGAGAATCGAATGGTATTAGACCCCACCACCACCACAATTCCCTCTGCTCCCATTCAAGTAGTCCACCCAGTTCTCCTGAGCGCTCCAACCCCGGAAATGGATCCCCTCTCTTGCTTCAATACTTTACCCATACAATTATAAATAAGTTTTATTTTTTTGGGAGGCAACATACAGTGATACATAAGTGAAAAACAACAAGAAAGGACTAAATAGCAGTTAAATATTTAAGCATAGTTAAGAATCAGGATTCCAGTCAGTGCAGTTAAACTACCAATGTACCCAGGATGAGGATGCTGCAAGATTGAAATAGCGAAATTCCTTGTCTGGTTTCTCGCATTCCAGATGGTTTCCTTCGCATAGAGAATTCGTCAATGCCCCTGAAAAATTCCAAATTTCCCATCATCTGTGCCCGTTGAGCTCACAACTTTTTTTTTTCCTAATGCCAATTTTCAGCTAACAAGTCAAACTTAAAATCGAACCAAGCCCGTGAAACAAAATTCAATATTTTACCGAAGGCTGTTTCCTGAATTCTACTCCATTTTTAATCCATAACTCGCAAACCTCTACCACCTGATTCAAGTCTTGAATATTAGTGCTACTACTGCACTAGTAGGAGAAGCAATATCGGGAAGGATGTATTGAATATTGCTGGATAATCGTGTTATGTTGAAGAAGAAGATCGGAGAGAAAGATCAAGAAAGGTAGAATCTGAATGAGTGAATTTATTGCTACACTTTGATGATACAATCTATATGTCTTATATACATCACACTAGCACATAATTTGATAACTGTTTCTAACCAACCACTAACTAATCTTGCAACAAACTATCATAATTTATATTACTTAACACTCCTCCTCAAGTTGGGATCAAAGATGTCTTTGATACCCAACTTGGAAATTAGAAAATAATGTTGTTGTCTATCGAAGGTCTTTATCAAAATGTTAGCAAGTTGCTCCTTTGAACCCACATGTTCTATCTTAATTATTCCCTTTTGTAACTTTTTTTTACAAAATGACAATCAATTTCTATGTATTTTGTCTGTTCATGAAACACAAGACTTGTTGTTATATAAAGAGTAGCTTTATTGTCACACTTCAAGACAACAGGCTTATGCTTTTACACCTTTAAGTCTTTCATCAAACCAAGTATCCAAGTAACTTCAAAAATTGTACTTTTCATTACTTTATATTCAACTTTTGCTAAAGATCTTGAAACTATGTTCTACTTTTTTTTATTTTCATGAAATTAATGATATACTTGGCTTCACTAAATAAACTCTTATAAACTTCCTTAATAAAAGACATGCTGCCCAATCTGAATCACAAAAACATTCCAACTCTAGTTTGCTAGATGATGATAAGAAAATTCCTAATTTTTGATTGTTTCAAATATTTCATCATTTTCATAGGCAAATTCATATGAGATTGTTTGGGAGCTTGCATAAATTGACTTAAGGCTTGTGCTGTATAATTGATATCACGCCTAGTCATAATGAGATATATTAATCTTTTATATTTTTTTGGATTTTGTAAAAGTTTGTCATTTGTCACACTTGTTCTTTCATCCAATTCAACTGATGTTAACTTGACATTTTGATCCAAGGGCACTCCCCCTGGCTTAGCCACTCAACCTAAATTCTATAATGAGATCTAAAGCATATTTTTTATGGTTCAGAACTATCCCTTCTTTGGACCTTGCTAATTCAATCCCAAGAAAGCTCTTTAAGATCTTTAATTATGAACTAACTATATAAAAATTCCTTAACTGCCTTTATTACATCTATATAGTCACCTGTAATCAACAAATCATCAATATAAACTAATAAAATTGTAAATGATCCATTCTTTTTGCTACTGAATATGGAGCCATTACCTAGAGGTTTGTTTTAATCTATATAGGGATTTAAGTAGCTAACACCTTTTCTCCCCCTAGTTGCCAATTCCATGAGGCAACTCCATGTAGACTTCTTCATGTAAATCACCCTAAAGAAAAGCATTAAAAACATCCACTTGAAATAATGGCCATTGATGAATGGCAGCAAGAATAATCACACTTCTAACAATGACCATCTTAACCACAGGAAAAAAAGATTTCATGATAGTTAATATGCTCTTTTTTATTACAACCTTTAGCTACTAATCTAACTTTATACCTCTAAATGGAGCTATTTGCATGATATTTTATTTTATATACCTATTTGCAACCCATAGGAACCTTTCCTTGAGGTAAAGTAACAATTTTTGAAGTTTTATTGAGCTTCAAGGCATTAATTTCTATCTTCATGGCATCTATCTAACACTGATATTGAGTTGCCTCTTTAAAATTCTATTGTTTAGACACAAAATCAATGGATGAGATAAAACATTGATATGAATTAGATATGGTAAGACAACATAAATGGTTTTGAATGAGATATATACAAGAGGAAGTAATACTTAAGAATAATGCTGAAGAAGTTAGTGTGGATGGCCTTGGGAAAATGGTCATATATATAAAATCATTACTCTATGCTGGAGGTTTAGAAATTCTATGGAAGTGTCGAAGTTTAAGCTGTATACAATTGTGATCTTGAATAGGATTAGAATTAGAAATTATATTGTAATTTGAATTTTGTGATTGAGAAATAGATAGTTTTGATTATGTTGATGAATCTAAGTTTTCTTATTGATAAGATGACTTTGGGAAGTTAAATTTTCTAATCGAGAAAGTGGATTAAGAGAATAGGGAGAAATTTGAGAAGATGATGATGCAGATATATGGGAAACAATGGTTGAGGGACAAAAGTGAAAAGGATGATAATAATAATCGAAAGAAGAAATGAAATCAATATTAGAAAATATTGGTGATGGTTAATAAGAAAGAGATTTAGAGTGATATGAAAATTGATCTTCATAAAATATGACATCCCAGTGAACAAGAAAAGTTTAAGAAGTCTGTCAAATAATATGTATCCTTTTTTCGTTGAAGAATAACCTAGAAAAACACAAGTAGTAGCTCTAAGTGAAAACTTATCTTTATGATGCAAAATAGTAGCAAATACAAGATAGCCAAACACTTTCAAATGAGTGATATTAGGGGGTTTGTTAAAAACAACTTCATATGGGGTTTTGTTTTTTAGGATTGAAATGGGAGTTTGATTAATCAAGTAAATTTTAGTTTTAATACTTTGTCCCCAAAATTGAATAGGCAAATTAGCTTGAAATAAAAGTGATTTAGCAGTTTCAAGTAAATGACGATGCTTTCTTTCCATTATGCTATTTTGTTAAGGTGTATAAGTGCATGAGCTTTCATAGATAATACCAAGATTATTCAAAAATTGAGCTAGTTCAATGCTAAAAAATTCAAGTCCATTATCTATACGAATGGTCAAAATTTTGACATCAAAATGGTTTTTGATACAGGAAATGAAGATTTAAATATGCATAATGATTTCACTTTTGATTTTCATAAGAAATACCGAAGTAGCCTTAGACAAATCATCAACAATAATAAAAAAAATATTTGTGTTCTTGCTATGTTGAAGCGTTGTAAGAACTTCAAACATCCATGTGTAACAATTGGAAATATGTTGTAATAGCAGTTTGGCTATGATGAAATGGTAAGAGGGTTTGTTTTGCTGGAGTACATGTAATGTATTAAACATTAGTGATATGAGAAGAAAATTGGTCTTTTGTTGATGGAATCTAATAAAATTTGAGTATGATACATGACCAAGTTGTTTTTGTCACAAACTAAGATAAGAGTTACAAGTGACATTAGCAGAAGTTTTTAAAAACACATGACCAAGAATCATTAAAAGTATTCTGTATAAGGTTGGAACTAGACATGCATGAGCTATTCATATTAGAACTAGAATTTGATGATTGAAACATGCCATTCCAAAGATCCTAAAAAATACAAAAATCAAGATAGAAATAAATGAAACATTGGTGATCTTTAGTTAGTTTAGAAATGAAAATAATGTTGTAACAAAAATCAGGAACATATAGGACATTTTGTAATATTATGTAAGCTGATAGAAGAATAATGCCCGCATGTGTAACTGGAACTTTATTACCATTAGAAAGTTTAACAGAAGGATTATCTGTAACATAATGGGCATATGAAGAAAATTGATGAATGAAAAAAACTATATGATTTGTGGCACAAGTGTCCAAAATCCAACCATGAGAGAAACTATCAACTATTGAGCAAGACATTATACTTGTCATATGAGTTATTGGTTCATGAGAATCTTTCTTTAAAAATTTCATAATCTAAACATATTGTTTTGGGGTAAAAGAGGAACCAAAATAGGAATTAATGATGATACTTTATGATTTTCAATGGTATATTCTCCATTGACTTAGTTTGCATATAAGTATGCAAACTATTTGGCTTTAGTAAATTTAAAATAAGCAGGAAAACTAATCAATTTATAACAGTTCTCACATTTGTGCCTCTTAATATGATAATAACTACATTCTCCAAAAAGTTTTTGCTTTTGTCCTTTTGATAAATGGCTACCTTTTGAAACTAAAGCTATATATATTTTCAGTATGTAGTGCTGAAATATGAATAATATTATTGGTCATGGTACGTAGAGCTTCATCTTAAAAAATGAAGGAATATGCATGATTGATTGAAGGAAGAGGAGTTGTGATCAAGATCTAGTGTCAAATTTGACTGTAAATATCATTAAGGCTATTGGAACAGTTTTTGTTGTTGAACTATTTCAACATACACATTAGAAGTCGAGCATTCACAACAAGGTAATGCTACCATGATTGAATACTTATCCCACGACTCTTTAAGCCTTGCAAAATAGCTTGAAACAGATAAATTTCCTTATACCAGTGAATTGATTTCTCTATGAATGGAGAATATACATGAACCATTAATCTCGTCATACTACTCTTTAAAATTAGTCCACACCTC
Source organism: Erythrophleum ivorense (assembly GCA_026724425.1). Classification (NCBI taxonomy): domain Eukaryota; kingdom Viridiplantae; phylum Streptophyta; class Magnoliopsida; order Fabales; family Fabaceae; genus Erythrophleum; species Erythrophleum ivorense. The sequence goes on along the minus strand of JAIUCV010000001.1, from coordinate 78,717,953 downwards.
ATATGAACGGGAAAAATACACAATGCCACTAAACAATTTTTTAGAAATAGAATTAAGAATCCAAAAAAGGACTAGAGCATCACATCTTTCCCATCAAGCGTACTTTTCCAAGCTCTGTGATTCTTTGGTATAGGAATCATCGAATAAAACCAAGTTTATTTTTAGCAAACAATGCAATCTCCATGGCTTTACTCTAGATTGTGTAATTTTCGTCACTAATCAAAAGATGAGACACTAACACCATGCCTGGAGTATCCGAAGGATGAAGGTAGAGTGAATTACTAAATTCAATTATTGCTAATTGTGTATCAAGTCGACCTTGAAGCGTCGACAAAGCAATATTAGAATTCTCTATTGTGCAGCAATAAATGATCCAAGAACAACGATGAACAATGAAAAATCCGATAATGATGAAAGATAAAATCAAGAAAAAATAGAGAAAGAAAAAGGAAAAGCAGAAAGGAAGAAAGAAAAATGATTGGCTCAAAGTGTAGGTTCTGGTAACATGTTATGTTGAGGAAGAAATTCAAAGGGAGATCATGAAAGATGGAATCTGAATGAACAAATTCATTGCTACACTTTGACGGTACAATCTTATATGTCTCGTATACATCACACGAGCACGTAATTTGATAACTGTTTCTAGCCAATCCCTACCCAACCTTGCAGCAAACTAGTAAACGTAATTTATATTACTAAACAAATCGAGCTCAACAGAAATTCTTGGAATTTGACGAGTTACTGAACAGTGAACAAGCTCAACGACCATTCATTTAAAAAAACAAAAAACTGAGGGACTATTTCGTAATTATACGGACAAAACCCTATCCTATAATTCTCTTCAAATCTCCGCCCCAAACGTTCGCCGAAGCCCCGGGCAAGCAGAACACCACCCGAACCCCGAACACCGGCCTTCCTGCTTTCTCTGTATCCGAAGATGCAGATCTTTGTGAAAACCCTAACGGGGAAGACGATAACCTTAGAGGTTGAATCGTCGGATACAATTGACAATGTGAAGGCCAAGATCCAAGACAAAGAAGGCATCCCTCCTGATCAACAACGCCTCATCTTCGCCGGCAAGCAGCTCGAAGATGGCCGAACCCTTGCTGACTACAGCATCCAGAAGGAGTCCACCCTCCACCTCGTCCTTCGTCTTCGTGGTGGCGCCAAGAAGCGTAAGAAGAAGACTTACACAAAGCCTAAGAAGATCAAGCACAAGAAGAAGAAGGTGAAGCTCGCTGTTCTACAGTTCTACAAGGTCGATGATTCTGGCAAGGTCCAGAGGTTGAGGAAGGAGTGCCCCAATGCGGAGTGTGGCGCTGGCACCTTCATGGCCAATCACTTTGACAGGCACTATTGTGGTAAGTGTGGCCTCACCTATGTTTATCAAAAAGCTGGCGGCGACTGAGCCAGTAATCTGACCGGAATTGGTGGCGCGAATCATGTTCGTCTATTATATTTCCTATGTGTCATTAGTTGCAAGTTGAGATATGGGTTTAGATTTTGATTAATAATCAAGCTTAAGACTTACTTGGTGGCAGAACTAAATTGAGTGGTCAATTTGTGTTTTATTCTATGCAACTTCTCGTGTTTCTTCTTATATATGTATCTTTTACAGTCAACTGCGCTCATAGTTCAGTAACTTATATAAAAATTTCTCAATTCCTGGTAAACTCTTTTTTTTGGCGGGGGGGGGGGGGTTCCAAAACGGTTTTCCATGCTACGAATTCATGTATTGGCGAATTAACAATTGTCAATTGGCATGGTTGTTTATGCTGTGTTTAATGGGATTATGCCTTTCATGATATTTTGCAAGGCAATTTCACAAGGAATGCTTAAGTTGCATGAGGTTTGTGGCGGCGATGTTGGTAAGCTGGCATTAAATTCGTAATGTTATGTCAGTATAATCGTTATTTTTCTTTCCTCAGTTAGTTCTGTTAGTATAGCCGATGAGATTGATTTATCAAATGTTGATTCCAATCTACATTTGTTTGAGAAATATGCTAGCATCATAGATCCTTGGATTTGGTGACGCGGTTCGCTTATGAAGCAATTGTTTATACTTTATCGTATTTCCTAGTACTATTAAGTGCTTTCATGACTACCAAGTTTGTTGGATTTTGATACGGTCAACTTGGTAGGATATATATATATATATATAGTGATGTTTCTCGTTGTGTTTTCCCATTGATATGAAAGTCGTCATTTAATCTGCTTATGCTCAGTAAGCCATTCGGACAGTGTAGGGATTTGGGTTGAGGTTGTAGGTTGAACTTGCGGTAAGGACTCCCAATCTATATTGCACCAAGAAAGAAAAAGACAGGTGATGGGATTAATACTTAAGTTGATTCTAAAATGCATACATGATCGGTATATAGATATTTAATGCTGCTTTGTTATTATCTGTGAATGATGCTTAAGATACTTGTCTTTTGATATCAATTCTGCAATTTAGAAGGCCGATTTGTTATATTTAAGGCATACAGAATGCAGTTGCTGTGTTGTGATCAAGGGACCATACTACTACTTTGTCCGTCCATTGTGTTTCAGTGCATGTTTGGTTTAATTTTTTTTTTTTTCAAACATGGTTTGACCAAAAGCAACAATTGATCTTGCATAAAAAGAGTTGCAAATTTGGTTTTCTCTTTCTCTAACGCACGGCCAAACACGTACTTAGTTGACCCTGGAGCTGCATTTTACGTTGGTAAAGCTAATTGAAGCAGCTTTTACCTAAGTCTGATTGAAAATCAAAATTTTAAAACAGTCTTATTACTTTTGGCAAAAAGTATGAAATGTTGTATCTGCGATGAAATTTATGTGAACTCGAGGTGTTGAAAGAGGACGAGGCATTCAATATTTATAAGGACAAGAAGAATTAGTCCAATTTCAAGCATGTGTATGAACCTATAAATTTTTATATAAAACAAAATGGAACCCTGACCATGTGTTCCCAGTGCGAGAAAGGATAATTCAGAAGAAAACTAATATGGCCTCGAAAATGCATTCGGGAACAATCTGGCTAGAATCGTATTTTTTGCTTTCACTATGAGTGCGTACAACCCGTAGCAGGGGATGTGAACCACAGCCAAGCAAAAGTACCTGTAGCGTACATGAAACACTAAATCATCTTTTTCATTTTTGGCCGAAACTAAATCATCTTTTTTATGAATAGAAGCAGTAAGTTGAAGAAGTGAGGATCAATAGATCTTTACCATAGGGGAGCCCACGGGATGTTAAGCTCCAGGAATGGATATGGCCACCTGTTGGAGGAGTAATTGGTGTCAACAAGAATTGATTCTATTTGTGTTGATTAGGTAAAAGAAAGCATTTAGATAAGAAAACAAATGGGAAAATGCAATAGTCAATTTTTTTTTAATGAGGAAATACAGTATTCATTTACCATGAAAGACCACAGGCATGAATAACCCACTGGAAGATAACGTAGGTACAGCTCCACAGCACAAAGTATGCGAGTCTAAACCAGGGAAATGGCTGGGGAAAAAAAAGAGGCAGTGCTAAATCAGTGAGCTGTCCGGTATTATTTAGTGATTGGATTCATTTGATGGAGTATGATGCTTACAAGATTGTTTAAAGCTGTATCCACAAGCAGTAAAACTGCATTCAAGGTATGCATGCAATCCATCAACTGTCAAATTACAGATCAACAAACGTCAATAACTATATCATTAGCCATTACTAATTTTGTTGGTGATGAAATATAAAATAAACAGATAATGTTATGCACAACTTTGTCTTCGGACTCAGTTCAATCACTCCTTTGCGCAGAAACAAGTCGACAAAAAGGGTTACACTCACCGGGTTTAGGCTCAAATGAGAAATTTTCATGAATGGTACTATAACACACCAAAACACAATGTCTGTGAGGATCACAGCCCCTGCACAAGTCTGTTCAGTGCAGAAATATTAGTTTAAAACAACTTTTGGCAAAAAATTTCTGACTAAGGAAAGAAGAAAAATAGGAAAAATAAATCTTTGAAGCATGATGAAAGATAGATTGCATAGAACTAGGCCATTCTGCCTCATATTTGACCAACCTGATATGTGGTTTGCATGAGGTAACCCCAAAATCCTGCTCTTTGTTGAAATTCCTCTTCGGCATAGCGGCTTTGCAACTTGATAGAACCCTTGATTTCTTTCTCTTTATATGAAATAGTGTTCGAGGACATACTCTCTTCTAAATCTCTTCTGAGATGATCAGCTTCTGCCCCATTTTCAGGTTTTAAGTAGTACCAGCATCCATACGCAGATACTATGCTCCCCAGCTATATTGAAACAACAATACAGGTTCTTAGAAAAACAAGAACTGCTTTATATACACCTAGTGTACTGTGCTAACCCTAATCATTTTCCGAGAGAACGTGACTGTTGTGTATTCCCATAAAATTTACATCCACTAAAATCAAATATGAGACCGTTGTGATAGACGTACCGCAAAATAAATCATAACTAATGTGAAAGTCCACCTGCAGATATATGCAATATCATTAATAAAAAGGCCTCCATATTCAACGAAACAAGAATCATGCATGCTCTGATAAAGGGTCATTGCCATTATGATTAGTTCAGATGTTATCAATTCCATTAAGTTCTGCTCTCCGAGGTTTTCCTTGCAAACAAACAACGGAAAGAAACTGGGAAAAAGAAAATTTCATCTTACTGGGTATAAAAATAGAAAGGGAAAGCTCCATCCAAGGAAACGATTACAAAATGAATGCGAGCCAAGCAAACGAATGCGAAAGCTCTGTATAAAAGAAGCCACACAGGATTGAGATTTCTCCAGCGTGGAATCCATAGGGCATTGTAACTCAAGGGCTCTTCTTTGGTCATCATAATGTGAAATACAGCTATTGTAACTGATACAATGAGGATGAATGCACAAGTAGGCACTTGCCATCGAAGCCAGTACCCATAGCCCTTATTGTGTTCAGAATCCGACATTTCCAAAGCAGTTCAAGGCCTTCGACGAAATGCCAAAGGAAAGGGTAGGGAAACTTTGAAGAAATAAAGAGAGCTAAATGCTAAAGGAAACGGGTAGTTGTTTGAGGGAGGGCGTGAAAGACAGTTGAACTGGATCAAAATTCAGAAACAGCAAACCAATCCAAGTAATATTTACAAACCTTGGCCTCTCATTCTAGTAGAAATTGACTTCAGCAATAGACTAATCCAAATAATATTTTAAAAAAATTTGTGATACTTCCTTTGTGAGAAGTCAATTCTAAGTTTCTGTGATCCGCATAATCCAAATCTTCTATCAAGAAGGAAGGCATTCCTCATTTATTTCAGTAAATCTACCACCCGATTAGATTATAATATATGAAGGTGGTGCCAAAAGTTAAAGGGACAGTAGAAGAAAGAACGTACTCGGTGTAGTAATAGAAGATGCTGGCATCATATATGACGACATCCCAAATTAAGAGGGCGGCCATTACGAGAAAGGAAGTGAAACGCGTAGCCAAGAGCCACAAAGGGTGCAGCCCTCGCCAACAACTGGTCCATAGCTGGGAGGTGCTCACATGAGCTCTGGGCAAAAAATTGACGACAACTTCATTATCGGGTCGAGCCACTAGAAGGCTCTCATACATGGTGTCATAGTCGCTTCGGGAAACAGCTTCGTTCATCCACAGCACCCATAAGGCTCCTATGAAGGCCACTCCAACAATGCCTAAACACACAAAATCGTACCACTCAACCTCTAATCCCATGTTTAGACTATCTTATTTCAGGTTTCTCGGGCTTTTGCAGAAGAAGAAGAAGCTCTAGAAGTTGCTTGGATTATACTAGTGGTAGTGGGTTTTGAATTTTGGTGGGGGCTGGTAGTTTTGACTATCGGGTATTGAAACTGCTAGGTTAGTTTGACAAACGGTTGCTCCAATAAGGGACATAAATGGTGACGCTCGTCGGTGACGGTAGCACAGTTTGATAGTGGAAAAATTGCAAATTCCAAGATTGGGTGTACAAGCAAGCACATGGTATGGATGTAAAATGTTTGTCGGATGGTCACAATGTCACATACATTAGTTGCGCAAAGTTTTGTAGTAGGTACCATTTTCCCTTTTTTTCTGTGGATTTTTCTGGTCCATAGTGCTCCATTTCAATTTTCATGTTCCTATTATTTATCAATGATTTTGTAGCTTAAAGGGAGGTTAGGCTGGGTGATTATATTAACTATATATATCAAAACAATAATAATGCCTCCCTAACTTCATTTGGTATTGAATTTAGTCAGTAAAATTCTACAAAGACTGCGGAAAATATATATTATGCTGGAAACCATACATAGTCTTAAAGAACGATGGCAAAAGGCCAATGTTTTAGTCACTAGGCACATGGCGTTTAACGACGGTGAAGCCTCCATCGACCACCAAATCATGTCCACTGATATAAAAAGATTCATCAGAGGCTAGAAACAGGGCAGCTTCAGCAATATGGGTAGCCTTCAATGTAATACCCTTCATATTGGCAAGAGCACTGAAAGCGGCTTCAACTTTATCCGCTCCCATATTGAACCCTGCGCAAATAAGAGGTGTGGCCACTGCATATGGCGACACGCAATTCACTCTGATCCCATAAGCCCCGAGCTCGCTACATGCGCAGCGCACAAGGCCCACAAGAGCATGCTTGGATGTGGTATAAGCATGGAACCCACAAGAGTAGCTTTTGAAACAAGTTTTTACCTAAAAAGTTGATGATGAAAGAAAAAAAAATTAAAAATAAAAAAAGTCTGGACTGGAAGGTCGAAGTTTAACCATTGAAGATTTAAAAGTTCTGGCTGCAGCTGAATGAGGAATATGTGGACAACAAAAAAACAATAGAGTAGCTTTTGGAACAAGTTTTTTCAATTTTAAGGAATTTATTTGTCGAATTTAAAAGTTGAAAAAATCTGGACTGGAGGGTCGAAGTTTTAGCATTGAAGATTTGAAAGTTCTGAATGCTGCTGACTGAGGAATATGTAGACAACAACAAAGAGCAGAGTAGCCTCTGGAACAAGTTTTTCAATTTTTAGGAATTTATTTGTCAAATTTAAAAGTTGGAAAACCTCTCTTGTGAGTATAAAAATAAAGGGTTATCCAGTTCATCCTTTACAAATGTTCTCTGAAACTTGCCATATGTAAATTTTCCTCGTTGGTTCCCGCAACATTACTGACTTTCATTTATCGCCTCCCCATCATATAGCATTTCAGTTTTGAGTTTGAGAGATAAGTAAGCCGTATGGGTCTTCTCTTGTTCTAATTTGGTCTCCGTGTCCAATGTGTTTTTGGGTAGAAATTGGAGATTTTACATATTAAGGATAGAACAAAATATTATAGTCTAAACTAGTATTTTGGCACAATTATTAACCATTGAACTCTTGCCCCCAAAAAATTGAATTAAAATAATTAAAAAATCAAAAGTATTTAAGGCATCCTAAAATTTACTAACAATAATTATAACAAAGATGTTTGAGGGATAGGTTTTATATATGTTGTTAAATGAAAAAAGAAAGATCAAACCTGCAAATAAAATGTATAAGGGACATATAAAATCAGGGGAAGATCATATAAAAAAGAGGGCGGGAAAGAAGGAGCAAATATGGATTTGATTCGTGGACAGACAAGACTGGATTTGAGGAGTGAAAACCGGAAAAATATGACAGCGCGGGTTACAAAGCAAAATAAAGCTCAAACTTAATATAACCATAACCAAGGGTAATAATTATTGTTCTTCATCAAGCATGAATGCATGAGGTGCTAAGAAAACAGCGATTGACCGCAGTGAAGCCCCCATCCAGCAGCAAGTTGTGTCCATTAATATAAACCGATACATCAGCAGCAAGAAACAAAGCAGCTTCTGCAATTTGGGTGGCCTTCAATGTGATCCCCTTCAAATTGGCAAATGCAGAGGTAGTACTTTCAACTTCATCTGGCTCCATGTTGAGCGCTCCACATGCAAGTGGGGTGGCAACTCCGAAGTGTGAGATGCAATTCACTCTGATCCCAAAAGCCCCAAGCTCGCTACTTGCTGAACGAACAAGCCCCATTATGGCATGTTTGGATGTGGTATAAGCATGAGGACCACATCCTGCAACCGATGCAGCCACACTGGCCGTGCATATGATAGATCCTCTGATTTTCTTGGCCACCATGGCTCGCCTGCGTGCTTGATTGATGCAGCCATGCCCCGAACATTTATAGCCATGGTGTTGTCAAACTCATTCAGATCAAGCTCAAGTATGCCAGACAGAGAGCCAATGGTTCCAGCATTGCTGAACAAGATATCTAGGCTTCCGTGTTTCACAAACGCAAAATTGATTGTTTCTTCCACTTGTTTCTCATCCCTAACGTCGCAGTGGCAGTAAATCACTTTGTCCGAGCCTATTGAAGCCGCGACTTTAAGTCCGAGTTCATCTTGAATATCTGCTGCAATTACAAATGCCCCCTTTTCGGCGAAGACTCTCACTGCCTCTGCACCTATTCCACTAGCTGCTCCTGTGATGATGGCCATCTTACCGTCCAACCTGAAATTCATACAACAAAATTTGATTCATTCAAACCAATTCATTAGCGAAGGCAGATCGAAGCGATGGGTGAAGAAACCACACCTTAGTTTGGACATTGGTAAAAGCAACCTGTTTCCCTGATGGGATTGCTTATGGAAATCTTGCTCGTGGATTGGCGATTTATATACCCCGGGATTTCGTACATTATAGTCAGTACTCAGTTGGTTCTTGAGCTCGAGACAATAACGTGTACAAATTTATTGACTATGGAAACAACAAATACAGAATTATGTTGGCTTATCTTTCCGAGGAAAGTAAGATATAGTAAAGCTCCTTAATTCACTCACGGAGGACGTGAGATGAGTAACAAGTGGAATAAACTGATATAAGCACGTTTCTTTACGGACATATAATAGAACGCACATCCTCTGCAATTATTCGGCTGATGGAACGAGGTACAGTTCAGCAATGTTTTGATATATGTTCTTTTTTTCAATATAGGGAGATAAAAAATCTTATCTTCAAGAATGTTAATTATGAGAATAAAAAATTTTAATTATAAGCCCAAAAATTTTAACTAAAAAATTTTATTTTAAAAATTATAATAGTAAAGACACAAATTTTAATTGTAAAGAGTTATTTCTTAAATAATAATCAACAAAAATGAGAGAGAAAATTGGATAAATAATAAAAGGGCTTACAAGTTTTATAATACAAAATGAATTATTTTTACAGCTAAAATTTTTATCCCTATAATTAAAATTTTTAATTTTTCTAAGCATTTGTCAAATACTTGTTTGATTGCACCTCATACACTATAAGGCATTTGCATTCAAGAAGGACAAGATGAGGACCATAACTAAAAATCTAGAGCAGCAAAATCTCCTATAAAAATTTTTGTATGTATTAGTTACACGTATACCTAAGGGTCATGATTTGATTCATATGACATATTTTAAATGTACAAAGCAAATCTCGACCTTAAGATGTATATATTCTTAATGTACGTAAGAATTTTTTATATTTAATTTCTGTTTTTTTTTTTGGTGAATGTATATTTTCAATATATGCAAGGGCTTTAACAAACATCTTACATCTAAGACATACATAACTTTAAAAAAAAATGAAAGTTTAAGGAAAAAATTTAGGCATAAGTTTTATATTTTTTGTTGTTTAATTTTTTAATAACAATATAATAAGTATATGATACTTACAACTTGATATTAAATGATCAAGTTTTTTATTTTTATATATTATAATTTTATTTAAAAATTTGATAACAAAAATATTAAAAAAATTATACCTTTAAGGTCTAGTAATATTGAAATTTTGAAAGAAATTTCTCACATGTAAGATTAGATGGAGTAAATTCAGAATTATAAAGATACTTTTTTAACATATCCAATAAACTCTAGAATCTAGAGGGCTCAAATTGATTCATCTACTTATCTTTTTCTTACTCATTTTTTACTTATCTTAATTTAAATCATTCAAATTAAATTAGATTACACAAATTTAATATTTTTATTTTTCTTTTCCGCGTAGACCATTGCATGCATTGAGGACCCCAAATAGAGACTCAAACCAAGCTTATTAAAATGGGCCGGGCTTTATTTGAGTTTGTACTCCACATATGTTAATTCACATTTAGAAATGTACAAAAGAATAAAATAGAATAGGAAAATAAATAAATAAATAAATAAATAAGTGATATGAGAAACGATACTCATATTTTTATTTAAAAAAATTAATAAAAATTGATAAGTATTATTAAATAATATTAAAAATATAATAAATATTTTTAACAAGATTTATAACCTTATTATATTTTTACCATTGCCATGTAACAAATAGAGTAATTCTTATGTACATTTAATGTGTTACGATATTTATACACTCAACGGTTAAAATTTATTCTATACGTAAATTCTGACTTTTTGACATTAATATGGCAAAAAAAAAAAAGAAATGACTCAAACGCTCCGTCGCTAAAATGTATTCCCCATATACTTAAAATTTTATTTATTATTTTTTTTATTAATGGGTCGCGGCATCTGAGATGCCGCGACCCATTTTTTTTTAATTGAGTCGCAGCATTTGGGATGCCACGACTCAATTTATAATTTTTTATTAATATTTAATTTATTTATATATTTTAATTTATTTATAAAATAAATTTAAATTTAATATATTTATTATTAAATTCGAAATTATCTATAAAAGTATAAATTAAAATTTTTATTTTTCAGTTTTAATTATAATTGAAATTATTTTAATTAATTTTAAAATATATAATTTATTATTATGATTATTTCTTCAACAATTTAAATTTTTTTATTTCAAATAAATTGTTAGATTTATTATTTTTTTAAAAAATTGAATTGAATTATTTTTATTTTTATTTATCATCTAATTTTTAAATTTAAATTTTTTATATTTATTTTATCCAATTTTTTTAATTTCTTCATTCAAATTAATTACAGAATTTAAATTTTTTTTACAAAATTTTGAATTTAAAATTTTAATTCTATATAATTATTATATATATTAATTCGTTAAATTTTTTAAAATCTTTAATTTTTAATTCTTGAATGTCTATAACGTCACCAATAGAAGCATATTGTCGATTACTGGTTCTTATGATTTGAATACACATTAATTTGTTAGACTCGTTGTTATCGGCTACATTCAAATAGATTTGAGGTTGAATCATATCATTTTTTTCATGCTCTTTGAATACAAAGGACGAAGTAAAAAAAAAAAATATTGTTATCCAAAAAATAAAAAAAGAAACCTACAATTGCAATTTTTTTTTCATCCCAAAAATATAAACATTTAAGGATTGGAAATTAAAGATTTTGAAGAAGTTAACGAATTAATATATATATATATATAATAACTACAAAGAATTAAAATTTTAAATTCAAAATTTTGTGAAAAAAAATTAAATTCTATAATTGATTTAAATGAAGAAATTAAAAAAATTAGATGAAATAAATATAGAAAATTTAAATTTAAAAATTAGATGATAAATAAAAATAAAAATAAAAATAATTCAATTCAATTTTTTTAAAAAATAATAAATCTAACAATTTATTTGAAATAAAAAAATTTAAATTGTTGAAGAAATAATCATAATAATATATTATATATTTTAAAATTAATTAAAATAATTTCAATTATAATTAAAACTGAAAAATAAAAAATTTTAATTTATACTTTTATAGATAATTTAAAATTTAATAATAAATATATTAAATTTAAATTTATTTTATAAATAAATTAAAATATATAAATAAATTAAAATATATAAATAAATTAAATATTAATAAAAAAAATTATAAATTGAGTCGCGGCATCCCAGATGCAGCGACTCAATTAAAAAAAATAAAAAAAAATGGGAGATGCCGCGACCCATTAATAAAACAAAATAAAATTTTAAATATATGGGGAATACGTTTTGGCGGCGGAGCGTTTGAGTCATTTCTTTTTTTTTTTTGCTATATTAATGTCAAAAAGCCCGTAGATTCTACCTGTATTGCATATAGACTTCACCACCTGTACAAATTCAATTCTATCAACTAATTTTTTTTATGTATACTATACCCTAGGTGCACTTACAAAAATTTCGTAACAAACATAGCTTATGAAGCCCCCGTGGCTTCGGTTAACGCTGACCCCAAAAAAAATAAATTAAAAAAGTGAGAAACTGAGGTAAATGCACATAAAGTTCCTCAAACGAATATTTTAATTTTTTTTTTTTGGATGGAAATACATCTTGGGTGACAAAGACGCCTGCAAACCAAACCATATTAAACGGCATAGTTCCTCTTCCACACGACATATACCACAGATATAAGACCAACCCTAATTAATTTCGCCCCCAATATAGCATAGCATCAATTTATTTTTCTTGTCACTAGTAAAAGAAACAGAAATTGAGATGTCATCTTTGAATCTCCCCAATACTGGTTGGTAGCAGAACATTTATTTATGCTCTCTCACTAGATGCTTGATTGGCTAACCATAAATTTTTCCTTTCAATTTCCTGGGAAACAAACGAACATTGAAAAAGGGGACTACATACCGAATTCAAGAAACCGAACAAATTCAAGAAAAGCTGCAAATGATCCTGTGTTATACGTAGCTAAGTTTAAAACCCTACGTAAGAGAAAAGTAATCACCACTTGAGAAACCGCGTGCGCATTATGAAGCCTCGAAATCGAAAAATCAATTCTTTCTCCTCTTACTGGTCTTCTTTGCGGAAAAAGAAAGTCCAACATCACCCTTCATCCGATCAAGCAACTCTGAACCCACCAGATAACAAAGATAAGCATCAATGGTAGCATACTGAACCTTGTCCCGACTGAGCTTGCGGTACCAGCAAGTGGAGTCATACCATTGGAGCTTCTCCTCAGGCCTCACCACATCCATATGCTTCCCAAGCGCAGTCTTGGCCAGCATGTCCAGATCGTAGCGCCCCAGATCCAGGTCCTCTCTCTTCATCCCCTCCATGGCCAATTTCTGCAAATCCATCGGATTGTTAATCTTGATTCCGTGGTCCCGCTCTAGTTTCTGGGCCACCGATTCCATGTTCATACCCACAGCAACCACCCGATCGTTATCAAAGAAGGTCCGAAGAGATCTTGGGACGGCCCTACCCCTACGGTCGGATTCTTGGAGGTTGTAGATGAGAGAATGAGAGCCGACGCAAAGGCTGAGAAGATCGTAGGGGTTGTCGCGGAGGCCAGATTTGGCGTACTCAAGAGACTGGTGTTCGACGGAGACGCCGACGAGGAGAGAGGTGGGAAGCTTGTTCTTGGTGGATTTTCGGAGGTCGTTGAGCCATTTGGAGAGGATGTCATCGCAGCCAGTAACGATGGTGAGAATGCGGTGGCTATCGGCGTGAACGGTGTAGGCGTCGTGATCATCTGCTTCTTTGCTGGGTTCAATGCTAATGTGGAGAACCATGGTTACACTTTCTAGGGGGAATTTGAGAAAGCGCCACAAGAGAATTTGAGCCGTTTCAGTTGCGACTATACAGTTATGATTTCTTGATATACACACACACACACACACATGGCAGGCAGCACAAACACATATATATGCCTTCTCTTTCTTGTTTTCTTGTAAAAAAATCAGTGAAAGAAATGTTGCCTACATTGTAACGAAAATTTTTCTCTAACAATCTTAATATCATATTTGAAAGACATCAATAATAAAATAACAGACACTGTAAAAACTACTCTTATATATATATATATATATATATATATATATATATCCAAAATTTAATTTTAATAACCCAAATGAAAATAATATTATTAAAATAAATACTTAGATTAGACAAATTTATTTTTGGTATAAATATTATATTTAGAAAATCTTAAGATAATTATAGTGCTTTAAAATTATCTTAAGGAGCTATTTTGATATCTATCTTATACCAATTGGGATATTTTTATATTCCAAAATTTTTAAAATAAGTCAACATAAAGACTCTAAATAATTATGAGTCTTTATTTTTATTTTTACACATGTAAAAATAATTTTTATTAGTCTTAAATAAATTACACTAGACAAAAAATATCAAGTACTTTTGCAATTTCTTCTTTTTGCCTTATAATATAATATCCTTCCTTATTACTCCATCCAACATACCCCCCTCCCCTTCAAATCTCCTTCTTCTCTTTCTTTGATACTGAAGCTTCCTGTACGCCTCCTCCCCTTTCTTTTTCTTTGTTCTATGCTTAAACCCACCATAAAACGCTGCAACATCGTTCTGCAGGTGACCAAAAGTAGTTTCAATAGCATGCTTTGGCTGGGCTATGTAAGAAAAAAGCCACGGATAACTCCTCTTGTGATTGGGTTTCTTTGATTTTAACTTCCATTCTTGCTCCATTTTTATGCCAATGGTGATCCAAAACCATAGTTGCTGATTGCTCCTTCATTTTGGCCGTGGGAAGCTTTCTGAATTGGGGCTTTTTTATTTAATCCTTTAAGGGATGAATTGACACTTTCAATATATTTATTTAAGTTTCTTAAGATATATTTTAAATTCAAATTAAAATTTAGAAGCTTAAATTAGATTGTGACAATTAATTTGTGAAATCCAAAATTTAGGGATTATAGTGACATTATAAAATTTAAACTATAATTATAGATTTAGGTGTTAGAGGATGAAATTAATTATATTGAACATATTATAAGCTAATGGAGTAATTCAAGGTGATGTTCTTATGTTCAATATAATTATAAATGATATTGAGGCTACTCTTTCAATTGGAGATTCCTTCAAATTTTAAGAAATTAGGGCCTCTACTATTGGCCTTCACAGGTAAATGTATAAATAGCAAAATAGTAGTCTCTTTTACTTTATGTTTATTTATTATTAGCTCAAACTTCACACTTCGTGATTTGTCATATCTGCATTGTTGGGGAAACAAATCTTATGTTTTAAACTTTATGTAAATCAAAATATACGTGTGAATATATATATATATATATGGTTATAGGTTCGAGAGATGATAAATGACTTTTATTTAAAATATTATTATATAAACTTGTGATTAATTATTTTTATTTTATTAAAATTATTTCTTTTACTTGATCAAATTTTTATTTGTTTATTTATTTATTGGTCAATATTTAATTTATTTGAATGATTTTCATTTCAAAATTATGGATGAAAATTTGATTAAAACCACGTAGCTATTAGCGGAGGTAATGGCCTAAGTGCACTTAGTTAGAATAATGAATAATCATTGTGTGGTAGCATTTAGTGATAATTATACTAGATATATTGTGATATGCACACCGTGTGGCAGCACTCTGTGATGATGGTGATATTGTGATACTGTGCAGTGACATCAATGGTAGTATTAAATCATGTGTGGCGGCTGATGATGCCTTAGTTGCTTAAACACTCAATTAAACTAAAATTGATTTTATATAGTATAGATCAACTCTAGGTCATTCTTCCCAATGGACAATTTAGGGGTTAGTTTGAATTAATTTTAGGTGATTATTTGATGTTTAAAAATATTATGCAAATTCTAGAAAACTACCTTTACGCTAAATGTAAATTTAATTGAACTAAATGCATGCAAATGTGGGGTTTTGAATTAAGAAATTAAATTTTCATCTAAAAGAGAAAAAAAATTAATCAAGTAATTAAACTAAACTGCTCTAAATTGAAATTAAAATGATTGTGAAAATGCAAAGGACAAATAGGAGGCAACCAAGGTTTTGCAAGGAGATTTCGGCTCTCATCACTCACCAAAGATTAATTGAGACTAAGAGAAGTGATTAGATAATAGACTAATGAATTTAATTAACTTAATCCAAGGATAGGAAACCCTAAACTCAAATGCACATCACTTGACTTAACTAGGAAACCCTTAGCTAATTCAAGTAATTTGCAAGTAATTAAGCCAATTAAACTCATCAAATCCTTCAACAATTGGATTCAATTAATTCTGAAAATTTTGGTTTTAATTATCTAATTGAACAATTAAGCAATTATACTACCCAATTCAACAATCAAGTAGCGCAAGAGACCAAAATATGCAATTAAGATCATAATATTAATCAAATTAATGCAAGAAAACTCAAATATCAATCCAATCAAAATTATAAGGTCTAAAAATTAAAATTTCAACAGTTACAAAACATAATTCAAATCCCAAATAACACCAATTCCAATTACAATCTAAGATAAAATCATTGTCCAACCTAAAACTAGGTCTCAACATCCAATCCACATAGAAATTCTTAAAACTAGAAAATCTCTAAGTTCTTGAAATTGAAAAAGGAAAAGGTAGGAAAAATAAACTCCCCAATGATCTTCAATCCATGTAAAATCAGAGCTCAATCCTTCCTTCTCCATGCTTCATCTTGGTGCCACCTTTCTTTTAAGCTTCCATGGATTTCGTTACTCTAAATTCCTTCAAAAACTCAAGGAGAGAGACGTCCTTGCTGCTGCAGTATGAAGGCCAGAAGTCAAAGGAGAATGAAGAAATTCAATTTGTCCTCCAAGTGTACTTCTCGCGTCAGTCCGATTGCCAAAGAAGAATGAAAAAACAGCCAAATCCTCTCCCTCCAGTTTTCGGCGCCTTTTGCATTTCTAGTGTCTCCAGGTCTCCCAACGTTAAAGATGAATGAATGAATGAATGAATCAGCCCCAATTTGTTCTCCCCAGCTCGCTCCCTTTGCATAGCTTTTCCTTTCTGCGTGCAGTCCGAGAAATGAGTGAAGAAGTAGCCAATCCAATTCGTGCCCCAGGTCGCCTCTGCTGTGTGTCCGAAAAAGTGAATGGATGGAGCAACAGCTCATTCTCCCAGTCCTCCCTCTGCACGTGCAGCGTTCTTTAGTGTGAAGTCTAGAGACCAATGAAGAAGCAGCAGCCCCTCTCCACCAGTTTTCGGCACCTCTCCTCTGTACAGTCTCGAAAAGTCAATGAAGAAGCAGCCAAAATTCTCTCCCAGCGTTCTCCCCCAGGCGCTGACTTTTCTTCACAATAAACAAAAATGAAAACCTAATATATTATTTACAAAAATTGCCATTATCAAGAAATTAATAAAAGAAAAAATTTTGCTCCAATCTTGACCCTTGATCCATTTTAATTCTTCAATTTATTTGCCTAAAAATTGTGTACAAATTTAATAAATGTTTTAAAGATTGAAAATATTCAACCCATCAAAGAAATATGAAAAATAAAATATTAGTAATTTAAATCCAAAAATTCTTTTAATTAATTCAAAATTATATTATTTTTCAAAATTGACCAAAAATTCAAATATTATATAATAAATCCATTTAAGCTCAAATTAATCATTAAAAACAATAATAAATGTGGATAAAAATATATGAAAATTAGCATTTATCATCGTCACTCAGGGTTGATTATAATTCTTTCACGTGATACCCATTTGATCTTATTTCCTTTAATTTTAAATTACGCTTTTGCTGATAGCTTGTAATATAATTTAATTGTTGCCTATATATATAGACAATAATTAAAGGCAATATAATTCCCTTTGAAAAACTCTAAACCTATTTGTTTCTCCTTCTACTTGTTTTGTTATCTATGCATTCAATAAGCCAGTAGTAAGCTTACCCTTTTCCTTTATCATATTTCAAATAAGCATAAAGTAGATTAAGGTGCTATGGGATCTGTGTGCCACCCAGATATAGATGGTAGAATATTTTGGTCAATTGAGTTGTGTAGGGACTCCAAGGCACATTGGCTATTAAGTGCTACATTATTTTGAGTCATAAAGATGTTATACTTCTTTGTAGATCATATAATGACCATTGTAATGGCATTTGATTATATTTTGAAAAACTCATGTACTATACTATATTGTGGCAAGAATTTAAAGATATAAGACACTAGTGAATTTTTGAAATGAAATGTATTGGGCTGTGTTGAATTTGTAGGGTTGAGATGTCCAATTTTTAGAGAGGTGCTGTCGCATTTTCGGCAACCTCTAATCACTGTATGTATGTTTATATAAAAGTAAGAGCATTGAATGGGTTGCTAGGCTTACTAGGCTGGGCCAATCACGCTTGGCATGGTCTAGGTGCCGGTCATGGCTCGAAGTTTGAGTCGTGATATTAATATCAATTAATATTTTTACATACACTCAAAAATTTAAATTACCTTTTTATATTGAGTGTTTAAATTTATAAATTCGAAACTTCCTAACGATAGAAAATATAGAAAGTGTATGACAGGTTCTTATACTTATATGTAGAAATTATATATTTGTTAATTATTAAAAAAATATACCCTTATTATATTTTAATTAAAAATTTTAATAATAAAATATAAAAAATTTCATCTAAATTGAAATCTTTTATAATTTTAGAGAATGTTCTAAAGTAAATTTGATGAAGTAATGGCAACGTCACACAATGGGGGAGTTGGTCTGCTATACAAAGGAGAGAACAGTTATCTGGGAAAATGGAGATAGCGGTTAAATTGTTACACGCTACTATATTTGTGTCCTAATAATATAGTGTCATGTATAAATAGCAGTTGATTATGAGTGGCCTTTTGACATTTACATTTAAAAAGAAAATATTTTCCAAAAAAACGTAACCACCAAAGCAATTGATTGAAATGTTTCCAAATTTCTTTTTATAAAGTTGTAGTATATATGAGACTGCGACTTATATAAAAAAAAAATTCTTTAAGGCCATGGCATAAGTAAGATCGCAAATCATAAAAAAAAAATAAGTAGCATCTGCCTAACAACAAATTATGAACCAAGTTAATCTGCAATCTTTATAATTGTTTTCTTTTTTTATTAAAAGGGAGACGCGACTAACCTTGAATTTTTTTTATTTTCATTATATTAGAAAAAAAGTAATAAAAAAAGAAATACTTGATATAAAGTTCAAAATAAATATAAAATTCTAAATGCACTTGCAAAAAGGTAAATTTCAAATAAATAAAAAAATTTACATTTATAAAAGGTAAATGTAAGATTCTAAACACACAAATTAAAAAAAAAATCATAAATCAATTATAATGACTTCTTATCCCTCATCAATGCCTTTTTTTGAGTTGCTGTAGATAGTGTTGCAATGGCTCTTATTTTTCTTCTTCTTCTTATTTATTATTGTTGAAATTATGAGTCAAATAAAAATTCAAATCCCATTAAGTGAACTAAATAGATGGGATTGGTTGGTTATGGGTGAAAACCCCTTGTTATTGTTGAAAAATGATTTTTAATATCTTAAAAGATGCATCGACATACTTTTAAATTAAATGCAAATAGATTGATGAACAATATCATGAATGACACACTGTCAGATTGCATGATTTGAGGTTGTGCGATGGAAAATTATAATTAAAAAACTAATGGCATGAATGAATAAGAACCAACATCCTTAAAATTTGTGAACGATGCATTTGGTGCAAAACAAGAAAAATCATCACCCTTGAAATCTGTAAATTGTGCAATTGGTGCAAGAGAAAAAGGACTAACATTCTTAAAAATTGTAAATGGTGCATTTAATGCAAAAGAAAACGGACTAAAACTTGCAAAGCCTATATAAGTTGTAAAGGAATAAGGTCCTGGACCTTTGATATCTTCATGTATTGGTGCTGAGTTTGTAATAAGATGATGTTACATTTGCAAGATTAGCACCACCACTTGCAACATTTACCACCACCTTCCTAGTGGATATAAAACTATATCCTCACTTTCTAAACTGAGTTTCTGGTTTTGGTAGCCTTTACAGATAAGGTGCAAGTAGATTAGGTTAAGAGACCATCATCTATAGATATTTACTAAAGGCATACAATATCATTCTAATATCTTTGCTCACCTTCTTTCTTAATCCCAATAATCAAATGTTAATGGGTCAATAACAACAAGTCTGTATAAGTCTTTCAATACATCGCCTTGTAAAAAATGAAAAGCAACACTTATGTGTGTAGATCAAATACAAATATACAGAAAAGATGGAAACAAAACAATTGCAAGTATACAAAATCATACTATAAACCCCTGAAAGCCACTTCATAAGTGTACATCTGTTACATAGGAGTTAAATAATGAGGCCTGTTCATCAGTATAATGGAACTAGTTAATGGATATGAGTGTTAATGGTTCATAGATTTCATCTTGTGCCACACTCAAATCTATATTGACGGTTAAGATATGCGCGTATATATCTAGTGCACATAATTGTTTTAAAAAGTTCTAATTTTATTACCATATTGATTAGACATAAGAATCATCATTCAAAATACACACTAAGTACCTCATGGGATTGTAGGAATAAGAATACCAATAAACTAATTTAGACATTAATTGATTTGTATTCAACCGTAACTTTTTCCTTATCACCTTATTCAACCCATCTAGGGTAATGTTTATGCCAACTTTTAATATTTGTTGTTTATTATATACAAATGTTACACTCTCATTGCTATTATAAATCTTCTTATTTGCATAGATGCATGTAATTTTCTTTTTCATACTCATTATGATTCTTATAATAAAATTCATGTACTAGCACATGAAAGAAAATCCATAGATAACATGTATATTCAAGGTATAAATGTTTATTTCATTTGATTTAAATTTTCATCTCCATACATTTGTTTAGACTTTATTTCATTTTCAATTTTTAATGAACTAACATAAAATTAATATTATAGCATATTAATAAGTTATATTATAGCAAATAAATAAATAAATTATTTTTTTAAGGTTAGAAGAAAAAAAAACTTAACAAATAAAACTAAACATGTAGATGTAAAAATGCAATTATTATATTACAAAACGCTTTGTCTTATTTGTAATAAGATGTTAATCAATAGAATAAATTAATGGCTCGCATAATCTTTATAAAATGAAGACCAATAAAAGAAGTAAACATAGTCTATTACAAGATAAACTTAATATTGTAACACATTAGTTAGCATGCTATAGCAAATAAATAGATAAACGATTCCTTTTTTTTTTTTTAATGAAAAGCCATAAGAGAAAAAAACTAAGCAAAGTAAACTAAACATATATATGTAAAAATACGATTATATATTATAATTTTGTTTGACTTACTTGTGATAAGACACTAACCAATAGAAAAAATAAGTAGCTCACATAATCTTTATAGAATGGAGAATAAGAGAATAAGCAAATATCATCTAATATAGTTCCTTCTTAATTTGACCATAGATAAATTTTTAAGACCTCACTAACAAGAATAAAAAAGATGATAGAGTTGGAAATGAAAGACTTAGGAGAGCAATGAAGAAGATGAATGGAGAGCAACATCGTAAAAATGAGAAAAGGAAGGCGAGGTAGTTTAAAAATAAAGACTTAAGGCTAAAGGTTTAACGTGTTTGGTGAGGAGTTATTGATATGACTCCTCGTTGACGTGAACTAGCGCAGTTTATGTATGGGATGTGAACTTGAGAAATCAATAAGATACGGACTAGCCAAGTCTACATCTTTTGATGCCTCAGTGTCAGGGTAATTTTCTACCACATCGATGCTAATATAGCTTTATTTATTTCAAAAATTAAAAAAGAACATAGGTTATTGTAGTTTGTCTTTTATAATTTTTTTAAAAAAGCATTTTAATTTTAAGTTTTGGCAATTACATTTTTTGGGGAATGGTTTTTTCTATTCCATGTATCAATGTTAGAAAGCGAATCATAAAAGTCATATGATGTGAGATATATGGAGTTGATTATGGGTTTTAACATGATAGGTTTAATGTAAGCCCGCCAATGATTGGGCCAAATCCAAGATTTGGCTTATCAAATATACTTCTATAAATTTAGTTAAACAAAAGTAAAAGTATAAATATGTACAACACATTAAATATTATAGAATGCATTATATATTTTTTATTGGCTAAATTATATTTAATATTTTTGAATTACACTTAATTTTTTAACATTTTGATATATATTACAAAAAATTTTTATTTAATTTATTTTCCATCAAATAAATTAAATGTTTGCTTATTATAATTTTATTATAATATATGACCAAAAAAAAATTTAGGTTTGACGTAGTAAAAAGTTAATCTTATTGATAAAAAATATAAAAAATTAAATATAATTTTTAAAATAAAAGAGATATGAATTGCAATTAGACAAATTTTGAAAGAAGTTAATATAATTTATTCAACATTATATGTCAAAGAAAAATTTTCATTAATTACTAGTTAGTAGTGTATAAAATATTAACTTAAAAAATTGTTGCTAATATGTTATCTCAATTTTATTAGGTCAGATTTTCAAGGACAGTATTTATTTTTCCTTTCTCAGTGTTTTTTTTTTTGGGACAAAGTCTTTTGTGAGCTGAATGAAACTTTTGACTATGAGGGCTAAATTGGATTGGGCCCATATCATGTAATAAAGCCCAAGAAGCAAATTTAAGATTTGGAGTTGGACCAGCAGGGTGCGGGTCAAAAAAAAAAGTCAGGGTGCGGGTCATTTACAAGAACAGTGGCAATAGTTCCTCCTGCAGATTAGGCGACACGTAATTGGTCGGTGATACCGAATTCTTGACAGTCGCGTAGCAGCAGGCATATGAGCGTGTGATTAACATGACACAATAATATTGATGACTCCGAAGCAGGCAGGACAGGACGGGGAAAATCTGAGACGCGGCTTGTGGCTGTGGACTTGGGGTGCCTAACTATCCATCTGCAGCAGCCTCGCTGTTTGATTTCTGAGGGCATTCATTGACCATGTCCGCAGCAACTTTGGTCTCAAGCCCAGGGTCTCCATATTTGAACCACTTGTCCTCTTCAACTAGAAGCACTAGTCTCTTTGGG
This sequence comes from Erythrophleum ivorense, assembly GCA_026724425.1. NCBI lineage: Eukaryota > Viridiplantae > Streptophyta > Magnoliopsida > Fabales > Fabaceae > Erythrophleum > Erythrophleum ivorense. The sequence continues at coordinate 78,695,143 of JAIUCV010000001.1, read as the reverse complement.
TCTGGCTTCAGTCCTTCTTCCAGAACCTTCTCTTCAGCTCCACAATCTCTCAATCAGCTCTTCTTCAGACTAACATCCGGCTCATTTAAGCGGACCTCAACCTTCCATGGCTTCAAGCGTTTTTCCCCTGTCATGGAGTGGCAGGATTGCACGTAACTCCTTTTCCCACACTAATTTTGACCTTCTCTCTTTTTTCTTCTCGTTTGTATTTTATATTACGAATTCTTAGTCACCAATTATAATGCTTACACTTCTACTAATTCCACGTTTCATAATAAAGAAAAATAAATTTATTTGTTTAGATTTAGGAATTGGAAAGTGTATCAGGACTGATGAGAAGTCAGCTGGGGAGTCGATTTACTGTTTCTATATTTTGTCAAGAAATGGCTGTCCCTACGATTTATTTAGGATAATTTCATATTCTGGGAATTGAGCCGTCATGTCCTGAACTTGAATGGATCACTACTGTGTTGACTTTCATGATTTTGGTATAATTACCGGCTTAGAATGTTGCTAATTGCAGGGTTAAGATGGAGATTGATGTGCCTGTCTCAGTTGCCTATACTTGTTATTCTGATCGTGAAGCCATTCCTCGTTGGATGCCCTTTATTTCATCTGTTAAGGTGCGCAGACCGAATCTCAATGTGCTGTCATAGTCTTTCTTAGTCCATCACACGAGCAATCTGCTACAATTACATTGATGAATAAAGATCTCATATGAAGTTGGCCGCTTATTACCCCTAATACATCTCTTACTATTTTTCTTAGAAATAATAATAATACATTTTGAAACCTAATAACGTTTTAAGGATTCTTATCATCACAGAAACAGTTGATTAGTTTGAAACCTATCCTCCTCTGCCTTGTTGCTAAAGCAGGAGGAGATACCATTACGTTCAGCATCAAGGCATTCTTGTTTTTGTTCCAAATGCTACAATAGGAATATTGAAAACCTGCAATCTTCATTTAAATGGCCACAAAAATACAAATTAAATATTTGATTTTGATTTTTGCCTTGATTAAATGCTTAATCCATTTCACAGATATTGCCAGAAAAGCCTGAGCTCTCAAGATGGTCCTTGAAGTATAAAGCATTTGGTCGTGATATCGAATTCTCTTGGCTTGCCCGTAATATGCAGGAAAAGATCACCATCCTAATTATAATATTATAACTTCTTGGTAGATGTTCTTTACCTTTAAAGTGAATTGGTATCTTTTATTCATATTATATCACCTTCTTGCAGCCTATTCCAAATCAGAAAATCCACTGGCGATCTCTGGAAGGTCTTCCTAACAGGTAATTTACAATCATGTATCTTTGGCTGAGAAGTAACTACATGATTGATTTTTTTTTTTCTTTGGGGTGGAAATTTCTCGTGACGTATCTATTAAGACATCGAAGGACATTGGACATGTGAGACTGTAAAGAAAATTTCAATTGCGCAAATCTTTACTGTCCTCTCTATCTTGATATTGAAGTGTCTCGGTATAAACATAGTCGCATTTGCCTGGACTGGAAGTCTGGTAGCCAACATTCACACTTTATCTATGCAGAATGCTATGCTTCTATCATGATTAAAGAGTTCAAAGTTGTATATATTTTGTTCAGGCCTTCAGAGTGGCTGAAAAACGCATGCTGCATAACCATGTTTAGCACTGGTTTATTTGTTCAAATTTCATTCATGTCATGACAAATGAAAACTACAGTCTCAATGTTCTTGCGATTATTGACACAATCTTGCGCTGAAGCATTATTTGGTACTCATATAAGAATTTTAATTGCTTGATTGTTGACATGGCAGAGGTGCTGTTCGATTTTATCCAAAAGGTCCTTCATCATGTTTAGTAGAAGTAAGGCTTCTTATACAATATTTTGTTTGAGTTTTTACCTATTCTCTTAATCACAATCTGATGTCTCTAGCATAATTGTCCGAAATTTTATTTGCCTATATGGGCATAAGCAGATCCTCGTACTTGATTCCATACTTCTATTCTCCTATCATAATGGCATTCGTTGTAGGCCATTTGCGCTGTATGGCAAGAAATAAATATATCATAGATCATTTCCTGAAATTGTTTTCCTGTATTTGGTCCTATCAACATGTTTCCTTTATATTCAGCTCCTAACTAGGAATTTGGAGAACTTTGAAGGTTAATGGACTAGAAGCTTCTCCATTTGTTTTCCTTCTCAATTGGCCCAAGCTTTATTCAAGCACTTAACTACTGCATTTGTCCTTTACAGCTGACAGTATCATATGAAGTTCCTCAACTTTTAGCTCCCGTCGCATCGGTAAGTAGTTAGACATAAAAAATGGAGTTATGAAGAAGATAAGTTGAAAAAAATCTATAAAAGGAAAATTTCTGTCTTTGGTAGCTAGGAGAATTAGCGAATGGAAAAAAGTAGGACAAAACTGAAGATATTGTCGTAGTTCATTCCTTTTCGTCACCTTTTCACCACGTTATGGGAGAAAATAATGGGAAAAGCAGCTGATTGACGTATGAATATTCTTGGATTTGATATAGCTTTAATCCACTCTGATTTTCTTCCCTCTATAATATCCTTTGCAGGCACTGCAACCATTTCTTGAAGGTCTACTTCTACGTGGTTTGGAACGATTTGCAAGATTCACCAAAAGCTACTAAATCACCTGGCCTGGCGGGACCCTTCTGACCTTCTAAATTGGTAACCATCCTATTTTATTTTGATTGTCCTCATTTTTTAACACTGGAATACACTTCCAAAAATGTACATTTTTTTATTTATTTGCCACCTGATTTTGTTCTATTTTATGTTTTCATAAAATTCTGTTACGGTTATCATGCCGGTTTTGGTTATATAGATGGATGGTTATCCCATTCTTTTAGTATTAGTTTCCGAATAGTACTGATGGAAATTCCCTTCTAATTATGGGAACATTGAAAGGATAACTAAGGTTGAAAGTATGAAGCCATATCTACCCTTTTCTGTTACTTAGCTTGCCAAGATTCGTTAACGGTGAATGCAATTCGTTAACCACCATCTATGCAATTCGTTAACCTGGGAGCTGATATTGATTTTACTTTTTGCTTCGTGGCTCCTGCTCAGCGTACTTAAAAAATTTAGGCTGGATTCTGAATAAATGAGTGACTGGAGAAAGATCATATGCTTCCAAAAGAAAAAAGACATTTGGAAGGATGAATTGTTTCATTCGCTAGAAGCAGTTTACTGAAGAAGCATAACCTCTTGTTCTGCTATACCTAAAATCCGTACAGGAAATAGCTCCCTCTACTTAGTACGCTATTTTATTTATCAATTTCTTGGTGTTTACACGTATCATGCTTTTGACAGAACTAAATGCTTCATATATAACGCAAAAGAATTGCTCTGAAACCCCCAGTTTTAACATCTGTATGTAGGTGGTTCGGGTCTGAATGCCCAATCAGGATCAGCTATCCTTGAAGCTCTAGGATTGTTATCGATATTAGTCTAGCACTTGCAAATGTCACCCAGGGAATTATATTTTATATTGGTAGGCGTCTCCAAAAATGTGAATGAGTCCAGATACAACATTATCGTAGATGTCGGGTCAGGGGATAACGATATGCCTTTGACTGCTAAGGCATCTTTCGAATGATATTATATCAATCTCCTATTAAGACAGCGGAATAACACTGGAAGATCTTATTCATATCCTTTACGGCCTTTGTGCATTTACTTGTTTGCCTTTGTCTATCCTTCATCTCTCGGGGAAATAAATTCCTAACGATTTCTTCCATGTTCTGCTTTCGGCTTGTCGTTTTTCATTTAGCCTATATTATTTTTATTTAAACCACGTTTTTCATTCTATACATAGGAGCCATCGCCTCCAGGTCCCTGCATTTCAGTAAGGCGCGAATAAAAACAAGGTATTCAGAACAAAAATCTATTGAATTATGCACGTTCACACAAGAATGGATAATTTCAACGTGATAATGTACTATTGTAGATATCTACACCGCCGTCGACCACCCCTATAAAACTATGTACATCATCAACCGACCACGGACCGAAAAATGGTTGCTGCTTTTTCTGATGTCTAATCTGAAGCAGCCAAAAACAGCAAATGTAATCTCCGAAATGACACTATTTGATGACTTGTATATACATTCATTCAGTTGTTCTCACTACCTTCCAACAAGCTCCTCAAGCTACAAAATGCCTCTGTAGAGAGGGTACAGTATTTCAACTTCTGAGGTGGGGATAGCTCCCTGTGATCAGGGGATGTGAAGCACACAACAATCACTGTGAGATTATCAGAAGCGTTCAGGCGCAATGCCTCCATAACTAGGTCTCTGGCGCACTTCTCTGGATCATCATGCCGCCTCAGGCTTCTCCGAACAACACTCACTGCATGCTGACTTGACATCACATCCCAAATCCCATCACATCCTATGATGAGAAATTCATCGTCTTCTGTTAGAACCACTTGCCGGAACTCTGGCTCTGCAATCAGAGGTGAGGAAGAACCCCACCGGAGCTTCAAATTCCAGTCCCCTAGAGCTCGGGTAACTGATATTTCCCCATTAAGATAACCATCATCTATGTAACCACCTACTTCTTCAACACGCCTGCGTTCCGATGGATATTTAGGCCTGTGGTCTTGAGACATGTCAATTGCCTTGCCTTTATGGCAAAGAACTGCTCGGCAATCACCAGCATTGGTCACCATGAGAAGCCTGAAATAAAGACAAAAGTAATCAGCAATACAACGCAAATACCCAAGTATGAAAGGCAGCTGGCAATATGGTTATACTCTCTCAAGTTACTATATAGCAATCTGGTGTACAGAAGTGGTCGAGGATATGCTAGCTCAAAGTGATATGATAAACTACATAACTAGCTATGGAGAATGCTCAAGGATTTGATGCAAAACACTGCAGACAAGAGCAAATATAGTAGATAAATATAACTTGGAGACTTCAACAGTGAGCATTGTAAAAAATCCCAAAGAGGAAACAAGCACATTTGAGATTTGACAAATGGAGAAGGTAATAAAGGATGTAACGCGCGGACATACCTTCCAAATATTAAAGCTGTAAGTGCCGTGGTCCCTGATGAGCTGCTCACACTACAATCATCAGCCAAAGCTAAGTCAGCCAAATGAAATGCCTTCCTGAGGCAGTTCTCTAATTCTCGTAAGAAAACATTATCGACTTCAGATGACTCGGGGGAGCTGACATCTTGGAAAATGAATCTTATCACATTTTTTCGGATATAAACTGCAGCTTCAGGTCCTCCATGACCGTCAAACACCTTAGTAATTCGTTAAACACAAATTAGATTTAAAACAACATTATATAAAATCCAAAAAACATGGAAACTGAAGACTGAAAAGTTGACTACCCCATAAAAGGCACTTGGTTTAGGGAACTTATGTAGGGATCCCAGGTGAGAAGACAAATCATCTATCATTATATGTTCATCTTCCATGTATCCCCGTAGCCCAATGTCAGCAAAACTACCAGAACGGATGCTGGGTACAAATTGCAGAACAGCAGAGTCAAGAGAAGCATCGGGGATTTTGTTTGCAGGTACAACATCCTGCACAAGAATAGTTAAACGCAAATCAGAAAATGTGATTCAGTATATGGAAGGAAGTAATGTAAGAATTCGCATGACTTTTGCATCACATATAAACAGCTCTTCAAACCATGAAGTTTGATAAAAACGGTGTCCTTCAGTTCTTTAGTCACAGTTAAATAGTTTCAATTTTGAAAGTGTAAACTTGATGTTCTTATAACATCTCAAAATCATGAACAATTTACAAAGTATTCAGGGAAAACTTGTTTATACAACACTCATTCGTGAGCTTTCTTGCGCCCCCCCCCCCCCCCCCCCCCCCCCAACAAAAAAAAAAAGAAGAAGACACTCATTCGTGAGCAACAATATTATCCTTCTTGGTACCAACTGCTATAAAATCTATCTCTGCGGCTAAAAGGTAGGGAAGCGGACGGGGCCCGTGTCCGTGTTCTATATTCACGACAAATTTTATTAACATATCTAAACGAATATATTCAAATGCATAAAATTTAAATAATTTGTTGCCAACAAATATTTGATATGAACAGATATAAGCAGTTAAATCGAATAACGGTTACTACATGGAACAAGTCGGGAAGTCGCTCAGGCATCTCGGGAGGAACGGGTGGAAGGAGGGTTGATATTCCTGCAACAAACAGGGAGTAATCTAGATGAACTTCGCAGAATTCAGGTATCTTCATCACCTAAGCTCATAAGGAGTTGGGGGAGGAGGAAGAAAGGAAACCTACTCGATGCCCTGCCTCGATCGGAGAAAAAAACAATAGTACAAACCCATAATTCATTACCGTTTATATCATAGAAAAATGCGAGCGTGAGAAACAAAAATAAGAGAAGGGTGCTGAAAAACTCACTTCTTGTGAATTCAGTAACTGGACAGAGACTACTTCGGAAGCACGAACTCTGTCAGAACCGGAAGGCGTGAGTGAGGGCGAGACGAAAGGTGCATCTTCGATCTCATGAATATTGCTTGCTTCAGGAACAAACTGTACATCCAACAGAGGCACGCTCTGCTGACAAGCAGCGTCTGCTTCAACCACCATAATTATATGAAACCTCAGCAATTGAACGTGCTACAGAGATTCCTGGAGCTAAATGTTGTTTTGTTATGCCTAAGAGATGATACTTTTGTTTTCCTCTTCTTGTTCTCTCCTGGGAATTTTCTCGCACTTTCTTCAGACTTGCCTGGGTTGGTCGAGAGAGTGATCAGAATTTGTTAAGAGACGGGATTAAACCGCCACATAAGGAGTCAGGTAGTGCAGCGGGGCAGACCGGTAAACTCATTCCGTTGACGCGACGCGTGTGACTCCACCTACCACACGTTTCTGGAGAGCGTTCGTACCACACGCGTTAAGGCTTTGCTTGACCGACACGTGCCCTTGAACTACGAGGATGTTGCAACCGTGAGAGGACGGAAACGCCCTTCCATGTAGGCTCCATGTATCAGTTGGGCCAGGGGTAACACGGGAAGTTTAATTACCGCCTGCCGGAGTACTTGGTGGTCATACGTGGTGACGCCCACTTGTAGAACATTTGTTACGGAAGCAGGAAGTTTCCTAATCCCTGTCCCTCTGTCTTACGTTTATCTACGTCACTCCAAACCACGTCGTTAAGGTCAATCAATATATTCGATTTATATATCTTTAAATAAAATATTCAAACAAAATCATTTATCCTTTTCCCATGGCTTTATCCATATCCATGTCCATCCATAATTTTAATATAATTGGCTGGGCAAAGCAAACATGTGACGTAGGAGTCTACCCATTTATCTCCTACGTGGCTCCATGGACTTTGACTTGAAGGCCACGCGTATGCCACACGCCACTTGCTACGTTGGCAATCAACATTCCAGGTGCTCTCCCCACTCATGACTCGTCTTCTTGAACCTGCGGGCGGTGGTTCCATCCTTATCCATTAATGCACTCTGCTCACTGCTCCCCATGTCAACCAAAGGGAAAGGATCCTTACATTTTTCCGAGGAACATGACAGTGATGCTCAAAAAAATTTGCACCGTTGAAGTCATCTACTTGTTCTTGTATTGTCACATCGTTATATATTTTGCCTCTTTTTTTAAAAAAAATAATATTTAAACGTTCTTCTAAGCATAAGCTTTGTTGATGAGAAAAAATTTTAATTATAAAGGCGAAAATTTTATTTTTTAAAAGATATTATATTTCAGAAATTTTAATTATAAATATACAAATTTCAACTATTAAAAAATTTGTATTATGAAGGATGCTAAATTTTTAAAATTATTTTAAAGATTCAATGAATTAAAAATTTTTTCCCTTTATTAAAATTTCCTTATTCTTGTAATTGAATTTTTTTCAAAAATAAAATTTTTATCTTCATAGTTAAAATTTTTTATTTTTCTAAATATTAAAAAAAAAGAGAGAGGAAAAACGTAACAATATAGAAATGACGCTTTAACAATGCAAATTCTCTAAACATGATCATCATATTCTCTCTAACAGATGGGAAAAAAAATCCCTTTTCGCAATGAACACCCGACACCTTCATTCTCAATATACCTTGTATCGATCGAGTATAATTACTTAAAATTGGTGGTTTATTTGTCATATGTGTTTATATTTTTTGATGCGGTGTATATTTCATAATGAATTTAAATATACGATTGACTAGGACGAAAGTTTATTATTAAAACAAAAGATATTATCAACAAAATTCATAGGAAATTCTGGTTTAGTTTGCATTCATGTTTGACATGAGTTACTGACAAAAAATTGAAGCTATAAAGATGAAGAAGCAAAAACAACTTCAGGTTTTATTGCAATTAAAACTTCGAGGTTGATTGTTGTTATGAGGTGGGATCATTTGACTTTCAACAATTTACTCACCTTCGAATGCCCTATATTATTTTGTGGAAATGTTTCACCTTGACACTTGAGTTGAAGATTGGAGCTTTTCTTTCTGGGTTTATTTTTGGACATCATGATTGTGATAGAAACCTTGTTATAGATATGGCAACATCAACTTCTGAACTTGAAGACCCATTCAATATTGAACCAAAAACATATCCAATTGTGATGCAATAATTTGAACAAATCAAGGAGTTTATTAACCATGTAACATTACCAATGCCTTCTTCATCAGTACTTACGGATCATTAGTATTATGTTGCACATGATAGTAAATTAAATTGGCTTAGATAAACTGGACGGATATGACAAGTCTTTCTATGATATTGGTGAAGACTAAATGTGACGATTTAGGACTCTTTTATTTTATGCAATTGAAGGAGCCACGCATATCACGTTTTCAAAGTTTAAAACGCCACGTGTGTGTGCTTGAGTGACATGCCAGAATAACGTGTCCACTCTCCATTGATTAGAAGCATAACAACGCATTTTTAAATAAAAAAATTCATACCATCTAAAATTTATAATAATAATTTTTTAAAATTAAAATTATTTTTAAAAATTATTACTCCCTCCGGTCCTGTTTATAAGAAAATTTGAAGAGATTTTTTTGGTTCCAAAATATAAGAAACATAGTATATTTTTTTATTTCACTAAATAATAATTTTTTTTTTTACCTTTCATTTATTGTTACATCTAATACACTTAAACAATGCATAACGTTTTTTCATATAAAATAAAGATGGGTAAAATAGAAAAAAATTATCAAACTTAAACCTAATTAATGAGTTAAACTAATATTAACTGTTTTTCTTAATATCAATAAAATAATTTTTTGTTTTTAATAAATAAGACATGAGGGAGTATTACTATTACAGTAAAGACATCAATTTTCGAATCATTTTTCTCTGGGATACGTGCCCCACCTATAGCCTTCTGAAATCGATGACATGTATGCCACTCAGGCTCTGACCCCACGCTTATTGGGCATGTTCCCTTTTCGGCCCTAGTGCCCCCCTTCTTCAATTGTTGTTTCCTTTAAAAAGAATTGAAAATCTCTCCCACTACTTTACTTTCCTTATACAAGAAGATTCAGTGGATATAGGTAGAGAGGCAACTCATTTTTCAACTTTTGAGATTAAGCCTCTTTTAAAGTTTTCTTTTTCAAAGATATGATGCTCTTTATTATAAATTTAAGACTATGAATCTTCAAAAGTCTCACAAAAAATACAGATTTCTTACTCGCGAAATTTTTTTACGAAGAACGAAACAAAATCTTTTATATCAAAGAAGAAAATCTTTCATTAAAAAAAAAAGATCAGTAGGCGAGAAGATAAAATTAAGAAAGAGGGAGAGAGATTGTCACCAACAACGACAGGCCAAAACGAGCTAAAGATGAGGCTTCGGCGGTTGAACATTCATAGCCCTAGTAAAGACTAGAGAGGTTTCAGCTGCTCGAAGAGATTTTTAATGTTTTTTTCAAGAGATTCAAACAGATTTGTCCTATGTTTTTAAACCAAAACAATTAAAAAACAAAAAAGAACCAAGGGTGTGGAGATGGCCTCGATAATTAAGTTACCGACTGCTTACATGTGCCCAGGCCAAACTTGTCATTATTTCTGGGGGTACGAATAGGAGACCATGAGGCCTACCTAGGGATATTACTGATTCGTGAGTATTGAAGTTCAAGCATGATTATCCAAATCCTCAATGGCATTCACCAATATGGTGTAAGATTCAAAAGGGATAAACAAACATATAAAACAAATCTAAATGCAAATAAGAAGCGAGGAAGATTGACCTATAGCCATTGCTCGCTCTATCCATGGGATGCTTTCAAGCTTTGTGTTCCATATTTGATGGTGTACATGAAGTTTGAACGTTCCGTTTCTTCTGAAAGTGAGTGTGGAGACCCATATATTTATAGCACAATTTCAGATTAAAGAATGCCAAAAACTTGACATGTGGGGGAAATGTTCTTTCAGCATAATTCTTGGAGCCTCCTGAAATTTCGAACCACATCCTGTAGGCGCTAGAAACAGCGGGTAAACCAACGTTTACAGAGAAACAACTACATATTAATCCAAAACAAACTACCAATAATTGATTTAATAATGGGTCTTGTCCCTTAATATAAGAACCGTGAATTATATAAACCTGTTTTGTCAAAATTGCATGATTTTTTTTTATTTTTAAAATATATACAGAATTCTTTTAAAATAAGATAATATATTATATTATATTATATTTTTATTTTAAATTTTTTATTCAAGTACTCTCTATTAATTTAAATATATAATTTGTCAACTAAAATATTTTCTCATATTTTTATATGAAGGATATTTTAATAAAAAAATTAATGTTAGATTAAAATATATTTTTTAAAAATAAAAAATATGTGTAATTTTGACTAAGTCAAAAAAAAATTTATATAATTTCTTAATATAAAATATATGGAGACACAGGCCTAGGTCGCTGCAACTTATATTCTCTGAGTGAAATTTCAAATCCTATACAAAACTCACGACAACAGATCACATCATCACAATGAAGGAATGGACTAATTTCAAACTCCATTTCCATGTAATTTACACGAGGTTTTACTTTTATGCTTGAATTTAAGCTAATCCTGTATTTCACGGCAGGTTTGACATCTTCAGATCAAAATGCCGCACCTAGGATAAAATATAATATTTTGTAGGGTGGAAAAACTCAGCAAAACAAATAGGGTTGTGTTCAAACGTCAACGCTTTGAACGAAAAGTCGTGGTTGGACATTTTGAGCGTCCGTTTTTATTTTCTTCACCAAACGAAAAAGAAAATGTTTGTGGGGTGTGTGTTCTTGATGGGTTCAATTCAAATCATCATTTTGAATACTTGAGCATTTTCTATTGAGGCAGACTTTGATCCTATATATGGAAATGGAATATTTCATTGATTAAATCAAGGTGATATTCCGCCACTATCATGCCCAAGTTATTACGTTAAAGATTAGGGTTTCACTCAAAACACCTTTTTCCTTAAAAAAAGAACACAGCGTTCAAGTGCTTTTCTCAACATGACATATTTGTATTTTTTCCAAAAGTAAATAAAATAGTCATTGTTTGTAATGTTTATATATTTTCGATTTTCATAATGTTCACTCTCCAAAGATGAAAGATAATTTAACATTGTAGTGTTATGGAAAAGTGTTAAGATCCTTTATTGTGTTGCGCAAAAGATCTGAATTAAAAAAATTAATTTAATTTAATAAATTTTTTCATCTTTAATTTTTTTTTATTTCTTTGTGCACACTGCGCAACAAAGAATTCAGATTCCATGGAAATACACCGTTGAGTAAATTAGTAAGAAGGGACAATACCATGATAAAAGCATATAAATGGCATTATTCTCTGTAACTGTTTTTTTTTTTTTATGGAGGATTTTTTGTAAATGTTATTGAAGCCAAATAGTACAAATAAGTTGACATTGTGATAATCATGTTATAAAAAGAAAATATTATGTGATTAAGTAATTATTAGTAAAATGAAAGAATAAAAGAGAGCTTTAGCTAAATAATTAAATATGGTTGGTAAGAAATATTAAACATTAAAAAAAAAGGGAGAGGTTGAGAGAAAGGTGTAGGAGACCATAAGAAAAGAACCATTAATCATACTTTTTCTAAGGCTAAAAGACGAACGAGTCATACCCGAGTCTCGTGCTCAAATTACAAAGACTAGAGTCTGCGTTTTCCACAGATGATTTTGGTATTTAATATTCTAAATTTCTGAAGATGAATGTTAAACTAACTGAGACCGAGCGCAGGACTGTTACTATAGGTTGAAGCCGTACAGGAGGCCGCCCCCCCCCCCCTCTTCCGCTGCGTGGCTTGACTAGCTCTAAAGAGAGGTTAAAAGAAGACAAAACTTGTATGGAAACTTGAAAGAGAGGTTATTTTTAAAAGATATTTATAAATAATAAATATTACCGTATGGTGAATTCAATTAAATTTTAAAAAAACTTATTTCTTTTTAATCCTTAAAAGATACTGCTGTTAAACTTGATGTTATTGAAATATTTCAAATACTGATATGATAAATATATATTTTTTAATTACAAAACTGTGCATTGGCCTTTTAAAAAAAAAAATATGAAAGAAATGACCTGGAACCAAATCAAGGGTTATTCATGGATAGAAGGAAGGAAGCTATTCAAATTTAATGAAAGCTTTTTTTAAAAAAAAATTTGTTGGGGGGGGGGGGGGATAAAAAAATGAAATGTCTTTTGATAGAAGAAGGTATTTTATAATTAGAAAAAAGAAATGAAAAAAAGAAGGGATATGGAAATAGAAAAAAGAAGGGAATTTAAAAGAGGAAGGAGTGGGGCCGGGGGTGGATAGGATAGGTTGAACGTTGAAGGGTCAAAAAGACGAGAGTGTAGAAAAGTGAGAGAGAGGGAAAAGATGTTTGGGTTTGGCGTTGGAAGCTTGGGAAATATTACATTTAAACATTCATATCTCATGAAATTTATAATAAAAACTTTTTAAAAAATAAAATTATTACCATTTATTACAAATAAATTATAATTTCTCTAAAATTACATAATAATTTTTTAAAATTTTAGTGACAAATCTTTCAAAATTTAGTAATAACTTTGCTCTTTGAAAAAAATTTGATTTTTTATTGTAAATTTTGCAAGAGGGTGAATATAATTTTCCCGAGGGCTTATGTTGACTGTGATCCGACACCGCCACCAGACAAAGCAAATAAAAAGCAAAGAAAGCAAAAGATATCCAACATTGTCAATTATTTGCACCGCTCCCTCCTTTCTTTCTCTCTTTGTCTCTTCCCTTCCGAATCCGAGGGACACAGCAACCCCAGATCCAAGTACCCTTCCGTTTTTATTCCTCCTCAATCTTCTGCCTCACCCATTTGTTCTCTTCCACGGAATATTTTCCCTGCATCGGTGAGTTTCTCTTCCTGCCCCTACCTCTAAGAACAAAGCTTTCATTGCTTTCTATTTTTGTGCTTTTTGGTTTTTCAATTTACATCCTGGTGGAGTCACTCTATAATTGTAGTATTTATCTTCGGAATTTGCAAATTACAAATAAGATGCTTTCTTACAGGCTGATCTCTGGGTCTACATACTTCAGAATTTTCTCACTTTTCTTGCTTGGGGCTTTTTGCCGTTCTAGTTTTCTATATGCTGTTTTTTTTGGGGTCGTTTGTAGAGAAATTCTGTCCAGTTGCCTAGAAATTGGGTTAGAGGGTGAGATACTTTATGCCTTGCGTTCTAGATGACAAAGGTTTTCGGTACCTGGCTACTTTTCTGTCTGAGAGTGATATGCAACTGCTGCACTTCTTTCGCTGCGCAGGATGGGGTGCTCTGCTCAGATTGTATGATGTTTTTATTCTTGGATATTAATTGCGTGAGCGTCTTATTTTTTGGTCTTCAGTGTTCTGTTGGATGCACAAGCTGTTCATTGTGACATGGTGTGGAAGATATTCTCCCTCCTAAATGATAAACATTTCTTTGTGGTTTTTAGTTAACTTTCTTTCATTGGTTTTGCATAAGAAGTAAGAGAGCTAGTTTATTTGGGTCTTTATCTGTGTGTGTATGCGCTGGCATCATCTCCATTTAAGAAATACACTATTGAACTCATTATCCTTGGAATTACTAACTATTTTTGTGTATCAGCCCTACAGGTGAACCATTGATTCTTTTTGAAGACTTGAAAAATCAATTTGCTGTTCAATCTTTAGGTTGCTCTTTAGAGGTCATTTATCCTCTATAGGGTCTGTATGACCTACAGTTGGACGTGGTTGAATCTGTGAGTTAAAGTGCCTGATCTCCTTTTTCGATGGCATCAGCGGGTGTAGCACCTGCTTCTGGATTGAGAGATGTAAATGCAAATACAGTTGGCGTTGACAAGTTGCCTGATGTGATGAATGACATGAAAATTAGGGATGACAAGGTAAAGATAACCTCTGCCTTGTCTTCTTCTGTCTGCACTTCTTTTTGTATCCCCTTTGATCACACCCTTGATACATATTCCGTCTATTTATGTCAAAACTTGTTAAATAAAATACAGGAAATGGAAGCAACCGTCGTAGACGGAAATGGGACTGAGACAGGACACATAATTGTGACTACCATTGGTGGTAAAAACGGCCAGCCAAAGCAGGTATATTTTTTATTGCGTGCATGTTTACAAGAAGAAAATGTACTCTGGTTGCTTATGCACAGCGGTTTTGTATTTTCCTCTTCATGACTGTAGACTATAAGCTACATGGCTGAGCGCGTAGTTGGACAGGGTTCTTTTGGTGTAGTTTTCCAGGTTAGTCCTTTATTCTTTAGATGCCAGCTTTTAGTTGGGTACTTTTGGAACTTTGCAATATACTGAGTATTATATGCTGTTTTGCCTTTGTTATGCAGGCAAAGTGCTTGGAAACAGGTGAAACCGTGGCTATAAAGAAGGTTCTTCAAGACAAGAGGTACAAGAACCGGGAATTGCAAACTATGCGTCTTCTTGACCACCCTAATGTTGTATCTTTGAAGCATTGCTTCTTTTCAACTACTGAAAAAGATGAGCTTTATCTTAACTTGGTACTTGAGTATGTTCCTGAGACTGTCCATCGGGTGATCAGACACTACAATAAAATGAATCAAAGGATGCCGTTGATATATGTGAAGCTTTATTCCTACCAAGTATGTTTCTGTATACTGTATGAGATTGTCTTTAATTTTATTTATCCTACCTTCAATTAATATCTATGAATATCACTTCGTTGGTTCTCATGACTCTTTTTTTCTTTTAATTTATAGATATTGAGAGCACTCGCTTACATTCACAACAGTATTGGAGTGTGTCACAGAGACATAAAACCTCAAAATCTACTGGTATGTTCATGGGGAACCTTGTTTCTTAAACATCCTCCTTCCTACAAATTAGGTTAACATATGCTGTACAACTTATATGTGTTCCTATATATGTACTGTGATTTTTCTGTCTGTTTTTGTTGTGTTGATATTGATGATTATGCACGATGTAACATGTCAATATAAAATATTACAAATTGGCACTATTCTTCATGTTGCCAAAAGGATAACTGAATCTTAAAAGATATATTTAGATGTTAAAATTGATTATTGTGATTAAACATTTGAAGTTATATGCATGAGATCTTTAAACATATAAAATCTTGTATGTTTTGAAACTTTATGGCACTGCAGTGTATGGAATACTTCGGCCTAATTTTAACTTATGGCATATACAAAACAATGCATGAATCAAATCAATTCTATGTGGCAATTTTAGTTTTTTCATGCAGTTTTTGCCTTATGTTGTACGGTACTGTTACTTTCTTATTCTATGGAGTAATTTATGCTTGACTCTTTTCGTTTGTTTCCTTGTAATAGGTCAACCCTCACACCCATCAGCTGAAGCTATGTGACTTTGGAAGTGCTAAAGTTTTGGTTTGTATATTCTTAACTTGGAAACCCTGTAGTCTGTTTTCTTTGACTATATTATATTTTTTTTCATGACTGGATTTTTCATGGATATAACAGGTAAAAGGTGAACCAAACATATCTTACATTTGTTCTAGGTACTATAGAGCTCCTGAGCTTATATTTGGTGCGACTGAGTACAGTACAGCCATTGACATTTGGTCTGCTGGTTGTGTACTTGGTGAACTATTGCTTGGGCAGGTATCTAGCTTTTTTATGTATTGTTGATTCTGGTATATTGAGAATTCATAGCTCTACAGAAACTAAAAATAAATTTCTGTTATTTCCAGCCTCTCTTTCCTGGTGAGAGTGGAGTAGACCAGCTTGTTGAGATTATCAAGGTAAGATAAGTTCTAAAGAATATTAGATATAAAAATTTTGCATGAGATGACATTCGACCTGCCATCTAGGCATTCTGATAATTGTTATCCTGAGCCTTATCATTCTGATCCTTACATCTGAATATCCATGGCATTCACATGCAGGTTTTGGGTACCCCAACAAGAGAAGAAATTAAATGCATGAATCCTAATTACACAGAGTTTAAATTTCCCCAAATTAAAGCCCATCCATGGCACAAGGTATTGTTATGCCCTTTTCTTCTGTCCATTTACAGAAATTGTTGCATTATAAGGTTAATTTAAATGACTCTTATCTACAGATCTTTCACAAGCGCATGCCACCTGAAGCCGTGGACCTTGTCTCGAGACTACTGCAGTACTCTCCAAAACTTCGAAGCACAGCTGTGAGTATCTAATTTGTCAAGATTAGAAGATGCTTTTTGTCTTGTATTGGACCTTTGGCTTCGTGTGGCAGTGTCCATGGTATAATCATTCAATAATATGCAAACGACCTTTTTGTGCTTGTTATTACATTACGTGTTTGACCCAATAAATTAATACTTTTTCCTGACAGACTCTTTACTAGCAATATTTCCAATTATTTTAAATTGAACGTTATCTTGAACTATGTTGTTTCGTGCTTTGTGCAATGTAGTTGGAGGCTCTTGCTCATCCATTCTTTGATGAGCTGCGTGATCCAAATACCCGCTTGCCAAATGGGCGCTTCCTTCCTCCACTATTTAACTTCAAGGCGAATGGTAAAGAGCTCTATCCCCATATGAATATTAGTAAATTATTATATCTTAGTATCGAAGGGTTTAATAATGCTAGTGTTGCTGCTGATTTGATGCAGAGCTTAAGGGAGTGCCTGCTGAGATGCTGGTGAAGCTCATTCCACCACATGCGAGAAAGCAGTGTGCTTTGTTTGGGTCATCATGATGCGGCCTTCCTTAGTTAAATTCTAGCCTCTGCCTGTAGAAGTGTATTTAAGTCTGTTCAGGTGGTCAACAATTGTTTTGTTTGTTCTGTTAATTTTTTACTGCATGCCTGTAGAAAGCTGTTTGAGAAGCTTCAGCTCGAGTTCTTTATAGGATTTGATGGGTTTACTAACCCTCAAAATTTAACAGGTTGTATTAATTAGAAACGTTATTTATTTAGTATAATTGATCACTGTCGGTATAACATTGTGATCTGGATGGAGATATTTTAAAGCTTGTGGATCGAATTTTTCCCTTGATGACGGGGAATTTTGCAGTGTAGGATGTTCTTGCTTTCCAGACATTGTTATTCCCATTTTTCTATAATTCTCCCTGTTGTCGGTGAATAATTTAGTAAGGACCGACTCTGGTGATCAATAAACACTAGTAGTCCTCAAGATTGGCGGTTGGTGGTTGGTAGTTGGTGGTAGGAGCTGAAAGGTATTTAGCAACTACCGACGAGGTTGCCTTGAATGATGGCAAGCATTAAAGTTTTAATACTGGAAAGACTTTGGGTGAAATTTTTTTATTTACTTTGTTATTATCAATTTTTTTAATAAAAACACAAGTCGAGCCGTAAGTTACTTTCACAGCTTAAATGTTCCTACTTCCAGAATATATATATATATATGAACAAATAAAACTAGGAAATTTGAATATTTCTGATTAGCAAAGAAGTTAGTGGAATCAAGTAACTTAGGGGTATTGTTTTTGTCTAACAGCTGGAGACGTGCCCTTAAACTTGTTATTTCCTTTAAAGGAATGAGTTGAGACGGGAGAGATACGGTACCCAACCCAAGTTCTATAAAGCTTGGCGTGATAACTCAAAGCCAGATCCATATTTAAGCTGGGCTCAAATTTGTGAAAAATATAAACAGACCTAACTCCAGTCTAGATTATATGTTGATTAATATTTTTTATATCATTAATTATTTACATTTATATATAACCCTTATATGCAAAAATTTTCCTTAATTGCTGTGTTAAAATAAATAAATAAATAAAGTTTAAGCTACGTAAGTCGGAGTGTAGGCCTTATCAATTTCATAGTGACTTGTACTCGAAAGAAATCCGAGTCCCAATCACTTCTACTTTAAAAACCGTGTTGATTTTGCGGGTGAAGATGGTTCATCCTGCGCTCCTCCTTTGCGTTTACAATAGGAATAAATAACAAAAATAATAAAGTAATTACTTGACTATAATTTTTTTTTCTTTTTGGGTGCTTTAAAAGAAAGCATTGGATTACTTCTGCATCCTAAATGAAGTTTCAGGTTTTTTATTTTTCCAGTTGATTGCTATTGAAGTTCTCATTCCAAAACTTAATTTTCAACTTCCTGTAACTTCAATTACACAATCATAATAAAAAAACTTCACTTATATAACAAGGTTATGCGTTTATCTAAAAAAAAAAACTGGTAAGTTTCGCCTTTTGTGCTAAAATTTATGAAAATGGAAAATTAAGTGTAAACAAATTAGTTGGAATTGCAGAACCTAAGCTGCTTCTTCAACTGAAAATGAAGGCAAAAAGGCTTATGCTGTGGAACTATCTCAGACAAAAATATTGAATATTGAACTAGCACCATTGGCTATCAGAGACATAATGAATTGTGAAACCATGACTAGAAAGAGTGTCATCTATTTGGACGTCGAAAGTAAGCTACGAAACAAGAAACTAGAATTTTCAACTTTAAAGTGGATGGACGGTTACGGATAATATATAATATGCTAATGTTATCCATGCCAAATCGATTTGCAGATAAAACCTAACTATCTACTTTCAAAATTGTCATCTTGTATAATTTTATTTAGC
The DNA here is from genome assembly GCA_026724425.1 of Erythrophleum ivorense. Taxonomy (NCBI): domain Eukaryota; kingdom Viridiplantae; phylum Streptophyta; class Magnoliopsida; order Fabales; family Fabaceae; genus Erythrophleum; species Erythrophleum ivorense. The sequence goes on along the minus strand of JAIUCV010000001.1, from coordinate 78,676,088 downwards.
CGCTGAGAAAGGAAGTCCCATGCAGCCATGCTACTTATAATTTAGCAGGGATAATCCATCCATTCATATAAATCTCACTCCTAAGAAATTGAATTTAGCATCCTGGAGTTAAAAGTATATATCAATACCCAACCATTGCGGTATTACACTATTACTTAGGCTCCGTTCATTTTACTATTCAACGCAGCTTAATTATCGCGTTGACATATTATTAGGTTAATCATTTGTGACTGATTTTCCATATATGTTGGTTTGAACATCATCATGGGAAACCTCAGACCAGACACAAAATGATATGTATAACATAAGCAAACGGAATTCTTTGCAAACCTCCCTGTAGGGTTATGCTTTTTGTAAAGCAATTCTCAAATCTGAACTGTCCATTAAATTAATTCTTCATCATATATAGGTAGAGTTTTGGTATGACGACTGTACGTTGGAATAACAAAGTCCTGGACCAAAAGAAAATGACAGTTATAGGAAGAACATGGGAGGCTTATGGACTGCCCAGTCCTCTGATTTCTCCTTATTCCGTTTTCTCTTTTTCAGAACAGTCACACACACACACATATATGCAGAGTCCACATTCAAAGAAAGGCCAACGCCTACAATGTACTTTTCGGTTTCCACTCTAAAACCATGAAAATAATGGGAACGTGCAGATAAACCTTTAGCGGCCCTTACCCTATGACTTGTAATCATATATGGTGACTCAGCCTTTCCGATCCTGCATGCACTACTTCAAGGTCTCCAAACTCTGTGCAACTTGTGTTCTACTACTTTTCGTGCTCATAGTGGTCAGCTATTTCTCCTTCCTGCAACTCAGGGTGCCATGGCTTGTTCCTCAATTTGAGGGCCTTCTCCTCTTATTGTTGACGGTGACAGCCATTAATAGAATTCCCCTTCTTTTCTATTTTTTTCCTGTTTTAAAATCTCTAGTGCTGGAAAATGCTCAAAATGGAGCATTCTCATATTTCACTACAGGCATTATGTATATTTTTTAGCTTATTTTGTTGCACTCAAGCTAGACATCATTCCCATACAAAACATTCACATTCTCATAAATCATCTGAAATTTCAGTGCCTCCTGCTCTACCACCTGAACCTGATAACGAGAATAACTATAATGTCACTAGTTGTTTTGAAGTAAGAACATTTGGGGGCACTGAATAACAGATGATACAGAGGCATTCAAGCGGCGTGGGACACCGCATGCAAAAATACGTTTGGCTCGCAGCTTCGGATACAATGGGTACGAGGAGGAGTGGAAGTCATTCCTTTCATTGTAACGCTGATTCTCACTTGGATTTGGAGCCAAAAAGGGAAAGAAAGAGACCATCCTATCCTTCAAAATGAGTCACCGTAACAAGTTCTTTTTTTTTTTTAAACCTTTTCTTCACCTTTCATTTTCTCCGCTTGCTACAGTTGCCGCTTGCTTCATTGAAAATCGTAGAACATCATAGCTCTTTTCACCTTTTGCTTCACTCTTAATTTTCACCACTTGCTATAATCACCGTTTACTTCACTGAAAATTGCAGAGCTTGCTATAATTAATTTAAGGCTAATCGCAGAGCTTGCTATACCGAAAATCACTGAACTTGCTATAGTCATTGTGATGATCGTAGCACAATGAAAATTGTAGCACTGTGAACCAAACGGTGGAGGATGAACATCCCCTGTTCTGTCCCTGCCGTCAACGCACTCTGGGTCCCTTCAACTGTGACTTTAGTTGTGGTTCGCTGTTCCTAGATTTAATAAAATGGACTATATTTTTTAATTTAATGTTTGAGGGGCTTTATCATCATTTTATCTACCAATCTTCCTATTTTTATTTTTTTCTCTTTTCAACCAAATATACAAAAGACAATGTATTCCATTTCTTTTGCGTAGCATATTAAACACAAACAATGCAATCATTTTTTCTTCAACATTTCCTTTTCAATTACATAATTGAAAATTCAATAAACCATACGGATCCTTAATATTAAAATTAAAGGTAATTGTACTTTGCACCTTTTGGCTCTTATATGCTTTAAGGGGTAATTAAGTAGAGCTGAGTAATGGACTTTTGGTAGGTCGATGGGACTCTTATGCTACCTGATGGACCTGAATCTTGGCCTAGGAACAACAGTAGGCATCAATGGCTCGTGTTTTACAGAATCAACGGCATGTCACTTGAAGGAGAAGGCTTAATAGATGAGAGTGGTGGGACCTTCCCTGTAAGCCTCACAAGGTATTGATAATTTAAATTTAATGTTAAAAATTTAAAAAGTGGTGTGCTTCAAACAGTTGCTGATCCCCACAATGAACGGTACAGGGACCTCATGGGGCAACATCGCCTGGACCTTGTGATAGCCCAGTTGTAGGTTGTGGACATTCTTCTACATTTTGTATTTCTATAATTGCATTACAAATTTATAATGGAATGTAATGCTTGGTATGTTTATGAATCAGGCCATAAGGTTCTTTATGAGTTCAATTTGACTGTGCAAGGACCGAGGATGAAGAACAGCCCCCAGTTTCACTTCAGATTTGATGGCTGCAAAAACGTCCATATTGAATCAATCTACATAACAGCTCCGGCACTAAGTCCCAATATCCCAATACAGACGGAATGGCAAAGTGAAGGGGCAAATTGGGTTTTTAGTATTGCACGCGCAATGATGGGCCACACTCTTTGACGTGTAAAGAAGGTAGGTAGAGACCGGAGTTACGTTCAGTGAGGCCAAAAGAAAAAAAAAAAAAGGTAGACAGTCAGTGTAGGGGCTGGATAGAAATACAACTACAAACCACCAAACGCACCAATATATTTCCAACCTTTCAATATGTCATCATTGTTATGACCGCAGTATGCAATCCAAGAGTATTACAAAAATATATATGCCTTAGCTTACAATATAATGTATCTCCCCCATTTTAAATGCTTCGAAAAATAAAACTACCTTTAGTCCATTCCGCCTCCCTTTTCCGCTGCTTCTTCTAGCGTAGAATTTATTTTGGTGCTCCAATAGTGGCAGAACCTTCACCCAATTCATTCCACTTCAAAAATAAAAACATAAAAATCCGATTTGTGCGCCTTGCCATTCCAAGATCTACAGAATCCATATTCCTGAATCAGCACCCAGGGTCCTCACAACCACAAGTCACGAAAATCACCAACGTAACACTGCGCAATGTGCAACCATATTGCAAAAGGTCCTTTTCCCAAACAATAAAAAAATTGAGGCAAAGTGAAAGATTGGTAATGAAATTGGGGGTGATGATGTAGAGGTAGGTAGGTAATGGCTTAATTCGGAGCTTCAGAAAAAGTGTAGGGGCTGGTAGACCTTCTACTGCTAAATTATTATTAAGGGACAATGTGGCATGAATATGGGCGGTGGAAGGCCACGTCCAAAGTTAACGAAAAAGAGGGAAAGGAATCAAAGGCAACTACCATATGGCCATCTCATCTGCCCACTACATTCTACGCATTTATCACTCTTAATATAACTATACCTTTCTTTCTTTTTTTTTTTGAAGTACAATACAATGTTCCGGAAATATGACTTTCTCGTGAACTACTCGCAATGTTAAAAGGTTAACCCGAGGAGGCCGTGGAACGACCAGACCTATTCAGATCTATCAAATTGTGTTGAAAATGTTGTTTTCCTATAGGTTGAATCATGTTCATGGAATACAGTGTGTCACATGGGCTTATGAATTTCCTATTAGGCCCCGTTTATAGGTTCTCTCTTTTTGGGTCGTTATAGCTCTAGCGGATTAGGGGTCTTCTTTTTTTATTCTAGTCAATTATTGGTTTTTTTTTTGTTGGGTCAACTCTCACCTTGAAATGTGTAATTTAAATTCTTTATTTCCCTTGGAGAACTTTTTTTTTTTTTTGGGATAGAGAGAATACATTTTTTTAGAACAAGGTTAATTACAAGTACTTTTGATAAATACATTTTAGAATAGGTTTCAAAATTATTGTGAGAATTAAAATATAAAAATAATAAAATTTCTTGTAGTTAGACCATAATATTTTTTGACTAATTTGAAACCTTATACGCATAACCTTATAATACATGTTTATATCATTTTTAAATAATCATATAGTAATCTTCTAATGAAAACTTAAGCGGGTTTATACATTTTAGCTATAGTGGATTAGAACATCTTAATTAAATAAACTTAATTTTTTTTTTAAATATTTAATTCTGTTGACCTAATTTCAATTTTATGAGTCGGGTCTTTTTTTTTTTAATTGGAGAAATTATTATAAAGGTTGCTTGTTGTTGATGATGTAAAGGACGCGACGTCACCCTTCGGCTGCATCGACTAGTGGAATAGGGAATCCGACCTATTTTAATATATGTACTAAAGACTAACTAACCTCTTTTGTTTTTTTAACCAAAGGAGCCCCAAACATAAACACTATATTCGCAACGCAATGAAACATTCGCTGTTTTTTTCTTTTTTCTTTTTTTTGGGGGGGGGGGGGTGACAAACCCATTATGCTTAGCAGGGAACAGAACAAACTTATGGCAGACAAAGTAACGCAAGGATTATTTGATTGTTTAATTTTAATGGTATTCCTCTCTCAAAGGGTATTATTATTTAGCACATGCTCCCTAATTAAAATAATTTTTGCAATGGAGTAATTTATTCATCTAACATAGAGTAATTTGTTTGACTTGGAATATATACATGACAATAATAATTCGCTATATGTCTTGGCATATTGGTCTTTTAGATTCCTTTAGCGGGAATGGATGTCCTTATAGCCAGGGAAGCAACCGAGAAACTGCATGCTGTTGCTACTTCTTCTCTTTAGCTCTGCTGTCTCTTCTTTCTTGGAAAATTCATCTATTGCTCCTTTTCATTCTTTCTCACTTCAAATCATAACTTTTGAACATGGAGAGTGCTAGCAACAGCAAGAAGAGGAAGATTTGCTATGACGAAGAAGAAGAAGAAGAAGCCAAAGTAGAGAAATTTTTTGCTCTGGTTAAAAGCATTCGTGAGAGTCGTGAACGGCTGATCAATTTTGGGTCAGATGCGCATGGGGAGACTGAAAATGGGAACAAAAAGGTCAAGAATAGAGTGGAAGTTTGGAGGCCCCAGTTTCAAATTGAAGATTTCATGGAAGTAGAACCTCACCCTCCTCTGAACTTAGCTCCGGCAGGTGCTTCTCATAAGAAAGGAGCGACTGAGGAAAAGGAAGGAGAAAAAGGCATGGATCTCAGCCTCTCACTTTGAAGATCTAATTCCAACCCAAGCCTTGTGTCTTGGAGCCTAGCTACTGCATGCCCTCTTCAAAGCATGGCTGTAACACTTCAATTAATTAGCCAATCTCTAACTTCCCTGCATTCTGTAGCTTGTAGCTCATTAATTATTCATGGCTTTCGTTCAAGTGTTTTCCTGTGGCTTTTCAATTCGCTGTAGTGGAAGAAAAACACAATCACAAATATCAGCACATAGTATAAATTTCGCTCCGATTTGATCTATATTATATTCACCCAATTTCCGAGTCGGACTTGGTAGGTCTCGTTCTCGGGAATTTAACTCTTCGATTTTGCTTATTAAGCCTGCACTTTCACAGTTTGACAGTTTCATTCTCATCTCCGGTCCTGCCAAAATCTTCTTTCATTTTTTCATTCATTTCTATCTTATTTCTCTACTTTTGTTTAATACAAAATAGGATCCATGAATAAAAAATTTCATTTCAAAACAGTACGAATATATATATTTTTTACCCTTTAACTCATTTGTCGCTCAAAGATAGCGTGTAACATGCAGAGTACGATTGTTAATATCCTAATTAATTAAACAAGATAAAATAATAAATAAATGCCTTAATTAATGTTTATCAAAAGAGGTTTTGAAAAATCACTCCATGAAGGAAGTATCCTTTTGAATGGATCAATAGAAATTCTAAATTCTGGAGAATACTTGTTCACGAGACTAGGCATAAACCCATCCCTTGTTTTCTGTTCTTCCGTTCTTCTACTCATGAAACGGTGTCCCTGTCTTATCTAGCAGTTGTTGTTGTTAGTTTTTCTTTTTCATAAAAGAAATTCAGTTTGTCTGCTCTGTTTTGGGCTTAGGCTCTCTCCGTTTGGGAAAAAAAGAAAAGTTGGATTCTCTTAATTTTTAAAGAGAAAATGGATTATTTTGAATAAATTTTGATCATTCAACACTTGATCATACAACAGATTTGACCAAGATCTTTTTAGTCAGAATAATTGCAGATTATTTAGATGACCAGAATTTGTTTTAAATAATTTATTTGTTCTATAAATTGAAACAATTTAAAAATAAAAAGAATTGCATTAAAATGTAGTTCAAAAAACAAGGTGACATGAGTTGTTCACAGTAGGAGTGTTCAAAATCGATCTAAATCAATTGAATCGAACTAAATTGATAAAAATTAAACTAAATCGATTAAAAAAATTAAAATCGATTTTATACATTATAAAATTAATTAATTTAATTCGATTTTTGATTTTGTCAAATTTGGTTCGGTTAGCAAACCAAATCAATATATATATATTGCTTATATTAACTAAATTGAAATTATACATAAACCTTTTATCAATAAAATAATAATAATTTTTTTATTTTACTTACATTTAGATGAGTTTATCAAATAAATTATCTTAAAAATGTTATTATTTTATTGTCTTTACATATGACATTTAATTACAATTATAGAATAATTGAATATAATTACAAGGGATACTTTTTCTATAGAAAAATAATATATAATAATTAATTATTTCAATATTATTATTGGTTAGAATGTTAAAATATGTATCATATTAAAAGTTAAATTTTATATATTACAATAAATAAAATAAAAAATAAATAAATCACTTTTAAACCCAAAAAAAACATGAATCGAATCAGACCAAATCAATTAGAACTCAAAAATAATAAGATTCAAAAAAATACTAAACTAATAACGTCAATTTGATTTGATTTTAATCTAAAATTGAATTAAACTAAACCTATAAACACTCTTAGTTCGTAGGTTGCCATTGTAATTATAATGATGTGAGCAATAAATTTCATATTTCAATGCAGTGAGGTGCCCTAAAATGAGTTTGTTGTAAAAAACTGCAAGAGCGGAAATAGGTGGTTATAATGATAGTAAATTTCCTTGGCAATGAATCTATGTGAAAGAAAGATTATTAAAATCATTTTTTTAATTATAACACACCTTCTAATATTGCGAAATATTCCCAATTAAAAGAAAATTTATAACTAATAATAATTGCCTTTTATAGTTTTGCGCAATCGATTTCTCTCGCTTGTAACTCTGCGGCATGCCTTCCACATAATTCTACAGCGGCACTTTTTCTACTGCTAAAATTTCAAGTTCGTTCACCACTTTTATTGGATTGTTTTTCTCACACTCATTGCACACTGTAATATAGCACATGATAATATAAATTTTATAATTAAACTCTTTGAAAAAAAAGCTCCCATTAAGAGAAAGAATATATCTCGTGACGGAGAAATATACGCCCACTAAAATTGTGCTTAAAGTAAGCCTCCTATAGGGTTGTATGACCCATCACGCGGACTGATTCTTTGATAAACTGAAGTTTAGGGTGTATTTGGTTGGAGGTTTTTGGAGGAGAGAAGAGGGGAGGGAAGGGAAAGAGGATAAGATGTTTGGTTGGACAAAATTGATAGGAAGGGAAAGGGGAGGAGAGGGAAGTGAAGGTAAATTTCTCTCTTCTCTAAATTGGAAGGTTTTGGAGGGGATGGGTATTTTTTAAATTATAATTTATTTTATTATCTCTTAATTTTTTAATATTTTAATATATTAATATTTAATAAAAATTAAAATAATTTTTGTTATCAGACATTAAAAATAAAAAAAGATGAGAATTCATAATTTTTTTTAAAAAATATTGATATAAATAACTTTTTTTTTTAAAAATAAAATTAAAAAAATATAAGGATAAATTTATCTAAATATAATTATTTTCGCTCCCCTCCTAAACCAAATAATAATCTTTCCTCCCCCTCTCCTCTCATTTCTTCCAAGAACTCGTTAAATTCTCTTTCCTCCATTAACTTCCATTCTATTAAATCAAATGGAACCTTAACGAAGCTAGAAGGAAAAAAAGAAAAAAAGAAAGGCCAGGATATTCCAGAGTCTAGACTATAATATTAATTGATATTAGCGTTTTTTTTTTTTTGGGTAGAATAAATGCTTCTTGAACATTTCATTGACAGATAGGAAATGAAAGAAGTGAATGTTTGGATGGGTAAGTGGTGTTGTCCAATGTAGATGGCGTCCTTCCTTAATTTCGAAGGAATCCACACTTCCCCACGCGACAGTTTGTCGCTGCTGATCATCCCCACATACTGAAATGTCATCGAAAAATAATCTTATCACTGGTGTCCTTCTTCTTGTTCATTATCATCAATGTCATCATTAAATGACCTCAACTGGCTATAAAGATTCTTATTATCGTCCTTTGAAAAATCATTTCAATCCCATATTTATTGTTTTTGTCGACTTAAAAGTTGAACATTTTGAATTTTTTAAAATGTTATTTCACAAAAAGATTGAATTTCTCGTATCATTTAATTTGTTCTAAAACTTTAATCTTATTAGTATATTAATTAAATTAAAATTGAGAAATTACAGATTACAGATTTTGAAGTTCATTTAAGTATAATATTTAAGAAGTTTTAGGAGATCAAATTTTTTTTTCATAAATCTCATTTTGTAAAAGTTATCATTCAATTAATAAACTATGAAATAGAAAATCTTAAAATGTACATAGCAAAATTATCTCTTAAAAAGTTTAATCAGCTTTTTCAATGATATGCAATCCCTTCACTGATGGATTACAGGTGTAAGGGTTTGTATTGTACTCTCATAAATCACGGAAGGCATTACCAATTAACAAATTGGATTTGATAGTCGATTATGCGTCTGACATGTGTGATTGTGAAAAACAAGTTTCAAGAGCATGACAGAGTCACAGGATCATAGATATAGATACAAATAGCTAGATTAGATATTCACAACTTCATATATATATATTATATGACATTAGCATTCAATATGAAAATGGTAAGTTTTTGTTTAATTTTGACGTTACAGGAATCTAACTTAACTTTTACCAGTCTCGGTTGGAAATTAACAATTAATGGCGTGACCCATTTTCTAGTGTAGGCGTGAAGCACAATTTTGTTAATGCAAGAAAGAGAGATCTTAAATCACGGAGCCTTTGTGGTCAAAAATTCGGTGCCCAAGCTAAGCATTACCCTGTTATTGTCTTTGTTTTCAGGGCAAGTTTTGCGTGTTTGTGTTTATGTGCGCGACAAAAGTGTGGCTCCGTACTTCTCATTCAAAACTATCCATGTAACATGCTCCTAACAACCAACTCATTTCCATTATTATACAATAAAATTGAACATTTTATAATAATTTTGCTTTCTTTTTAAATATTCTATTTTGAATACTTAAAAAAAATTAAATACAACTCTCTACATATGTGTCATTATGTTTTTCAATAAATATATATAAATGATTTAAAAGATTAATAATGTAATACTAAATTATAAAAATTATATATTTATTATTTTATTATTAGAAAAATTAATAACAAAAATATAAAAATTATATGTAAGTTTTCTTCATTTAAAAACTCTTATATTTCCACATCAAATATTATTCTTGGTATATTTGACATCGAAATTAATTATAGCCATACACAAACAAACTTTATCATTTTAGAAATTTTAAATAATATTAATTATTCCCTAGGAAAATAGTATTAAACAGTGTCATGAATGTATCAATTTATTGGTTTTCAGATTCAATCCCCTTATTCGGCGGACGAGACCGCCATCTAAATAAAACTAGATTCTAAGGTGGAAAAAGACTTTAACAGTAATATTATACCTTCTAACATCGTAAATAATAGGATCCAATAAAGAAGGTTTAGCATAATAAAGTATAAATTCTACGAATTTTTTGGCATAAGAATTATGATACAAACATTTATTATTTTTTTTATGGCTAATAAAAATTTATCAATTTAAGTGCGAACTTAAAATTATAATTTTAAAATATAACTTTTTTTTGGCCTATTTGATATGCAGAAATTTAAAGATAAAAATAAAAATAAAAAATAAAAAATAATTTTTGAGATAAAAAATAACTTTAATATCTTTTCTTTTAATGCTTGAATAATGATTAGTAGATAATATTAAATAATAATTATAAAAATAAAATAGATATTACATAAAATTTTACTTTTTCAACTGTTTTTGTTTTTGTCCAATCGACTAAGCCATTATATATATTTTTATTATTTATTTGTCTCTTTATTATGATTATTATTTAATACCTGTAACCACATATTTGGTAGGACTGGGAGGTTAAATAGGAGTGTGGTTAGAGAGTGAAAGATGTCGTCATATAAAGGTCATGCTGAACACATGTAATGATGCAGATTAATATTTTGTGACGCGACATTCGGATTCCGTCGCTCACCCAACCAACTAGTGGCATTTGGTAGCGTGGAAAGAGAATCAACATAAAGAGGGAAAAAATGAAATGCATATTTAGTAGACTAAATTTTTGTTGGGAGAATTAGAATCAAGACTAGAAGTTAAAAATATTTACTCTGAAAAGAGTTATTATCACTTAATTTAAAGAATTTTATTTAAAATAAATAATAATTTATTTTTAAACAATGATAATAAGTCATTCAAAATAAATATTTTAATTTTGTTTTCTTAACTTTAATTTTTTTTTCTCATTATGAAAATTACTATTTACTCAATTCAAGACAAATGATTTATTATGATTTTTTTCAATGAATAATAAAATGTTGTTTTACTATTAACAATTTTAAAAATAATTTTAATAAAAAATTTGAAATACATATTTTATTATTAGCAAAAAATATTTTTAATTAAAAATTAAAATAAATATTTTATTAAGAGGATTATGATCATTTGTACCATTTCTTTTATTCTTATATTATTTTTAGTTTATCATATATACAAATAAAAAAGCATTCTCATTTCTTTCTATATCATATTTATCATAATTTAAGATTCTAAAATATTATTTTTTTAAATTTTAATTCATTTTTATTTTAATTATTTAATTGAATAAATAAAAAATAACACTTATATCTTTATTAAATAATAATAAAGTATTGTTACGGCTAATGAACCAAAGTAGCTCTAAATGTCAACCAAATTAGGGTTGTTAAGCATTTAGTAAACTAAATATTCGATCCGATTAAGATATCAGGTTTTTTTATACCTAACCTGAACTAGCCCAATTTTATGTTAGGTTAAGGCGGATTAGAACTGCCCGAATTATTATTATTTTTTCATGAACTGATACTTGCAATTTAAAAATATCTTTTTACATATTCATAGACATATAAAGTAATAGGCTTCTTAAGTCGTAATGTTTTGATTAGTAAAATAATTTTAATAAGAAAATAGCTAATATTATCAAATGTCACCCAAATTAGGGCTATTTATAAGTAGGGTTGAGTTAAGTATTTAGTAGACCCGATACTCGGTCCGATTAAGATATTGGACTTATTTTTTATACTTGTGGCCTAACTCAATTTGAACTAGTTTAGTTTTATGTTAAGCTAAGATAGATTAAGGATGCCTGGACTTTTTTTTTCTCATGAACTAATACTTGCAATATAAAACTATTTTTTTTAAACACTCATAGACATAAATTTCAAAACAATATGCTTATAAAGTCCTAATGTTTTGATCAATAAATAATTTTAATGAAAAAAATAGTCTAATACTATCAAATGTCACCCAAATTAATATTGTTCACGGACAAAATTGAATCGAGCATTTAGTAGGCTCAATATCTGATTCGATTAAAATATTTGGCTTGTTTTTATACTTGTGATTCGATCCGAACCAACTAGTCCAATTTTATATTGGGCTAAAGCATATTAAAGCCGCCTAAATTTTTTTTTCTCATGAACTGATACTTACAATGTAAAAATATCTTTTTGTACATTCGTAAATATAGATTTTAAAGCAATAGGCTTGTGGAGCCCTAATGTTTTGATTAGTAAAATCATTTCAATAAGAAAATAGCATAATATTATCAAGTAAAATACAAGCTATACTAGTATAATTAACCATTGGTAAATGTGTATTTTAATTGTTCAATAAAAGAAATGTTAGTAAGCATGCACGCCAATGACAAAAACAATGAAGAAGTAGGGAGAGTTTTGGTAGATAATGAAAGCTACAGTTAGAAATGTATAAAATGACAATATATTGATAATTGAAAAAAAAAAGTAACTATTGGGGGCAAACTGGATAAAATATATTTTTGCCTGTGACTCAATCCAACTTGTATAGTTTTACTAAAGTTAGACTCATTTATATTTTTAGCCTGATCCCGCCTCGACCCGATTAGGTTGGGTTAAAGCTGGTCCCTCAGGTCAATTGTGTGGACACGAATATGATACAATGTAAAAATGTCTTTTTGTACACTCATAGACATAGATTTTAAAACAATAGGCTTTTGGAGCCCTAATGTTTTGATCAATAAAATCATTTCCATAAGAAAATAGTATAATATTATCAAATAAAATACAAGTTATACTAGTATAATTAGTTACTGGTAAATATGTATTTTTATTGTTTAATAAAATAAATGTTAATAAGCGTGCACGTCAATGATAAAAATAATGAAAAAGTAGGAAAGATTTTGATAGATAATAAAAACTACAGTTAAGAATGTATAAAATGATAAAATATTGAAAACTAGAAAAAAAGATAATTATCAAGGCAGATTAGGTATAATATATTTTTGCTCATGACTTAATCCAACTTATATAATTTTCTTAAAGTTATATTCATTTATATTTTTAATTCAATCCAATTTTGACCAGATTAGGGGTAGGTTAGAGCCGATTACTCAGGCCAATTGTATGGATAGGAATAAGATATGAGGGTAATTTAGAAAGAGGAGTGTGGCATTTTGGAAATTACCAAGTGACGTAACTAGACAATTGCGGCACTAATGGATCGCTGTGTTCTCCAAGCAGCTTTTTCATACGCAAGGAAGATTGAAGAAGCAAATTAATTAATCATACGCAGCTCGCTTTATGGATTTGGATGGGAATGGAGGAGGAGGAGGCAGAAAAAGAAAGAAGTGTAACATGGAAGAAGAAGACGACGACGAGGAATCAAAGATGGAAAAGTTCTTAGATCTCATCCAGAACCTTCGCGAGAGTCTCATGAGGAACCACGGTGGGACTGGGTGGGTTGCGATTGCAGAGAATAACAGAAAGAAGAGGATTCACGATAAGGGAGTATGGGAACCCAGGTTTGAACTTCAAGATTTCGCTCACGATAAAGACGCCGTCGCTGCTCTCGTAGCCTTCAATAACAACATAGCGTCAAAACCTACACCACCTCCAACTGGCCTAGACTTGACCCTTGCTCTCTAGTTTCCCTTCCCCTACCTGCCTCCATCAAAACCAGTGTTAGTATTATCAATATATTGTTTCTTCTGCTGTAAGATCTATCTCCAGTCGTGATATTGCTGTTTGAATTATTTATAAATTATATGTATGTCTATATCTATCTTTTTAACGGGAATTTTACTCACTCTCTCTTGATTCGCTTCCACCTCCATATTATTGATTACTTCTGTTGTTATTTCATTCATTTCAATTTCTCTAATCCTTAGTAAATTTTCTTGTAGTTTAATATTATATTTCATGAGTTAAATATATGGAAAAAGATATAGTCATATATATATATGTATAAATGATAATATCTCAATCAATTTCGAACTCCATTTTTTGGTATACATATGCACATAATTAATCTCTCACTCATTAGTTACTCTACTAATTTTTTATATGTGTTTCTTTGAAAGAAACTCTCAAAGAAATTTTCGCAAACGGATATTTTACAGGACTTATATTACACATTCTTTAATTTGACATGAAGAAGCACAATGTCCAAGTTTCCAGTGAGAACCGCATGTACGGGTGCATACTTTTTTTTTTAATATAATATTCGTTGCGTGAATGGGCATCGGCATCTATTTGTAGTTAATTAGGTAAATTAGTTTGCGGGATTTTTTAATTTATTTTTTTAATACAAATTTTTTAATGTAATCATCAAAAAATAAAACTTCTTAATTTAACTCTTTATATTTTTTTATTTTTCAATGAAAATAATCTTTATGTTAAACAAAAACAAGATTTCATGTGATAATTAATTAGTTATCTGAATTTATTTAAATGTTTTTGACACAAAAATAAATTAGATTTTAGTATATCAAAGAATTGTAAATAATTATTTTTGAAGAGATATTTTAATTAAAAATTAATAATTGAATTAAAATACCTTTATTTTTATAAAAATTAAGAGAAGAATAATATTTTAATAACTAAATTTAAAAACTTTGTTTTAAAATGGTCAAATTAAAAAGGGAGTTCGTGATCTCTCTTAATTTAATAAAACAATGTCTTTTACATAATCACATGAAACTGTATAAATTTTGAACTTAATAAACTTGTCCCAACTGCGTAAATAAACTGTTATTTCATACTCACGTTCAACTTTATATTATATAATTTAGGACTGTTTAGTATATAAAATATTAGTATAGAAATAAAAATAAATAAATAGAAATGATAGAAAATGACTCTAATTATCCTATTTTAAAAATATAATTAAAATAAATAAATATTATTAAATAATTATAATAGAAGCATAATAAACATCATGCCAATTTTTTTCCATTTTCGTTTAGATTTCATTCAGGCTTTAATACATCAAATTGAATATTTGTATTTTTAAAAACTACGATTAAATTTTTTAATTTAAAAATGTACAATTAATTAATGTTTTCTTTAAAAATAAGGCATATAATAGAGGTAAGAAAATTGCATTTTTGAAACAAAATTTTATGCAAACAAGATTTTTTCTTTTGTTTCGTGACAAATTTTGTCAAAAAATTATTTGTGACAGAATTTTTTGGACTAAAGACAGATTTTTTTTGGTATAAATCTAATTCCTAAATAATGACCTTAATAATGCAGACAGTACAAATTGCAGCATTTTCAGTTCAGATAGCTACTATTCTTAGTTAATCATACGGATCCCGATTATTGTGCTTCCTACTTTTCCATTGTCTCCAGCTCAGCATGGGTTTAAAGGACGAAATTCATATAATAACTTTTTTTTATGATTTTAAATTAATAACCATGCTTCCTAATAATGTTTGATTTAAACATACATAAATAAATAAATAAATCTTATAAATTTCTGATTTAAAATATAATACGGTAAACGAAGTAGTCATGGCAACGAATTTTCGTCCAAGGGATTCGCTGGCAAATTGCCTAGTTATAATCCAAGCAGTTCTTTATGTTCACTTAGACTGATATCAGTCTTCGTACTAATTAAGTTTATCCAATCTTGATTTATTCTAACAACCACACGATCGTTGAGCCATCAAATTTTGATTGGTGCTACATCTTGTTGAAAAAGAAAAAGCTTTCATTCATTTTGTGATAACGGGGCCCTCTGTCTGATTTCAACGAAATAATAATAAAGAAAAAAGCTTTTACGTCTAATCAACGCCAACCCTATTCAAGGGTTTTTGTGAATCCCATCAAAAAAGTAAAAAAAAAAAAAAATATATATATATATATCTCACTTAATTTTTTTTAAAAAATAATATAAATAAAACAGTACAAGATAATATATAAAAAGTACAAAAATGCGAGGTTATAAATAATATTATAAACAACAACAAATAAATATTACCTGAGTTACAGTTTTTATATATATAAAATATATTGAGGGATGCTTAGTCAAAAAGCAAATATTACTTTTTTTTTTTGTGGGAAAAGCACTGCTTTTATATATATAATAATGTTTGACCTCTTTCCAATGACGTTGAGTTTAATACGCATAAATTCTTTTGTTTGGCAAGAAGATATCACATAAAAGACAATAATATATGTAGCTTACAATAATTACATTTTTACGAATTTTTTTGATTTGGCATCTTATTTTTATAAAAATAAAAAGGAAGAAAACCCATCTAAGTTTACCATCAAAGACAAAGCATCATCTTCATTTGATGCTAGATCAACAAAATTAATATAATTATTTAGCACAAATAACTATCTTCTCAATAACATGTACCACCAGAATTAAAGTTGTTTACTTTTCTTAAGGAACGCACCCTCTCTCTCTCTCTCTCCGTCCCCGATGTCTGATCATAATCCCGCATCAGATTCCCAGCTCTTTTCTTTTTCACGATTAATCCGTTGCGTCTAATTAAAAACTCTGTTTTTTGTCCAAAATAAAAATAAAAAAGTAGTTAATTTTTAAAATATTTTATTTAATATTTTTTGTTTTAAAACTTATTTTTGAATTTTATAATATTTTGATATATAATAAAAATCCCTTTCTTTTATTTATTTTTATTAAAAATTTAATTTTTTGTTCAATATAAAATTGTAGTTTTATTTTTAAGATAAAAAATTAAGTAATTTTATTTTTAGAAGAAATAAATATTGTGTTAAAAGTAAATCTTATTAATAAAAATAAAATAAAGGAGACCCAACTGCAATTTTTAAAATAAAACATATTAAATATAATTTAATTAATTTTAATCTAAAAAAAATTGTACAGGCTAAGGCCGTAAAAGAAAAACAAAACGAAAGAAACAATGACGTTGAAGGGTGCAATTGGCAAAGGCAGTACACTTTTTTGTTACTTTACATGTGGCGTGAGATCCAATAATTTCAATCCTGTGCGTTAATTGTATAATTAGACAAGGAAAAATAGGGTTGTAGGCTCCACATAAAGTAAGAATCATTTAATTGTACAAGTTATAGTACAACGAATGATCTATTTAAGAAAGGTTAAAGAACTTAATAAACTGTGCGGTTATTAGTTACACTGCCTTTGGATGAAAAGATTATTGAAGAGAAAAGAAAGGGAGGGGAGAAAATGGATTTCTCCCTTGTTTGACTTGAGGAGAAAATGAAAAAAATGAGAGAATCAAGAGAGAAAAGTATCGTGGAACTTACGCAAAATTTACATCCGATTTCACCAACCAGATGAATAAGTTGTTTCTCTATATCAATTCCAGCTTGAATATAAAAATACAAGGATTCTCCATACATTTTACCCATCTACACAAAAGCAGAAGGAAAAGGGAAAGCATGTAGAATATACATCTTCCACAATTTAAAAATTATATAGATGTGTAGTTTCAGTGAAATTATAGAGATGAACTTATTGTAGTTTCTGTGTGAAAGGTAAGCCTCACAAAACAATGATGTTCATACATACACGATCTATTAGCAAAATAAAGTTCAAATACATTGATCATAGCTTCACGTCAGTTACTACAGCCTTTTCACTGTAACCTTTCAGTGAAACTCTCATCCCTATCTATGCATGTAGGGTCACTTCTAAATTTTTGTCACTTCAAACAAGAAGGATAGGATAAAGACAAAGTACTTGTATACATGCCCATCCTATTGCTCGTCGCGTGAAGCTATGAGGGATACAGATAAATTAGTTGGCATCTAAGTGAGGATAGAGCCAAAGGAAATTTGTTACCCACATGAAGAAGATAAGTTTAAGATGATAAAGAAATGAAAACAGGCTTAACATGATAAAGGGACAAAGATGGAAAATCTTGCCACATGATAAGGGAAGGGATGAGGACGACATGTGAGGTTACACAAGTGAGGACAAAGGAATTAATAATCTTTTTGGCTAGGCATGTGAATGCATTGTAGGGATGAAGACCAATGCTTTATCAGATGAGGACGAATTAAGGTTCAACTCTTCTTATTTGTTTATATATAAATATATATATATATATATATATATATATATATATATTTCTTTATATGGATAAATCAATAATAATATTTATATTATAATAATTTTTGAAGTGATAAACAACATATTTTTATTTCACTAAATGATATATGAGTTTAAAAATATAATTATATATGAACATATTTTTATTTAGCTAAAATAATTACATAGATGAAACAGAATTTGTTTTTATTAGAGTGAATAAACAAAAATATACGTATCGAATTGACATGAAAAAATTCTAAAATTATTATAATATTTTTTTCATTCATTTGAGGGAAAGATTATACTTATTATTTTATTATACTGGCAACATCAATTTTTATATTCCGAATTACTAGTTTAAGAAATTGTTCTAAAATTTTAAAAATTAAAAAATAGATAGACGCTGTAGGGTCAAATTTGGACGATTGTATTCATATGCATACATACATCCATGTGTTTTGTATTGTATTGTCGGTGGAAAAGGGGAAAGTCATTGCGGGTTATATCCGAGGGTAAAATTGTCTAGAGAAATAGTTACAATCTTTTCCTCTCATCTATTTTCCCACGTCCCATCCAAGCAAGGGAAGAAAACCTTATTTCTCCACCCCTTTCTCTCCTCCCACTTTTCTCCCCCTCCACTTTTCTCCTCCCCCATCCAAACGAAGCATTAATGTCCGTGGCGATCTGAAAATGAAACCATCCAAAGTTATCAAATTCGTGAGTTTAAATAAACTCATAAAAAAGATATAAACTCATAATGTAAACTCGTGTCATATACTTGTAAGAGTTTGCATTTGTTAATAATTATATGTAAAATACGATATATAAAAAGAAATTTATTTAAATACAATCCAAATTATCCTAATTTTTTTTAAAAATTATTTATATTCTATAATTCATAATTTTCAACATAAAAATTTTAATCAAATTCATATATAAATACTATTTTTGTTGCATTCTTTATTGGATTATACTAGATTTAAAAAAAATTATTTTTTTAAAATTCAATTTAATTCAATTATATATTAACTCATCAAACTTAATTAAAAAAATATTGAGTTAATCAAGTTTATATAAGTCAAATGCGAATTAAATTAAAATTGTATTGAATTTGAGTTTACCAGCGAGTTAACACAATTTTTTTAAATAAAAACTTAAACTCGCTAAAATCAGATAGTCAATTCGTGAGTTTAATAACAATGAAATCATTTTCCTCCAAGACCCCTTAAATTTGGGCGAGAAAGAGTCAAGAGAGTAAGAAAGGAGTGTATTGGGTTCACATATATATCACTTATTCTCTCTCTCTCTTCATTTGCCTCTAAATTCATCTTGTGCATATATCTCAATGCAAATTAATTGCATATATGGAAACCATTTTCTCATATTATCTTATGTTTGGTATTTCTTCATTTCAAAACTAGTCCCACGATTTGTATAATTTGCATTACAAAATTAACGATAAGTCTGAGATGTCTGGAATATAGTTATAGGATAATTAGGCGAATCAGCCATCAAATTGGTCCAATTTTGACAATCGGAGATATTTTTGCAATTAAACTAGGTTGTTCTAGATTGACTAAGCCCAGGAGTGTCAATCAGAAGTCATTGAATTGAATTTAAATTGTGATAAGAAGATAAGAATATGAAGGGTTGAGAATAAGGCAATAATATGAAGAAGCTAATATGTACAAGAGAAGTATAATTTTGATGAAGGTAATATTAATTCCCCTTTAAATAGAGGCAGTGAGACTATCAAAGAGAGTAAATTTTGCGGAGTTCCTTCCTTAATTGGAAAGGGTAATCTTCATTCAATTTATGCAATTTCCTTCTTCATCATCTCTTTTCATTTTTATGTATCTCCTTTCATAGTCTACTTTTGATGCTCTGCTACTTGTTCATCTTGTGTTTGATATAAATTCTAGGAATAGTCAAAATCCTATCAAATTGGATGTTATCTTATTTTTTTCGATCATTAATTGTTAATATTAAGTCATACAATTTTGATAATCTGTTCTATAATTTTATATTTAAGTGTTTTATTTGTATTGATAATACTTTTTATATTATATTTAATTTTAATTTAAAACAATTAAATTGATTCAATTAATTTAATACTTTAACAAGTAAATTTACATCAATCACCAATTCAACCTTCAAGAAAAAACATAATATTGACCAAGCACAAATTAATTTGATGATATTCTAATCAAACAAGTAAAATAAATAACTCGAAATTGTTAACATGATGAAGTATTAAATCAAATTTATTTTTTTAGAAAGAGAAGTATCATCAAATTTTTTAATACACAACAATTGCAAATATATTAAATATTGCAGATATGGATTTAAAAAAGAATCTCAAGGTATTTTTGACATTTTTATAAGGTTATTGTGGCTAAGATGTATCCACAATATATATATATATATAAACTTTTTAATATATACATGGATATGGCACCTAAAAGGCATTTTAACCACCATAATCCATTAAAAGAAGAAGCTTGATCTAAAATTTGCGTTGCTTCTTCGAACACCTTGCTTTTTAAAAAAACAAAGTTATATGTAATTTTTTAATATATTTTCTATCAAAATTTTTAATCAAAACATAAAAGGTATATATAATTTTTTAATTAAATTATATATTTATTATATTTTAATTAAAATTTTAATAATAAAATATTAAAAAAAGTATCTAAATCTATTTTT
Organism: Erythrophleum ivorense; assembly: GCA_026724425.1. Taxonomy (NCBI): domain Eukaryota; kingdom Viridiplantae; phylum Streptophyta; class Magnoliopsida; order Fabales; family Fabaceae; genus Erythrophleum; species Erythrophleum ivorense. Next base: position 78,655,511 of record JAIUCV010000001.1, on the reverse strand, counting down.
AGATAATACACTTTTCTTACTTAGTTTCATCACACATTGTGACGTATCCCATTTGGTGGAGGGCTGAATAGTGCAGGGAGGGGACGTAGTAGCAGAGTAGTTAATACTGAAAAAAAGAATGAGGTGTAAGAATAGCTAGTTGCAACCAAATTTTGGACAAATATTATGACGTATATACTAGAAACGAACAGCATCTGACTCTATCTGAGATCAACTTTTAAGGTATGTTTGGTTCAATGGAGGGGAGAGAGGGATTTTAATGGAGGAGAAGGAAGGGATTTCAATGATATATTGTTTAGTTCATGAGGGGAAGGGAGGAAAAATAATAATATATAGACTATTTTACTCTTGTATATTTTAAAAGTAATAATAATATAATTAATTATTTTTTTTATTTTTTAAAATTTAATATTTTTATCACCAAATTAAACAAATATTAAAAATTATCTATAATTATAATTATTTAAAAAAAATTATGAATAAATGAAATTAACTAAATAATTAAACAAATAAATATGAGGACATTTTAGTCCAAAAAATAACTTTTCCTCCTAATCCCTCTAAATTGGAAGATAAGGAGAGAAGGAGAAGGGAGGGAAAGTTTAATGAAATTTTTTCTCTTCTCCTCTCTAAAAATACAAACCAAACAAGGGGAGGGGAAGAGAATCCCTCCCCTCCCCTCAAACCAAACAAGGGTTAGTAATGAACTCTGAAAAAAAGCAAGATCAATATCAACTTAATATCATTGTTACTTGAGGCTTATGGCAAAATTGTACGTCAAATAATTTTTTTAATCAAAAATTGTTTGTCTAATGTTAACTTTATTGCAATTTCGCAAACCTTCATGTCTAAATAACAAAAAAAAAAAAAAAGAACCTAGGATATCTTTCTCAATTATATGGTTCCTAGTTTTGCTGCTTCGTGTTCCCCTCCATGCGCTATGCATTCCTCCACCAAATCGGATTCTGTGACGAATCAGACTAATTACTTACTATTCGCAAAAGAGAAGTATTTGAAGAAAATGTTTAAGCAGCGCAAGTTTTGGGTCAAATCTGTCTGTTTAAAGAACATGATGATCAAGATGCCCGACCAGGCCGAAACATAAAAAATGGCATTGGAGATTCGAGGGGACAACATATGATATATTTGGAAAAATGATGAGAAACTTTAAAAGTATTTTTATTTATTCACTTTTACCTTAAGTAACATTCTTTTGTTTTATTCAAATCATAGTTTTAAAAATTAAAATATTTTTTTAAACATACACATAATGATCCACTTTTAACTAAAGCCAACTTAAATCTAGGGACAAAAATACTGAGAAAAATAAGATATTTATATCTCTCGTGATCATCCTCAGCTTGCACCACTCCTACGGGATTTTTACGTCTAATAAATTATATCACTTTAACCTGCCGTCATCTACATTACGAAAAATTGGAATTATTCCTTTAAAAGAAAAAAAAAAAACAACGCAAAAGCGTAAGGTATCCGTGGGCCCCTACCTGTGTACTTGTTTTCAATTTCAGCGGCCCAGATGAGCACACTCCCACAAAGGAGAAGGTCGATTAGTTTATATAAAATTATATTCCCTTCAAAGTTATATTGGATATAAGAAATTTATTTATTTAATTAATTGGGTGAATAATAAATTTGAAAACCTATTAATTTAACATGGAAAATTTCCAAATCACTTTTTCAAGAACAATAATCTTACTTGTATAAAATAAATCATGCTAATTTTACCTAAAGTTTGATTAAACTATATTTGATACTCTTTTCATTTTAAAATATATTGATTCCTATGACATTTTGATACGCATTGTAGAAATCTTACTCCACTTTATCTTCTACTAAAAAAGTTAATTTTTTACATAACATAATGTTATAATTTTACTTTTGATATAACAATGAAAACAGTTAAGCTATTTTATTTTGAATAAATTATACTCCTTTACTTGGAAAAATGCCTAATTACACACAAATTCTATCTATTTTGAAAATTGCATTCTCTTTTTTTAAATTAAAAAATGTATTATACTGACTTTTCTTGCAACAAAGATAAACTATAATTATATATATTTTAACCAAAATATTCTTATATTTATCACTTAGATTAGATATGCATTTAACTAATAACCTTTTTATTTTTAGAATAAATTAAATTTATGATTATAAATGCAAATTAAATAATATAAAAATATAATTTCCAATAAATTTTATTTGTATTAAAAATCAATGTTATATTGAGAGTATTTTAGTCATTTTTAAATTTTAATAAAGGTTTGTATATATTTTTATAATAGAGAAAAGAAATATGTAAGCATATCCTAAGAGAGATAAGAATCATTTATCAACATGTGTTGTGTAGAAAATTAACATTATTAATAAAAATAAATAAATAATGAGTATAATTTTTTAAATAATAAAATATCAAATATAATTTAACTAAAGTTAAAATAATGTTAGAATAATTTGTGTATTTTGATAGCATAAAAAATATTTTTAAAAAATTTAAATTAAAAATATTTATATTAAATAATTTTAAATTTTAAAATTATTTTAAAATATTTAAGAATAAAAAAAGTTAAAATAAATAAAAATTACTGTTCAATGTTTTAAATTAAAGTCTTTATCATAAAATTGTTTAAAATAAATTTAAAATTCCCAAAAACAGAAGTGAGGACTGTGAGTAATCATGTGAGTGAAGAAATGGTCCAAATCATGCTTCACGAGGAATCGCAAGTTTTCAATAACGCGTGGAGCGATAGCACAGAGTAATGACGTCAAGCTGCATACATCATCAATCCCTCTGATTGGTCCTTCCTTGCCTCTGATTAAGGATATCAACAGTCCAGCAACATTTACGTAATCGTGATGATGGTGCGAATAACATGTATGTAGGTACAACAACTCCGATTCCCGAAATTTACTCTTACCCCCCTGCTTGCTTCCAAACGTGACATGGTAATACTGATTTGAGTAGTTGAATGGTTAAATCGAAATTAATTTAAAATAAATAAAGCGCGGTACAATGTTCGAACGCCAATTTAAAGGCACGTCGTTGCAGACACTGGGCAAGAATATCATGGATGAGAAGGGGAAGAAGGGTGGGAGAGAGGGAGAAGATGACGAGCAGAAAGACGAAGATGAAGAAGAAACGAAGATGATGGAGAAGTTTTATAGGCAGTTGAGAAGCTTTCGAGAGGCACGGGATCGACGAAGGAGGGAATTGGAGGAAGAGTTGGAGAAAAACGAGAGAAACAAGAAAAAGATGAAGACAGTGACAAAGCGAGAGACGTGCAGCTCCAGCTGGGTGCCATGCTTTGAGTGGGAGGATTTTACGACGGAGATAGAGTTCAGAAAGCCACCTCTGGTTTATCCCACTCCATCTCCATCTCCATCTCGATCTCGCCAGCAACCCAACCCCCAACGCGATGCTCTCGACCTCAAACTTTCACTCTGATTATCATTTCCTACCCTTTATTCGATCTCTTTTTTCTAATTATTATTATTATTATTGTTGTTGTTGTTTTAGTGTCCCTCTCCTGCCTACCTACCTACTCCATTTTCGTCCTGTCTTGGAATGCAAATTTAATCTTCTTTTATTTATTTCTCGACTCAGAACAAGACCGACTTCATTTCACAATAATAATAGGAAAACATCTCCCCAATCTTACAAACTAATAATATATATAATAGGAGAAAATCTTTTCTACAATCAACTCTGGACACTAATATTTATTGTAATTCCAAAATATTCACCCAATTTTCTACCTAACCTTTAACGCTTTCGAATAAAATTATTATGAATTGTAACTGGCACTTTCAAGAAAATAAAGGATTTTGTATGAGCTATACATATCAATTTTGTTGTACTAATATATTAATCGTCATGATTGATTCATGTTCCCATTTTATGTGAACATCAAATGTTTGAGATTAAAAATTACCTTATACTGAACTATATCATTCATTTGTAAAACGCTGACAAGCAAATTCTAACTTCGTGATAACTAGCGAACAGCAGTTGTCAGCTAGCCGTCACTGTCGAGGTACGTAAAGTTGGAATTTTCAACAAATGAAAACAACGTTTTAATATTATAAAATTGTAAAATTTATATATTTTTTAAAGGACTAGGTTTTATATTTTGTTTTGCTACAAGGAAAATATCTCTAATGTTGAAGTTTGTTATTTTCGCTAGGTGAGCCATGAAAATTAGAATCAATCAATTACCATTAATATTTTTTAAAAAATTATTATTTATACTTTTTAAAGTTATACTAATATTTTTTTAATATTATAAAGGTATTTTAGATTTGTTATTATTCCTTAGAATTAATATTAATTAGTTATTATTATTATTTTCTAAAGTTATCATTTATATTTTTTAAAATTATAATTTAATCCTTTTGAAATTACAACGTATTTTTCTTTGATGAGTTAGATTTTAATATTAAAACACCAATACTAACTTATATACCCTAGAAGATGAGACCAATACTAACTAAATGTCAAATAACATTGAGATATTTTTGTTCTTGCAAGATAAAATTTAGGTGCTTTGATCTTTTAAAGAAATTTTATTTTTTAATGTTCTTCAGTATCAATTTTACAAAATTAAAACCTTTAAATATCATTTTTCTATCAATTATTCCATTTCACTACAAATGATTATAAATTTATTTTTTGAAACAAATTTTTAAGATAATTCTAGGAATATTAAAATGATTAGATAGTTCAAGAGCTCAAATTTTTAGCAGGAAAGTCTGTTAGAAAATTCGCAAACCTATTCTTTTAAAGGTGGTAAAAATACTGACGGGTATTCATAAATTTTATCTATTTGGATTTAGCTATGGGGATATAAAATGAATGAGTCTGCTTATTTTATTTCCCAAAATTTTTAAGGGTTTAGGAAGGTGGTACCCACCACATCCTAGACCTGCAGTTCGTATATTTAATAATAAAATTGCTGGGGTTAGACAATGAAATTTTATTTTCGAATGTTTGAATAAAATTAGTAGTTATAATATTTTATTTTTGTTTTTATATGAATAAATTACATGTAAATGAATTCTATTTCTAAAAAATTGTTTATTTTAAATTTTTTTCACGTAAATGAATCTAGATTAGGGAATTTTAAAATCCAATGGCTTAGCAAAAAATTGCTAAATAGGATGCCACATGCAATGATTTTATCCTTAATATCATGTTAAAGATAATTATTTAATTCTTTTTAAAAAAATTTATGTAAAAAATTAATTTTTCTGATAGAAAATAAATTTAAAAAATATAAAATGTAATTTTAAAACAAGGAAAATATAAGATACAATTTAGCTCAACTTGAAAACAAAAAAAAAGCGTTAACATTATGTATATATATTCGCTTAGAGACAGTAATTAATTAGGTGCAAATAGTGAGTCTTGTATGTCACATTAATCTCAGTTACTGAACGTAGTTTTGAAATAATACTCCACAATCCAGAATTACACAAAAATAAAAAATTTCTTCTTTTTTAGAGACTCAGTGATAATTCATTTGTTGAAAGCTTGAAGCGGGCGGAGACAAGGGGACCACAGGAGCCTTACGGTGCATTTGGAAACACGATAGTTCTCTTCAAAATTACATTTTACGGGAAGTTCTAATTTAATGCTTCTATACCAACGCGTTTTTTTATTGGAATTCTAAACATGCACTTAGTCCCTTGCTATTGCAATGATAATTGTTATGTATATAAAAATTTTTGATAAAATTTAAATATGACCTCAAAAATTTTTTTTATATAAACCTTTGTAAAATTACATATGGTGCCCCTATTTTTTTTTCCACTGCTCCCACATCTGATGTATATTGATGTCTGTATTTATCATTTAGAGTTTAAAACCTTGCAACAAACTACGTTAAAATCAACACAACATTATGAATTAGTCAGACTAATTGATCAGTTAACCCTTATTTTGTAGTGGAGTCAAGTCAATAAATTGGAACATGAAGATTGAATCCAGGCAAAATTTAAAAACATATATTTTTTGTTTTAATCTTAAAGAGTTAAACATTGAAAATTTTTTCAAAGAAAAGGAAACAAATGGGAAGAAGCCTCCTCCCCAATGAGGTCCATATGGCAGCAGGACAGGTAAGAAAACCCCCTTGATAGGCCCTTTAATAAAAGTAGAATAGATTCCAGGACTAGGTCGGCCTCCCATAATGAATAGAGGCAAATAATTTTTTTATTGTGGGCCTCTCTCATATTCACAAGTCGTAACCACAATAATTTAAAAAGGGTCCATTTTTCTAACCAATTTGGGCCCACTTATCAAGCCCATTTCTTCCATTCCCTCAACACTTGTTGTACGCTCCTGAATCCTGTCTAGTCATTCCAAGACAGACCAATGACCTATGTTCCCGGCTCCATTCCAATTCGGCTGTGGAAAATAAGAAATTAAAGCCAAATTTAGCTTTAACTAATGTATATAACTATATATCAACGTTTTGTGGTGGACCCAAAGAGGAGAGCAATTACTTATTAGTGTAGATTAATGATTTAATATTTGAAAGATTTTTTTTTTAATTTAGTCACTAAAAAATTATTCTACTACTAGTTTGGTCTTTTAGAGATAATGCCTCTTAATTTAATATTTAGATTTTTTCTTCAAATAAAATGATTTATCTAAAAAGCATTTGTGACTTGATATATTGAAATTGAGCTCATTTTTGCGTTATACAAGTTTATCATTAGTTAACAAACACAGGATTTTATTTTTGTTTATGAGATCGATCATTTTGATTGTACTAAAAAAGAAAAAGAAAAATATTTGAAATGACTAAATTGAGAAATTTTATTTTTAAATGAATGAATTAAAAGGAGAGTGATCTTTTTTATGAATTAAATTAAAAAAATTATTTTTAAATGATTAAATTGAAAGAAGATTAATTTGTTAGATATTAAATCATTCCTTCATATGTTACTATATGTTTATGGCGGTGATTGATGGGGAATCAAATAATATACCTTCAATTCAAATCAGCAACAAGGGTTGTTTGCTTTTAGCAAGAAGAGGGAATAATTTGAATAAAAAACAGAAGATAGGATGTTCCTTTTCCAGCTCGCTTTTTAGTATCCTTTATTTCACGCTTGACCCGCAACTCGAAAGAATATGTTTTCCACCAGCTTTTGTTTAGTTTTCCATCCTCTAATGTTCAAAGTTGCGCACTTTCTGCTTAAAAAACAAATACACAAATAAAGGAAAAGAAAAGATAGTTAATTAATTTGGTTATGTCGACTAATGATCTGTATGGTTGAATAATGTAACAGTAAAAGAATATAAAATATGAGTAAGTAAGGTAGGTAAGATAAAAAATAATTATTTTATTTAAATTTTTAAAAAATAATCTGATAAATAGAATAATAAATATAAGAATATAATAAACATTATATAAACTATGTAAAAAAGTTACATCCACATTATTGTGTACTAGGCGGAACTTAAATAAATATTGATATATTATTTATGGATACAAAAACAAATTAAATGAAAAAAGAAAAGAAAAGAAAAGAAAAGATGCATAAAACGTAAGAAGCGGTAGGACAAAAGGAATCAAGGTGAGGTCATTATTGGTGGCCTACAACTTGGAAAGTATAGCTAAATATTGGAATATGATAGCGTTCAGATTCAGACTACGAGAGGGTCCAAAATTGGGAGGTACTGATCCGAAGAGTAGGTCAACATTCATCTTGTTGGTGGGAGCGCATTCTCAGTGAACACATCACGAGAGATGAATCTCAGCATGCCCCTTCGACACGACGTTGATTTATATCAATTTTTTTCTTTTATATGATAAATGTTCATATAAGAGAAGAACAGATGTGGCTTCAAGTGTTTTGCAATCCAAGTTATTGAACGTTCTCTATGTCATGTTGTTGATAAGTGCATGTCGCCAATGCATAAAGTTGAAGGCACATCAAAAGTGAAATTTGCTGGTATCTTATAAGTTGAACTGTACAAACGTCAAAGTTTCAAATTAGAGTGGGCGCCGGTTGCAATCCAAGTTGTGATGCACGCATCTATGTTGCTATCAATCAATTTCTCTAACATTTGGAATGGTCCAGATCGAATAGCGTTTCTGTTCTTGAGGAGTACTGGGACCATTGTCAGTATGAGACAGATATAAAGCTCTTGGTCTGGGCACATGAACTTTCTCCTATTACAAAATGAAAGACCGACAGAATAACAAGAACGAAGGAAAAAAAAAAAAGTGGAGGAAGGTAGGGCATGCATTTAATATATGAGGATGGATGTGAGATTGGTGAGTGCTAAGTGTGTGGCTCAGTTATAGTTTCTGATTTTCTGTCATAGATGGATAACGGAGTATCTGTCCACTGTCAATCTTTCATAAATTATCCATCGATGGTGGACTTGATTTTCTGTAACTTGGTTTTTACAGTGTGAATGATGAGGGTTTTGTTCATTTTTGTAGCAAGTTGAAGGGACACTTGACATTGGTGACTTATAGTGTGGCTATGAATTTTGATTAGGTTACTGTCAAATGATTGTTCACATTCTGCACAAAGCCGCTTATGATGCATATGGTCAACTAATGGGTCAAATCTTGAATGATGGAAATCAACTTCTTTCGTCTTTTTTGGACGTAATTGATACCTGATTTTAACTTGATTCCAAGATATTTTGGACTCAAATGAGACAAATCTTGGAATCATTGGACAAGTTGTGAGCTCTTTAAACAATTGATGTGAATGAAGCCCACCATGGCAAAACCATACCAACTTCCTCGACCACGCTCTTTACCACCTGCAATTGAGAACGTGGGACCCACCCCTATTCTTTTTCATTTGGATTTGTGGTGGGAAAAAGCCTGTTCAGTCTTCACCCTTTATTTTTCCCTTCATTCTTCTTTCAGAAGGCCCTTTTCAAGTTCATTTCTATTGCCAAGTGCGCTTTTGTTTTCATGTCTTTAAATATAACAGTGTTGACCTCCAATAAGAGGATGGAACTTAACGAAGAAGGTGCCATCAAATCCTCAATTCCCAAATCTTTCATATCCACATGCACACAATTAGCTTTTGTAAAATGAGCTCTCCCACTTGACTTGGAATGTACTAAAAGATAATACTAATATATTAAAATCATAATTAATAAATAAAATATTTTATTATTCTTTTAACTACTTCAACATTGTCGAGAATTCGATGAACGATAATTTAACAAGTAAAAAATTAAAAAAAATTATTATCTCTACATAAAATCTAAATAAAATTTTATTTCAAATTAAAATATGACCTAAAAAACATGAAATTTATTATAACAAGCATTTGATGATATACAACTGCACAAATAAAGTAACCTGCATTAACATAATTATCACATAGGAAAGCCCCACACTTTGGCTACAAATCTCTAGTAGATGGAAGTGATATGGAAAAGACCTTACAAGTTACAACCATGCTAAGTAAAGCAACAAACTGAAAGGGAAATGAAGCAGCAAATAAGCATCCTAAAGCCCTCTTAAGGGATCATAAATATTTTATTATTCTTTTAACTACTTCAACATTGTCGAGAATTCGATGAACGATAATTTAACAAGTAAAAAATTAAAAAAAATTATTATCTCTACATAAAATCTAAATAAAATTTTATTTCAAATTAAAATATGACCTAAAAAACATGAAATTTATTATAACAAGCATTTGATGATATACAACTGCACAAATAAAGTAACCTGCATTAACATAATTATCACATAGGAAAGCCCCACACTTTGGCTACAAATCTCTAGTAGATGGAAGTGATATGGAAAAGACCTTACAAGTTACAACCATGCTAAGTAAAGCAACAAACTGAAAGGGAAATGAAGCAGCAAATAAGCATCCTAAAGCCCTCTTAAGGGATCATAAATATTTTATTATTCTTTTAACTACTTCAACATTGTCGAGAATTCGATGAACGATAATTTAACAAGTAAAAAATTAAAAAAAATTATTATCTCTACATAAAATCTAAATAAAATTTTATTTCAAATTAAAATATGACCTAAAAAACATGAAATTTATTATAACAAGCATTTGATGATATACAACTGCACAAATAAAGTAACCTGCATTAACATAATTATCACATAGGAAAGCCCCACACTTTGGCTACAAATCTCTAGTAGATGGAAGTGATATGGAAAAGACCTTACAAGTTACAACCATGCTAAGTAAAGCAACAAACTGAAAGGGAAATGAAGCAGCAAATAAGCATCCTAAAGCCCTCTTAAGGGATCATAAATACTTCATTTCTTTTCTTGCTTGTTGGAATCTGGGTCCAGAGGACTTCTTCCCAAATTTGATGACCTTACTTCTCTGGTTTTTGGACTATAGGTGCCTCTTGTGCCATACTTGGGACTCTGCTCAGTTGTTAGCTCACCCGTGCGAGAACTGAATGAGAGATGTGGGCTTTGATAGCTCTTAGGATCATTTGCTGGTGCCGAAGTGGAGCTTGTAATCTTTGGACTACTTGTGTGCCTAAACTCCCCACGGCTTCTAGTAATTACTTCATCTAGGATCTCTCCTTCTCCCACTTGTGATGCTCTGGCACCAAACTCTGACTGCTGCAAGCGCACCACACAAAAGTCTAAGCACTAACACTTAACAACGAATACAAAAGTTGATGAACATCAATGAAACCCTTGGGGATGAGAAATCTTACTGTTGCTAGGTTGTATGGTAAAGCAGGTTGTTCTTCGTACTCTGCTGCATCCAAGTCTTGAAGGTGTGCCCCTTTGAAAAATTTGGGGAGACAATACTGTCTTACGGGAACTAAGAGCATGATCATCAAAGGAAACATAAGCCCAGCAATAGGAATCCAAGTTAGTCCAAAGCATACAAGCAAATAAACTGTTTGAAAAATGGTGAATGTTGCAATTGTCTTGAAAGGAACTGTTTCCACAAGAGTAGCATGGTAGTCTTCAAGCACCCTGCAATAAGAGGAATTTTATTGATCATTTTAAAAGCATAAGAATCTGATAGTTAAAAGAAATATAATGGAAGATTTATTTACTTGTATCTTCTGCTGGGTGCGGTGAAAAGTAATAGGATCCTTTCCCAGAATTGGTTACTGGGTAAACTCTCAATGGCCATGAATGCAAAGTAACCCCAGAGAACTGAGGTTGGGATTTTTTTAAGGAATGGCATGGCTGCAACACATCCTCCTACCATTATTGCTTGAAGCAAGTTACTAAGACGTTGTTCCTTCACCTCCACGGGCAAAAGGTCGTCTATCTCTTTCTCCACATCAAATATAGTCTCATCTACTGGTGCATCCATGTTTCCCATACTGGTAGCTGCTTGGATGGTTGATTCTTTTAATTCTTTTAGTCCCTGTGCCTGGTCATAATATTTCACATGTGACTGAAGTGTCGGATTTTGATGCTCAGAAAATGATAATCCTATAATTTATGTTAGCAGACTTACTCGAACTGAGGGGTCCTGGTATGTTAGAGGTGTCTGCATGTGATGGTAGGCTTCCTGCATATTGCCATATAACCGTCCTAAACTAGCATTTTTGTTAATGCTATTTCGTGCGGTTACCACTAGTCTGTTACGAAGCAACTGTACCAGAATTGTTTATTTTTAGTGAGCAAATACATAGAAATTGATTTAAGAAGATAGTGATAATAATGATAGATAAAGTCACTTGCTCTTGAATTTTTTACACCATCACAAAAGCTTACTTGGTGTTTAAGAGTTGCCAGACTCTTTGTATGCATTGGTGATTGCGGTATGACTCCATTTGCTGGAGGGATTCCAATAAGGCCACATATTAAGGTCTAACATCACAAAAAGAACAAAGTAGGAGAAGAATATTTAGTTAAATGGGAAAATTTGAAGCTGTGGAGGAGCATGCACGAAGAACTTTCATACCAGAAACCCTAAAAGGAGCAAGTCGTAATGGTAAGAAGATGGCTTTCTCAAATTGAACTCTTTCTGTTGGGCAAGTTGGGATGCCACGCTATGGTCAAAGTAATATAGTACAGCAATCATGGCTGCCGGAACAAAAGCTCCAATTATGTAGGAAATAGGAACATGTAACATATCCTGTTAGAAGAAATATTTTCTTAGAGGGTGTCTTGTTAATAAACCATGGACATTTAGAACTTGTAATTTTGACATGCCTTAGTGACAGTCCAATTCTCGTAAGCACCAATTGACCATGGATTAGGACTGAAGAGGCGTCTAGGGATGCCATGTGGAACATTTCTAGCTGGTAAATATGACACACTAGTCCAAATTAAGACCATAAGTGGCACACCATAATCTGCTATTAAGCTGCGAAGCCAACCTATAACAAAACTCAAATTATGAGGCACCAAAATTGCTATTTTTAGACATTGTATGCAAAAGGACGTCTCCGTCTACCACTTTCTGATCAAAAGACAAACTCTTACCAGTCCCATAACGCCATGACCTAGCTTTTCTGCTTCTAAGTGCAGTGAGGAGAAGGCCAAATGAGAGGACTAGAGCAAACATCCCATTTGAAAACCTCCATGATGGTATGAACTCCAATGAGTTTGGGTTTTCTCGCTTTGGTATGCAAAACTCATCCACAAGTCCCTGGACAAAGTGCATCAAAATTACTCAAATTATAACAAATCATGCGTATAACTAATTAACTCTATTGTTGATAGAATGTAAAGGACAAATGGTTTACTTTGAAGACTATTCTTACTTTGATAGCTTGCTGCATGAAGAGAATTGCAATGAGAAGGCCAAACAACTCTCCTGCAAGACGGGTAAATCTGTTGATTATGGAGCAAGCCCCTAAGATGGCCATTAGGAATAGCAACAGTGCGGTCCAGACACATACCCTGCAAAACCAAAGTACAAATTAAAAAAAAAAGAAGGAAAATTTAAGCCACATCACGGTAGACCCTAGACAGCCCAAAACATAAAAAATTGCCCCTTAGGACATCACTGGGAAAAAGAAAAAACTTACTCACCATCCAGTCCATGCCAGAAACAGATTTCGACCCAACTCTGGTCTCTCTTTAGCAAAATTGAACATGAACGTGTACATGATCACAGTAGGCTCTGCAACTCCTAAAATCAGTAAAGGTTGACCCCCAATGATGGAATGTATAATGCCACAAATTGAAGTGGATGCCAAGGTTTGAACTGCTGTTAGAACTCCATCTGTAACCAACAGGTATATATCATCAGGCTTTGATAGTTGTAAAGGAACATAAACAGTGTGGTTCTCTAAGAACTATTTTTTCAGTCCATTTCTGGCAAAAGAAGAATCTGTTGAAGTTAGAAGAATATTCAATACCAGTATTTCGCTCCAGCTGTTCACCAAATGAAATGACAGGTATTGCGGAGGCAAAAAATATATATGTGGTGGGGGCCAAAATCCTGCAAAAATAAAACAGCATTGTGATCGTTATATCAATTATTACCGGTTCAAGCCTAGAAACTCTACAATCTTGGTACATGGATCGCGAATGACTGCGGGATTTAAGCATATACCTTAGGCCTGCTCTGATTCCACCAGTCCAGTCTTGCTTGTAGCACATTAGCCTTCCTCTGAGATCATTCTTGATTCCTTGAAAAGGTCCAAAAGTTTCTTCCATCGCTTTTGCCTACCGAAAAGCCAAACTCTCTGTCAGCTCTTTCTTGAATGACTTTTAGAGGATGTACAAAAGGCTCAAGGAAATCAATATCAACCTGTATAGACTTTCTTTAGTTTCAGCGGGGAGTTACTTAGCTGCCATTTGAACAATTGGAAATCAGAAACAACCAGATTAGTTTACATGATTTTATTGTTTCCAACTGTTTTTTGAAGATATCTCGACAAGACTCAATAAGAGTTGAAGTGATGAAGGAGAATAGAGGAATATGGAGATAAATTAAACAATAAGGCAGCTTGAATGATGCAGTCTGGCTTCAAGAGACATATGGGAATGAGAGACAAGAAGCCAGGTGTGCCGAAAGCAGTATTTATGAACTCGAAAAGCTGCTCGTATAGGTCAGCACCAAGGAATCACTAGTATCCTACAGAAGTGCTTCCTCGTAACAATATGCAAGCAGGGTATTTATAAGCTTTAATAAAGCGAGAAAGAAAGAAAGACAGGTAGATTGGGTGATCCCAGTGGAAGTTGGAAGAATGGGCAGTGAATCTCATTGTCTGTCAATACGGAGAAGTTCAATCCTTTCCGCTTAATCAATGGCCTCTCCATTTTGCTTTGCCAGAAGTCAGCATCCCAGTTCACAAATCATCTGGACCCACCTAATAATTTGGGATACTTTAATAATCTTGGTTAAAAAGAAAATCAGCACAAAAATTTGGATCTTCTAGACTATCAATCACAAAGTTGTTGACATTGCGCGCGTCGTCCATAACGTATAACTAAGTACAAAGTTTTCTACTTTATGTACGATTCACAGTTCCGTAATATGAGTTGTCAACAGCAGTTTATTCACTTAAAACAGTCATTTAAAAAAAGAAAGGGGAGAGGCAAAACATATGATTAACTTTCAACTGTAAAACAGGTAAAAGCTACTTGGGAAGTTTCCCAGGATGCTGCTGTCAATCCATTTAGTTGACGATATCTAAATATTGATTGACCACCCGAATTGGATCTTGTAGTTGCTTAGAACAAGAAAACCAAACGAGTTATAATGGCTGGGTAGCAGAACACATGTTAGGGAACAGTCTATTTATTTCATTGAATTGAGTTTTAATTTGAATAGAAACCTTGTTGGGACTGGGTTTTTCTAATATTGTTTTCATGACATTCTTGTTAGGAAAATATTCGAAATTCCAATTTATAGGATATACTATCTCGGTTGAAAAGCATAAATATTTCTGAGAAACAATTCAAACAAAGTCCTCATATATATTGGCGATGTGCCTGGAAGTTTGACGGTGTTTCTTTTAACCATGAATTAAAGTGTTAAAAGATATATTTTTCTGTATTATTTCTTTAAAAGCATTAGGTTATATGTTGATAATAAGAGGCTCGTACGCTCATGCATGAGGAAGGTTGCTTCGACCATGGGTTCTGTGCGTCTGCAACTTGCTTTTGTTGCCTTAACCTGGCAAAGCCAAAGTGGGTGGTTTTTTATGCAAGCGATCCACGCTGTGAATTCAGTGCTACAGAAGGATCCATTGGCTAATATAATTTGCAACTTGCCTTTTATAAATAAAATCACCGTTCAATGCTTAATATAAAATTGCCATGTCCCTACTGACGCTTCAACCTTCTGTCCATGTTTGAAGTGACCACAATGCATTTTAGTTTTGCTCAACACTTCTTCCTATCCCAATCTAATTTGATTTCAACCGAAATTTGAGTATATCTTGGAGAGAAAAAAGTTATTTACCTGAAATTATTCTGTTACTCATTTTCCATTTTTTTCTTCAATAAAGAAAGTATAAAGAAACTTACATGTTCTATTAGTTGATATGTTATGAGAACATGGGACAGAACATGAATTTATTTAAAAGATCCATATGTCAAATACTTATTTTATCATAAAAATTTCAAAGCTGATATCGCACTCACTGGTGACTTCACTAATGCAAATCTGGTTTATTGTACCTTTTCTTTAAAGGCTAGCGCATTGTGGTCGAGATAGAATCCATGAATTTTGTTTTCATATATACGGAACTGGCCCAATAGTAGAAATATGTAGAAGCAATCATAGACCTCAAACTAAAGCATAACAAAACAAAAAATGTAATATTGATAAATGTGCAAGCTCATAGTTATCCTCCATTACTAATATTTAGTAATTTTGTTAAAATTAATGTATACTCCTTTAACTTTGAAGCTCATATAATTGGTTAAAGAAAATCAATTGCATGTTATTATTGTCTAGACCTAATTAAAAGGGTATAACTGAGAGAGGGATATTCGGGGAAGGTTCATATGGAGGCCAAAATTTGCTCTCCAAAGTAGTTTTCCTCCATTATTACTTTTTTCGTAGCCTAGGAATGATTTTGTCGGGCAGAACACTTTATTCTCTCTCATTATTGAAGAATTCTAAGGCAAATAAGCAACGATTAGTAAATAAAGGCAATTGCATTATATTCAATATGAAGTTCAAAATTTATTCTCTCTCATTTGTTGTGATGGCTTCTATGCCTTTATGGGATTACACTTCGTTTTATACTAGGAAGCTACTTCCTTTTCCAACTTTTTCTTTCGTTGCCTATAGTGGGGAGATGGAGTAAAATAATTAAGTGTTGTTATATTGCTATGTTTCTTAATAAAACCACTATATTTGTTTCAAATGGCGCATATAATTTGCGAGTACCATCTGGGTCCCCCCATGAATTGATGGCGTCGTCAAAATGTATCATTGTCTGCTAAGCCCAGTATTTCTAATTGAGGAAGACCAAATATAGAAATTCATAAGCCTCTGCTATGAACTAGCTAGGTCTTCTTTTTCCTATTCAGAACATTGCTGGTTACAGTTACAGACAAATCATAGCAAAAGCTTCAAAAGGTAGTGCGCTTAGAAATTATTCATTGTCACCAAACTCTTGGCAGCTTCAGTTAAAGGAATTCCATTCCACAAACTTTAAACCTGACTATACGTTGTTGCAGAACCAGGCTGGCCGATGGTTGCTTTAACATTGTAATTATATGGACCCTGCCCCCTCCACCCATAACCACAACAGCCCATGAATGGATCTCCAAAGCCTAACAAAACAAAGCACCTAAATCATCATCACATACTGTTAGCACTTAAAAAAAAATTAATTGATATTGTAATTGACTAATCAATGAAAAAAATTGAACAGTCATGCTTACAGTTGAACAAGATTATTCAAGAGGTTTCGATCATTTAATTCATAATTTAACTAAACAGTTGAGAGATATTAGTTGATTACTCAAGAAATCTTTATTGATTAGTTTAAAGATATTGACTGGCTAGCTGAAAACTTTAGTAATTGAGTAATTCAAAAAAGAAACATGAGACTTTATCTAATCAACATGATTTCAGTACAATTTTTCATGCAACCATGTTTTGTTTAGGAAAAGAGACTATAAAGTTAATAGAAGTTTAAGATATTGATTATGACCTATCAAAAGAAGCAGTTATCAATTAAAAAAAAAAACACTATAAAAAGAGAGAGAGAGCCATAACACAAGACATGGCAAAAATCATAAGAAATTTTTTAACAACTTATTTTACACACTTTTATTTTTAATTTTAGTTATTAACTTTGTTTACTCACTTTATGTCATTTATTTTCAATATTTTTTTTCGTAGATTTCAACTTGTCTTTAAAGAAATATTGTTTTTTCAAATTTTTTTTTTCTATCATTATTTATTATTACTTAAATTTATATCAATATTTAATTAATTTGAAGCTATATTTTTAGCTTCATTTGATCTATATTCAACCTTTTAAATTCATTCTCATTCAAAACTTTTTTTTCAAAGTTTAACTATATTTAAGACTTAAGAAAACTTGTATTTGTAGAGTTGCATTCTGTCTCCATGATCTACTCATAAAAGGGGATAAAAAAAAGTTATCTAAAATTTTTTCATACAGTTATTCGCTCTCAATAGATAAGTCAATAGGAATTTTGATAAAAAAATCCTCTAACACATCAAATTAATAAACATGTTGAAACTGGCCTACTGCATGCAAAAGAATAGTGCTACCTCACATGTTTCTTTTATGCCCGCATTAGACTTAAACACCATTTGCACTCTAGAGATATTGCCAAGTCATTCATTAAAAGATTTTGTTTTATAACTTTTGTGTTTAAAATTCAAGCATCCAAGTTGACTAAAATCAGTGGCATTTTGAGGATGTCATGCTAATTCTTGAAATAAATTTTTTCCATCGTTGTAAGGTTGATCCATGTAAAGCAAGTAAAAGATTGAGTGAAGTGTATTAAGACAGCCCTTCTTATAATATTCTCCTAGAACTTGAAGTCACTGACAAAAAAGAGAAACTAAAGTCATGTTGGGAATATAAACGCTTAATTTGAATGGCTGTAAAAATCCAAGATATGTTGTTGATAGGAATTCAATGTCTAATGAGGGTAATGGGGCCATCTATTTTACATTTCCTCTTGGGTTGTTGAGTAGTAATTACTAATTAGATTGGCTATCGATTTTCCTACTAGAAATTCAATCTGAACCAAGTTGATCCTTAAAATGGGTAAACCTGTAATCATTATTATTTGAAGGCATTAGAAAGTTATTATGTGGCTTAAATTCTACTTAAAACAAAAGAAAAAGGACAACATAAATGATTAAGTAGGACAAAGTGAACTCACATAACGAGTCAATCAGAAGTAGTGCCTGGGCCAAATATTCCTCCCATGAAAAAAGGCAATGCCGTGAGACATTCAACTAACTTTATCCTTCTAGCACCCCTATTTTAATTATCGAATGTAATTGGAATTTGGCATCGTGTGGTCGGTCTTTCAGCCAAGCACAATAAAATGCTTTATTTATTAGACCAAGGCCCAGTTCCTACAATGCCTATCTCTCATGCTGTGCTCTACACCTCAGTAGCACAAGTAATTGAGTTGGCCTAATCACCATCATACACTAAAATGTTATCCACTTGATGAGCTGAGAGTTAGTAGGTCGAGACATTGACCCTCCCCCTGATACATTATTATAGCTGCTTTATAACTTCTTATATATGCAGTTATATGCGACCTATTTAAAGTCACATGTCTAAATAATATACAATCCCAAATATCTACATTTATTCCAGGACCTCATGTGAACTCTATAGAAGTCAATAGGAATAATGGTTATTTGTTATTTGATACTCAAATTCCGTGAGATAGGTTACTTACTGGAAAAGAACATATGAAATGTTCTTAGATTGTTCTATTTCTTCATACCACCACTCTCTATTTTAAATAGAAAACTTGCAATTTTTAAGCACTCCCTAAAGTGTCCTATCCGTTAAACCTGACGCAAGAGTGTATTATCAAAGAAAAGAATTTTCATCATTCTGATATTCTAATATGACTAAATTAAGCTGACAAATGCTTATTCTAACAAGTCGCTTCGTTTACTTGGATAGCTATAACCAACTTGATCTCAGTAAGAAATGAAGGAATAATTTTCTATAACTGAAGCGTAAGGCAAGTTTCATGCTTATACATATAGAGCAAGTAATAGATCACTTTGTACCGTGTCATTCATTTAAAGTCATTACGAAAGCCTTCCCATTAGGTGCGAATGACATGGAATAATTGCGAAATTCTGAAAAATTTGAAGCAAATTTGGGTTGTAGAGGAAAAAACATAAAATAATACGAGGTCACAATATCTGAATTCGGAAATGATCTGTTTTTGAATAGGATAAATTGGCGATTTTGAACATCTAAAGTAACAGCGACACATTGCGGAAGGGGTTGACATAGATACTGCGAAGATCACAGCAAATATGCAAAACAAGCCGTTGCCCGTCACTATTGTTACACACTCACAACCTACAACTACTATATTGTTGCAATGACCCGTTAACTCTGTGCTTCTTAGTAAAGAATGATCTTTACTGCATATACTATTAGCAGCTAAAACTTTAACCAGTCATGTTAAACAGGAATTTAAAAAAAAGCAAATAATCTAATCAGATATGTAAAGAAAATCTGTTAAACAGTTTTTAGATATGTTTTAAAAAAGGAATTTAAATGTGCGGTGAGCGTGGATCGAACACGCGACCTTCAGATCTTCAGTCTGACGCTCTCCCAACTGAGCTATCCCCGCGATTTGTTCGTGATTTTTAATTTATCTTTTTTCATTTTTGAACCTCACTTTAATATGTACGTGTCAATGTTTTCTCAGATCCTCTTTCCCGGCCCATTATTCGGATTTCCCTCAAAAACATGTCGAAGTCGAACTGATCAATTTGGTATTGGGCCTCTGTTAGGCTCGAACCCAGGAATTTCATCATGCAATTGCAAGCCACGTATCCGTTGCATGCGTCGTTTCCCGGCTTGCGTGGTCAGTTTCTGCGCTTCCCGGTTGAAACCCAAGAGAAGCGTTCAGGGCGAAGCTCTACTCATTTCCTGTTTCAGGGGAATAATGACGTCTACCATGGCGAGATCGTACTTTTTTAGTCCTCCAAGTTCTCATCTCAAAGGATTCGAACTTTCTTTTAAAGATTACAGATCGATTGCTCAGAGTTTCCGTAATTCTCAATTTCCTTTGCTCGCTCTGAGACACAAACGCAATGCCACGACCACGATTCTTCCCAAAATCAAAGCCCAGAGTCCTCCTGGTGCAAATGCCGACTATATCCTTCATTGTTTCAAACTCTGTTTGCTCTGTTACTAAATTGGTTGCTTTTGTTGTACATGGTTGGTTGCTCCCACTCGCAGATTATGTTCCCGATTCCAAGTTTTACAAGGTGGAAGCGATTCTCAGGTTTTGAAGCTTTCTTACTCCCTTTATTTTTTCTCTGCCATGTGGAGTGGAAGGGGTGAGCGTTGTTTACACTGTACTTTTATGAGTTGACTAACTATCTTCATTGATCATATATTGTTGAATTTGTTGTGGAGCAGGCCTTGGAGAATCCCTCAGGTTTCTTCGGTATGAGCTGACCTTTGATTTGATCAGTGTCATGTGCATTTAAACGTGGTGGTGATTTCTTTAAGGGGGGAAGGGAAACCTAATGAGTAGGTAATTAATATAAATCAAAGTGACAGTAACAGTGCTCTCATGACTGTTTCAACGAATGGATTCTCATTTCACCCTTCAATATCCTCATAGAGACATCACTGTATTGGGATTTTTTTTTGGGCCAAATGAAGGTTTCTGCTTTGCTCCAGTAATCACCCTTGTCAAATGCAGTTCTAGAAAATTCCAAGTCCTCCCCAGGCCCCATCGATTAAAGCTTGTTTGTTCTCAGCGGTCTTAACGCAATCGTAGTTTCATACCACTGGATCAGATGCAATTTTCCATCACTTCTCCTCGCGGGCGTTCAAACTCGAAATAGTGTAACGGGCATGAAAGAGCCCATTTCAAAAGATTAGAAAATGTGGGACTCATAACAATACATTTCCAGTTGAGAGTCGACGTCTTCGATAGTTTCACTTCACAGCACTTCACAGCAATTCACTCGGTGATACTTCACTCAACCATCCGCCGATCAGAACCCTCTGTGGGTAGCTTTCTTTATAACCGTCAGACATTCAATGAAAACACTAATGTAATAAGTACAAATCTAAAGAGAGAGTTCATTCCAAAAAATTAGTTTACTAGAAGAGAGAGTTTTTTGAATTTATAAAACTCACTTTATTTGTGAGATTCTTTAACGTGTGACTCTCACGTTGAGAAGTTTTTCTTAAAAGAGAGATTTTATAAAGACTTGAGTTTTTTTACTCTAATAGTTGGTTTTTGGGGTATGATTCTTTTAAGAATTTATCCTTATAACAAACTGTGCTTTCATGAGTCGGCCAACCAAAAAAGATTACTTGCAAAGGATTCTATCCGACGGAGGGACTTACGGTAATTGAGGATAGAGTAAAGCGCCGTTAAATGAAGTGTTGCAGAGTGTAGCTGTCGGGATGTCAACTTCCAAAGCGAGTGGCAATGTTATGTGTCCCACGTCGAGAACATTTTTTTGGAAGAGAAGCGGAGAGTTCTCTCACTTTAATAACTAGCTTTTGAGGTATGATTTTTCTAAGAATTTATGGTTGTGACAAATAGACAGTAAAATCCCAGCATTTAGTACAAGTACAGGGTTCTCGTTCTCGCTAATATTTGTACCGGGGTCAATGCCATGGACAAATTCACGGCTTCTTTGTCATCCGTCCTCTTTTCTGCCAAATATTCAACGATAAAACCATGAGAACACATATGTGGACTTAAGATCGTGGTCTATGAAGCACCTTCATTTATATGCTTTTGCATTGTTTGCCATTACAAACTTAAATTTCTTTTTTTTTGTTTTTTCCTCTCTCTCTTTTGATGAAGGCTTTGTTGAAAATGGGAATCCATGGCGTCACAGTATCTGATGCCAGGGGCTTTGGATCTCAGGGTGGTTCAAAAGAGAGGCAGGGAGGTAAGTTCGTGTTGGACCAGAAATAGTCAAAACGGAAGAAATGTCATCCTGTTCCTGCATATCAGAAATGCCTTTTATAACAACGTCATTTATTAGGGAAGTCGGGTTGAAAGAGTTGAATTTTATGTAACTTTCCTTTATTAAAGGAAAAAGTAAAACCACCGTTCCTCATAATATTCAACTATAATACACACAAAAACAAAATATTTGTTCCGTTTTAATTTATGCGTATTCTGTAACTAAGTATATGATCATATGCTGACTTAATTACATAATTGTTTTATGTTATTGATTTTAAAGCAGGCTCTGAATTTTCCGAAGCCAATTTTGTTGCCAAAGTTAAGATGGAAATAGTAGTGAGCAAGGGTCAGGTATGTGGACATTTGATGGTAATTTGAGTGGCATTTTGCATTAAAATTGATTAGGTACTTCTCTTGTTAAATGTAAATAATTTTGTAGAGGGGAAGAGAATGAGAATTTTTAGATGTTGTCTGTTTGTCTTGGATTTTTCTAATACTTTACTTTAAAATCTTTAACATTATATATAATGAAGCCATAATCATTCATGTTACATGATGAGACCCATTGGAGTGAGGAAGAGGAAGAGTTTTTTTTTTTTCTTGGGGGGGGGGGGGGGGCGGGAATCAAACAATTTATTATTATTATTTGAAATCCTTTTCTCTCTCCAACTGAACTGAATCATATAAAATGAGCAAATCCTAGTCAATTGTCTGCAAGTATTTGTGACACTTCAAGAATGAAATTTGACTATATATTTATGGCTGAAAAAAAATGTGCATTTCAGCAATATTTCTTATTGGATCTTATGTTTTCATTAGGTTGAAGCAGTTCTAGACAAGATTATCAACACATCAAGAACTGGGGAGATTGGTGATGGCAAAATTTTCTGTAAGGCTCCAACATTCTTTGTCTAGCGGTGAATGGTACAGTGTGGACCATTTGCAGCTTTATTTATATTATTTGTGTGCGCATTTATTTTAGGGATATCAATGCGCCGTTTTAAGTTGATCATGTGTATTCTCTCATTTAGCTATCACTCTACTTTGTGTCCAGGGAGAACGGATTTTCCAAATCTGTGATCATATGTGAAGCTTAATTAATTTCCTGTTCAGCAATTAATTGCTTTTCTGTCTCCCAGCCAGAGATGAAAATTAAGGTTTTTTTCAACCAAAAAAAAATGCGATTTAACATAATGTTGAATGATTAACTATGCTCTTTTTGTGCTTCTTACTATTGTAATAAGCAGTTAAACACAACCTGATGTGAAGTACACTTCTCAGTCCAAATACTAGAAAATGCTTGTTTCCTCATCTGGTGGACCTTTTGCGTCACATAGTACATTAAATTTAATGTATACTTCATTTTTCACTTCTACACATCATAACGTTAGAACTGAGGAAGTAAAATATTTTTAATTTTAGTCAAATGTTCAATCTTGTCCGTTAGTTAGCTGAGTTGGAATAAGCTGGTATTTTAAGCCTTTGAGAATTAAACAAGGACTCCAGAGTTGAGATCATTTCTTTCATGGTCGTCTGTATTATATGTTTCATACTCTTATGTGCATCAAACTTGAATAACTAGACTGCAAGGAAGGTTGAAAGTTAGATGGGATGTTTCAAGAATCATCAGGATGACAGGATGTGCAAAGTCTAAACTAACCCGATCACATTTCTTGTGGGTGGTATCAGGTCTATTGACTTGCCTAGGTTCTCATGAGGGAATGTTTCGGAGAAAGAGAGAAAAAAGCTACGATTTCTAGATTCAAAAAGTATTTTAATTTAATGATCTCACTCAACTTGGAATCACAGTTTTAAAAGAAATTATTGATTGGTTGTGCAGTGATACCTGTTGCAGATGTTGTAAGAGTTCGCACAGGTAACCTTTTTCGTGGAATTGTCGACATGAAGATTATATATTTGTTTTGTCAGCATATGTACTCAGAGCTCATGAGTCCCTGAATATGAATTTTTCAGGTGAGCGTGGGGAAATGGCAGGTGGGGCAGCTTCTGCTGTATGACTGTTTTAAACCAGAATTGCAACTGGCTCTCCTTTTAAAATCTCGCTTTGTCTCCATTATCCTTTTCTTTTCAAATCTTACATTACGGTGCTATTTAGTTGTGTTTTCCGGTAATAACAGCATAGACAACGTGGCTGTTATGCAGTGGAGGAAAGTGTGAAGCAATAATTAACTTATGCTCAAATTAATGTTGCCTAGCTACTGTACGGCCGTGATATGCTAATTTGTACAATTTGCAGCATGAAGAAAGTATGCTTAAGTAGTACACTAATTTGATACATAATATAGTATAAAATTATGAATATTCAATTTATATAATATATTATTTAATAGATGACTACTTACCCCAAAAAAAAGTTAATAACTATAATTACATGAAAAATTGAATAATTTAAAATTTAAACTTCTAATCCATAACTTATAAATTGATAATCTAAATCCTAATTAAAGAAGTTAAAAGAAAATACAAAAATACAAAATGTATCAATTGGAATATTTTTAATCTACCTTTTTCCTTTTATCTAGATTTTTCATTTACTGTAAATTTGGATAATTGAATTGGTTGCATTACATATATGCAAACATGGGAATTACTGGAACTTGAACCTCTTGTTAATCTACTAGAATTTGGAGGAAAATTACTTTCATCTATATCTTTTCTTTGATTATTTTCATTTTCTACAAACTCATTTTCTAATAATTTCCATCTCATTTCTTTTAATTTGATATTAGAATCATCTATATAAGTATTCTTTGACTCAACATTTCACTTTTTGTAAGGCCCATCATTATAACAAATATTTAAATGAATGAATATCATGTAGAATCATAAATAAATAAATGAATATATATATATATATATAAGATTTTTGGATGTTGTTCCTAAATTGTAATTGATGTGGTAATTGTTTTTTTCTTTTTTATTAACAATGGAGTCCACCAAATTTTGGTGAGGCCTTCCAATGGTTAAGCTTATTTCTTTTAGTATTGCAAATGAAAAAGTAATTGTTTTAATTTCTCACTGTTGATAATATTCAAATGTTGTAATATTAAAATAATATATTTTTATCTATCATAATTAAATTAAAATAATATTATAATTTATCTATTATTAAAAAAATATTAAAATAAATATATGTTAATTAATATATATTAAATTAACTCATCTTGATTACCTTAAAGGTACCAATCCTTCAACTTGTACCATCATATATAAAGCCTCCACTTTGCTTTACAAACTGGATCTTTCAAGAGTAATCTGTGATCTGAACTATCTAAATTGATTTAGATGGTCTTGATTGCTTTATTTCACCTTTTCTTTTTTATCTATTTCTACAAACATAAGAAGTCAAAACCCCCAATTTGTTTCGTATACAAAGTCCTCAATTTGTGCCTACGTATATCAAGCAACTAAGTTTGTGCTGTGGTATATCAAGCACCTGAGTTTGTGCTGTGGTATATCAAGCCTAGCAAAATGCTTGCATTATTGTAACAATCCCTTAACTTGCTTCTTCTGCGACTCCACCTTAGCATCGTATATCAAGGTAGTCGAAGATGGCTTTGCTGTTGAGTTTTCTGACAAAGATAGTAGCCATGGTTACATTCATTGAATTTTTGGCCTCCACAAGGTATTGACACTGGTTTTGTTTACTTTTTTTTTTTGTTGGCTCTAGATCTATTTTTCATTTTTTCGGCTAGAGAAAATCTAGATCTAGATTTTGGATATGAGATAAAAACTAAATATGGGATAAACTTTGATCTAGCATGCAAACAACCCACGATAAGAGTTGTCAATGCTAGATTGGAGCTTGACAAGCATGTTATCCAATTAGGTAATATTGGCTTAGACAATCATAAGTAGAGATTTGAGTAGAAATTTTAAGCTCTATTTATAATAATCTCTTCTTAATGTATTAAAAATTTAATTATGCTGATCAACTTCATAAATTCCCAAAATTTTTGTAGGAATCATAAAAGAAACGAGAGCATAAAATAGTTAATAACAAGAAAGTAATATTAACTGCACAAATTTTAAATGTTGGTAATTTTTTGAAATAGTTTAGTAATTGTCTTACAAATTAGGCTATTACTAAACAAACAGACTTTAAGTAATTTTTTCTCCAAATAATTCTAAAATTATACTCATTCCTATTTGAATGTTTGTAAAACCAATTGGACAAAAAGATATTATAAATGTACCTTTTATCTTTTTAAATTATTAAATTAAAATCTTATTTACTCTCCCACTCTTTTGTTAAAATAACTTTATATCTCATACTACCAACATACAGAGTTCAGTGTTATTTGCTTTAAAAATAAATTAAAAAAATGAGACTTACATGTCGAGACATTCAAAACAGTAAACTTCCTATACTTTTATATAATATATAAATTTTTAACCACATCTTGTTTTGTTAAAATTTTAAATTTTTTCTTCAATGGCTCCCATTATTCTATTATCTTTATTTTAAAAATTTTACACACTTGTTTAAAGTGTATTTATATTCATAAAAATCACCAATTTATGTGTTATAATAAAAAAATACTATATATTACTAAGATGTTTTATCAAAATATATGATACAATCTTATAAATTTATAATATTTTTACCACTAACAGTGCTCGTGAAAACAATGAAATTGTTAAAAAAACCATCTAATTAACTATGTATATACAATATTAACATAAATTTTTTGCTTAAAATCTTAAATGTAATTAAAGTTTTAGCTTTTATTTCAATTTGAATTTGAATCGCTAGTTTGTCGCTCCTCTATTCCCGACAGGAATACCAGTCCTTCATGCCCAAACAGTCCGCATGACGCGGAGCAGGCTTTCGTCGTAACGGGAAGTGGCCAACAGCCTCCTGATCGGCACGATAAACTGAAAATTAAGAGAGAACCAAATTGACGACGTTATCACGATGACATTCGAAATTGGATCTGTCGCCGTGTTCTATAAATTCGCCGAAGTCTCGTTTTCGCTACCATACGCATAAACTGGAAGGTGTAAGGGCAGCTTCTCTTCCCTTCACAAAACTTAGACGAGGTCTGTTTTCGCCCAAATCCCTGTCTTCTTCAAGGCAAGTCACTCTCTCATTCTGTTCTATTCTCCTTTGTTGATAATCGTTTGTAAATGTCAGAATAGTATTTAATTTTCCTTTTTCCCGGATCTTTATTTCAATTTCTTTTTCTTCAACTTTGGTTGAATTTTTCTGTTACATAGGATTTCCTTTTAGAGTGACTTGACATTTTCTCTTACATGAATTTTAATTCACGATTTAGGCTCTGCTGTTGTTCGATCTGTGTTGTATTTGCTGAGATCGCGATTTGAATCATAAGCAGCATATTTCCTCTGATTCATTGATCTCCCTATATCTGATTGGAATTATTTTTACTTTGGTTGCTTTGTCATTTCCTTCTTGCCATCCTAGTTGACATGATTACAAATTGCATGGCTCTTTTTCAATTACCGACTATATTATGGTCCTCTGCATATGTTACTCCTCTTTTTATTCAATTTTTCTTTCTGGGAAGAAAGAGGGTGACATATAATGCAACCGGTACCACTGAAAGTTGGGCCAAATGGACTTTCGCCATCATGCTGAATTTTGGTTTCAGAATACTTGGAAAATGGGGTTGTCTTTCACCAAGCTTTTCAGCCGGCTGTTTGCGAAGAAAGAGATGCGTATCCTTATGGTGGGCCTTGATGCTGCGGGTAAGACCACCATCCTGTACAAGCTTAAGCTTGGAGAGATAGTCACCACCATTCCCACTATTGGTAAGTTTCATCAATTGACAGATTATTTATTCATTTATCTAGTGTTATTGTAGCTTTAGTTAAAACTCAAAATGGAATGGAAAATAGAAGGAACATTCCTAGTTGATTTGGATGTATGAGGGGCCGATACCGGCCCTTCCTTTCCCAATTTATTTAAATCTTTAAGTACGTCACAAAGAACTAGTGATAAAACAAGGGTTTTAATCTTCCAGTCTACAATTTTTGAATCAATAAATGGCGAAGGTAGGAGCTCTTTTTACACTGGTTCTTTGTGTTGTCTCTCTGAAATAGAAATAATGGTTAATGTTGTTGGCCAACACATCTTGTGTCACGAGTATTCTTACAGTGAGTACCATGCTACCATGAATGGATTCACCAATTACCAATTGCAATCTGTGCTAATATGTCATTTGTTATAGGGTTCAATGTGGAAACAGTGGAATATAAGAACATCAGCTTCACTGTCTGGGATGTTGGTGGCCAGGACAAGGTTTTTTTTTTTTTTCTTTCTACATAATATATGTCCATCCACTTACGTCAATAGAATACTTAAAAAACAGTTTTGTATGCTTATATATATGTTGAAACATGATCATTGGCTCAACTTGCTTAAGGAAGATTATAGCTTCATGGGTTTCTTTTCTATTTTGTTACAATCACAGATTTATTCCAACATTTTGTAGGGATGTGAGTCGAAATATTCAAATTGAGGCGTCTACTGATGCAATGATGTTTATGAGAAATATAGTGATTATGGCAATATTCTGCTCTTTTCACTTTCTTTCTATGTATTTATGAGTTTCATAAACAACTTAGCATAGTTGTGCCGTCTTCTATATTCATTTTATGTCCGTTGCTTGGATTCAAAATTGATGCTAGACTCAGCCTGTTAACAATGTGGTTTTGCTGTTCACTCCCATTATTACCTCAAAGAATTATGGAGTTTTGGTATTTGAAGTTAGAGCCCTTTGGCTAAGGCATCTTTACCTTTGACCTCTTATTATTATTTAGAATTCTTTGAATAATTTATGAAGTAATTTTCAGTGACCTTTCATATGTATTTCTTCTAGATCCGTCCCTTGTGGAGACATTACTTCCAAAATACACAAGGACTTATCTTTGTGGTTGATAGCAATGACCGGGACCGTGTTGTTGAAGCCAGAGATGAGTTGCACAGGATGTTGAATGAGGTACTGAAGTAGATCCAGAGTGAGTGAATATGAGAAGTTGCTGTTTTGGATGACTCAGGTTCCTAGCCTGATCCTGTGATATTTTTGGGTGGTTATAATCTTACCTTGGCAGGATGAGCTGAGGGATGCTGTGCTTCTAGTTTTCGCCAACAAGCAAGATCTTCCAAATGCCATGAATGCTGCTGAGATAACTGATAAGCTTGGTCTTCACTCTCTCCGTCAGCGTCACTGGTAAACTGAATATTGCTCACCACATTTCTACTGTTCTTAATGTCCTCTCTCCATTCTTTCTCTTTTTCTCTTCCTATTCATATATATTAATTATATATGCTCTGTACATGCAGGTATATTCAAAGCACATGTGCGACATCTGGTGAAGGGCTCTATGAAGGACTTGACTGGCTGTCAAACAACATTGCGAACAAGGTTAACACTTAAACACAGCGTAACTATAGTCACAGACAGCCTTTAAAATGCAGCTCTACAGTAGGCCTCTAGTGATGTAATTTTTTTTGTCGTTGATTGCAGGTATAGAGATTATTAGTTTTGGGATGCGATAAGACGAGTTTAAGTAGCAACTTTTTCACGGGTGTCTGATTTTATTCTGTTCAGATTTTATCCGCTTTCTCATGTATTCTATTGGAAAAGGAACAGACCTCTATCATCTATAGTTTCAGAATAATTTGCAAAATTTCTCCGGGTATGATCCAATAGCGTTGTTTAACCCAATGATTTGTGAAGTCAATTGAATCATTGAAAATTTTACATATATAGTGTACGGACACACTTGAAATTAAAGAGCGACTGCAGTAACTATGATCTGTAGCTGAGATTACAGACACCGTGAATGATCAACAGCAAATTTTTCCCGTTACTTGATCCTTGTTGGATGAATGAAAATTTGGATCAACGTTTAAGAATAATCGCATTTATAACGACAAAACAATCATGTCAGCCAATCTTGGGTTTCCACTTATTCGACGTCAATGATCTTTACAGAAGTTTTGGGCATCCTAATTTTGTGTGTTCTAAGGAAATTTCAAGCAAGTAGGAAAGGAGATTATTCGTGCTCATCTTCTTGTATGGGAAATGGAACCATAAGAGAAACCGTGTTTCTCAAATAGCTAGAGCACATTTACAGGAACACGAAAGGAAGAATGATGAATTTGTATGGCACAACCCTCATAAAAAGTGCAAAAATTGGGTAGTCTTCAAACAGTTGAAATGCTACCGTTCAGATTTTTTCTGCACCTTGAGTCTAAAACGGTTCGAATACAGTCACAATGGAGGCAACAGGAAGGAATGCATACCATTGCGTGGCTCAATTCTCCCGACTTCTGAGCTCTTGATCATAGTTTTCATCAAGATACCAACAAACATTAGTCAAAATACATCAATTCATTTTCATTCATTTAAAGTGAGACTAAGAGGTGAAGCAAGCACCACGCTGAAATACGCATCTAAGAGACTTGATTAAGGAGTGCGAGGTTCACTGAAATTTTAATGTTGATAAGAAGAGGCCTTCGGAAGCATTCTTTACAGAAATTTTAATCCATATGACATGATCTTCGAATCTTCATTTTTTCCGTGTGAAAATTGATGCTTAAAGTTATGGGAACTTTTTGAAGACCTAGTTAAACACCGTAAACAGAAAAGCAATGCCAAAGGCCAATAGGAAGTTGCAGAATGCATAAGAAACACCTCTCCACTTGACCTTCATAACAAGCAATATGCAGTTTTGAAGTAGAGCTTCTGAAAGCCAAGAGTATTAGACTAGCAATGGCAGAACAAAAAGAACGCAGGCTTTCCACTTCAAACATTTCGGCTTCGGAACAGGGTTAGAAGCTTGTGTGCCTGCATTTTTCTGCCGTCTGGATGACTACTCGTGTAAACAGCCAATATCGATTACAGTCCCGCAAGTGTTAGTAAAGTGCCATTATCTAAAACACAGAATCCTGATATATTGGCTCAACTTGGAAAAATATATTTTGTGAGTTCAGGTAGCTGCTATCCTACCCACGAAACTGACCTACTACAACAAACAACATTCAACTAATCCAAGGGATGTTTCTTGAATCTTCCAAGTTTGCAAAGCATAATGAAATGGCATATTTGGTCTTCTCGAATTATGTTTCGTGCAACTTGGGCCACAGCATTAACAGCTCTAGGTCTAGACATCTTTCCTTCTGCCATCATAAGTCCGAAATATAATTCTAATGTCTCAACTGGCTCCCCGTACTTCATGGACTTGGAATGGCCGCACAAAGATGGCCATTTTCTGTGACAAGTTCTGAAGGGCCTCATGTCTATTTGCTAGCTCCATTAGAACCTTAATTCTCCTAAAAGAAACATTACTTGGCTTCTGCCCTTTCTCAATCATCTCCAAGAAACATTTCTCCGCTTCCACCAACTTTCCCATGTCACAAAGCAAGTCAAAAAGTACATCAGAAACCAGAGTATAGGACCCAAAACCCTTCTCCACCATGTCGCTCCATAACTGCAGTGCCATCTCCACCTTTTCCTGCCTCTTAAACAACCTTATTAAGAACATGCAAGATTGTGTTTTTGGCAAGCATCCAGCACCGATCATCCTTGTGTACAAATTCCAGGAACTTAGCAAATCATTTGACCAGTAATAAACCCTAAAGAATAAATTGTACGTAGTTGCATTTGGACTTAAACCTTTATTCACCATCTCATCCATCAAGCTATAAGCATCACGAAGCCTCTTTGCAATGCAGAAATTCCTTATGGCAGCATTGTATGCTGCAACATCAGGATAACACCCATACTCCTTCATGTCTCTCAAAACATCTCTAGCTTTATCTGGTTGACCAATCAACCCCAATCCACCAATGATGGAAGTATATGTGATTACATCAGGCACTACATTCTCATTTTGCATTTCATCAACCACCTTATAGGCCTTTGCAATTTCCTTGCCTTTGCAGTAGACATCAATCAAACTATTATACGATACAATATCAGGTTTCACCCCCATTTCTCTCATTTCCTTGAAGAATCCCTCAGCTTCCTCAGTGGATTTCCACCCTGATAAGAGTATATTAAAAGTTTGTAAGTTTGGTCGAAATTTATGCTTTAGACTATGATAAACATTTCTTGCATCCGTCATACTTTTCTCTTGGCACAAGGTTCTCAATAAAGAGTTGAAACAGGTCGTATTGAATTCTGGAACTAACTTCTTAAACCTCCTAAATGATTCCACAGTCTCCCTCACGGAGCACACTTTAGCTATTCTAGCTAAGACAACCATAAGGGTACGAGGGGTTATTATTAATGGATCTTTCAGCCGTACTTCATGCAATAGGTCCCAAATGTGCCCAAACATACGGCTTCGTCCTAAAATATAAAGCATAGTATCCAGGGAAAATGCAGAGTGAAAAAACCCTCGTCTTTTGCCAGTGTAATAGAAAAATTCCAAAGCTTGCGAGGGGTTGGCATGACTAAATCTGACCCTTTTTAAAACTGCATCGATTAAGTCGTTAGAGAGGAATACTCCACTTGATTTCAAAGATTGCTTAAGGTCTTTAGAAGAGGGAGAAGAAGAGACTATGCGGAAAACTGTTTCAACGTCGTCGTGCAAAGGGGGGTTTGTGGAGCAAAAGCGGGGATATTGGATTGAGACAGAAGAGAAGTACCTGGATGGCGATGCATATGAGAGATGCCTCAACAACATCTGTGAGATTGAGATTAGTTCAATTGGAAGCGATTCGAGTATAACTGGAAGGCAATCACAACTGCTATTACCCACTGGCTCGCCCTTGATTCTTGAACATCAAAGTTGAAACCCATCAGATAGTTTGGCCTGAAACGACGACGTATTTCCGACCACTCAGGCGCTCCCCAACATTCACATGGGTAATTATATAAGAAAAAAATTATATCAACTTTTTTATATTTTTATTGTCAAAACTTTTAATTAAGTCTAATAAATATATAATTTTTAATTAAAATATTATAAATGCATAATTTTTATAAATAATTATATTATTTGTTATTTTTTTATTAAAGAATTATATAATTGTCATAATATAAGTAATTATAATTTTTATATTTTTATTATCAAATTTTTTAATTACAATATAACATGTGTATAATTTTTTAATAAAAATATGACAAATATACTAAAGATATTAAGATAAAATATTAAATATTTTTATGATAAAAAATACATTTTTTTAAATTATTGTAACAAAAATATTCTCAATAATAAAATTGATTTTTACATTAAAAATATAATTCCTAAAACTTGTCTTTTTATATATTTATTATACGTTAAAAATAAAATTAATTCATTATAAAGTTTTATTACGTTTATAAATGATGTTATATTTTTTAATGGAATAACTGTGTTGGTAGTGATTCAACATATATTTAATGTATATATTTATTCAATATATATTGGAAAATATTATCATTAAAATTGACTATTAGTAATTATTGTCTTTCAATCGATTAAACTGTTTTAAAAGAACTATTTTATGAATATGCATTTTAATTTTAATAATTATTTTTATTATATTATTAAAGTTTATTAAACGTTAAAAAATTGTTTTATATTTAAAATTTTTTACATAATAATAATTGAATTGTAAGGCTATAAGTTAAAAAATGTAATTCATCCTATAAATTATGTTATGCTAAGTTTCAACGAAAAGTAGATTATGAAAAATATTTTGATGTATATGTAAGTTGAACAAAAGATGTTTTAAGGCTTGTTTGGAATAAGGATTTCTCGAAAAAAATGAAAGTAAAATTTTTTTTATAATATTTATTTTATCTTTGTAATTATTATTTAACATTATTTATTAATTATTATTTAATCATAAAAAATAAAAATAATAAAATTATATATATTTTTTATTTTCATACTTAATCCTCCTGCGGAATAAATGAGTCATAGAATTTTAGGAGTTCCGCTTATCAAAGCTTTTCCACCCTTTTAAATTGACATCATGTTATCCGTAGTGTGAGTGAATTCCTGTCACCTCTACTTTGGATTCCTTATCCATAATCTTGAATTCGCTATTTTTAATTTCTCTATATACTAGATTCGGAGGTTATATTTCTTGTAATCATCTCTCATTTGTTATTTATTTATTTATTTGCAGACAATGATAAATTCTCTTGCCCCTTCATTTCCAACCACAAAGCAGTAAGCATCCTCTTTCTACAGAAGTCGTGAATTAACATAGTTAGCTGTGCCAAAACTTGGTGAAGCAGAACAGATGAAGGAAATACTTCATGAGGATTATAAATTACACATCAACTTCAATTTGGCGTGTACTTGCTGCAGTCATTGGTTGGTAATAGAAGCATCCTTCCAATAATGAAGACCGATAGAGCGTCATTTTATATGGTCCATTCATTTTACCTTTCCCGTAAAAATTATATTACAAAAGAAATTAGCTAAGACATCACATAAACACCGTTGCATTAAAGGCCACTCATTCTTGGGATAATATTGAACCTTCAATACCCGAAGAAAACCACTTTCCCAGAGAGAGTGGGGAGGTCACTTTCACGATGGTTGTAAAGTACCCACGTACATGTAAAAGCATATAACATTTGAGTTTAGATGAAATATTACTTAGCTAAAAATAAACAATTTATATTGATCGTAAAATTAAATAAAATTGCAAGTATACATACCATTTACTAAAACATTTTGGGAGCAAAGTAGTGTTATGTTCAAACTCGGCCGACAAATATATGCTGAAGTCATTTCACTCTATTTTCAGGGTCATAATATTACAAATAAGAGGCAAATTCTACAAAGAACATCTCGACACAATCTAGAACCGGAGATATTCTAGAAGGAGCGGAGCAAGAGAAATATATGCACAAACGCACCAACCCCCCTGTGCTGAAAGCACAACATTTGAACAGACACACACAAACAAAAATCCAAGAGTCTCTCTCCCTTGAGCACCGACACTTCCCCCACCCTGTCTACAGGAAAAGGGACCATTTTCCTTTAACATCCTCTTTAGTTTCCTTTCTGTGAGTGGAAACCTCCCAACCCCAGTCGGAGTTAAATTAAGCAGCAGAGGGAGCTGTGACATATTGAAGTTGACCTGCCTCAGACAAAGCTGCTATCAAAGTTCCCATATTCACTTGTTCCTCATCTCTTTCCACTCCACTCCTGCCCTTGTTGTAATCCAAGGATTCGTCGCTGTAGATGTCCCACCATCTCTTCACCAGCATCTTTATGTCCTCTCTATTCATGTTCTCTTCCTTCCCTGTATACCTCCACGGCTTTGATCCCTGTTCAACATTCATTGAATCCGCTCAATATCACTTAATAAATGCCACTTGCAACACTAAGTAAAGGAGACAAGTAAATTACCGCAGCGCAGTAATGAACAACTTTGACTTGATCAAGGTCCACATTCTCCGGGTGGCGCCACAACATTGCAAGGACGAGGTTGTAGATCGAAGGAATTGGTTTGTAGATGGGCTTGAAGTACATGTTCAAGAAGTCTTGCTCTGCAAAAGGGGTGGGAAGAGTGATTTGGAGTGTTTTCAAGAGATCATGGTATGCCTCCATGTCGGGCTCGAACACGAACATGCCGGCGTTGAAATACAGAGCAGGGGGTTCACCCATCTCTGCCGGCCACTTCACCCTCTCCGGGCATTGCTGGCAGTACCCGATCTTGTATTGCGGGGTGTGGCTCCATGTCTTCTCGCAGAAGCAATCCATTACGGCGTAAAAGTGTCCGTCCGGCAGATCAAACAGGTGATCTATGTTGTCATATACCTGAATGTCTCCGTCCAAATATATCATCTTGCTATATTCCACGAACTGCAATTGAATCACCCATTGTTTCATTATAATTTATCATAGCTTTCAACCAGAACAAAAATAAATAAGTTAACTTTTTGTTTTTGTTTGGAGAAGGGGGAAAAGGCCTGTATTTATGGAGTGCGGATTCTCTGCTACGGCAAAACAGGACTACTAGATTTTATTTTTAAATTTTTTTAATTTTAAAAAAATAAATAAATAAATAAAATCTTTTAATTATCAATTTATAAAAAATAATATTTAATAATAAAAAAATTAAAATAAATTAAAATAAAATTTAAATCGTCTAAAATAATTTTGGACATTCCAAATACTTATATGCAAACAAGAGCAAAGAATCCACACGCGTATTTATGTCAAGGGACCAATATTGTACGAATCATGAGATGCATATGACATACACGTCTCATCTAATCCGTCTAAATTTAATTTACAACAGTCAAATTGTATAAATATTTTTTATTTAAAAATATTTTTATTTTATAAAATAAAAATAATTTTATAACTGATAATTAAACAATAATATTTTATATTAAAAATAAAAAAATTTCATAAAACTTAAATCGTCCAAATTTTCAAATTAAGATACACATAATATGCGCAACCTCCGGATTCGTACAGAATCCGGATTAGTTTATGTCGTTGAAATACTATTGGACCTCCGCTGACATGGTGCCCAATTAAAAAACCATGTCATGAGTTCCACGCTCAAGTACGGAACAACCCAGAAAATCTAGACGACGTAGGACGTATAAGGATGTAGGAGGTAAGAACGCACCTCCCATATACGGAGCTTGGAGTAGTTGATGACGTAGTAGGCCATGGCAAATTGAGTCTGGTTCTCTGGAGGATAAACCGGTTGGATCTCGCGGACGATGCAGCCCTGAGACTCCAAGATCTGACGGTGCTCCTCCGGCACGTCGGGGAGCACGGCTACCACCAATGGATACGCCGTCTTCACCTTTCTCAACCCCTTCGCCAGACCGACCACGCCTTTCACGTAGTCTCCATTTCCAGCCAGAAATGTGACATAGGCGCAACTTGGGAGGGTCACTGGTCTGGTGAAGCCACCGGACTTTACCGCGGTTGGGACGAGTTCAGGAGCCATGGTTCCAACCAAGACAAGAAGCTTTTGAGAGACAGCGCTTCAACGGAGGAAGTCAAGAGATTTTTTGGGCAAGAGTGAAAGGGAAGGAGAGAGAACAATGAAAGAGGCTAAGCTGTCTGTTTCCGCGCCTTTGTAGCACTTGGGGGGTGTATATTTATAAGCGAGAGATGCCAATGGGATCTTACGAAACGGAAGCTCTGCATCATTCTACATGTTGGAGTGATCAAGGGCTATGTGTCCACCACGTGTACCCATGGGATGATCCGACGGTGAGGGAGTGCTTATAGGGAAGGTTCTGGAAAAGTGTCCCCTGGGAATACCAGCTCGGAACACACTAGAAGAGGCTATCGTTTACCAAGGTTTTCGTTCACTTCACCCCGCGCATCTCACCGCCGGCATAGGAGCATGAAATTTTACTGTCCATATATGAACAGAAACAAAAATTCGGACTTTACTGCTAAAAGCTTTCAGCAACATTAATTTTGGGACATCCTAGCCTCTAAATAAACAATCAATTAATATAATTATGATGTTGAGAAATTTGACGTGAGATATATATATCCATAGAGATACACCACTTTAATTAGACATAAATCAATTGTCATCTTAACTTGATCACTAATAGCAAAAATAAGAAAATAAATATAGATCAAAGTTTCAGTTAATTGAAAGGTGAGTGACTATATGGTTATAGAAGAATCGAAGAATGGAGGGTGGAGTAGAGAAACGCAAGTTGATCACAAATTTCTCTGCATATGGATTATGGAAAATTCTAAAAGGATCCAATCGGACCAAAGCATGTATGTAACTCGTGGTTGATATTCAGGGTTGGAACGCAGGCGTGCCATGTCATGAAGGGTCAAAATCACTATATCAGGCTTGGCGGATCAGGGTGCGCCACTTGGTCAGTTCAGGTAGTGATCAGTCAGTCCAGCTAGGCCTTTGTCGTGTACCGCGTGGCCCATGCTCTTGAACTTTCTCACACACTCCTTCCATTCTTCACTCGTTAATATCACGCACTTTTTTTTTTTTTTTAACTTTTCCACCTCATTGGCCATTCATATTTGTACTTGCGGATTATTTAATTCACTTTATTCTTACCTGTTTGAAAAATGTGGCACAACTCACCACTTGCTCTCCCGTCAAGTCAAGCATAAATTAACCATTCATATTTTTGTTGAATATATTCTTTCCCTTTTTAATTACGCAGTTCGTCAATGTCATTTTAATCATTTCATTATACGGGTGAGTTTTAAATTAATTAAAATACATTGACGCCTCTACGAATTTCGAGTTTGTTCTGAATTATCAACTAATGCGTCCATTATTTTGTCATAACTGTATGTTGAATTTATCATACTCTATCATCATTATTAAAATTAATAATGTCACGAAAAGGGTAAACTTTCCGTATTCATTTAAGTTGCCTTAAAAATGCGGTTAATTAATTTGGACATAATTTTAATAATAAACTTTTCTAATCTTGATCTATATCAATTCTTAATGGAAAAATTATAGACAGAATCAGAATCCAGAAAAGAATAATATTACTATTGTACGCTACAGGAAAAAGCTGTATATTTTTCAAAACGGCAAGCATACGCCTTATTATGACGAAGACTGCAGTTTAAAGGGGCTGGCATAGTTATCACAGGGGCAACCACGCTAATTCACAGTAAATGAGGAATTTAGCCTAAGAAAACTTTAATTTGGTTTTTGAGTAAAGTATGAAAGAAAAAGAGTTGTGTTAATATGATTGTGAAGGAAATAATAAAGTGAGGAGAATTATTGGAAATTGCATAATTGATATATGAATTGCCTTTCAGATTGAAATGAAGGTTTCACTTGAAAAAGAAGGTGGAAAGAAAAGCATGACATTAGAAAGACAAATAGCAGCGTGTCAACAAATTTGGTTGACCTGCTAATTTTTGGGCACCCACTACCCTCCCCACCAAATTACGCAATTACAGATTTTTAAAACGACCATGCCAACCTCAAAATATGGCTCCCACTTTCACCTGCATTATTTTCTTTTTTGGTAAATTGAGATTTGAGGATTTATCACTCCATGTTCTTCTGACTTCAATTTTAATTCTGTTCTTTTTCACTGTTTGTTGCAGCTTTTATACACGTCCCTTCGCCTTAGCATGCCGTTAACCATTTAACACAAGCAGAAAACGCAGCGGACCCCACTGGCACATAATTACATTTTTCATTATCTTCAAAATTAAATTACCTTATTTCTCTTCTTTTATCTTCATATAATAATAATTAAAGGGAGTGAGAGAGAGAATTGGGATTCACATGGAGGGCGAGCAAAGAGAGTATCTGGGCCCTCACCCTTGCCATCCCTAAACCCATAATTCCAAGCTCAAACTAAATTTTTGCTAAATAAAAAAAGAATAGATGTGTTATGAAAAGCCCGGTGTTATGGGCCTTCAAGGAGGAGGCTTTGATCAAATGTTGGGCCATCAAGTTTAAGGAGTAAGGGCACAATGGCAAAAGGTCCAAAAAAAAGAGTGTTTGCACGAAAAGTTCAATGCAAGATAAATGATTAATTAAAAAAAAAAAAAGAGGATTGACGCGTTGTCTTGGCTGAAAATGACATGGAATATGTTTATTTAATAAAATTGGTTGATATTGTAGAATATATTGGGAAGGGTATCAATTCAATAGTGGGATTTTTACATAAATAATATAATAATAACAAAAATAATAGGGAAGAGAATTGTTAGTAGTGCACTGGCAGGCTACTTATTGCTTACGGTGGCTTCAACGTTCAAAGAAGGGTGATAGTGGAAGAATGTTCCATTCCGAGTGCAACACCAACACTCCGTGACATCATCGCGATTACGCCTACGCTTGCCTTTACCTACGCCACCTACAGTATCCTGTTCCATTGTTCCGCATTTGTTTTCCTAATTGTAAAATACCTTCCTTTCAGTTTCCATAAAACTGGCTTTATATATATATATATATATGTCATTCTTTTTTAAAATTTGATTCACAGTCAATTTATCTTTCCCCCACTGTTAGGATGTAAAATGTGCAAATCCTAGCTATCCTTTCACTGTCCTCAACTTTCAGTCTTCTGTTTTTATTTTTTGGTTGCTAAGATCCTCAACTTGAGTCTTTAGTTCATGAGTATAGAATTCCCTCCATGTTCCAAATATACCAATTTATATTTTGCTAACAACTTAAAAAAAAATCTTTGAAAATTAAAGTTTTTTTTTTGGTATTTTGATACATACTCTCACAGAAATTAAATCGTGTGACCTTCGATGAAGACTTGAATACATATTTGTCCATCAAACCTACACATTAACGAATAAATGATTCACTAATATTATCTCATTGTCTCAGTGAATTCAATTTCCTACTCACTGATCAATGCGTGCTATTTAATATTCAAAATTAGTATGATGTTTTTCCTTTTGCAAGAAGAAAAGGGAGATCACAATGGAAAAATGGATCTTTGCTGCTCGGGGAATATTTGCCATCCCAAGAGTAATATAAAACATTCAAAAACATGGGTTGATCAACTAAGATAATGGGAATATCTATGTTGTGGAAAACAATAGAAAAGCAGAGCATCTAGAATAATATAGGAGTGAATTGAACAGGAATGGACAATTAAGTGGCAATGTCTAATTAGGATTTTTAATACCAATTTCCTAATTGCCACCTCTTAGTCTCACCTTGCAAACCCATCTCCATCCATTCTCACTGGCTTTTTCCCTGTTTTTTAATCCATTGCAGAATAAATTGATTGGCATCCACCACAGGGCCTGATCCTATTGAGGGACTCAGCATGATTCGATGAAAATGTTCTATTGTATCCTCTCACAAAAGAAATTTCTTTAATATAGTCTAATCTATATAGCTAATTAAAATATTATAGAATGACCATTTTACTGTTACTTGGGCATCATCGAGCTGTCCGGCAATTGAAGTGAAAATAGAGATATTAGAATACATACACATTTATAGATTAATCGAAATCACTTCCATTTTAATTTCATAATTACAACAACAACAACAACAACCAAATAGCATGTTCTATGGGTTCTCAAGGAATTAGAGATTATGGTGATCATGATTCACCCCAAAAAAAGAAGAAGAGAAAGACCTTCACTTTTGACCGGCATAGAATATTAAGACTTCTAACTCACCATTTAGCGTGGTATTTTGAAAAAAACTTAATTGTGGCCTTTATTCTGTAAGAACTTTCTACCTCATCTCTGCCAGTTCAATTGAATCTTTATTTACTTGAACTTGTGTCCATTGTTTTTGTAGAGATAATTTTCCTCTGCAAATTCATTTGGAGATGACCTACCCGTATGTGAAAAAATGACCGTGGCTAGCTTAACAATCAAAGGCCCAAGCAATCCGTAATCTCAACTAAAGGAGACAACCTGCTTTCAAACGCATTCCTCATAATTTGAAAAAACCAAGAATTTTCCACGTACGCGGAGCACACTTCACATATTTCTTTATAATATTACGACCTAAAACTACTTGTAGAACTCCCCCATAATCATATGTCACCATTATTTTATCCAAAGCCACGGAAACACGGGTAGATTCCTCGCCCCTTGTTCATTGTTTGGACAAGTGGTGCTCCATAATTTATGTACATAAAATTGCATTGATAAAGGACTACAAAATCCAAGCCTGGGAAGCATACGTTTTATAGTAATTTTTTTATAAAACAAACCATGATTTTCAAAGGACATAAAAATGGTGGAATTTGGATTCTCTAATTGAGTGATGTCCTCTCTGTCTTCGCAATTAACAAAACAGATATCTGATCCTAAAAATTTTGAATATAAATTCCACATAAAATAAGCGAGGCGGAATATTGTACGGATAATTAATGGACTAGCTCTCATTACGTAGCTTTCAATACTAAAAAGGAGAAAACAGAAAAAAGATGGAAGTGGAAACTGGAATGCAATTTCATGGAAGGAAAGGAACAAAGTACAAAGTTTGGGTGCATTTCAAAAAGAGTGAGGAAACCGAACCCCGTAAATGTTGGCATTTCTTCCTTCTCTGTTCTAGTCCCCATATTGGGGGTAATATGCCGTCTTCCGAAGAAAAGGATTTCGAATCAGAATCAGAATCATCCTTCCTAATATTTCTTTTTCCACTATAGCTTATACGACTTTTATGGCGAATAAACATTGGTTCGCTAATCAAAGGTGACTAAAATTGTTCACAGTTTCACCATCTTAGTTTTATTGTCTTGAATTAGAAATATTGCAAAGATTAGAAGTAGCATTGACACGTCGCTATTGATAATTATGACTTCCATTACATTTGAAAGTTGAATATATAGAACGCCACTTCAAACATTTCTGCTCTTGCCTTGAGACACACGACAAGGACACGTTTTTTATCAGGCTAACGAGTCAGAGTTGTTCAATTGCACAGGAAATAAACAACAAACAGTGAACGCGACTTTGTCATGTTCTATTATCAACTATCATTTTTATTTGATATGAATGACATGTACGACTGAAATTCTACATGAATTATGATTGAGGGGGTTGAAAGGGAAAACTCCCCTTATTCAGTTCAAACCAAGCCC
Source organism: Erythrophleum ivorense (assembly GCA_026724425.1). Lineage (NCBI taxonomy): Eukaryota > Viridiplantae > Streptophyta > Magnoliopsida > Fabales > Fabaceae > Erythrophleum > Erythrophleum ivorense. Next base: position 78,612,925 of record JAIUCV010000001.1, on the reverse strand, counting down.
ACATCGTATGATTGGCTTATTTCACTGAATCTTCAAGAGTTAAACAAATTTTCCAAGTCGATGGCTGTAAGGCTATACGGTCAATGAGCAATAAGCAAATGCAACAATTGTAGTCCCTTTCAATCTTGCGTTCATCACTCCGTCATAGTTCAGTCACACGGAGACGAAGTCTAATTCTTCCCTAGTCCAATTGACTTCTCTTTTCTGTGCGCAGAATTCCTCGGCGCTCTAACAGTACTAGTCACCTAACCCAAAACATTGAATCGTGAAGCAACAGATTGATTCGTGTGAAGAATAGGTAAGTGATGGCAAATGGGAAGTCTGGCTTCCAATTCGAGGGTCAAAGCCATTCTTGCGTAGTGGAAGAAACCCCAGGACTCCCATGGGCCCATGTCAGGGATTTTTATGCTTCTCACCCAATAGATAACAGTCAGTTTAGACCTTAGAGCACAAGACACAGGCACGGTGGTCGGTCTCACAAAATGAGTGCCTTAGCGTGTGCAAATCGTGGTCTTAATCTCATCATCTTCACACGGCATAAAACAACGAGCATCACAGTTCAAAAGACTTACAAACCCTGATTAATATGCTACATATAGAAAATTAAGAACAGTGTCTTAGTGCAACAATTCAGCAATTAAAATAAAAAGACAGACGCATGATATGTTTTCCTGATATACTATACAACTTGTGCATATCTTTCGTTGCGCGTCTCAGAGGGATAAAGGGGGAGTCAATGGGTCATACCCCATACAGCTCTATAATTCTCAAAGTAGCATTAAATTAATTCAAACAGTTGCTGTTTTCTAATGATAATGGCGATATAGCTTAAGTAAATTGTGCGTGCTGCTCTCTTCTTTTGGACACACTTGGCCATTGGCCAGTCTACTTTTTCTTCTATTGACTTTCGAGTGAGTTAGCCTTATCCGACTCTATATATAATTCCAAATCCCCTAACAACGGGTTAAACTAACCAGACCCAAAACACACGTCTTTGTTCCCATCTCCTACTCATCCATCAAAGACTCTCACTTCCCCTGTTTCATAGTCAGAGAATGAATGCCAACATGAAAGGTGAATCTCCAGCAAATCAAAGTGAAGAAGACACGCCCATCAGGAAAGGTCCATGGACTGTTGAAGAGGACACCACTCTCGCCAATTACATAGCTACTCACGGTGAAGGTCGCTGGAATTCCGTCGCTCGTTGTGCAGGTAACTACTCTGTTTTACGCACATCTCTCTCTGGGTTCTAACTTTATAGTAACAGTGTATTGACTGCCATCGTTCTCACTCAGATTTTTCGATTCGAAAACTACAGGTCTGAATAGAACGGGCAAAAGTTGCAGATTAAGATGGCTAAACTACTTGCGTCCTGATGTTCGGCGTGGAAATATCACCCTCCAAGAACAGATTTTGATTCTCGACCTCCATTCTCGGTGGGGAAATAGGTATCAATCGACAATTGTGATTATAATTTACGACAATTTTCCTAGTCACATAGAATGGATGAAAATATTGAATCATTTAGAGGAATCGCTGTTAATAAATCATTTTTGGGTGTATTGTTATGTATGTTATAGGTGGTCTAAAATTGCGCGGCACTTGCCAGGAAGAACAGACAATGAGATAAAAAATTATTGGAGAACCAGAGTGATAAAGCAGGCGAAGCAGCTCAAGTGTGACGTCAACAGCAAACAGTTCAAAGACGCCATGCGTCACGTCTGGATGCCCCGCTTGCTCGAGCGGATTCGGGCCTCATCGGAATACCAACAGGGTTCAGGAGCAGAGCAGCTAAAACCAAATAACTCCGACGGCACTTCATATTCAGGATCGGAGCTCCAGGTTGCTTCAAATTCGGACCACAGCGAATCTTCTGAAATAGCGGGCCGTCCAGTAGGAAACGGGTCGGTTACCCAGACATCAGAGCTGGGAAATACCGCAGGTGCTGGGGACTCACTGGAGAATCTATGGAACGATGAGAATATGTGGTTTTTACGACAACAACTTTGCGATGAGCTCGAAATTCCTTCCGTGACGCATCAAGGCGTTCCATAGAGTTTGCGTCTTCTAAATTGATGTACAAAATTAGATGCCATATTTAGATAGATAGGGAACTAAAGGGGAAAGACATTGAGAAGTTTTCTTGGTGATGTTAATCAAAGTGTCTTTTCCTATTAACTAATAAAGGCAACCTCCTATGGGATGTGATTTTAGTGCTCATGAATGGATGGGATTGCTTCCACGCTTGTCAAAGCACATTTGTGGAAAGGAAGCCCCCAATTTGTGATCCATTTCCATGGGAGAGGTTAACTTTTGTTTTATTATTCTTCCACATTGTTATTGTGATATGGGTAGCTTACAACATTGTAACATGGTAGTGGTGATTTTGATCGATGCCTTCCGCATCTCAAACACTAGATTTGCAAATGAAACAGTTGTGTGTTTCACATAAACTAGCATCGCCTATCAATAATTCAATATGTATTCTCCGCTAAATTCCCGCGACAGGTGATGCAGATTCCATTGTAATTTTGCCGAAGCCTGCCCTTAAAAATCCTCTTATATTCTTTACTGGAAAGTCATAAGATTTAATTCAATTGAAATCATCTCATTGGAAAGTTTCCCATATGAATGAAAGTTTCTCTGTCCTGAAGAATATAAATATTAAACTTTTTGGATGATTAAATCTTGAAACTTTAACCTCCTATAGTTTAGAAGAAGATTTTAGCATACTACAGGATATCAATGATTTTTTTTTTCAACCCTAAGATATAATGAACAAAGAGAAATTACAGGGTTGAAAATAGTACGGGGGCTCTGTCCAATTAAACAACGCATGACTAGGAGCAACGGAGGGCAGATCATCCAACGACGGACCCTGAACCCTTATTACATACAACAGACTAACCAGGCTAAATAGACATTAAAGGTGAATCTCACCCAAAATTGTCAAATACTGACGGGTAAGTAAATAAATAAGTAAAAATTTGATCAAGTTAAAAAGGTAATTTTAATAAAATAAAACAATGAATCACAAATTTATATAGTAAAGTTATAAATAAAAGCCAAATCTATGTGATAAAATTATAAATAAAAGTCAATCATCATCTCTCCCACCTAATAACCATTTATATTTATATATATATATATACACACACACTTTCACACATATATTTTGATACACATAAAGTTTAAAATATAAGATTTGTTTCCCGACAACGCAGATAAGGCAAATCACAAAACGTGAAGTTTGGGCTAATAATATATAACTATAAAATAAAAGAGACTACTATTTTATTATTTATACACTCACTTGTGGAGGCTAATAGTTGAGGACCCGATTTCCTAAAATTTGAAAGGATCTCCAATTGAAAGAGTAGCCTCAATATCACCTATAATTATATTGAACATAATAACATCACCTTAAATTACTCCATTAACTTCTCATATGTTCAATATAATTAATTTCACCCTCTAACATCTAAACCTTTAATTATAGTTTAAATTTTATAATGTCACTATAATTCCTAGATTTTGGATTTCACAAATTGATTGCCACAATCTAATTTAAACTTCTAAAATTTAATTTGAGTTTAAAATATATCTTAAAGAGTTTAAATGAATATATAGAAAATGTCAATTCATACCTTAGAGGATTAAATCAAAAAGCCCTAATTTAAGAAGCTTCTCACGGCCAAAATGAAAAAGAGAGCTGTATTGTGGCAAGAATTCAAATATATAAGATACTGGTAAATTTTTGAAATAAAATGTATTGGACTGTGTTGAATTTGCAGGGTTGGGATGTCCAATTTTTAGGAGAGGTGCTGCCAAATTTTCAGCAACCTCTAATCACTATAGGTATGCTTATATAAAAGTATGAATATTGAATGAGTTTCTAGGCTTACTAGGCTGGGCCAACATGCTTGGCTTGGTTTAAGTGCCGGTCATGGCTCGGAGATTGGGTCGTGACAAAGGTGGTATCAAAGCCCGGCTTATGTCTAGATACTTGTAGCCATATGATGGGGGAGTAGTAGAATCTTGCATGTAATTGCGTAATTGGCTAGCGCACTTTACATATAAGAGTCTATTATTGTCAAATCTAAGTTTTGGAGCTTGTTTAGTGGTCTATGCATTAAGTATGTTTATTACTTGAAACTTGATTAAAATCATCATTTGTGTGTACTTTATTTTATTTCTAAGAAAGGATGCCGCCGAGAAAAAGGACGGCATCTAGGAGGTTTGTTCCTAATGAGATTTCCAACTTGCCTCATGACCTTGCTTCAACTCCTAAAAGGCGAGGGCGTGGTAGTAGTAGACATCACAGACGTGGTCATGATCAAGCAGATAAGGCTGCTAGGGTAGCAAAAGATGAGGCGCCTAAGATTAGGCAAGCAGATTTGACATTAGCAGATGTTGTTGCTAGCATGCGTGACATGCAACAAACCATGAGGGAGATGATGGGTGTAATCCAGCAGCAATAACAACAAATGAGAGAGCACCACATAGATCCTGAGCCTGAGCTAGAAGTTAGACTAGAGAGGCAACTAACTCAATAGGGGAGAACAATTGTGGTTCAGTTGTCAAAATTTATAAAGCTTAAGTCCCCTTTTTTTACAGGCACAAAGGCAGATGAGGACCTTTAATATTTTTTAGATCAGATAGGTCGACTTTGTAGAGCATTAGGATGTACACCTGTTAGATCAGTAAAGTTGGCAGAATATCGTTTGTTAGGCTTGGCTCAGACATGGTTTGATACAGTGAAGTAAGAAAAACCACAAGGGTCACCCCCTTTTGTTTGGGAAGAGTTTATTGAGTTATTTATGAAATGGTTTCTTTCACAGACAGTTAGAGATGTTAAAGCTAGATAATTTGAAGTATTAAAGCAATCAAAGGGTATGATAGTAGTAGAACATGAGATATTATATACTAAGTTATCTAGATATGCTCCTCATTTGGTAGCTACAGAATATATGCGAGCAAAACAGTTTGTACAAGGCCTTCAAGATTATTTGCTCCGATCAGTCGCTAAAATTCGATATGACTCATATGAAGATGTAGTTGAAAGTGCCAAACTTTTTGAAGCTCGTAGAAAAAAAAGCAGGAATACATGAGAGTCACATAAATGGCAGCATAATGAAAGTAATCGGGGTAGCTATCAAGTTAGAAATGGTAATGGAATCAGAAGGGAGATTGTAGTGACATCAGGGTCAATAACAGAGTTTTCAGAGTCAGGGAAGTCATAATGGACATTCCTCAAGTATAGTTTAGAGTGGTGGGACTAATCAGATGCGCTCTTTACAGTCTATCCATGATAGAGGGAGATCTTTTAGGCCTTTACCCCATTTGTTTTACTTGTAAGATGAGTCATACTGGCATTTGCTTTAGACCAAGGAAAGCATGCTATTAATGTGGTCAGCTAGGCCATATTAAGAAAGATTGTCCTATGTTATCAGGGCAACCATCCTCTAGTCATGTATCTAATCTTACGACGCTACCATTATCTCCAATTCTAGCAGCTCCATTGAGACAGGTTGGTGGGCCTAGAGACCAAGGTCTTGGTGGGGTACATTCTCATAGCAGAGGATCAGGAGGCAGAGGCCAAAGGCAAGCTAGGGGAGGTTAAGCTCATGTTTATGCGATGACACGTTAAAATGCTCAGACTTCCAATGCAGTGGTTACATGTATTCTTCCAGTTTGCTCTTTTGATGCATATGTTCTATTTGATTCTGGTGCTACACATTCCTTTGTATTCTCATTCTTTGCTTTGCAATTTGGTAAAGATGCATCACTACTAGATGAGCCTTTAGTGGTAGCTACACCTATGGGAGATGCAATCATAGTTGACTGTGTGCATAAATCTTGTGAAGTCCTAGTAAGAGGCAATCAGTTATTTATTGATCTAATAGTCCTTGATATGATGGATTTTAATGTAATTCTGGGTATGGACTGGTTATCTTTCTTGTCACGCTACACTTAATTGTCATAATAAGGTTGTGAAGTTTGAGTTGCCAATGGGAGAATTTTTTACTTTTCAAGGCGACCACAGTATGGCACTTAGTAATTTGATTTCTGCTCTGAGTGTTAAGAGGTTATTGGGAAAAGGGTGTAAGGGATATTTGGCGATGATTAAAGATATTAGCGCAATAATAGCAAGTTTGGAAGAGGTACCAGTGGTCTATGAATACCCTGAAGAGTTGTGCGGTTTACCTCCAAATAGGGAGATTGAATTTTCCATAGACTTAATTTCTAATACTCAACCTGTGTCTATACCTCCATATAGAATGACTTCTGCAAAGCTTAGAGAATTGAAAGAACAATTACAGGATCTTCTTAATAAAAGTTTCATACACCCTAGTTCTTCTTCTTGGGGTGCTCCAATATTATTTGCAAAGAAGAAGGATGGCTCTTCAAGATTATGTATTGATTACAAGTAATTGAATAAGGTAACAGTGAAGAATAAGTATCCATTGCCACGAATAAACGATTTGTTTGACCAACTTCAGGAAGCTCAATGCTTCTTTAAGATAGACTTGAGGTCGGGGTATCATTAATTGAAAATAAGAGGAAAGGACATTTTGAAGACAGCATCCAGGATTCGTTATGGGCATTACAAGTTTTTAGTCATGTTGTTTGGGCTTACAAATGTTCCGGCGGCTTTCATGGACTTGATGAATCGAGTCTTTAAACCATTTTTAGATCATTTTGTGATCATTTTTTACTGATGACATCCTTGTTTATTCAAAGAGTAAGGAAGACATGAACAACATTTAAAAATGACTTTGCAAACTTTAAGAGAACACCAGTTTTATGCTAAATTCTTCTAAGTGTGAGTTTTGGTTGGACAGTGTGGCTTTCTTAAAGTACATGGTGTCTAAGAATGGGATAAGTGTAGATTCTAAGAAGGTGGAAGTGGTCAAAATTGGCTTAGACCTACTATGGTAACTTAGATTCGTAGCTTTCTTAGGTTAGCAGAATACTACCGCAGATTCGTTAAAGATTTCTTTAAGCTTGCAGCTCCTCTAACAGGATTGACAAGGAAGGGAGTGAAGTTTCAGTGGTCAAATTCATGTGAAGAGAGTTTTCAACAATTAAAAGATTGTTTAACCTCTGCACCTATGATAACTCTTCCATTTGAAACTGGTGGTTATACAGTATACTATGACGCATCAAGAGTAGGCATGGGTTGTGTACTAATGTAGTATGGGAAGGTGATAGCCTATGCATCTAGGCAACTCAATAAACATGAGCAAAATTATCCTACCCATGATTTAGAGTTGGCTACAATCATATTTGCATTGAAAATTTAGAGGCATTACTTATATGGTGAAACTTGCAAAATTTATACTGATCACAAGAGTCTCAAGTATATCTTCTAACAACGAGACTTGAACTTAAGACAAATAATGTGGTTGAAACTCTTGAAAGACTATGAATGTAACATCTTATATCACCCTGGCAAGACAAATATAGTGGCTGATGCCTTAAGTAGAAAATCCATGGGTAGCTTAGCTCACATTGTTGAAGTCAAGAGACCGATGGTGAAAGAATTTCAGAAACTTATTAAGGGTGGCGTGAGGCTTGAGGTTACAGGGTCAAATACATTGTTGGCTCATGTACAACTTCGTTCTAGCCTGGTAGATAGAATCAAGGCCACACAGGAACTAAGGATCTGTTTAGTATGTAGAATAAATTTTGATAAGAATGGAAAAAAAGAAAGGAAATAGAAATGGAAAGGAATCTTATGACCCAAATTTTGTTTGGTATAGTTTAAAGGAAAATGATAATCAAATGTCTTTTTATGTTTAGTTTGATAGAAAGAAAGGAGAAAAAGAAAAAATAATAATCAAAAGACCATAATGTCCCTAAATTAAAAAATAAAAAAAATCACTCTTTTAACTTTGTTTTTTTTTAGATTTTTGGAACAAAAGAAAAATAAAAAATTAAACAAGACCCAATACCCATCTGAGGCCTACACCAGGTGAATAGAAAAACTTTCTCTTTGAAGATCTGATGAACTCAGTCGATCTAATCAAGGTATAAGGCGGGCTAAGTGAAAATATAATAATAATAATAATAATAATAATAATATACTGGTGCTACTGTAGAATCTAATGAATCACGCACATCACACTTTCTATATTTCCTCTATATACAAGGTGAACAGCTTATAGTACAACGTGTTCACCACCAAACCGATTGGCTTCTAATTCTATTCTTAAAAAAAAAGGCTAATGGTGCCTTCTGTATATTAGGGATGATTTATATAATTATTCATCATAATTATTTAATTATTGCATCTATTAAAAATTAACAACATTTGTTGGTGCCCTTATGGGCATGTTCCTAAGTTGATTGCATGTGCCTAAAGTTGTGTTAACGGAGCTACTTCTTGTTGTGTTAACGGAGCTACTTCTTGTTGTGTGCTCAGGGCCCGCCAAAGCCTTAAGGCGTATGCGACTACTAGCAATCATGGTGGCTTTATGGCTCTGATCGGCAACCCATGTCCACCGACAATTTGCACTACAGGGAAGTTACCACAACAACCCACATCTGTCGACAGTGTGCACAAGCTCTGGTGGCCTAAGGAAGATTGGGAAAAGGTTGGAAATCTAAGATGCTTTGCACACAGGTCTTGGGCTATTTTCAGTGCGATCAAGTATAGATATAAAAAATGATGTATGATTGGCAAAAATTTAAGGGTAAAATTGTCATTTGTAATTCCTTTCCCTGGCATCTACTTGCTTTCCTTTGATTTCGCTAAGGAGAGTGGACGCCTACATTTGATGGAATGCCGAACGTTGTTGGAAGAGCCACCGAATGAACCAAAAGCACAAAAGTTGCTTTCCTTATAATTTTGCTTTCCTTTCCCTCTTATAACCCACGTACCAAACATGGCCTAGATGCTCAATTAAGGAAGATCATGGAAGAAGTCTTTGAAGGGAAGTTACAAGAGTTTACAATAGATTCTGAAGGAGTTTTGATATGTTGTCGTAGATTGTGTATGCTAAATATGGAAGACTTGCAAAGACAAATTTTAGAAAAAGCTCATCACTCAACTAACACGCTTCACCCAGGTTCTAATAAAATGTATCAAGATTTAAAGGAGTTATATTGGTGGAAAAGAATGAAGAAAGACATGGCAGAGTTTATATCCAAGTGTTTAGTGTGTCAGCAAGTAAAGGTTGAACACCAGAAGTCTGCAAGTATGTTACAGCAAATTGAAATACCCGAATGGAAGTGGAAGAGAATCACTATAGATTTTGTAACTGGTTTGCCAAAGATCCTTAAAGGTTATGATTCAGTGTGGGTAATTATAGACTGATTATCTAAATCTGTGCACTTCTTACCTGTGAAGACCATCTATACCATGGCTCAATATGCTAAACTTTACCTAGATGAAATTATTGCTCTTCATGGAGTACCTGTGTCTATCATCTCAGATCGTGGATCACAGTTTATGGCTAAATTCTAAAAGTCATTCTAAGAAGCATTGGGAACTCGTCTAGATCTTAGTACTGCCTTTCATCCTCAAACCGATGAACAATCTGAATGCACAATACAAATATTAGAAGACATGCTTCGCACGTGTGTTTTGGATCTAAGTAATAACTGGGATAAATACTTGCCTTTGATAGAATTTATATATAATAATAGCTATCAATCTAGCATTCAGATGGCGCCTTTTGAGGCGTTGTATGGAAGGCGTTGTAAATCTCTAATTGGTTGGTTTGAAGTGGATTAGTCTAAACTTTTGGGTCCAAATCTCATTTAAGAGTCAATGGCCAAAGTGCGATTGATTCGTGAAAGGTTGTTGACTGCCCAAACAAGGTAGAAGTCCTATGCAGATCATAGGAGACATGAGTTGGAGTTCGGTGTTGGTGACCTTGTGCTTTTACGAGTATCGCCTATGAAAGGTGTTTACGATTTGGAAAGATAGGGAAGTTGAGTCCTAGGTATATTCAACCTTTTGAGATACTTAAAAGACTGGGAGTTGTAGCCTACCGTTTAGCTCTTCTATAAAATCTTGGAAGTGTTCATCCTGTCTTCCATGTGTCCATGCTTTGAAAATATTTAACTGACCCTTCTCATGTGCTTCAACAACAGAACATACAACTAGATAAGCAACTCTCTTATGAAGAGCAACCTATGGCAATAATTGATAGATAGTTCAAGAGGTTGAGGAATAAAGATATAGCATCATTAAAAGTGGTATGGCAGAAGCATTCCATAAAATAGGCAACTTATGATGCTATGCATGAGAAGTACCCTCATCTTTTTTAGATCCCCTAGGTAAGAGGCTTCTTGAAATTCGAGGATCGATTTTTTTAACGAGAGAAGAATGTAATAACCCAAATTAAAATAATAATAATAAAATAAATAATTAAATTAGATAAAAATTTATTTTTAGGATAAATATAATATTTGGGTAATTTTAGGATAATTATAAAGTTTTAAAATTATCTCAAGAAGTCATTTTGAAATCTATCTTATACTCATTGAGATATTTTTATGTTCCAAAATTTTTAAAATAGGTCAACATGGAAATTCTAAATAATTACGGGGCCTTTATTTTTTTTAGTCATGTAAAAATAACTTTTCTATGAGTCTTATACAAATTTCATTAGAAAACTCTGGGCATCTTTCATAGTTTTTGCATTTTCCCTTATAATATGTTTTCTTTTCTCTCTTTCTCACTCTCTTACTACTACAACACATCTCCCTCCCCCCATTTTCTTCTTTTTCTTCGAAAGCTTTGCACCTCTTCTGCGTATTCTTCGCTTCCTCCTTCCTTTTTTTTTTCCTTTCATTTTCTGTAGCTCACCAGTTGTGCCTCACGCTATAACGCCCCTCTCACCTTCCTCCTTCGGTGACCAATGCTAGAAGACCGTGGTTGCTGCGTGATGAGGAATTTTTAGGTAGTGAGCTCCATCTCATTTTCCTTCTTTCTTTTTATTGGTTGCTTCATTTTTTGATCTCCCTTTTTCTCTTGTGCTTGGAGTTGCTTTTTCCTTGATTTTAACTTCCATTCTTGCTCTCTTTTATGTCTATGGTGATCTAAAATATCTATGGCAGCTCTCTTTTTCATTTTGGCCATAGGAAGCTTCTTAAATTAGGGCTTTTTAATTTAATCCTCAAAGGTATGAATTGACACTTCTTATATGTTCATTTAAGCTCCTTAAGATATATTTTAAAGCTTTATAATTATCCTAAGATTATCTAAATATTATATTTATCCTAAAAACAAGATTTTGTCTAATTTAATTAATTATTTTATTATTATTTTAATTTAGGTTATTACATTATTCCTCTAAAGCCCCGCATACTAACACACCACCCAAAAGGTAGTGCTCTATTTTTCCATAGGATCATGAGAATATCTTTCTTTTAAATTGTTATAAAACCACTCCTGGGCTTCCATAAAAAAGAACTCAACAATTCTATCCAGAGCCAGCAGCTACTCCCAAATGATAGAGATTTGATGACAATCCCGGAGGCAATGAATGCTTGTTTCCTCTTCAACATTGCACATTGGGTACCTTCTCTTCGTTAGACCATCTAGTCGTCCTACTTCTTGTGACAATTTTATTATGAGCAACCAACCACAAAAAGATTATAGAGGGCCATCCCAATCTCAGATGCGATTCCATAGACTATCCTCTTCAGATGAACTCAGTTTTTCAAGAAGATAATAAGCACTGCTAATAGTAAAAAGACTTGACATTAAGAGAATGCAAGCAAACTTGTCATTGACATCAACGCTCACGGAAGGAAGAGTAGCCCAAATCTTATCCTAACTTCATATCATTAGAGCAAGCATAGTTTACTACTGTTTTTATTTAGTTCACTAAAAGGATTTATGCTTTATCTACCAACTTTATCTTATTAATATTTTTAAAACCAAATCGATAATAATTAAATTGATAAAAGTGTAAGTTCATTATTCACTAATATGTTGAATATATATATAATATCATATAATAAATAACAAAAAATAAATTTTATAAAGTTAGCTAATTAATATTATTATTGTTATCATTTAAAGTTAATTTTATTCATATAATCATGTTTGAATTAAAAAAATTAATATAATTTATCCCAAAATAAATGATAGTAGTAACAGATGTACTGAAAGATATAAATTGTGATAATTTAAATAATATTTTTTCTTTCCATATATATAATATAATATAATATAATATAATATAATTTGGATCACTTTCCTTACTGTTTATACTCCCCTAGTGGCTTGCAGCATGTGCTGTTCTTTGAAGAGAATAACTCTACCCACATGCTCTAAGCCATTTGCCAATGGCAGAGCATTGGGTGGTCACATGATAGATGAGAAATGTTACGGAATAAGATTAAGTGGAAAGATTGAATGGATTTGAAAGGATTAAGTTAAAGAGGAAGCCTCAATTTGACAATATTAAAAAAACATTTTGATCTTCCTAAGCATTTACCACTCACCATAGCACTTGCTTTCCTAAGGAAGCTGAACTTCACTTTAGGTATAAGTCATTATTGTGGCCTTCAAGTTTATGTTGATAATTAATGGCATTCCATTACTTAGATTTTTGTTTTTTGTTCATCTAAGCATGGGAAAACAGGGAAAAGGTGTAGAGAACCCCTTATAATGTAAAACCTAAAAACTTGAAACATACCTCTCTTATGTCTTCTCTCATACCCATGGATTTCTCTGAATCACCAAACTCCTTAGCTGTCACACCATTTGAGCATGCCCCTTCTTCAACAACTCCACCAGCTACATTAACATCCTTAGCTGAATGACACACATGATTACTACTTTCTTCAAAGTTAAATGATATCATCTTTGAAAGGTTCTCTTGGTTACTTTGTCTAACCATTAATCCCTCAGAAATGTGAAGTTTGAGAGTTCTCTTGGCTAATTTTCAAAGGAAAGTTAGAGCCTACATTGGATGTGAAAAATTAAAAATGTTGAATGTCCTGTATGAAGTAGTGTTAAACATAAGAATAGACTTTATTACTATAAATAGCAAGCCTTACCAGTCTCCTCTCTTACTTCTTTGACACTCCCCCCCTTCAAAATAAAAAAAAGACTAACATTTTGGCCTGTTTAATTTTAATCAATTTTTTTGTTGTTGATTAACTTAACTAGTTATAAACTAATTTTTTAATGAGTTTGGTCTAAATGATTATTTAAATCAAACTTAAATTCAATTTATCAAATTTTCAATTGAAAGATTCTATTTTTATAACAATACATGTTACTTGAAAGCCATTTATCCATTCAAAAATTAACATATTTCCTATTCTAAACCTTCCCATTGATTCCTTCACAAAAAGTTAAAAATGTCTTTTACAAACATCTCTTACAAAAAGGTATCATATAAGAGGAAAAGAAAAAAAAAATTGTGATTTCAACATTTGAATTTCAAGTAACCATATTTATGTTTTACAACGTTTTTTTTTCTCAGTCACATTTTACAAATTTAAAAATATTTTTGGAATTGAAATTTTAAGTTTTTTTCTCCTACCTTTTCACCTACTACAATTTATTAATTAAATCGAGTCTGGTGATAAAAAGAAAAAAAAATTGCACTCACTTTTCTTTTGAAAAATTGAATATGAACCTTTTCCCTCAATTTTATGATATTCATTACATTCCTCTGGAAGCCTAAAAAATTTAAAAAAATTTAAATTCCTTAATGCTAAAATATTATATTTGTGTATATTCTTTAAAAAATTATTAATCACTAAAAATATAAAATTTTTAGAAGTAAAACTTTTTTTCATGTTAAGCATAGCAAATATTATGTGATACGCATAGTAGACTAAATAATTTTTTTTAACAAAAATTTATATATAATTTATATATTTTTGTTATTAAAATTTTTAATTAAAATATTATAAGTATATAATTTTTTAATAATAATAATAATAAGTATAATTTTTTTTATAAACAATAAGTATATAATTTTTAATTAAACTATATATTTATCATATTTTAATTAAAAAATTATATATTTATTATATGTTAATTAAAAATTCAATAATAAATATATCAATCATTTACCGGCTGAGTTAAAAGACTTTTTTTAAAAAATAAACTGACGGCGTTTTATTCGCGATCGCTCTCTCATCTCTGTAACCCTAAAATGTTTGCTTCCTATAAATCCAGAAGCTTTGCGCAATATCTTTGTGCAGCCGTCTCGGACGCCCTTGCGACGAAGGCGCTTAGGATTCCAAGTTTATGATTTTTTTTAAAGCTTTCGCCTTTTTATTCTAATTTTTGTAATCCATAGGAAGGGATCACAGTGATGACTCCATGAAATTCAAGCTCAACAGACCGGAATGCAGGGTTCTCTCTATCTGGGGATGAAACTTTGCGTGTCGACCACCCCGCTGACCTGAGTGATCTCTTCCTTACTTATTTTTCTTCTCTTCTGTTTCTCCTGATGTTATTTTTCTGTTTAATTTCAAATTTATCAACTTTTTCTGCTTTGATATTTTGGGGAAAGAGATTTCACAATGAGGATACAAAAGCTCCCTCTTCTGATATTTCAAGTTGAGGAAAATTGCTGGCGAATCGAACCTTAAACACCATAGCCACCACTGAGTGATCTCTTCCCCCCTCTATATCTTCGATCCCTTCCCTCACTTCACACATTGTCGCTTTATGGCTCTTCAACTTGTAATTTCATGGACGTTTTGTTTTAGGGCTCTTCTGTTGAAATCATACCTTTGATTAGATTCGACGGGTAAGGTCAGTGATGAATTAAAATTGCCTACATTGGCTGATGATCTTCTTTTAGATTATGATGTTTCCAATAGTCTGAGACCTCTCGCGATGTTTGGTTCGATTTTTAAAAAATGCGCAGAATCAGATGTGCTATTTAATATACGATAAAGTTGCCACTTCACTGGTCCATATGCTCTTCATTTCGATATGGCTTTTCAAGATTTTAAATAAATAATCGTTGTTACCCAGAAATCGTAGTTGCAGAGGCGGCGGAAGTGATTCTGTGGTTAAAAGACAGAAGGTTTCTCCATATCTGGGCAGAAAGAAGGTTCCTCTGTTCACATCGAATGAAATTTGGAATTTATTTTTTTATTTAATTTTAATCATTATTTTTTATTTGTAATTTAAATAGTTTTTATTTTTTAAATAAAAAGATTAAAATTTTAAAAAAATTAAAATGTAAGCCCTTTAGATCTCTTCCACGAGCATTGGACCCTGTGGATATACTTATTGGCTGGCTTCTGTAAATGATGACGACTGCTGAATCTTTTGATTAAGTTGGATGATTTTATGAATTTGATTGCTGTTTGTTACAGGTTGTTTTGGAGACGAGGGTCCTTGAAGATTGCTAGTACCTGACTAAATACCTGTTTGGCCAATACAAGAAAAAATCTGTTACCTGAATCCTGTAATGCTGTTTTAAAATCTCCACATGATTATTGTTTGGGCAAATCTTGGTAATCATATTATGTAGAGAGTATGATTGTTTGTCAGGAGCAGGATGTTAAACCCAGGCTACATACATAATCTTAATCGTCATTAGCATCTACCCTAGACACGAGAGGTTTATGCCACTGTCCTTAAGTTGGGAATTCACACTATGATGGCGGTGATATATGCAATGTTGCAAATGAATAAATTCCCATGATCACCGGGGTAGTTTAATAAGCTTTCTTACTTTGAAAAGGTGGTATGAAAGTATTTCACCCAATCTTCCAAGGAATACCGAAATAACTGCTCAAATTCTGTGCCGACTAGAAGGAGAAACCGGTGGGGGGTGGCTGGAAATATTGAAGATGAAGGTAATCAAGACGGAGAATTTAAGACAAATAAAATAAATGAGGAAGCGGGGAAAATATTGAGGATGGAAGTAATCAAGAGGTAGAATTTAAGATGAATAAAATGAATTTTTTGTCTTAATATTAATCGTTTTACTTAGCAATATTTGCTTGCTTTTGGTTAACAACAATATAATACACTTATGGATTTAACTTTACATTCCCGACCAAATAAGAAGGGGTAAGGTTTGCTGAGAGGAGTTTTACTTCCCTTATGATATTTGAGTAAGCGGGAAGATATGCGGTGGTTTCGTTTTATCTCAGCCATATTTATTATATTATTAATAATATTATTATTTAATTATACCTGTCTTGTTTTGTTATTTGTTTTAATAAAGGTATGAGAGTATTTTTTATTTATAAAATTACTTTTTTTATTTTATATATCAAATAAGACCTAATCATCAAGTTGAAGTGAATTCAACGAAATTTCGATGTTAATTCCTCTGCTTTCCTTGTAGCATCGATACAATGTAAAGCAACTCCCATCTGGCAAATAGTGGCCTAAAGAGGAGCATGAAAAGTTTTGTGAATAACATCTCTCCCTCGTACTTTGCCGATGGGGGATGAGGCCAAGAGGAATCTTCGTGAAATAATATGACGTCTCTTCTTTGTATCCTAAATTTATACATTAGGATAATTGAGGGTGAACAGAATCGAACACAGGACAGGGGAAGGGCAGAGCAGAATCAATTCAATTTGTTTCAACGCAATTTAAAGAACCATTCCATTTCTAATATCAGATCGTTGACTGAATGCTGTATCAAACCCACTATTTGACTTTGTAGAATTTTAAATATTAGTCTTTTAATTGTACTCCCGTCTTCTATAGGTGGGAGAAGTCACAGGGTTAGCTCAAAATAGCTAGCTTCAAAAAACCGAAACGAACAAGTCAAAAAGTAATTTAATATTTTTTTAATTGATTAACAATTCTGCATTATGCAACTATTCAGCGACCCTGGCAGCCCACTACTCTAACTTTTTGGTTCTGAAAATGAAGAGAATTATATTTTAGGACCCTCCAATTTGATTATTTATGGTCAAGGACTCAATATTAGTCTTAATTTCATTATAAAATATAAAGTATAATTATAATCTTGTAATTCAATTAGATCCCAGAGTAAAAATTTCAAAAAGAGCGGAACTTTTAAAGCAAATAATTAATCCCTCCAGATAATTTCTATTTTTTATTTTCTTTTTGGGTTCATGTTTTACGTATAATTCTCGGCTGCAAATATTTAAATTGCAAATTACGGTTAGTTCTAAATCCAATGCCTGCTTGAGCTGAGGTCTATATATAATCCGCTTCTTAAGCATGGTGAAATAATTAGATCAAAACATTCTTTTTGAGAACTACATGTCTGGCTCTCTTCTTACTCTAAACCAAGAGAGACAGTTATAAGGTGATTCTAATATGGAGCACCCCATGATGAGAAGTTTATCAGATTGTGGGTCATTAGCGACGCTTGGTAGTGAAGAATACACAGTAAACAAAAAGAAAGGCGCATGGACAGAGGAAGAGGATTCTATTCTGATCAACTACATCACCCTCCACGGCAAAGGCCAATGAAACTCCGTTGCTCGTTGTGCAGGCAAACATTCATTTTTATTTTTAATTAAGTTAAAACTATTTACCACACAACCCCAACTTTTTTTTTTTGAAATATCTATTTTACTTTGTAATTATATATTTCTGTCGTTAGTTACTGATAATTTGAAGAATAATAAGTGGGGACAGGCCTAAAGCGAACAGGCAAAAGCTGCAGATTAGATGGTTGAACTACTTACGTCCAAATGTTCGACATGGGAATATCACCATCCAAGAACAGCTCTTGATTCTCGAAGTCCATTTCCGCTGGGGCAATCGGTATCTTTTATTTCAATGATTAATGATAACTGTATTTGCAGTTTGTTGATTAAATTGGATCAGCCTCTGCTCTTTTTTTTTTTTTCTTTCTTTTTAGTCTCTTTTACCGAAGGTGGTCGAAAAAAGCGCTACATTTGCCAGGCAGAACAGACAGCGAGATAAAAAACTATTGGACGACTAGAGTGGTGAAAGTTGACTTTTGCTTTTCAAAAGATTGGAGGCAGATACCAGATATAGTAGCCAAAAGAAAAATAAATACAGCTTTTAGGTTTCTAATGAAAAGACAAACTAGACCAGAAAACACATCTAAGCAAACTATCTTTATATCTTCCGCAAGTCATATAAAAAGTTAAACAAAAAGAAATTATTTAATGGATTTTTTACATATTTAGATTTTTGGAATCATCAAACACAACAAAAATTGAGACACTCTTAGGTCAATAATTATGAGAATATCTTTCTTTTAAATTATTATAAAACCACTCTTGAGCTTCCATAAAAAAAGAACTCAACAATTCTATCCAGAACCAGCAGCTGCTCCCAAATGATAGAGATCTTATGACAATTCCAGAGGCAATGAATGCTTGTTTCCTCTTCAACATTACACATTGGGTACCTTCTCTTCGTTAGACTATCCAGTTGTCCTACTTCTTTTGACAATTTTACTATGAGCAACCAACCTCAAAAACATTCTAATACATTGAGGATCATCCCAATCTCAGATGTGATTCCATAGAGTATCCTCCTCAAATGAACTCAGTTTTTCAAGATGATAATAAGCATTGCTAACAGTGAAAAGACTTGACATTGAAAGAATGCAAGCAAACTTGTCATTGCCATCACCACTCACGGAAGGAAGAGTAGACCAAATCTTGTCCTAACTTCATATCATTAGAGCAAGCATAATTTACTACTTTTTTATTTAGTTCACTAGAGGGATTTGTGCTCTATCTACCACCTTTATATTATTGATATTTTTAAAACCAGATGGATAATAATTAAATTGATATAAGTATTAGTTTACTGTTCATTAATATGTTGAATATATATATAATATCATATAATAAATAACAAAAAGTAAATATTAATAAATTTTATAAAGTTAGTTAATCAATATTATTATTGTTATCATTTAAAGTTAACTTTATTTATATAATCATGTTTAAATTAATAAAGTTAATATAATTTATCTCAAAATAAATGATAGTAATAATAGATATACTAAAAGATATAAATTATGATAATTTAAATTATATTTTCTTTCTTTTCATATATATACTATAATATAATTTGCATCACTTTCTTAATTGGCTATACTTCCCTCGTGGTTTGCAACATGTGCTATTCTTCGAAGGGAACAACTTTATCCACATGCTTTAAGCCATTCGCCAATGGCAAAGCATTGGGTGGTCACCTGATGGATGAAAAACATTATGAAACAAGATCAAGTGGAAAGATTGAAGGGACTATAAGGGATCAAGTTGAAAAGAAAGCTTTAGTTTAACAACACTAAAAATGCATTATGATCTTTGCATTAGCCACTTACCATAGCACCTGCTTTCTTGATGAAGCAAAATTTCACTTTAGGTGTAGGTTCTTATTGTGATCCAACCTCCCTAACCATTTTTCATTAAGACCAAGTGGGTGGCCTTCAAGTTTATGTTGACAATTAATGGCATTCTAGTATTTAGATTTTTGTTTTCTATTCATCTAAGCATGGGAAAACAGGAAAAAGGTATAGAAAACCCTCCTGCAATGTAAAACCCAGAAACTTGTAGCATGCCTCTCTTACGTCTCCTCTTACACCCATGGATTCCTCTAAATTGCCAAACTCCTCAACTTTCATGTCACACTATTTTGGCATGCCCCTTATTCAAAAACTCCACTAGCTGTATCAACATCCTTAGCTAAATGACACACATGATTACTACTTCCTTCAAAGTTAAATGACATCATCTTTGGAGGGTTTTTTTGGTTACTTTGTCTAACCATTATTCCTTCGTAGAAGTGAAGTCAAAGCCGGAGAAGTGAAGTCAGAGGGTTCTCTTTGTTGATTTTCGAAGGCAAGTTAAAGCCTGCATTGGATTTGAAGAATCAGAAGTGTTAAATGTCCCGCATCAAGTAGTGTTAATTTACCCTAGCAAAATCTAATCCAAACAAAAAGGATGAGCAAAGTCATTGTACAATGTCATAGGTGAAAGATTCCAAAAAGTAAAACACTTGTGGAAAGTGTTTAGTTGTAGAGAGTAATGGTACAAAATAATTAGATAGAATAGTTAGTGAAGTTTTTCTTGCTTCACCACCTTAGGAGGTTTCATTATAGAAAATTGTGGAGTGCTAATATCAGACAAACCAAGAATTTATTTTTTAGATATTGATCTTTTAGCACTTAGTGTCTTCAGTGTGTTTGATGGTTTAGGTGTAGAGAACTGGGAGACTGTGAGGTCATCTAAATCCTCGTGATTAACTGAGGTGCCATGAGATAATGTGTCCTTAATGGTAGGTGAAAGATGATTTTCATTCTTTGCCATGCACGATGTTGTGTCCTAATGAGGTGCAAGAGAAGAAAGAATCAATCAATTACATTTGTAATGAAAGAAATAATTTTGAGGGTATAATTGAAAAAAAAATAGAGTAAGTTGTATACCAATTTAAATCCAATGCTGAGTTTAGGTGGCAAGTGAGTGAACGTTGAAGTTGATCCTTAATCACGTTCAAATGGCTAATAAATGGACAGGAAATTCATGCTTAGTGTGATGTGGAAATCAATATTTAATGTAAAAGGAATTAATATATATGTGACCTCATTGCTTGATAGGGTGAATTGGGACATAAGCTCTTCGTTATCATTGATATTAGCAACAGCGTAGCTGGAATGATGGCTCTGTAGGTCACTGTGAGTTATCTTGATGTTAAGTAAAAACTTTTTTCCCATTAATTCATTGAGTTCGAGTGGAAATGAGCAACGTTGTCCTTCCTAAAAGTTTGAAAGTGAAAGGGTTAGAACAATAATAAAATATGGGAGGTAAAGAGTCAAATGTTGTGTTAAATGGTACAAAGTAATGTTATGTTTAACTAAGTGAGAAGGTCTTGGAGACAAAGTAAGTAATAGTTGAAATCTATGTTTGAGAATTTTTAAAGCAAGAGTTAGAATCATTATAATAAAGGCAAAAATAAATTCAGAGATAGGAATATTATATATATGAAAAGTAGTATTGTTGGGCAAAAATTTGATGAATGATTTTGTTGTTTGGTGAAACAAAGGTTTAATTATAAATTAAGTATATATGTTGAGTATATGTCTTGTATGAAGAGAAGAAAAGAGAAATGAAAAAAGGATAAATGTACAAATGCATGGAATTTAATTATAGGAATGTAATGAAGGACAATAATACTACAAGTTGAAAAGTGGAAACTAAATATAGGTGATGTTGATTAAAAAGGAATATGATGATCTAAGTGACTGTAAAAGATTGTTGATGATGTACAGGGAAAAGTACAATAAGTTAAAGTAGTGGAACCTGACGAAGTCTTTGTTGCAGGTCTTATGCTAATTTATGAAGTAACTTCACTACAATATTTTTGAAGAATATAACTGATGTTGTTTATGTGTCATCCATTATAGTGAAATAGAATTTATACTTATTTAATGTAAGTAAATGAAAAAATAAAAATAGCATGATTGAGTAAAAACTACTATAAAATAAGGAAACAATAAAATTGAATAAGAAATAGACAATAAGAAAGAGATGTTGTTATACATGGGAATGATGGTAGTTGGTCAATTTTTGCATTTTAGACAAAAAAAATTTATCATTTTGCATATTGACTTTACTTTGGCACTTGTTACACCCATCATACACCCATTTGAAATTAGTTTGGATCTTTTGGATAGTGCCTAAAATGATGCATGTTGAGGGCTGAAGAAGCAATTATTTAATATAATCACTGGAGATATAGGAAATGAAAAAAAAGAATTGCATGACTGGTTATGAGTAACCTGCTATCTCTAATGGTGATGGACATTTTTTGGTTTGTAACTCCACCCTGTAAGAACGCATCTAAAGTGCCAAAGCTATTAATTTGTCTAATAACATTTGTAAGGACAGGAAAAAATATTAGTCATTGGTGAAATTAATAATGAATAATTTAGTAGTCTATAAAAAATGAAATGATTAGTGGAATGATATTTTGAAACCTATAAGCATGTCAGCTGGTGCTTTTTTTTTGTGTGTAAGATGTCCACAATTGGAATGAAATCAAAGTGATGCATGGAGATATTTGCAGTGCAGGCTTCTACATGTGTGCTACAATTGAAGGTGACTCTATTGGATGGGAGGGAGTCTTGAAGTTGCTAGTGTTACGATGAACACAAAAGTTCTCAATGTAATAACATTTGCCTTCAAGTAAGATTGGAATGTATTTCTTAATGAGCATTCTTATTAGTATGCTTGCTTGAATTTTATGCTCTTGCATTAACAGCTTATGGGAGGTAAAAAAGTTATCCTACATAAAATATTCGGAATAGCATATGATCATGTTGATTATGGTTTGCTATGATATAGTATTAGTGAATAGACCTTCTCATCCAAGAAGACCATGTTTAAGAAGTTAATCTGTTGTGGATTGAGTGGTTGTTGTACTGTCCACAGTTGTATGATGCTAACTCAAATTCTCCATGTTTCCTTAGTTGCATCAACATCCTTGATGAAGTTATAATTGGATGCATCCATTTCTGTATGTTGTAAGAGAAAAAAATGAATGGAGTAATAGATAAGATAGGAGTGTCATAAGCAATGAATAGAAATTTAATGATTAACATGTAGAGACAAATAAAGTTTTGAAATCATCAGTAATAAACATATAACATAAAATGAGCGATAGGATTTTGGTTTAGAAAACTTAGATGACAATCAAATGGAAATAAATCAGTGGAAGAAAATATGCTGTGCAAGAGGCATTAATCTATGAGAAAGAATGTTCTTAAGAAAATGTATAAAAGTGGAGAAAAGGTGAAGATTTGTACAATAAGAAAAGGTTGTAAAAAGCAGGTATTTGATAAGAATAAAAGTACCAATTTGAACTGCATGTTAAACACACAAAGGACAAATAGCTTAGAAATAGTGGGGAAGAATTATAAGGTACAACTTTGGTATATATAAGAGACTCCTTCTAGTTCATTTTTTTTCTTAGACCTCCCCTTTTTTGTATCTCGAGCCTCTCTTTTCTGGTTCTTGATCTCTAAAACCCCAGACCCATAATGTTCTCTCTTTCCCTATTCTCCCTTGACTCTCTCCTCTTGCTCAATCCCTTTTTTTGGCATACTCTTCTGTTTCTTTTTTTACCTTAAATTCCCTTAAACCCAAAATCAATCCTCTCTAATCTTTCCTATGTATGGTCCTTTTTTGTCTGTTTTCCTCCCCATCGCTCTCTCTGTGTGTTGCCTCAGTGCGTTTCTGCATCTGTCATTTCTTGTGCGTCTGTGTCCATCGTGGCTGTCTAGGAGTCTCACACGTGAAAAAGGCATGAGTGTAAGGCTGCGAGAGAAAGGCCCGGGCCAGAGATGCGTGTAGGGTTTGAAATGGATCTGGGTTGGGTTGCTCCATCTTAATGGTTCTAAGGATCTTTTGTGTTTTTGGGCCTTTTTCTTCTCTTCATTTTGGTATTGGTCTTTTTTTTTTCGTGTTGGGCTATTGGGATATATGGGCTGTAAAATGATTATGGGTTAGGTTGATCAATTAAGGCCCAGTGGGACATAGACAGATTGTGTTAGGTTTTTCACTTTGTTTGGGTCTCTTTCTTTTTGTTTGTGTGTGTGTGTGTGTTTTTTTTTTAGTTTATGTTTTGGGCTTCAAAGTCTGGGCAGCTTTTGGGTAGAGCAAATTGGGATCTAGGCTTCCGAATTTGGGCCCGTATCCTTCTCTCTTTTTTTTTTTATTCTTTTGAATTCCCTTCTCTTTTCTTTTCCTCTTTTTTTTTTAGAAAATATTATTTTCTTATTTGGTTTTCTTTTCATTTTATTATTATTATTTTTATATTTTCTCTCCTATTTTTTTTTTAATTTTTTTAATTTTTTTTGAAAAATATCAATTTTCTATTTTTTTCTCAAAATTTTCATATTTTAATGACTATTTGATTTTTGATATTATTTTTTTAACATATTTAGACATTCTCAATTTCTCTTGAACTTCCTTTAAATGATTTTTTTCTTTTTTCTTTTTTGCTTTCTTTTTGTTTTGTTTGTTTTTTTTTAATCTCTGAAGTTTTTTTTTTTCGGTTGGATTTGCAAAGGCCAAAGGAATTAACATTGGAAGGGCCTTCCATCCCTCTTTTTCCTCTTCCTCTTCCTCCTTTTCTTTTTCTTTTTATTTTTGTTTTGTTTTTTATTTTTTTCTTTTTCTAGTCCCTTTTTATTTTTTTTATTTCATTTTTTGGATTTTTGTTACACCCTCATTGATTTTTCTTTTTGTTCTAATTTTGGATTAATGGGCTTTTACCTTATTTGTTATTTATTTTTATTTTTAATTTTATTTTTTGATTCTTTTCCTTTTGATTTTTTTCTTTAAGCTTATTGGGCTAAAAGAACCCATTTGATTTTTGTCTTTCTTTTTTTTTGTTTTTCTATTTTTTTGTTAGTTTAATTTTATCATTATTTTTGGAGCATGTCCAGATAAAATACGATGTTCACATGGGGTCCTTGAAAGACAAACAGTTTCATTTATTGTATATGTAAGCCACACTCATAATTGAAATTAGGATTTGTTATCATTTTGTTGGATTGAAAGCATTTGCTTAGAGGTTCGACTTTTCTTGCTTAAGAGGAGTCTCTGGATGACATACGTTTCTATCCATTGAAGTTGCATCAAAATCTTTAGGAGAACCCAAACTGATGTTAGAGGTCTGGGCCATTTCCTTAATTGCAAGTAGTCTTTTAGACCTTCGACCTTTTCTTGTATCTGAATCAACTACAATTAATGGGAGAAAGAATTTATATGTATTTATATGTATTTGCGAACAAACTAATCACAGGAACATGTCTATAACTCAATTGTAGGGTCAAATATTAAAGTTGCTGAGAGGATCTCAACAATTCAATATAACAGAGAGTATTTCAACACGAGAGATATATTGTACATTATAGATTCAATAGATAATTGAATTTTTTATGGCTAATACTCAAAATTTTTTCTTGTTGGCAATAGATTGTAGATTCAATTAAGAAATGAACTGAAATGTGAAAGTTTGAGAAAGAAATCTATAAGATACGTGGAAAGAAATAAAGAAGGATTAGCAATAATTAAAGGTAGATTAAATTTAACTTGATACATGTATAATTATTTGATAACACAGTGTAATATTTGTTGGAATGAAGATCCACGAGCAAAAATGTATAATGCCTAATTTTTTCAATATCATAGTTGGAAAAAAGAGGATAAATTTTGCAACAAACAAAGGGAATATCAGACATGATTAAAAAATTCAAGTAACAAATATAAAGAATCACCAAAATGCACAAGAAATGCAATGGACAAAACAATCAAACAAATGAAAGCATACTAGAGAAAATTCAGTGGAATAGGCACACTACTTGTATCTTGGTGAGTGCAGTCTTCCATTAATGGATTATGTGGAAGTTCTGTAGACTGAGCAAGTGAAGGTGGAACCCTTGGCATGTCTTCGCAGATGATGCGAGCAACAAACCTAGGAACCTCGTACCGAAATGTTAAGGTTTATGAAGAAAGACGAAGAAATGGAGAAATGGCTGATAAGAGGGAAGAGAAAATGGAGAGGAACGAATGTAATAGAAATTTTAGGCTAAGAGAGGAAGAAACAAACACGGAATAAAGGATGAATAGGTGCAAAAGAAATTAAACGGCAAAGAAGGAAAAAGTAGAAGAGGAAAGAAGAGGGAAGATGAGAGACACTGTAGCAGATGGGATGAGAACTAGTAGCTATGCAGAGAAGAAAAGGTATTGCAGAGGGAAAAAAAACATAAAAAATTGAAATTGGGGGGGGGGGGCTGTAGGTGACAAGATGGAAGGAAAAATGCCCAAGATAGTGAACAATAGGGATGGGTCCACAGAGAAGGAAAACTGCAGCAGAGGAACAAATAAAAAAAATGAAAAAGGGGAGAAATTGTCGTGGATGGGATGTTAGGAAGAATAGCTTAAGAAGAGTAGCAAATGATTACTTAGAAAGCCACGGGTTTTATCATAATAAAGATGATTAAGTTCCATGAAAAAAAAAGAAAAAATTACACTCATTTTTCTTTTAAAAAAAATTCAATATGGTCCTTTTCCCTCAATTGTATGAAATTCATTAAATTCTTCTTGAAACCTAAATAAATATAAAATTTTTAAATTCCTTAATGTTAAAATATTATATTTGTATATATTCTTTAAAAAATTATTAATCACTAAAAATATAAAATTTTGAGAAGAAAAAATTATTTTCATGTTAAGCGTAACAAATATTAGATGGTCAGTGCAGCAGACTAAATAATTTTTTAAAAAATACTTATATATAATTTTTTAGTTTTTTATTATCAAATTTTTTATTAAAATATTAAAAATATATAATTTTTTAATAATAACAATATCAAGTATAAAATTATTTTTATAAACAATAAATATATAATTTTTATAAATAATTATATAATTTTTAACCTATTAGCTAAGGTGATAAGGGTGAAGTCAAAGATTTAAATATATAATTTTTTAATTAAATTATATATTTATTATATTTTAATTAAAAATTAAATAATAAAAATATCAATCAATCAACTGACCATTTATCATTTATTGGCTGGGTGAAAAGGCTTTTAAAAAAATTAAAAAAGAAAAAAGATAAACTGACGGCGTTTTATTCGCGATCGCCCTCTCATGTCTGAAACCCTAAATGTTTTCTTCCTCTAACTCCAGAAGCTGTGTGCAATTTCCTTGTGCAGCCGTCTCGGACGCCCTTGCGATGAAGGCTCTTAGGATTCTAAGTTTATGATTTTGTTTAAAGCTTTCGTCTTTTACACTAATTTTTGTTATCCGCAGGAAGAGATCACAGTGATGACTCCATGAAATTCAAGCTCAACAGACCGGAATGCAGGGTTCTCTCTATTTTGGGATGTTACTTTGCGTGTCGACCACCCCGCTGACCTGAGTGATCTCTTCCTTTCTTATTTTTCTTCTTTTCTATTTCTCCTGATGTTATTTATCTGTTTAATTTGAAATTTATCAACTTTTTCTGTGTTGATATTTTGGGGAAAGAGAATTCATAATGAGGATACAAAGGCAATGTTTGGTTGGAGGGGTTTGGGGGGAGGGGAGGGGAGGGGAGGCCTTCCCCTTGTTTGGATATGTAAAAATTGGAGGGGAGGGGAGGGGAGGGGAGGCAATTTTTGCCTCCCCTCCCCTCCCCTCCCCTCCAAACCCTCCCCTCCAAAAGTGGGGGTTTTTGGAGGGGAGAGAAACATTTTGGATAAGTTTGACAAAATTGCCTCTGGAATTATTTTTACTTCAAATATCATATAAATCTTATTTTTTTTAATAAGATTTAAAATATTTTTTATAAAAATAAAAAATATTTTTGAATAAAAATAAAAAAATTATTTTTTATAATAAAAAATAAAAAAAACTTTTTTTTATAAAAATATCTTAAAAATAAAAAAAAATTAATTAAGGGTATAATTGTCCATTAATCCCTTCCCTCCCCTCCCCTCCCCTCCTCAACCAAACAACATATCATTAAAACCCCTCCCCTCCCCTCCCTTCCAAATCAACCAAACAACATATCATTAAAACCCTTCCCTTCCCCTCCCCTCCCCTCCCCTCCATTAAAATCCCTTCCCTCCCCTCCCCTCCATTGAACCAAACACTCCCAAAAGCTCCCTCTTCTGATATTTCAAGTTGAGGAAAATTGCTGGCAGAATCGAACCTTAAACACCATAGCCACCACTGAGTGATCTCTTACCCCCTCTATATCGTCGATCCCTCCCCTCACTTCATACACGGTCGCTTGATGGCTCTTCAACTTATAATTTCATGGACGTTTTGTTTTAGGGCTTTTCCGTTGAATTCATACCTTTGATTAGATTGGATGGGTGAGGTCAGTGATGAATTAAAATTGCCGACATTGGCTGATCATCTTCTTTTAGATTATGATGTTTCCAATAGTCTGAGACCTCTCGAGATGTTTGGTTCTATTTTTAAAAAATGCACAGTATCAGATGTGCTATCTAATATACGATAAGGTTGCCACTTCACTGGTCCATATGTTCGTCATTTCAATATGGCCTTTCAAGATTTTATATAAATAATCGTTGTTGCCCAGCGCGGAAGTGATTCTGTGGTTAAAACACATATGAAACACGGAAGGTTTCTCAGCGTGGGGGCCAAAAAGAAGGCTCCTCTGTTCACATGGAATCAAATTTGGAATTTATTTTTTATTTAACTTTAATCATTATTTTTTTATTTGTAATTGGACGATATTAAAATTAAAAAAAATTAAAATCTAAACCCTTTAGATCTCTTCCATAAGCGTAGGATCCCTGTGGATGTACCTATAGTCCGGCTTCTGTAAATGATGACGACTGCTGGATCTTTTATTTTTTGAGTAAGTTGGATGATTTTATGAATTTTATTACTGTTTGTTACAGATTGTTTTGGAGACAAGGGTAGATTGCTAGTACCTGACTAGAGTCTTAAAACTGTTTGACCAATAGGAGCTCAATTCTCTACGAATGGTAGACGTACGCAACTGGTGCGCAGCGACAAAACGACATCATCTGGGGATTTCGTCAGCCAAATTTGAAGCGATTCTGGCTATCTATCTTGTGCAATCTTGAGGCCCATAAACCCCTCGAAACACAAAAATGCATCTCCAAAACGCAGCCATCTTCCTCTTCCTTTGTAGCTGTTCCACGAGCGCGGAAAAGGAAAGTTTTTTTGCGAAGTTTGATGATACTCAAAGTAGAGTATGTGTAAAGCACAAAATCAACCATTGTTCCTTCTCAATATCTCTATTGTTCGATTCCATTAGCACCTTCATTATTTACTGTTTTTGTTAGAGGTTGTGTACCATTTTTCTCATATTTGAAGCTTGCCCTCATCATCATGAGGGAGAGGAATAATCATCGATCATAAAAGAAAGATACTAATAGATGGTTTTGTTATTGATGATTATCTATTGTTTTTGTTTTGTTGTCATCATGAGAAAAATATGTGCTTTGTGGTCGATGTTTATTTGTGTTGTTTTGCAATTTATTGTGGGGTTAAAAAAATATAGAGAATACAATTTTTAAGGTTGATCACGCTCAACTTGGGGTGAAACAACACAAGCTTCTATAGTTTCAGCATTCAATTTGTCGTAAAACTTCATTAACGATAAATTAGGGACGAGAAAGTACGGGAAAGAGGCCAGTGACAGCAACTTCCAAGGTTTAAAGATCTCATGAAGCAAGGTTGCTGAGATCAAAATAAAGAGTTCTTTGTTGAAGTGCATTAATGGCATAATCTACTTGAAAGTGCCCACACTGTGGTTTAAATCGAAGTCCATAACCCAACCCAAATTACCCAATATTGGATCATGGTTTACCCTGCCTCAAGGATGGATTTCTTGAATCTTCAAGATTAAATTCATGATATCACAGTCACATTGACATGGATATGGGATGGGTTGAAGGCCACAAAGATGATCAAGTATATCTATTTAACAGAAAAACTCTCCTTTCCCGCACTCGTGTAACAGCTATAAAGGAGGAGGAAGATGGTTGCATTTTGGAGATGCATTTTTGCATTTTAGTGGGATTTATGGGCATTCGAAAATGATAGTGGTTTGGGGTCTTTTACGGATGGTCCAAATCGCACTAGATAGATGACTAGAATTGCTTCAAGTTTGGCTAATGAAATCCTTAGATGGTATCGTTTTGTCGTTGCGCACCAGCTGCGTACATCTACTATTCGCAGAGGATCAAGCTCCTTGGCCAATAAAAAAAATCAGTTACCTGAATCTTGTAATGTTGTTTTTAAAATCTCCACAAGATTATTGTTTAGACAAATCTTGGTACCCATATTTTGAGGAAAGTATGATTTTTCGTCAGGAGCAGGATGTTAAACCCAGGCTTCTTGATCTTAATCCTCATTAGCAGGTTTGTGCGATTGTCCTTAAGTTGGCAATTCACACTATAATGACGGTGATATAAGCAATGTTGCAAAAGTGAATAAATTCCCATGATAACCATGATATTTTAATAAGCTTTCCTACATTGAAAAGGTGGTATGAAAGTATTTCACCTAAACTTCCATGGAATACTGAAATAACTGTTCAAATTCTGTGTCGATCGGAAGGAAAAAGGATGGGGGTGGTTGGAAATATTGAAGATGAAGGTAATCGAGAGGGAGAATTTAAATGAAGGTAATCAGGAGGGAGAATTTAAGACAAATAAGGGCGCGGGGAAAATATTGAGGATGGAAGTAATCAAGAGGGAGATTTATGATGAATAAAATAAATTTTTTGTCCTAATGTTAGGCGTTTTACTTACGAATATTTCCTTGCTTTTGGTTGACAGCAATATGCACACTTCTAACATTACATTCCCGACCAAACAGAAAGGGGTCAGGCTGTTTTGATTCCCTTATGATATTTGAATACGTGGGAAGCTATGGGGCCGTTTCGTTTTATCTTAGCAATGTTTATTATATTATTTAATAATATTATTTATTAATTTTTAATAAAAATACGAGAATTATTTTCTATTTATAAAATTATTTTTTTATTTTATTCTTTTAATTTTGCATATCAAATAATACTTAATAATCATGTTGAAGTGAATTCAACGATGAAGTTTCAATATTAATTCCTCTGTTTTCCTTTTAGCATTGATGCGATGTAAGGCTACTCTCATCTGGCTAATAGTTGCCTAAGGAGGAGCATGAGAAGTTTTGTGAATAACATCTCTGCCTCTTACTTTGCCGATGGGGGATGAGGGCAAGAGGAATCTTCGTGGAATAATATGACGTCTCTTCTTTGTATCTTAAATTTATACATTAGGATAATTGAGGGTGACCAGAATCGAACATAGGACAGGGGAAGGGCAGAGCAGAATCAATTCCATTTGTTTCAACGCAATTCAGAGAACCATTTCATTTCTAATATCAGATCGTTGACTGAATGTTGTATCAAACCCACGATTTGACTTTGTAGAACTTCAAATATTAGTCTTTTAATGTTACACCTGTTTTCTATAGGTGGGAGAAGTCATAGGGTTGGCTGAAAATAGCAAGATCCAGAAAACCGAAACGAACAAGTCAAAAAGTAATTTAATATTTTTTTAATTAATTAACTGCATTATGCAACTATTTAGCGACCCTGGTAGCCCACTACTCTAACTTTTTGGTTTTGAAAATAAAGAGAATTATATTTTAGGACCTTCCAATTTGATTATTTATGTTCAAGGACGCCAATATTAGCCTTAATTTCATTATAAAATATAAAGTATAATTATGCTGTTGTAATTCAATTTAGGTCCCAGAGTAAAAATTTCAAATAGAGCGGAACTTTTAACGCAAATAACTAATCCTTCTAGATAATTTCTATTTTTTTTTTCTTTTTGGGTTCATGTTTTACATATAATTCTCGGCTGCAAATATTTAAATTGCAAAGTACGGTTAGTTCTAAATCCAATGCCTGCTTGAGCTGAGGTCTATATATAATCTGCTATTCAAGCATGGTAAACTAATTAAACCAAAACAGTCTTGAGAACTACATGTCTGGCTCTCTTGTTACTCTAAAGAGACAGATATAAAAAGTGCTTGTAATATGGAGCACCCCATGATGAGAAGTTTATCAGATTGTGGGTCATCAGCGACGCTTGGTAGTGAAGAAGAGACAGTAAACATAAAGAAAGGTGCATGGACAGAGGAAGAGGATTCTATTCTGATCAACTACATCACCCTCCACGGAGAAGGCCAATGGAACTCCGTTGCTCGTTATGCAGGCAAGCATTCATTTCTATTTTTAATTAAGTTAAAATTATTTACCACACAACCCCAACCTTTTTTTTTTGAAATATCTATTTTACTTTGTAATTATATATTTCTGTCGTTAGTTACTGATAGTTTGAAGAATAATAACTGGGGACAGGTTTAAAGCGAACGGGCAAAAGCTGCAGATTAAGATGGTTGAACTACTTACGTCCAAATGTTCGACGTGGGAATATCACCCTCCAAGAACAGCTCTTGATTCTCGAACTCCATTTCCGCTGGGGCAATCGGTATCTTTTATTTCAATGATTAATGATAACTGTATTCACAGTTTGTTGATTAAATTAAATGAGCCTCCGTTCTTTTTTTT
Organism: Erythrophleum ivorense; assembly: GCA_026724425.1. Classification (NCBI taxonomy): domain Eukaryota; kingdom Viridiplantae; phylum Streptophyta; class Magnoliopsida; order Fabales; family Fabaceae; genus Erythrophleum; species Erythrophleum ivorense. The sequence goes on along the minus strand of JAIUCV010000001.1, from coordinate 78,580,875 downwards.
TTTTGGTCTCTTTTACCGAAGGTGGTCGAAAATAGCGCAACATTTGCCAGGCAGAACAGACAACGAGATAAAAAACTATTGGAGGACGAGAGTGGTGAAGCAGGCTAAGCAATTGAAATGTGATGTGAATAGCAAACAGTTCAGAGACGCCCTGCGTTTCTTATGGATGCCTCGCCTACTGGAGCAGATCCGGGCCTCATCATCCTGCTCTGGGTCTGCCCATGCTCAAGCCCGCAGCGACCCTTGTTTCATGACGGTGCCTTCGTCTCACTCTGCGCTACTTGATGTCCAAGCCCCTCCCCTCTCTGTCTCTAGCGTTTGTTACAATTTTACAGAAAAAGGACATGTGGAATCTTTGGGTATACAAGCGTTTGAGGCAAGCAATGGTTTTGGGTTTGCAGACTTGTGGACAGAAGAAAACATATGGTTCTTGCAACAACAACTATCTGATGAGATTTGATCATGTTTTCTTAATTAATCTGTAATGAGTTAAAAAGCATGTATCGGAGTTTACATAACTTTTTTGCTAAGTTGACTTGGCATTATGAAGCAAATGATTGATTGTCATGGATTTGAAATAAGAGATAATAAGAGTCAGACATTTCTTTAGGATTCAGATTGAGAGATGAGGAGTTAGGTTTGCTTCTGTGGAAATGTCGCATGAGTGACTACTGTTTGACTTTTCTTGTGTTAACTTTATTCCGCATTAATGTTAACATAATTAAAATGGTGTAGAAGCAGAGGAAGAAAATGAAAAGGTGATGGAGGTAGCTGTCAATTGGTTTGACAGGAGAGTGAATAAAGAGTGGGAGCAGTATAATAGGGTTTAAATTCAATGGCCTTCTATAGAACTAGGCCACTAGGGGGCCGTAACCCTTGAAACCATGTAACCAATACTTTCCGTCTTAATTTGTTAAACAATATTTTAGTCCACTTTCACACGCAGTCAACTTCCTTTTCTTTTCATTTCCATGTATGGTCTTAGCTGAGCCTGAGGTCTCCATTCAACGTTGAACATATTTAATTAATCCGCTATTAGCTCTTAACCAGAGCAGGGGAGCCCACCCATCATGCCAATCCCAATTGCAAATATCGTTTCTAATATTTCTTCCCCTCACTTCCTCTAGACTTTTAGTATGATATGAAATGCATGATGAAAGAAGTAAAATCGAAAAACCTTCAATTCCTATTGGAAACGATATGTACAGTGTTGCTTCAATTTAATATTGAAACTTGTTTCTACGCCAAATCAAAGACAAGTATGTGAATTTGTGTATAATTTGAAAGAAAACATATGGCCTCTTATGTTGTGGTGGCGCATATTTGGAATGCAACGTAGAAATTAGTGGCCTTGGTAGTAGACAGAATGGGGTTGAAAAATGGGATAGTACTTGGACTTTTGGGTTTCCGAGTGGGAGAAGACATAATTACAAGACCCGAAAACTTTCAGAGTCACAGTTATTTGGTACTTTATTGCTCCGAAGGTTTCAACGCGTTGTTTCAGTCCAACAGTACGTGAAGACCACTGAAGACACCCCCAATGCCATTCAGTTGAACTTGTGAGTTTTATAGTTGGATCTGCGTTGCCGTCTTCTTACGTCATAAAATCATTCTTAACAGATCATTACACACAGCAGTGAAGATTTTTTTCCTTGTTACATTTTGATGAAATCATGCTTGCATTAGCATTACCTATAGCTCGTTTCACTTTAAACATGGATATAATTGAGGATATGCACACATTCCTTGCTTTTCAAATGCTTTCCTTGTGGGTAGACTAAAAAAGGCTTAAAAGCTTCCGTTTCTGATTCAACATTCCTAGGCTGCGAACAGAAATGCTCAGCCCAGTGTTGTGGGATTGATTGGATTTAGAATACGACAAAGATTACAGAAAAGGGTTCTCAAACAGAAGTTATGCATAACAGTAATAAATAAATAAATAAATAATAATATCTAACAAGGAGGCCAGGAAATTAACTTGTAATGAAAAATAATGCATTGCAAAGATCCAGGATCATTTTCTCATTTACATAATCTGAAATGTACGTCACAAGAAATTATTTTACTTTATATATTTATGTCAAGAAAAGCAAACCAAATATAACATAATAATAATAATAATAATTTTTTAATTCTAGCCTCCCTTCCTTTCATCTCTTCGATGTCTTTACTTTTATAACCCTCCTATCTCCAGTTGGGTCTCGTCTTGCCTCCTTAAAATTGAGAAAATAATGATCAAGTAACTTTTTTCTTGTAAAGTCACCCTACTTCTTTGGGGGGGGGGGGGGGGAGTGGGCTGACAAATTTTAAATATTATAAATAGTCTTTTTTAGCCGAGTTTCTCGTAATTGGGCTTGATTCATGATAACGTGATTACAGGCTTTAATAATTGGGCTGCCGGGCAAAGTCCACAAGACCTCAATTTGCATATGGTAAGATAAAAAAATATGAATAATTTGGTAGAGAGTTTTACGGAGTTTGGGCATCCTCATTATTAGATTTATTACTTTGAAATATTTTGACTGATGAGGTGAGAATCTTAAAATAAATCTAATTATAAAAAAATTCAGTCTCATAAAAAAATGTCATCGGGAAATTAATTGCCAAGTTGCCTACTTATACACAGGGTTGCAGGTTCCTAGTCGGCCAGCGTGCCCACAGTAAGCTAATATGCTGTTAGATATGTACAAAATTCCTATGGGCCTTCCATATCGTATCATTGTACTATTTTGCAGCACAGTACATTATATGGTGATTACCGCTGTATTTGGACGGAGGAGGAAAAGGGTAGGGGGAGAGAAAAATGAGAAAAAAAGAGAGAGAAAAAATATTATTTTTTTATGTGTTTGAATAAAAAAAAAATAGAAGAAAAGAAAATATTAAAAAATATATATTATTTTAAATATAAAATTTTTTTGACTAAAATAAAAAAATTATTAAAAAGCACATATTTAAAATTAAAAAATATTTATAAAATTAATTAAATTATAATTTATATAAAAATATTTATAAATTATTATTTTAATACCATAAATATTATTATTTATTTTAAAATTTTATAAACATTATTTTAATATATATTAATTACTTTAAATATAATATATATAAATATAATAAATATTTTTTAATTATATATAAATATTTTATTATATTATTATATATTTAAAAATATACATATATATATATATACACACATATATGCATTGCCGAGGTTGGCAATGCATATGTCCGACTAAAAGGTAATCGAATATATATGTTTGACTATTTTTTAGTGTTTTTTTTTATTGTTTTAAAAAGTATGTATGATTTATTAATTTTAATACTAAAAAATATATTATTAATTTTAGAAATAATATTTATAAATTATTATTTTAATAAAATAAATATAATTATTTATTTTAAAATTTTATAAATTTTATATATTAAAAATATTTTATATATGTTTTGCCGAACGTTTTCTTTTGCAATTTCTCTAAATATAAAAAAAAAATTTTGAGTAAAATTTACAATAATTTTTTTTCATATTTCTTTTCTTTTTAATTTTCTCTTTCTTATCAAATGGGAGAAATTCTCTTCACTTTCCTTCCCATCCAAACATACCGTACAAGTGAAAGTGGACGAGGATTTCGGAGCTACATTGACGCCTGCAACAATGCCATGGGATTGGGCACTGAATACCGATGCTTATCCACTAAGAGCCTAATTAAGGTGCAGTAGAGAATGCAGTAACTGAATTTTTAATATTTTTTTAGATTTTTGAATGTTAAATTTTGATATAAAAATAAAAATTATAACTTTAAAAATAAAAAATTTAACTATTAAAAAATTATATTTTAAAAATTTTAACTGTATAGTATAATTAAAAATTTTAAAATATAATTTTTTTTATAATTAACTATTTTATTCTTATAGTTATAATTTTTATTTTCTACATCAAATTTTAGATCCTCAAAAGTCAAAAAAATAAAAATAAAAACAGCAGAATATTGGCTACTGTACCCATCCGGACTCTAATTAAGGCTAAGCCTTTTTGTTTGGACTCTCTGCTCGCCGGCATTAGGCTGTGCCCACCATTCAATGAAATTACAAAATAAGATGCTTCACATTAACCCATCAATAATAGAGTATTTCCACTTCTCAATTTATTCCCATATTTTTCCCACTATATGATAGAAAATGGACCATGCCAGTACAAGGAATGGGACACCTTGCATGCGCAGCACATGCTAGGCTAGCTTAATGCCTAGTTATCAAATTACCAAACTCTTGGTTGAGACACGAAAACATAATACCCATGGACAACGAACAGAATATTATTTCATGCTTTGGTTACTTTTAAGGCCAAATGCCACGCTCCCCTAGTTTCCAGGCTTTGGTCTCCTCGTCATAACTCCAGAAGCAATCAAGGTTGTCCATGCTGCTACATGCTTTCCCTTGTTTCTTCGCTTTCATAATGCCTCCCAGCTCTTCTTTTGCCTTCTCTTTCCACCTCTCATTCATCGGCACAAGAAGTTCATGATGACACTGACAGCATGTTATGAAGGCTTCCAGTAATAGCAAAATAGAAGCCATGGTGGGAGCGATTGGACATGTGCTTTCAAGATTTGGCTAGACAATAAGATAATGTTGATCGGATATGTCGAACTCTGCTCTTCGCCCTTCCTTTATATTTCTAACATCCTAACCAAAAACCCGATGTTTCTTCTCGTGATGGGACAAATTCTGAATTGCTTGTAAAATAATCACCTCTTTCACTTTCTTGTCAAATTATGATACTTACTTTTGTGTACTAAATGATATTTTTCCTTCGTATTGTTAAGTGCTGAAATAAAATCGCATAACTAATTATAAAGATTGAAAAGTAGTTGCTTCATTCAGCATGTATGAGTGCCTAAACAAATGTTAAGAGGTTGAAAGTTGAAACTATTACATGCAAATCTTACCTTGCAAGTTTTTAAAAGATGTCAGTTGGCCATCTAAGCCTTGGCTAGCTAAGTCAAAGAGCGTTGGACAACCTCATGATGAAGAGAATTCAACTTGTTACTAATGGGTTATCATCTTGCTTGGCCTAGTTGGACTCTTGAGAGAATTTGGCATAGATTTAATCCTTCTCTTGCGCGCATAATCATGAAAATGCAGTTTAACTAACTTTGGAATTATGTATTAATTAACAAGCGATGTTCAATTGACCATTATGTGGGGACTGTTGAGATCTTGAGACAATATTCCTTCTTCTTTTATATTTGGATTTTTACGACTGGTAAAAGATGACATAATTACACGAGAAAGTAAAGAAGGCTACTCTTCACCAACAATGCAATTCGGGGAATGTTTTAATTGGGGTGTTAAACCTACCATTTGGGCTAACTCACGAAGATGAATGCACCTTAATTGGTTGATGGAACAACTGCGACTAGATTTTTTGTCCGAATTGGTAAGACCGAAATTGAACAAGCCTTCACTTTCTAGTAAGGAGGCCTTTCGTTATCCTTGATTGGATATAGTTACACATATGACATATCTCTGCTTTTCTTATTTCTTTTTTTATTGGGGAGATGTCTGCATCAATGGTATTTATATTTAACTCTTCAACAAAAATGGCAATGACACAAAAACCTCTCACAAATTTATGAGCCTTAAAGGCTGAGATGTTGGTAATATGTGATTTTCCTAGGTATACCTAATCAAATCATCAAAGAAATAAGGCGTCAACAATTGCCGCGTACTTGAATGACTGATGTAAAACGGAATATTGGCACAATGCAATTGATACGGAGCGAAAAGGGTCTTTAAGATGAAACATTCTTTTGACCATATGGTTAAATAAGATTTCAATTTTTGCTATGTATTAATTTCCCTTCTCTGTGCTCCGAGCGAATTATCCAATAACTTCAAAATTTTCAATAAATTGGCTCAAGGGGTCTAAATTTTGATCAATTTCATTATTGTCATTTCATAATCAAGTGACGAACTGTTGAATTGCGAAGAATTTCCACGTTCAGTAGGACAGTAATTAAGTAGACCTTCCCTTTCTAAGAAAAATATTAATTACAAAAAAATATGTATCCATTCATGAACTACTAAAAAAATTCTAGAGCTAAGGTGGGGAAATTACAAAAACAATAATGATAGAATAAACTAAGAAACTGAAGGTGGTTGGGAGAAATCAAAATTGCAAATGTGAGGGAGAAGGAGTTAGAAGATGGATGTCTTTGGCCTTGAAGAGATCAAGTCTGGAGTGTCCGAGTCGGAGGGAATAAGCAGCTTGCTTGTAGTGAGCCCAGGTGAAGGGCTTGTATAGAGAAGGGTTGTGGGGTGACACCATCTTGGGCAAAGGAGTGATCCACGAGTTCAGAGGCGGGGCTGCAAAGTACATAATTGACATTCTTGGCTCCCTTGTGTTTGTCAATACTCTGTGTCTCACGCTTCTAAGCCTCCCATTCGTCATCACCTTCATTGTAAATTCAATAATTTGATTATATATGGTAAGTAATTAAATTTTTATACAGATTGAGTTTGATTAGCTTGGGACCAACCTGGAGGGCATCACCAACCATCACGAACAACTCACTGGGGTCTGGGGGGACAGGTATCCATAACCCGTCCTGGGTACAGATCTGAAGCCCCCCGACCTCGTTGGACCGTAGGATTGTCAAGATCTGAGGGTCAGAATGCTCCCCAAACCCAATGCTAGTAACTTTAGACGGGTCCCACTTGTTGGTCTTCGTGTTTGTGGGAAGGTAGTGGTTGATCCTCAGCACTGAGTCGCTGTGGACGTCTCTGATGATCCTGCTAATCGCAAACTTGTCCCGGACCCACAACCCCTCCGCCACTAGATCGACGATCTTACACGCTACTTCCCTTGCTGCTTCTATGTAATCATTCACCGCACAACTGCATACACCACACCAATACAACAAAAACATCACTCATGCTATTTCTAGTTTTCTACCACGTTGCATTCCCATCTCACTTGTTATCCTTAAAAAAACGAGGCTACCACACATGCGCGCTTCTTTTTTTTTACTTTTTCTTGATTTGATCCTCAAGTTATTGATTTCTTTCTGACTTGGCTTTGAATCTATTTTCTTCAAGCAAAATGATGATATGCTCACTTGGCTTTCAGCAAAAGTAGGAACGACGATTCTATATAATATGGCTAGCCCCCACTGTTTGCCAAGTTGTACTTCTGTCCTTCTTAATGAATACTCTGCTGATAAACAAATTTAGATTTTCGTGTGGAGTTGTGGTACATACACATTGAATAAATTAATCATCAATACAGAGATTAAGCAATTGACATGATTTAGGAGGGAAAAGTGAACAGTTATGGTTATGATTTTCATCGAGAAAATAAGTAGAATACAATTAGATGGTGGATGCCAGTGCCAATGGCATAAAAAGCTGTATACAGTAGCAACCAAGTGTGATGGTTGTTTAGAATGTGTTGTCTGGCGCTGGGCCTCCCTATTACCACATTGCCAATTTGCCATGCAACTTACGGAAGCAGCTTCTACTTCTATCAATGCTCTCTCTCTCTCTCTATATATATATCGTCCCTTTCTAAAGTTAATTAATACTCAACAGAGATCTAGCGTTCCGTTTACAATACTTTAGTTCGATTTGAAACTGATCATCAAGTTAATATACAACATAATTATCAAGAATTACTAGAGTTGTTCAAATAAAAGTAGTTTTTATTTGATTCGTTATGAAATCATGATCCATTATATATGGTCTTTCAAAATTTATAAATATTTCATTTCAATACTTAGTTACCTACGATACTAAAAAATTACTGCTCAATAGCAGCAGTAGAACAAAATCAGCGTCAGTATATATAAAAGGATGTGCAATTTGGTTTGATTTATATATATTGAAATATGAAATGAAACATGCATGCATGTAGCCCATTTGTTGTTAGTGCACGTGTCACTGTAAACCTGTTCCACTCTGCATTGTTGTTTAATGGATAGAAAATTGAGCCGTAAGCAAGCTTCATACTACAAGGAATCAAGCGGTAAAGAGAGATAATCAAATAATTACAAACAGAAGAGAAATCATCATGAGGGTCAGTGAAAACCTAGACGGAGGGGTGGAGGACCCCATGTAAAGCCGTGAACCAGAGTGGTCTCGGACTAATTCAAAGGTATAATATGAGTCGCTATCACGTAGATGAATCAGCAATATGAAAACAAGAATATATAATATACATCAATTCAAAAATGGAAAGGTGAGGCTGTCAACTCATAATTATTAAATTAAGTGTAAAGCTTAATATCCTGTCTTTTTTTTTTAATTTTTTTTTCCGACGAGAAAATTAAAGATGTCCTTGTCTAGGATAACAAGCATCAGTTATATATACTAAATGTTTTCCACCATTTGGATCGTGGGCAAAATTAACATAAACTCTGCTGTTCACAGGCCACCCGTCAGTAACCGAGAGTTATATTCGCAATTTCATATGGTTCAAGCGCTAGCATAATGAGAAAAAAGAAAATTTATTTATGTCCTACTCAGTATAGACTCAGCACAGACCCCGCCATCCTGCTTGGCATATAAGAAACACAAAGAAAGGCCTTGTTCCCCATCCCCTTCTTGGATTTCTATATATAAATACAAGTCAAGTCAGTATATTATTAATACTTGGAAGCTTCTGTGTCTATCATATTCTAATTCTAGTAGCAAGTGTTAATATGCAACAGCAAACGGTTAATTAGAGTGAAGATTGTAAGAGGTAATTCATTAGGAAGTGTTGGTAAAAAAATAAAAGAATGAAGTACGGGAGTAACTAGCTAGTATACCTGAAGTTGGTAGGGTTGTTAGAGATTGTTTTGGATCTGTCAGAGATGGAGAGAGGATTTGTATGAAGAAGAAGATACTCGAGGTCGCCCATATCGCCGTTGGGGCCTATATTTCTACAGCCATAACCAAAAGGTGTGGCCGGACCAGCCTGTCGCTTCTCTGATGTGGATTTGGAAAAGAATCCGATTCCTTCATTTTCCAATCTGGAAATGACCCCCTTTGGCACACCGTGGTTTACCGCCTTGAAGAAACCATATTGTTCGCAGGCTTTTACCACCAATTCCGATAATTCTGACCTTTCCATGGAAAGGTCCACCGTCGGAATTCCCACGGCATTTGTTTTCTTTGTTCTCATGGAATTCGAAGAAGGCACAACCATTGCTAATGAAACGCAATTGGATGCGAAAGCGTAGAGATGAAGGTGGAGAACAGGTCTAAAGGGATAGTCACGATTGAAGATGGTGGCATTGTATATATAATGGAGGGAGAGGAAGAAGATGGAGAGAGAAAGAAAGATTATGATTAAATTAAATAATATGATAGACAAAGATGGGTGTGCTTGGTTAATTTATTAATATAATAATTAAGGAATTGATTTTGTTTGAGGATGTTTAATGAAGGAGGCGTGGACTTTTTATATCTAACGCGGGTAAAAATGAGATCAAAAGGGAAACCTTTTGAATTGATAGAAGCAATTAATCTCAAGTCAAGTCGGAAGTGAAACATACCCCTCTCCACAGTGTACAGAAAGGAAGACCGAAAAAAAGATAAAAGAAAAAGAAAAGTAATGTCCCGAATATCTCGAATTTTTTGGAGTTTGAATTTTCTATATAATACTTTACTATTATACATAAATTTCAAAAAACAAGAAAACTTGGAATAATTCCAAACTCTCCACAGTGGAGTTCAAACAAGAATGACTCAACAACCACACAAGTGTAGATGTGATGGTGGGAAGAGGCTAGACTTACATGTGGTGCAAGAAAGGTCGGAGCCTAGCTGTTCGCGGCCGTTTGTCGCCTTTCATTGCATATTGCAGCCAAAGCCACTAAACAATACTCTTTCCTCCTCCACATCCATGTCATCCACCCGTATTTTGACTTTATTTTGACTCTGCTTTTTCATTTCTCAGTTTTTTAATTATTAATTTTTATGATTGAAAATCATGTTTCGTTTTGTTAGCCCCTCTCTTTTTTTTTTTTCTCAATTTGTGAACAGGTATTTTACTGGGGTACTGAGTCGGGGTTGTAGCAATTAATGTAAAAGGTCAGAAGTGGGCGTGGATGATGTTGAGTAGTGTTCGCAAACTAGAATACTAGGAATCTGCTCTTTCAGATATTTGCAGAAGACATTGTCGGATACCCTTTTCTCTCAGGGGCTTTTTGTTGAGACATGTTCCTTTGTAATTCAATACCATCACCATTCACAGGTCACAATACATGTGATTAGTTTCATTTGACAAAGATTAATTATATTATGTAGACATTTAGCAGTCATTGCGAGGCCAATGTAGGGTGTGGCAGTGTCAATATGTTTCTTTTAATTTTATTATTAATTTGGGTGTGGCTTGTCAGCTCTGGACCATGTTGTTCCAATCGTTTCATGTCTAAGCACCAAGTATTACTATTACCTAGCTAGAGCTTTTATTTTTTCTTACTAAAATAAATTGTTTTTTTTTTATAATCCTTTATAGCAAAGTTTGGCTCAAAAGAAAGCTGTAGCTGTTGACAGGATTTGGTTTCCACTGATTTATAATCACTTAATCTTATGCACACCAAAAATACGTCATTGATGTGATTCAATCAACTACTTTTTCCCTCTATTATATTGATTGAGTCATGCATCTTTCTTACCCCTTTCCCTGTCAACCAGCCCACACTTCCTTCTCATATCCGGATGACAATGCACATTTCAATTATCTTTACTCTTCAAACTTGTTCAATTAATTACTCATCAGTATGTGAAAAAGGAAAAAATAAGAAAAATAAGCGGAACAAATAGAAGAAATGGTTAACAAATTAATCAACGTATAGGCGAAGGGTTGCTTTTGCTTTATTTAGAATAAAGACTGATGAAAAGGAATACTGATGACGGAGATGTAAAATTATTAAAGGCTTGAATCTCGTTGTGTTCCTTGTCTGTAGTTTGACATTTTCTGACTTGTTGAGCAGAATAATTAGGGATGGGTGCGTCTTGTAGGTGGACGGAATCTACATGAGGGTGCGCGTACCTTATCTTGCCTCAATTAGTATAACAACGTATGTTATGACTGCAACAACTGAGCAGCTAGGCTTAACGTGTAGATGAGTAAATTACATTCATTTTTTTTAATGTTATATTTGATATTTTTTAAAAGTATTTTTATTTTTTTTTATATTTGATATATATTGTAAAATTTTTAATTTAATTTATCTTGTTGTCAATAAAATTAACTTTTTGCACAATATAAAAACTCTAATTTTTTGTAGTTAAAATAATTAGATAATTTTAATTTTGGAAAAAATATTGTGCAAAGCTAATTTAATGGTTAACAAGTAAATTATAAATTAAAATACATATGATTTTCTTAAACTTTAAATCATATGTAAAAAATCTTTTGAAGATCAAGAAGTAACATTAAAACCTCCTAAACTTTTAAGTTTATACAAAAGACATCTTTTTATTAGTAAGTTTGTTGGATCGCTAACGAAAGTTATTATCACATCAAACTCTATATAGACATATGACAAATGACATGGATTTTAGGGTAGATGACATGGATTGCCATGCAAAACGCACTAACAAATCCCCTTCTTTTGTTCTAAAACAATGTAGGATTTCAATCTTGTTCCTTGCTTTACTACTATCTCCACAATTGACTTCCTAGCCATGCACATCCCTTCCTCTGCCACCGTTTCCAAAGCCAAGCTACCACACACATTACTCACATAACAAAAGCCAACCTTTTATTTTATTTTATTTTTTTAAAAAAAACTCATTGATAATAAAGCTTCTTGCTCATGATGACCCTTATTCTTCTTCTACCTCACTTCGCCTTCACTTGCTTTCTCTTTCTTGCCCTGAAAATCTCTTAAAGAATATCAAGATTAAAGACTTGAATGGCATTCATATCTTGCTTAGTTTTTCAAAATTAGTTTCTTTAAAGGACTCTCACTTCAATTGTAATCATGAAATTAACAAACACTTTGGGAATTTCCTTCCTGAATTGACCAACATTGGAAGAAATGTCATGGGCACATTTGAATTGAATTGAGAAGACAATGGAATCAATGTTGGTTCTAGTGAGTGTTTAGAAATGAAAAGATGGATACCTGCAAATTATTCTCTATTGGTTTTGCGTACAACATTTGTAGAAGTATTTGGGATAGATTACTCAAAGGGTATGTAATTTTCTCGATTTGCTCTTCTATATAAGCATTTAAGATAGATTCCCACTCTTGGACCTCCCAAACTTCATTGATAGTGTCCTAAACAAGATGATCACACTAGAATCTAGAATTCACTAATACATTGGAAGTTCCATGCAAACCATACATTATAATTTCTTCCAAGATGACCATAGCTTTTCCTTCATTTCATTGGCCATTGAGAAATCTACATACTTATTGGAAACCATGAATGATTCAGTCATCAACCTTCCTTGACAAGCTTGCATTGAGGAATAACAAATCTATGAATGACACTAACAATATTGTATAAGCTCTACTTTAAAAAGCCAAACAAGGAGAGGGTAGTGAGTGTTGGAGTGACGAAGCCACTTGTGAAGATGGTAATAGAGTCAGGAAGGAGATAGAGACCTTACCTTGTTTGAGAATGAACGAAATGAATAAGGGAAGTCATATAGTGTGTTTTGCATGGCAATACATGTCATTTGATCTAAAGTCTATGTCATCTGTCATGTGTCTATGTAGAGTGTGATGTGTCAAATTTTGCTAGTGATTTAATAGAATTATTAACATAATGAGACTCTTTGCATGAAATTAAAAGTTTAAGAAGTTTTAAAGTTACTTTTTGAACTTCAAGGACTTTCTATATATGACTAAAAGTTTAAGAAAGTTATATGCATTTAACCTAAATTACATGAGAAGTTTTTGCAACCTATATAAATTATCAAGGGTGTCAAATGATTTTTTTTTTGAAATAAGAAAGGTGTTAAATGTAATTTAGTCAAACTTCAAGACAAATTAGTATGAATTATATGAGAAGAACTATTATTTCATATTTTCTCCTCTTCCCTTTTCTTTTACTTGCTCTTTTTATTGAGAAAAGATATATCTTCAACAAACGTAGAACCCTTAATATGATAAATGTCTCTCTATTGCTTTAGTAGACTAAAATGCATCTTACCACATGAAACACTCATTTGCAAATTCTTCTACACACAATAGCAGAATAAAAAAAAAATCCTCTTATCCAACTTAGTAAGAGTGACACAAGCATTTGTCTAATGAATTTGACTGGAGAAGGCTAGTATAACAAGTTCCCATTTTTCTTAGTCACCACATTGATCAATAAATATAGAGTAAATTACATTAATATCTCTTGAAAGTTTGGTTACATCATAATTGATATCCTTTTTATTTTAAAAAATTATACTTACCTTCTCTCTAATTTATTTTTTGTTAAAGAAGTTAACTTTTATAAAAAAAGCAAGTTAATATTAAATTCTAATATGCAATTGTGATTTATACTTAATATGACAATATAAAAAAACTAAGCTTCAAACTCAGAGATAAAACTTAAGTCTACAAGAGGTATTCTTTGATCAAAGACTTTTGGGCAAGCTAAGTAATTTTAATTTTGAAAAAACGCATATTGGGCAAAAAGTTAATTTTTTTTAATTAAAATTAAATTATAAAAAATTAAATATAATTTTTAAAATATAAAACATTAAGTGTAATTTAATTATACTTCAATATAAATTAGTATAATTTAATATTTTTAATAGAGATTAATGTTATTTATTAAACAAAGTAGAATTCCATTTTCATTCTTTTGAGTAGTGGCTGAATAAATATTCAAATATTTAGAGGTAGAGGGTGAAAAAAATTTTGGGGTATGTAATTTTATAAAGACTTATATATATATATATATATATATATATAGGGGCCATATTTATTTATTTTTATATGCATATATAATTTTTTTCAAATGGCAAGGGGCTATGCCCCAAGAGAACCCCCGCCTCCGCCCCTTGGATATATCTGTTATCCAAATCTCATGTTCACTAGTGGATGACATAAATTTGAGTTTGTGAATAATCTTGGTTTCCACATTTACTTGTAGTGTGATATATGATATATCAATATATCAAATCAATTGTGAATCATGATATATATTATAACATTTTCTTCCAGTATAACACAGTGGAGAGAAAAAAAAAAAAACTGAGTAGAGAGTGAAGAAGGTAAAACATAAAAATAAATATAGAAAGTTTGTCCAATCAAAAGTGAATAATTTAAAAAGGAACTTAGTATTATCATAATTGTCAATTATCATTAGTTTATTGAAAATTTTGAAAGAAGAATCTCTTCACTAATTACGGAAATCATGGTGAGGGGACAGCAGTCGTTGCCTATATTTAAGGGCTGACTGTCTCGTAAGCAGGACCCATAGTTTAATTGGAGAGCCAGCATCGGCCTTGGTATTAGACATGCACATCAAACAAATACTTAATTAGAGCATTCATTAAATAATCATTTCGTGAACCGACCTTCTCCTTTTAAAATTCCTTGATATCTGTCCAATTTTTATTGGTTCAATTGATTTTTGAAATTAAATTTAATGATGAATTATTGCCTTGATGATTGAAATAAGAAAAGGTACACTTTCCTATAAATTTACCTCCAAACCAGTCACATGGTCAATGAACCGCAGAAACCTGTCATAATTGAAGTACTGTTGCTATTCCCTCTTCAATTCAACTCACCGTTCTCCTATTTTATGCCATATGCTAATTCACTAACCTCGTCCCTGTGTTAAAGTGGCATCCCTAATATATTTTTTCCAGCATGTTAAAGCAGGATTCAAAATTCTTGAGTGAATACAAGAAGAAGTAGTGAGAACAGAGAAGAACCTAAAAAAGGAAAAAAAAAGACTTGAATTTGAAAATGATGAATAGGGAGTGAGGCCAATGAGTGGGTTGAAACAAAGCAATAATGGAGGATGAATATTTCATGTGTAGGGACCCCATGTCGTACACCTGCTTCTGTTCCCCCCCTTTCCAAAAATAGGGGCTTAGCAAAGCAAGGGAATATGCTCAAAGGTGTTGACGTAAATGACTCCCCCAACTTGCTACTATAATATATTCCCCTACTATTAGCTGATATATATGACGATAAGGATGATTAATTATATGCATGTAATGATATTGTATTTTGAAACAATTGAGACAAAAGCGCCTTTTTCGTCTTCAATCTTATTATAACAAACCTGCCAAACCTCAGCAAGTGGAGGGGTACCTCATACCTGCTCTGAGACTGAAGGCCCATAGAACTGCGTTTCCTGTAATTAAACAAGTTAAGCAGAGAATAACAAAATGAGAGGGGCAAATGGATAGTGATTCTGCAGTTTGCCGTCCAACAAATTTTACTCTGCCTTACATGTATTTGATGATTTGGAATAATGTATTAATGTTGGTTTGGATGAGAATGAGAACGACAGGGAGCCACGCCCACGACCTGACAGTGACACCTAATAAAAGAAAAACACGTTTTATAAGCCATTGCTGAGCATGATTTTTAATCACCCACAACGCAATAATATTAGTTATCAACATTTTTTTTTGGTATTTATTCTATTTGAACAAAACTCTGGGCTCCAACTTCCCCCACCCACCCGCAAATCCCAATCAAATTTCATCTATTATTTGCTTAATTTGGGCTTGAAATTTTATCTGGACCAAAAAAAACCCCACTGTTAAGATTTAGAATACCTTATAAGATTCGCATTCAAAACCATCTCACTTTGAAGTTCTTAGGAGGTCTTATAAATGAAAATTAAGAGTTTTACATAAAATCTCTAATTAACACTCCAAGTTTTTTTTTTTGGGCTGAATTAGCACTTCAATTTGGAGTCCGTTGAAAAGTAACCAAAATCAAAACCCTACGATGAGGCCCGATTCCAACACTCGCTTCTCAGCCCCCCCCATATCTATCCTTACTCTCTCAATCTCTCCAAACTTCGTATGAGTTCGATCAAACGAGAAGGGATAAAAATCGTAGTTTAAAATATTAACATGGTTTAATCATCATGAAATGGAGATAGTGAGAATAAAAAATTTTCAAGAATAATTCATCATATATTAAATTATTCTTAACATATGTTTCTCTGTCGATCTCTGGCTTGCCGACATGCTTTGAAAAAACAATTAATTTGGTCAATCAAGTTTGATGATATACAGGGAATAATAGATTAATAAGTGTAATAGAATGCCCCAGCTGTTGAAGAAGAAAATAACGAACAGATTCAGCCATTTAGTTATCGACAAATGAGATTAATAAAATCGATTATTGATAGATGACTCCTTAGTTTCAAAACATAAATAAAGAACAAACATATACGGTAAGAAATGAGATATGCAACAACTTCACTTACGTCAAATAATTTCGAAACAATGTTTGATTATGAGCTCTTGTGTGGAGTAGTGCAGTTAGGTGATTTTAATGAGTTGTTTGTCCAAGTGTCAACCACCCTCCATGGCATTCCCTAATGTATGTTACCTAGTTGCCCTTGCATATTATACATTCACTATATGAAGCACAAAATAAGTCCACATGCCTCATGACAAATGGCAACCTCATACAAATCAGAAGAGGCTTTTGTATAAAACACATTCCGCATGCATTCATTTTCTCTCCAGTTATTTATTTTATAAGATTAAACGCAATATTTCTTTTCTTTTGTTCTTTTTAAAAGGGCAGGGCCGAAAAAAAAGGGTCCCACACTACGGTTGAAAATCTTGGCCCGATTTCTTTTCTGGGTCCTGCTTTCGTCCACGTTGTTTCTCTGAGCAAAAATCCGATGGGCCTCAACTTTCTTGAAGCCGATGGGATGTCTTCATGGACCTACCTTGGATATGTTTATGCTTGAAAATTACTGACGAACTTTCTGATTTATTTGTAGGAAACTTGCATTTAGCAGACTCGGTATGTGGTATGGTGCATGTTAATTTTCCTAATTTATTTTTAAATAAAAATTACATTACAATCGATTTTTTATATTTCTGAAGGTAAAGCAGAAGGCAGGACAGTTCGTACTTCGCACCGCGTCGTGGCTCGGTGGCTCAATGGTGTATGAACACTGCTTCTAAAGTCATAATCTTCTAATTGCTTTACCTGCAGGTGAGTTAATCGGAATACATCGGTTCCTCGCTATCAAAGCTTTCACGGGCGGGAAAAGGAAAAGGGCGCCCCAATTCTCCCAATCTATGTATTTTGGAAAAATGAAAATTTGGGCAAAATTTAGAAACCCTAGTTGGCCCTTATGAGCTGTGAATTCTGAATTTTTTTTTTGGGTATATAAAGAAGTTGGAGGAGCTTAGCCCTAGATTCCCGGGAAACTCCTATGGATGCCAAGGACATCCTAGGTTTGCCCAAAACTTCTTTGCCAATTCAAGAGAAAAAGTCTCGACCCCAGAAAGATTCACAGAGAAAACCAGATGGCATTTCGCGGGAGGTATCTAATCCATCCTTCGTTTATGTATATAACTCTTTTATATTCATATCGTTGGAGTTTGGTGAATTTGACCCAGTCTTTATTGGGGTGTCTGTAGGTGTATGCGCTCACTGGTGGTTTGGCACCTCTTATGCCTGCAATTGATTCGTCTCAATTGAAAAAAAGACCTCCATCGGATGAGAAGGTTCTCTCGTCTGCGTTTCTTTAACTATTCGTTGTATGCTTTCCATTTTTTCTTACTTGTTTGTGGGAGATTTGGGTAGTGATTTAGGTTGGCAACGTCATCTTGATGCTTGAAGTATTTTATAAGTACACCTTGGTGGTTTTAGCAAAACTGATGTTAGGTAAAAGAAAATAGAGAAGGAGAAATTGGGGAGGGAAGAGTGAAAACCAGTGAAGAATCAGAGGAGAAAGAGAGATAGGAAGAGAGACTGAGAGGGAAAATTCTTCAGTTGCTAATCGTTAACTACTCCAGCTCACACTTTGCGTTTTGTAACATTCAGCTTCTTCATACTATTACAATAATGCCCCTCCTACTTGTGTTATTACAAAAGACCCATTATGACAGATTTATTTCCTATCAGAACTCCCCCCTAAAAGACCCTTGTCCTCAAGGGTCAAAGTGAGATTAGCATCTTGACTTTAATCAACCAGCATCTAACTATAGGTGGAACCACTTTGTTGCAATCCAAACACAGCTATTGTTCTCTGCTCCCATAAAAGTTTGCTGACTTTGATACTCAGTGCTCTGCCACTCATTTGCAAAAGTTAGAAATCCTGGACCTTGTAAATAAGGGAATACCTCCATGTAGGAAATTGGATCTACAGAAACATAAACAAAATCCACCATCGTGTCCATGGAAGGCACTTTCACTTCCTCATGCATCAAAGGCTGTTCCATAACCAAACTCCCCACATTGTACATGTAAAACACCTCCTTCCTCTCCATAGGCAGCACTAGAGGTTGAACGACCAAATCCACAAGGCCAAAATACTCATTATCCACTTCAGGTCTGCCATTTGTATTTCCCATTACTTCATTATGAAAACCCACTTGATCCATGACCCTTATTGTAGGGTAGATAGCATTTCCATGAAGAACATTAAGAGAAATTACAGGCTCTACAAGCTGTCCCAACTCTTCTGGCTTACTGTCTGCAACAACATTTTCCTCGATAGTTACTTCAATTCCCTTTCCATCATCCTCTATCGCCATTAAAGAAATCTGCATGCTCTTCTTTTGGGGATAATCATGACTGGGGATATACTTTGCATGGTGAAAATAGCATAGGTTGTTGTTCCTATGATCTTCCACCTCAGTTGGAGTTAGCTTCTGTTGGAATCTCAAAGAAGACTTCCCTAAATTATCTTCCTGATTATTACTACTCGCAATACCATCATCCACAAATCCCCACTTCCCAGTGTTGGTTCCTACATTTTTTTGCTTATCCTGACTGCTGTAAACTTCTGTCATAAGCACATTATTGCTTTTATAACCCTTGTTAACTGCTTGACTCAGTGGTTTCTTTTGCAACAGTTCTACATTCAATTCCTGTAACTTAGCCAACTGTGTGGCATCTAATAAGGTGTTAGGATGAAATAATTTCACACCTATTGCTATTTCAGTTTTTAGACCAGCTATATACCATTTCAACTTTTGGATCTCAGTCAATTCTACTCTGTAAGCAAGATTATTGAAGGCTTCCTGGTATTCAGCCACACTACTACTCTGTTTCAGACACAAAAGTTCTTCCAAGGGATCCTCAAAAATTGATTTAAATTTCATCTTAATAGCTTCAGTTAAATCTAGCCGATCAATTCTACCATTTCTACTTTTCTCAAACCCTTGAAACCATTTATATGCACATTCATCCAATGATAAACTCGCCAAAATTACCTTCCTGTCCTCAGGTGTACCATCTAAGAGGAAGAATCTCTCACATTTGGAGCTCCATCCAATGACATCTTCTGCCATGAATCTGGAAATCCAACTCTTGTGAACTTCCTCAGAGCATGATACTCAGCTTCATAATCAACTCCACCTTGTTGAACCTCCAACCGTCCAAGATGAAGGTTCTGGTTCAAGACCTCGGTGACCTGGAATGATAGATCTCTCACCTATTTCTGCAAACTGTTCATCTGCTGTTGCATTGTCGTCATCTGCTGGTCCATTGGAGAACACAATTGCTCTTCCATATTGCAAATCATAGACTAGGATCGGGTTGCATCAATCATGGATGAGAATGTTGCCATTTTAAATTCCCATTCAGATCCCTGCTCTACTGCTGAGATCCGTGTCCCCACCGAGGTTCGCATCTGATCATCATGTCGCTCCAACATCAATGTAAACGTCTTTAGGTTCTTGGATCATTTCCTGTGAACGAGTTTGGAACAGGTTCACTTCTGCCGTAGCTGAAGATTGTTAGCTTTGATACCAATGTTAGGTAATAGAAAATAGAGAAGGAGAAATTGGGGAAGGAAGAGTGAAAACCAGGGAAGAATCAGAGGAGAAAGATAGATCAGAGGAAGAGAGACTCAGAGAGGAAAAATTCTTCAATTGCTAATCGTTAACTACTCCAGCTTACACTTTGCGTTTTGTAACATTCAGCTTCTTCATCCTATTACAATAATGCCCCTCCTACTTGTGTTATTACAAAAGTACCCATCATAACAGATTTATTTCCTATCAACTGAGTTCTGAAGCAGCGTGGCTTTCTTATTTTCTTTGAAGTCATGGCAATATACATAACTTCTTCATATTACGTTCATTTTTATATACTGTGAGTGAAGCATGTAAATGTAGTCTGTGCTTTCAGGTGGTTACACTTTTAATACTTTATTTTTACAATTGAAGAAAGAGATATGCTAGAGTAACAAGAATGCTTTGCAATGCTCAATTATGTTGGTAAATGAACATACTGAGGATAGCTGAGCTTCATTTTCTACTTTTTACTCATAAGGTTGAGGTCTTCATTCTATTTCTGAACTTTTAGTTGCTATACCTATCAGATAATGCTGTAAAAACATTTAAATGGAAAAGATGCCAAATACTTGTTAAATGCTATGAGCTAATCGTGCAACATTTTACCTGGTTTTCGTAGCTTATACAACATGTTTTGTCAATTGAAGCTGTGAATTTATGATGTCATTTCTAATTATCATATGTTTGGGATTCTTCCTTAGATCACTTGGCAATGGCTTCCTTTCACCAATTCTGCTCGCAAAGATAATCTTCAACTTTACCATTGGGTAAGTTCTCTATCTTAATTTCTGTATAATTTTATACTAGTTATGAGCCTTGAAATTATCATTATGCATGTCTCATGCTGCAGGTCCGAGTTGTAAACGGAGTTCCACCAACTGGGGACTATTCTTTTGCCAAGTATAACAAGGTAAATGCATGTGCCCACTTATGCCATGAGTGATTTTCTTTCTAAACTGTTTCCATTTTTGAGTTCAGCATCAATCAGCATCTTTTTTCACATTGTTGAATCTTAGTTCACACGCTGTGGTGCAGTCTGTGGACATTATCAAATACACATATGAGGAGTATGAGAAGTATCTGACAGATCCTGTAAGTATCATACTGGAATAGAATGTATTTGTACAATTCCATGTATCTTTATTTTTGGGGTTGCTCTGATGGTGATGCTGCAAATGATGTGTATCGACAATCGTTTTATAACTTCTATTTAAAATGATTGTTGGCTTGGGATCTTATGAACATGTAAAATTTAGCTACCTATATCAATGGTTTAGCTGTTCATATCCATCATAATTTAACTTCTTTCAAGCTTTTGAGGATTGCAACTGAGACCCGTTTTTTTTTTCTTGTCAGTGGTATATGATTTGTAGATCAGGAAGGAATGATTAGATAAGTGGTGAATAAGGGTGGTGAATTTGATGTCATTTAATAGGAAGTTAGGAACTGTATCTGGATAGATTTTGACTTTGTATTTACTTCTTTTGTTATCCTTCTCAACCTTTAGGAGGCAAAGGATATTAACATTCTAACCGTGTATCTGACATCTTTCTCTTTTATCATGAATAAATCACGCCGCTCTTTTCTGTTATATTTCAATCATGTAGATGTGGACCAAGGAAGAGACAGATCAACTGTTTGACTTATGTGAGAGGTTTGAGCTCCGGTTCATTGTGATAGCCGACAGGTTCCCATCATCACGAACTATAGAGGAATTGAAAGACCGATACTATAGTGGTACTTTGTCTATTTATTTACTGCATGAACAATGTTCTGTTGCTTCACATTTAATTTATTTTCATGTCAATTTCATAGTTAGAGTTTTATGGTTTAACTGGCTGTTTTTAGGCTATTTAAGTGAAACTTAATATTAAAATTTGAATTTCTTGATGATTATTTTGCTGTCCTG
Organism: Erythrophleum ivorense; assembly: GCA_026724425.1. Taxonomy (NCBI): domain Eukaryota; kingdom Viridiplantae; phylum Streptophyta; class Magnoliopsida; order Fabales; family Fabaceae; genus Erythrophleum; species Erythrophleum ivorense. Next base: position 78,559,003 of record JAIUCV010000001.1, on the reverse strand, counting down.
TAGTATCTCGGGCTATATTAACTGCCAGGGCTCCATCTTCTGGGGACGTTGCAACACATCCTTTAGTTAAGGTGCATTAAACTTAATATAATACCTCTAGGAAGTTATTGTATGTTGCTTTCAAGTCACTCCATTTCCTTTTTGGGTGGGCTATTTGGTGTAAAATGAAACTTGATTATCATGACACCATGTGGTCTTAACTGTTGTCCATCTGCCTCATTGTAGGAACCATATAATGTTTCACAAGAGGTAGAGCGGAAACGAGCGCTGTCCATGTACCTCTCTCAGACAAAGCAACAAGAGCGAAAAGATCAAGAGGTTTTAACTTTTCCATTTTTTGATTAATTACTCATTTATGTTTAGCTGTGTACTATTGTTGTTAATTTTATGTAGGTTCTTGCTGAGGCAAAAAGAATAACTGAGTCACGCATGCCTGCCAAGGTATTAAAGCATGTTTTGATTTTTTTTTTTAAATTCTGAATTGTAAATGAAGAGAAAGTCTTGTTATCTAGATTAACCGATTCTGATTTAGTGATTAAATATTGCCATACCATTAACTGAAAATTTGGTAAATGTTTCTTGTTGTATATATGTCATAAACAGGGTTTTTATAAAAAATAAATAAATAAAATAAAAAAAAAATGGAACCACCTCTGGGTTTGCTGAGGTGAGTTACAGCTCTGTTTCTTATGTAACTTTATAATTATTCATCTTTACTGACAATAAAAATTATGCTGAATGGGTGGCATTGAATAAACTTTTTAAGGGTTACTGTTATCAAAATCTGGTAATGAAACTCATTGAATATACAAGTCTCTATATATGAGTTCTTCATGCATTTATGCTTGTGACAGCTGATACCATGTGCTTGACTTTCTACTTGTTTTAGGTTGCTGAAGAGTCTGAGATTGTTGCTGCATCAAATGCTGGTGTAGAAGCTACAGAGAGGGCTATCTCTGGTGATCCTCTGTCAAGTGTTCAGCTTCCATCTACGGTTGTTCCTTCCACATCAACAGCAGATAATGCATCCACTCTTGCTTCCCTCCGCATGGTAAGCTAATGCATCTACCACCTTTGGTCACAATCCTTCAAATAACTTTCAGAATGGAGGCAATTTTTAACATCCTTTTATTTTCTGTATTTAAAATCATAGTCTGACAGTGAGAATTATTTCAGCTTCGCGTGTATCTGAGAACATATGCACTTGAGCAAATGGTGCAAGCTGCAAGCTCATCTGCTGGGGTACGGACTATCAAACGGGTGGAGCAAACACTGCAAGAACTTGGGGTTTGTTTACATTACCTGAACACAGTTTAGATATATCTATTTTATGGCTTGTGCAGTCATGAATTGGTCACTGATCAATATTTTTGAGTTGTGACAAAATGAAGTTGGATCTTCTTCTCAATTATCCTAATGCTATGTACTTCTTTTTTGTTGCAAACTCCTTGCGTTGTGTTATTTATAATTTTCAATTCTTTATTCAGATTTGTTGTGCATTCATTTAGTCACTAGTTTGCCTACTCTTGGCTAGCTGTGTGACCATTTTTATTCAAACCGCAACTTCTTATGAACCATGTATGTTAGTCAGATTACACCAAATTAAAATGGATTTTCATAATAAGCCTTGTAAGACCATCTTAATAATTAACTATCTATTTATTGTTGGTCGTTGAGTGCTGAATATCGTTGTTTACTTCCTTACACTTTGCTTTTATAACTTTACCCTTGATTTCAGGTTAATTTAAAACCAAGGGTTCCAACCAAAGCTGTTTGTGCAGAGCATCTCGAACTAAGAAAAGAAATACTAACTCTACTGAATCTTCAGAAACAGGTATTTGTTACTGTGTGATAAAAGCGTGATTTGCCAATATGATTGTTTTATTACTAGATGCAGACAGGCCATCTCCACTCAGAATGCCAAAGGGATTGAAAATGCCTTTTCACTTAAAATTTTAATTAGCAATGTCAACAAAGGCTTCCTTTCTCTAATTGATCATTTATCGATTTCTTTCATTTAATGTAAGCTATGTGTTTCAGCTGCAGTATAAGGAGGCAGAAGGTTCATCTTTTCGTGATGGTTCATACACTGAAACACCTGGCACACCAAAGGTTAGGAAACTAGTTTTTTTTTTGGGGGGGGGGGGGGTTTGGGAGGGGAGGGCCCTTACTTCTCCCTTTATTGGTTTCATTGTATTGATTTTTTGATTGTCCAAGCACACTATTCTAGTTCCCAAAGCTAGAGTTTGTGATACTGAATATACTGACAGCGTTTACATCATGTTGGGGATCAGGATAGGACATTTATTCCAGACTCTATGAGTTTTGGAGGTAATATATTAATTTTGTGGTTAACTGCCACCTTGTTTTCTGTAATTGATGAGGGCTTTAGTTTCATATTGTTGAAGCCGTGTTTATAACTGTGGTTTCAGGGGAAAGGGTTGGTAAAAGGGACCAGAAACGCAAGGTGCGTAGTCTTTTTTGTCTTGTTTCTTGTTTCTTCATTTTTGTTTTCCTCCTTCTTTCTGGATCATTTGCATAATGCAGTATTATTGATACTTGTAACTGTTTTTAATTTTTTATATAGGCGCCTGGACGGATATCAGAAGCTCCATCATCACCAGCCCAGTCTAAAAGACCTAGAAAACTAAAGGCCTCAGATCTATAGTCCAGTGGTAAGGACTCAAGTTTAACTCAAAAGGGAATACGAGAGGGCTTAGAAATTGTCATCCATTTATAACTCCAAATCTTTTTTGCACTCTTAATATAAAGGCGTTATGTTGGTTCTCTTTTCCATTTCTTCTTCGTATGAATCAGCATAGGAAAGCATGCTATTGCGCGGTATTTGTTTTGTTTTGCATGTTCACTATCAGGTGCAATGAGAGAATGTATTGACTTGCAGAATTCTGTTAACGGGAATGAGGAATGCAGGGAAAAGCGGCAGGGAACTCGTCGCCCAGAAATTCTGATTATCTAACTGAAGTTCCTTGTTTCCTTCTGCCTACAGTTCATATTAATTGCTGCCAGTCTCAGTATCTAGTGTAAAATGGAGCATAACAATATGATGGGGACTGGCATCTTCTAACTTATCTGTAGTGCAACACCCACCCCAGGAGCTTAACTGTATTTTTGTGCTGGTAAAGCTTTGTACGGTTGTTAGGTGTTTCTGACCAAACTTACTTTCATCAGGAATTTTTATGTAAATAAGTTTGATAGCAAATGGCCAACTATAGACTTCAAAGAATCTCATTCTTCAATTAATAAAATATGATTGACAAGCCCAAGAGAACGTAATGCTCAAATTCCGTGTTCAATTCGCAAATCATGCTTTTGGGCTGGGAAATAAAACCTCTTGATTTTTTTTGGGAACTGAATTGATTCCAAAAAGCCATTACACCAAGCCAGAATTTCTGGGTTAACGAAAGAAGAGTAACATATAGAGTCCTATACAAAGGTTCCATGAAAGGCTTAATGGGGAATAAATAAATGCACAGACCCCGTGGGCATCTTTCTTCTGAATTATTTAGATTTAATTTAAACAATGTAGATTTTATGTAATTTTTAAAAATTTAAATTTTTTTATTTTGTAAAATATAAAATATAGAATAAAAATAATTTTATAATTAACAACTATAATAAAAAGATGTTTTGTATCAAAAAAAATAAAAAAAGATTTTATAAATTTAAATTATTTAAATTTGAACAATTCATATTGAGACGTGCACCATACAATTTTAAGAGAATTTAAATTCAATAGATAATCGAAAAAGAGTAGGAATGAGTACCGGACGGGCATATTTGGTCAGAAAGCATTTCCTTCCCCGGCCATATTTGTAATGATTGAATCATTATTAAGAGAAAATGATGGTAAGGGGTAAAAAGCTTCTCGCTGACTTGGTGATTGCTCCGTAATTAGTAGATAAACTGTCATTGACGTATATGCTTCCGTCGTCGGCGTAACTCGCAAACCTGTAACTGGGGGTAGACGTCTGAAATGGATCTCTTTTGAGGTCTCAAGTAATCCTTAATTTCCATCGCAGCAGTGTTCACTTGCATAATATAATCTGACTTGGTTAGGATCCAAGTGCAATTCTGATATTATATCTCAATTTGTTTGGTTAATTTCTGTAACTCAATAATACTGGGAGGAAATGGTAGGAGGTAGAAAAGAAAATGGCATCCACATCTTCAACTCTATCAACTAATCCAAACCTGACATTCGAATCAAACTGTGAATGGATTTCCAGTCAAAGGTAACTTTGACTCGTGACTGCTTACTTCCTTTGCATCTTGTAAATGTACGGGACCTTAGCATCGCTTGCCACAGCTCCCTCCTGCAATACTTGACTATCTCATCGTATTCTCTACGTACTTTGTAGGTCCAGGAACTAACTGAAAACCACAGAGTATTGAATTGAGAGGATTTCAATTGACCCAATTGTTAATGTTTGAACTATTTAAATCTAATTTAGATGGTTTTAATTAAGTATTTATTTTAACTTTTTTTGAGAAAAATATAGAATATAAAATTAAAACAGTTTTTCAATTATAAATTTTAAAAAAAAAATAATAATTAAGATTGAAAAAAATTTAACTTGAATCGTCCAAATCTTAACAATTTAGTCGATTAAAATCCTCTGGGGATTCGAATTCCAAAGTATTTGATTAAAAACTGACAATAACCACAACTTTGAATTTTTTTAAAAGTAAATAACTGCTCTTGGAATTTAATTAAATTACATTCAATGTCTATCTTATTTTAAAAATTACGTTTGATTTCTCTTCAATTTATCTTTTTATCAATTAAATTAAATTTTTACATAATATGTGTTTTTATTTAAAATAAAATTATTTAATTATTTTTTGTCATATTAAAAATAAAATTACTCTTATTATATAAAAAATTAATTTTTTTTAACAAAAAATAAATTGAAAGGAAAGCTCATGCAACCTGAATCAAAACGTCAGGAAATTGAGTGTGTAATTTAATCAAAGTTTAAAAAAAAATTAGTTTAATTCAACTTGTTTTTTTGTTTTTGACCCTGTCGGCATGTCCTCAGTCGTCATCGTCTATGTCCAACCCAGCTTGAGGTCAGAATTAAACAGAACAAAGAAGAGGGTGCATTCATTTATCTTGGCTGCCCTAAATAGCGTTGAGAGGAAAAGAGGGCAAAATAGAAAATGGAAAAAAGCGCAAGAGATTGGGTTCCCTAAATACCCAGCTAGGAAGAAGAATATGCAATCACTGTTTGCTTCGGGCTTCTCCGTCCTTCGCGGTGGTACTCTCCACCATCCCATCTATCCTCCTCTCCGCAAAATATCCACATCTTATCTACTCACGCCTCACTGTGCTCAGAGACAGCAAAGCACAACAAGCCTTACAACTTCATGGCCTTCCGTGTCATTTTCACTTTTTGGTACTGGCTTCTTCTTTGGCCCCCTTCTCGACGGCCTCCATTCAAGAGTCAATCTCGTGGTATACAAATCAGGGTCCATTGACATAGGCCCCCTTCACACTAACCTCTGGGTATCTTCAGTTTCCTTTACATTTGTCTTCTCTTCTTTCCGCAATTCCTCCCTCTTTCTTATATCTGTCTCCTCCAAATTGATCTTACTAGGTTCCTTTCTTGCTCGGGTCGTTTTACTGCGTGGTTGGGCTGCTCCAGCTCTATCTGGATGAAAGGGTCTTTAACAAGGTTCAAGAGGGAAGTTTAGGAAAAACAATTGCGTCAACGATGTAAGAATCTGCTACATTATCTATAAATAGTTAAATATTATGTTATTTTCAAAAAATTTTAAAGGCGTGTCTGCACCGTAAAACTTACATTTTTATCTGTCGTAGATTGCTAGTGTTATTTATTGAACTGAGTGCTGAAATTTACAAAGCCGGGATAGCAGACAACATTGAGGCCTACATACTATTCGCTGCAGCAGAGTTTTTATGGTTTTTCTTGGATAGGACATGGCCTGGTTTCACCCTTGCATGCTTTATTGGTCTTGCCTGTCCAGCTGCTGAGATTCCCCTAATGAAGTAAAGCTTTTATCCTTCCAGTATATCCCACGGCTATGATCCACTGTAAACTATTGGGATGATCTTTTTGATGTATATCTATCCTTTGCTTCTTTCAGGCTTTTCAACCTTTGGTACTATCCACAAGCCAATATCGAAATCTTTGGCCAGGTAGTTCATCGAGTTCTGCTAAAGCATTTCATTCATTTTCTTGGATATTTTGTTGAACAAAACAAGCATTTCCTTGGGTTTTAATATTCGATAGTCACCATGCATTTCGGTACTGCCTTAACACCATCTTTCACCAATTTATCAAAGTGAAGTTAATGCATATTTGATGCAGGGACTAACTACATGGACGATCACTTGCTACTTCGTATATACGCCTTTCTTAATCAATCTATCGCGATGGTTCAGAACAGTGTATACTGCCAAAACAGGCAAGTCTGCCTAGAAATATATGTAACTGTGGTGCTTTGTTTACCATGATCAGTGTTTTGGGGCAGCCAAACTGCAGCTTTTTTGAACCACGCAATGAAGAGGCAACCAGAGTAACCGAAAGCAAGTGAGCAACTATGATTGGATTATCAACGGTATGCACAAGACCCAAGCAAGGAACAAACAGAGAAAAGATAAGCAAACATCATCAAGAAATTAGGCCAGCAATATATTTGTAAAATGGCACTAGCTATTGGACTAGAACATGCATTAACCATTTTTAATTGTTTGTCAATAACAAGATTTCCTGATCATGGTATGGCCTTAAACTTTTCAACACAATGTCCCCAGCTGAATCAGCCGGCGTGATGTATGTTTACCCAGGACAAAAAAAATGCCACGACTAGCATATGGATCATCATCGGCAAAAGTATCCTTAATTTTTCGTACATTTGCTTGGTATTTAACCCAAAATGATAGATCCTCCGTCACCATGTTGATGCTGCTCGCTTCGCTCCACGCTCTACTAATTCGCTAAACTGCACATAGTAGCAACTTTATATACTGGCCTCTGTACTTCGATGTTACAAGACAAGGTCCTAAAAATTGAATTAAGACACTAATTCTGGGAGAGGATGAAATAACGAGCACCCTAGCTGGAGAAATCAACATTCACAATGTCCGGAAACTTCTCCTTGATGGCTGCTTTGATTCCTGATCCAATGGAGTCAGGCCCCACATACTTCACATGGCAGTCCCCTCCTTCAACAGATAATACTTCCACACTGCCTCCATAATTCTTAATGGCCGGTCGCAAGATATCAAGATGGTTATTCACTGCCTAAAATTGCAAAACATATCCCAACCATCAAGATTGTTTCTATCAACTTGATTCATTATCAACTCGTGACAGGAGACAGAGAAACTTACCTCAACAGTTGTCTCCCTCTTTTCATCATCATATATTTGCTGTATATCCTTGACTGCATCTCCAAATTTTTCCTTAAGTACACGTTCAATCCCCATCCTCATTGTTGTCGTTGAGCTGGGACAACTTTCACACGCTCCTGTTCAACATTATAGATGCAGGCAAAATTTCTACATATCACTTGTATTTAAAACTGTAATTTGTACCACTTCAGCAAGCCTGGTAGAACCAAGTGTTTTTATCTGTCAGACTGTTATGCTTTTGTTTTTTTGTTTTTTTTTCTAATATTATATCTTTTTTAATTGAATCGCATCCAAAAGTAATTTTATATTTCCTCTAAGTTATTCATCTCCTAAATGGGAGTGGTGAACAACAAAATCAGGTCATATGGTTACTTGGATGTTAGTTATATCAAGCTTAAATGCATCCAATCCAGGTGGAATCAATTAAGTTAACCCAAATTTCCATGTATAGTTTGTCTAATATATTCCTAGTCCATAGACAAACTAGATTTTAATAGTTCATGAGTCACGAAGCACATTCTGTGGGTAATTCAGAAATCGCCCGAGGTAATTCAGAGAATCCCAGTCAAGAAAAAATTAGGATCATGTATTTCTGACATAATTTCACCTTTTCACAATAACCAATAAGTAAGAGGTTTCATCCAATCTTAGAAAGGCAAATAAAACCCCCCAAAGAGTAAACTATAACCAGTTCTGAATTTCTTCTTTAAGCCCCAAAAAAAAATCAAAATCAATATCAAAATCAAAATCAAAATTATTTATATCAATTCGCTACTGATTACTGATTTATTAATGAATAAAAATGATACGGCAAAAATAAAAAATACAAATGGAGGCGAAAAGGAAGTTGGAGAACAAGAAGCGAAGGGACCTTGGAGCCTGAGAGATATAACGCCATCTTTAACGGACACAACGTCTACGTTGCCACCGTCAGCGATGAGGTAAGGGCGGACATCCTCGAGAACAAGGTCCACGTTTGAAACGGTGAGATCGAACTTCTGGGCAGAGTACAATCCAGGGGAAGACCCCGTGGGCGCACTTGATTGGTTGGAGACGAATGGAATTGTGGTTTTCCTTTGATCGATTCGTGTGTGTGGGAAGAATTTGTCTTGTTTGGGGGATACGAAAACTGGGTTTTGATGGGATTGAGCTCTGATTACGGAACAAGTTGCGGTTTTCAGAAATCCTGAGGCTGTAAGAGCCGCCATCGTCGAAGCCACAGAATCGAGGAGCAGTGGGACGCACAGACGGGTTCAGTTTCAGATACAGAATTATATTATTATAATATAAAATTATATATATATATATATGTATGTATAAAATCTGCAGTCCACGGGATATTTGATGTTATGTAGTGTAGCCCAACTGTGTAGGCCTTTTTCAGAAGTTGCCACTTGGATAAGGCTAAGTTTCAGCTGGGTCTTTCGTATCATTCTGGTCACTTTTTGACTTTTTATCTATAGGGCCCAAAAAATCCAGAACTCTCTCAACATCGCTTATAATTAGGGGCACACCATATTGAATGAAACTATAACTATTGACTACCTCTCTGTCTAATCCTCACGTCAATCATTCCCATTCTTTCCATACGCGTTGCGTTTGGTAGAGAAAATATCAGTACGTGTCCTTCTCGGAGCAGTTGGTATTTGTGGTAGCTACATTTCGCCATCTGTTTTTTCCGACAGTGGTGTTGGGATTCAAGCTTTTGTTACATGTCAGTACACGGACCCCACAGTAAATTACACTGATCCCACCATCTAGAATATAATTCAAATTATTATTAAACCAAGGTTTATATTTAATTTACAGAACTGTCATCAAAACAAATTATTCTACTCAATCTCATTACCTTTTTTTTTTGGTTAAACTCAGATGATGAAGAGTCATGCATAATTAATTATGACATGAATGATTATAGTTATGAATGGGACACTTTTCTTCTACTTATCATTTCAAGTTCGTATTCGCTAATAATCATAGAAGTTATCCGTTGAGCTACCAAAGATTTTTCTTAATGGGAACGGTTTATTGACCATTAGGATCATTTTCTTATAAAAGTATTGATAGTTTTTTCAAATTAGGACCAATGCACCTAAAGGTTCGACTTCCAGCCGGGGTTGAGAACAGTATATGCGTGCAGTAAAAAGAGTAAAGGAAATATTGAAAGTAGCTTCTAATCTTAAGAATTTTTAATTTTTTTCCTCTCTAAATATATCTCATGTAATGTTATAAAAGATCCATTTTAGTTGGCTTTCATTGTAATATGTAATAATCATATTTAGATAGGGTAAATAGGTATAATGTATAAAACAAATAAATAAATAATTAAATTATTGCATGCACAAAAATAGAATAGGCTAAGATGGAATAAATTAGCTAAAGATAGAGCAACTTTCATGGGATAAAGTGAAGTTTCTTTTAAAAAAATAAATAGAATTAGTTTGATAATAACAAATAGAAAATAAAGTTAAAAAAGAAGAAATACCATCAAATTTATTTAGGTTTAATTCTTAATTTATTTTTAATTTTTTTAAAAATTTTAAAGAATTTTTTCAATCAATTTTCATATTATAATTAAGATATTTTTTATGCATACTCACTATTAACTCACCTCAAAGTAATTTAACATTTGAGTTTTATATAAATTCACCAAAAACTCTTTTTTTCAAACATTTTTCACTAAATGATATAAGGATAAATTTGTAACTTTTATCAAGATAGGGATTATAATAAGCTTACTATTTTTTTAAAATTATCTCAGGTTAGATAAAATTAAAAACTAAGTTTAAATAAGATGAAGAGAAACAAGAGAATTATAATGTAATTTTGGTTTAATATTCTTTATTTCAATCCATGTACTCTTTTGTTCTTTTTTTTTATTATTTATATAGAAGTTTTAAAATGTATTCATTGGAGGACAACTTTTTCTATTCACTGAGAGAGAGGGAAAACATTTTACCATTAGAAGACAAAGATGTAACTACAATCATGGATGTCAAGAAGTCATCACACTTTTTGCTGCATAAGCTTAACTCTTCTTTGTTAGCCTTTGCAACCCTAGATATGTTGGAGAAAGAGAGAATGATACTTTGTTTTATTTTATTTTATTTTTTAATAAATACACCATTACCTTTGAACAAATTAAAAGAAAATCATCTTTCACATATTATAATATAATATTTTTTTCATATGGAAGAGATAAGATACGTAAAATTTTTGTATACGTTAAAAAATTCAACTTTTGAAAAGAATAAACATATTCTAATATTTTTCTCTTATTTGCATGTTTTTTCACATATGCAATATTTTTACTTTTAATTCATTATTTATTTTTAATTTTTTGGTGATAACTAAACCAATTTAAATCAAATAAATTTTAAACAAAATTGATATGATCGGACCTTTTTCTTTATGAAAGACAAAGCACTGCATAAAGCTTTTAAGCAAATTGAAAATATCAAAATAAGATATCAAAAGCATTTTGTTACTTCCAGCATGCCATGTTTTTAGTGCTTTATTTTCCTTTACTACAAAATATGTAATCTGATGAAACCCAATAAGATAATACAAAACAATATGAAACTTAATAGATAAAATGGTCAAAATATTATAAGCATAATGTTCTATTTTAATTAAATTTATTCATTTTGAATAATTGCTATTTTTTATCAAAATTAAATTTAATATTTTTGATGCAATAAACCAATAGATACTGTCATTGCTAGCGTTGGCTGAATACACAGGCCTTAACGTGAAAGAGGCGACTGATGTGATAATAACACATTCTAGTTCATCAGTGCCAACTGGGACTTACACTACTTCATATATGCTTCCTTTGATTATACGGTTTTTCGGTCTACACTCATTTTACACAAAACCCATAAGTTGTTGGCAGGAATAGGAGCCAATATTCTGCGTCGGTAGAATAGGTTTGAAAGTTCTGCTGTCGAAATTACTTAAAATTTAAATAATTGTTGCTGTTGGTTGAACTGCTGTGATGAGTCTTAATTCGGCAAATCTTTAAAATTAGATGGAAAGGGAGAAAAACATGCAGCACGCAAAGTGCAAGTGGGTTCGTTTTTTGTGCATAGCATGTGAGTTTGTTGTAATGGGAAAGAAAACGTTTAGTTAGGAAAACTTACCCCAGGGCGAGACGACAGGAAGATATAAACGTAATAAATAAATGGAATTCCTGGGTAATACAGGGACAGCAAGAGGTTGCGTTATCACCTGTTTCAACTACTTCATTTACCATAGCTATACTCTTCTATAAAATTCTTGAAAGTCAGTTCTGCCGCATCCCTATTGCATGTGTTGCTTCCACGGTTCCACCTTAGTCCGATTGATCTCCTCCACACACGCACTAGCAAGTGTCAGATAAGGTATACCCAGAAACTCACTTCACTTCTTACACGGGAAAAATGCATCGATACTCTCGTCTGTGTCTGTATGCATGCATATCTTAAATGTTGATTTCATGTGATGGTGTAACTACATGTTTTCTTGGGGTGATTCTGATGAATCGACCCTTCAATTTGTTAAATATGGTTCTCTTGTAGACTTCTCTTACCAAAGAATTTCGTTGAGTATACAGTTTTAGTTGCTCTCAGCTACTTTCCTTTCCATTCTTCCTAGCTAGTTCCTTCGCTCTCTTGGATTTTCAGTGGGCTTTTATTTTTTTATTCCATTATTATTGCGGTCACAAGTTGCATCTTTGAGTTATATCGTTGAATTGTAATTGATTGTGATTCTAGTGTACCTCCTATTGAATAAAACTGCTGCTGTTGCATGTTTCTCCTTCTATCCGTGGGCTCAGAACCCTATTTCCGGTAGTTATGCTTTATTTGATATTAGGAAATACCAGAAGGCGTACAATGTGACAGTGACGCCCATGGGTCAGTTATACTTCTATTTTGTTTCTTTCGTTTTTTGGAAAAGAATGTTCTACTTTATTAGATTGACTTTGAGATTTTCACTCTAAGATTTTTTTTTTAATTATAAAGCGAGAATCTAACAAAGCTTAAATTCTCAAGGAATAGCTAGCTAGCATGTTAAAAAGCACTTTCGTAAATGGTCATTCATCCGTGATTGTGTGTTTGTCTTGTTCAGGTTTCGTAAACAAGGAGAATGAAGACTTTTGCAGCTAAGGTCGAGGAAGGAAGGGAAGGCGAAAATGGCAAGCCATCCGTTGGTCCGGTATACCGTAGTCTCTTATCCAAAAACAAATTTCCTCCATTGGATCCTGATTTAAGTACCGCTTGGGATATTTTCAGGTAACTTCAGTGCCTCTAATATCTTTCATTTCCCCTTGCCATATGATGGTAGAAGGAAATGGTAAATGAATTTAAATAGACAACTTGAGCAATGGCTCATGCTCTGTCTTTTATGTTAGATATTTGGAGACTGACACAAGTTACGTGACTTACTTCGATGGTTGCAGTTTGTCTGTCAAAAAGCATCCTCAAAACCGGATGCTGGGATGGCGAAATTTTGTTGATGGAAAGGTATTTTATGACAATGGATTTTCTTACGTTCATGTCAAGAAGATATGGTAATTGAATTTTGACTTCTTGTCTAATAGATAGGGCCATACGTCTGGAAGACATATAAGGAAGTCTACGACGAAGTTCTGCATATTGGCTCTGCTTTACGAGCATCGGGTGCTGAACCTGTAAATACTTGCAAGCGGCCTTCTTTTATCAGTTCTACATAGAGTACATTAGAATTTAAAGATATTTTCTCAATGTCTCTCGTGGTAATTCTGTGATAGGGCTCTAGAATTGGAGTTTACGGATCTAATTGCCCTCAGTGGATTGTGGCAATGGAGGTTTGTCACTTCCCTAACCATTGTCCTCTCAAAATTGTCACAGTTTTTCCTTTTATGACGCTACCATGAATATTTCACATCGATATAGGCTTGTTGCGCCCACAGTTTGGTTTGTGTGCCTCTCTACGATACCCTTGGTAAGTTTCTTCTGAATTGTGCTTCTCTTTTTCTGCTATTAGCAGCTATGCCAAAAGATCCTAGTCATAGCTACTCTTCTGACTCTCTTCATGTTTAAATCTTAAACAACGCCCATGGTGCTTATATGTATTTATTTATTTTGTCAATTTTCATATATTTATTGACTGGAAACAATCTAAACATCAATGCAGGGCCTGGTGCTGTAAACTTTATTATAGATCATGCAGAAGTAGATTTTGTTTTTGTCCAAGATAAGAAGGTTAAAGAAGTAAGAATCACTTTCTTGAGATAAACCTTACTCTGTTCCAGATGAATTGACATTTGAGAGGCAACTGGGTTCTGATTGTATATGTATACTTGCTTGTAGCTTTTGAATCTTGACTGCAAATCTGCTCAGCGACTGAAAGGTAAAAGTAGCACTTCAATATTTCTCTGCTCAAGCTAACTGAAGGCATTTAAAATGTGTGCTTGTGGTTACAGCGATGGTGTGCTTCGCTTCATTAACAAAGGAAGAGAAAGATAAGGCAGCCTCCATTAAAATCAAGCCGTATTCGTGGGATGATTTCTTGCACATGGTTGGTCTGTAAGGAATTTGTCATTATATATCATCATTCATGCGCTCAATATAGAAGGAACTTCTGTGACATTACATATTCATGTCATTATAGACAGACACCACTATCTGCACTATACCAGTAGGTCAGCTTTATATCTTGTCATTAAATATTTCGGGAATTGAGTTACGCTGTCACTTATCATGGAATAATTGGAACTTACCGCAGTTCTCCTTAACCCATTGTTGTGAATTCCTCATGCTTATATGGTTAATCTGAATTATCTTACAGGGAAAGGAAAACCCATCAAGCATTCTAGAACCTCAGGCTCATAGCATCTGCACAATAATGTATACAAGTGGGACCAGTGGAGACCCTAAGGGTGTTGTTTTAACACATGAAAACATAGCAGCTTTTGTAAGAGGGATGGATCTTTTCATGGGACAGCTTGAAGACAAGGTAAATCTGATGCTTGAGCCAACAGCAAATTGTTATTATGCCATACTTTCTATACTCTCAACGCTCAAAGTAACACCATAGTGACTTGTTAAGCCTTATAAATTTCATGTGATGCGCCATATAGATGTCTTGTACAATAAGTTTTCTATCTTGCGCAACAAAATCTCCATGATTCATTGCATATAATAATATAATTATAATGGATTAACTTCTCAATGGGTTGTTGGTATAGCAAAACACTTACTTTGTTATCATTTACGAGTATAATTTTATTACAATTTTAGAGAAAACCTCTATTAATTAGTCCTATGCATTTAAATTTATTTGCATTAAGTTCTTAGACCTTTCTATCTAGCTTCTCTCACATACGTTTTTTACTTTGCATAGATGACTGAGGAAGATGTGTACTTATCCTTCCTCCCCTTGGCTCATATCCTTGATCGAACAATTGAAGAGTACTTCTTCCATAAGGGTGCATCTGTTGGCTACTACCACGGGGTGTGTGCATCCCAGAATTATTTGTTACGTTATTTGGAGTTGCTTGGTTATTGATAATGAGAGTACAGACACGAGAAAGATATATGCTAAAAATAAGATAGCAGCAACTTCTCGCGTTTGCTGTTGAGAGAGAGTAATAAGCTTCTCTTCATGACACATATATGTGAGTGTGTGTGTTCGTGTGTGGTAAATATATTAGAGTGATGCTTTGAGGAATCTCATGTTACATACCGGCAATCTCCTGGCAGTGATGGAGGTATGATTGTTGATCATGATATGTGTGTGGGGTAAATTCTTCTTGAAGGCTGTAGAATTTCTTCTTCAAAATTCATCTGTCCTAATAGACTCATAATCTTCCAGCACCATCACACTATAATTTCCCATCTGTTTCAGAAATTAATAATTTAGTGCGGAACCCACCAATCAATTACGGATTGATAAGAATTTTTTTTAAAGGAATAATCTCTGTGAATTTCTTGAATCTCTTGTATGCAGGATCTAAATGCATTGAGGGACGATTTAATGGAGTTGAAGCCAACACTCTTTGCTGGGGTCCCACGAGTTTTTGAAAAAGTCCATGAAGGCAAGATTATGCATCATCAGAAACTCCACCGTTTCTTTTGTTTCAGTTCAATAAAACTTAGTCAAGCTCATCTTTGTTTCAGGTATCAAGAAAGCAGTTGAAGAACTCCATCCAGTGAGGAGAAGAGTTTTTGACATGCTTTACAGATAGTAAGTTGGTGTTAGAAATATAGAATCTTGCTCACTTGGATGCATAGTTTGTGGGCTGATATAACTTTCTTACATTTATGCCATACAGCAAACTTTCTTGGATGAACAAAGGATACAAGCAGAGAAATGCATCACTTTTAGCAGATCTATTAGCCTTCAGGAAGGTTGTATCTCTGCTTTAGTATCTGTATTTTAAAGCAAATGATTTGGTCAATCACCATTTAATTACATTAGTCACAGTATTCATGTTGTGAAGTAGGTTATGGCAATGATCCACCGCATCTACAAAAAAGGCCATTCTTCCCAATTCTTGCCATTATTTGTCTTTGTCAAATCTGTAGCATTGTTGCTTTAAACATTTGGGGTAAAGCTCTGAACTTTCACTGTTCTTCGCCCCCTCCCCTGCCTCTCTTTCTGGTTAGGTCAAGGCTCGGCTAGGTGGGCGTATTCGACTAATAATATCTGGAGGTGCACCTTTGAGCCCTGATGTGGAAGAATTCTTGCGGGTTACTTCTTGTGCCTTCGTATGTCAAGGCTATGGTAAATAACTCTATTATTACGCTGCGTACAATAAACAAATTTGAAACTTCTATTTTCTGTTCCTTTTGTCTCCTTTTTGTGAAACAAACATGACCAGTTCACTGCTATGAATTATAAAAGTAGTTAGTGTATATCAACTTGATAAATGATCATGGAAAGTAGCAGTAATATGTTGGGGCACATTACAATTTACAACTCAATGAAACACTGACATTGGTTAATCCAGGCTTGACTGAAACTTGTGGGTCAACTACTCTTTGCTATCCTGATGAAATGTGCATGATGGGCACTGTTGGTGCTGTAACTGTGTACAATGAAGTGCGGCTGGAGGAGGTTCAAGAGATGGGCTATAATCCTCTTGGAAGTCCTTCGTGTGGTGAGATATGTGTGAGAGGCAAATCTGTTTTTACAGGCTACCATAAAAATCATGAGTTAACCAGAGAAGCCTTTAAAGATGGGTGGTTTCACACAGGTTGAACTTAAGCCATTCCTTTCTTGCCTCAAACTGAATTAGGATTAATATTTACGTAGTCTGATTTGTCAATCTCTGGTGTCCGCAGGGGACATTGGAGAAATGCTTCCCAATGGTGTTATCAAGGTGATTGACAGGAAGAAGAATCTAATAAAACTCTCTCAAGGAGAGTATATTGCACTTGAGCATTTGGAAAATGTTTATGGAATCACTCCTATTGTTGAAGATGTAAGCATATCTTCATGTTTGCTGTTAGAGATGCGCATTTCAGTCCTCAGACTCTTGATAAGTTTATGATTAATTTACTTCGTTTTTCTGTAAGATCTGGGTTTATGGAAATAGCTTCAAGTCAGTTCTGGTTGCGGTAGTGGTTCCAAATGAAGAAATTACCAAGAAGTGGGCATATTTGAATGGTCACATGGCTCCATTCTCCGAACTTTGTTCCCTTGATCAATTGAAGAAATATGTACTGTCCGAGCTAAAATCTACTGCTGCGAGAAACAAGGTAACATCTGATACTGAAACTGGCAATATAATGAATGGGCTGTTAGTTCTTTCACTGTGGCTATTATTGCCCTATTATATCAAGTTTCACATGGTCTGTTTTTCCTTCTCTTTCTCTTTTTGATGTTTGCCTTTCGTGGAAATAGCTGAAGGGATTTGAACAAATCAAAGGAGTAATATTAGACGCCCGTCCATTTGACATGGAAAGAGACTTGGTGACTGCAACAATGAAGAAAAGAAGAAATAATATGCTTAAATATTATCAGGTAAACTAAAATCCCTTGTTCTGTTCCTCACTCTTATCTAATTAGTTAGAGAAAGTGCTCATGAATTGTTGTGAATGTATCAGGTGGAAATAGATGAAGTCTTCCGAAGTTTGACAGGAGATAAGCATAAATATTGAGGTTTAATCCAAAGGAAGCAGTTTAATTTAGTCGTCCTGTTGCGTCAATTGTCCCCGTCCCCTAATATCCGCCCATCATATGGCTGCCCTTTGTGTAGTATCTTAGAGTGTATATGAAAATAATCCATTTCGCATGCAGAAACCATAGTAACTTGTTGGCAGTCCGCTTCTGAATGAGTATGCTACGAGCATATTGAATTCCAAATGAATTTTTGCATGGAAAAAACTTAATTATAATTTTTAGTTGTCATTAAATTATTCAACAAACATACAAACAAGTGAAGATTTTTCCAATTCAACATTATATAAGTAAATATTTTCAAAAGGTTTATCTACATGTCATATGTAATAAATAATAATCTATATCTTCGTTTTTAATTAACTTTGTCAGCCATTTATATATTTATATTTTACGTAAATTTTTTTGTCTTTCAAAATTTAAAATAAAATATTTTTACTGAGTATAATTCCTAAAGGACTTTGTTTTTTTCATTCTACTTATGTATATTACATATATGTGATTGATATTATATATATATATATGAAAATAAATATTATAAATTGATCCGCATTAAACTTCGATCTATAAGAGTGAAGCTTTATACATTACAAATAACAGATGATAGGGTAGAAAAAAATAAATTTTAGTCCGATCATAGAATATTGCCGATTGTAGTCCCATCATTTCATTTGAGTAAGATTTAAACTTGAAAAGATCATAGAATATTGCCGATTGTAGTCCCATCATTTCATTTGAGTAAGATTTAAACTTGAAATCCTTATTCACTTTTTTCTTTTATCATTGCATTGATAAGAACTCACATAAAATATTTGCTCATTTACCGTATTTTGAATCCAAAGAAAAAATTTTAGTTATCTATCTCCATTTCTTTTTTCTGTTTTCTGTTTTCTTTCTTCTTTTTCCCTCCTCCTTCCTTCTTCTCCTTCCCTTCCTCAAATACAGCCCATTGTTTACAACTTAGTTTGTGTTGTCTCAGCATAGTGAGTCCAACACCTTGTTCGCGTAACTCTTATTATGTGTTTTGTTCTTTTTTTTTTTTTAGTTAAACTTGTTATTGTAATTTTTATATTAGTTCCTTTGAACCATGAAAAGGATCTTTGCTTCCATTATAACTTTGAATATTTATGCTTTGGAGTGTTAGAAATTAAGAACTGAGCTCTCGTATTTTAGATTATTGATTGGATTTGAACTCGTATAAAAATTTTGAGTAATCCAAATTTTAAAAGAGATTCTATCAAAGTTTTAATAAAAATATTGGGATAATAAATTATAATGTTTTAGCTATTTTGTATAAATATGAAAGCCTTATTTGATAAACCTACAAAATTTTGATTATCCTTGTATCTCATATTGATTACTCTTTCTCACAAGAAGTTTGACATCATATTTTCATTAAAACTTAAGATCAAACATCAATAAAGAATTTCACCTTAAGTTTTCTTCTCTCGCCCCTATCCCCGCAGGTTCCATTTATTCTAAACAAGAAAAATGAGTGGCATCAAAATTTCTCCAACTCAAGTGTTAGATGGCAGGTCTTACCCAACTTCAGGGAGAGCAACGCTAATAATAAAAATAATTAACTTCTTTAAATTTTATCTCGTAAAGCAATGACGGTGATACTATGAAATATATGAATATTTGTAAAAGAAAAAAATATGAATATTTTTGTTTAATATGCATACAGTTCTGACAAAAGAAAAGGTACAATTAACCAACATAATATAACACAGTTCAAAGATAATGGACCGGAGAGGAAGACGCGGGTAGTCAGAAGCTCACCTGCTTGAATATGGCTTCAGGCATGAGAAATCAAGCAAGAAAAACAAAACAGCACAAAATTTAGAAATGTGAAAAAAAGCTACCCTTTGTAGTATACAATGGTTTGATCCTTCGTAGATCAAAGGATGAAACTTCACCCGAACTTATGAAAGAGATGCGGGCCTTAACCAGATTCTTCTTGTCTAGAATTTCTCGCGACATGTGTACGGTTTCAGCGGCCGAACTCAACTCAAAGATTGGTACTTGCCTACACAACCATGACATTGACGAAGCTCGTAAGCTGTTCGACGAAAATCCTACATCGCGTAGCCGTGTTTCTGGGAATATAATGATGAGTTGCTACATTCAGCACGATCAAATTCATCATGCCAAGAACCTGTTCGATGAAATGCCCGAGAAAGACGTCGTTTCGTGGAATATTATGTTATCTGGATTTCGGAGAACTAGAAACATTCGTGGGTTATA
This sequence comes from Erythrophleum ivorense, assembly GCA_026724425.1. NCBI lineage: Eukaryota > Viridiplantae > Streptophyta > Magnoliopsida > Fabales > Fabaceae > Erythrophleum > Erythrophleum ivorense. The sequence continues at coordinate 78,539,211 of JAIUCV010000001.1, read as the reverse complement.
CCAGTGTTTCTTACAAATGGGACTAATCGGTATAGCACCCAATGACTACACCATATCCACGTTACTCAGAGCAGTTGTAAATACCGATTTCGATGTCTTGGTCCAGCAGATTCATGCTCTAGCCGTTCATATGGCACTTAACTTGGATGTATTTGTTGGGTCTGCTCTAATCACGGGGTATGCGAGTCTGGGGGAGAAGAAAGCTTTTGGCCTAGTGTTCGATGAGTTATTGATAAAAAATGTTACCTGTTGGAACGCTTTAGTTTCTGGGTACATGGAACTGGGGAGTGTGGCTGATGCTCAAAGAACTTTTGATTTGATGCCTGAAAGAAATATTGTTTCTTGGACTACTTTGGTAAATGGTTATATCCGGGACAAGCAAATTGATAAAGCGCGGTCCATATTCAATGACATGAGAGAGAGAAATGTGGTAACTTGGACGGCAATGATTAGTGGGTATGTGCAAAATATGAGATCTGTGGATGCATTGGAGTTGTTTGTTTTGATGTTCAAGTCAGGGACTCGCCCCAATCATTTCACATTTTCAAGTGTACTAGACGCATGTGCAGGTTGTCCCTCTCTTCTCATGGGCCAGCAGGTTCACCAGAGTATCATCAAGTCTGGCATACCAGATGATGTCATCTCATCAACCTCACTAGTTGATATGTATGCAAAATGTGGAGATATGGATGCAGCGTTGTGTGTTTTTGAATCCATTCTGAGTAAGAATTTGGCGTCATGGAATTCAATGGTAGGCGGCTATGCCAGGCATGGACTTGCAAACCGGGCACTTGAGGAATTTAATAGGATGATAAAGGCTGGTTTTACACCTGATGAAATTACATATGTAAATGTGTTATCAGCATGTGTACATGCAGGTCTAGTTGAAGAAGGTGAAAAACACTTCATTGCTATGCAGAGAAAGTATGGCATCCGAACAGAGATGGAGCACTACACTTGTATGGTGGACCTGTATGGAAGAGCGGGTCAATTGGATAAAGCAGAAAAGATAATCAAGAATATGCCACTCAAGCCTGATGTGGTGTTGTGGGGTGCATTACTGGCAGCCTGTGGCCTGCATTCAAATAAAGAACTTGGAGAGTTTGCTGCAGAGAAGATGCGTGAACTGCAGAAGAATCATTCTGCATCTTACACGTTGCTTTCAAAGATCCAAGGTGAGAAGGGACGATGGAGCAGCGTAAATGAATTGAGGGACATGATGAAGAAGAGACAAGTTAGAAAGCAGAAGGCAATTAGCTGGGTCGAGTCCCCTCTTGCTGTAAATTCGACCAAGTGATAAAAATTATAAGCATTTTCGTAGATAAATATTTCCCAGAAAACTGTCATGTACGTCAAATCCCGATTCTGTCCACAAATTTTAGAAGGGCTTAGTAAATACGGCAATTGGAGATTAGCTTCACATTACTATGCATCTCAGATGGTTTGTGAATAGAAGCAGAAAATTCAGCAGCGAATATGTTAATCTATTACAGCTGAAACAAACTCTAGCCCTTTAGATGCAGCATTCTATGTAGACAAATGATAATTTTGCACCATCATTTTTAGACCCACTACACTTACCCTAAATCAAAATTTAACAAAATAATAAATGATACATTTTTTTCTTCTTTAACAAAAGTATACTAATAGAGTAAATTTAAATGCGAAAATGATACATCCCTCCTATATAAACACAAATTGCCCATTCAAAATGTTCTTTTGACAGGATACTTTGAGCAGATAATTAACAAAAAACCGCCATTAGACCAATCTCCAAAAATAAACCTGCAGCAGGAGCAGGGTAAGAAAGCCAATATCTTGCCCCATTTAATTTCATGATCGCTAAATATATCGGTGGAAATCACACCAAAATTTGAAAACACTAAATCAGTCCAATTATAAAGTCCACTGATCCGGGAATTTGAGGAGATAACTAACCTTCGCCGCTCAATACAATACAACTAAATAATACTCTAGCAAATGATACAAGCAACTTTGGCCAAATTTTCACTTGGAGGAGAATAAACATCCAAAGGCTTAAAAATACTCTAGCAAATGATACAAGCAACTTTGGCCAAATTTTCACTTGCAGGGAGAATAAACATCCAAAGGCTAACTATGGATGGCTCGGACTTCATCTATAGTTCCTGGCTTCCTCCATTTCCTTCTGCTGCTTCTTGTAGAGCCTCTCAAGAACACGCTTGGCCTCACATTGTGGAAAATTGGACAAATCATAGTAGTGTGGTGCTACATCAACTAACCTGTGTCAGGTAATATTGTATGATTAAAAGAACAAGTACATCTGTTGCTGCTAACAATCAAACCAAGAAATTCAAAACTCTACTTGAAGATTTGTCTTAAAACCAGGGTGCATTTCAGAAAAGAAAACTTGCATCTGTGTCTGTGTTCAAGCCTCACTATATTCAAAGGCTATTCACTCGGGACCATATATTATGTTGATTAGTCTTTTACCTGACACAAGTTCCCATTTTTATCAAATTTCCCCTCGAAGATCATAAACGAATACATCTACAATTCAACCAGTTCAAGGTTGTCTAAATCAATGGTTAATAGGAAAGCAATAAACAAATTACATCATGCATTGACATGCAAACAGAAAAATTTCTTACCATTCTCCACGTATGTCTGTCACAGTACGTATAAAATTCCGACTGGTAAGAACATATTCATTGTAAATGACCCATTCAGGCTTGTGGTCAAGGCAATTTGACGGATGCAAGTGCACCACCTACAAAGAACAAGATAATTAGAAACTATATTACATATGTACACAAATCTATGAGGTATGTTAGCTGTTTTGTTAATGATACAAAACGAACATGACCTCCTACACTCACCCACAACTAACCAAAAACAAAAAAACAAAAAACAAAAAAGCTAAAAAGCTAAAAAGAGGAAGATAAATATAAAAAGCAACCCATCCTAGCAGACCTGGTTGTCTTTCACTGTCAAATAGTGTCCCGTGCGCTCCAGATGAGCTACCTGCATAAAATATCCTGCTAGCATAGCCTTTCTTATGTTGACATAGTAGTCACGGCTATTGAAGTCAGTACTGCATAACTTCAGATTAAACCGGGCCATGATACGCACCAACTGTTGTCTTACATTATCAGCTGCTTTCAGCACCCTATGATTAATGAAGTTATCATAGCACCAAGAGAGATCCTCATCTGGAATGCAAATTCAAATATTTCAACATCAGAAAGCAGTTTAACAGCAAGGACTCTAGTAAACTTTAAGTACAACAGATATAAGCGCTAACCATTTTGCTTGTAAGCATGGTAAACATTCAACAGTGTGAGATGATCTCCATCAATGTGGCCAAACCTAGCTTTCGCTTCATCTGCAGCTTTTTGTGCCTCCCTAGGCCGGACAAAGCAATTGGGTACTAAAGAAAGAAATTGATTATCACAGAGGAGGTCCACGGTAGGTCAGCAGATGCATAGAGGCGAGACCACACCATTTGCTTCATGAGAGAATACTGAGAAACTGCAACTATACGCATCAGCACTTACTCAGAATCCTATGGAGCATGCCAACCGGGGGCATGGAACCCAGAGAAGACAGTTGCTGATGACAACCTAACAGGACACACTACTAACCACATTCATGTGGAACTGTGCACCCATGAAAGCAGTCAAACATCCCCATCATATGCACAAGACTCTCTGCGCACATGCACAATTTCTGGGCGTCCAAATCAGATTGGAGCCCAGCAGATCTATATTCCCTTAACATTATGGTGGGACTCAGGACAGACACAAAAGCAATTAAATAAAATAAAAAATAAAGTTACCTGAGAGCATGGCAGAAATTGACAAAATCTCATTTGAACAGTTGAATTCAGGACTGATAACAAGCATCTTTGACATTTGTGGATCCAAAGGAAATTCACTCATAATCTCACCCAGCTTGCTTAAGTTACCCTCATCATCCAGTGCACCCAAGTAATTCAACACTTCCAATGCACGCATCAAGGTCTCAGGGGCAGGAGGGTCCATGAAATCGAAATGCACTAAGTCATCTATACCCAGTTTCTTCAAGGTAAGAACTGTGTTGGCAAGATTTGATCTCAAAATTTCAGGATAGGTTTGAGGCTGAAGATCATTACTGAAACTTTTCTCAGTATAAAGTCTAAAACATTTGCCTGGTTGAGTTCTTCCAGCACGCCCTGATCTTTGGTGTGCACTAGCTTTGGATATTGGAGATACTAACAAAGATTCAACACGAACTCTTGGGTTATAAACCTTCTGCTTAGCAAAGCCAGGGTCAATAACATAGACTATACCATCAATTGTCAAGGAAGTTTCTGCTATGTTCGTTGAAACCACAATCTTCCTTCCAGGAGGACCACCCTCCTTAAGTGCTGGCGGAGCTGCCTCAAAAATCTTCTGCTGCATAGCTGGGGGAAGAGTAGAATACAGAGGTACCACTTTCACAGGGCCCACCTGATCCCCCAAATTTGTAATTTCTTTTGTTATTTTGCGGCAAGCATCTTCAATCTCTTCCTCTCCAGTTAGGAAAACAAGTATATCTCCAGGAGGTTCACATGTGTGTATCTGCACCACCGTCCTAATGGCAGCCTCCAAGTAATCCCTTTCAGGTTCCTGAGTATAGAAAATTTCCACAGGATGAAGCCTTCCAGGAACTTTCATAAGAGGCGCACCATAAAAATAGCTCTGAAACTTTTCAGCCTCAAGAGTTGCACTCATAACAACCAACTTCAAGTCAGGTCTATTTTTAAGAACTTCCTTCAGAAGGCCAAATAGCACATCCGTAGCTAAAGTCCTTTCATGTGCCTCATCAAGAATAATAACTTTATACCGTTCCAAAAGTGGATCTGCCATCGCTTCTCTTAAAAGCATACCATCTGTTAAATACCTGTCACATAAAGCATTCCATTTTAGATTGGGCTTAAGAGAGAGAAAAGAGAGAAGATCAACATGAGAAAAACGAAAGAGTTACATCAATGTCAGAATTAATTACACAAAGTATCATTTTGAAAAAATGAGACTTACTTCAAAACTGTTCTTGCACTACTGCAATCTTCAAATCTGATGCTATAACCAACCTCTTCTCCAATATTTACATCCATCTCTTCAGCTACACGTCGGGAAACAGACATTGCAGCCACCCTACGAGGCTGAGTGCATCCAATCATCATCTTCCTGCGCTTATCTGGGGTTTCTATCTCCACAGCGTCCAAAACAAACTGAGGGATCTGGCAACCAAGAGAAAATAGAACAGATAACAAATTAGTGACACATACGCACACACAAACAAGCAAGACTAAATATCAATGTTTTTAAAAACCAAACTAGTCATTGAATTGGCAAAGGCATTGATTCAAGGTTCATTGATCCGATTATAATTGAATCATGATTGAATTAATAATAATTAAATACATATATTTTTTTTAATTTTATATATTAAAAATATAATATAATATAATAAATAATAACAAAATCTAATTTTATTTTTCCTTTTTTTCCTTTTCATAGTTATGAATTACATCCAGATTTGAAGAAACCCTCCAAAACAGAATATAACAAGTCGTCATTACCCTTCAACTTCCTAATAAAATCAAGTGTTAATCATAACACATCTGTAAGTACACGAAGGTTACAAATTATTGGTTTGTGCACAATCCAAAGTGGAATCCACAACCACGGATATACAGAAGTCGTTGCTCCAGGGGCTGCATTTTGATGCCTTGGAGCTCAAGTCCAATATTCTCTTCAAAATAGATGATTCAAGCTTATTGGCAATAAACCTTCAAGAGGCAGAGGAATTGAACCAAATGAATACTGCTTGAAATTGTGATGGAAAAAATAATGAGTTCGACTTGATTTGAGCACAAAATGATTGAATCCTCTAGAATGGAAGCAGAGGTCAGTAGATTTCAAAGTATTTTCACAGAAGTGGGAAATCTGCAGAGAGTAGAGAGCACCTAGGATGAATAACAAGAAGACTGAAATATTGAGTATAAGGCACTAGAGGCCAGGTCTCGTTGAAGTGCAAAAGTGGGTTCATGTGGCCTTGTTAGAGCATTCAGATATCTCAGTCCCACATCCGCTAGACGCATGAGAGTAGTGGAGATGTGGGCTTATAAAAGGAAAGGGAAGGGAAGGATTTTAACGTGCTGATTGGACAAGGTTGCTAGGTAGTGCAGAAAGCTGATGGTCCAAATAATTTTTATGCAAACCAAGTTCTCTCTTGACCCAACCAGTTTTTACCGGTTCTCCCATTTTTTGATCTGTTGTATGGGTCAACCAAACCAAACTAGTGACTGGTTTGCAGGTTTTCAGTCAGAATGGCCGGTCCGGTCCAGTTTTCCCAATATTGCTACCTATTATCAAAGTAACACGTGTGCAACAGCTCAATAAAAGAAGCCCAATTAGTAAAATCCTCAAACACACTAAAAACATTGAAATGAGTGGCTCCCATATCCATTGGTTGGGCATGCCACTAATGAGAAGCCCAAAACAGATGAACCAGAATTTAACTGTTACAGTTAAATAAGTAAGTTATCAATATCGTAAGGCTACTTAGTATTGATTGAAAATGGCAGGCCGCAGTTCACAAAGTACAGTGGCTGTGATTTCCCCCTCCAATGCCCTGAATTGGATACAAGAGTTCTTTTTCATTTTTTTATTTTTTTATTTAAAAAAAAAAAAAGAGGGTAAGGGGAATCGATAATCGCATTCCTCTAGCGGCCTTTTCGGAGTATTATTGCTACTAAAAGATCACATGACATGACGCAGCACCCGATCTTCTAATAAAATAATCTCGGCAAACAAAAGCAACACTTAATATCAAAACCTCAGTATCAAGTACCGGTATATCCCAACTCCCCAGAAGCTAACTACTCACTACGAACATGTTGTTTGGATGAAGAAACTAACCTGGGTAGTTTTGCCACTACCAGTCTCACCAACCAAAACCAAAGTTGGGTTGGCCTTCAACGCCTGCAAGAACTCCTCCTTCTGGTGCCAAACAGGCAAGGTCTTCCTCTTCTCCAATATCTCATAGTACCTCTGAGAATAAGGTCTGCCAGTCCACCTATTGATGAGATTATTACCAACGCTGTTGTTGTTGTTCACAACTCCACCATTTGCTTTGGCCATCTTAGATGCTGTATCGTCTACCACGTCGAACAAGCTCATCTTCCTCTTCCTCTCCGTCCCCATCAAACCCTAATCCCAACGAAATCGTAATTGGCAAAGAGGTCAGCACCAGCAAAATCAATCCTTCCAGAAAAACGGAAGGGTAATAATTCAGGTACTGGGATTCAAGCCCTATATCGCGTAAACCCGCGAGACAAAGAGGCTAGGGCTGGGTTATTGCGTGATTACATAAAACCATAGACTTCCGGAAACCCCAAATCCTCGACTTTCCTCTTTCATTTAATCCTTTTCTTGTTTTTTTTTTTGGTTTTGTGATTCAGGGGAGCTTGCGCCCTGCGCATGCTTTCATAGCTTCTGAAACTTGGGCCACTTGTATGGGCCCAAATAGTAGTATCCCTTTTTTTTCGAAAAATGCCATGTCTTAACCAAAAGGTAAAGGGCCCTTGCCCAGTCCGAATGGGTCTAAGTTGACATCAGCAATGGGCCTTTAAATTTCTCCTCCAACTTAAAATTGTATTTGATAGGATGAAAATTTTTTACATGAACAGAAAAGAGAATATAAATAAAAATAAAACAAAATTTTATAACTTAAAATCATATTTGATATGATATTAAAAAAATAAAAATATTTTTATTTTAATATTTAATAAAATAGAAATAGTATATGAATAGAAGTAAAATGTAAATAAATAATTAAAACACTTATATAAAAAAATGTTAGAAGGATAATTTTTTAATTAACATAAAATAAAAAATTATAATTAAAAATATATATAATTTTATAGTAAAAAATATTAAAATTATTTTGAATTGCTCAATGATAAAAAATTTCACCTGCACAAAAAAATTATAATTTAAAACTTCAAATTAAATTTTTTTTATTCTTGAATTTTTTAAAATAATTTTAAAATTTAAGGTCTTTTAATATAAAATATCAATTTCATTTAAAACAACATAATACTTTTATTTTCTTCAGTTTCTATCTTCAATAATAACTTCAAATTTTGAATGGAATAAAGAATATGTATAAACGTCAACTTTAAAGTTCACCAATCTTTTTATCTCCAACGTGATATGAGTTGTCTATGCGGAGGCCATCTTCAGCCCATTGATAATCTCATGCCAAGTGCCCCAGTCGGCCACAAAGAAAGACTAACGGATTTTTTGTTGGTCATTGTCAGAGTTCAGGTTTCTCGTGAAAGTTAAAAGGAAAATGGTAATTAGGTTAAACTTTTGTTAGAGATATTCTCTACTTAAGTACAATCATAATATTTCCAAATTATAACTATGATTTTTTTTATTGCAAATAATTACATGTTTATAACAGAAGAACCAACTCAAGCTAGGTGATATAATTTTTGACAAACGAACTTTACTTCTATTAACGACATATAAATGATTGGAGTAATTGTCTCACTAGTAAAGATAACATAAAACTAGCGTAAGTTGTTGAAATTCAAAAAATTGGAATATAGATACCAGATTCATGCACTATGTATCAATAATTAACAAATAAAAGTAAATATATTGTTTCTGTTTTTTCTTTGGGTGCATGATGCATCTGTCATGAATATAAGGTTTATTTTAATAAATTACATAACTACTAAATAACACTTTAATATCCAAAACCAGATCCATTGCCCCTTGGCCATTTGTCCGTATCGAAATTAAAAACAATGGCAAGAAATATATTTATCTAGTTTTCACAGGGAATATGAATTGATTTGTTTGTTATAGGCTGCAATTGACAGTTGGTGGCTTGGTGCATAAACAAATAAGGGCAACAATCTGCTTCTGTTAGAAAATTCCAAAATCAATTATAAATATATATGAAAATGTCAAATCCTTGCTAGGTGGTGCTACCATGGAAAAGTAGACATTGCTTAATGTAGTTCCACTAAAAGTCTAAGCGTGTATTTGAAAAAATGGCTGAGCACCCAAATCATATTTTCAAAAAGCACAAAATTCTTTCTTTTAGTTAACTGAAGTTGGCCAAGAGTGATTCTACGTAACAATCAACGTATTTCCAAACACTATAAAACAACATGAATTAAAAGACAGGCGGTCATAGGGTCAAATGTGTATTAATGTTTGATGAAATTTCCTAGCTAACCCAGTCGTTGAATGAGTTATTAGTAGAAGGTGATGCCTCAAGTTATGGAAATCCGTGTTGAACTTGGATTTGAATTCCAATCACGAGTGGAGGGAGGGGCATCTTCAAATAAGTGGCACAAACTCTTCTACTAGAGCATTTATTAGTACTAAAATGAAGTCGAAAGTAACAGCTAGCTTAACGGGGTTCTCATAGATCCGTCTCTCAAATATAACATGTGCATTCCTTTTCTTAAGGATTCAAACGTTCAAAGATAATATTAAATAACTCCTCCCTCCCAGAAAACTCCAATTGCCTATCTGCTATATAAGAGAAAATGATTTTTCTTCAATATGCAAAAATATAAGATATGCAATATTTATTGAATCATTATTATTGTCATTTAATAATGTTTATTTTTAATTAGCTTTTTATTAAAAAATGTTATTTTTTTATCTATTTTTTATTTCATTTCTTATTATATATCTAACATTTTATGTACAAGAGATTTCCTTGCACTTTCCTTTCTTTGCAATATATAGAACCCCTTATATTTTATGAATCCTCTTCTTTCATCGAGTCAATTATAAGTTTGCTGATAAATGTTTAAATTAGCCAAGGATATTTTAACAAAATATAGGCAGAAACAAGATGATGGAAAACTGTCATCTGTTTGTTAATGAACTATATGAAGCCTGTTTTGAACTCAGTTTAATGGCGCATTTTTGTATTTGTTACTCTGTCACATTTTACACGTAAAAAAAAGATGCAAGTATCTTTAAATAAATATATATATATATATATATATATATACTAATAGCATAAATTAGCCAAAAGAAACAAATTTATATATTATTTTTTAAATTTGTACTATCAAGTTCTTTAATTAAAATATGATAAATATATATTTTTTACAAAAAAAATTATAATTAAACTTAGTATCATATGACCACAATTTTTTAAAAAATTTTTGTACATGTTATAATCTTATTAAAAAATTAATAATAAAAATATAAGGAGGTTTCCCGAAATTTAATTCTTAGCCAAATTGCTTTGTTTTATAAGTGATTTTTAGAAATTCACTTTCCGTACTGTTGTGACGGCCGAAATTCTACAACAATACTAAACCGAGCACCGAAATTGGGAATAAATTGTATGAAAAGTAATATGACGAAACAGGGATAATTTAAAGCTTCAGCCACGGTTTGAACCGCGAAAAGAGTGCTAAGGTAGCGATCCTATATGGGGAGTGCATTATTTCCTTTGTACGACAATTGCATAAGAATTCAACTTCAAGTTTTTTTTCGTTAACTAATTAATTCTTTACCATTAATGATCATCCCAGTGTTACTAGAGCATATCTGATCAAAGTATGAAGCTCTTCGACTTAATTAAATTTGGATGTATTTGTATTTCTATTGGTGTGTTTGTTTTTGTGTTTTCGGACTCTAAAATTATATTTTTAAAGAAGTAATAATTTTTTGTTTTTACACAAAAGCAATTTTTAAATAGATTTCTAAACACGCACTATATCATCTATGAACTGGAACTAAGTTGCCGACTTAACTTTTCTGGGTCACCAGAAGATTTGATTTTTGAGCCATTCCTCTCCGTTTTAGTGGATATCACGGCATCGCCTCAAACGCATTGGAGAAATAATGTTCAACTAAGAGGGAGCCGCGCAAAAATTTTATCAAATAAATGCCGGTTTTAAGTTTCGGGCAGAGTATTATGCATGCTTTTATATATATGTGCGTGAAATAATCCACCAAAAGAAAAAAGTACTAGAAATAAAAAGTGTTCACGATGGCTAGCTACATTAATTGCAAAATAAGTACAAGAACACATGTGGAAATGAACAAGAATCAATCATGCTTCATATTACAAGACATGAAGGAAGACAAAATGGTGGGAATTAAAAAATAATAATAATAATAATAACAGAAAGGAAGAAAGAAAGAGATTTGCAATTGAGACTCGCAGTTGGCCCCACTAACAGATAAGGGGGGCGCACACACACCCGTTTTCTTTCTCTTATCTGTTTTGTAATTTGTTCAACCTAATTCCCAAGGCTGGCATTTATCTCTACATGAAAAGGACGCTGTTGGTCCTTTTTACAGAACACCACAAGCACTAGGATTTACCATTCCGGTTAGAAACTATGCCTTCATTACCCGCCAACATTAAATACTTGTCTTTTCTTGTGAGTTTCGTGCACTCAAATCCCAAAGCCTTCCCAATCTGAGTTTGGACGTGATTAGCGACTTGGAATCTTGAACTCTCGTCACCACTAGAGGCAAAGGATGATGGAGAGACCTTGTGGAGAAAGTGAAGAGAGTAAATTGGGGATGGGTTCATGAGAAAGAAAACTGGGTCCAACCACTTAAATCCTCCTGCAGTTGTACCGTGGAACATATTTACGTGACTATCAATGGCGACGGGTGTTATTTCGTCGCACATCTCTGAGAACAAAGGGCTGAATCTCAATAAATAGGGCTCTCTGCAAGTGGTCCCCTCTGGGCACACTGCTAGGTCGCCTTGCTTTAGTAACTTCTTCATCATATCCGCATCCTGATCCCGATTCCTTGTTAATCGGACGGTCTTGATGGGGGCTAGTATCTCAGACAGTCTACTTAAGCTGTATGTGACAGCGATTAAGTCCTTTTTTAATGCAAAAGAGAGGTAGAGAGGATCTAGCAGAGTTCTGTGGTTGCACACATAAAGATGGCCGTTGCCATTGGTGGAGGTATGGGACGAGGTTTTGGGTAACGACACCGCGAGACGCAGCCCAGTAAGTGTGAGCAGAGGAGTTGAGATGTTATATGGGAGTGATAAAGTCATGGTGATCCTAATGATGGCAAGGATTATCCCAAATGGAACCCACGTCAATAGCGCTACAGCCTCAAGGGGGGCGGGTGCCACAGCCAATCTGCTGTCATGGAAGATCAGTGCTTTCGGATATTTATCTCTTGCTAGCTTTTGCCAGCTTCTCTTGTCAGCTTCGGTCACCAAGTAGATTTCCTATTCGTTTCACAAAATTAGAAAAGACAAGTTTCAGAAGATTCCAAGAATGAAGATTCAAACCGCAGAGAGGATGACAACTTTGAACTTTTTACTTTGACTTTGATGGTGTAATAAAAAAAAAAGGTAACAAATAGCATACTCCGGAGTCAAGGAAATTTAACTGCAGAGAAGATGACAAACTTGAACTTTTTACTTTGACTTTGCTGGTAAAAAAAAAAAGTAATAAATAGCATACTCCAGTCAAAGAAACTTAACTGCACGAACCTTCAAATTAATGAGAAAAGAAAAACTATATGAAGAGTAGAAATAAACCTTGCAATGAGAGAACAAGTCATGGTCAAAAATCTTGTTGAAGCTTGTGATACCAATCGTATCAAAACATCCTTTCCCTTCTCGAACTTGCTCCAAAGCATGCTTGGAATTTCTCTGCTCCATCAACCCCACGTAGTACCCGCAAAACACTTTGAGCTCTCTGCCTACTACAAAATCGATCATTAAATACTCTCTTGAGAAACTTTCCACCATTACCTGAGGTAAATTACTGACCCCAACTTTCTTTCCACCTCTGCGCAGCACCTCAAAGATTTCGGACCCAACATTCTCCAACAAGAACTTTGGCAGGACAGCCCTTCCCACTCTGAAGCTTTCTGCTTTGATCCCAAAGAAGCATATCATAACCATTATTTTTATCCCCATTTGGTCTCCCACCAGACAAATAAAAGGGTATAACAGAAGGAGAACAATGGCTCTTAGGAGCCCTCCAGCTTCGAAAGCCACGAGCACGAAGTATGGGAACAGAGAAGGAGATTTCAACAGAGTTCCTTCTACATCAAAGATTAAAGTATGGTCATTGAGGTCTGACCTATGCGCCAGAGAGGGGTACTTTTGGTATTTAAACTGGGTTGAGAAGGTGTTGCTTATAGTTCTGGGAATGCCGATGAGGTTCTTAAGTTGCCTGAGAAGAAAACGGTACCAAAAGAATAGAGATTTGAGGAAAAACGGTCTGAATATCTTGGCCATCTAGATATGACCTAGAACGGTGGTCAAGGAACGTTATGCAGATCAGGTCTAGGAACCCATGTATTTATAGAACTACTGGTACATCAACACCCTTAGTCTTCGCTATTATTACGACAATGGCATCTTGTTCATTTTAGACGTTAGAAAGAACCAACTTGCTTGCCGAGGATTGCCAAATTCAGCCTTTTTTATCTATCTATTTGCTTTGTTGCTTTATGATTTTCCAAATTCCAAATCGGTTCATCCGTTGTCAATAATAAACGACTTCTGTGTCGGTACCCAAAAGATGATTTTTATATAAATTTATTGCATTTTTTAATAAAAGTTATGTATATCAATATAATTAATTATAATTTTTTATCATATCAGTAATAAATTTTTAAATATACTAATAATTAAGTATAATTACTAGCATTTTGAATATTAATTCATCAACATGGTAAAAAAATACTTAATATATATACTTTCAAAGTATAGGTTCTATACTTTATTATTATTAATTGTTGGTTAATAGCACATTTTAAACTTGTTATCAATATAAGAAGAGATCGTTACTTATTATATTAATGTACTTAATTTTTTAATGTGTACTGTAAAGTCCAGCTCTAAATTTTGTTCAAACTTTTTAACAATTATGAAATAAAAATTATTTATCAGAATATTTCTAAAAAAAATATTATGTTCTGTTTTCTTTAAATAGAGAGGATTTCTAATTATTAATCATGACAATGTATGTGTTTGCAATATATGTTCCATTTTTTAGTTATATTTGGGGGGGGGGGGGGAGGAGTGTGTGAGAGAGATATATCTTGAATTAAACTTTTGACAATGTGTAATTTAATTAGGATATTATATAATTATTTGTAGAAATTATATATTTATTGTATTTTAATTAAAAATAAAGATTTAAAAAATAAATATAATTTTTCCCTACCAAACAATCAATATGACAAATCACTACTCTGCTTGAAAAATCCCTCAAACCTTGAAGCTTGAACTCCACGAAAAATTAGATATGGACAGCCATGATTGTATTCAAATATTTGCTAGGAAAAATTATAAATTTATATCACACATGAGAAATCTCATTAAAAGAGAAGAAAGAACGAAGGGTAGGGATTGCTGTCAAAAGAGGTGGCAGCCCCACAAACAATATATAGCAACCCCCGACCAGATCCAAGACTTGTGTTTTCCTTCCATGTACTGTATCAGTGGTAATTTCTTTTCTATGTGCAATCTGGCCGTATCAAGTTATTGTCGCTTTTTAATTCTCATATTTTCATGAATTACGAGTGATAAATTTGTCCATGCCTTCTTCTGATCATATTATGTATACATTGACCCACAAAAAATAAATAAATAAAGACTCAACGTGGGTATAAGTGGAATAGAAGGGGGAAGAAAATGCAAGAATAAATAGCCACCCACCGATTACCTTTTTCTCTCTCGATTAGGAGATATCTAGCATAGTATCTCATGAACACATTGAAGATATTTAGGCAAGGGAGGGGCGAGAGGCGTAAATGTGATGGAACCTAGCTAATAGAGCTAACGCGACGTATATTTTGAGAAATAGATGAATAGGACAGAATATAGCTAGCTATGTTTTGGGGCTCACATAACCATTAAAATCAGACGGGTCATTGCAGCAAAAATAAATAAATAAATCCGGGGGGTCATTACTTAGTCATTATGGCCTGCACCAACCGCTGCTGTTACGTCGTTAATTAACATATTTTTCACGGGCTCTCTCCCTCCCTCTCTCACACACACACCTAACTAATATGCATAACTAATAAAATTAATTTCTAATATATATATAAGTACTTTTTTAAAATCTGCATTCAATAAATCTTTTTAGTTAAATAAAGGAACATGAAGTATCTTACTTTGTGGTCCCTTAACTTTTTTGAAATTAGATGGGAATTAATTCATTTGGGCGGCGGAGTGTAATATGGGAGGGGAGGTATTTTTTTTTTGGAAAGGGAGTGGAGGGATTATAAATATATATATATATAATATATTATACATTAATATAAAATAATATATTTTTATATATAATAATATAATATAATGTAATTTTTATAATAATTATTAATAAATTTACAAATTATAAATATATAGATAAATAAAATTTTATATACAATTACTTATATTTTTTATTAAATTTTTTAATTTAAATATAATAAATATATGGTCCATTAATAATATTATAATAAGTGTATAATTTTTAAATTATTTTTAATGAAATTTAAAAATAAAAATAAAAATTTTGAATTCTTTAAAAAAAATGAATACAATTTAAAAAAAGGTATACACTTACTATAATATTAATTGTTTGATTTTAACTAATAATATAATATATGTATGATTTTCTTATGACAAGTATAGGAGGAGGAATAAAAATTCAACAAGATTGATAAATGAGGAATCATGTTTTGAATCGGGCTCCGATCGACTGGTTAGCCCTATGATCTGACTCGTTCAAAGGCTTATAAAGGTAGCTCTCAAAGACCTTTGGTGGGCATAGATACTTGATCACCCATATATAATTGCGATCATCATGTAAATAGTTTGAAATCGCTCAATAGCTACATAATAAATTCCATAATAATGTTCAGTTCTGCTGATGATCATTATGCTCATTAATTGCAAATTTATCACCCCTGGGATTGGGCACAAGTCACCATTCCCATCAGGGAACCTTTGATCGATATATTTCAGTATAAAGAAGGTTGGGAGTACTAGACGTTACGTTTTGTTTCCGTTTGCAGTGCGCTCCCCTGGTTTTGACCTTTTGGGGGGCTTGCGTCAATACGGCGTATTTGGCAATGCCGTCTGCCAATTTCCTCTCTTTAAAGTGTTTTTATGATTTATATTTAGAAATGACTTTTGGCTTAATTCTACCCACAACAAGATCAAGAATCTTCAGCGCCGTCTTCATTTGTTGACATTTTCGTTCTTGTAAACTTCAGTTAATGTTAATATTTATGGCTCATTTAATATTTTTTTATTGTAAAGGAATTAATTTTAGATAAACCTTATCTAATATTTATTATATTTTTATAATCATTATTTAATAACATCTTTTATTATTTTAAAATAAAAATACAAGAATTTTTTTATTCTTAAGACTTATTTATTTATTTTATATTTTACATACCAAACCTGCGGATGGCAAGCAAATAAGGCATTAGTTATGGCATGTTTGGTATAAAGGGGGAAAATGAAATAAAAAAATGTTAAAATATTTATTTGATCTTTTTAATTATTATTTAATATTTATTAATTAATTATTATTTAATATTTATTAATTAATTATTATTTAATTATTAAAAATAAAAGTATTGTGAATATTTTTTATTTATACAAATATTTTTTTAATTTTTATATTTAATTTTTAACGTACGACACGGGTTCTTAGTTTGTAGATAACGACGGTCAGAATTTTTGAAGGTACGTTCGTAGCTTCTCTTGGATGAAGGTACGCGTCATTGACCTGTCGGGTATAGGTGGCTGTGTGCGTGAGTAGGAGGGCACAGTGACCCGTACTGAAGGGTGTTGGAAATTAGATCTTTTTAAATTTTTTATTGTAAAATTTTAACAATATTTGGAGAGATAAAAAATAAAAAAATAACTTTATACACAATTTTACTTCTTATATCATTTTCTTTTTAAACTTTATAAAAAAATTATAATAAAAAAAACTCCATGAAAATTTTACACGACCGCATTGAAAGCTCCTCATTATAAAGGTTTGTCATCGGAATATAACGCGCAATTTTTTTTTTAATCAAAGGCGGTAACTTTTGACTGAAGCAACATTCACTTCATTTGTTTTTCCACCCAAGAGTACATAAGTACATACTCTCTCAAATCTCATGCAAATGAATTCTCATGTAAATGAAAGCTTTCTTCTAACTTTTAATGTTAAAAGTTATATGCTCCAACACCTTTCCATTTATTTTCCTTTAACTATAATACCGTGTATTTATTTTCCCAAATGTAAAAGATGCGTAAACAGTAACGTTTCTGTTAAACAGAAGCATCACATCGTCGAGCAGTTCATGGGATCTGCAGTACATTGAATTGTATAGTATTGCGTGAACGAGGGATGAGTAATAAAAGAACATAAGGTGGAGAGGGTGTCCCATTTTAATTGCATCTGATCTGCATATGAAAAGATAGATGAATGAGCATGTCAACGGTTCAGAGGGATTGAGCCGACCACGGTTTGACGTAACCCTAAGAACGCACAACCATGCGTGATGTTTGCAGCAACTGGATCATGTTCTTGGATGGCAAAGGAAAACGATTAAACGAGGCATCGTCGGTGTGGATAACTGACTGCATATCATATAGCCATGTCTCTTTTTATTGCATGATTAGCATTCCAAAGACAAGTCTTCAAAACTCCGCATTTACTTGTCGTCATTTGATATGCAAAATTATTAAAAAACAATTTTGTAAATAAAAATAACTTATAGTATTTTTATTTTAAAATATAAATAATAATTATAAAATGTAATAAATATATTTTATATATATATATATATATATATAAACAAAATCTATTTTTCTCCTCATTAGACTTTTGATCCATCCATCAAAACTGCATTTGGGTATCTTCTAAAACCCAAAGGATTTCATCGGAATATTTCATCGAATTTCTCAAATGCTTAAATAGCTTTATTATTAATAGCATTATAAATGCTGAGCCATCGTCATCGTGTGACTTGTATGGGATGGGATAGCAAGGATGCGTAATTGTGGGAGATACTGGGGAAGCCAAATTTGGACGATATTTCCATAACATTAAAAATCCAATGGGCTCACGCATGGCTGGCTCGTTTTTCAACTTCAGCTGACTCCATGAATCGTGCAAGGGTCATGTACTATAATTAAATCAACTCCAAAAGTCCCACGTTCATCTTCTATCTACATTATTCGAACCCAATTTGTATATCCAGCAAATATTATTGGACAAAATCAGAAATCCTCAAGCTGCCCTATCAGGAGTAGAAATTAAGTACACCTCCTTCTCCGGGGGTTATGCTGCCCCCTTTTCAATGCAAGACAACGCTAGCATGATAGCCTGAAAAGTGACAACACCATACTGTATAACTTAACTATGTCACCCTGCATTAATTAAATATAATAAATGCATATTATTTTTAGGGCAAAAGGCAAATTTTTTTTCTTTAAGTTTGTCCAAAGTTTCTTTTTTTTTTCCCTCCCTTTATTTACATTTATTCCGCTTTTCATCCTCGAATTATCATTTTTGTTCCATAATCTTTCTCTCCGTTAACTCCGTCTATTATTCTGTTAATTTTTGTATACCTAGTTCAAACATGGCGAGATAAGTTTTCTTTTTTTGACAGCAATGCAATACAACATGGTCTAACACAATATATATATATATATATATAAAGTTATTTCTTAACCTCTCTTACAGTTGGATATGTTAATTTGACAATAACTGCCCTCAAAACATTGGCAGTTAGCAGATGTCGGGAATATGCCCAGGATATTTCTTTAGCTGAGACAAAACAAATGGCGTTTCAAGGCCAACAAAAGTCTTTGGGCCCGATACCTCATAACTCAGACATTAATCATGACATTAAGGACAATTGAAATAAACTGCATGAACGAATTCTTTTTTATATAGACATTTTTCATATAGGCACGTGCAAATAGTGGCAGAGCCCTCACCCTAAGTTAGGAGAGCGAATATGACATAATCTCTTTCATCAATATGCTACACGTATCTTATCTCCGTCATGATAAGGCAAAATTTTAATTAATTCTTTTAGGTTTGATAGCAAATTTTGTAAATTGATCTTAGTTTATTATTGTTGAAAATTATATTTATGAAGTCTAAATGAAAATTATTACTTTGATTTTTATTTTTTTTTCTTCAAAAATTTCATACCCTATTTACAAAAAAAAATTATACTTTTATGGTACATTGTCTGGATAAAATATTGGAAACTGAAATAATAAATTTACTTACTTGCTTCTATACAAGTAATAGATAATATTAATACGTTGATGAGTTAATAACTTAACATTTAAGGCTAAGGTAATTTAATTGAACTTCCGAACTTTAAATTAATTATAAAGATAATCTTAAGAAGCTAAAAATTGAATATTAAAGGTGTAAATATCATACTTTGAAAAGTCACACCTAAAGAGAAAGATAAAAAAAAGAAGAAAAAAAAAAGAAAAATAAGATAAGAGAAGGAAAAGAAGAAATAATTATAACAATAACAGCAACAATTTTTTTATGATATATATATATATATATAAGTTTGATAAATTCAAGTTAAAATATTAAATAATTAAAAAAATTATATAATAATGTGCGATTCAGTTGATTTAAATTTTTAAGAAATATAAAAATGTAATATTAAAATTGAATACTATATATATTCCAATTTTTAAAAATTGAAGTGACATATATCTTTTGTCAACTAAAGGCGATTCTATCACTGTGCATAGGTTCAATGGCTTCAAAAGTTTACAATTATATGAGGACATAATATCATAACTTAATATTACATGCCCACAATTTATTAAAAAAATTAAGGAAGAGAAAGTGCCTACACTCGATTGCATGTGGCTTTGCCTGTGCGTGCAGAATATACTTAAGCTTTTGTAAGATAACTATGACTCAAGGCTTTGGTAGATTTATTAGGGCAAGCTACGGAGAAAGATCCTATTTCCAAATGCATAGCATTTGTTAGATTTTGTGTCCCGGTCTGTCATTTTTGTCTGACGAATTTAAACTTCTTCCTTTAGTTTTGTGGGTGCCAATGCGGTCTCCATTTCTTATGGTAGTGCTTCGAGGACAGGCACATCTCTTATCATTGCATTTCTTTTTTTTGGTGTGGTCTAACTGACAGCAATAAGGATATAATACGCAGTGTTCGGCCTTCACCAATATCGGAACAATTTTAAATTATTCGGGCCTGAGTAAACTGGGAGCATTCGTATTCTTTAAATTTTTCGGCTGAGCTTTCCCTCTTTTTTAGCCCAGCCAACTTCTACCAACGACAGTCAGAACCAGGGGAGAGAGAGAGAGAGAGAGAGAGAGAGAGAGAGACAGGGGTATATGCTCCGCATCCTGAGCCAGGTGACTTGCTTTCCCTAACCGTAGTGCTGGGGATGAGGAGAGGACGGGGGTTCGCTAGGCCACTTATCCAACCATAATAGGATTGTAGACATCAGCTATTAAACCAGAGTTTTTGACATGGACAAAATTTAGATACAGTATTTAACATTTGTCATTTGATTCTCAAAAAAAATGACAATTAGATTTTTTTTAATTAAAAAATAGATCAACACCACAAGCTTAAACCTTTTGACATTAGCGGTCTAAAATCTCATTTATCACTGATGGAACTAGTGCAAAAGCCATCAAGAGCAGAAATTAGTCTCGATATGCTACATACTAATTCAGCAGAAACCCAGCAAATCTTTAGCGTAACTCATATATTAACAGTATGAGTCATCTCACTCTACAAGCAAACTTGGACAAGACCAAATGGCTGTACAAGAACAGATACCTGATCAAAAACTACTTAGGAACAGCCTAAATCAAGTGGAAGGGAAAGAATCTTCATAGTATCCGAATCATCTACCCTGCGGAACCGCATTAACATACGCAAGTTGGAAAACAATCAGACTGCTGCAATTTTAATTCGACTCTTTTAATCATGCCATCATGGAGCACAAAAAGATTATCAAAATGTCTTAGATGACAAGATCGTGGAAAAAGAATACAAAGATAAGGAGAGCCAGGTGCATCACCTTCATGGGTGTAGTTCTTGGAATAATGAACTGAAATTAAACCTTCATCAGCTGCAACGGTTGGCTCAGGGGAAGCCATTAGTCCAACAACAGCACTACTCCCAGATTTAATTCCTGTAAGCAAAGTCTCGGCAACATGAGTATGTAACAAACATGCAGAACATCGTATGTGCATATAGGGTCTCTTGAAAGTTATCTCATGAACACAACTATCCCACTAGAGATGCATCCAAGTTCAGCCAAATTTTCTACAGAGACCAGATACTCTTCAAAGCTTTTAATTGAGCTCAAAACATTATGCAGAAAGCACAATGACATCAAGGAACTAAAATAGGTTCTAAACATAATTCAAAAGCTTAAAATGTCAATGACTGGGGACTGCCCACTCTAAATGTCTTCATATATACCCGCGTAGTTTGCTTTGAATGAAGCTATGAAAAAAACCACAGCCTAGTAATATTTATGCAGGGAATGCTATGCCTTTCCAAGGCAGAATGGCGGAACTGTAGCAAGAGGTAATGAAGGAATGGGACATTTTCCAAAAGAATGAAAGACCATTAACAAAAACTTACTCCAAATTATGATTTCAATGTCTCAGGATGTTTGATCAATATTCAAGAATGTAAATCAATTCATATCCCCATCCTACATGCTTATAGCAAATATCCATCTTCTGTTTAATGTATCTGGTTTCATGTTGGATGTAAAATGACAACGGAGCATTGGACCATCAGGGTACACTGTCAAAGCCATTATGCTATTGTAGTATATACTACTTTGAATATAATCATGGAAGGATCTGAACAGAATATAAGTATCATCTTTTTGCTACACCTAGATATCAAAGTTGAGCTTGTTAGCTTCCATCACGCAAAAGGTGTAAATAAAGGTAGAAACAACAGGCCAACAACAAAAGTAAACCAGACCCTTAGTATGTCCTAAATTTAGGTTATGTTTAAGTTACACAATAAACTCAGTTTTAGCAATATTTTATCAGTTAAACAAATAGCTTTTCGTGGAAAGGGTCACTTAAAATGGCCAGGCCTATAGAATTTACTTTATTAGTAGTAGGAAATCACTACTGATAGTATAGAATATTTAGAGATGTTGAAACTTACCACAAGGGATAAATACAAGAAAAGCACAAAGAGAAAAGGAGAGCAGCAAGGAAATTAAATTCTACGTTTGAGCCATTGGTTAAAAAAAAAATCATAAATGAGTCATAGATGCTGAGCAAATGAGCCCAAGAAAATATAGCAAAGTGAAAAATTCTATGCTTCAGATTTATGCAGAAAATGACAATAACTAAATCCTATTTATGTAATCAAGAGATATCATGATTCAGCAATTATAGAGAAACAGCTTTAGCTGTTCTGTTCAAATAACGACATATTGCATGGACCCAAATTGAGATGTGAGTTTAGGTAGCAGAGTAAGGAAGACAATCCCAACAAAAGAACTCTTAATTTACCTTGGATTATAATGATAGTGAAAAAGAAAATTGTGATGACCATGGCAGAAAGACCAGTATATGATGATGATGCCTTTCTCGCCTTCATCTTCCTTACAGCTTTTATTTTCTTAATCCTTGCACGCTTCCTTAAGGCAAGCTCAGCAATTTCCTTTACAAGCTTCTGATCAGCAGCATCCAATGATGGACCTTTAGGAGGTCGTGGTGGCTTTGGAGGCTTTGAGTTAGTCTTCTTGTTCTTTTCTTTCCCATTATTATTCTTTGAATGAGGAATTTGCTTTTGGACATCTTCTAAACATGCGTCAACCAGCAATTCTACATTATCATCCATAGCATCACTAGATTTTGACGAACTGCTACACATTTCAATCCCAGTTTCATGCTTTTTGGATCCATCAAAGTTCAAAAGCCTATTCCATGCCCAACTAAATGAATTCTTCGATTGTTTTTCACTGGAATCAAGGTCTCTGCTTTCATCTTCTTCACTAGTATTCCCACCACTTTCAAGATCATATTCTAAGTCTTTCTCTCTTGAAATAGTTTGATCCATCTGATGTCAATCAATTTCACCAAAAAGGAAGGGTAATAAAGAAGGAATAATTCACAAAACTAGCATATCTTTGAGGCTAAGATGAACAGTTCCAAACTCGGGTTAGAAAGTAAAGAACATACAATCTTCCCATATGTTTTCCACGGAGACTATACAAACTTCGAACATAGCAAACTGCAGGGAGGAAAAAACCCTTGCAGTTCTTGTCCTATATCAGAGAAAGCTAAGTACGAAGTCAAATTATTTAGGCCTATAATTATAAATAAACCAGACAGTTTGTCACAGCCAATATAATAATTTTGTAGAAGCCTCCAGGCTCGGGAAAAGAGTACGTTTGCAGAAGCCTTAATGAACAGATATAAAGTTAGAGAATAAGGCAATACATGGAATTAAAAAAGAGGCTCTTCTGGCTAAATAGTTGAAACAGAGAATAAGGAAACGATAAGCTCTTTAACATAAACTAAACAACAAACTCATCTCAACCCATAATGCAGCTCTCACAGATTCTTGTAACTTGTAGACCTAATGAAACAATCGTAATAGCCTAAAGGAGAACTTCAAAATCTTACATTTTTGCATAAGCTGCAAATAAGCCACCCCTCAATCACGCCGAAGTGAAATTATCAAAATTCGCAAGTATTAACAACTTGATCAAATTACTCGAAAGCAATGTATTCTACAATTGAAGAGAAAGAAAATAGAGACAGAAAACGAGGGGAAAAAAAAAGTCAAAACTACCTTGAGCTAAGGTAGAACCCTAGGATCGATGGTTCGTTTGAAACATTCCCGACTTGGAATCTGTCGACGGCCGCAGGAGCGCACAGAGAGATGCCATATTTTAAAATTAAATTAATTTAAAAAACTAACCAATAAATTCTGCCTTTTAAATCATTGGCATTTGTAAAACGCAATGGTTTTTATTTAAATTAAGCCGAATGACCGGGGATGGAAACCGAAGACTATCCCAACACGGCAACGGCTCATTGACGTGTCCATTGTGGAAGGTGCCCAAAAGGAATCGTCATTTTTGTCTTGGTTTGGTAACAAGTGCGTTTAGATAAACTTTTTTTTTTGGGTAAAAAGATAAACTTTTTTTTCGTAAGCTGTACCCTTTCAGATAAATTAGTGACCAATTTTTAAAATTAAGAACTAATTTTAGAAAATAATCAGTGTTTGAACAAGATGTGTTTTAAATATTTGATTGATTTTAACTTTAAAATTTTTAAAGGAGCAAGTCACATCTTAATAACTTAAAATTTTTTATTTAAGTATGAAAAAATTATATAATAGATGTTACCTATCAACATTTTATTTATTTATAACAAATTAAATACTAAATAAAATTATTTATATTTATTTAGTAGTTAATAATAAAGGCATTTAAACAGTCTGTTTTAGAAACATAAAAAATAAAAAAATATAAATATATTTGATTAATAATTCATAAAATGCGTTGACAACTAATTTCTGAAAACATTAATAAACACAAAAAAAGTAAGAATTATTATTAACTTATTACCAAATATTTTGTTCACAAAATGTCCAGAATGCGGAATATATAAATCTAGTGGGCCCTATAAGTGACGTTGCGAGCCCGAATATTTCGTGGGTGCCGAAATAAATTGTCACATTCAAAATTGTTAATATCCTTTTTTTTTCCCATCGTGTTGACAAAAAACAGGGTTTCTTTTTTTGGTCCAAAGTAAGAGAGAAACTACAATGAAAAACGCATAAAACTTGTATTACTGTAAACCCGATACGAAGGATTTACTAGTCTCAACAAAAGAGATAGCTTTTAAGTACCAATAAAAGGAAAGCTTTTACATGATTCAAAAGAGTAAAGTATGACTAACATTTCACATAACAAAACTGGAAGACGCAACCCAGGCTTACACTATAAGCGAAAGTTTGTATATTAAAATTATTTTTTGTATTTGTATATTAGCTTTTATAAGTGTATGAGGTGTATAAGGTATTAACTGTATTATTATCTATTATTCTATTGTGCCATGGCATGTTGCCCTTGTTTCCTTTGTAACAAATTCTTTAGTGAATCTTTTGTTTTTGGCTAGCCTTAGCAACTAAGTTGAGAACATTCATTCTCGTGTTGGTTCCTTTCTTCTTTCTATCTTAGTATTAGAGGGATCCTAATGTCAATTACACATCATGGATTTCCAAACTACTTTGACTCTTGCTTCAAGCCATCTTTTCAGCTCACTTCCTTCAATTAACAACTTGAAATCTTTTCTATTTTTCTCTTCCATGAACCATGTTTGCTCTGTCAAGCTAGATCAAAGTAATTACTTACTATGGCAATCCATGGCATGCCCATCATCAAAGGACACAAGCTCAAAGGTTTCATCTTTGGCACAAAAACCCCTCCTCCTGCGTTTCTCTCTGAAGGTATGAAAATGGAGGTTCTAAGATGAAGGGTATTTTTCATAACTTAACTCTTACTAATTTTTCCATTTCCACTAATGATTTAATCACTCAAATACAGGCTAGACTTGATGCTAAATATAACGTGATGTGGCTCAACTTGCTAACAAAGTAAAGATACCTTAAATAAATTTACAAGCTACACTATTGACATTTAAGAACAGGATTGAGCAGTTGAATAATTTTAACAATTTAACTATTCAACCTACTGTTAGTTTCATATCACAAAAATTTGAGAATCATTATGATTTTAGCAGAGGTTCCTAGTGTGATGTTATGACAAGGAGTTTTAGACGTGCTTGTGTTTGTAGTAGAGGATTCAAAGAAACTTATAAGTCTACTTGCCAAGTTTGTGGTAGAATGAGTCATATAATAATTACATGTTACTTTAGATACGATAAAGCATATATAAGTCACACTCCTTAACATAAATGACCATTTATTAATGATCCTAACCCTTTTACTTTTCTTACCCCTCTATATACTATTGCAAATCACTCATGGTACATGGACAATGGGGCCAATAGCCATATAACTAATGAACCCAGCCATGTTAACACTCTTAATGACCTTTTATGGTAAGATTAATCTTATAGTAGGTAATGGTAAGCAAGTTGAAGTTAAAGGCATTGGCTCTTTTGTTCTCTTATGTTGCAATATAAACATATTGATGAAAAACATTTTACATGTTCCTTAAGTTCCAAAAAATTTTATGAATGTGTTAAGAGTAATTGCTAATAATGATGTATGTAACATCCTAAAAAAGTGTTAGTGACTTTAAGAAAGGATATGAGATTAAATATTAGGCTGAAAGAGTAGGGTAATGATAGGATAAGGGAAAAGTCAAATTTTCACTTATTTAAAAATTTATTTATATATATATATATAATTTAAAAAGCCAAAGATTTAAAAGTAAAAAAAAAAAAATAAGATATCTTTAGTTAATTTTAAAATATTTCAAATTATCTAATAGATAACTTAAAGTTAGTTTTAATAACTAATAGACTAATAATAAAAACTAACAAGATATATATATATATATATCTATTTCAAATTATCCGATAGATAACTTAAAGTTAGTTTTAATAACTAATAAAATTTTAAAATATAATAATAATAATAACTAATAAGATATATATATATATATCCTTAGTTAATTTTAAAATATTTCAAATTATCCGATAGATAATTTAAAGTTAGTTTTAATATCCAATAGAATTTTAAAATATAATAATAATAAAAAAAAGAGAGATATATATATATATATATATATAATCTAACATATTCCTTATTTTCACTCCTCCATCCGTTTGCTCTCTCTCACGTCACCAGAAGCCTTTCTTTAAGTAATTCCAACTTGTTCTTTCAATCTCTCTTCGAACATACATCTCCACACTAGGTACGAGAGTAGCTTTTGTTCTTGTTCTCATATGATTATATTTATATATATATATATAAACACACCTTACGCACTATTCAATAAAAGTGATATGCAATATACATCTTTCCGTCCTTTTGTGAATTAAATAAATATATATATATAGTTATATATACAACCTTCATCCCTTATATATGTATATATATGTAATTATAATATATAAATATATATATATATTCTTATATAGAAACGCATCCTTTCATCCCTTTATTTTTCTAAAATAAATATACATATATATATTTAATTATATGTTATATATATATATATTTGTAGGTATGTATATAATATGAAATTAGGAATATAAATTTAATATAAATTTTTATACATAGATATGTGTGTGTGTGTGTGAATTTGGGAATATAAATTTAATTTATATACTTAAATTATAAATTTTTGATGAGAAAATTAAGAGTTAAGAATTTAAAAATTTTTGTAAATTTAAGTTAATATAAAAATTAACTATTCTAATGAATTAATTAAAATATAAAGAAATATAGATTTAAAAGAGAATTTTAGGTTCTCTATGATAACTTTTAAGTTTCTAAAGTAATTTTAGAGTAATTTTAGAGTAGTTTAGGATAATACATAAGTAGTTTTGAATTATATATTGATATTTTGTTTATATGTGTGACTTTTGTAGATTTTCATTAAAAGCTCTTACTACTTAGATTTTCTTGCCGTGTGACTACTTGTGAGCCAAAAGAGAACAGGTAATTCGGGGTTTTTTCCATATGTATGCAAACTGGTTTGTGGTTGAAATTTTAATTAAATAAATAAGTTTATCTTGTTGAGCATGGTACATATAAATAAGCTGTATGGGATTATGAAACGGTAAAAGTAAATGATTATGAAATTCATGAAATTGCTAGAATCTTATTAAGTATGCTTGCAGATATAATTAAATTCTGACGTAGTGTTTTATTTTTCAAGCATGCTTGAAAGGTCGAATTATTGATGTAAAATTTTAGAGTATTATATTTCTTTCAAGCATGCTTGTCAATCTTGTTTGATATACTATATGGGGTTCTTTATTTTTCAAGCATGCTTGTATGAATTTTGGATAAATATGACATGCATAAATGATGGGTTAAGGAGATGTTGGTGAGATATATATGATATGATGACCACGTGGTTTGCCTCCACCTCGCGCAAGTGGTTGGCTTTTTGTAGGGCCCCGTTCCTCAATACTTACCTGGCCGGGTTTGTAAAGGGGGAACGCGGGACAGTGACACCTCCTGGTTTAGTCTTTTAAGGAGGGAAGCCATAGTCTGGGCTTGGGCTCTGTACCTTTGGCCAGGTACATCTCGAGCACTGGAGTAGCTTTGGTCGGTCCAATGTGTGGGCCAGATCGTGGATAAGCCTGTGGCTTCAGTCAGCGGTATAAGGTTGGACGGAGCAATAAGGGGGGGTTACACATATTGCATTTTATCATGTTGTACATATAACTATTTTGAATTATACCTTATGATCTTTTGTATTAATAATTAATAATAGTGATGTTGGATTTGCATTGAGATCTATTGGATATGATTGTTAGTTTGTATGCACATGGTAAGATTCTGGGTTACTGAGACGTTAGTGCTCACCCCATTCTCTTAATATTTTCAGGTGAAGGGCTGAATAAGAAGTAAGGGAAGTTACTGGAGGAGTGAGCTATTGGCTCTTATACTCCTCGAGCTCATGCTGGGTTAATATTTACTTTTTGCCATGACCATAGGATATTTTTATTTGGTTTTACTATTTTTGAATCTTAAAACATTATTTAGCTAGCAGTTTGATACTTATAAACCTTTGAATTTAATTTCTTAAAATATTCTAATATATGTTTGAGATGTGGACTGTGAGTTCCTATGTTTTGAATTGAATAAAATGGGTGGAGCCCTTATTGTTACATAATAATTTCAGCAAGTATTATTGCTTAATAAGGTTAAATCTTTTTAAGTGAGTATTAACTAGCATGAGGCAAAGTCTCAAGAATTTATAACTATATAAGTACTTGACATATATTTAGGGGACGGAGTACCTAGCCCAATGATTATTAGAGTAGGTGTTACAATGTAGTTCTAGAGTTTCACTCTTTTGGTTGTCTTATGAAAGACAAAATCATAGAAACAATACTAATGCAAGGGAAACTCAAGGAAAGGCTCTATGAAGCTAATTAACCACTTTTAAGGAAAAGGATTTACCAACTTACACTTAATTACAAACATGATATTAAGCCCATTGCTTTCTTATTTGAAAAAGAAAATTGACATAAAAAATTAGGACACCCTTTTGATAGAGTTTTGTATTAAGTCGTAGATTAATGTAATATCAAGTTAAAGAATAATGAGAAATCCATGTTTTGAGGGGCTTATCAATTTGGTAAATTTCACTTATTTCTCATTAAAAATTCTCACTTTCAAGCTACGTCTTCTCTTAATCTCATTTACATTGATTTATAGGGGTCATCTCTTATTTCTTTAATATCAAGCTAAAGATTATACATACATTTTGTGGATGATTATAGTTGTTACACTTGGCTTTATCCTTTGAAACCGAAAAAGGATGCATTAAATGCACTTTTATAGTTTGAAGCTCTTATTAAAAACCAATTTGGTAGAAAAATCAAGGCACTATAGAGTCATCATAGAAGTGAATTTATAAGCTTCTTAAATGTTGCTCAATCTTTTGGAATTCAACTTAGATAATCATGCTCGTGTACCTTAACACATAATGTGGAGCTAAAACGAAACATTAGCATATTATGGAACTTGGCTTAACGCTTCTTGCTCAAATTAAAATGCCTCTTCATTATTGGTTAGAAACCTTTCAAAATATTGTCTATCTTGTCAACAAGTTGCCTAATCCAATTATTAATGAAAATTCACCCAAAAATTGACCTAACTACAAAAGCCTTAAACAATTCTAGTAAGCCTGTTATCCATGCTTAGAGCCATATAATCAACAAGATGTAATTTTGCAGTCAAAAGTGTGTGTTCTTAAGATATAGTAGCACACATAAGGGCTTTAAGAGTTTAAACTCTACTAGAAGAATCTATATTTCCAGGCATGTAATCTTCAATGAGTCTGATTTCCTTTTTGTTGCTAGATTTCTAAACACTAGAGAGATACTTCAGCAGGTTGTTACTTCTAAATTTTTTGTTCCTATTTAATTTAAGTCAGCTTATAACTTTATTATAAATAATATTAATGTTGCTTCAAATTATCCTTTAATAGACTCAAATTTTGATCATTCTGATATAGATGACAGGATAGATTCATGTAACTTAAAAATACTTAGTTTAGAAACAAATGCAAGTCAATAGGTGTTAGTTGAGACAAATACTCATAAAAATTCTTAATCAAACATTCACAGCAGCACTTAAGATTTTGAAACAAAAAATTATGTATAAAGACATCAAATGGTTACTTTGAGTAAAAGTGGAATTTTCAAATCAAAATACTTATTCATTAGTGTTCGTTCATTAATGTCATATAAGTAGACTTAGATTTAACTTATGAACCTAGAAATGTTCAAGAAGCATATGAATCCCTCGCTTGAAAGCAATAATACAGGCAAAATTTAGTGCTTTGGTGTACAATCAGACTTGGGTTTTAGTTCCATACAATGGTTAGCAAAATATGGTTGATAACTAATGGGCTTTTGAAACTAAATATAATGCAAATGTTACAATGGATAGACATAAAGCTAGACTTGTTACTAAAGGCTTTCAACAAGATCCAATTGTGAATTTTGGAGAGACTTAAAGTTTTGTTGTCAAAGCAACATGTATAAGACTTATACTCACCTTGGCTATTTCATTTAGTTGGGATATTAAATAGTTAGACATCAACAATGTCTTTTTAAATGGACATCTCCAAAAAACAATATTCATGGATCAACTTCAAAGATTTGGAGGCCATATAAGATCCTCGAATGTTTGTAAACTGACCAAAGCTTTTGAAAGGCTCAAACAAGCCCCGTGAGCACAGTTTGATAGGTTAAGAGTTACATTGTTGAGCTGGAGTTTTCAAAATACTAAAGAGGACAATTCTCTATTATTTCTTATAATTGATAAACTTGTTTTTTTCATCTTAATCTATGTTAATGATATTTTGGTCACAGGTAATCACAAATTTATTTAGAATTTACATAGCTTATTCTCTTTAAAGGATTTAAGGTCATTGCATTATTTTCTTAAGATAGAAGCATTTAGCAATGAAGCTAGCCTCTTTTTAAATAAGATAAAATATATTATTAATTTATTAAAAATCTAATAATGCCTTATACCATATCTCATAATTAAAAAATTTGGACTTTTTAATTGATGTTACACCATACCTCACATAAATGTTTATAGGAAGCACACTTTTTTGACAATGATTAAGAGCTTTTGAAAGATCCAACAATGTTTAAAAAGTCAATTTTTTTTCTACAATATTTGACATTCACGAGACGTAACATCTCCCTTTTAGTTAACAAGCAAAGCTAGTTTCTTTGTGCACTTATAATAGTCCATTTTCAAGCAACTGCTAAGATACCTAAAGGATATTTGTCCAGATGATAGAAAAATCTATTAGCTAGTTTTTTGTTTATTTTAATGGAAATCTTATTTCATGGTCTTCAAAAAAGCAAAGGGTTGTTTACAGGTTTAATACTAAATCAAAATATCATGCACTAGCTAGCCTAGCTATTGAAATTTTGTAGATTCATTCTCTGCTTTGTGAAATTGGTTATGTTCTTAAGGAAACATTAGTTATATGATGTGACAACCTGAGTGATAATGGTTTGATAGCAAATCCAACGGAATATATTTGAACCAAATACATTGAAATTGATGTACATTTTGTTCGAGATCAAGTTTTGACAAAGCAACTAAATGTGAAATATATTCCTTTTTCAAGTCAAATTGCAAATTGTCTAAATAAAGCACTTTCTCATGCCCAATTTAGTTTTCTATGCAATAAAATTAGGTTGTTTCTTACACCTTTTTGTTCAAAGGGGAATGTTAGAGCATAAGATGCATTAAAATTATTTTTTGCATTTGTATATTAACTTTTAAAAGTGTATTACATGTATAAAGTATTAGTTGGATTACTGTTTGTTATTTTGTTTTACCTTTACTAGTTGACACATTGCCATTGTTTCATTTGTAAGAAACTTGTTAATAAATCTTTTGTTCCTAATTAGCCTAAGCAACTAAGCCATTCATTTTGGTTTTAGTTCCTTTCTTCTTTCTATCTAGACTTAGTAGCAATTTCCAACATAAGAACATTTTTTTTTTTGAAAGAAGCCAAGCAAAGGTCTAGGTATTGCAAAAGTGTAATGATTTGCAACATATTACAAAGGAATTTAAAGGTGATACATTTGCTATGAACGACTTCGTTAATATAAACTTAAATCAATTTTTAATATGATTGAGAGATAACATGACTAACTATAACATGCTTACTAGAAATCTACCAATTTTTTTGTAAATTTTCTTTTTTTTTAAAGAGAAGTATCCTTAGGCACTGATTTGGAAACTTCAGATATGGCACAATCGTTAATGGAGAATGTTAAGGAATATACTCTTTACATTTAAATATAATTCTCTTTAAAACATCATGAACTAGAGGTTTTAATTCTCCACCAAAGCTTTTATTTTTTGAAAACCAAATGTTACCCAATAAAACCATAAGAAGTTCATTATTCTTTAAAAGGATGCCATTATTCTTATCCCATTGATTAAACAAAATATCAAACTAAGAAATGATAGAAAAAAGTTTAAGGCCATCAAATCAAATAGTCATGTTAATGTCAAACAAAAGAGCACAGGTAAAGTAATATAGTAAATAGATCATTCAATGTTTATAGTCTTTTACGGTCATTAAAGAACACACAATTCATGAAAGCCTAAAGATTATGTTTTTAAAAGAACACAAACAGGAAGAGCTTGATTATTCAATCTCTAAAAAAAAAAAAACGAAATAGCCACCTTTGGACTTTATCCAAAAACTGTGCCAAGGAAAACCAGGCAACTCCTAAAGAGGCTAAATAGGTTGTGAAGTAAGTAGTATGTATCATTTACAATAAAGTACAATCTTGACAATGATTTTATCCCGAAATGAAAAAATACTTCATCCCACATAGAGATAAATGGATGTCAACAACCACCTTAGCAAGATTTGAAGAAAAAACCCTATTTAATTTACTAACATTTCAATTACTGGCATTGTGATTCTTAGAGTTACTACTTGTTTTCAACTCATTTAAAGGATAAGTAACAAATCTCTAAAATTTATTATTCACAAGAATACTTTGTCTATCACTAAGTAACCAAGAAAATTATCAAAAATTAAACTATTACTACTTGAAACATTTTCAAATGAAATATTTTTTAAAACAAAATCGGCATTCTTTACATATATTTCTTCATCATCCATTGACTAAATAAAATATTTAGTTTTCAATAACTATCCTAACTTTTTAGACAATAAAGCTTTATTGGCCAAGTTATTTATAGATTTCATTTTACCTTAATTACCTAAAGTATAATATATAGTGAGCGTCATCAAACTCACTACCAAATTCATAGCCAATCTCTCAATTAGTATTTGTTACAATCATAATTATAAAATGCAAGTTGAAAGATGTGAGGCAAGCATTTCTAATAGTCTAACACTACTTAAAAGACACTCTATTTATGCTTCTTTCACAATAATCAAGACATACACGAGATCAGTCATGTAGTACATAGTTTAGTGCTTTATAAAGTAATTAATAAATTATATCTATTGTTCATTTTTTCAAGGTTGCAAATTGTCCAATTCCTCAAAACTATTTTTAAAATGATTTAATATATGCATTTATGAATATTAAAATAGACCTTTTTCATCTAAATCAAATAAAAGTGCTATTAGATTAGATTCTTATAATTAACATATGAAGGATTCTTAATAACATTA
Source organism: Erythrophleum ivorense (assembly GCA_026724425.1). Lineage (NCBI taxonomy): Eukaryota > Viridiplantae > Streptophyta > Magnoliopsida > Fabales > Fabaceae > Erythrophleum > Erythrophleum ivorense. The sequence continues at coordinate 78,505,287 of JAIUCV010000001.1, read as the reverse complement.
TAACATTATTTTAGCATTTTTCAAGAAAAAGATACCGATTAATTAAGAGGACCTTCTGATTTCCCCCATTTATGTTCCTTTTTGTTTTTTGATAATTAATTGAAGCTTGGAATTTGGAACTAAAAAAAGTTATTTGTTAGAATCATAAGGTATGCATCTAAAAGCAGAGGAAAAATTCAATGAGTAGATCTTGATTTGCTCTATTACATTTACTAATTTATAATAAAAAAATTTCAACTTGATTAAGTATTATTAAATACTTCACCATTCTCTTAAACACTAAGAATCATAATCCTAAAGTGAAAAAAAATATGACATTTTCTAAAAACAAATACCATTGACATTTAGTTTTTCACTAGCTAACATAATAGGTTCTATTATAGAAAGTGGAAATAGACAAAACAAAATATCTACGCTTAGTCCATTAAAAAGGTTTGCTCAAATATACTTGAGACACTTAACTTAGCTTCAAATGCTACACTCAACTTAACAATTTGTTTTAACTTACAAAAACATCAATTTCTTATTTTTGATCAAGTTTGTCCCTTTCAGCTTCAAGAATATAAACATAACATAGACTCCTAAATACTTTGAAGTGGCTTACAAACATTTTTTGACCTGTCCATGCTTCGTATTAGTCCTTCTTCTTTAAGGCTTTGGTTGGAAGTTGGTCTTGTAAATAGATAGAAGTGTCGATAACCTTTGCCTATAGTATCTTGGGCAAGTTCTTCTAAAACATGAGACATTTGACCATATTCATATCAGATCTATTCTTCCTCTTACTCATACCATTTTATTATGGTAAGTAAATTACATTGAGTTGGTGATATATACCTATTTGTTAAAGAAACTCCTTAAATTGATTGGAGATAGACTTAGTCCCATTATCAATTTTAAAGGTTTTGATTTTTAGTGAACACTAATTTTTTAATATTGTCTTAAAATTTTGAAACTCAATAAACACTTTAGACTTCTACTTGAAGAAATAAATCCAATAATATCTTGCATAATCATTAATGAATAAGAGGAAGTATCTACTACCATTTAAAGACGACATACTTATTGGTTCACACCTATCTAAGTGGATGAGGTCCAACTTGTCAATTGCTCTCAACACTGGATCAGTAGGAAAAGGCTTTTTGGCCAACTTTTCTTATTAATATACTCCACATATGCCATTTTGCAACCACTTGTAGATTGTAGATCTGACACTAACTCCTTCTCCTGAAGTTACTTTAATGAAAAAAAATTGACATACTCAAGTCTTCTATACCGTATATCACCATTTTCTTCTACACCAAAATATACTTTTACTTTAATGATCATTCAACTCAAGAGGAAAACTTCTATTGTTTATTTTAATTAAAAAAATATTCATACCAATAGAATTGAATATTTCACATATTTTACTCTTAAATAATAAAATAAAATTTTTATTAAGAAGCTTTCAAACATTGGGGAGATTTTGATTTATTTTAAGTAGAAATAAAATATCTTTTTTAAGTCTTGTACTTAAGAGTGTTTGAACAACAACAACACCTCTCTCTCAAATCTACAAGCCTACTATCACCAAATTTAACATTAGAGGAATAACTTTTATTCAAGGTTATGAAGATTATTCAAATTTGTTATCATGTAATGCATGCATATATTATTAATAAGCCACATGTTAGTATATAAGATTATCTTATAGTATTAATGATAGTGGCTATAAACAACTTCTCTTTATCAAATTTATTATTGTCAGGTACTTCTGCAAGTTAGGCTTGGAATTGTTGTCTTTAATTTGCCTTTCATACTTTGTTAATATGATTAAATTACTTGCAAGACTTGCACTAAACTCCAAGTTTGAATCAACAATAATTTTTAGCATGACTTGTCTCTTAGCAATAAAGACATGTTGGAACTTGTCTTTCTTAAATTTTCTTATATTGCCTTATTGTTGCTCATTCTTTCATGTACCATTTTCTTTACCATTTTGCTTTTTAAATGTATCATCACTCTTGTAATTTTGGTTTTTGTGCTGCTGCTTGTGCAAGTTGCTAATACTTACTTTTTCTTTAAAAACTTTTTTTTGCTCTATAACTTATAGTGCGTTTGTAGGTTTTACAATGGAAAGTTATGCTATGTCCTTGGTATCTTCTAATTAAGAAATCTTTGATTTAAACCTCTCAGAAAGAGTTAATATGACTTTCTCCACAATCCTCCCTTCCTTTACTTCTTCTTTAAGCAACATGATCTTGTTTAAAATAATCATAACTTTGTCAATACAATCATTCATCTTGTTAGACTCTTTCATTTTTAGCAACTTAAACTTCCTTCTTAAGTTTCTTGAGTTGTAAATCCATATTTGCTAAGTCTTATCACTCCTTCAAAACTCCATTTATAACTTCTTCTAAGTTTCATTTGCAATTTCGTAGGCTATTATCCTACTGAAGATGACTTTATCAATGGCTGAGTGAATGACAAAAAGAGCTCTATACTTCTTGGTTATCTTTTTTGAATGATATTTGATTTAGTTTACTATTAATTTGGCTAGTAAAGAATATACAGCTTTATTAATTTCAACATACTCCCAAAGATCAAATGATCTAAGGTAAATTTTATCTTAACAGCCCACATTTAAGAATTTTGCCCATTAAAAATGAATGAAAAAACTCCAAAAATGTTAAAGGAAGCTAGAGCAAAATAAGGGAAAAAATAATGGCTTAAAGGTGAGTTACGATAAATTTCATTATTGATCTTCTAACTTACAATCTTTTAAAAGATCATTAAAACTCTGACACTAGATATTGAAATCATAATCTATGAAACTAAATGAAAGATAAAGAAAAAATATGAAGGGCAGAGCTTGATTTGCTTTGTTTTAATTACTAGTTTGTAATCGAAGATTTTTAACTTAATTAAACAACATTAAATGCTTAACCATTCTTCTAAATACTAAAAATCATAATCTTAAAATGAAAAAAAAAATCTAACATTTCCTTAAAACAAATACCATTAATGTTCAACTTTTCATAGGCTAATGTAATTGATCCTATTGCAAAAGGCAGAAACAAACAAACAAAAAGTCATCCAACCTATCAAAAAGGTCCACTCAATTATACCAAGGAGACTTAACTCATAGTACGTTCAACTTTAATTGCATTCAACTTTAACTTAAACTGATTTTAGAGTTAACTTCACTTAAATACTCCTCCTTACCTCTTTGCCTCCAATATTATTGCATTGTATTTTCATATGACATAAATCCAACAACCAAAAAATCATAACACAAGTGCATGCGCCTGTACCCTATACATAGCCATGAATCATGATTCACGATCTATTTTTCATGGAATACTAAGACGTTATAGTTCATTATAGATATTACAACATGGATTATGTGGTGTGCGTTGAGCTATACGGCGTGAAAATTCAGACTACAGTGACAAACAGAAAAGAAGGTTGATGATCATCTTAGGTCTTTCTTATGCGATAAAGATAGTAAAAAGTTAAAGGGTTAGACACAGAGTGGCTTCTCTTCCAATCCGAAAGGAGGGTTGCAACCCCGCAACTTTGTGATGGACATTCATGCCTTATTATTCCACTAATACACTTAGATTCAGTTCCCACATCACTCTTCGTCTACCGGATATTACCCTCGTTGGTGTTGGAATCAAAGAGAATATTGCCAAGTTCAAGAAGAAGTATAGGGTGGGTTGCAAAAATGCTGTCGAATTAGGACCATTGGCGGCTAGTGCCGTGGCGATGCCTCATCTTAGTGCTTGTGGGGTGGATGAACTAGCTCTTCAGATCAATGAGCTTCAGCTTCATAATCAAAGGCTTATAAGCGCTGTCTTCAATAAGTCGGGCGAACTTAAATTCGGCAAGAAAAATGCCAAACTTGCTACTTTTAATGTTTATATACATTACAGGATAGGAAGCAAATTACTTGGTGGCGAATACCTGAGTTTTGTTACTGGAACTCTTCAAATTTCTTAGAAACTATCTTAAGTTTTTAAGATTGATCAGTAGGATAATGTTGCGATGGTATTAAGTCCCGTCTTTCTGTTGATTATCTTGTGTGTTACGAAGTGATTTATATAATTAAAAGTTTGTATTTGTTAGTTTGTTTCCCTCTCCCTCTCTCTCTCTCTTTTCTTTTCTTTTTATCTAAAGAAAAATTTGAAGCACGCTGCAAGAAATTGATAAAACACGTCCATGCATTATACTTTCTCACTGCGAAAATTACACCTAGAAAATAGGAACACCAACGAGGGGATCATGTCACTTCAAGCCTAAACCACTATCTTCGCTCAGCGAAGGAACAGTTTCCCAAACTCGGAGAAAAAATATGTATCGGTAGCAGCACTCTCAATTTGCTCCATGCCAAGGTTTTCGGCGCCCCAGTTTGCCATCACAACATTCGGGGGCTTTGGTTTTACTCCCACGCATCCAGTGAACAAAGCAATTTCAAGAAGCGGTTTCAAGTCCACCATGTTAGAGCACTCCAGTCCATATTCTCTTCTCAGGGTCGAAAGCTTTTCGTGGACCTTAACACCCACAAAACAGAACAAAGGAGCAGAAAGTAAGTTCAATAAAGACTGAGGAATCCTACTCATGCGATTCAGTTGTACTATGATGCAACGAGACCCAGAGCATAGTTGCAACGTTGCTGGCCTGCAGTTGGTGCCATTATGAGGCCCCATGAACTTAGCATCGAATCCAATTATAGGAGTTGGAACGCTGTAGTTACATGAAAGCACGAGTTCAGTAACGAGACTGTCCACGAAAGATATTGTGTCCGTAACAGTGGTTTTCATACTAACACCATTCACTTTTACTACAAATGTTGCCATTCCTTCCCTAGTGCTCTCCTGTATCTTCCCTATATCTTCGTTCACATATATATACCGACCAGCTGCCCGAGTTTCCAGAACGTTAAATTCGTAACACTTATTTTGAAGTCTCTCCAGCTCATTCTCTCGGGAATGAAAATTTCTGAATCAGCAGAAATGATACATTGATTTACTAGATCCACAGAACAGTCATAAACGTGACCATTAACCAATACGTTCGCACGACGTTTCAATTAAATGCTGCCGCTTGGACTGACCGATGACATAGATTCTCAAACGATGGGTCAAATACATAGCTCAGTTTAGACCTTTGATACAGGCCTGAAGGTGGAGCGAGGCATACATAATTTGGCTTTTTTGTCTTTTTCCATCGCAGAAAGAGTTGCCCTTTTCTAAAAACCGTACCGTGTATATATCTAACGATTGAGACTCCGAAGATATTTAGCCAAGACTGTATATACGCCCTTTAAAGAAACCATGCATCAATGCCTCGTGGGCATTCTCCACGCCCATATTAACCCGGCTGGTAAACATAAAATCACAATAGAACAATAATTTGGTATCTCCCACACGATCCAGTGTGTATTTCAAAGGATTTCGCCATAGAAAAATCTTGATTAAGTTGCAAGTAACTACGATATTCAATGAAGTATAATAAACCAAAAAAACAAATCACAACTTACAACAAAGTTCTTAACAAGGCTGTACTGCCGAGTTTCCTAATGAAAATGGTTCCATCAACGGGAATGATGTGCCTTCCCAATCCTAATACCATAACCAACATACCTACCTTATGGGCTCCCATGTGCCTCACACGCCTACTCGATCAATCTGGACCCTGAAAATATTTTCCGAGGGAAATTAAAGCTAACGTTGACATTCTTGGTCAGTCAAATGACCTACTAAATAAACAAAACAAGACCCTTCTGTGTGACAGCAGTAAAAATAGCACACGGTGGGTCCTATATACTAATATACTACCAAATGGTTACAAAGAATTGAATCCAACCCACGCCAGGATCCACATCTGGAGTGGAATTTACCAAAACTGAGACAAGGAGTTGACCAAGTGTACAACTGCAGGGTAGCACCAAAAGTTCTAACCTACAGTATTATATCCTTCTACTTATATCTTTTTACTTGGTTTGTAAGAGTCAGTAGAATAACTCACCACTTTATACACACAGGATTTTAATATCTGTTGTAAGCTTTTGCAAAATCTCCACGCCTCTGAAATTCACTAAAATTATCATGACGCCTAGCAGGATAGTTTTCCATAGTGTTTGAGAACCTGTTCCTCAATTCCAAGGGTAAGTTGGCCCCAGTATAGTGAGGATTGGCAGTGGACCCATCATATTCAGAGAAGTTCTCATGTTTATACCCCCCAAAACCAGAAGTAGGCATTTGTTGGATAGCCTGCTGTTGGCGTCTATGGGCATCAAGCTGAAGAAATTCTTCCCACTGTTTGGCATGTGTAGCCCTCAGAATAGCAACTTTGTTCATGTAGTTCTCCCTCATATCTCTAACAGCCTTTAATCAATAAAGCAAAATATCAGAAACTATAAAGTTTTACTAACAAGCAAAATAGCAGGAATTTGAAAGATTCAAGAATCTCTTAACATGGAAAATAACACTATTTTTCTTCTGCCAATGGCATATATAAGACAATAATTACATACAAGCTTAAGCATAACATCACCATTTTTCTTTTCATCACTTGCAAAGACAATATAATTATCTTCAGAAGAAACTTCCAGTACAAGCTTAACTGTAACCAGCAACTCTTCACTATTTATCAGTCTCAAACAAAGGAGCAGCATTATTAAATAATACACAGAACTGCATTTTCCCAAGGCATTAGCAGCCTAAGTTAACATTAGACACACGGGAAAGACTCTATATTTGCAGTCAGTTAATACCCTATAATACCAACTTCTACACATGCAAGATCCAAATGGCTTAGAGCTTTAGATATTTGACATTCAGTTGATAAAGGATTCAGTTATTCACAAATCTTGTTTCAGCAAAATGCATATTCACCCAAAAACTTTAGATAGGGAATAATGAAGGATGTCAATTATAGCTCAAGATCAAATAATCTGAATACAGAAATCACACCTCACGATGCCTGAAATTTTCTTCATCTTCTTCTCTGTCACGGATTTTCACAAGCTCTGTGGCCTCCCTCTTATACTCCATCTCTAATTCTTCTAATGTCTGTGGGAAGGCACTGTAATCAAACTGTTGACCAGATTGGATATCAGATTCCCTCGCTTGAGAATCCCACCCATCATTTCTATATGGACCCATGTTTAGATTACGGTCATCATATGAATTATACAGGTTGCCTGTATAAGGTACTTGTCTTGGAGACCTTGAATGACTTGAACGGCCTCTAGCTCCACTATTTCCATAAGCTTCATGAAATGAAGACTATGTTAAGCACTTGATTCAGGATGCCAACATAGATGGTTTTCTTTAATTCAACAAATTAGCACTTGATATTCTAACATAGATGGTAGCTTAAAATCAAAACCTATCTTTATAATCGCAAAGTGAAACCATGGGAGCCAAATCCTTTCAGTAAACAAGTTCGTAATGGAGGCAACCCTTCAATTCAGACCCACTTAAGAAAGTTACTGGAGGATGGAGATAATGCTTGAAGGCTAAGAACTTACCTCTTGCTGCAAGCAAATATAAGCAAGAGCAACATTATTAAAATACAAGATATCAATGGGAAACTTTCACCCAGAGAAAAAGTACACAGAACCTAAAATGCTACGAACATGAGATTACCAGCTTTCTAAGGATGTCGTAAACAAACCCTATGCTGTCCCTACCTTGTGGAGAACCTCTTGGAAATTTTTGAAAGTCCTCTCTCACACGGTCTTCAACAACCCTCTCTTGCCTACCAAACCTTTGTTGAAAATGGGAAGTATTGCGAGCTCCAGAATGAGACTTTTGGGGCTCAGAGCGTTGAAACCGTCCACCAACAGGACTTCTCTCAGGTGACCTAGATCGGATCAAGTGAGAACTAGAAGACCCCCTTTGATTACCCTCCTCTCTAATCTTGTGCACAGCATCAACACCTTTTGCCAAAATTAATCTATCCTTACCACTGACAATAATAAATTTCTCATCCATCTTTATTTTGCAGCCAATATCCCTTTCAATCTTGCTTATAACTTTCTCTGTGAAAAGTGCTCTTATATGTTTGTCTCTTACTGGTATCCTTTCAAAGAAATCTTGAGACTTGCGATTAGCTCCGAGGGTAGATGGACAACCCTATAGTTACAGATAAAATAGCATTGAACCAAACTGATCAAAAAATAACAATAACAACAACAACAACAACAAGGCTCAAATACACGTTTGGTCCCTCTAATTTTATAAAAGATTCAACCCCCCCTCCAGAAAAAAAAAATAAAAGTTTTAAAGATAGACAATGTTGCCTTCCTATTTTTTAAAATGTTCCAATTTCACCCCTCTGTCTCATAATCCATATAAAATTTAATGGCAAACGCAATAATTTGTTGACTTAAACTTAACAATTTCACCTGTCTCAAAATTCAACAAATATGGATGGATAGACTGGTAAACATAAAATGTTTATGCATGTCTCTGTGCACATTGTTAGAAATTTGCACAGAAGCTAATTATTTTCAACAACTTATAATGAAGCTGTACAAAACCCATAATACCTGAGTGAAATGCCCTGATTCACCACAGAGTTTGCAGATCATTTCTTCCTCTTTTCTTTTCTTCCAATTCCTCTCAGTAGCCTTTGACTTAGCCTCCCAAACCTTAGCCTCTCGGCTAGTGAAATCAGTTGGGACAGCATTGGGGTCACGAGGTTCCTCCTCCTCGTCTGACCCTGCATGAGACCTCTTGTTTGACTTCACCTTCTCTTGGGTATTAGTAGTAGCAGTTCCTGGAGGGCCAGTGTACTCCTTGTAAAGTTCACTAAAATCATCGTCAATATCTGGATCAGGTCTGTTTGCCATAAAATGACCCCCTTTAAATTGAATCCCTGCAAGAAGTAACAATACTGAAATTCATAAGGAGAATAGAAAAGGGAGAATATTATTAACAGGAACTATTTAGTCAAACTGCGTATCATTTGTCAGGCATCTCTTCTCCAAGGCATAAGAAGCTTGTAATTTATATGAATTTAATGGTATAAATTAGTCTAGAAATACGATATAGCTCAGCTGGAAAATGTAGTATAGACACACATCCAATGATATCCATTCAATAGTATGCAAGACCACACGGCCATTAGCGTATATATGCTTATCCAAAATTACGCCGGATGAAGCAATTTAAAATTTATAAAACCAAAGAAGTAAAATGCAACAAGCACAGACCAAAAGTAGATAATTCAGAGTCACAAGATAAGATCTTCAAAAAACCTACGAAAAGTTGAATTGAAGTATCTCGGTATCAAATTTCAAACCCCCTCCCCCTAACCAAGGAAAAATAAAAAGGGGGGTTCGCAAATGATGGAGAGGGAAGGAATTAACGGATAATGAATATTAAATAAACATTTAAAACTAAACATGCTGCTATCTTCATCAACTGAAGCCCCTAAAAAAGGATTGAGAGGAAAGCGTGTAGAAGTAGAGAGTAAAAAACAAGTAGGAAGGATGAATATGAAAATAGGCATGGGTATTAGGCGAAGCATAAAGTTGTAAAAGAACCATAAAATCAATCGATTAAAGCATTTGGGGAGAGAGGAATACTTACGGTTATGAAGACGACGAACTTCCCGCACGGCAAAACGCCGACGAAGACAGGCGAGAACATCCTTTTGTGCATTTTTCTATCTAGGGTTATTTGGGCCACGGGCTACCCAGACTATCTCCCGCAAGCCCGACCGGCCCTCTTTTGTTTCAAGAGTATAATAGTATATCATTTAAATGTCCCAAAAAAAAAAATCATTTGGTAATTCTCATTCCTTTTATATATATATATATATATATATATACATATACACACATACATATCTCAAAATGCCACTTCTTTCTTATTAATTCCGTAGGGCATAGTACATTATCTACTATTATCTCATCTAATGAACATTACAACATTGGAGTTTAAGTTAAAAGCATTGTAAATATACTCTCGTCCCACACATTTTGAAAATTTTAATTTATATAATAATATAACAATGAAGATGTTGTATGTAGATCCAAAACTCTTAAAAAATATTTACAAAAAGATTTGAGGCTACATTGGTATTGTTCACTTGTAACCCAATCCAGCTAAAAAAGAGCTAAATCCAACCTGTTCGTATTTTTGAAATTTTTTATTTTATTTTATCTTTTTTTTGGTTTTAAATATTAGATATCTTTTATTTTATTGCTTTTTAGAAAATACTAATCCACCCAATTACAAGTATATATAATTAAAGAATGCCTTTACATATTATTGATTAATGGTCTTATAAAGTTGAGGATCATTAGATAAATTTCTCTTATTTTGCTTGATTTACTATTTAATGTCCCTTTATACTTATACTGAACAGCCCAAAATAAGTATTATAGAAGATTTAAATCACTTGGAATACACATAAGATAATAAAACCTTTTAAGATGATAAATTTTTTAATAATATTATTGATTAACAATTTATTTTATTTAAATTATAATTTATTCCTAATAATATATTATGGATCAAGCAAGAGTAGAAAAAATGACAATCATATTTATATGTAATTCTTTTTTTATCTATATCTATAGTTATAAATAATTTTTTTAATAATAATACTATTTATTAATAATATATTAAAAAATTATATATATACATATATAGACTCAAAAGAAAGATCAAATCCAACCCATTTTATATTCAAACTTTTTTAAAAAGACCCATTTTATCAAGCTTTTTTTTAGGTCAAGTCTATCAGATTGAGCAAACTTTTCATCCCATAATCAGGTCTAATTGTATTTATGTCCATTTAATTTCTAATTGTTTTTATTGTAGTACTCAAAAAGTGAATAACGCCTGTTTTAAGATTGTTGAAGCTCAGGTTTCTTTCGAGAATTTGGATTTAATTGAATAGAGACGAGAATTTGGTGCAGGTAATTTAATTGGGCCTCCATAATTCACAGTGAATGTAGACGAGACAGTTGCATTCATATCCCTACATTTAAGCATTCGACCCAGCTTCTCCGGCCAAATAATTGTTCATCTCAAATTTTATTGATGAAACTCATAAAACATACCAGAAAACTACAATCGATAATAATGAGAAACATTATCACATTTCTTTCTTCACCACAACCCGAACTTTTATGCTTAGAGCCCCTTACTTGTAAGGAAAATTACTTATCCTGGGCCTGACAATTAAGCACTATGCGAACCCTTTGTAATAATGTGAGACAGTAACCAAGCGTCGATTGGCACCCCCAAGACCCATTGACAGTTTAAATGATCTGCTCCTAAAATCTCTTCAAATTGTTTTTATCGTGATCCGGTGATTGCAAATGCAAGAATCTTGTACTGTGTCACGTATTACCCTTGCGGCAAAATCAACTTCGAATACCTTTTCAAATTGTTTTTCCTCATTCGAATAATACAAACTTTGGTTCCCCTGCAGTCGTATGTTTCAAGACGACTACATTGGATACTTGCATTTTAATCACTAAGGCTGGAAACTATAAATTACCAGAGCAGAACAAGGCTGCATCAGTATATATTTACATTTTAAAAGAGAGAAAAAAAAAAGGAGGGGGGGGGGGGCATAACACATACACTTAATACAAATAACTACTACAAGCTGAGCATTCTCAAACCATAAATTTGACCTGATTTTGCCTCTTCAGGATTAACTTCGTCATCATGAAGTACAAGCACATTTAATGTGCCTGGCTCTTTCAACCAGGCAGCCACCACAGATCCTGTTGATATAAACCTACCTAAATTACACTCGGCAACCTGAAAGGGTGCACCCATGCTATTGAGAAGTGCCTCAACAGCTCTTCTCAAAGTGCCATCACCAACGACTTTGCTATGCTTGCCCCATCCCGTCAAAATGCTGCCATATGATCATTAACACGTATTCCCACACTAATCAAGAAGAAAAAAAACAATGATAACCTTATAAACGAAAAAGATGCTTACCTTAATAGCTTTGGCAATTCACGGCCTTCGAAAACAACTGAACGGATATTGAGCAACCATGCATGGACCATTGCACAAGCAGCTCCACAAGACATCAGATGTAGATCCAGGCAAGAATCAGACCAGACACTCTCCCATACATTTCGACGTTTCCCTTCAAGCACAACCAGCTGGGCCCCTCGTTTCTGATACCAATTTAATATAAAAACATCAAATGGAAAGCCAACTAAGCACAAACGAGCTGCATGGACATAAAACTTCTAATACTCATTATGCCTCTGATAAGACATTTATACAACTAAGCTGTAGCAAATTACTGCATTTTCAGATGCGAAAATAGGAGATTTGTAATCAATGAAAATAGTAAATTTGTAATTAATCAATTTTACCTGACCAAAGTGCCAGAGCATGTCAGTAAGGGCATTATAAAAGGCAGATGCTGTTGACGAGTCCATATGCTTAACTTCATCAAACAGTGATTGAGCCTGAACCCATATGTTTTCTCTGTAACCCATAAGTAGCCCATGGGCCACACCATACACCTGGTTATCAAGCAGGCGGAGCTCCTCCAATAACATTGAAGCATCTTCAAATGAATTGCAACGGCTGCACCCACGGGACCAAATTATACACTTTGCAAATGAATATACAAGTACATATTACCAAAATAATAATAGGAGGCAGACCGTAAAAGAAGATGAAATAAACCAACCATGACCAGGTAATAAATTGGAGGATATGAGTGATTTTCAAATACTAATTGTCTTAAAAGCTTAAGCTTGTACAGGCCAAAGTAAGCATATCACGCTTTACATATCAGGACTCCAAACCAAAAGCATCACACATTTACACTTGGAACAAGTTGAACAAAACAAACCACAAGCAATAACAAAGACATACTACTGAAATCAAAACTAAAAACAAGAAATGAATATGCTCATATGCTTCAACAATGATAACTTGTCCAAAAAGCTCAAGTATAAGCCTAGCACTGCAATGGTAACATCCATAGAAATCTAGAGTGAGAAGGTTTTGACCTTTCCCTTGCAGATTCAGTTCCTACTTTGGCCGAGGCTGGGTGTATAATATATATATATGTGTGTGTGTGTGTGTGTGTGTGTGTGAACTCATGTAAACAAGAAAATTCATATTATTGAAAATTTGATTTTAAATTAATTTATAATTTAGTAGAAGAAGAAAATACAGAAGACATCCATACACTGCAACTAGAAATTTTCAAAAATAATGGAGTTATGAGACAGGTGAGATTAATTTATAGAGGTAATGGGGTTCAAATGAGTGAAGTAACTCTCTCTTTAGCATGCATGTCAAGAAACCTGAGATGTCTTTCTAATTTTTAATCACACAATTTGGTAACTGATGACTAGTTACGAAGGCTATTTAAAATGTATAATGGGGGCAAAAAGATATACTGCTCACATATACTTATACATGTGTGTGTGTGTGATAGAAATTTCCAAGGTTAGTGGGGGCATTTTGCCCTGGAGTCCATCACATTTATCCATCCCTGCTGATAAGTACCTACATGAGTGGTATAAAATAGAACTAAACAGAAAGATTGGTTTATATGTACCTGCAAGCATTCAAAATGGCAGAGAATGTGACAACATTTGGTTTAATTTCCAGCTCATGCATTTTCTGAAAGACCCCTAAAATGTAGGACATGTCTTGTCTGCTCCCCCTATGTTTATTTGCAAGAACTGATGTTTCAGCAGCAAGTTGCCCAAACATCTTAATGATTTTGTTCTCCTCCTTAACTTCCACCTCATTTTGAACAGAGTCCTCAATAAGCTTTGAAGATGAGGGTTCAATTTGGTGATCACTAGATTGAGCAAAGCTATAAACCCCACATTCCACAGCTGCAGACCGACCAAAAGCATCAATTATGGAGTTGTAAGTGACAACATTGGGCTTAATTCCTTCCTTTGTCATCTCGTCAAGCAACATCACAGCAGATTTAACTAACCCATTCTTGCAAAGAGCATCAATTAAGGCACTATAAAGGACAACATCAGCCTTCAATCCAGCCTTCTTGAACTCTCTAAAAACCTCCATTGCCTCCTTATACATTCCACCTTTTGAGTACACATCAATCAATGTTGAATAAGTTAAAACGTTCGGATATACATTTTCCGCTTTCATCTCTTTAAATGCTCTCTGAACTTCATCATACTTGCCTTGCTTCCCATAACCACCCAAAAGTGAATTGTAAGTCACAACATCCTTCTTTATCCCACAACTCTCCATCTCTTTGCATACGTCCAAGGCCTCCTCAAATCTGCCAAGCTTTGCATAAATTGAAAGCAGTGTATTATAAGAGACCCTATCAAGACCAATTGAGAGAAATTTCATTTCATTGAAAAAATTCAGTGCCTCTTCTAATCTACCAGCCTTGGCATAACCATCAACCATAGTACTATAAGTCACCACATTGGGCAAAATTTTCTTGGCAGGCATCTCTGCCATGACCTGAATGGCCAGATCCATCTGTCCACCTTTACACAGTGCGTCCAAAAACGTATTATAAGTGAAAATATCCTGGTCAATCCCTCTCTCAACCATCTCGCTGAACAAATTCCGAGCTGCCTCCCACAAACCCCCTCTACTGCAAACTGCAAGAAGTGAATTATAAGTAATTCGATCAGGTTGAACATCATTTTTCAGCATTTCATCAAAAATCTCCACAACTCTCCTAAATTCCACACCCCCTTTCCCACAAGCATCAATCACCGCATTATATGTAACCAAATTTGGTTTTAGACCAGATTGTTTCATTGACTCAAACATCCTTCTTGCCTCATCACAGTGACCATTACGCCCATATGCACTAATTATGGCAGAAAAAGCATAAACTGTGTTTCCGTACCCTTTATTCTTTGCCATTTCAAAGACCCTCCTCGCAAGAGCAATGTTCCCCAACCTACCAAGGGTACTAATCATCGTGCTTGTTAGTCTCCCCTGTTCATACTTTCTCTTCTCCCTTCTTACTGCAAATTCAAAACACCTATTTGCTTTCCAGCATTCACCTCTATTCCCAAGTTCACGGATTAAATATGCATAATCATCACACCCACAAAGCTTATGTTCAAAATTAAACAATATATCTTCAAGAGTCTGTACATCATTACTGCATTGCATGACATGCTGGAGAGCCTCCTCAGCTATGGAGGTGTGGGGGCTGCTTAAACCAGATTTAGGTCGTCCAAGGTGCATTTTGGAGACAAATCGGGTGGACCGTCGACCAGAGAAGTCAGCAGCAAGTTCGGATTTTGGGGAAGGAAGAGAGCAGAGAGATGAAAAGCTAGGGTTTTGGGAGACAGGGCATGGGGCAGCACTGGATCTTGATGCATTCCGAGGTAAAGGTGAAGGTTTTGTAGGAAAGACCTTGTCTGAGGCCCAGTATCGATTGTTTTGGTTGTGGTCATGGCGTTGGTTTTTGAGGTGGCGGTGATGGTTTTGAGGATATTGGTGGTTTTGGTACGGTTTTGCTGCAGTGATTGAGCATTGTGGTGGTGTTGAGGCCATCTAAAGGCTTCTTCTTTTTTAGATCAAGAAAAATATGAGTAACGGGTGAGGCAGAGAGGTTGACAGCATCAAACGAGGCTTTGGTAGGCTTTGATTGTAGAGAAAGGAGAAGAGGCAATGGAATCCAGATATAGAAAAGAAAGAGAGTAAGCACAGTACTCAGCAGACATGAAGTTGGAACTCTTTCTCTGTGCTGATTCTGTCATTGAATCACTGCATGAAGTAACAATACTCGAATCCATAAAAGGAGAATAGGAAAGGGACAATATTATGAACAGGAATTATTTCCACCAACTACGTATCATTTGTCATGCGTTTCTTCTCCGCAAAAGAAGCTTTAACATAAATGAATTTAATGGTACAAGTTAGTAGAAAAATACGATATTGCTGAGATAGATAAACATCCCAGTATGTCCATACAATACTGGGCAAGACCACGCAGCCATAAGCGTAAACTGCGACAAGCATAGAATGAACGTAGATAACTCAGAGTCACTAAAAGTATCTTTCAAACACCCACTGAAAGTTGAAGTTAAGTATACAGGTATCAAATTTAGAACCCCCTCCGCCTACTAGAAATAAAAGAATAACAAATTGCAACAAATGGGAGCAGAATGAAATTAATGGATAATGAATACTAAAACATTTTAAAATAAACATGCTACTAGCTTCATCTACTGAAACCCCCAAAAAAATTGAAGGGAAAGCATGAATAGAAGTAGAAAGCAAAAAAATAATAATGATAAAAAAATAAATAAATAAAGTAGGAACAATAAATCCGAAATGGGCGCAGTATAGAGTTGAAAAAGCGAAACAATTAGGTCATTTCGGGAAAGAGGGATGCTTACAGTTACGGAGATCGGAGACGACGATGTCCCAGCACGGCAAAGCGCCGAAGAAGAAAGGCCATAGGATCCATGTGCGCATTTTCTAGCTAGGGTTGCTGGTCGTGGGTTATCCAGACAGACCCGTGGTTTTCACCTTTACAGTATTGCAAAAGAACGTGAGTTTTTTTAAAATTGTTTTTGTTTTAATATTTTTAAAATATATATTTTTAAGAATAAATTTTTAAAAATTAAAAAATTAAAAAATTTGTTTGAATCATTATTTTAAAAAATAATTATTTTTTATTTTTTATCTGATTTTATAAAACAAAAATTACATAACATTTGAAAAGTGTTCTATATTTTTTTATTTTTAAAAATAAAATTTTATTTTTTTATTTTATAAAATATTTTATTAAAAACACATTATCAAACAGATTTTTTTTATTTTTTTATTCTTAAAAACAAAAAAATTATTCTGCAGAATCAAATCAAACAGTCCTTGTATCATTTTGTAATTTTCATTAATCTCACATGACGGCACTTCTTTCCTGTTAATTCCGTCCGAAATAGTACATTCTCTACTATTCTGTCTCAACTCGTCTTTTGCATTTTTTTTTTGGTACAGTGTAACATCTCGACCTTCCAAATAAAAAAATTTACCTTTTTTTATTTAATAATTTTTTATTACACAACACACACAAAAAAGTTATTTTTTAATAAGAAAAAAATGTTTTTCAGATATACTATATTTTTTTTTACAGAAACTTCATAATTACCAAATTGCCTCATTGCATATTTGCATGAGGTAACTTATCAAATGAGATATCTCTAATATTTTTAATATATAAATATATAAAAAAATTATTATTTAACTTTGTTGATTTTTTATTTATAACAACAGATAATTTTTATATGAATCCTTTTGAATGACTGAAGATACGTTACCCAAGTGAGGGGCATGTTATTACAACACTAAAATTTTTTAGTTTTATCCCCTTAAAAAAAAATCAGGTTCGTGTAGTATTTATGTGTACTCAACGACCACATTAATTGGTTGCTGGTTGACACCCGATCTAACTGGATGGAGCCAAGTTAATAAAATAAATAAATAAGGTTATGTCAAGTATCAGTGACTATTTTAATTAGTCCATTGTTATAACAAAATTTTTAAAAAATTTTATTGGTATTAACATTTTGCATCATTGTATAAATCTTTTTTTTTTCTAAATAAAATTCATACTTTTATTGGATGTTATTTTTAATACTTTTATCTTATGTTATATTTGTCTTTTTTTTTGGGCCATCATTTTTACTATTATATATGCTTAAGATGTCCAATAATAGTAGTTAAATAAAACTCAATTTCTTTATATGTTTGACTCTCTTCCTGTTTAAATAAAGTTTGAATTTTATATTAAGCCCAAGGGTTAAGTTTTGACAAAAACTTAGGCTTGATTTTGAAAATTAGGCCGAGCCTCAAGCTTTACTTTTTATGTATTATTGAATTTGACATGATTATTTGTTGTTAAATTTAGTTTTGACAATGCAATGTTAAATTTGATTTGTTTTTTAATATATTGTTAAATTTGGTCATTACATTGTACATCGAGGGCTAGAAAAAGTTGTCCCAAGTAAGTGCAAAAATATAGCTCCACCTAGGTTCATACTCTAAATTTCACATGGAATTAAAGCTTGACTTAAAGCCTAGTATAGTCTTTAGTATACCCATTCCGCAATGCATAATTCAAGTATTATAAATGCCAATAGTAGTTAATTTTATTGGAGACACTATCAATTGTTGCCATCTTAGGCATACAAAAAGTCCTTATACGTATGGCATAACAATTCAAGGAAGGTAACTATTACCAATCAAACTATTAGGCTAATCGTCGAACTAGTAACCCAAGTGACTATTACAAGATTGGGCAAAAAAGGAAAAAAAAAAAAAGAGAGAACAAAAGTGACTATCATAAGAATATAACTTTTGTTAACCGTGTCAATCTAAACACTTACTCCATGAACTAAATGTTTTTCTTTCCATTGTTTTCATTTTCATTTCATCCTTTTGTGGCCCCGGGGGGTCAAAGCTTGTGTGTCAATTTGTTAACTTGCCAATTGGATGAGTTTGGGAATACAAAAGTTGTCTCATTTATTTATTTAACCCAAAGTTAATCTAATTTAACAAGTTTCTAGCAACATTAATAAATATGAAAAATTCAGGCATGATAAAAGTTTTTATTTTTTTGGTTATACAATACATGTATTTTGAGGTCAATTCACATCAATTAAGATTATGTCTATTTTTTTGGACAATTTCAAAAGCACAACTCTTACCTAAGTTTGGTGCATTGATAAAAATAGAATTTTAAAAGTGTTGGCTCCAATGTTTGAATCCAATTATTAAAGATATGAAGTATACTTTATTCAACTCTATGTCAACTTTGTGTAGTTTAAGTTTGACAATTATAATAAATTTATAAATTCACATATAAAATAATATAATTGGAATTAAGTTGAATTTAGAAATTGACATATGATACGGTTGGATAGTTCAAAAGTTGTTATAGATGTTAGCACCAACAAAAGAAAAAAAAATGTCACATTAAACATTAGGTTGATGATTTGGGTTAAACAATTGGAAGGTATTGGTTAGATTAGACTATATTTACTAACAAGAGAATTAAATGGGACTTGAAACTAAATTAGTCTTTTGAGACTAAAAATGGGTTATGTATTTAATTTATAAGATTTTTTAAAATATTTAAAGGAAGATTGCCTAATAATGTGCAACTAAAATATTCAAATAATTTTCAAGCAATTTTCAATCATTTAATCACTTTTTTACATATTAGGAATTGTGTTTGCAAGAGATTCTAAAAGTACTTATAAAAATTTATAAATTAACCAAGTCAAAGAAAGTACAATATACACTTTGAATACCCATTCTCTTGAATTTTTGGATTATAAGTGTTATAGTCAGTTAATGAGATAGTTAATCATCATATAAATATATTATTTTAATTTTTAGAAAAGTTAATGTGACCCCTACTTGTATTGAGGGGTGTATATCATTGTTAACATAAGCTAAAAAATAATGAAATAGTGATAGACAAATTTAATGGGGTTAATAGTTAATTTTAGATTTATAAATACTCATTATACATTTTTTTTTTGAATGCACACATTCATTAAATCAAACACTTTTTTTTTATTTTATCTTTTACTTTCATACCTTTAAATTTTAAAATTTATTGTTGTATTTATAACTTTCTTTATCATATTTCATGTATTTATTTTCTTTTAATACAAATTTCAACCCTAAATATTAGTTATTTTTAGTCATTTTTTAAACTAAACACGTTCTTCAATAGTATATAAACCTAAAGCTAATAAACAAAATCCCTTTCGTTAATATATAGCTTAAATGTAAGAATTACAATAGCTAATCAATCCAAATTTATAATCAATAATAGAAAGTCAAGATTGTAAATAATGAAAACAATATAAAGAAGACAATAAAGATATGATGTTATAGCCTTATGGCATTCATTTTCATAAGTGTTAGCACACAAAATTATAAGTTATTAATAATGATTAAAAGTTAAGATCAATCAAAAAAATTAGTTAAAAGATATCAATCGAGATATAACAATTGACACTAAAGTTAGGTGAAACCATGTCACTAGCCAAAATCCCACATTACATATAATAGAAACCCCAAAAAATATAAAGGCATAAATTAAGCAAATCAAAGAGTTCATATGAAATTAGACTTCACAATATTCAGCACTAAGCTACCATACAAATATGAATACGATAAATAAAGATATGACTTACTAGATAATGAGTAAAGCCACTAAGGAAGCCGTAAATTAGAGCAAGAGACTCTATGTAACATACACAAAACCCTTCAAAAAACTTGCATCATAACTTTCATTATTTTGTAGTTATTTACTCACTTTATTTACAAATTTAATTACAACTTTTTTCATTATTTTGTTTATAACTTTCAACTCAATTTCTGATTATTGGTATTTTTAAAACTATACCAGTTATTTCATTATAAAAAGTATTGATTTATATTAAGTTAATCATTATTGAATTGTGATTAAACTATTAGTAATTAAATATTTTTATTTTGTTGTTATGTATTAAAATATAATATAATAAATAATAACAATCAATTTTTATTTTCATTTTCAAATATTTGTTGTTCATAAATTTGTGATCTTTCTTTTGTAATAAAAAAATAGACTTTAAAGATAATGGGCCAACAAAGGTTTTTTTTTGGGTTAAATAAGATTTTTCGTTCAATTAAAAATGGGTCCCAGCGACAAAAGCAATTTCCCAACGCCTCCACCCTCTTCAGCTTTCCCGCAGCAGCCTTCAGCCCATTAGACGCCCAAGGGATGAAGGAAAGCAGCAAATTAGACACAACCCTCTATCCTCCTCGTCGCTCTTGGTTTTGTAGTTTGTACTGAAGTATTTAATATATCAGTTTAAAAGTATCGAAATATCAAATGCGTTGTTAATTGTAAATTATTCCAATTTAATGAGAGCAATTAGAATGCTCAATTTCTCTTTTTTGGAGCAGTATGTGAAACTTTTTTCAATGCAGAATCTCTTAACCCTTGATTTTCATTGTTTATTTTTACTTAAAGAAAAAATATATATTGACATGACTTTTGAAAATCTCCCCTTGGATCAGATCATACTAAACAAATCCAAGCGTCCATCCACAACAGATAATAACAAATTGAGAGCAATTCGTTTTGTTCCACTAAGCTTAATCAAAATTGCTTCTTCCAAAAAGCGTCCATCCACCGAATTCGTTTTGCTCCAGGCATAAATAAGCAAAAGAAAAGCCATGGGAACATTCAATTCAGTCTCCTCCGCACTCGAACATTCCAGCCCAGTTAGCCTTCTGACTAATACGAGCGATTATAAACTTAACGGAAAATTAATGTCTTGTTTATTAAACGGCCCAACCCGTCATAAACTGAGCCACGCCAATCCATTTGACGTAGCTATTCATTCCAGTCCAGTAAATAATTTTATTGTTAACCCATTACTATTTCATACCTATTATTATTATTTTTTCGTTGAGGTCCTTCAAGAATTAAATATTTTCCAATAAGAAAAGAGTGAAAATCCAGAAAAGCCCTTCTCTCTGCTCCCGGAACCCTTGCTGTGCCTCTTCATGCTCCACCCGCTCCACCAACCATTCAAGTCCTCCGGCCGCCGCGCCGAGAGCCACCAGACTCCCCCGATGCCACCGCCAGCCCGCGCATTATTTCTTACCTCCTGCACCCGGGCAATCTTTATGAGTTACAGACGAAGTTTTGTGAATTCTCGGTCCTTAATTCCCAACTGCAAGCAAATGCCAGAATCATTTCTGTCCTTAAGCGCGCAGGCTAGATAGGTTTAACATCAATTCTCAAGTTGAGCTTCTCCAAGCAAAGTTTGTTTTAACTGGGCATGCGGATTTGAATAAATTGATGGTATTTTGTACATTAAATGCCTCTCTTTATCTACCTTCTTTCTGAACTCTTTGTATTATTTAATTTGTTTGTTGCCTTTTTGTTTTTACTTCGATACAATGAGTGGGCAGCGGACATTCAGCGTGATAGCTATGCATCCCATGTTGGCCACTACCCTTTACTGGCATGCTTAGCTATTGCTGAAAATGCATCGACTGGAAGAGAAAGCAACAGTTTCATGCAGGTTATCTATCTTTTTCCTTTGTCCCCATTTCAGTAGGCTTCTTGACTTAAATCTTTCCTTCGGTAATAGCTTCATAGATTATTATGCTTTGGTCTGACTTTTGCAATTGGATTGTTGATGTCGTTGTCTTTTTTCAGCCTGTCGTCCATTAAATCAGTTCCATATCTCAAATCAATTAGTTTATTTCAATGTTGTTTGAGAGATAGATCATAGGCAAACAGGCTTTCAATCTGGATTGGAAGTAGTATAAAGCTCCTGGCCTCTGTCTTTCATTCTCTTTTCTTAATAGATCTCTATTTCAACTCTGTTATAGTAGAAATAATATTTTCTTCATATAGGTTTGGGCGTGGCCGTTCTTTGACAAGGCCTTCAGTTGTAATTAGTGACGCATTAATCCATCACTAAATCCGTTTTTTCTAGTAGTGGGAGTACCAATAGTGACTCTGGATATGTTTCTGGCCATTCCATGCATCGTCCTAGATGTTAACAATGTTGGCGTCACTCTAACCAAGGAATTCCCCTATGAGTGCATTTCATTATCTTCGTGATGATTAACAGAGTTTGGGCCAAGGAAGGAACGAAAAACAGGAATCATATGATTCAATTGAATAGCATTTCGATCATAATGGTTCAGGTAATTGTGACCTTATTAACTTCCAAAAGATTTTGTTTACATGGTTGACATCCAGTTACACTGATATTGTTCCTAGAATTGTTTTGTTGCCCCAGAACATTGTCCCTATTATTTGCGTTGCTTATCTGTTAGTCCTACTTTTAATTAGTTTATCCAAGACTCATTTTGATCTGTTGTCTGTCTTCTCTTTGTCAGTGAACTATTTAGTTCTCGATACTCCTTTTTTTTTTTTTTTCCTCCCATTATCTTTCTCTTAGTGATCCATCCCTCGTAAAATCTTATTTTCAATGCCTTTAATCCTGCATAATGATGTATTTTTGAGATTATTGTCAAGAATGTCCTTGATAAGTATGTTCTATTTTTCATCTACGATAATTGATTATGAGGAACTCTTTATCCCTCTGAAAACGTGTGCATGGATGATCTTTACCAATTGTAATGAAAATGATTACAGATCTTAGAAGCACTACAAACATGGGATATCTGATAATTAATAGGGAATTGTAGATCGGACAAAACCATTCACATCAATATATGAAGAATATTAACTTTGATACTTTTAAGATTTCATCCCAAAATGTTCAAACTTTTAAGTTTTTATTGATGAAACTCGTAAAAAATAACGAGAAATATTATCACGCTCCTTTTTTTTTCAAAGGAAAGAATAGATACCATTGATGAATGTTATCAACTTGTGATAGAAAATAGTTTGCTTTCTTCAGCTCATAATAAGTAATTAAATGCATTGTCTTCGGCTGTGTTTTACTTTGATGTTTGTTTATTCTTTTGGTAGATTTTCAAGGAATAATCTACCAAAACATGGAAAAGAAAGATTGTCTAGAAGGCACGGTTCTTGTATTTTTCCCAAGATAGCCCATGACCTATAGTCATGTTGATGATCTCTTTAAATATATGATATTTTGGATATTGGTTTCACTCATAATTGTCATATACACATATCTACTTTTATATTCGTTTTCTTTATGCTGTAGTTTTGCTCCTGTTCACTTATCTTTATATATATTGGTGTCTTTATTTTTCATAGTGGCGTGAACAAAGCGTTTGTTGGCTTCCCCACCAAAAAAGCTTCAAAAGGAAATTGAAGAATTAAGTTTCACAATTCTTATCCATCAAATCCCCATAAACTTTCTGCCATTCCCTTAACACATTTTCTTTTATCATCTTTTACATGATTCAAGGGTTTGCATTGATTGAGGATATGCTGATTGGAATCCAAGTGTGAAGTGGCTTCTATCAAATTGGTACTAGACTAAGAAGCACCGATACGGGTATGCGTATCGGGTACGACACGATACGATACGTGAGATACGATAATTTCTAAAATTTTAGGATACGGGTACGGGAATATATATATATTCGATAATTTAACATATTAAAAATTAAATTAAACCATAAATAAGTTACATACATAAATAATAGTAATTTTGTTTGTGTACTTGTAATATTTCTATGTGCAAAATAATGAAGTGATTTAAAATCATGATTATTGAATACCATTCATGCCCTGTGAATTGGATTCTGCAAGTGTAACCTAAATTTCAATGAATAAGAACTATCTAAGAATGTTGTTTGATTTGTTTCTAGTTTAACTTCCTTATACCTCTAAGATATATATCATATCTTCTACTCCTTTTACATACCAAACTAATCTTCCCTTTAAAGCAGATTTTCTTAATTTGGTGAACTTCCAAATCTTAGAGGTAGACAGATGTGTTTTAATACTTAATAGAATCATCATAAAATATTTAAGAAATTGCTTCTACCTTTTTCCAAGACCCAACATTCACTTAATAACTGAAGCTTGAGTTAAAACGATCTTTGACATGAGATCAAAACTATTATAATCAAGTGACCCCTGCTTCGCACTTCAAGCCCAAAAGACGGAGCAGGAATACATGGAGATGAAGATGCAATGAAATGGGGAACAGGGGAAGTGGAATAGAAGGCAGGACATGGAGATCAGAGACGCACCTCCACCGGAGAAAAGACGGAGCAAAAGACGGTTTCACGGAGACTCAGAGTCAGAGAAGATCCAGATTCAGACGGCGAGCAACACGCGAGACGCAGCTATGGTGGGAGAAGATCCAGATTCAGACTCAGAGTCAGAGAAGATCGATGGAGGAGATGCGTTGGCTTCGACGGAGAAGAAGGGCAAATGATGAAGGAAAGACGAGGAGAACGGCGTCGTCACATTTCAGAGCCATTTCGCAGCGTTTTGCAGCCATTTCGGAGCTATTTCCGAAACGTTTCGGTACGGAAAAAACGTTTCGAAATGTACGGACGAAACAGATACGTACGGGGTACGTTTGTACCCGTACGGTACGCGTATCCGTACCAGAAACGTATCCGGTACGGGTACGGTGGCAAAACGGACGTATCTGTGCTTCCTAGGTACTAGATATCAAAAATAAATATATTGGGATCCAAATTTTTCATAAGCAACCATTCTGCACGTTCAGGACTGACATTCATGTGGAACTGTTCAAGATGATGTTTTGCAGCTAACAACTAGCTGAACATGTTTGTTTTGCGGATTCAAAAATCTCTATAAGCATGCTAAATTGAAATATTGCATCCATATTTTGTCTAAAATGCATCCTGTCATGGTGACTTGTGACTTGATTACCTTGTATATATGCACTTGCAGAAACCTAAAGGTTTACAATTACAGGTGCATATTTTCAGTTATAGAATATAAATTAGCAATTTTGTTGATGGAGAAAAATGTAAGAATTGGATTCATGTTCTTATCATCTCCATCTTGGGGTTTAGCATAAATTTTGGTGCCTGTTCACCAGAACCAGCAGTTAGGTTTGGTTTTGTTTTCTTCATCTTTTTACTTTGTTTACTATTTGCAACACACAAGCTGAATAAATTTCTTCTTATTGACTTGTCACAGGCCTGCACTGAACTGGAGTAATGGAGTATTCTTCCGTGGTGCCACTAACATTCCAAAATTCCCCACCCATAAGCTGCTTCTCCTAGGCAAAACTGGGAATATGCTGGTGCTGTGGTGCAACTAGCATTTCCTCCCCAACAAGCACATTCAGAATTGGCTTCAATGCCCTTGGCTTGCAGTTGATTCAGCTGGCAAAGTTGTCTTATCAACCAGTTGTTACTGAGGTGCAGAGACAGTGGCATCTGGTGACTCAACAGCTGATAATATAGAGCAACAGATAATTGGTTATTGAAGAGGTGGACTGACATGGTTGAGGTGATATTACTACTTATTACATTCTCAGATATACATTTGTTTTCAGTCATTAGAGCCATTATTCCTTTAAATCATATTTTTTGTTTTTCCTGGAAATTATTACAAAATATTTTGTTTGCCATTATAAAGTTGATAAGTTTAGCACATTTTTTATAACGTCCTAGGGTTGCTTCCAGGAATACCTTAAGCAGTGAAAGTTGGAACTCATTTCTTTTGGTTTTTATTGGTGTCCTGTCATAATTAAGGACTTCTACTAGGTAGGAGCTACTGTTAGTCAATAATGGAAAGCTACTAAACATGCCTTTCATTTGATGTTGTGCTGAAGGTTTATCTTTGTTTCTGACTACTGGCAATGTTTGAATAAATTATATAATTTGTCAAGATGCTATTTTAGTTTGGCATATTTATTTGGTCAGTTGGCAATGGCATTCTCAGTTTAATGTTTTTCCCTGCAGTCTCCCCAGACTGGAAGTAATTTTCATGAAGTTGCTGTCAGTTTGTCACTGGATACACCTGCAAGACCCCGGGCAGAAGCTCTTCCAGGGTGTGACCAGAGTGAATACACCTGCCTTGACTGGGACAACTGACAAGTACTGCTACAATTGTGTTAATTATGAAACCTTAGTAATGTTTCTCCCTTTTGTTCTTGTTCCTCCAATCTGTTTTGAATTTCTGTAACTCATGTGACGGTTGCTTTGAAAGTTGGTGCAGTAGGGGAAGCCTGACAAGTATGCCTTGTATGAGAAGGATTCACAAGAGCACCAAGAGCAGGAGGATCATGGCTGTCTTCACTGGCTCAGCATTGTTCTTTCCTTCATCTCAACAAATTGCTTGAAGACTACAGGTTCATTCTAAATGCATCCCTTATATTCTCAACTTCTCCAACCTTTATCTGCCTAAGTCTTCATTCTTTTCTAATCTGTTCATTATTGTTACAAAAGATGTTATTGTGATCCATTTAATTTTTATTAGGGTTTAATTGATATTTATCATAGATAAGTCTAGTGGTCTATCTTGTATTGAGCAGCAATATATGGCATTTTTCCCGTGTTTGTAAGTTTCAAATGGATTTCCTTTACACTCTGAGAGCACGTTCCAATAGTTGTAATAGAGGGTTACTGCTGCAGTGGGATCTGGATGTCTTGTATGACATCAACTTAGTTTCGGCTTCTTGTTCCAAAAAAAAAAGGAAAAATCTATGATTTTGTTTGTAATCGCAGTTGCTTGTAGGTGAACGAGGAATGGAAAATGGTGTTGGAAAGCACAGGAAGTCGGTGAAAGATGTGGCTCCACTGATATTGTGGGTACACAAATTTTGGAATTGCTATCCTCATGGTGTATTTTTATTTTTCGATATCATTGTAGATATAAAATTTTAGCTTATACAAATAAGTAAATGACTTTTTCAACTGAACTCATGGCATGCGATAAAGAAGGCGGGCAAAATGTTACGATTTCAGGATTTTGTTGAATTTGTTGAGGTTCTTGTAGACTACCTGGAAATCTTAAAGGAGAAGGTTATTTCGTAGGATCAAAGTATGATACATGGCTTGTTAATCGAGCCAGTAGGATTGCGATCATGGCATTTATTGTTTCATCTTAGAGCCAGTAGCTCGTTTTGGCATCTATTGGGAGGGCTGATAAATGCAAGCGGAAGAAATTATTCCATGCTTTATGCCGAACAATGGAACAATTTTAATTCGATGAAATGTATTTCTGTTAATGGAAGAAAGCGTCTATCAGGAATGTGAAGGCCAAAGCCCCAGCGGTTCTTGAAGGTAGCGTATCGTATGTAACCTTTCAGTAGTGGGGTGGCCTATCAACGTGGCACCAATTATTCTCTTAACGATGACAGTCTGAGTCTCCCTCTATAATATAGAATCGCAACTTAAGAAAGAATATAACTACAGCTTTCCTGGTGTCTTAATAAAGGAAGCTAAAAGGTGTCCATATCAAGATTTATCCCATCATGGATATGGAATCACTCTTACTAATACTGTGTTTACATATGCATTTTTTTCCCCAAACCACGTTTCAAGTAAAAAATTATTATTTTTTACGTATTTTTTCAATATCTATCCAAATGTGCACTAAGCTAGTCTTCAGGGGTTTCTTTTTTTATTCTCTTTTTCATTCACCGTTTTCATATAATTTGCCTCACACTTGCCAATCCCAGCCTTGAACAAAATCCATAAATGTACTGCATGGCGAAAAATGAAAAAAGAGGGCATTTACTCAAGAAGCTTAAAGTGGATCGGAAGTGGTTGAATTACTCTTCCTATTTATAACCTGGTGCTCAAATCGGGGCAGGAATTTCACCACCAGATCCTCCGAATTAAAAACATTCTCCCAGAATGTTATCAGTGGATTAAGCCAGAGAAGCCTCCATATCAATTGTTCCTGTGTGGAAAGTGAGAACCCTAAACCAAACAATCTTTCCTCTGTACCTCGGTGAAATCAAAGACGCTTTCCTTCAACAAAAGGGAAACATAAAACACAAGACAAACTGGGGCTCAGAAGATTGAAAGAGGAGGGCGGCTTATTTACTTCTTCTTTTTTAAAAAAAAATAATTTTTCGTTCATTCTGTCACAACCGAACACGCTAACGAAAGTTTTGTTCAAAGAAAAGAAAAAGAAGATATATAATGAGGCTAACTCAATGAAACTAGCTAGTCCCCGCACTGGGCTATATGTGCAAAAATATATTAAAGAGGATTTTACAAAGTATGATGATTACCAGTCACCACCTGTGAGCATGAAAAATTACATGCCAGTGAGTTCTCATCTAAGTCTCCTAGCTACCAAAGTCAGCAAAAAGAAATTACATAGATAAGCAGTCCAGTCCTCTACTCTTCTTTCAACATATGTGAAGGAACAATATCTTCAAGAAGCCCATGGTCCCTTAGAAAAGCAGCCGTGGCTCCTGAATTACAAAGCCTTCTGTCTTGAGTAAAAGCAAAGGCAGGGTTCTTTGAAGTTGAATCAATATTGCTATTGCTAGGAAAGCCCATAGACGATAATGTATTATTATTATTAAGAAGTTGTTGTTGTTGAGGGTGATGATACTGGGACAGGAGGTTTCCTGCCATTAGTGAACCGAAGGAGGTGGCACAACCGGCGGAGACACCTGCCGGTAGTGAAGCTCCGACTCCGGTGAGGTTTGAGCGAGGCATAACTGGGCTTGGATGTGTGTGTTGACCTTCATAGGTTGTCACTACAATGCTTGGATCGCTGAAAGATCGCTCCACTCGTTTCTTCACATTACATGAAACGCTGGTGCAACGATAATAGCTCCTGTAATATTAGCAAGACCAATTTTAGTTTTTTTGTGTAAATTAAATTTTAACCCCCAATAATTAAACCAGGAAAAAAGCAAGATTAGAGCAGGTGGGTTAAGAATAAGATTAGAGTTACCTGGGAAAGGGGCTGTTTTTCACAGCTTTCTGACCGTACTTTCTCCATCTGTACCCATCTTCCAGATGATCCACCTCGCTTTTCGTCATGAACGCGAATCTCGGCTCTCTCTGTCTCTTCTGATTTGTCTTCTTGGCTTTCAATCTGAGCCCAATCAAAAACCACATCCCACAAAACATTTAATATTTAGAATGTTCGTTCGTAACATAACACTATAGTAGGTATCGGAAAAAACGCCCCTCTCATTTCCTAATCAGACTGAGAAATATGCTCTCTCTGCAACCATCAACGACAAACCAGAAACTAAGACATGTACTTGAAACTAAACCATCCAAAATTACATTCTTCCCATGAACCATTTCCTCATGAAATTAACTTTAACGAAGATTATCTGAACGGACCCCCGAAATTTATTAGAAAAAAAAAACAGGCGCAAATACCAAATAATTGCAAAAAATACAAATAACCCATATCATTTCGCTTGTATAGTAAAATGGGTTTCGGCACAAAAACAAAAATGGAAGGGAAAAAGTGAGATGATAGAAAACCCACTGTTTCTTGGTCTTGGAGTGTTCTTTAGCTTGGTCTACAGTTTTATTGTGTTCGTCATAGACAGTCACAGCACCACTGGACGCCGACGAGATCGATGAAGAGTTGGGGGTCGCAGGTTGTTGATTCAAGACCTCAGAACACTCTTTGGCAGTGTCAGATAGATCTTTGAGAGCAGAGGGATCAATTGTCGACCCTTGCTGCGGTAACGGTAAATCAAGCAAAGGACTATAGTCTTGGACACCCAGTAACTCCATAAACCCTGGAGAGCTCTTTTCCACTTCACAAAATTCAAAAACGTTCGAAAATGGATAACCGTTGTAACCCGACAATGAAGAGGATCCAGTGGCATCGTCCGTCTTCACACCCATCTCCTTCTTCTCCATCTACCCCTATAGATACCTCACTCTCAACTCGATTAATCATAAACCCTACTCCTTCATTTCTCACTCTCACAGAGTTGGAGATGTAGCGAGGTAGGGTTGATCTGGTTTATAGAAAGAGAGAGAGGGTGTGTGAATGTGGTTTTTGAGTTTGCAAGAAAGTGAAAGGCGTGCGTGAAATGGGGATAGGTACTAATGAAAGGAAGGCTTGGGAAGCAAGAACAGGATTTGACCGGAAATTGTAGGTCATTGACGGGTACGGACAACACTGAGCCGGTGGCATTCAATGCATGAGGGTGGTGCCATGTCCCATGACTGGTCGATGCTTTCATACGTAGAGTTTGACCGCTTAACGAGTTCAGAGCGTGCGAGTGTGAACGGGGTTCCCCCAACACTTTCTGTTTTGGTTTCTAACGGCGTCATATTGAAATATATATATATATATATATAATCTCATGATTCTTTGTAAATTGTAATTTGCAATTGTCTCCACTCGTGTGCATGTGAACGAGGAAGTTAATTTAGTACCTCTTATTTAATTTTCTTTTCCCTTTTTGAATCTTGCGTTTTCCATCTATTCTCTTTCTGCGAAATTTTTGCAGCACGTATAATCTTTGAGTATTCGCCCAAGTTGGCCTTATTACATAAGAATAAACAGCAAAATTTTGTGAATAAATAAAAACAAGAGGCGCGTACAGTGACATATATGACAAACGTTTTTTAACATCATAAAATAATTAAACTGGGGACCCTGTCCTTACGAGGGAGGTTCATCAACAAATAAAATAATCAATGATTAATTTTAAATAAAAAAGAAAAACAATGGGCCCACCCCGGAGTGAGTGATGATCCATTTTAAAGAGAAGAATATTGAGCATCATGAAGGAGTGATTCTTTTTGGGTTAAACTGGGAATTATACCAAAGGGAGGGTTCACAAGAAAATGAGATTATAACGTCCCATTTGCGCTTAAACAAGAGAATATTGGAAGCAAGTCCTAGTTCAATGCTACAAGGAACAGATAGGCTTTTTGTTGGAAAACCGACCATATCCGAGGCGGTGAAAGATTCGGAACCACAGCCATAAGTATTCACGCTCTCTTCCCTTAACCAAAGTCCCCTTTTTCTTTTTCTGGCAAAATAAAACCCCCCCACAAGTTTCATTTTCACACACATGCAGGACAGAAAGAGTGTGAGTAGATCACCTTTTCAAAAAAAAGAATAATTAAAAATTAAAAAAAGAAGAAGTGATGAGTAATTGGAGTAGTAAAAGGATGAAGAGAAACAAAAGTTGTAGATACGTGGGAGCTCTTTCCGCAATTATCTTGTGGTGAGAACTGAGAAGAAGGAAGGTACTGGGAAAGTTCATGCACGTGAGGTTTGAAGTGAGCCACGAGACGCATGCTGACATAATTTTTGTGTGTTTAAGTACTTGGCACCTAGGCATGCTTCAATTATTCTGTTTCCTGCTTTTTCCAGTAAATAATCAATCACCGTCTTTGCTCCTCAGTATTTCGTTTTAGGGTATCTATATTACTATACATCTCCTCCAACTTCCATCCCTTCCTCACTTGTATATATATAATTAGATGCCTTTGAAAGTTTTCATGATATCTATTTCGCACACTCTCAGAAATGCTTTCTGGCTATGAGATTCATCGATCATATAGATGATAAAAAATTGAAAAACAATAGACCGAAGAGAAAAAAAGGGAATGAGACTCTCTAGTTATTTAATTATATCAAATTAAGCATTCGTAAAATAAGGGGGTACACTAGTAAGTGGCTTTGGCTTTGTAAAGGGGTATCATAGATTTGCCCCAGAGTGGAAGACCTTTTTTCTATCTTCTTTAACCAATCACCCATTGAGTAATCTGTACTTTTAGAGGGTGTTCAGATTTTTTTTTCTTTGGGTATCAACTCATCTATAGTTTTGGTACAAAGAATGGGCTCCTCTATACATATATATGCAGAGGTTTCTTTTCGGTGTGGAACCTGACATATACCTAGCTTTCTTTTCGGTCCCCAGCTGTTTCAATTTCCTAACACACGATGGGACCCCGTGTAGTTTTCATATATATGCTTCAGCTTTCAAGTATAAATATGTTAACGGTATATATATATATATATGTGCGCGCGCGCGCGCTAAGATTAAACCTCTGGCCTCAAATTTTACGTCACTTATTTCTTTGATATAGATATTTCGATATATTATTAAATTCACGCATCAGTAAAACAGTAGCATAAACTGTTCCTTGAAATGAAAATATTCTAATGATTTGGGTATCAACAAGTAATTTGAACTGAGAAAACTATATATGCGTAGTAAATGAATCCGAATATTGATTCTTGATTGCTGTAGGTAGTGAAATTAATTTTGGTAAGAAAAATAACATCAGAAGGAAGAAGATTATATAGGTTATATAGGCAGAAATGGAACAGCGTAGAAAGTGGGAAGGAGAGCGAAGGACTCCGCTCCTCCTCCATCGTCGTTTCCAATCCCACACGTGGGGGACTCTCTCTCTCTCCTGTATGCCACCCCACCCCTAACAGGCTCTGTTTGGTTCGAAGATAAGGAAGATTTTGTTTAGTTAAAAAAGAGGAGAGATAATTATATTTGGATAAATTTATTTTTATATTATTTTAATTTTTTTAATAAAAAATTATTTATATTAATATTTTTAAAAATTATGAATTTTAATCTTTTTATTATTTTTAATTTTTGATAAAAAAATTTATCTTAATTTTTATTAAATGTTAAAATATTAAAAAATTAAAAAATTAAAAAAAATTTCTCTTCCTTCCTCTCTAATTTTTTTTCAATCAAATATCTTATCTCCTTCCCATTTCTTTTCCTGCAAAAATCCCCAACCAAAAATGTCTCGACCTTCCTTCTACGTCTACCTCATCTCACAAGTCACGACCCCTTTGCCTTTTCCTTTTCTTTTATCCATTTTTGGCCCATTATGGAGTTCCTTCTATTTCTAGGTTTCTACGTTACATGATCATAAAAACAAAAAATAATTTTGCCATAAAAATATGAAGCGGATCACCTCACTGCTTTTTTAGAAGTAGCACTGAGTGATAGTTTAGATTTTAAATTATTTTTTAAAAAAATTTTAATTTAAAATAAATAAAATATAATATAAAGATAATTTTTTAACTCTTATTAAATATATTATTTGTCTATTAATAAGAGTTAAAAAATAATTTTCATCTTATATTTTTGTTTTTCTTAAAATAAAAAATAATAATTAATTAAAAAATTAAAATTTAAACTATTTAAATAATCTAAATTTACTCTCTTAAAAACAACACTGCATGTTATTTCTAAGAAAATAGTAGACGATCCACTTGATAAAAATACCCCCATGTTTCCCCCACTACTAACAATCATCTTTAAAATTGAGGGAAAAAAAGGGATTGAAGACAACTAGACCAATCACTTACCATAAGAGGAAGAAAGTTCCCATAATTTAAGAATTGAGATACATAATTATTGTGACAAAAATTAGAATAGAAGTCTTATTGAAATTTTGTAAGCTCGTAATATAGTACAATTTAATTATTGTGGACAACAAGTGCCCAACCACAGGCACCGAAAAGAAACAAGATCTTACGCGGTTTTAGAATATCCGGGAGCAAGTGTGTATCCTCCACATGATTGATGCCGCGTTGCCTTTCAATTTAGAAAAGATTAGTTTTATTCAATCTTATTTTGGGGGATCTGTTGCTATAATTTTCACTTTTACAGGGTATTAAAAAAATAATTTTTTTACATAAAATAGTAAAAAAATTGAAATAAATACTAAATTGTGACAGTGTTGACCGAGGTTGCTTCTGGGATACGTTTGGGGAGCTCAAGAGAGGGACAAAAATATAAAGAAACAAAACACAAACTAGTTTGGCCTGTAGCGAAACGTCACCGTCTTCCGTTACAACCCCAATTAGCACGGGTCCCAACGCCCCAGAATTGACCACGGTCACCAGTCCACGCCACGTATCCGTTATTTATGCCTCTATCTACTCGGTCAAAATTTTTAATATTATGAAATTATTTCTTTACATTTCTTTCTCCCCTGGACTAAATAGCTGCACGCCACATTCACAATATATTGTTCCGTTTTCTAGGTGCATCTATTTTAAAATATATTTCCTCTTTTAGTTCCTTATTGCATGTGAAATTGCACAAGATTCCTTCGTTTCTCTTTATTAAACAATATTTTCAATGCATCTCAGTGTTAGTCACTCCTTGTTTATTTGTTCTTTCAATTCATATTGTGATGCCTACTTGATCATTCTAGTCGAGCCTTCCAATTACTAGCAGACAACGAATTTGCACTAACAATTTGAGCTGATCTCTATCATTCTCGCTCTTTCAACTTTATTTAAAATTTTCTTTAAATGAAGAGGGAAAAAAAAAGGGAATATAATAATAGGCGTGGCATTGGGTTTGTGTTAGAAACGCCTCCATTATTGCCGGGTCATGAGCTGAAAATAAATTGCTGGATCAAAGCCTCATGATTCATGTATACTTGATAAGACACAGATTATCTTACCCCACCTAACCGTTGTTGCTTTTGATTACGAATGACCGACCCACTTGAAGTGGCGAACTTATCCTTTTCATGACGGAATTTTAAAAAAACAACTAGGCAAAATCTTTATGATTCTCTCTCTCGCTTTCCATGATCTGTATAGGAAGACCTTCTAGAAGACTCGCATAATTTAAGGCAATAGAAAGGTCCAATTCTCTCGTGAGGAACTTGCCGTTGGATTTATCTTTGTCGTGAATCATCATGCCATTGGCCTCCGAATCTTCAAAGCCACACCCCCCCCCCCCCCCCCCCAAAAAAAAAGAGTGAAAACTTGAAAGGGAGATTGCTGCATAAGGGACATAAGGGGTGGACAAGTCAAAAAATAAATAGCATTTGTATGTTCCCACGGAGATACCTCAAGCAAAATATTTGTTTCATACAAAGGGCAAGTCCTGAGGGAGGGAGTCAAATAGAAAGGGACAAAGACACAGTTTTTTGAATACATCTAACAATCTCCTTTTCTTCATTATATTTGGAATCCCGTAAACACAAACCCACCATTATCCTCCATTGTCTTTTACCGTCCAAGGAAAAGAAAAAAGAAACAAAAGACCACCGTAATAAAAAGTTATTGTAAGGAAAAAAAAAAGGCAAGAGAGTGTAGATGAAACCCAACTAGTTAAGAGGGTACAGATGAAAAAAAACCAGTAGATACAATTTAAAAAAAAAAAGGCAAGAGACTGTAGATGAATGAAACCCAAGTGGTTAAGAGGGTACAGAAGGAAAAAACCAGTAGATAGCATTAAAAATAATGAAAAAAAAGCCCATAACTGGCGAAGCATGATGATAAGCTGACGTGTGTACATCAACAGGTGCCTGCCGACACCGTATATTTTCACCAGAAATTAGTAACCCAGTTGTCCTCCCCCTCCCACATCATGCTCTTGTCGCATTTTACTACTCGTTTATAAACAACCAAGAATTAGTAAATTAAGTTAAATAAATAATTAATTAATATAAGTGATAATCCCTTGATAATTTTACATATACCAGTCCTGTCATCATCAATGAACTGGCATGTCATTGCATTTTGTGCTCCAAGTTTTAGAGCAACCTTTTTTTCTCGTGCTTTATTTGCTAGGAAAGAGAAGAATAGAAAGGAAACGAAATAGGAGAGAAATTGTGCCATTCTTTTCTTTAGTATGTAATTTTAGGATAGAATGGAAAGAATTGGAAGGAAAAAGAAAAAAAAATAAAAAAGAAATGTAGGAGATAATAAATTAATTTATTTAATTTTAATAAAAAATAATTAGGGTCAATATATTTAATTAGATAAAAAATTATAAACTAATTTCAAATCTAATATATATATATTCTTTTTATTATAAAATCCAATAAGGGAAGAAAATACTTTTTTGTTATCATATTATATCAAACAAAATAAAAAATAACTCATTTACTTTTTATCTTATTTCTTTTCTGTTCTCTTCCACTATTTCCTTTTTGCTTTCTCTCCTAATCTTTCAACCAAACAAAATATCACAGCTAAAATGTAATATATGCATAGCTATAGAGGTGTATCCTAGGCAGCTATTTGATTGGTTTGACTTACCATCGGGCATTAAAGAGATCACAGTAGTGGTGTCCCACCTGAGACACAGAAATGGCCTTGGAAATGTTCCAAATCTATGGATGTTAGTGAGAAAGAGTGATCATGTGATCGTGTCAACACTCAACACCTACATTTGGTTTCGCTCATCTGACCAGACCAACAGTACGCTCCTGAATATTATAAGTTGTATGATACAATACCGTTTTGGAAGAAGCACTTTTGCGTGGAGCTTTGGACCTACCATTTCTTACCAGAAATGCTCCCTGCTTTTGCAAATCCAAATGATAACTACATAATCTACTCCCAATCAACCCTATAGCCACATGACTACTTTTTCCTCCAGAACTATTTGTTAATTCTGTTGTGTTCAATAACACACACAATCATCTTTTTCAGCCCTTCAATGACTTTTATTTTCTGGGACAGAGGTAACATGTATGGTGGCTGGGCCCATATGTCCAAAAGTTCTGTTTTGGTCAGCAGCCCAGCTTGGCATGGACTAGATCCTAGAAGTTAGAACCAAGGGGCATGCACACATTGTGTGTCAGCCTAGTCCGGGTTAATTGGGCTTTGTTTGGTTTCTTTTATTTGAGGTCCTCTCACCTACGAGGAGGTCCACCCAAATCCAACTTATATGCTCGGTGTGTCACTGGAAAATAAAAAGAAATGAAAGAGATGAAAAAAAAAAAACCAGGCTACCGTTTTCCTTCTGCGCTGCATACATTTTGAAGTATATAATGCACTCAACAGAGTGATGTGAACAATTATTATAAAAAGTTAACAGTATAAATTTTCATAAATTCATATTCTTTTATCAGATCCAAACAATTGTTTTTAATTTATTTTAACGATTATTTGTGTTAATTACAGCACCAACGAAAAATGTGAGGCTCTCATACCTTTTCATTAGCCGCATTTTAAGATAAAAACCATCGAGGGCTCACGAGTGCAAAATACAAATTTGATCTGAAACCGATGTAGCCCAAATTATACTTGTTTTCTTTTATGAAATTCTTGGCAGGATGAGGAGATGATCAAGTATAATTAAATTTATTTAGAACATAAAAAGTAGGAAAAGATTTAAAGAACATTATAAAAGGGACCCATGTAAGTTTTGATGCCAACTAAGTCTCACCGCTATCGACTAAACATTATTTTTTTGCAGTAGGATAAACAAAAGAGTATGATTAATGAATATAACCTATGAAAGCATGGGTACTTTAAATTTAAGTCAAATTCATATCGGATAGAGGCTCGTATTTGCATTTCTTTAGATAATTTTGTTTTCGAGTATTATAAATAAATATTATGTAGTGGTATTTATATATATAAAAAATTCTTTCAATATATTATTAATTGTAAATATGTCTACAAACTTTTAACTTTTAATCTTAAAGATCTGAAATTAATTATTATTATTATTTCAATTATTTTAAAAGCAAAACAATATATATTGACATTATATATTATTGTCATGGCTTTATTAAAGTTATATACATTTTAAAATCAAATTATAATTATCTAAAACATTAAATTCTACTTCGATGTCAATTGAATTTTGATAGAATGTAACAAAAGCTTTCCATTTGAATAGCCATATATGTGTGTGTGTATTATATACACGGCCGGAGAAAATATATTTACAGTGAGAATAGAAGCTGCTTACTTTTCCTCAGTTCCAATAATTGTACACCTACTGAATATGTTTGCTGAAAACAGAAAATATTGAAGTTTAAAGAAAAAACATGTTTACCATGATTATCCCAGAAATCTCCCATTAACTATTATAGTTGATACTCTTACCCGCGGACAGATATTTTTCCTTGATTTTGTAAATATAGTTGTCGAATACGGGGCTGAAAGTAACTATGACTTGTCGTCAATATATTCGACCGAGTTAGGCCATACAAGGTACACACCTCCGAAGAGATATCGGAGAATTTTTGTTTTAGCCCATCAGGGGTAGTTTTCAGAGTTCATCTCGTCAGATTTACAGTAATCAAGAAGTCATTTTAGACACTCGCCATCATGTTCATCGCAAAACATTAAAAAAATAAATAATAACAAGCTTAATATATAATAGTTCCAACAAACTAAAGTAGAAGAGTAACTTCAGCTGAGTGATTGACGTACATTAACTAAAAACATAAAAAAAAATTGTAATACACCAGTACTGGTTCATCTCTTGACGCAATATTGAAATGAACACCAAGTTTTTCTCATTCTAGACCAATACAATTAAGTTGAGGGCATTCAAAAAACCAATCTTCTGTAACTATAATTGAATCGCAAGGAAACAACTAATAAAACCTAAGTAACTAGTCTTTACATATATGTAATGAAATCACTCATCAGAACCCGTCAATACCTTAAACATAGTCTGCATGACTCTTACCCTCATTTGTAAAGTCAAAATGTAGTCAGCCGTTTCTCTGAAGAGTCCATTCAACCCCATGGACTCACCGTTGGGTATGAGCCTTTTCAATGTTCTCACCCTTCTCTCTATCTTGTTGGCTCGCCTTCTAGAACCTTCCATCAAGCGTGCCCTCCTCTTCATTAGAATCCTGCCTTGCCTTCTGCTCTTGACACTTTTCTTGCTCACCTTCCGGGATGCCATCACTTTTCTCCACAAATACCCATACGATGAATTATTGTTTTCTTCTGTTCCCTGAAGCAGATGATCTTTCAAAGAAAGGGAAACAAGGAAAGGCTGTGAAGAAACTCCCATAATTCAACTTAAAGTTTCAACTCAAACACCGAATGAAGCTCTTAGAATTTCCAATTTCTGGCTTTTAGCTATGTCAGAAATGACACACGCAATGAGTGCATTTATACATGGAGTATCTCTAGGACATGGGCTGGTAGGCATTAAGGAATAAGGATAATTCAGAATATTTATTTAAAAGGATTAGGAGAGGTGGGGACCACATTACAATTTCAAAGAAGGGTTCCAATGGAATGGGATAAATGAAAAGAGAGAGACAAGTGTAGGCGAGTGTGTCGCTTGTTGGTTTGGGCATGTTCTTCAACTCAAAGCACATGCGTCCACATGATTCTTCTTCACCGCACCCAACCCAATCCCTCTAAACCACCACCTTTCATCAAAACAACCTCCATCTTCGTAAGACCACCCTGGATTATTCCTTCCCCACTTTCTAAATTCAATGCATTTACACTGTGAATTGGGGTCCCTTCATCTCTTCCTTCCAGCTCAATAAATATGGTATTCCATATACAAGCTTGAAGCTTACGTTCATGGTAGTTAGCCTATGTTTCTTGATAGGAAACCTAGTTATAGGAGTCTATAAAAATTAAGTACCAGACAATGGTTACTTGTCAATACTTATGTAAGCAAAAAGTGGACAATTTAGATCCTAATGTTGGAATAAGATTTTCTTCTGATATTCATCAACCACATTTTTCATTCAACTGATATATGCTAGAGTTCTCGAAAAAGAGAATAAACATCTTCCTTCGTGTCGGGTTTCATTCTTACGCGACGGGTTAACAATCTTTTAAGACAAAGATGCATGCATCTCGTTTTTGTCACTGATACTACGGCGCGGATCTGAGGTTTAGAAATTAGAAAGGACCAGAATCTTTGCTTTACTTGTTTCAAGGGGAAGCAACCAAAATATTTTTATATATAGCATTCTTCTTTTTTTGAAGCAATTTTTGCATTCCAATAACTCTAGCTCTTAATTTATTTTATTCCACAAATTAGTAAAATTCTTATTTAAATAACATTTCACTTTTGTGAAGAAACTGGTCACATAAATTTATACCCAGATGTTAACTGATGTGGGTCGATAGCTTTTTTGACGGAACCGCCTTCTTCTACGAGTGCTTGAGTTATAATGAAGACTTGCCCCTGCACATGCGCATTGTGGTGAGTGTGAAGCGTACGGGTACTAAAGACCATATATCCAGCGGCGTAGCCAGACACAAAGCTAGTTCCCCCCCCCCTTCTTTTTTTCTCTCTCCAAAAAAAAACAAAGGAAAAAATTTATATTATATGATATATGTATGTAATATTATTTAAAAAAATTAATTTTTTTAAAGTGTTAAATACATAAAATTAAAAATATCATTATCTCTTATATTGATTATAAAAGAAAAAATTATAAAATATATTAAAATTTCTCCAAGAAATTTTTCACCTCCATTTTCTAGGAAAGACTATAATAATATATTATCTATTTTTCACTTTCACTTTTTCACAATATCTCCTTTTTTGGCTTCTTTAATTTAATTATACATTCTACTCACAGTAAAAACAAGGCTTTGTGATAAAATAAAAAATGATTTTTTTCAAATAATTTGGTTATTTATATTATGAAGGAGATTGCAAATAATTTTTATATAAGAGAGATTATAAATGAATTTTATTCAATTAAAATTAGAGAGCACAAGCCTAATAATTTATACATATTGCATCATTTCTAGTATATGCTTTCTTTGTATTAAGAATGTTATATTTATTTCAATGTTATTATATTTCTCTGATTTTTTCATTAGAGAGAGTTTTTAGTTTTTAATTTCAGTAATTTTTGGAATAAATTATACAAATTTTTCTTGAGTTTTATTAAAGTTATGCAATTTTTTTATATTTAAAAAAAACACTTTGGTCTAATTTTAAATTACCATTATTAACATAAATATATAAATATGTATTATATCCTAATATGCATAAATAAAAATAAAAGAGTATATTTCGTTTTCAAATATGCAGAAATAAAAATAAAAAGTAGTATATATATTTTTTATTAAATTTAACCTAAAAAAATATACTTAGGTAAATAGAGAATATTTTAATAAAAAAATTTTAAATTAAACTAGAGTATAGCACAATTGTTATTTTTTAAAGGATGTTTGTGCATATTTTAAAAATAGAGAAGAAATTCGTACAATTTTAATAAAACTCAAGAAATATTTATGTAATTTACTTTGATTTTTATTAATCTATTGTTTTAATATGTATTTAAAGTTTCATTTTTTAATTAGTTATTAATGTGCTTGTGTTAAGTATATAGTTTTGCCTCCTTACTAATTTTTTCTTGTTCTATCCTTACTAGGGGGACAAATTTTTTTTTTAAAGAAAATTTTCTATATTGTATTTAAATAAAATGTTTTCATTTGAACTTTTAGATTAAATGAAATAAAATTAACTGACTAGCAATATCTTAGCTTTCTTCTTATTAAATCTAAAAACAAATTGGAATTTAAGTAAGCAATATACCTTTAAATTAATATCAACAATTTTACTACCTACTTATAAAGACATAATTTTATATGTACTCAAATTTATATCATGCATAACAAGAATACACTTAAAAAATTAAAAAATATATCATTATTTAACAACATAATAACAATTTGATGAACAAGTTATAAGAGCATATTGAATGAAAAAAAAAATTATTTGATGAAGCATAGAAATTTATGATTATCAATTTGTAAAAATCTATATCTATAAGGCACACCAAATACTTTTTAATTTATCTAACAATATTTCAAAAAATGTTGCAATATTTTTAGAATAAAAAATAGAAAATTATAAGGTTGTTTTAAGTTCATTCGAAAGCAATTGATATTTGAACTCGGTTATATTCTATGATTAATTATTGTAGATTTATTATGTATATAAATGTATCAAAGACATGCAAAAATTAAATATATATTAAAAAATTGAAAAAAATATTAGATAATAGAGGAAGAAATGATAAACAATGTGTAAAATATAACTAAAGCTAAGAACGATTTAAAAAAAAAAGAGAAAAAAGTGAAAGAAAAATAAAAAAAGAGAAAGAAAAGTAATGGGAAAATAGGATAATAAGAAAGAAAAGAGAGAGAACAAATACATATGTTGATTAAGTGATTTTAATTAAGATGTTAAATAACAAAAAGTTACATAAATAAATTAAATACATTTAATGGATTGAAAATTTAAAAAAATATAAGAATATAATACAAAATTTAATGTTATATACATATAATTTTTACAAGATGCCCCCTCTCTCTTCCACGTAGCTCCGGGGCCATGTATCTCTCCCGAAGCCTATCTGCCGAAATTAAGGATTTAGATAAGCAAACGTGCCAATGCCAACACCTTGAAAGCTCGTGCCCTTGCAACAGGAGACCAATAATAGCCAGGTATATCGAGCTTATACACAACCGTAATAACCTCCATTTTTGTGGCAAATAATTAAATTGAAGATGCACATATATATATATATATATATATATATATGGGTATGTTGAAATGAGGGTACGTAGGATGTCTTTTCCATATAGGTCTCGAGCCCCTGTTTGTTATGGGATCAATTATGGCGTATATTTTTCGATATTATTGGTTAGGTTAGTATAAATTCATATACAACCTTTCAAATACGCCCGAGGCACATGAATACCGGAGCCTTGCTCCTCTATGCATGGCTTGCATTATTGTCCCATTTTTTGTTTATTTTTACTTTGTCTTCCCGAATTTATTCAACCCATGTATATTTCCTCTTTCCCATTCTCATGTCTTTTTCATATGTGTAGGGCCCATGCACAAATAAATATGATGATAAACGTTACCCATCACGAGCTGCTTCGTTAACTCTTTCGTCCTCGCTGTCATGGCCCTTCTCAAATAGAAAATAAAACTTTCTGCTATCACACTGAGATTTAATCTTATGGTCCAAAAATCGCCTCATAAATCGTTGAACCTTTAGTTATTTATTGACGACTTTAGGTGCCAGAAGAGAAACGCTAATGGGCTACTTCCACGTGTCTCAAAACAAGGAGGATGATAAGAAGCCCCTATTATTCGTTGTGGGCCTGGTGGCCCATCATAGTCACGCACACCCAACACAACTTCGCTTTGAACTCTACGAACCAAACGAACGAG
Source organism: Erythrophleum ivorense (assembly GCA_026724425.1). Lineage (NCBI taxonomy): Eukaryota > Viridiplantae > Streptophyta > Magnoliopsida > Fabales > Fabaceae > Erythrophleum > Erythrophleum ivorense. Next base: position 78,461,969 of record JAIUCV010000001.1, on the reverse strand, counting down.
TCATGTTCTCCATGTGCTAAGAAACACTAATTATCAGCTTTTCCTAATACATTATTAAGGTCTAAGCAAACATAATTTATTCTCACTAGGGTTTTGTTGTGTATAGTGACTTTTGTTTTTTGACCATGTGGTTGTGTATAGTGACTTGGTAGGGCACTTTACAAGCAAACGGGTCAAGTGGACAATGTTGGTTGCTTACGTGGCAGAATAGGCCAACTTCTGTTATCCAAATGTCCATGTGAACGCTGACGTGGTCACATGCACACAATGATTTTTTCTTATTGACATGTATCATGACGCTAATTTTATAGTACTATCATCATTGTAATTGAAGCCAGAGTGTTTGCCATTATTTTGTTATGAAATAATGGATTTTACCGACTGGTCTCTCAATATGTCATTCAACGTTGCCTGGCTTTGGGGTCAATGGTTGAACTGTTTCCCTCTAGCTGCTATTATTCTTGTTTCGTCTTGCACTTTCATTGGTGCTCGACCCCAAAACACAGAGGTGCAACTCGGCCTTTTTCTGCCCATTTGGCCTTCAAAATCGGGCCCCGATAGCCCAGTTTTGTATCTTCATCTAAAGCTTGGGGACACATACTGTTAGTGCCAAAGCCCAACTAGTTGCATTATTCTGATCTGAGCACCTCCCCCCCCCCCCTCCAACAAAAAAGGAACACAAAAGCTTTCAGCCGCAACCAAAAACAATAGTTTCACTTGAGTGTTTTTTTTTTGGGGGGGGGGGAGGGGGTGGCTCCAAGAATTTCCTTAGGCTTCCTTTTGTAGACGGAAAAGAGCACTCTTAGAATAAAAAAGAGAATGAAAGAGCAGGGAAAGCATGTTTGGTATGTAGAGTAATTTTTTCTTTGGGAAAGTTCAAACCTTTAAATATGAGAGAGTGCAAACTTTCATATTTTTGATGGAAAGTAGTTTACCTTAAGGGAAAACAAATTTTTAAACTATTTTAATCTTGTGTATTTTAATTTTTGGTGATAGAGATAATTAAAATTAATTTTTTAAAATTAAATATTATTATTTTATTATTATCAAAAATAAAAAATAATTATTTTTCTCATTTTTTATTTTTTTTATAATTAAAATAATTATTTTATTATATTTTATAATTATTAACAATAAAAAATGATTAAAAATATTTTGACCTTTTAATTTCTCTTTCATCCTATTTTAAATATAAAAAAATAAAAATATTTTTATTTTTATTTTTATCATACTAAACATATTTATAAAATATAAGATTTTTTTTTTCATTTTTATTTCATTTCTCTTCTCGTTCTCATTCTATGGATGCTCTCTCACGCCTACCAAATAAATAAAGTTTAAGTCGTTCAACAAAAACATGCTCCATGATTGTAATAAACACGTTGTGCAATAAGCAAAAACAGTATATTGTTATTTTGATTGAAATGTAACTATATATTTCATCGGTATTCGTAACCAATTTACTATTTATTAGTTTATATAAACATTTTAATCAAATTAATAATGAAAGTAGCATTACCCAAATTTCAATTATAAGGCCGCGAACAAAGTAGTTCAACTTGACAAGCAGACCTTTGAATCAGAGACGGCAACCACTTTCGGACTAGCTGCCTACCTAACCTAACGGTCCATTAGTGGAAATGCTTTGAGAATAGCGTCACTCACCCTCGCTCACTCTACATCGATATGAGAGAGATCACCAAATAAAAGGCCCTGGCCATCCAACGGTCACCAATTTCTTTTTATGTCCACGTATCAGGAATGCAGTCCTTTAACTGGTGGACCCCCGGTTAAATCTCATGTCGCGCTGCACAATAGCCCCTCTTTGTTTCCATTAAATGTTTATCTTCTTTTTTCTTTTCTGTAACTATTAAATCCTGGGATTGCGTGTGCGTCACTTCGGAGTCCTCCGATCTCATCCAGTCATCCTGTTCTTAACCGTTAGACTTTGGAGGAGGAAGTGAGCAACGAGGAGGAGAGGGAGATTGCAGGTTTGTGCGTGAATCTAATGAAAAGCCGTCGAGTGCTTTCCCTTACTTTACTCGATTAACCGTTCTCCATGTTAGATTCACGCACAAACTTGTAATATGTCTTTTCTTTCAAATTCTCCGATTTTTTTTCCCTCCAAGAGCAGCAAAAACTAACTGTTAATTTGTCTTAACTTGAGTTCAATTTTCTTTCAGATTGAATGAGGCTCACTTGAGAAGGGTGGTGCAATAGCTACTTAGCTTGTGACAAGTTTCTTTCCCCATTTTGATAATCTTTTGCTGTATGGCGTTTTCCATTCTTTTCCTCATCTCTATATCAGAATTTCTAGCTTAGTTTAGTTAGAAGAAGATGATTGCATTTTTCTTCTTCATAAGCATTTTGGAAATAAGTAGCGCTTGGTTTATGCAATTACATTAGTGTTTACATGAAAATCTGATTCATGAGTGTTACTTTGTCCGTTGTCCACTCAAATGGAGGTAGGATTGCCTATGTTGGAGTAGGGGTGAATGAAACCTCTCGGCTTTCTTCGATGTGAATAACACTCCCTAGTTGACTGACCCACTAAAATATATTAATGAATTGGTCAGGAGAAAGTGGTATCTGGTGAGCCTTTAAGATTTTTATCAGTAGATTTGTTAGGAGCCAAAGCAGATTCAGATGAAATGAGAAGAGAGAAAAAAAGAAAAAAAATAAAATTCACCTATTTTTTTCTCTCTCCTTGCTTTATTTTCTTACTTTATCTTCTCTTCTGAAGTATTTTAAGGTATTTAGATCCCTAAAGCAGTGTAAGTTTCTCAAACTTCTGTACCAAGTTACCTATGTTTGTCCGCTTTTGGAGGCTAATTAATTATCACACTTCTTTTTCTGTTTTTCGTGCGGTGAGAAGTTTGATGAATCTGAATTACTATTGTTCCTTTCAGCATTTATAAACTCACACCTAAAAGAGGATCAAGGCGTGGCATATATAGATCATTGAAATTTTGTGACATCTTTGTGTGAGCAGGATAATATCTCTATAGTCCGTTTGTTATGGGCATAGCTTCTTGTTTTAGTTTCGTTCCTCTTGCAAGATTCGACCAAACCAGTTTAGAGCTGAGGGTCTGTTAATTTGGCCTATCGCTAGCCGCACAGGACCCGCATTTTTTATGGTCACGGTGCTAATCATGAACTTGGCTTATATCGAGTAATTGCTGCTGTCATCAACGCGATTCATTTGTTATCAGCAAGCTGTAATTGTCGAGTAAAAGGTTAAGAGAAATACAAAAGGATGAGCTCGGTACAAACAATGCTGGCTAGCTTTCTCGGCTGACCGAAAACTTCAAAAGATAATAGGAACGTAGTTGGATAACTAAGCCAAGTACCCATCACACTAGGTGTTTAAATTTTTCATTTGAAGATATGAAATATTGTAATTGTTTGCTTGGTGATTAATTCGCAAGTGTAACAAAATGCAATTAAATGAAAAAAAAAAGATAATTTGAGATGGTAATTTAAAAAAGTAACGTGCAAATAAATAACATTATAGCGTGCCTGATAATCCAAAATAGAAAATAAAATAAAAGATAATTTTTAAAGTAGCCAATAAATAAATATAACAAAGTTGGAAATATGATAATCATGGGTATTTAGAACCAGACTTGAACCAAAAGTATTCATCTTCATCTTTAAATTCTGTTAGAATCCTCAATTATTGCAGATGAATATTCACGTAGATTCATCTGCAAAAGTTTGGTTATATAGTTTGAGTTCAAAGTCGATTAATTTGATTTAAATTTACAATTTCACTTATGAAATCAAGCAATATTAGTAGCAACATTAGTTGATTTTATTCAAATTTCAAAACTATCCCATATTTAAATTACAACTAAGCTCACAGTAATTTATATTTATCTTGAAATTTTACAATCACCACCTAGCACTACCAGTGCAATTTTCCACTGCTAGTCAAAAGCACTATATAGAAAACATTCCACAGAGCATAGACCTGTATTAAAAGAATAGACAATTGGGAATAGCATTATAGAACTCACTATGATCATGTTCCACGTGACAATAGCAAATGTGAAATATGTTACAGATACAATAGTTAAAGCATAGAATCCTTAATTTTAAGTTGATTCTAAAGACATGAGATGTTCAAGGTTAGAACTAAGATACATACAAACACATAGAACATTTAATTATTAAGACACTAACAAGGTAGGAAAGACAGTCAACAAAGTTCTTGATATCATGAAAACTATACAGACCATTTGATTATTTTTTAATGATTAATGAACAGCAAAAGCATGTAAAGAGAGCTCGCAAAAGCTATATAGTCTTCTTTGGAACTGCCCCTTATCTTCCACTTTCATCCACTAATATACAAGTATAGAGATCAATCACTATTTGGAACATTAAGAAAGAAACCAAGTCAATAGATTCCTAAAATTTCTGGGACATGGGGCTATACCATATTTCCACGTTTGTAATGGACAGGCTAAGGATCACATCACACATGGGGGCATGGGGCAACCCAGCGTTCATTTTCCCAAACTAAATTGCTTGAGTTTTGTGTATAATCCAGTTCTAACATGAATTGAGATGCATAAATTGCAAATTCACATCTTCCAAGTCGAACAAAAAATTAAGGATACATTTTAATTTTGTACTTCGGAAATTTCGAATAGGTAATTGAAAAGAGTAGGGAAAGAGTAAATGATTTATTTGAATAGGAAAGTAGTATTAAGCGGCGAAAGATTGAATGATTTACTTGTTTTGGAGACATTTTCCTCAGAATTGGACATTTTTGGAGAAAAACGGTACCTTTGCATTGCTGTGAGGGAAGTGGCAAAATTAAACTCTTCCCATCTGGTACACAGAAAGTTAGCTATAAAAATAGAAATAAAAAGAAAAAAAATAATTTTATAGATAGAAAATTACTATAATACCTTTACTTTTAATGATTGGATAATAATTAATAGATAGTATTAAATAATAATTAGAAAGGTAAAATTAAAATTTTTCCTAATTTTCCTTTTCCTTTCTTGTTTCCCACAGCATACCAAACATGGCACCATGTAAAAAAGAATAAAGGGCAATTTTATTCTTTTGTAACAAAAAATATTTTAGAAAAATAAACAAAAAACTTATAAATATAAAATAAATATGTTAAATTATAAATTTAAAAAGATGAAACTATATATATATATATATATATATATATAAGGCTCCTTTTTTTTTTCAGTTTTCCTTTTGTGTTGATGACAGAATCACAATTGTATAAATAAGAAAGACAGCAAATACGTCATAAACTTTGTTTAGAATACCACAAGAGTCATAAATTCCTCTTTAATTTTTCAATATTTACCTATTAAAGACTTTAAGATGATTAATATGATAATATAGAAACAAACAATACATAACAAAGGAAAATAGAATAATAAAGGAATTACTTAAAAACAAAAGCGGTGGAAGCTTACTTACAAATTCAATATTTGATTCAACAAAAGGTGACTTCAAAATACAAAATCAATTGAAATACTTTTTTAGTTGCAAGTGAGATAAATTACCAAACCAATTGCATTATTGTAGTGGATATATATATATATATATATATTGAAAGGGATGTGCAAAATCCTAAACCATTTGGAGCATCAACAACCACAGGAACAGCTCCTATTATAAAAGAGTAATTTCCAGCAGCACCATCCTAAGTGAGTTATCATTATATTTTAATATGTGAAAATTTTATGAACCAAGAACCCATATTATCCTATAAATCATAGCACAGAAGCAGTGATTACTTCCTAAAAAATAAAGCATTAAGAAACTAAACCCTCAATGTACACTATATACCAAAATGTCATTACCCTTTTCACTAACAATTGATCAAGAGTTGCACTTAAATAGGAATTCCTTCATTATTTACATACTAGGATAAAAATTAGTTCAAATCTTTTATCACATTTATATTTGAAAATATAATACATTTTTAATAGAGATTTATCATTTCTTCCAATATTCTTTTTATTTATGACCGTATCCTTTTTACACAAATCAGAAGCATTTTGGAAAATGAAAAAAATATTCACGCCCAGTTTGGTTCATTGCGGTACTAACGCATTCTATTTATATAATTTATATAATATCTATTATATCATTATAATTATTATTCTATTTATTCAATCACTATTTTAACTATTGAATCACTTTTTTAAAATTAAAGATAAAAAAATTATTTTTTTATCTAAGAGTAAAAACGTCATTTTCTATCTCAATTATTCTTACTTACCTACTTGTTACATTCTCTTCACCTTTACATCCCTTAACCTAACCACACATGGCATATAAGATTTTGTTACATAGAGTCAATTTGAAACTTTGAGATGATATCTCCTCTTTAACCATTATATTTACATGCTTCTTCTTTAGCTCTCTAAAGCCTAGTCAGTACATACTTATCTTATACCTCACAAACTCTTAAATCAACTTAACTACACAGCTGGAAATATGAAAATGATAAAATTAGCACTAGTACTCATAGTTCCCTTTTTTTTTTTGGTTGACGGTGTGGAGGGGGGGCCTATAAATCTTTCAAAATATAATGAGTTATCTTTCAGGCAATAAAAAATATACTTACCCAGCATAATAGTCTCGAGGTAGGTAAATTTCCTTGAGAAGACTAAAGTGGCAGAAAGGTCCAAGCAGATCTTCTGCCTTGCAAACCAAGTATTAAATAAAAAATTGTAATTGGGTCACTGAAGGCCATCTGAGAAGCAACAATACTGCTCCGACACCGTCGTCCTCTCTGGTTTCTTCTCTTGCATTCCATAAATACTTTTTCTTCCATGGAGTCAATGCATACATGACTTACAACAGGTAGAATATACGATTTTATTAACATAGACATCATAAGTAGCAATGAAGTAACACAATAATTAGGTAGCGTATTTCAAACACCTAACAGCAAAAGGAAGTAAGGATTATTCAAATATAATGGCGATTGTAAAACAGACAAACCTGATGACCTAAAGTTTCAGCCGATGCAACTAATGGGGATAGGGATAGAAGATCCTAATCAACACAATATCATAAGTTGTTTCTCTCACAAGTGCATATGCTTTATTAAGTTAGCAATGTTCAAATTCTAAGCTTACAATCCAAATTCTACGTAATCAGCACGTAACAAAACCAAATAGAAAATAGAATAGTAGAAGTACCTAGGAAGTGAAGCTGTGGAAGCTGACTTAAAAATCAAAGCTTGACCAAAGTAGCCACTCACATGAAGGAACACCACAACTTAAAAATCACAGCTTGACAAACCAAAAAGAAAATGTGTATTCTAGTAGCAAGAACATGACCTTCCTTATACATCCTAGTAGGAATGATACTCAAATATCCCTTCCTGGATTTTTCAGTGGGCTTTTGAAGAAAATTTATGATTTAAGACTCTCCTCCCGGTTTTTGAACCAGTATGAAATTTCACATGTTTTAGTGTCCAAACACGAAAGGATATTGTTCATTATTCTCTCCTGAAAAAGGGTATCCATCAAGAAACATATCTTCCATCACTCAAAAATAGAAAGGAAAGGATTACATAAAGAGTAAGAAAAGATGGATAATGTATCATTACAAAAAACAAAAAAAAAAAGCACTAGGAAACAACGGAGAAGCAAATATCATGTCTTAAGAAACATAAAGTAATACATACTGATGCAGAAGCAAATATCATGTAAATTAATAGATATTGATGTAGGTTGACATTAACCCCACTAATATTAATCATAGGGAATGAATTTATCTGAGTTGACTGAAAGAACCTGATCTAGTGTATTTCCCAATTACTAATGCTGTGCCCTCCTGAAGCTCTTTAGATAGGGAAGAAAACAAAGCAAATAGGAAGAAAGAGAATCTAAGAAAGCAAAGGAATGGTTGATGTTGATAACTAATTAGTTACTTAAAACTTTGCCCTCCTGTCGTGCAATCATCCAAAACTATCGTGCAAAAATTAAAGAGATATAGTGCTGCTTTAGTAGGAAAAGCCTAGAAGAAATTGTTTTAGGCTATATATTCAACGGCTTAAAAAAGCTCAACCACATATAGGCACTTCATATTCTTCTCGTTCCAAAATAGCAAATAATGGATTCTATAAGACATGTAGTCATTACCGGAAATGCCAAGTCAAAAGGGGCAGTGTGATTACTGCCAAACTTTGTGAAAAGCAAAAAGAAACTTTGATCTTTTAAGCATCACTTACCTAGTTATAAGTCTGGAAAAAAGAAGCAATGTAAAATAAGAAGCATTTACCCTCCAATATAACTCAATAACAGACGCATTCACCCTCCAAAAAATTCATCCAATGAAAAAGGGAAAGAAAACAAAAGAAAAGAAAATCATCTCACAAGTATAACAAAAAAAGTACCCATTTTTCAGTGAGACATTTTGTCAAATTCATAAATTGAGGCAACCTTCTCAAGGCAGCAGTTTTGTAGTTGGAGATAGGAAAAATGAGGAAGCACGTGGGTTCGGTAAGCATTAGCTGCTGCTCCGAAGTCGTGAAATAAATCTGAGAAAGGGAGAGAAAATATATGATTAGAATATAATAAGAGGAAGAAGAAGATCCGCTGATTTGTTGCTGGCAAATAATGAAGATCGCAATTGATCAGGGAATTCGCAAGCGTCTGCGGCAGCTAGCAGAAGGAGATCGGAGGATTAGTTTGTTGGGCTTTCTATAGTGTGCCTCCGCCTCAGATTCCATTCATGAAAGAGGAAGAAGGAGAACGGTAAAAAGAAGGAGATGCGCAGATGAGAGATAGAGGGGGAAAAACAAGGCTCACGCTTCTCTCCTGTCCTCTTTCTCTTTTTCTTTCTCTCTTTGCAGTTTGGTATAATTTTTTTTTATTATTTTGTTTTTATTTTTTATTTTTTAAAACTAGAGAGAAGCTGCACCCGAAAAACAATCATTCATAGTTTTGAATTTTGAAGTGAAAGGATGGGCTGCAAAGGAAAAAGCAAAAGGGCCGCACAGTAAACAGCTTATATACAAAAACATCTGTGAGAATAGCCGCACTGTAAATGGTTATCTACAACGTGGCAGCCACGGGCTTTTGAAGATGATCTTGAATATTGATTATTGATAAAAATAAATAATTTAGTGTAATATAAATTAAAAACATATTAAAAGTGGGTTCTTTAATATAAATTTTAAAGTACCAACCTTAGCTCTACCAAAACCCCAGGTATCCTGCGGGCTCCAGCCCCATTGTTGCCGCAGCAGCAAGCTCCTCCCATAGTACTGCTACTTCCCATAACCTAAACATATCCTTCGTCCAAAGAAAGATTTCCTAATGACTTACAACCATTGAGCGCAAAAAGAAATTTTAAAACAATGGCGTCTTAAAAAAATTGAATAAACCACACGAGTTATTTTGCTTTGGGATCAAATTAGTTAATCAATTTACATAACATGACTGGTAGTTTCGTAGAAAGTTGTACTAAATTAGACAAAAATCTGAGAAAACTACAGTGTGGTAATATGCGTCGTTGACTCTTTGAGTTTAGATATCAAAATGTAATGGGAGTTTTATGACCGTTTGATTTTATTTTTGTTTTATTATTTTTAAAATAGATATTTTTTAAAAATAAATTTAAAAATAAATAAAAAATTTTAAATTATTATTCTAAGAAATAATTATTTTTTATTTTTTTTAATTCTATAAAATAAAAGTTATAAAATATTTAAAATATGTTTTGATTTTTTTGTTTCCGAAAGTAAAATTTTATTTTTTTTATTTTATAAAACAGTTCATTAAAAATATATTATCAAACAAATTTTTTTTATTTTTAAAAATAAAAGATTGTTCTAAAAATAATTTATCAAACAGGGCCTTAATTATTACCAGCGTTTGTGATTTGCGTGAAACGAATGTGCATCTGGCATATGTTATTATATGAAGTATCAGGATATGAGCACCTACTTTTAAATTTAGTGTTAGTTAAGTTTTTTCTTTTACCAAACTTGGAATTTATTTCAATAATTAACAAAATGACAACAAATTAAATTGGGACTTTTTGAAAAGGAAAAGCATGCAACTAACATTCTACACAAAGTTGCTTCTTTTATTTAGTTAGTTTATGAAGTTTCTGTATTTCACGTGAATTATTTTATACCTCGTTTGGTTGATGAGGAAGTTGAGTGACGGAGAAAAAAAAAAAGGGGGATTGAGAGAAAAGCATGTATGGTAGGTAGGAGATTTTTTTTTCTTTTCTGAGAGAGTTGTCTTCCACTAACATTGAGAATCCATTCCATTGCTTTATGATGGGAAAAAGCTTTACTGAATAGGAGAGAGTTTTACTAAATAAGAGAATAAAAATTGAAACTATTTTATTCTTCTTTAGATAATTTTTTTTATTAAAGGTAAATAAAAAATAAAATTTTAAATTAAAATGTTATTTTATTATTTATTATTATTATTGGTAATTAAAAATAAAATATTTTATAATTACTAAAAAATATTTTAATTTTTTAATTCTCTTCTTATTCTATTTTTATGTTATTTTTATCTAACTAAGTATAAAAAAATAGAAACATTCTTATTTCTTTTTCCATCATACCAAACATAATTATGAGATATAAGATTTTTTTTCATTCCCATTCCATTTCTCATTCATATTCCATCAAAACCTAATCCCTTATATCAAATGAGGCCTTAGTGATCTCTTTGACTATGCTAAATATTTCTTTTTTTCTACTATGAAATTATAAGTACAAATGATACTCAATTATGATCTTGATTTCATGTATGATATAATATTTAAAAAATTACTTGTGTGTGTATTTTGATTAAATAAAATTACAAAACCAAATCTCTTGTATAGTAATCTTAATTTCCTAATCATAACTTGCAACATTCGTTTGGTCTGAAAATCCAACCTAATCTTTGCTGGGCTTCAGGAACAGAAGATTTTTGGGCTGTCTTCTGAACCTAATTTAATAATTTTCAGGTGGGCTTTTCTTCTTTGTAAAACATGGGCTTTCATGGAGAAATTAAGGGCAGATCAGTTTTATAATGGAATGATGGGCCACGACTTCCAGTCGGGTGTAGATATGCTCCTGTATTGATGATCTTATGGGGACAGGATTAATACATAATTTCATTCATAATAAATGAAATAATAATTAATACAATATCGTCTAAAAATTCTATTACAATAATAATCTCAGTGATACATGTGGCATTGTGTTAGAATATGTTTAGATTGAGGAGAATAAGAGGAAAGAGAAACTTTTAAATTAAATATTCTTATTTAAAATTTAATATATATATATATTCATCTACATTCATTCTTATAAAGTTAAACACACTTTAAGGAGAAAAAAATATTAAATTTAAATCTAAATAAAAAACTAATAATTTTTTTTCCTTAATTCAAACATACCATTTTGGCAAATATATAGCCGATGAAAATTGACATAGAATATTGCGATAGAGGCATGTATGGTCATATTTGCATGATGCATGCATAAATCATGAATGATAAACGATTTTTTGGCTCATTGGAGAGAAAAGTAATTACATCAAATGATGGGAAATGCTTATCCTTTGAACTTTTTTTCAGACATTCCCCCCATTAGTCAGAAAAGTTGGCCCCGTTCAAAACCTTTAACTCCAGATTAAATTAGTTTGGTTAGTTTTATCGGATATCGATGCCGTAGAAAGAGAAAAGTAAGTTAGTTAAGTAAGGCACAAGTAGATGGTCAAACAACATATATGCGTCGCTTTTCTAAATCTTATCTTCTTGCTTGTACGACTGGGAACCAAACTAAATTAAAAGGTATTAGACCGACCAAGATTTGCATCCCATTTTTCTCTGAATAAATAAATGCATAAAGAAGATTATTTGAAAATTGAAATGGTCTTCGGAAACGACACATCTTATCAATTTTCTAAACTGAAAATGAACTCTTTGAGGGATGACTGTTTGTTTCCTACGAAATATTGGAAGGGCAAGCACCGACATATATCAATCCTTCGAAAAGACAATTTATCCAAGAAACGGTTGCCCACGTTACCACACAAGTGTTGCTACCTACAATAGCCTGAAACCTCATGCATAATGCTTTTCCTTTCATCGGTTGGGAACACGTATGAGATATATCTCACATCTAGATGCCACATGTGCTTACTCTGTGCCCGACAATTTGCGATAAATCAGATGTTCCACTGTGCGTGTGTTGTTGGAACAGCCGTTCCAACGCTCACTGTTTCATAACAAAATTATAATTGCAATATGCAGTGTAATTCAAAGTTAAAAGAAATAACTGCAGGTCATATGCCTGAATTTACTTTTTTAATTCAAAATTTTCGAATTCTCAAGTTCACGTCTAATTGAAATCTTCACGCCCGTTGCTGAGATTCTCATTTTGCTTCTCCTATTAATTCCCTCCTCCTCTCTTTTCTTTTCATTTCTGTTCTAAATTCCAACCAACATTCTATCAAAGTCACAACAACCTATTGTCACCGCGCTAAATGCAGCGGGTTCTCTCAGCTTCATAAAGAAGTGTGAATAAAGAGAAAATAAGGAAAGTCAAATTTTAATCATAAAAGCAATCACAGAGATCACATAGACGTAGTACGTATTTTCTTTCTCTCTCGTTTATTTATTTGCTAAAAATGTTTTTAATTATAGATTAACTATTACTCGAAAAGGGATGAATGTGCCAAGAGATGATGTGATATTATCAGCGTGGATAACATAAATCATATATAGCAGAGAAGAAGGAAAGACCATTAACTAAAGGCTAAAGGATATTTTGCAAGTGATAGTTATTGGAAGTGGATGGAAATTTCATGTTGTGGCACGTATGCGCGTGCAAAGGGCCAAAGTAATTGAGCGCCTGGAAGTGACGCGACATTGTGCCCTGCCATTACTGGATGCCACTTCTCCTTAGTTATTAAGAGTTTCGAGCTGACTCTATCGTGAAATTATGACAAAACAAATTTTCAGATACTTATTGTATTTGTTTGTGTTGATTGATCGACGTGTGAGGAGTAACCCTTACTAATAATGTGAAAGTGTCGATGATAGCAGAATCATCGTAGAAACTTGAAAACCCAGGGGGGGGAAGTTGTACCGGTTTTTAAATGGTTCTTTAGAATAACTGTTCAATCGAGTATTTAATCCTTTTAAAAATTAATCCAAATCCTATAAACCCAGAGTTGACGTCACATCAACATAGTAATTTCGTGTAAATTAAATCTACTTACAAAAATTTTAAAAAAATCCACAAAATGATTCATTTTTATTTTTTTTAGCTCATATTTTTCAAAACCAAACATGTACTCTAGCTTCAAAAGAACACACTCTTTTGCATTGAATTGAAAACCTATGAAGCAAGTCAAAGTGACGTATGGAAAGTAGACACTGTAGAAGGAGGGGACTTTTTTGCAGGATAGACAAATTCACCTGGAAAAGAAGCCTCAATAGTCTATGACAAAGAGATACATAAACATTCAGAATTTTAAACTACAGCATTGCTTCTTCTTTATAAGGTCTTTCAAAGGATTCTACAGTCCACATCTTCCCCCGGTAAAATTGATATCTATGAATTTCTTCCGATTGGGCTTGAAGGCCGTATTAAATTGTAGCGTATAAGTGAGTCATATCCATTTGCCAATGCCAAACTTAGAGAAAGTCAAACAACGAAAAGGAGAAAAAGGATACACTACTAATTGACTTGGTTTGGTATATGAAGTTAAAAACCGGCAAGCTCATAGATATGAATAGAAGAGCATATTCTATAAATGATGAACCAAATCTTAAGCATCCATAAGAGGATGGTTACCCGTTAAACCAAATCCCAATTCATCGAGTAAACGCCCTAGCTCCAAACGAAACTTTCACCCCCAAAAAAAAAAAACAGAACGTTAAACTGCATCCACGGCATTGAAAACGTCCACCGTGGAAACCACAGAAAAAACAGGTTAATCCTAGTAGAAAATTGCTAAATCAGAGAGCCCTCCAGCGTCTTCATTCCAAGCAAGGTTGAGCCTCAATTTGCCATCGGGCAGCCACTCAAAAGCTACCTCAGCACCACTCAATTGACACTTCTTAGGGGACTCACTTGAGTAAGCAATAAAAGTTCCTACACCTTTAACCTTGAGCTTCGCACCAACCTCCACGTATTCCAATTCTTGAACTGTCCCTCCACTATTGAACATGTTTGTTAGCCCAATGGGTGCAAATTTGATGCTGCGCTTTATCTCTGTGACTGGTACGAAGCTGAAGAGCTCAAAGGTAGAAGGCTGGATGGTAATTTGGAATGGTTCAGACTTTTGGGTCATCAGACGCAGTTCTTCGGCTTGGTTGAGGTACACTACGTATTCCTCTGCCTTACCCATATGGGCTGCTTCTTTCTTCTGGTCCCATTCAAGCTCAGAGACGTGTACTGAACCACACACTGGCTTGTAGCACTCAGGGAAGCCCCTGAATCTGTGCATTTTGGTGTCCCAACCGGCACCTTGACAGTTGAAAGCACCAATCACCCCACCGTACTGTTAAAGTATATATACAAATTTAGTGGTTAGATATAATAAGCACAATCATATATAAAAATAATGTCAATTATGAAGTCAGATTTCTGGGCCCAAAAATAGTACCTTGTTGAAGTTCCAAATCTTAAGGACGGTTTTCTGGTCAAATAGAGGGTTCTTGAAAAGGCAGTCTCTGGTTGGGAGGGGGAAATGGATGCACTTTGGTACGCTGCCATCAGGATACACAAGCTTCTTAATGAGATCAAAGTCATGAGAACCCACTGAATCACTCAGATAGATCGGACCACCACAAATGGCTCTTGACCCTGCATGGAATTTGGCACACACATGATCTGATTGGAACATGTCCCAATCAGGCTGAACCATCTGCCCCATCCACAAGCTGTTATAAGCGCAGTGAATCATATGTAACCCTTGTAACCAGAACACTCCCATTGGATCACCATTGGGATCTTGGAACCAAAAGTCATCCCCTGTGGGAAAAAAAAGGGATAAATCTTTTAGATTTTGTTTTTCTGTTTTTGGGTCTCCCCGTGTGTTTTGAACCTGAAATAAATTGAAGAAATACGGGGTAAGAAAACTATTTACCAACTCTCGCCAAAGACACTTGCTTCGTCCCGAGGAAGAAAAAGTCATTGCACTGTTGCATGCTAGCGATGATTCCATTTCCATTGAAATTCTTCACAAGCGAGTTTGTCAGCCCATCATAGTAAGCCTTGGCAAGCTCCACTCTGCCTCCATATTCATCGCACACATACTCAGGAGTCTGCACTTAGAAAACAGAGTAGTACAATGAATAGTTAGAAATAAACCATAAACGAAGATTAAAGTTTAAAATCAAAGTTGGTAAAGAAAACACACATGAATGACATCCACTTTGACTCCTGTAATTCCGGATTTGGCAAGATGGGAGTGCATAGAGTCATAAAAGTCATTGACTTGATCCGGATGAACAAGCCCGATCGAACCTTCAACGATTTTCACCACAGCAAGATCATGCATTGTCCCATCAAGCCCAGGGGAGAGTTTGCAGGGGATTATCTTCGAATTCAGGTGTGTTGTTCCTGGCCTCACGCCGCCCCAAGCGCCACAAAGGGCATGCCAAACGTAAATGTCATCCAGACCTTTGAATTTGGATCTCAAATCCCTTGTGAAAGCCTTCATCCCATACTCCTCTGCTTCGCCGCACAGGCTTCCACATTCTTTGTTTGAAGCCCTGCTTTGCTCTCCCCCAAAAAGATCATCGATTTCTTGTTTCACCTTCTGGATCCCCGATTCAATCTGGGACAAATTGGCACTCCCAGATTGTATGGCAAGGTCACTTTCCTTCTGCAAATGCTCAAGTTCAATTCCCTTATTGATCAGGGCTTTGATCGTTTTGGGGTCAAAAGAAGGAGCATTAGGACCCAACATGAGACCACCCTCGTACTTTTTGAACTTATCACCTTCGTCGAGCCTGTGAAGCCTTGCAGTCATTTGTTCACCACCTAAAACAAGATTTTTAGCGTCCTCGTTGGGGTCTTCGCCGTCCAAATTGATGCTTTGCCAACCGTCGTCGATGATGAGAAACCTCGGAGCCACCCCACCATCGGCGAAATCTTTCAATCCGTGCCATACTCCAATTGGGTTAACAGTTAGGTAGAATGCATCCCACGTGCACCACCCGAATTTATCAACTAGTGTCGGTGTGGTTTTCTCTTCCAAGAGCCTAAAAGTATTGAGGTGAACCCTCAGAGCAGTGTAGGCCTCTTTCATCAAGTTGTATGGATTTTCAGACGCATGAATATAAGCTATAGCATCAAAACTCGATGCTTTCACTTGGGTAGACCCACTCTCGGCGCAAATCATGACGTGGCCGTCAGAGCCAGGATGAAGGGCGAACCTAAAACTGCCTTCAATGATAGGAATGACTATGGCGTAGGACTTAATTTCAGGAAGATGAAAGAGCACCCACTGGGTTTCCATTTGTAAATCAGACCCAGAATTTCCCACCCATTGGGTAGACCACCATGTTTTGAACCTGAAGATACTAAGGAAGTCCCTACCACTGAATCTACCCAGGGAGTTCATCAACCTATCGGAGGGCTCTTTCTGGGAGAACCCAAGGAATCCACCCTTGTGAGATTGAGTAAGCACTCTCTGGTGCACAGTAGGAGGAGCCTCAGAGGATTTACAAATACAAGAGAAGGGACTGAAAGTGACGTTGTCAGGGACTTGTGTGAGCATTGGCACACCTCTGACAGTAAGCTTCCCGTCGGATAACCCAAAAATCTTTTCCAAAGGTTCAGAGTTGAGGAAGCTGAAGGGAGCAATTACTGGGTCGTTGGGAGGAGCCATGAACATAGGAAAGCAGAGACCAAGGGGTTAGGGACAGGAAAGAATCACAGAGCAGAAACACCGACAAGTTGTGATCCTTGAGCTTTGGTGCGCTTTATATAGCACTATAGTAGGTTTTGAAGGACAAGTTTATGGCAAGAAAAATTATGTGAACAATAGAAAAGGAAATTATTAACAAAACGAGAATGGACCAAGATTTGATATGAACAGAGGATGTCAGAATATGTTTTTGCGAAATCAGAATTGGAATATGCAATAGTTGATACGCTTTACAAGAAAGGAAAATTTCGGGAGAGATTCACGCAGTCTAATTGGGAGAAAAAAAATAAGGGAGAGTGAGATTTTGAGCAGGTATTAGTTATGAAGAATAAAAGCTGGCTGTTAATTATCGAAGAATTTTTTGATTGCAAGTATGGCAATGGGAAGCTAGGCTATGGGGGTATATATAGAGGAAAACTGAAACTGTTGGGTCGCAAAATTGAATAATAAATCAGAATCATGAAAGCCATCCAGATCAGGGGTGCAGGCGGTGGTTACCATGTTTATTTTCGAAGCTTTTCTGACTTTTTTATTTTTTTAATCATTTGATGTTACGAAAGACGACTTCATACTTCCTCCATGGTAAACGGTAATACGTGTAAAAATAAAAATTCTGAAAAGACAATTAAACTCAAATTTTGTCCCACAAATATGATCAGATTTTGGAGGTGTATGTATATGCATGATGCCCTCCCTGGACATTACATCTCGCTTTTTAAAGGATAGAGTTTACAATAAAATCAATTAATGGATCCACCGAAGAATTAGTTAAAATTATTACTTTATTAAAAAAATTGTGGAGAAAGTGTCACAACGAGCTCTTTATGAGGTGGTCACACGTCATACAACTTGAAATCTCATTCATCATTTTTTGTGTTTAACTAAACATGAATTAAAATTAGCGATGGTCGGAATTAATAATCTATTAAATTTAAATAATAAGTTAAAATTTAAATAAAAATATTTTTTATATGCTTATATTTGACATAAAATTAAAATAATGTTATATATAAATAATTTATAATATTATTAATTAATTTCATTTTACACTACTAAAATTGGTGAGTGCAGAGTCATTTAAATATTTTTTGGGGCCCACTGACATCCATTTGACCCCACCGGAATGGGGTCCATGGGGGAGGAGTTTGTGCAATTTATTGACTCTTCTACTTTCCCATTCAAGATTCTGATTTGATTTCCTTTGCTCTCTATTCTTTTGCTATTTTCGTTTATTTAATTAATGACTTCTAGTGAAAGTCAAGAATATTCAGGAGGAAATTGTGGTTCGTATCCGATGTCTTTATATGGGTGGGAGTGGGACCCCAACCAGGTTACCTTAATATAATTATTTTAAGAAAACGTGTGCATGTAATAAAATTTATATTGTTCAATAATATATAAATAATATTTAAATTTATACATTATCTGATCCTATATACTAGATAACGCAGAAGAGTGGATTTTAACTTTTTAAATAACAATTTAAAGACATTAGAAAAATAAATAAATTGGATTTAGTAGTCTAAACGAGAGATTTGGATTCACAACATAAATTTAGAGAGAAATACAAAAAAGTGAATAAAAAATGAAATAAATCTTATATATGTTCATACTTTTTTTTTATGTCATTCTTTTTCTTTTTTAAATGCATATTGTACTATTGCAGAGAATTTTTATCCGTCTGATGAGAAGCTATTTTATATTATTACATTTGAATAATAGACAAGCCAAGGAGTCATTGGGATTAAATTAGTAAAATTGTAGTTAAGAACCTCTCCGGAACATCTAGAGAAGGTGGTGGATGGAACGAAAAATTCAAAGGTACTCCTTGCGAAGCTCCCTCGCCATGTTGTCTTTTCCTCTTTGCCAAATTATGTTTGCTCTCTAGATTCAATACCTTTTTCGAAGAAAAAAATTACAGATAAAAAACTCAATTATTTTCGGATGGTTTTTGTTTGTACATTTTGGAGTTGGGCCCGTCTACTAACTGGGCCCAGTTAGATTAACTTCCCTTGCACCGACTATCTAACAGACCCAATTGCATAGGCGACTCGATTGCGGAAGGCGAGCAAAAGAGAACGACAGCATTAACTAATATTTTTGTTATACCCAAAAGAGCCCCTCATTTTCAATTCAATTGAACTTCTATACGATAATCCCACCGTCCATATCCTCTATCCTGTTTGACAAATAAATAGGGTTCTGGAAAATTCCGCTTCAAAAGAAGAAACTTTTCTTCCACGAAAGAAGTGGCCAATTACGTTCTTAATTTCTTTAGCGAATTATCCAATTAAAAAAAAATTGCATGATTATTTTGACACAAATTTTGAATAACTGGTGACATGATTATATTGACTAAATAACATTAAGTTGAAGTTCTTATTTACTTTTTTACTTTTTCTGGGTAGAGAAGTTCTTATTTACTTCTGTTTTCAAACTCATCTACGATGATGAACAATATCCCAGACAATCTTTTTATTTTAATAATGTCTTGTGATCAAAATTATCCGGAGGATGTCCAGAGCCCTTTGTCACATAATAACGAGGAAATTATCATTTTATATTAAACTTCGATAGACTCCTAATTTTGGAGGAGGTTAAGGCCGCAGGAATGGAACGAAGCATCAATGTTTCGGGGCAGGACGTTTTATCAGTTAAGGATAATAATAAGGAGAATTCTAATTTCCAAGAGTTTAAGTCCCCTAATTATTAGATATATTTTAAGATTTTTATATAGTTATTCAGAAATACTTTATACAAATCTCAAGAAACATATTTAACGACTAAGAGCTGAAACCTCGAATTGTCTCAATGGTTCAGTATTGAAAAAGACCGAAACTTAAGCCATAAGCTTTCCAACATTGTAATTGACAAATGGGCGAATAATCAAAGTTGTCGGTGGATTAGTTGCATCCCCCCAATTTGTGAATTGTGTTACTCACAAAGAGGTCCATTTTATGGGTAACGCCGTCCCTACTGCCTGGATTAGCAGATAAGGACACCAACTGCCAACTGCCAAGTATACCCCATTAAGTTGTTGGATTAGTATTCTGTTAATGATGGTCGTGGTGTTATTGGGCTTGGTGTATAGCGGCCCCTTTGGAGCTGGATTCAGTGGCTCGTGTTGATACCATAAAACCATGCCAAACTTGCCCATAAATCTCTAATCTGCAAATATCCATCATTAAAAATCTCGTTAACACTACTTTGTATTAATTTCTTATACGGGTTTTACGTTGAGTGATTGTACATGGCTAATCATGGGAAGTGGTAACGCTAGTGGTTTAATGCTCTCCTAATTTCGCCTTTTACTATAACTCGTAATCACTCTAAAGGGGGAAATTATCCTAACATTAAATTTTCATTAATTAGCATTAACATTTAAAGCCCATGTTCAGCTTAATTTCCGCTACGGCCTTCATGATCATTAAACAAAATTATTGTATGTCATGTTTTAATTGCACATGATCAATTCTAGTACATTATTATAACTTGCAATCTATCTAAAAGAGTATAAGGTTGCTGATTGATAATCCCGATATCAAAAAATCCATCATTTTTTGAGGGAAGCTTACCAGTTTGCTCATCGTCTTGCTAAGCTTGGTGTTGTAGCTCCACAAATTTGTGTATTTGGGAGGATTTTTCTCTCGAGATTGTTGTTTTTTCACTTGCTTATTACACTGCTATGATGTTGTTAGGGATTGCGCCTTCTTTTTTTTTTTTTTGCTTCTCTTCTTCGCCAAACAAAAATCCTAAAACAATAGAATATCATATGCTAAATTTTCCTTGATTCCCTCAAATTTATTCGATACCTTGACGAGGTTTACTTCCAAAATGGACTCTGTAATCAGCGAACAAGTTCATTGCATGATTTAATTGCATATTACCGACCAATGAGCAAAATACTCAAGCCCAATAGATACTTAACAAATTTATCCATTTAGATTAAGTAGAGAAATAAAATAATAATAATAATATTTTTTTAACATGTGAAAATCTATTTATAAAATATTTGAATTAAAAATATAAAATATTTAAATTTTATGCGTGTTATGTGTCTGTGTGTGTGTGTGTTAAATAATATAAGAATGACACTTTTTTATGTATCAAGTTCAAATATTTTATAAATATTTTTACAATTTTAAAAAATTTAGATACCCGTGTATCAAATAAAAAATAGGGTACTATACTTTTTATCAAGCCAATTAAAAAGTTTCCTATGTCACCAAAATTTCATTAAACATCATTGTTTCCTAAATATATTTTTCTACTCGTGTATCAAATAAAAAAAATAGGGTACTATACTTTTTATCAAGCCAATTAAAAAGTTTCCTATTTCACCAAAGTTTCATTAAACATCATTGTTTCCTAAATATATTTTTTATCTGTACCATTATTAATTGTGTTTTAATGTAATTTACCTTATAATCAATGCATCCTCTTATTTATTGATGAAGTTTAGATTATGACTTAAAAATAGAAGATTTCTTTCCAAATTTGAGCTTACCCACAAGCATTTGATCTCTTATATAAATCTAAAAATCTCCTAAAAGGTCCAACAGAGTTAAAGAGTACAGGAAAATAAGATGAATTTTTCAGATTTCCTTCCCTTCGTTTTTACATTGCTAATACTTCATTTTAGAGTGGGTGAAGCCTGAGATTGTGCGAGTCCGTCCAAAACTATAACGGTTAGTCAATCGGGCGAACGACAGCTCAAAACCATTCAAAGTGCAATCGATGTTGTCTCTAATCAGAACACTCAGTGGGTTCACATCCAGATTTCTCCTGGCTTTTGTAGATAACATCTCTTCGTTTTTTTTAAAGATATGAAGTAGTAGAGTGTACTGCGTACAAATTGCTATTTTACTTTAATAATAAGAAAAATTCTTAAGTAAATCAGGTCGATAAAAAATAAAGATATAAACAATTTTAATGAGGCATACTAATTTTAATACATTTATTTAGAGTGTAATTAGCATAGACCATTGAGTATTGTAAATGTGGTTCGTGCAACGCAGAGAAAAAGTCATCATACCTGTAGATAAACCCTGCATTTATCTGGAAGGTGCTGGAAGCAACTCCATAAGTATCAAATGGGATGACCATGACAGGACACATTTCAGTGCAACTTTCGAATCGAAAGCAAGTAATACAGTAGCAAAGGGAATCACTTTGAAGGTAATTAAACTGGCAAGGACGAACGCACAAAGTTCGCATTTACGTACAAGAATAATGGATTGTCACTACATGATTTCTCAGAATACATACGATGAGCCGGTAACACCAGAAGTGCATCACTCAAGCGGTAGCGGCAAGGATTCATGCGGATAAATGTGCTTCATATTGTTGCAATTTCCTAGGGGTGCAAGACACCCTCTATGATTCTGATGGCCGCCTTTACTACCATAGCTGCTATATTCAAGGTGGAATCGACGTTATATTTGGGAATGGGCAGTCCGTCTTTGAGGTAAAAAAAAAATAAAAATAAATAATAAACAATAATAATGAACTGTGTGCAATGATATGTATGCTTCAAAAAAAGCAACGAACTGAATTGCGTGTCGCTGTGATTATGTAGGGAAGTACGATTCACTTTCAATGGGGAAATTTGGGCCCAAAGACCTTGTGGGGACAATTACAGCACACAAAAGGGAATCGGAAAATGAAACCACAGGGTTTGTGTTCAAAAAGTGTACTATAGCTGGGGAAGGAAGAGTTCTACTTGGGAGAGCTTGCAGAGCTTTCGCCAGAGTCATCATAGTCAATTCATTTCTATCAGATGTGGTTAGCCCCAGGGGCTGGGATGCTTGGTCCCACGTTGGCCACGAGTAAGATCGACATTAATATTTCAAACTTGTAGTAATTAATGTAAATAATTATTTATCATTTTATTGAACTGCAGAAAAAACATCATGTTCATGGAGGAAGGATGCAGTGGAGCAGGAGCAGACAAGTCGAAGCGTGTGGCGTGGATGAAGCACTTAAGTGGAGCCGAGCTTGACCAATTGTTGAATATCTCTTTTATTGATAAAGAAGGGTGGCTTCAAAAATTGCCTTCAGGGTTCTCCATTTGAATCACTGCCTCTCTGTATCCATACTCCATGTGGATGTAGGGCTGTGTTTGAGTTCTAGCACTTTCTTTAAAGAGGAAACATCCAGTTGATCCTGGTATTGGATTCATACAAAGATATAAGTATAAAGAAATATCAATTTCTCAGTGATTCTGTTTCAAAACTTACGAGGTTCGAAAAGAAAAATTATTAGAAAACTGGCAAAACTGATGATTCATCCCAAAAACTCAGGTTTCATAGTTTTATTATTATTTTTTTTTTGTGCAAAATTTTTTAACCAGGAACATGGATATTAATACATATAAAAACATTAAATTTTATGTTGATATTATGTGTAAAAAATTTTACTTCGTTGTAGATGAGCAAAATATTCAGACCAAATAAATACTTACAAAATTTATAAGTTTAGATTTAAATATAAGAATAAAATATAAGTTTCGAGATTTTAAAAAAAATATTTTTAAGGGTCCGGATAGTAAGATATATATATATATATATATATATATATATAACAGTAAAAAAAACACCAGCCGAAACAAATTTTGAGTGTTTTCAATTGTATTAATGATTGTATAAGAAATTCGTTTACTATAATTTTATATAAATAGATATGTAAACTAGTTTTAATTTAAGTGATATTTGTTTATTTTGAAATTTCTTTAGATAAATAGATTTAAATTTTAAAATTCAATAAAACAAGGGATAAAGTTTGAGTTATGTTGAAATTATACAAATTTCTTTTGAGTTTATTGAAATTACACCCCAAAAAAATAATATTTTTAAAAAATTAAAAGAAAATTTAAATGGAGGGTATTTAGTTAAAAATTTAAAATTAAATTAAAGTGTAAGATAAAATTTTTTTCAAGGGAGGTTTCTATATATTTTAAAAATAAATAATATATTTGTGTAATTTTAATAAAATTTAAGGCAAATCTATGCAATTTATTCTTTATTATTTATGGAATATAAGTTTGAAAATAGGAAAAAAAATTATGAGTCCAGAAATAAAAAATATAGTACCATATTTAAATAATAATCCCTAATCCCAAACGCTTTGAATGGTTTGGGTATATATCTATCACAATGAATCTTCATATTAGTTAGTTGTTTTTTTTTTTTTTCAAATTCTTAAGATGGTTTTGGATTTCAAAGGCAAAGCTACCTTCCAAGATCCAAGGTTCCATAGAATTTCTTCTTACAGACTAATATCCAAAGCAGAGATTTACTTAATATAACAACTTACCCTTAACGCACATTTTAGTAATTGGAGTACTTGCATTGCAGGTCATGCTATCCAAAGGAGACGATGGAACCAGAATGGCAGGATACTAGGATGCTTGCAACTTAATGAATCCAATTTCAGCTCAACAATTATCCGGGGGTCAATTAGAATAAATTGTTCCGCTAAGTTTTGCAGTCCAATCTACAAAAGAACTGCCTTCTTTTGTTCAATTATTTGTCAGAGTGACAGGCATACGAGATAACCATTTTGTTGTAAATACTTGTATTTGGTTTATTTATTCACTTGAATTATTGACTAAAATTATGCCAATTTCTCATTACAATTATTTTTCCTTTCATTTCAAAAAATTATTTTTCCTTTCATTACAATTACACCCTTCTCAGCAACCTCTTTCTCTCTTTAGATGCTACTTGGTTTGTATGAGAAATTTAATTTTTCAAGCATCTAGAATCTTATTCATAAAACATTTGAAAATAAAAAATATAAAATTTTAAAATTTATATATTGTACATATATGCTCTAAATAGTATAAAAATAATATTTTTTTACATTTGTCAACTTTAAATATTTTATAAATATATTTTTAACATGTTAAGAAATTAAGACACTCGTGTATTGAACGAGAGTTTAATACCAAATAGATACTATTTTTTATTTTCTTTACGGAAACATATCTACCCCTATATACCAGTCCGTACCAAACTTGCCTCCCCTCGTTCTCTCTCTTGTTCCATGGGTTGAGCCCATAGTTATTATATATATATATATATATATATATATATATATATATTGTCTCTTACCAAATAAGAGAGAGAATAGGAGGGGTTCCAAATTGGCAAATTGATCTACACTCTTGAAAAATCATAAATGATGAATATTGTTAGTGCATCCTCTCACATTTGCTAAAATCATAAATGCTTCCTTATATAGTTTCAAAATTGCACAAATATCTTATATTTTAAATTTTTAAATTTTTTACAGTACAAAATCTTCATGTTAAAAAGTTTTAAACACATATACTACAGTCATATAAATTTCGATTAAAGACAGAGCTTAATCTTTGAAATAGGAAATAAATCAATATAATATTAAGTAAAAGAAAACCAACAATAAATGAAATAAAATATTTTGTCATTATTGTCAATAAATGTATAATTATGTATGTTAAGGATGAAAACCTACTACCCATGATCAAGCAATATGAACTTTCCTGTTTCATCGGAATTTCATTCACCACTGTTTCCTTACTTTTTTTATTATCTGTATCTTTATTGTTTTAACGTAATTCACATTAAAAACTTGTTATAATCGATGCATCTTCTTATTTATTGAAATTTAGATTATGACTTAAAAATACAAGATTTCTATCCAAATTTATACTTATCCACAAGCTAGCATTTGATCTCTTACATAAATCTTACAATCTCCTAAAAGGTCTAACAGGGTTAAAGAGCAGAGGAAAATAAGATGAATTTATCAAACTCCTTCTTACCCTTCATTTTTACATTGCTAATACTTCATTTTAAAGTTGGTAAAGCCTTAGATTATGCTGGTCCTCTCAAAACCATAACAGTTAGTCAATAAGTCCAAGGACAATTCAAAACTACTCAAAGAGCGATAAACACTGTTTCTAGTAAGACAAAGAACACTCAATGGATTCGCATTCAGATTTCTCCTGGCGTTTATAGGTAACATCTCTTCGTGTTTCTCTGTATATATGATTCAGCTGAGTGTACTGCATGCCAATTAATATTTTGCTTTGATAATTAGAAAAATTCTTGAATAAATCTGATTTATAAAATTAAATAAATCAAGCTAGTTAACAATAATAATGAGTCATGTTAATTTTAATACATTTTTTTATAATTAATTTAATTTTTCTTTTTTTTACGCAGAGAGCATGTCACAATCACTAGACTCCAAAATTGCATTTATCTATAAGGAGCTGGTACCAACTCCACTGCTATCGAGTGGCCGATGGCCATATGACATATTTTAGTCCTACTTTGAACTCGAGCAGATAATATTGTCGCTAAGGGAATTTCTTTCAAGGTAAACAATCATAAATGCGTCAACACATAATCAAATAAGATACTTTGTTAGCCTATTTTTGTAACAATAAGAATGTAATCTTCATATGTATATAATATTTCCAGAATACGTATAACCACCCAGTTGATGCAATCCTCCCGGCTGAAGGGGCCAGAGTAGAGGGCGATAAATGTGCATTTTTTGAATGTACTTTTTGGGGAGTGCAGGACACCCCTTATGATCATAGTGGCCGCCATTACTTCCATAAGTGCTACATCCAAGGTGGAATTGATTTCATATTTGGGAATGGCCGATCTATCTATGAGGTTTGTACAATCAAATTTAAATTCGTAGTCCTTCAACCCATTTTTGTTTATTCTATGGAATCTGTAGTAGTTCTTTATTAATATTGTAATAAACTGTTCTCTTGAATGTGCAGGAATGCACTGTCTACTTTTCAATGGGTAAAGATGGTCCCCCTGGACGAGGTGGTGTTATCACTGCAAACCAAAGGGATTCAGATGAAGATCCCAGTGGGTTTGTGTTCAAAGATTGTAACACAACTGGTAATGCAAAAGGAAAGGCTAACCTTGGGAGAGGATATAGAGCTTACTCTAGAGTCATCATAGCCAGTTCATATCTAGGCGACGTCATTGCACCAGGAGGCTGGGAAGCTTGGAACATTGCTGGCCATGAGTAAGATATCTGTACAGTTGGATTATTTTTCTTTTTAGTATTATTTTAATTAGTGTTTAGGTCAGTTAAATAATACATACGTGAACCAATTTATGTCTGGTAAAGATAAATTATTTATTGTTAGGATTAAAAAATTAAATCCAACTTGTTACAGTGCGCTCTGCTATGCATCGCATGTTGACTTTCACTTTCTTAAGAGTCTTATGATTAGATTATTTTGTTGTCATTTAGTAAAAGTAAGAAATGAACTTGATAGCAGGGGAAATCTGACGTATGTGGAGGAGGGTTACTGGGGACCAGGGTCGGACAAGTCAAAGCGTGTGCCTTGGATAAACCATCTAAGCGGAAGCGCGCTTGACGAATTCCTGAATATGGCCTTCATCGATCAAGAAGGATGGATCGCCAAACTTCCAACCTTCTTAATTGGTTCATTTCCTTAATTGGAATCCACTAAGAATTTCCTAAGTTAGTCAAATCTTTCTTTGGCATTTTATACGAAGAAGCTAAATACATATTAGTAACAATATGTTTTATTGAGAAAATCCAGGGATGACTTTTATAGTTTACATAATCCATATATTATATAAGAATATGTAGAAGCCGAAACTTGTAAATAGTGTAGCTCTCATAGATTGCGTGATAAGACATTGTTTATGTCTATACAAATATTGTTTATATGCTTTTAAAAAAAAAATTTTTTTATAAAACTCACGTGGCATTTTTTAAATTCCTCTTATATTTTATAGGGGGTAGGATCTAGTTATATTAATAAGTAAATTGCAAATTCCCTTTTCAAGATTTTCAACAAACAACAAAAACTACAAATAATTTAAGGGTTTTGGCAAATAAGATTTAAAAGAGTAACTAAACAATGAAAAAAACGCACACTGATAAACTATTTGCTTCAAAATTTCATTAATGTATAGTAATAAATGAAGAGAATAAGTACTTTTGCAATAAAATGATGTAATGCAAATTGGATATTAAAATGAAATTAAGATAATTTAAAATGAATAATATCAATGATAAGATAATAATTAGATAAGAGAGATGAGATATAAGCTAGAAAAGATGAATTAAAATGCTGGGAGAAATTTTTAGCTAACTGGCAAAAGATGTAGTTGACTTGGTCTAAGATTAAATTGATTAGATGTTAAAAGGAATAAATAAAAATAAACTATACTAAAAAACACAGTCAACTAAATATGAAAAGTAGTTGATTTGATTTTCAATTAAGCAAAGACAAGTGTAGTAAAAATAAAAGTTGGAGAGAAAGAAATATACCATGATATATTATAGTTTGAACTTCCTTATCTTATATTTATTTTCTTTAAATTTTAAAAAGATTTTCTTCAACTCAATTCAATCTTATATGATAATAAGAATAGTATTACACTTATTCACCACTAACACCAAGTTTAAGATTATCTCAAACTTTATAATATTTGGTTTTATATAAATTTATCCAAACTTTTTTATACAAGAGTTTTTTACTAAATTCACTTAAAATTTATTTTTCCTATACTTAAAAAAGATTTATAGATAATATGAGAGTTATTTAAAACTCGTATCATGAAATAAATTATAATAAACTTATTTTTTTTCAAAATTCTCTTAAATTAAATAAAAATTAAAAAATAAACTCAGGTAATATAATTAAAAAAAATAAGAACTACTTAGCTTTTCTTTTCTTTTCCTTTCTTGTTTGTATTGCTTTATCTTCTTATGTACATCTTCTTAAGAAAGATTTATAATATGAGAGTGATTTAAAACTCTTATCATAAAATAGATTATAATAGACTTATTCTTTTAAAAATTCTCTCAAATTAAATAAAAATTAAACTCAGGCAATATAATAAAAAAAATAAAAACTACTTAGCTTTTCTTTTCTTTTCCTTTCCTGTTTGTATTGCTTTATCTTCTTCTGTACATCTTCTTGCTATTATATAAGAGTTTTAAAAATATTACTGTTGAAAAGCAGCTTCTAAAATAGCCATTCATGAAGCTAGCCGTCGAGGAAGAATTGTTCAATCTTCTCTTAGCCTTGACATGTTGGAGCATCTCTCTTTATGAAGAGTAACTGCTTGCTTTTGGCTGGTTCAGAAGAAGAGAGTCTTCTTGCTTCTATCCTTTGTTCTCGTTCTGGCCAAGAGATGATGATAGAGAGAGGCCCCGCTCTTCAACTCAATAAATGCCAAAAAATGTCCAGTGTATGTTCGATTAAAACTTTGACAGGTTCTGCCTTTTACCTTTTACTTCCAAGTCATTTGCTTATTTGTTCTATATGTATTTTGACTAAAACAATTTGGGCTTCAGATGGCTGTTAGATAATTGAGATCGTGCTGCTGCTGTTTCTTTGCCATGGCTATTGCATCTGATAACTTTTCCACATCAATCACTGGGACCCTCTCCTCCTTCTTGGTCTTTTCTTTTTCCCACAAGCGTGTTTCTTCTGCTTTGGTCCAAGCGTCACTCTCCACTTTTCAGCTATAGAGAAGTAGAATTCCGTTTTACTCCTCGAATACACCAACTCAAGTGGACATGGGGAGGATCCAAAAATGGAGGATTCAATGCAGACGAAAATGTTCAAGTCATTTGCATAAAATAGGGGTAAGTTGAAGCTTCTTCTCTAGCCTGTGGTGAACCAAAGCAAGATTGTGATTCGCTTCAGGCATTTTCGAAACCTTGAGCTTGCATTGCTTCAACCTCAAACCATGGCCGCCATTTTCGAGTTTACTATCACGCTTCTCCATCTCTCCGATCTTCAATTGATTCACTTTTATGCTTTTTGAGGGATGGCTGGAGAGCACCTCCACTTTTCTTCACTTCCAGCACTGTTCTCTAAACCATTTAAAACTTGCAGCATTTTTCTAACTTTTCTATCAATCCCATTTAAGTGTTGCACGTGATGGGGAGAGGCAAACATCCAATATTATATATTATATGGTCTATAAGACTTTTGCTATGTAGGTATATGATAATGCTTTTTTAACAATTATATTTTTGTTTCATTTGATTTGCTATAAAAGAATAAAAGACAATCTATCCAATATATGTAATATATTATATAGAGTAGCAAATTTCCATTTGAAAAGCAATCAACCTATCATATCGAAATTAGGGGCATAGCATAAGACAAAGACTATTCAACTTCCATAATAAACAAATAAGAGCTTAATTTCCTTCGTTTTATTATATGAACAGCAGGACAAGCCCATTTTGATTTTAACAAATAAGCTTCACCGTAGAAATTTCTTTTAACTTAGTGCTTAATATGATTTATTTTTCTTAAATAATTTTTATTGTTTATAAATTTAATAATTTTTAATGCAATAAAATAATAAATGATATTTAATTATTTTTAACTTAATACTTATATAAATTTAACTTAAAAATTTTGTTATCATCAAAATAATTTGATATCATATCATAATTTTAGGGTCAACAATAAATTCTTACAATCTAAATCTAATTGATGTGGTGCAGTCAAATCTCAAAGCTTGTAGTTGGACTTAAAGTGGTGAAGTCTAGAAAATTGAAATATTTTCTGTTGGCTTTAGTTACATTATGTGCTATCTCTCCGATATAAGGGATAACTACTGGAATTGTGTTGGTCTATGTGAGGAAGGAAGATAGTCCATGTAATTGATTAATTTGGACTCTTATTAAATTTTAGGTAAGTTGATGTCTTGTTTAATTACTCATTTTCCAAAGTTCGAACTCTAGTTATGGACTTGTGGCGGCTGAGTGCTTGATTTTTCTATCTAAACGGTAAATGCAGTTTAAGTTGAAGTTTTAACAATAACCCACAACTACCTGATGGTGAAATTGTTTTTCCGGTTTTATACTTTGTTTAGAAAGATGCAAAAAGACAAATAAAATTAAGGAGAAGAGGTATAGACCAAAAAATATAGGAGGACAACACTCTTATTTTATTATCTATGATTAGCTTTAATTTTATTATACATACAGCAAATATTACTTTCTTCACAAGAAATATTGAGAGCTAGAAGGTATAAAATTTAGACCTTAAACTTATCACTACCTAGAATACTTATATTCTTTCTAATTTTATGTTTTTCTACTCATGTCTCCTCTAGCACCCATATCTTAACACTAGTACTTTCATCTCCATCCCATTTAAGCATTTCTCCCACTTCTTCTAATGTTTTTTACTTGTACCTATTCTAGTGCTTCTCTCGCTTCCTTAACCGCCACCACTGATCATGCCGACACTTCCACCTACACCTACCCTAACATTGGCTTTAACACCTCTACCTCCGGCGCAATTGCTTCCGCACCTCCACCTACACTATCACTTACACCAACGTCTTTGCTTCCACCACCTGTTACACCTCTACTTGCACCAATCCCAATATCTCCACCCGCATGACTCTTGCACCAATACCTCCTTTTACACTGCCACTAACACCGCTATTAAGTTGAACACCCCCTTACACCACCTCTTGCACCAACATTGATTCATTTAAAAAATTCAAGTTTCATAATTTTTTTTGAAAATTTTTTGAACCAGGATAATGCATATTATAATGTTATATTTTACGTTGATATTATTTCTGAAGAAAAAAAATCATTACGGGATGAGCAAAATACTCAGGCTCAATATGTATTTGCAAAACTTATTCCTTGTACGTAGGTAAAGGAGTGAAATATGAGTTTGGAGATTTGTTTAGGTATCTTTAAGGGTCTAGGTATATATATATATATATATATAAGGAAACAGCACTCAAGACAAATTCTGAGTGTTTTCAATTATATTCATGGTTGTTTGAAGTATTCTTTTATTTTATATGAATAGATATGTGAACGTTTTAATCTGAGTGATATTCGTTTATTTTAACATTTTTTTAAATAAATAGGTTTAGATTTAAAGATTTGAAAATTTAATAAGGAATAAGATAGAATTTGAGTTTATTATCTATTATAGTATAAGTTTGAAGATAAAAAAATTTTAGAAGTCCAGAAATGAAAAGTAAAGTACCCTATTATTATATAATTATGCCTAATGCCACAAACTTTGAATGGTTTGGATATATATATCTATCACAAAATCTCTTTTATTGGTTTTTTTTTTCAAATTATTAAGATGGATTTGGTTTTACAAAGCAACTACTCGCATCCAAGTCCCAAGTTTCCCCAAAATCCCTTCTTATAGACGAACAAAAGGATAGAATTTACTTATCATAGCACTATGTCAAAATTGCCTTTTAGCGGCAATTATTTTGTAGTTATTGTCGCTAAAATTTTTACCAGCTATTAATAATTAACCCACATATTTAGGATCGATAAAAGCTTTAGCATCAATTTTAACAATAGCTAGTAAAGATCTATTTAATTGTCATTGAAAACAAAGAGCTTTTAGTGATAATTATTCAGCAGTTAATGTTATGGCCGTTAAATAATATTTTATAATCAATTAATATTAGCCTTTTTTTTGTCATTAAAAACAAGGTTATATAACAATAATTCTTTATTAGCAATTGTTAAAATTACTAAAACCAATTATGTAATTGACTAATACAAACAGTCAATGGCCTTTTTTATTGCTAGTTTAAAAAAGGACTTATAACGGGCACTTATATGTTAATAATTATTATGGTTATTAAAACTAATTTCATAATTGGCTATTAGTATTTGTCATTAAAAATAATTTAATAATTACATATAAATAATTCTAATAAAGCATATTATAACTCATTCTTTTAAAAAAAAGCACATTTCATTAATCCACAATCAAAATAATAATTATTAGTCATTAATTTTATAGATGTCAATAATAAAATATAAAAAAAAATACATACTATAAATCCACTATCTAACTAGTATTATCAAATTGACTTACAATACAAGACACAGTAGTAAGGAGGGTATTATTCATATGTCCTCACATTTTAACTCTTTCTATAGGTGCTCTATTTGAGGATCTCCGTCGTAATTAGTTATAGAAGCTTAGAAGAAATATCAGTTTTTTTATTTCTAACCCTTGTATTATCCTCTTTGTTTAGTTTTCTCCTTTCTTGCCTTTCATCCAAAAAAAAAAAAAAATAGTGTTATCAAATGAAATTACAATACAAGACAATAAATTTGATAATATCTTCAGCTCTTGAACTTGATCACGAAGAACTATTTTATAATGAATTGAATATTATAGTATATGACTTGAAATGGCATCTTATATTATTCTTTCATGGCTACTATTAGTATCAAATATCTAGTAAATATCAAAATATAAGATAAAATAATTGTTTTGTGAAAACAAATTTTAAGAATTTAAAATCTCTAAAAGAATTACTTATTTAGATGAGTTTCCATTTAAGTTTTGAGACACAGATAATTTCACAAAAAGAAATTTGCACACCAGTTGTTTCATGAAAGTTAATTAAGACAATAGCTTATCTTGTGTTTCTTTCATCACATGCATTTCTTTGTGTCCTTTATCTATTATCTATTGTTCTAACCTTTAAACTATTTCATTAGACACACTATCTACAGTAATATCTCAAGATTTATTACCCCCACGAGAAGATTTTAGTGTAGTGACAATTTATCCTTAACATCGGTTTTGCTAATTAGAGCTTGCATGTCATGCTATTTAAAGGAGACGGAACCAGAATGACAACCCCATCAGCTTGTTGTATACACTTGTATCGTTTATTTATTCACTATTGACTAAATTATACATACCAATATTTCATTACAATTATTTTTTTTTCTTTTATTTGACTAAATACTTTCTCTCTTTGAATTTTTAGATACTATTTGGGATATATGAAACATTTAATTTTTCAACATCTAAAAATCTATTTATAGAGTATTTGAATTAAAAAATATAGAATATTTAAAATTTATATGTAGTATATATATATATATCTAAATAATATAAGGATAAATATAAATTATATATATATTAAGTTCAAATACTTTATAAGTAAATTATTAAGTACTTAAAAATTTTAAAATATTCATGTATCAAATAAGAAATAGGTATACTTTTCATCAAGCCAAATAAAAAGTTTCCTATGTTGTCATTGTTTCCTAACTATATATATTATTTTTACGTTCTTTGTTTTTAATAGCGTTTTAATGTATTTTACCTTATAAACTTTTTATAATCAACAACTTCTTATTTATTGATGAATTTTAGATTATGACTTTAAAATATAAGATTTCTATCCAAATTTGTGGTTAACCACACGCATTTGATCTCTAATATAAATCTTGCAATCTCTTAAAATGTCCAACAAAATTAAGGAAAATAAGATGAATTTGTCAAATTTCTTTTCCTTCATTTTTACATTGCCAATACTTCATTTTGAAGTTGGTAAGGCCTTGGA
This sequence comes from Erythrophleum ivorense, assembly GCA_026724425.1. NCBI lineage: Eukaryota > Viridiplantae > Streptophyta > Magnoliopsida > Fabales > Fabaceae > Erythrophleum > Erythrophleum ivorense. The sequence continues at coordinate 78,427,672 of JAIUCV010000001.1, read as the reverse complement.
TTGCATAGGCCCTCTCAAAACCATAACAGTTAGTCAACCAGACCAAGGACAGTTCAAAACCATTCAAAGTGCAATCGACACTATCTCTAATAATACACAAAACAGTCAATGGATTCACATCCAGATTTTTCCGGGCGTTTACAGGTAACATCCCTTCGTGATTTTTTTTTTTTTTTTAATGCTCCAGCGAATTGTATTGCACACAGATTGCTATTTTGCTTTAATAATTAGAAAAATTCTTAAAAAAATCTTATTTATAAAAATGAATAAATCAAGTCAATTAAAAATAAATATATATATGAAGATCTTTAAGACATATTAATTTTAATACATTCATATATTTATTTATAATTAATTTAATTCTTCTATTTTTTATGCAGAGAGCAAGTCATAATCTCTAGACTCCAAAATTGCGTTTACCTAGAGGGAGCTGGTAGCAACTCAACTGTTAGGGAGTGGGATGGCCATAACACACCATTTACTACTCCTACTTTGACTTCAAGAGCAGATAATATTGTCGCTAAGGGCATTACTTTCAAGGTAAACAATCATAAATGCATCAACACAATCAAATAAGATATTTCTGTTGGCCTATATTTGCATAGTAACAATTAAGTCCAGATGTATGCAATATTTCCAGAATACGTATAACAACCCGCTAGATGTAGTCGAAATCGTCCCAGCTGAGGCTGCCAGAGTAGAGGGCGATAAGTGTGCTTTTTTTGAATGTTCTTTTCTGGGAGTGCAAGACACCCTTGATGATCATAGTGGCCGCCATTACTTTTATAAGTGCTACATCCAAGGTGGAATTGATTTCATATATGGGGATGGCCAATCTATCTATGAGGTTTACACATTAAATTCAAATTCATACTCCTCAAACCCGTTTTGTGTAATCTATGAAATCCGTAGTAATTGTTTAAAACTGTAATGAACTGTTTTCTTGGATATGCAGGAATGTACTCTTAACTTTTCAATGGGAAAAGATGGCCCCCAGGACGGGGTGGTGTTATCACTGCAAACAAAAGGGATTCAGATGAAGATCCCAGTGCATTTGTGTTCAAAAGTTGTACCATAACTGGGAATGGAAAAGGATTGGCTTACCTTGGGAGAGGATATAGAGCTCACTCTAGAGTCATCATAGCCAATTCATATCTAGGCGACGTCGTTGCACCAGTAGGCTGGGATGCTTGGAATGGTGCTGGCCATGAGTAAGATATCTATACAGTTGGATTACTTTTCTTTTCAGTATTATTTCAAATAATTTTGGATCAGTGAATGTATAAGCTAATTAACTAATTTACATCTCTTAAAGATAAACCATTTATTTTAAAATTAAAAAAAATTAAATCCTCTACTTTTAACATTGTGTTTAACCATGCATCATATATGTTGACTTTCGCTCTTAACAATTATATATAGTTTTAGATTATTTTGTTGTCAATTTACTAAAAAAGTAAGAAATGAACTTGATTGCAGAGTAAACCTAACGTATGTGGAGGAGGGATGCTGGGGACCTGGGTCGGACAAGTCAAAGCGTGTGCCTTGGATGAAGCATTTAAGTGGAAGCGCCCTTGACGAATTCCTAAATATGGCCTTCATCAATCAAGAAGGATGGATATGGCCAAACTTCCAACAAAGCCTTCCTAATTAAATTGGAATCCACCAAGAAATTCTGAAGTTAATCAACCTCTATCTCTCTTTGGCAATTTACATGTGGAAGCTAATACATATCAATAACGATGCGTTTTATTGAGAAAGTCCAATGATGACTTTTGTTAGTTGCCATACTTTTTAGTATATGTAAATTGCAAATTCTCTTTCAAGGCTTTCCACATACAAAGAAAGCGATAAATAATTAAGGTTTTTCAACTAATAAGATTTAAAAGACTAACTGAACAATATGAAAATGCATACTGAGAAAATATTTGCCTCAAAATTTCTTTAATGGACAATAAGAAACTCATACAGTTAATCTAGATCTAATTGATGTGGTGTAGTCAAATCTCAAAGCTTACACTTGGATTTAAAATAGTCAAGTTTAGAGAATTGAAATATCCTCCGTTGGCTTCAGTCACAAGGCTGTGTCCCAAATATAAGAGATGACGATTGGAATTGTATTGGGTTATGTGATGAAGGAATTATATTCGAGTAATCGAAGTGTTCACAATTGGGTTGTGAATAAATTTTAGGTGAGTAAATATTTCTTGTTTAATTACTTATTCTTTGATTAATTATAGACTTATGCTATGATCGATTAGATTTAAGTTTTAATTGCTGTCAAACGTAGAGGTTTCATGGCAATAGTTTCCATAGTTGATTAGAACTGTTGTCAAGTTATTAATGGTAGATGGTTTGACAAAAATAGTTCTGCGATAGTTTAATAAACCATCGCTAAAGCCAAGAAAGGACCACCATTGATATACATTTTTGTTTGGGCTAGTAGTGGCTAATTAGTTTTAAGTCTTATCAATAACCCATTAGTAACTGATAATTAAATTGTTTGTCTCATTTTATACTTTATTTAGAGATATGGGAAAAAAATTTAAAAAAGAAAAAAGATAGAACAAATAATCTAGAAGTACGACGCTCTTGTTTTATTATCATATAATTAACTTTTTATTATACATATAATCTTACTTCCATCACAAGAAATTTTGGTAACTAGAATGTATAACATTAAACTAGAAGGTATAATATCATTGCCTCTACTGGATTTATTTGTGCTAATTCTATATTATTCTTCTATGTCTCTCTTCCTCTGGCAATGTGACTCTTCTAACACTTATAACACTAGCATTTTCATCTACGCCCAATTCAAGTATCTTTTTCATTACTTACACTAATTTTAGTGTTTCATTAGTTTAGTGTCAATACTACCACTTGCATCAACACTAACATTGTCTCCTCCTCTTGTACTAACACCTTTATCTCGACCACTACCAACTCTAGTACCTCCTCCTCCACCTACATCATCTCTTACACCAACTCCAACACTTTCACCCACCACCCCTTACCTCAGCACCTCCATCTATACCACCTCATCCGCCAACACCTCCTCCTATATTACCACCAACTCCAACGCCTCCACTTCCACCACTTCTTGCCCTAGCATCTCCACCTATATCACCCCCTCCACCAACACTACCACCAACCCCAGCACCTCCACTTCCACCTCCTCTTGCTTCAGCACCTTCACCCATACCATCCCCTCCTCCAACACCTCCTCTTACAATACCACCAACTCTAGTACCTCCACTTTCCTCACCTCTTGCCTCAGCACCTCCACTTATACCACTTCCTCCACCAACACCTCTTCCTATACTACCACCAATTCTAGCACTTCCACTTTCATCACCTCTCCCAGCATCTCCACTTATATCACCCCCTCCACCAACACCTTTTCCTACACTACCACCAACTCCAGCACGTCCATTTCCACCTCCTCTTGCTTCAACACCTCCACCCATACCACCCCTTCCTCCAACACTACCACCAACTCTAGCACCTCCATTTCCCCCACCTCTTACCTCAGCACCTCTACCTATACCACCTCCTTCTATACTACCACCAACTCTAGCACCTCCACTTCCACCACCTCTTGTCCCAGCATCTCCACCTATATCACTTCTTCCATCAACACCTCCTCTTATACTACCACCAACCCCAACACCTCCACTTCCACCTCCTCTTGCTTCAACACCTCCACCCATACCACCCCTTCCTCCAACACCTCCTCCTACACTACCACCAACTCTAGCACTTCCACTTCCCCCACCTCTTGCCTCAGCACCTCCACTTATACCACCTCCTCCACCAACATCTCCTCCTATACTACCACCAACTCCAGCACCTCCACTTCCACCACCTCTTGTCCCAGCATCTCCACTTATATCACCCTCTCCACCAACACCTCCTCCTACGCAACCGCCAACTCCAGCACCTCCACTTCCACCCCCTCTTGCTTTAGCACCCCCTCCTCCAACACTACCACCAACTCTAGCACCTCCATTTCCCTCACCTTTTGCCTCAGCACCTCCACCAACACCTCCTCTTATACTACCACCTACTATAGTATCTCCACTTCCATCACCTCTTGCCTTAGCATCTCCACCTATATCCCCCCCTCCACCAACACCTCCTCTTACACTACTACCAACTCCAGTACCTCCACTTCCACCACCTTTTACTTCAGTGCCTCCACCTATACCACCCCCTCCTCCAACATCTCCTCCCACATTACCACCAACTCCAACACCTCCACTTCCACCACCTCTTACTTCAGCACTTCCACCTATACCACCTCCTCCACTAATACTACCACCAATTCCAGCACTTCCACTTTCACCACCTCTTGCTCTAGCAGCTCCACCTATATTACCCCTTCCACCAACACCTCCTCCTACACTACCACCAACTCCCACACCTCCTCTTGTGCCTCCTGCACCAACCCCACCACCTCGACCTCCATCACTTCTTTCTCCATCACCTCCACCCTCCTCACCTCCCGTGCCAATACTTCCCCCTATACTACCACCAACTCCAACACTTCCACCACCTCTTGCTCCAGTGCCTCCTCTTATACCACCCCCTCCACCAACACTTCCTCCTACATTACCACCAACTCCAACACCTCCTCTTGCAACTCCATCAGCTCCTGCACCAACCCCACTACTTTGACCTCCACCATTTCTTTCCCCATTAGCTCCACCCACACCACCTCCTGTGCCAATACCTCCTCCTATGTTACCACCAACTCCAACACTTCCATTTCCACCACCTCTTGCTCCAACACCTTCACCTATACCACCCCCTCCACCAACATCTCCTCCTACACTACCACCAACTCCAACGCCTCCTCTTGCACCTCCATCACCTCCTGCACCTACTGCCCTTCCTTGACCTCCGCTACCTCTTTCTCTATCACCTCCACCTACACCAATCCCTCCATATGCCCCACCATTTTCACCTCCCCGAGCTCTAACACCCTCACCTCCTCCTACTCCACCACCAATTCCAAAATGACAACTTTGAACTTTTCGCCCTTCTACTCTCCATAGTGCCATGATGATTAATAGCACAACAAACATTCTAACATTATGTGAGAATCTATCCATAGTTGTATGGAATTGAAAGTAATAGTATAAATTATACGACGATGAATGTACTTTGACAAAGGCCTGCAGTTCTATGGGCATCAGGTTTGGCAAAGAACCCTCTTTATAGGAGAGGATAATAACGGGATGTTTATGATAAGGCTACCCCCATTGTGGTTGCTCGAAATTTCCGTAAGCTAATATGGATGCTATTGACCGCGGATGCTACCTGTAATTGCACTAGTATTCTAGCCATATTTAGTGCACCTGCCGGCATGAGGTTATTTTCACTACAAAAGACGTGTCAATACGCCATGGAGTATGTAACGTTGACTGTCATTTACCTTGAGGAAAGTACTCGAAATGGTTCTACAATGTCTATAATTCCTTATCACTATCTATCTTCCATTATAACCTCCAATGAGTGAATAAATAAAACGTGCCTCTAATACGTGTTATCTTCTACCCACACTGTCACAGGCGAAGCCACCAGTTGTAGACTTCCGCATTGCATCGACCTAATGCTGAACTCACAGAAGGCTAGTACGCACAAGTGGCATTCTAGGTGGCCTAATTTAAATAATGTAAAAAGTTTAAAAGGATTAATATTTAGATAAGCGTAGCCAGTCCGCAAGCCAACACTCAATCTTATCTCTAGATTTGTTGTAGAACAACCCATTGCGCACTAATGTAACGCAAGTAGGCCTTTTGACCAAAAACAGCAGCAGATATTCCGAGCCTTCTTCTATCTAACATATCTTATATGTGTACGAGCCTATCACAATTTTTAATACATGTAAAAATTATAAATAAATACTCCTCGAAACCAGGATAATTTAATTTTACAGAGTATTAGGTTTAATAGTTAAAATGACCATTTAATAAGATATAATCTATACAATTTAATAATCAGCAAGTTTATTTAGCTTTCATTCCCTTGTAAACTTAATATAAATTACAAGACATAACAAAACCCTCCAAACTTTAAAGTTTAAACTAAAATAATAATAAAATTAATTAATTTTTAAAATTTAAAGCTAACTTTTGAAAATTAGATAAGAATTTTATAGAAGTCCAAACATTAAATTATCCATCATAATCAAAACCACATAACCTCTTGAGATTAGTTTTAACTAAAATTTAGTATTTTCGCTTTAGTCCAAAATTTAAGAATATTTTGTTATATTCAAAAATTCATGTACTAATTCTGTAATAAAACATTTAATCCATGTACTAGTTACTGACTATTGAAATGCTAATCTATTTTTTCTTGCACAAATTTTACAATAAACTCATAATAAATCATTTGAAACTAGAATGTTAATAACACAAACAAAATCAAAGCAGGACGTGACCTAGACTATAGAGACATTCATATATGTGACAGTGGTGGTGCCGTTGACTGGTATAATACATTATCTATCCCAACCTGAAGGCCTCCTCCTTTCTCTAGGTCTGGAGCTGCAGCAAAAGAAAAACAAAAACTTCATCAGCAAACACACTGTCTTCCGAATAAAAATTACCTTAGGATACAGCAATTTCACATCAGAAAAGCAACCTGTCTGTATTCCTCTGACCAGCGTCAACTCCAGAGTTCTGACTGGTAGCATTTACCGCCGACGTAGCAGGACTGGATGAAGCAAAAGTCTGTTTGGTGTTTATATCCCCACCAATTGACCCACCAGATACGAAGCCAGGGAGGGTGGGCCTCTTACTAGCAGGCGGGCTTGTACTGTTACTGAAGCATTGATTTTGAGAGTTTGATGAAGCAGCAACAAAGTTACTCTTAAATTGTGCCATCATTCCTGTCCGCAGCGAGTTTACAGTGGCAGATCGACTTGGAACTGTGTTAGGTGAAGGGTTATTGGACTCTGGAGTATATCCAATACCCAAGCCATAATCCACTCCACGCACACCTCTACCTCCGCCCCCTCCTCTCCCTCTACCTTTTCTCCCACCTGCCCAACACATGACAAGTTAATAGCTATTTTCTCCAGTTGAGAAATTGCCAAAATCAGGAGTTCTACTGCTCTGGGGCTTAAGAGAAGCAGATAATGCAGCTTATAACAAGTACATAGAATGTTCACTGCCACATGAAATTGTTCTTAAGCAAGCCTTTATTATCTTATAAAGCATAGTAACGCAAGCCGCAGATCATACCTCCTTTTCTTGCATCACGTTTAGACCTGAATCTCCCATCCTAATAATTTACAAGAAGAACATCATTAAATAATTCAAGACCATAAGTCAAATCTAAAGCTTTTAGCAACATCCTAAAGGTATCAAAATGACAGTACAAAAGAGTTAGGACAGAAAATTGTCTCAGTATAAAAGACTTCTATTCAAAGAAACTAATGGTTTACCTACTACTTCAATTTCTTTCCTTCTTTCACAAAAGAAGAAACTTCTATTCAAAGAAAAGAGAGGAGTGTGCAACTAGGAGAACATATATGATATATCCTTTAACACACTATTGTCAATGGCATATGGCAACAAATAACAGGAAGCCGAAAAACCACCACGCCTCCATGGCAGATGGCATGTTCGCCACCATGAGCATGCACGGCAACCTTTAAAAAGAAATTACTTGAAAAAAAATATAAACATAATTGAGAATAAAATTGCTTGCTGCCAAATATACCATGGGCAACAGCCCACACATAATCTGCATCTATGTGAAAAAGCAAGAGGCGTGTTTTGTTTGTATGTGAAGGTCTGTGAAAAAGCAAGAAGTTGTGCTTTGTTTGTTATGAAAAAGATCTGCCATGGAAAAGATAAAAACACTAGAAAACTGCCACAAATTCTGTCTCTCTGATATAGATACAGAGATGCTGATAAAAAACAAACAAAAAGCAAAACATTGTTTGCACACTACTATAAAACAATTAAACAATACCATCTAATATTAAAACTAATAAGAAAAATGCCAGCAGAAGAAAACAGAGGAACAAAAGACAAAAATGGAGAAGAAAAGCAGACTAACAGAGATGCAAAAACAAGACTACTAAGGAACAAGCATATTAGAGGAAGGAAGATGAGATAACTTGCTTCCCTTCAGATGATAAAGTCATTCTTCTGTTTTCAGCCTTAAGGCCTTTATTTAGTACTATTCTGGAATCTGTATATATAGGCTAAGTTGCTGGCATTTCATATTCCATGAATCTTCAGCCTTGTTTTGAATTTAAATTATCACAGAAAAAGCAGAAAGTCACAAATACCCTCACCTTGGGAAGCCCAACAGTTTTCAATTGAAAAATCTGTCCTGCAATTAATTCCCCCCCCCCCCCCACCATGGAGGTTGCTATAATAAAGCGGACGCCATGGCAGCGCCATATAAAGGCCACCCTGCCATGGAAGTCCAATAGCGTTTTTCCAAAATCTGCCACACCATGGCAGAATGGCACTCATGTGACTGCCATTGACAACACTGCTCTATGGTTTTTTAAAAAAAAGCAGGACATTCCAAGATAAGTGCTGGGCCACAAAATGCTCTTCATAATACTCAAGGACCACAGCCCAACAACTGCCAAAATGACAATAACCCACACCAAGTCACCAACGTGCACAAGCCAATTATAATAATTACACAGATGCAAATGGAATAGTTAAGATTAATGAAGAGCCTGTGAAACTCCCAACAGAAGACAAAACCAGTGTTGCAGAGTAGCCCTTCATTTGAAATAAGTTTGAGGTCCATGGGAACTATGTATATACACTTCCCCATGAAACTCTTCACTTCTAATCAGCTTAAGGCTCTTGCAGATTCAAGATGACAACGTAAATTGCTTAAAAAACAAAGCCAAAGTAGCAGAAGATCTCTATTAAACATTAATTTGATTAATTGTGATTAAATTAACACCTCTAGTGCAAACAAAAAAGGGAGCACCATAGAGTAAGAGTACTTCTCCTGATAGACTCGTCCCAATATTATTCTCTTATGAGAAACTCTTGTTTCCTTCCAGCTCAAATTTCAGAGAATAATTCATGCACTCCACAATTTTATCCTTCCCTAGTCTTACCAAACTGTTCCTCCCACTAGTCAAATTCCATGCCCTTATTTAAAAAGTTCAATTACCCAAGATACTACAACAAAGCTAACCCTCTGAAAATCCTTTTATTTTTCAATGACACAAATGCAGATGCAATAAGAAGCACACACAATACAACTACATCTAAAGCATTACAACCATCTTGTCTCAAATGTAGCAGACTCATTCATATACTAAACCACAGGTGTGATATCTTTACACTGGCTCCTCAAGACCTATCATAACTGGCATTAGTTCCAATCCTAGGATACTGTCAAGTAAACTGCCTAAATCAATCATGAGAATTTGTGGCACACACAGGTTGTGTTATCGTACTTGCACGAATCAGTAGATCATTAACCGTATACTCAGCCACTACCAATAACACAAGCAAACCAATCTCTAACCCAGAATAAATGAAATGAGGTCTGCATAGTATCTTTATTGGTGTGGTACAAAATCATCTGAATTCTAAGAGAGGATACATTTTAAAAGAAAGAAAGAAAGAAAGAAAGAAAGGGAAAAAAAAAAAAACTCAGAAGAGCAACTTAAAGCTCCCAAGGAACAAGTATTGAAATTCTTTCCATCTCAGAAAAAGACCATAAAACACATGACATGGGACAAATATCAATAAGATTAACCAAAACGGTCACTACATCCACAAGAAGAATTTAGCAACATTAGGAATAATTCATTATCTAGTAGGAACGCATAAGCTGGCTTCTACATAGGTCGGACCAAAGAAGAATTAAATGACAGTTGTGCACTGCTAGCAATACACTCCACAAAACATAGAAGGATCATACATAAGGAAACTTGCAATGAACCAACAAAACCAACAAGAATATCACAGAGATGGACAGGAGAGTCCACAAAACCTACAATAACATAAACCAATAACAAATATTTGGATAGGAGAACCTGCAAGCATGAGGTCAGTTGCATAGATGTCAGTGGAAATTGATAAAAATAAATAAATAACATTATCAAGGAAAAAATTACCTTCATGGCAAGATCCATCAATTCCATGGATACATTCTGACCAGCTGCTATTAAGCTATTAACCAATTCACCAGCAAATCGTGCCTCTTTCTGAGTTATAAGAGTGTATGCAACCCCATCTTTGTCACCAGCACGACCTGTTCTACCAATGCGATGTACATGCATATCCATATCTTTTGCAATATCAAAGTTTACCACTGACTTAATTGACTTGATGTCAAGACCACGAGCAGCAACATCAGTTGCAATAAGAACATGGTAGGTACCAGATTTAAACTTCTGCAAGATATCCATACGAGAAGCTTGGTCTTTATCACCATGCAGAGCTGCCACTTTAAAGCTTCTTTGAGCCAGTTGGGATTCAATTTCATCCACAGTAGCCTTTTTGGAAGCAAATACTAAGACATCACCTTCATCAATCATTCCAGGCAGCTTCTCAAGAAGCCACGGCAATTTCTCTGAATCAGAAGAAATTACTTGAACAACTTGAGTAATGTCTTCATTTGCCATTCCAACTTCCCCAACTGTCACTCTAACAGGATCAGTAAGAATTTCCCTTGCCAACTTCTCAACTTTACGGGGCATTGTAGCAGAAAAAAGTAAAGTTTGGCGGTCAGGCCTGATCTGACCAACAATGGACCTTACTTGTGGCTCAAATCCAAGGTCAAACATCCGATCAGCCTCATCAAGCACCAAATAAGTTGCTCTCATCATTGTAAGTGCCTTCATTTTCAGCATATCTATCAATCTGCCAGGGGTAGCAACAACTATCTCACAGCCTGCCTTCAGTTCTTTGAACTGATCAAGTTTTGACATTCCACCGTAGACAGCAGAGACCCGTATCCCATATGGTTTTGCAAATTTCTTGGACTCCAAGTATATCTGATGTGCCAGTTCTCTAGTGGGAGCACAGATTACTCCTATTGGACCTTCTTCCTTCTGAAGTTCAGGCTGATCCATGATATGCACAATCATAGGAAGCACAAAAGCAGCAGTTTTACCAGAACCAGTTTTTGCTATACCAATTATATCTCGGCCAGAGAGCACAACTGGGAGAGCTTGGCATTGTATTGATGTTGGCTTCTCATAGCTTTGTTTCTTTATGGCATTCATGAGTTGTGGAGAGAAACCAGAGTCTTCAAATGTCTTAATTGGCTTCGGAACATCAAAGCCTGATATACGAATTGCCAAACTCTTCCTGTATTCAGCAACATCTTGCTCACTCATACCTAAAGTAAGGTAACAACACAGTAATCAGACGTCCAATTCCAATTAACGCAAATAAATTTCAATTGGGGAAGAAAAATATGACGGAAGCAATAACGTTACTCGAGCTCAGCTATACTTTACTTCAAAAACCTCCATATAATCAACAACTGAAGCGTAAATGGAGGAATTTTTTAACCGCTACTTTTTTATATACCAAACGAAAAGTGATAAACAGAAATTCAATTCAAGGGGAACAATGAACGATATGTACGAACAAACTTGTAGAATTGAGTTCAAATCAAATCACGGGTTTCGGCCACTTCAGAGGACATTCAGTGTTAAGCAATTACCTGATATTGAAGGTTTCTCCTCGAAAAAATCCTTGTTAAAGGGTTCGTACTCAATGGAACTGTGGTCCAGAGGAGGTATGGGCTCAATTTTCTTCTTGTCGACAAGAATGGGATTGTCGTCAGAATCATACTCTATCATTCCCGCGTCTACAGCCTTCGCAGCTGCATAAACCTCTTCGTCGGAATCATATCCAGCCTGCAGAGCCTCTGACGCCAGGGTCAACCCTACGTCCTTCTTCGCCCTCAAGAAACTCTCCATCGGGTCGTCCTCATCATCATCTCTATACCTGTCCTCTACCTTCTCTTTCGGCTGCGGAGGCGGCGCGGCCTTCATTTCCTCGTGAATCCCTTCCATAAAAGCATCTAGGGGATCAATATCGTCGTTGTCGCCATCGTTCTTACTGCCATTGTTATTGTTCCCGTCCTTGGCAGCATCATTATCATCATAATCGATGTTGTCAAGGTCAGTGTCCTCGTAATTGTCATGCCCGTGACGCGATGAAGGAGGAACATACAGTCGCTGAGGAGCTTGAGATCGCTCAAAATTATAAGTCGATTGGCGGTTTATGCCAAAGCCTTCGAATCCAAACTTCCTCTTCGACATGTCCGATTGTATATTCAATAGCCGCTCGCTCAAACGGATGGCAACAAACAAACCCTAACTGAGCTTGCAGAAAGATGAAAAAGCTGTTACAGAAAGTATAATAATAATAATAATAATAATATAAAATAACATAGGATTTAGGGCTGTCACGTTAGCAAAACAGGGGTTGGGGAGTCATAACTGGGGCGCTTCCGTCTTTACTTACCGTGAAAGGTTCCACACCTGAAATTTTCGGCACCACGGTGGCCGACTGTAGTGAAGGAGCGAGGGGATGATGACGGGTCGAGCTACATATTGTTATTTGTGTGGGTGGGAGGGTGTATTGGACCTCGGACTGAAAGGCACCATTTTGGGCCTAAGCTCAGTAGTTCAGTAGCCAGTAAGGCTTTGTTTGGTTGGAGGGGTTTGGGGGGAGGGGAGCCCTTCCCCTTGTTTGGGTATGTAAAAGTTGGAGGGGAGGGGAGGGTGTATTGGACCTCGGACTGAAAGGCACCATTTTGGGTGAGTTTGATCAATTTGTCCCTTGAATTATTTTTACTTCAAATATAATATAAATCTTATTTTTTTTAATAAGATTTAAAATATTTTTTATAAAAATAAAAAATATTTTTGAATAAAAATAAAAAAATTATTTTTTATAATAAAAAGTAAAAAAAAACTTTTTTTTATAAAAATATCTTAAAGATAAAAAAAAATTAATTAAGGATATAATTGTCTATTAATCCCTCCCCTCCCCTCCTTAACCAAACAATATATCATTAAAATTCCTCCTCTCCCCTCCCCTCTAAATCAACCAAACAACATCTCATTAAAACCCCTCCCCTCCCCTCCCTTCTATTGAACCAAACAAAGCCTAAACGAATATCGAAGTTTCTTTGGCAAGAAGACAAAAATACCAAAAGGCCGTTTGGTAGGGTGATGGAAACCAAAACGAAAAGGAATTTCATTATAAAAGTATATTTGATATGCGTCAATGATACAGAATTATATATATATATATATATATAAAGTAAAGAAAATGTACCCTTTTCTTTTGAAATTGTTCCATTTTTGCCTACTTCCTTTTAAATGAAAATATTATAATAATTTTACTCTCTTATTTATAAACTTTTCATCCCATTTAACCTATTTTCAACTTTAAAATTTAACTTATTGTGGTAGCATAAAAAAATAAAAAATTATATCGACTGAATTCAAAATTTTTTATTAAGTCTAACCAATTCATTAATCAAAAATTTTATTATCAATCAAAATTTCGACTAAAATATTTTGACTGAATTTCATTTGAAAAATGATGTTTTTAGAAATTTTCAATTGAAGTTTAATTGAAAAGCAGTGTTTTTTGACTAAATTTTTTCAACCAATTTATTAGTTAAAAATTTTTAATTAAATTTTAATTGAAAAATAATATTTTTATTGAATTTATCTTACCATTTCGTCAGTCAAAAATTTTTAATTGAAATTTAGTCGAATTCTGAATTAATTAATTAATATTTTTACTTTTAAAATAATTTATTATTTTATTATATATTTAAATATATTAATAAAATAATAAATATTAAATTAAATATATGTACAATATTAAAATAAATTATTATATATGAAAAAATTTTGTCCAAACATTCATTTTTGTCATAAAAGTAAGGGCATTTTTGTCTTTTTATTTTATTCTACTTTCATCCCACCAAACAATCTAACACAAATATATTCATTTTCCTTCTTCACTTTTACCAAACAAAAATTTTTTTATTACATTTCATTTATCTTTTCATTTCTATTTTTATCACTAAAAAAATCTAGTTACCAAATAAGGCCTTAAACCAACATCAAACCAACATCAGCTGGAAAAGGAACAGCAATCATAAAAACAAATTAGTTATGACAAGTTTTAGTTATTCATAACATATTTTGAATTAAAAATAATTCGAATAAAAATATTTTATGTCGGGTTGCACAAAGTAATCAAAAAATAATATGACTCAACTTTTCCTGATTGAGAAAGAGTGTTAAAATTTGTGAGACTCTCTTTCACAATCACCCATTAAATCATCATATAATTTATTTATTTATTATATCAATATATTGGCTAAGTATGGCAACAATCATCTCATAGGAGACTTACTTTTGGTCTAGTGGTATATATGTGAATGCAACACAATGTAATAATATTAATATGAAAACATAACATTATATTAAGACACGCATGACAACATAGAATATTATGATTTTAAAATTCAACACGCTATTTTAGGATACTTGTTTTTTTTAGTGATATTTTAGGATATTTGTTATATGCTATTTATCCTAATGTCTCTCGACATTTTCTGATCGACTATGTCATTCAAGGCTTGCTTTGTCCCTTCACTTCTGCAATTCTTCACTTATTTTTCTTATAATTATACCTTAATAATAAAATAATGATAAACTCGTAATTATAAGACTAACGTTACCTCATAAAATGTTTTTACCTTCAAGTATAGTAAGGTAATTTGATTTAAGAGAAAAATAACGTTAACAGGAGATGCTCTTATCTTAATATTGGCCAATTAATGTTTTGTCCGGTATATAAAATGTAATAAAAAATGAAATGAAAAAACAGATTTCGAAGATTAAAAAAAATAATAAAATGATAAAAATTATTAAATAATAATTACAAAAATATAATAAATATTACAAAAGAATAAAATGAAATTTTCAAACCACCTAAGATGTTAGTCTATGACCCCCTAATAGGAGAGGAGCGACATCTTTCTAAATGCATAATAAGAACGACTGGGCATATTCATATTAAGTAACACTTGGACAACCACCCCATAAGTGGACCTACCCAACCAGTGCAGATTTTGATCTTCCTAAACAGGCACCAGAAAGCAGGGTTAATTACCTGTCTACTCGTGTCATCGGCACATTTGGATTATTCCCTATCTCTTCTTCCTTAGACTTGTTTTTTTTTTGGCATATAATTCAAATTGGTATTAAGATGATCAATGAAATTGCCATGTATGTATGGAGCTCCTGAATGCGTAATGACTGGACAGCTGTTTTCTGTGAAGATTTTCAAGAAAGAGGATGATGGAAAGGTCAGCTAACCGCGAAACCACATCCGATCCGAAGGGTGGAACCATAAGCGGCGGAATTGCTTGGGAAATGATCGAGCTTTTCTAAGTGCTTCTGGCGAAGGATGGGATTCCACCGTTGTTGCTTTTGCCGTCCTCCGTGGTAGACCACCGTTCTGATTTCCCACCCCTAGGAGGCTTGGAGTCGGTGGTCTCTCATTCTGGATCAAACTTTGTGTGTGGGTGTGTGTGTATTATAGTTATATTTATTGTGCCTTCACAAAGTTCACTCTTTTTCATAATTAAATTTCCCTCTTATTTAAAAAAAAAGCCACTTCACAATTAAAAACTATCATTGTATGTTTGGGACGCTAAGCTGGTTGCGCTGGCTTCTTTGTCTTGATTTATCCATAAAACTTGCGAGGACAAGTGGCAAGCACAGGACAAAGTATCAAGATATGGAGCGGCAAGCATTCACAACTCTGTGAAGCTAAGAAAGCAGTTGACTTGTGGTGAGATTGTCAACGTTATGGCTTTACATCGTATTTTTAGAATCCTACTCTGCTTTGAATTTGGAAAAAATTTCACAAGATATGTGAGTTTAAAAATGGATAGATAAAACACGAAAAAGAATTCAACAAAATAAAGTGTTTATCCATTTTCACTTACTTATGTTTTTTTCAACTAAGCAAGGTTTTGCTATGCTGGATATGCATGTTTTTAATTTTGATTTTTGGTAGTTTTTTGTTGTGTTTGAGATTCCGTCTTTTGAAGATAGGGTTTGAAAGCCTCATGGTAAAAAAAATGTGTGTGTAGGCATTTAAATTGATATTTATGCAAATTGGGTAGGTAATTTTTCGATCAATGTCTAACAAAAAATTAAAGAACCATAAGTTTGATACTTGGAAAGAGAATCTAGTGTTTGATGAAAGCTATGCTCACATTGAAATTAATCTCAAGTTGTTTGAGTCAATCACTCATCATTTATTTTGTCCCCGAAAAAACAGAAAGTCACTCATAATGTCAATTTATTACTTATTTTTTGTATTTATCACTTTATCATGAGTTGTTATAATATGGACTTACAATTGATTAAGTAAACTTGAACTTAATTAAAGGCAAAGATGATAAATATCACCTAAAGTATAAATTATATTGTAGACATTGACTATTTTAAGCTACAATTGTTTCTGAAACATTCAAAAAATAGCTGCTGTATTTCAACTCTCAAGCATTATCAAACATGAGTTGACAATCCAATCTTATACCCTATATCTTGCTTGCATCTAGGAAAATATACAACATTGAGTTCCGCATATCATGCCAACACCTGGGTAATTATTGGCAACCGCGAGGTATATTGTCAAATGCCATTTTATCCTTTTAATTTGACCACGTCTAGTCCTGCATTTCCGACCAGGTGGTGAATTAATTGCCCTAGAACGAAAACAATGGATAACATGTAAACCACAAACTCCTAAGGCAAAAATGTGCTAAATTTATAGAGAAACAAGAAACATTCACTATTTTCAGTAAAACTTTGCACAGCCCACCCTCCCCATATAAAAGTCACCGGAGTAGCCCTGATTGGACACCCACACTCGGCCTTTCCAACCTTTGTCTCTGCTCTTGAACGCCACAAGCCAATAAAAGAGATAGAGACAATGGAGTTTAGCAAAAGCCTTGTCCTCATGGTTTCCCTCTGTTGCTTGCTCCTATCGGGCATCAATGCTGTTCCCACAACTCGCACCAGATTGCTGGAAGAGCCTCCGGCTGCGGCCCCAGCTCCTTCAAACCTAGAAGTCCTCGGCCTCGTGAAAAACGTGGTTAATGAGGCGGCGTCACAACACAGCGCGGAGCTGGTGGCTCTGTGCAAAGACTCGGAGGCCCCAGATATGTGTGTAAAAACAATCGCGCCAGCCGTCAAAGGCGCTCTTGACCCCGTGGTGGCCCTTGAGACCGAAATTGGGGTGACCCTGAACGTGACATTGAAGGTCGCTGAAATAATAAAGAATTTGAGGGCCGAACCAAATACTTCTAAAGACGTAAATGCCTCACTGGACATATGCGCCGACCAGTACTCATCAATCGTAGATACTATTCATGATAGTTTGGATTTAATTCACCAAAACGACGTGTATAGTGCTTGGATGAAGTTCTCGGGAGTAATATCGTACCAACAGGCATGTGAGGATGCCTTTAAGGAGGGTCAAAACACGCCCATCCCCTTCGCCGAGGATTCGCACGCCCTGTTCCAATTAGGCGGGAATTGCTTGGGCATCCTCATGCGTTTGTCGGGCGAAACTTCAACTTATGGTAATTAAGGAGCGTGCATGCATGCATGAAGCCAGGACTTGAAGAATTCATGAGTCCACTAAGTAATAATTACTTGTCTGTACGCTGTTGTTGTTTCTCATTCTGTATTTGTTGTTGTGGAAGACTAGACACACGCGACGCAATACAACAGGTTTAATCAAGAATTAATTAATTTAGTTTCACAGTTTGTAGCTTCTTAATTATTAAAAAAAAAAAGAAACAGATTACATTTTTTACAAGCGGGTATTGGAGCAAAACTAAAATAATTCACACACGTAAAAAATTTATTGTATTCTCAGAATATTAAATAATTAAATAGAATTATAATTCATATTTTAATGAACAAATAAATAAATATCTTTCATAATTTAGAATCAAATTAAATTATGATTTAAAACTAAATTATATGAGTTTATCTAAAAAAAATCAAATTACATTATACTACATTGTAGTATCTGAATGAACTCATTTCTGTATTTTCTTACTTGGAAGCTATTGTTGATAATATTATTAAGTTTCTTTGTAATTACTTTAAGGAGTTTAAGCGGCGTTGGATTAAACCTTGTAATAGCGTTGCTCGGAAACTTGCTCAGTTTGGTAGCCTTGTGGATGACTAATTTCCTACGAGTGCTAGCATATGTGGGTGTTGTGTTTTTCAGGATTTAAATAACTATATATCTCAAATAATTAAATTTAAATTTTAAATATTTAAACAACTTCAAACTTAAATAATCAAATGAAAATAATTACTTAATTAATTAGTTCAAGTGTCATCAAACAACTAAAATAAAATAAGTAATTAAAATTTTTAATTTCTAAATTAAAAATATTTAAATCCTATCTTAAAAGTTCAATTCTTGTAATAAAAATTAAAATATCATCCAAAATTTTAAAATTATTAAGATTAATATTTAAAAAAAAAGAGCTATGGGTTGTCCACTTAATAACCCATGAGTTAAATAAGTCTGGTTATTATGATCTAAAACCGTTAAAATAGAAAGTGCAATGGTCAATCCAGTGAGTTGGACTTTAACTAGTTTATTTCCAATGTAATCCTTCTTGAAGCTTTTTTAATCAAAATAGCTTCAAGGCTTACTGGGAAGAAAAGAAAAATTTCTCCCAAATTCAATTGATTAATTTGCATATCAATTTACTACTATCTTTTATTTCTTTAAACTTAATGAAGAATTAATGTTTATTTCACAGTATCTTATAATATTATAGCAACTTCATAAGTCGAAGCAGGTTATACTCCGGAGATATGGGCAACAGCAAAAATTCCCATAATTCACCCACACAATTTTGCTTTTTCAATTTTTTCCCATCCCGAGCTATTTCCGTAGATTGAGTCTTTTTCTTTTTCTTAATTAAAAAAAGCTCGAGTCATTTTTGTTCTTTCAAATTTGGTTCATGAAATTGACAGATATTGTACGTTCTTTTTCATCGATCATGCAATTCACTTAATATTACATAATCACTAAAAATTAGTGATTTTAGAGTAAAACATTTTTAAAAAATAGAAATATTTGAGTAAAAATAGAAATATTTGCAGAAAAAAGAAGTTAATTTTTTTTGGGCCAAAAATGAAGTTGGTTATTGACAACAAATGGTAATATTAGTATTAAGATATTTAATTATCTACTCAATCGTCAAGCCCCGCGAGTCTCTAAATTGAAGAAATTTAGTTTTTGGTTTATACGAGATCCTTTATGTTAAGATAGTTACGTTTCTTCTATATCACGTCCTTCTTTCAAATTTGTGTTAATTAATTCATGTTTAATTATTAATTAATTAATTACATATATTTTTTGTTAATTTTAGTAAATAAGTAGTTTTTCCTTGTTCTTAATGATTTAAATATGTTTGGCCAATAAACAAAATAATGATTTAAATAGGTTTTAGTCCGTTTAATTTTATAAAATAGATTAAAGTTATATATAATTTCTTATATTTTTATTATCAAATTCTCTAATTAAACATAATAAATGTATGATTTTTTAATAAAAATATGAGAAATGATTGACAATGCATACAATTATTTGTAAAAATATACCTTGTTATAATATTATTGAAAAACCATACACTTATTATATTTTAGTTGAAAAATATGATAATAAAGATATAAGAAATTTTTTTCTTATTTTAATTTGATTTCTCTAATTCAGTAGTAATAATGTTGCTATTTTTTTTAAAGATATAATGTATAAAATCTCTTTGAATTTTTAGTCATATACAAATAATAATATGATCTTTAAAACTTAATAATGGACTTTTTAAACTTTCAATTTTATACAGATAATTCTCATTATTAATGAGTCCATTAATTTATTAATGAAAAATGATATATTTGTTAACTTTTTGTGCAAATAACTCTTATAATCTTTGAATTATGTGCATGTGACTCTCTTAATGTGTCATATTTTAGTAAAATAATGAACTTTCTAAAGATAAGAAATTATTTGTATATAATCTTAAGTTTAGGGATCTATTGTTAAATTTTAAAGGTTAGAGAGATTATCTGTATTTGATTTAAAATTTTAAGGAAATTTTATATATTTTAGTCTTTTTTAAAATAATTTAATTTATTACTTTATTATATTTTTCATTTAAAATATAAAATTAAAATTATCAATATATTAATTTGAATTTTAAATTTAATGGTACCAGATAAATACATATTATTTGGATCAATAGTATTAAATTTTTATATTAATTATGTGATGGAGGAAAAAAAATTAAATTATAGACATAAAAGAAAACTTGTATAAAATTAAAAATATTAAAAGTGTAGTTAAGTCCTTTATGTTAAATAATAAATTCCACTCTAAATAAATTTCTTAACTGATTAAAATTCAAAGAAACATAGATTAAGTGAGAAAAAATTAAAATTTTTGAAAAAATAAAGTAAACTTGTGGAATCATAAGAGTTCTTAAAATAAAATGTAATTAAGACTCATTTGGTTGTGTGCAAAAGGAAATGAGAGAGAGAGAGAGAGAGGAAAGAAATTAAAAAAAATTGTGTGCAAAAGATTTTTTTAAAATTGTACAGAAATTTTATTATACATTTGTAATTATTATTTAATAATATATATATTTTTATTAATTTTTTAAAAATAAGGGTAAAAGTTATATTTCATTTATAAAATAATTTTTTTCTTTTCTTTTTCCATTCTGCATTAAGTAATGCTTAAGAATTTCAGTTTTATTTAATAATGATCATAATTTGAGGTATGCCTCATTTTACCTTTTTTTTTTTTCCCCTTGAGAACCGGGTGAATAAACAGAAATTGTGTCATATTTGGCAATTTGCCTCGAGTGCAAGAAGTAAAAAACTTCAAATTACAGAATGACAAACTGCGGAGGAAGATGACACGTGTCAAAAAGAGATGAACAAATGAGAGGAGTGTCTAACGTACGCGACAAGATGCGTATTTCCTTAACATGCGCGCAAACTTGCAGCAAGACCGTGTGTAGAAGAGGAGGGAAAATATAAGGAAAGGGAGGAGTAAGAGAGAGAAAGGGAAAGAGATAGACAGAGAAAGAGGAGTGAGTTAGGATCGGCGAGCGAGTCCGAGTCGGGTGACCCCATCAAACAAAAAAAACACACAGGTGGATTTGGGTTTGGGTTTGGGTGTGGAATTAGCAAAAAATGGTGAACAAGAAGATTATTAGTCCTCTCTCTTTCCCCCCCAGCACCACCTCCTTTCTCTCTCATCTCTTCTCCTCATTTTTGTTACTAAATTGCTCTAACCCTAAACCCCAAATCCAACTCTATCTCTTATCTCGCCTTTCCTTTTCACGTCTCCACCACTACCAGACACGAACGCCTCATATTTTCTCCCACGCAGCCCAATCTATTGCTTCAAAATTGGCTGCTTCTATTCCCCTTCCTTCTTTGTCGTCTTATTTCTCGCAAGGCTTTCGATTTTTTCTTTTGAGGGACAGCCTGTTTCTGGAATTTTATTCGACATCAGAGGTAATCGAATTGTTCTCTCTGTTATGTTTTAGTTAGTTGCGGGAAAGGTTATACTTCGTTGGTGTAACAATGTTGATTATTTACTATGGTGTTTCCCATGGATGCTTTATTCTTGTTCGTTTTATTTTTGATTGACGAGTGATCACCTTGCACGGTGTGAGGGGGCCGGTGATTCATCTCGGTTGGATTTCTTAAATTTTCTCATAATGTTGGGTTTACAAAGATGATGCGGACATACGTTTGTACTACGTTAGTCTGTTTACCCTTGGTGAAGTATGTTTTTGATTCGGTTACTGTTGCTTAAGTGGTTCTTATTTATTTTTTTGAAATCGTTCTCTTTTTTTTGTGGTGATGGATCGTCAGTGCAACTTCTTTGAATTCTAGCTTTTTTTAAACATCGGTGGTGCCTCTTTAATTAAATTAAATTAAATACCTGATTGCATCTTAAATTATAATTAAAATTTGTCTTAAGCCCCCCTTCTTTTAATCTGTCTGGATTTTGTTTGGCAATTGCGGCCTATCTTAGGGGACGCTGGGGGCACCACTCCAATGTTAGCATGGGTTATTCAATGCTTGCATTCTCTATATATTTGAATGCACTTTAAAGGTACACTTCGTTCAAGATAACTTTACTATGATGAAGAAAAGAATTTAGTCTTCCGGTAGTCTTTGTGGGTGTTACATTTTAACTAGAGTATTTTGTTATGAAGTTTGAGAGATGAGTTCACTTTAGTCATCTCTAAAGAATGGCTAATGTGTTACTGATGGTTTCCTTTAATTCTGTTGCAGCAGAAATTTTAGTGATTATAAGATGTTTATCTCTAATTTGTCATCTCAGTGGTAGTGGAAAGGGTCCAGTAAAGGTGTGCTGTAGTGCGTAGTGACAATTAATTAATGGAAGATTTAGGTGGTACCCGATTTGATGGCCTCAGTAATGCTGCAAGGAAGAAGCGGACTCAAACTTCTCGCCGGCCTCGACCTGATTCACAGCCTGTTTCTGATGGTCCATCTCCCTTGTCATCAACACCTTCAGATGATGCAGGCAAGGCCTCTAGTGATGAGAATACTGGTTGTGATAATAATCCTAAGAGAAAAGAATTTAATCTTAACCATTATGTCTCACGTGTCTCCTCTGCTGCTGCACCTGAAGATGATAAATCCCATAAGAAGAGTATAAAGGATGGAGAATTCCATTTGTTTTATAATAATGACCCTGGACATGTTTTATATAATAAACGCTGTAGTGAGGGTGTACTTGCTCCTGCTAATTGGAAAGGTTCTAGCAAATCAAAGGATAGCTTGGAATCAGAATCTAGAAGTGCAGATGTGTATGGTGGAAGGAATTTTGAAGGTATGAGCTTGGAGCAGCCAGGTGCTCCTCAGGATGGCTCAGGGAATGAGAACAGGGTTAAAAAGGTTAAACTCAAGGTTGGTGGTGTAACGCGTACTATCCAAGCTAATTCTGCTCCTAATGGTTCATCAGGAAGTGGGTCGACTGCAAAGAGTTCTCGATTGTCAGATGCCTCCAGACCACGCCAAAAGCAACAGGTATTTCACACTTGGAAATTACTATAGCTTCTGTCATCACCCTTGACCGTATCTTACTCCTCAGCATTTCTACCTTGTATGGGTGTTCATAACGGGGTATCTAGCTTCTACAGAACTAGTCAATTGAGTATTTAAACTGAACACATCTTATCTGGTCTATTTATGTGGACTCACCAATTGAGTATTTTAATCTTGCTTTTATGGAAGAGTATCTGGTGTCTTGATTTTTTATTATTTATGGGACACTGTTTCGTTTCTTGATTAAATTGTGTTATTGCAGGGCAATTCAGATGGTAACCATTCTCCTTCAGATAAGAGGAGTGGCCTACAAGGCATTCCGTGGAAAAATTTCTCAAGGGGTGGGTTTGGTCTTGGGAAGGAGGATTCTATGATAGGGAAGATGTCAGGAAAGAACACTTCCAGTAAGCAAGGAGACAAGACTGAACCAGTTCGTAAGAGCAAGCGAGTACCAAAGAGGCGTGTACTGGATGGAGAATTTGGCGATGATGATGATGACGATGATGAGATTCGCTATTTGGAAAAGCTCAAAACGTCAAAAGTTTCTGCAGTGTATAGAGATGAAGAAGAAGTAAGCAAGAAACATCGAAAATTATCTAGTGTCTCTGATATGGAAATTACTGCCTCATCAAGGTCAGTCAAAGATGGTAAAAGCAAGTCCAGATCAGATAGAATGTATGAGGACACAGATTATGAGGAAGATGAGGAGTCTGGTTCTGATGTTGAGCCTGAGCATAAGAAAAAGAGAAAGCAGAAGAAGGAATCTGTTGAGGTATTGATGGACGGGAAGAGGGAAATGACTCTGACAACACGCCAAAGGGCTCTTCAATCAAGCAAAGATGCATCTGCATCTGGTGCAAGTTTAATTGAGTTTCCTAATGGATTACCACCTGCCCCGTCTAGAAGTGAGCATTTGTCTTGTCTTTATTTTGTTATGTTGGTTTTATACCAAAGTCATTAATCATGCAGCTTTATTTATGTTGCTATTTCTTAAATACAGAGCAAAAGGAAAAGCTTTCAGATGTGGAGCAGCAACTAAAGAAAGCTGAGGCTGCCCAGAGGCGTAGAATGCAAGTTGAGAAGGCTGCTAGGGAATCTGAGGTTTGTTTTATTTTGTCCAAATCACTGTTATCTGTCTTGTTACAAATGATTTCACATGATATAAAAGCTCATTTGAATTCATTGTGTAGGCTGAAGCTATCAGAAAAATACTTGGTCAAGACTCCAGTAGGAAGAAACGGGAAGAGAAAATGAAGAAACGCCAAGAAGAACTGGCACAGGTTTGGCAGCACTAATGGATCTCACTCACTATTTTAATTTTCTATACAGCTTCAGTTTTCATTGTATTTATTCTTTGCAGGAGAAGGCGGCTAATGCGCAGATGCTTGCGTCAAACACCATCAGATATGTGATGGGTCCTGCTGGGACTTTTGTTACTTTTCCTGAGGAGATGGGCCTGCCAAGCATATTCAACTCCAAACCCTCCAGGTACCAAACTTGGCTAATTTTATATATGGTTACTTCTTTTGTGTGTGTCTTCCATAAAACTATGTGGCTAATTTTAGTTTGATAAATAATATAAGAAGAAAAGAAAATGAGAGGAATGAAAACTGATAATTTGATTCTTTCCATGCTCTTTTGTTCTGATTTGGTTTTCCATACACAAGATTCTTGAAATCAAAGTGTGGAATTTCTTTGAATTAAAAAAAAGTGAAAACGGGACCAAATATCAACACTTGGTTGTCCCTGTTTCTTCTTTGCTTCTCGAAAACAAAATTTCGATGAGGGTTTTGCCTTTGAGTTTAGTAATTCAAATTTCCATGATTTTGACAAGAAGCATTGGCAAGGAGCTAGATAGATACCGTGTAAATTCGTTGGGCACATCCTGATAAATATCATTTGGTAATTGTTTCAGTTATCCTCCTCCGCGTGAGAAGTGTGCGGCTCCATCTTGCACCAACCCATACAAGTATCGGGATTCAAAGTCTAAGCTTCCCCTTTGCAGTCTGCAGTGCTACAAGGCAGTCCAGGAGACGGTGGCGGCTAAAACTATCTGTTGATGTTGCCAACGATCCATTAGATACTTGTATGGATCGCTGATGTTTATAATGGTATAAATAACTGAAACTACCTATGACAGTTATTTCAAATCGCACCTTTGATGTTTATATCTCTCTAATCGTATTACAGAGAGCATACTCTGCTGCTTGTCCACCCGCGCAATTTTGGATGGTGGTACAGAAGGTTATAAGATATTGACATCTTACTGAGTTAGTTGAGAAGTAGAGCATATGGCAGAAGTGAACTATATCTAGCATCATTCATCATTATGGGTATTTCTGGGTCGGGTTGGGCAACTTGAGCTTGGGGTACAGTGCAACGAGCACTATGTTAAAGGTCAAGCGTCTGCGTAAAAACTGACCTTGTTTCACGCTTTTTTATACCTTAGTGGCGCATGCCAATTTTTCTAATACAATTTTAGGATAAAATATATCTGATTTCCCTAAACTTGGGAGTCATTTGCACGGAATCTTTGATATTTAAAAAGTCACACAATTTATCTGAACTTTCAATTTCATGTGGATAATTCCTTTCTATTAATATTTTTGTTAAATTATTAATAAAAATTGTCACATCAAATCCAACTTGGACATGTGGTAGATAATATGGATTGAAGGGCAAAGTAGTTAACGTCTCATTTCACAAAACGTAGCATATTAATTCTACTTCCTCAAAAGCCTTAAAACGCATTTTGCGCTTCCCTTCTGTTCTCCATCTTGTCACAGAAGGCTAAATCCCTTGGGTTCAATATCTCATCCCATAAAGAGTACGATTTCGCATTAGGGGAGGATGAATATGAGTTCGGTTCAAGGGAGGAAAACAAGTTTACCAATGTGCACATCTTGCAAATCCCCTTTGTTCGATATCTGATGCCATTATGTGGGGGAAGGTCTGAGGGAAAACGATTTCGAGATGGCTTTCGTTTCTCATGCTCCTTTCTTATCTAGTTATCCTCTTCGTTTCATTTCCTCTTCTTCCATTATTGCTGCTGACTGTCACCTATAATGTAGTTGGTTATGGTATACAATTATTTTGGTTTCACCAAGCTTTCTTCAGTTTGTTTTGAGTTGAGGACACTTTTACATCCTACCAGTACTGACTTTAGTGCAAGTCAGATTCTCCAAAACCTGCAATTTGGTTAGTTTCAACAAGCATACAAAGTTGGAGCCATTGCATTATATCAAATTATGTATCTATATGTCTACCTTATAAGAAGTTCCCAAGTTTTTTGGGTTAGAGAATTAGAAGCAAATTTCTAATAAATCGAACTGAACTTGCACACACTATTTGCTAGTCTTTTATTCTTTTCTCTGTGTTAAGTTAATGTGATGTAATGGAAGTATGATCATGTTTGAAAGATGATTGTAATGTTAGAATGAATATTCGCGAGACCTTTAGTGATGTCTATTCATTGACTCGCTTCAAGCGTTGGTGCTGTCTTGATTTCTGCATCTGAGAAGGAATGCACCCCAGTGGGTACATGGAAGGTGCCTTGATTATTTCTCTGCTTTTCTTGAAATTATTTATAGTTTATGCAGATTGAGATTAGAAAGTGTCCTGTCATGATTTATACTGACGCCTAAGAAGATAATGGCTTCATTGCAAAGATTAAATATGCAGCATAGTTATGTACTTTTGCCTTGATTAGTTCTTTTCTTTTCTTGAAATTATTTAATAGTTGATGCAAATTGAGACTGAAAAGTGCCTTATTATGATTTATACCAATGCCTAAGAAGTAAATGACTTCATTGCAAAGATTAAATATGCAGCATTGTTATGTACTTTTGCCTTGATTATTTCTTTGCTTTTCTTGAAATGTTTATAATTGATGCAAATAGAGATTGCTTTTCATGAAATTATTTATAGTCGATGCAAATTGAGATTGGAAAGTGTCATGATTTATACCAATGCCTAAGAAGTAAATGGCTTCATTGCAAAGATTAAGTGCCCGTTTGGCAGCACGTTAAAAAATCACGTTCAAAAAGAAGTTTCAATTCCTTGCTTTATATAGAACGTGGTTTGATGAGAGGATAATGTTTTTCCAAACACAATATAAATATGTAGCATAATTATGTACTTTTGCCTTGATTATTTCTTTGTTTTTCTTCAAATAGTTTTTCTTTTAGGGAAAAAACAATTCTATAAAACAAATAGCCTAGTCTTACAACAACAACCAAAATAAACTAAGAATACAATAATCT
Organism: Erythrophleum ivorense; assembly: GCA_026724425.1. Lineage (NCBI taxonomy): Eukaryota > Viridiplantae > Streptophyta > Magnoliopsida > Fabales > Fabaceae > Erythrophleum > Erythrophleum ivorense. Next base: position 78,400,207 of record JAIUCV010000001.1, on the reverse strand, counting down.
AGAAAAGAAACAAACATTAACCAACACCTTGTCTAAAGAAAACAGAATCCTAAGCAATAATAAATAAAAGAGAGGATAGGGAATAGACTCTTAACCAAAGAGGCACATCCTCTTATTCAAATGCTTAGTGAGCTAGTTGGTTTCCTTATTCACTAATCAAAGGACTCACCTAAAGGAACAAAACTAACAAAATATCCTATAAACACTTTTGTCCTCCAAAATCTGTGAGCACCTCCAATCAAGTGAGAGAAAAGAGTTCAAGATAAAAGTTATTAATTCCTTGTAATCAGATTCAAAAATGAAATTAGAGATATTAAGGTCTAATGGTATTTGAATGCCTTGCTTGAAAATAATACTTTTGGCCATTTGTGGGATGAGATATGGGCTATTTTGCCCTTCAATCTATGCCATCTAATGTGACAATTTTTGTTAACAACTTAATGAAATTACTCATGAAAAGAGTTCTCAGCCTATAATTGAAAGTTCAAGGAGGTGGAATGTTACTTTTTAAACCTCAGAAGGATTTTGTGCACATAACCCAAAATTTAAGAGTGTAAGGTGTATTTTAGCTTTAATTTTAAATAAACTTTTTGAATAATAAATTAAATTGTAATAAATTTATATATTTAAAATGAATTAAAAAAGTTATAAAAATTTAAATAATTTCCACTCTTCTTATATACCAATAACTAACTTCATTATGAGTTGTAGTATTTTTTTTTTCATTTTATTTATGCTAAAATATGGCTTATGAGACCAAAGATGCTAAAAGATTTCAAAGTCATATTTAATACACTAGTGCCTTTTGAATGCAAATTAAAAATGTAACAGTTTTTAATATTTAGAAATGATAGGAAGCTATTTGTTTTTTTTATTTTTCACATGTATTTTACTTTGTCTTTATATTATAATTTATATTTTATTATATTTATATGCTGATAAATAATTGGCAAAAGTCCATTTTTATTCCTTAACTTTGCATCGGATTTTAGTTTTCTTCCTTAAATTTGTTTAGTTTCATTTTAATTCTCTAAAAAACTAATAAAAAAATTTTCTCATTCCTAACACTATTAATTTACTAAACAAAAAATACTAACATATAAACTTTTATGCTAAATCACTACTTGGCCTATCCATGAATCCTACATGTCTTCTTAAAGCCTCTAAATTAAATCCAATGTTATAAATTCTAATAAAAAAGTTACACCTAAGTTAATTGCGCACAAACACACAAGGCTTATGCATCATCTATGGTGACTGCAATGTTTAATGAACTCTGTGTTCATTGTACAAAGGAATGGATTGCAAGCCTTTTCCATCTATCGTTGTCATTTGGGAGCCAAATGGGAATAAAAAAGAATTAATTTTTTTTTTACAATATTCATTATATTTTTGTTATAATTATTTAACTGTATTTATCTTTTTTATTACTATTTTAAAATAGATGTATTAGAGTCATTTCTTGTTTATTACATTTATATTTTTTTAATTTCTATTTTTATATTTAACACTTTGTATGTCAAACATTTTGTATGTTAGAATCTGGTAAATGGTGCTTTATTAATTTAATTAAAGCCAAATCTGTAAAAACGAGAATGACAAACAAGTCGCTACAAGTGTGTAATAGGATTGCAACATATCGATGAAAGAGCTTTTTGGCAATCCTTTCTTTGCTTCTTTAACTAGAAATATCTATGTGCGATGACTGCGGTTTAGTATTTTGCTTCTTTAGGTTCATTATACTCGCAAAGTGAACATGTCATTAGGTTCAATGTAAATCTGTAAGTGCACATAGATAAACATGCATAGACGCAAATGAAACAAGTTGGGGCAAAAATCAAAGAAATATTCTGTGAGAATCATCAGGGAAACAAAAATCCTAAGTTTTCTAATTTTGGGGGGGGGGGGTGAAAGAGAAGATATTCGAGATTTGATTAATGATGAATTGAAGTGGTAATGATTTAACAAGAGTTTTATTATCTATAAACTAAATCCTAAGAAGTCCTAATACAAAAACACGCAGGGTATGACACGTTATGATACATGGAATATAATAATTTTTAAAGTTTTAATATAAAGGTATAGGGAACACATATATAATTATATATATTCAATAAATTAATACATGAAAAAATAAATAATACAAAAAAATTAAGTTTTATATAATCATTTCAAATGTAAAATAAGAGGTGCATAACTAGCTACTAATAAAAGCATAAAATAAATTAAAACTAAAGTTTTTAATTTAAATTAAATACCAATCTTCATATCTATTAACATTACTAAAACTCCTTATTGAACTATTTCAAAGCACTTTGAAACATATTGGTGTATTTGGAAATGTATTGGACTAGAAAAAGAAAAAAAGTTGGCAATATAGATGCTAGAGTACGATACATGTATCATTATATTAGATACATATCCAATATGGGTAATCTCTTTTTTTGGTGTATCCTTGCTTCCTTGGCTACATCAAATATTACTCATTATTTTTTGTTCAGTAAATTAAGAGTGTTAGGCTTAGTTTTTGAAAGTTAAGAGATGAAAGTGAAATCAAATAAATTTAAAAGATGAAATTGAAACTTGATACAAAATTAAAAGAATAGAAGTATAATTTTTACCTAAATAATTTTTGGATCAAGAAATTAAAAAGTCTCAAATTCGCAACTATATATATATATATATATATATGAAAAGATAAATAAATAAATATGAGAATTTTCTCAATTTAAAAAAACACACATTTTATACATAAACAATATATCTAAAAAATAAAAATAAATAATTTAGTTAATTTTAAAAAATTATATGTACAAATATTTTTGTCAAAATAATCAAATTTTTATCATGTTTAATATATTTGAAAATTTTAATTTTATTCAGGTTAAAATATTTTTGGGAAATCTTAAAAACACACTATCTATATTTGCATGGTGTGCTTAAAAAATATTTTATACATAAATAATGTATTTAAAAAATAAAACAAATAATTTAGTCAATTTAATAAAAATTTTATAACTAGAAGTCTTTTGTCAAAATAATGAAATTTTTATCATTTTTAATATATTTAAAAATTTTAATTTTATTCAAGTTAATTTTTTTTTTGTGTACACAATATCTACATTCGCATGGTGCAATTAAGATTTCTCTTAAGAAATGTTTGGTATGAACTATGTAAAAGTAATTCATTTATATTGTTCCTATATAATATTTATTATATTATTATTATTATTATTCAACATTTTTTTATTATTTATTTAAAATAGAATATGAAAGTCATTTTCATCTTTGAAATTATTTTTTTATTTTTTCTGTAATCATTTTTTTTCACATTTTTCATATTAGACTAGCTCTGCCAGCATGAATTAATTCGATTGACAAATGGAGTTAATAAAGTAGGATAATTTTGAATGCATATTAAAGTGTTTAAGCAAATTTTAAATCGTTTATATGAATGGTAGCACAGAAGAATATTATTTTTAAACATTGATGACAAAATCATTTAGTCATTAATTATACAAATAAGGGTAAATTATGCTAACTTCTCTTAAAATTTGATTAAATTACACTTATACCTTTTTATTTTAGAAATTATATCTAATTCTCTTGATATTTGATGTATACTATGGAAACTTTATTTTTAATTTATTTTTTATTATAGAAATGAACTTTATGTACTATATAAAATTATAATTTTAATCTTAAGATAATAGTAAGTGCAACTAGGTTAATATTAATCTCAATTATGAAACTATAATTTTGTATTTAATATGATAATAAAGAGAGTTAAATAATTTTATTTTTAGAAGAAATGCATATATTATGTAAAATAAATAAAATTATTGATAACAAATAGACAGTAATAAGATATAATTGTTAAAATAAAAAGTAAACAGATAAAATGTGGAGAAGCCTTAAGGCACTAGCACCAAACTTGAAATTAAAGAGATCAGAAAATAAACTTGAAAGAGGAACTAATCGGAGCCAGAATAAACATACCATGGGAAGCTTTGTGTAATTTAGTTATGCATAGGAAAAAAGTTGGTATAATTCACTTTAAAATTGAAAGTAATTGTTAGAATGTTAAAATAAAAACTATAATATAAGAGCTTTTTTTTTCATGATTATCATTGGTTAATATAAAGTAAATTATATTAATATCCCTTGAACTTTTATTAAACTATACTTAACATTTAAAAATATTCAATTACCACTTGATAGCTTCATATTCTTTAAGCAAATCCAACAATGGGCAAACCTATTTATGTTCTTAATTTTATCTTATATATTGGTTTGCTCTCAAATGTTCTTAAAGGAATGATTTGTAAGCCTCATCTTCCTCTTATCTCCCCGCTTATGCACAAAGACAAGGGCTACCCCCATAGTGCAAGAGCATTTCCATAATATTATAAGTCAACTTTTCAACATGTGGAAAATTTTTCATTTTTCATTTTGTTACCAAGGATTGAATATTCAATTGCTATCCAATCTTTCATTTGTAAATTTTATGGATGGGGTTTAGAGAATAACACATTGAAGTAAAGCTGATGATGATATGGCAAACATTATAGTTGCTCAATTTTCTTTACCTTGATGATGATCTTTAAAAGGTATTTTTTTTTTTATCATATGGTTTATCTTTTTATGGCTAAGTCCATTTAAAATAAGCCTTTGCATTTCTTGAGTATGAGATCAAATGCTCATATCTTAGAATTTCCTCATTTTGATGATATGATTATTACCTTTAGTTGCTTTGATCTTCTTTAGTATAATTTTTCATGCAAGCAATTAGTCAACTACCAAATTTTATGATGTTTTCAATAGGATCTTGTCATGTATGTAAATTCTCAAGAAGGATTAGTTACAACTAGTAATAACTATTTTATGTAAGCTTGCACTATTTTCATATGTTCAATATAGATATAAACTACCCAATGTTACTTTTCCTTTAAAACAACGATGTGTTTCTTTGTCATTTTTTATCAACTATGGTAGTATTTAACACAATGAGGTATATCCAACCTGATGTGTCCATTGTTTGTGTTGGATTGATGGCTAAACAATGATTCTTTTTCTTTTTCTTTTTCCTTGGCCAAGGGGACAATATTTATGGGATGGTTTAATGTTAATAAGTCACTACCAGCAAAAGTTTTATTGGATATTGATATTTACTAGGACAATTTATATGATTTGTTATCCTAATATTCTTCTACCTTAATTTTATACATGAACACTGACGCATTTATTTAAGTATTTTTCTTATATTAAAGTAGCTCTATCCTGCTTTTGTTAGCTTTGTTTGAAAACAATATTGTATCTGTGAATCATAAATCTAATATGGGGTCTTAATAGCTTAAAAAACAGTTAAATATAAATCTTATGAACAAATTGGTCCCTTATATATTTGAAAGCATGCCTAGGAACATTTTATTTAAAAAATATATCCCTCAAATATGTCTTTTATAAATCATAAGAGCTGCTAACTCTTAAATTCTATAGGTTTGCAACGAAAGTTTTAATATGTTGTAAGATTTGAGAAAATTGTCTTTTTATTGGCTCAATAGATTATATTGAATTTCTTCCCCTATTGAAAATATACATGTGGTGATTCTTTCCCTTGTTTAGTGGTTTATTGATATTATTATATATAAATAAGTTTTTGTCATATGGTACACTAAACTTCAATTTCTTATATTATTAAAATTTTTTGGTGAAATGTTGACACTAAATAGCATTATACAAAAGAAAGGAGAGGAAAGTATTAGTATTCAGTGTTTTTTCACCTTCAAGTTTTAGAGTTGCTTTATTTATATAACATATGGTTTTTCTTATTTATTTCCTTTTATGTTTAGCTAATTGTTTCCTTTTCCTTTGTTTTTTTTTAATTGCTAGATTTTAGTGTTTTGTTGTCTTTTTTATTGCTACTATTTGTTTCCTTATTTTTTAAAACTATATAAGGTAGTTTTTTAAGGTTAGAATCGTATTTTATTACCCTATTATAAAAGGCTTTTTTGTTGTTTTGCCTTTGCAAAATTAATTAGAATAGATGTTTCATAATTTCTTTTTCTCTAAACTCAAAAAAATGTACATGGTATTAAAGCTAAACTATGGCTAGCAATCCCTCATTCATTTAGCTTGGCTTTGGGCTAAATACTAAAATTGATGATTCACATGGATCATCGTCTGAAATTAGTGTTTTGGCCCTCATCTAGTTGAACAACTTTGCATCTTTTCCTAAAAGCTCAAATGATATTGCATCAGTCTATATTATAGGATATAGATTCAACAGCAGTAATTATTTACAGTGGTCTTCTAATGTGATACTCTATATCAAAAAGGTCGTGACAAGGAAGACTATCTTACTAGTGAGATAGCACTTCCGAGTGTCTAAGATGGTGCATACATGACATGAATAGCTAAAAATAGCATGGTTTAAACTTGGTTGATCAATTATATGACAATCAAAATTAGGAAAAACTTTCTTTTGCATAAGACAGCTGAGGAAGTTTGGGATGCCATGAAGGAGTCATATTCTTCCATTAAGAACAAAGCTATAATCATGAAAATTAAAGGCTTCCTCCATGATTGCAAGTAAGGTGATCGTTGGGTCACTCGATTATTTAATGTTCTCTCTCATTATGAGCAATAGTTGGATTTATATGAAACACATCAATGGTTGTGTGTTGCTAATCCAGCCTATTTTTTGTAGCTTAAAGAAGAAAAATGAATTTATAAGTTTCTTCTTGGATTTAATTCAAGCTTTGAGGAGCTTAGGAGTGGCATTTTTAGCATAGATATCTTCTTTCCCTTGGAGAAATGTTCTTAACTATTAAGAAAGGGAAAGTAGGAAGTAGCTGACCTTGGATACTCCTAATCTCTTTGCTATTTTTGACTCATCTACTATAATTATGAAAGAAACTCAACTTGGTGATTACAAGCCATGAAACCAAGGGAGGCCTTAGTGTGACCATTGCAAGAAATTGGGACATACCAATGGTAGTTATTGGAAGTTGCATGGAAAATCAGCAAATTTTAAAGGAAAATAAAGGCAAGAAACCTGTGGCTTTGTAGCCAAGAGTGAAAAGCAACCACTATCTGAAAACTAGCATGCTAAGTCAAAAACAAATTCAAGTGTTGAAAAAGATGTTTGGTAATAGCATTTTTTTGACAAAGTTGTGGGAAAGTAAATGGTTACTCGATCAGATAATTCCTCTATTGCCCTAGAATCAAAAGTTTAAAAAAATCATACCTGGATAATAGATTCTAAAGCCACTGATCACATAATCAATAATGAATCTTTTCTCATTGATTTTGATCCCTGCTCTAGGGAATTAATAGCAAAAATTGCAAATGGAGTCTTCTCAAAAGTTGAAGGCTATGGATATGTGAAGTAATCTAAATCATTGATTCTTGAATGTCTTGGCACCAAAATTGACATATAATTTATTATCTATCGATAAATTGTCTAAGGATCTCCATTGTATCACTAATTTCACTTATAATGGTTGTGTTTTTCAAGATTTATAATGGATGGTAATTGGTAATACTAAGGAATATAGGGGTCTATATCTCATATATGGTTATGATGTTTTTAGCAATGTAGCTCATTTTTTGAAAATTGATCTTGATGATGTTATGATGTTACATTATAGGTTAGGTCATCTTAGTTTTGATTACTTAAAAAAGATGTATTCAATATTATTTAATAAAGGTTCTAAGTATTTTTTATAGAGTGTGCCGACTGTCAAAACATGTGAAATGTCCTTATCTTGCTCATAATCACAATCTTTTTATCGTTTTTGCTCTTATTCATAATGATGCATAAGGACCCTTAAAAGTTAAAACTCTCATTGGAACGATGATTTGTTACATTTATTGATAACTACATTAAGTTCACTTGATCTTATGAAGGAAAAGTTTGAAGTTCCCTTTCAAACAATTTCACTCCTTTGTCAAAAATCAATTTAATATAGCCATTAAAGATTTTAAAATTTATAATGGAAGGGAGTTCTTTAATTTTGTCTTAGGTGAGTACTTGAGGGAGCAAGGCATTATACATCATAGTTATGTGTTAAGAGTCCCCATTAGAATAAGGTATTTGAGAGGAAAAAATAAACATTTTTTTGAGATCACCAGATCTTTTATAATTGCTTCCAATGTGTAAAAATCATATTGGGATGAAGCTATTTTTATTGCTACTTATCTTATAAACCAATTACCTTAAAAAAATTTTAACTTTAAAACACTTTGTGATTAATTCCTTTAAGTTTATCCTAATTTCCACACCATCAACTCCTTACCACCAAAAATCTTTGGTTGCACTTCATTCATTTGTATCATAGTGGTGAACTTGATCATAAATTTTTAAAGTGTGGGTTTCTTGGCTATTCTCTTATGAAGAAAGGGTATAAGTGCTACTCTTCCATTCTTTAAAAAATTCTTTGTCATCTTTGACGGTATCTTTTTCAAAACTCAACCTACTTTCATCACACTCCTATTCAGGGGGAGACTCAGGGTGAATGATACTTTCCTTAAACTCATATCCTTTTGCCCAAGCACTTTATAGCCATTCCTACACTCATATAACCATCCATACATTAGCCTAAGATCACCAATAAACCTTCTTTACTTGAAAGCAAGGAAATTAAAGGACAGCAAGTGATTAAGAATAAAAACAAGCTACAAGTTTACTTAAGAAGGAAGAAGACTAATGAGATAAGCCCCTTACACTCTCTAAAGATAGCACTTATTCTCCCTCCCCCCCTAAAAATCCCAAGAAGGATGAGCTAAATGTTCCCATTACCTTAAGAAAAGGTACTAAATCTTGTACTCTTCATTCTATTAGAAATTGTGTTTTATGATAAGTTATTAGGTAATTAGAAAACTTTCATCTCTAGTATATTGCATGAAAAATTACCTCATAATGTTCATGAAGCATTATAGAGTCCCAAGTGGAAAGTGGCCATCTAAGAAGAAGTCAATGTTTTGGAAAAGAGTAGAACATGGGAAATTATTATTTTACTAAAAGGGAAGAATCTTGTAGGGTGCAAATGGATCTTTATTATTAAGTATAATGCATATGAGAGTATAAATCATCATAAGACAAGGTTAGTAGTCAAAAGCTTCACTCAAACTCAAGGTGTTGACTACTCAAAAACTTTTACTCATGTGGCCAAGTTTAATACCATAAAAATTTTTCTTTCTTTAACCATTAACCTTGACCAACTTCTACATCAATTTGACATAAAAAATGCATTTTTAAATAGGGACCTTGATAGAGAATTGTATATGAAGGTCCCTCTGGTCTTGCAATAAATGGTGGTAAAAGAAAGGTTTGTAAGCTTCACAAATTTCTATATGGGCTCAAACAATCACCTTAAACTTGGTTTGATAAATTCACTAAGGTTGTCACAAGCTACATGTATACTCAAGGTCAAGTAAACCACATGTTATTCCTTAAGTTCTTTTTATATGGCAAGATGGCTGCACTAATTGTTTATGTCGATGATATTATCATCATTGGTGACCTTGAAACTGAGATCAAGAAAATGAAAAAAGATTTCATTAAGGATTTTGAGATTAAAATTCTTGGATACATGAGATACTTTTTAGATATAGAAGTGGCATGCCTAAAGGGAGGCATCATGGTTTCACAGAAGAAGTACTTTAAACCTTTTGGAAAAGACAAGTAAATTGGGTTGTACACCAAATGAGACTCTTACAGAAATAAACTACAAGATTGGTTTCCGTGAGAACAATCATCTGGTTGATACAAAGAGATATCAACAACTTGTTAGGAAGCTCATTTGCCTTTCTTACACTAAACTTGATGTCAATTTTTCTATGAGTGTAGTTAGTTAGTTTATGAATGAACCAACTGAAAAGCATATGGAGACCATGTATAAAATTTTGAGATATCTGAAGGTGACTCTTAGTAAAGAAATTTACTTTAAGAATGGCATTAAGCAAGGTATAAAGGTTTATACTGATGCTGATTTGGGTAACTTAATTATTGATAAAAGATCCATTATAGGGTAATGTACCTTTACCTGGGTTATCTTGTTACATGGCAAAGTAAAAAGCAATTAATGGTTGCTAGAAATAGTGTTATGGCAAAGTACAAGACATTATCTCAAGGAATTTGCAAAGGTTTATAATTGAAAAGCCTATTAAGTGTGCTCCATATTCTTATAAAGGCTCTATTGAGAATTTTATGTGACAACATGGCCACCATAAGCATTGTTAAAAATTTAGTTTATCATGATAGAACCAAACATGTCAAGTTGGACTAACATTTCATTAAGGAAACGTTGGATTTCAAAGTGTTTGAGTTTCATCACACTTGTAGTCAGTCTTAAGTGGCAAATATGCTAACCAAGACTATTGTAAGAGTTAAGTTTGAAGGCTTATATGGCAAATTGGGAATGATAAATATCCATTCTCCAATTTGAGGGGGAGTGTTAGTGTTTCGAATTCTTTACCTTCAAGTTTTAGACTTGCATTATTTATTTAGCACTTGATTTTTTTTTATTTGTTTTCTTTTATGTTTGGTTAGTTGTTTCCTTTTTTTTAAAGCTAGATTTCAGTGTCTTGTTGCCTTTTTTATTATTGCTATTTGTTTCCTTATTTTTCAAAAGTATGTGTAGTAATTTTTTAGGGTTAGAATAGTGTCTTCTTACCCTATTATAACGGGTTATTGTTTAGACCTTTGCAAAATTAATTAAAATGGATGTTTCACAATTTCTTCTTCTTTAAACTCTAAAAAAATCTATGCAAAGTTATGTGACTTTACTTGTAGAAACCAACGAGTACTTTGACAATAAAATGAAATTGAATTTTTTTCACACAATATCCAAAGAATTCTTTCATTGACTTTAAAAGTTATTCTTAACAACTGTTATTTAAGACCCATCATTTTAGTTATAATCCGTAACATCCCACCATTTTTCATGGTTCTTCTTAAGGTACAATTCTTGTTATTAAAGATTTCCTTTTTATGAAGAGGGAGATTCCATTCACACACACACACAGAGTTATTTGTATGACTTTCTATGGTGATATGTGACATCATATACAATTCTAAGAATTCAAAGTTTCCCGCTAGAATGGATAACTTGACAATTTGAATCAATTAATAGCTTATTACTTTTGGCCTTTGAGGATTTACCCCACCCAATTTATTCTTATATATGTTAGTCTTCTCATGAGTAGTATGAGAACTTTTCTGCTAAGCGTAGGGATGAAAGATAATGTTCTTTTAACTTGTTGATCATTCTATCTATTTGTCCCTTCCTTTTCTTTTGAGTGAATATCATTTTCCTTTGTCCCCCCGCCCCCCAAAATGACCCAAAAAAAAAATATTATTTCATGTCTGTCTTCCTCCCTCACATCTAAAGGAAAAAGATACAGCTTGCCAAATTCAAGGATAATGATACATGACCCACTCGGTGGAGCTCAAGGAGGGCGAACTGATAGGGATCTTCACGCACTGGCCCTATGTTCCACCTTTTTTTTAGTTTACTACATTAACTTCTTGTTTATTGTTAAAAGCTTATGTATGATGTTTCTGCCGTATTAGAAAACAAAGCCTATCATGCCCCATATGACTTCTAACTTTTTTTTCCCCCACAGACCTTAAGGTTTTTCGTGTAGGTCTAGGGAGAGGTGCCAACATGTTTAGCAATAGATTTTATTCCTTTTGTTGTGTTCTTTATTTATGTACTCATCGTGAGACAAACTAATCTGTAGTCATAATCCTCAGGCAAATGAAATGTTGCATCATAAAGCCAACCAGGATGCAGACCTGAATGGACATCTCACGTATCACACTGGCCAAAGTCTAGAGAAGATTAACCAGGATACAGACCGTGATTTCTTCTGAGTGCAACAGAAGCCAAAACTTATGGACTCATAGATTATGTCATTATCAATCCTCTCAATGCTCTTCAGCCATTATCCGCTGCAGCAGAGGAAAAAGATCTGGCTAGCGTTGGAACTTGTGACTTGCAATGAATGGCCAAAGTATTGTTATATAAGAATGATCACTTTGGTTGCTTAGTCCAACTGTTTTATGTTGTTAGCGTAGCTTTGCACCAAGAAGTTGTGGAAAACAATGATTTTGCCATTTGTTTTATACTGAAAGAGGCATCAGTAATAGATCCAGAATGTGCTCTCTCGGGCGTCATTGGTCTGCCATGACGAATTTTTTCTCTCTTTTGTGTCTACATTAAGGATATTTTTAAACTTTATCTTAGCTAAATCTAAGTGATTCTAAAAATACTCCCTTCTACATTAACCTAATACATTTAAAACTTTGTTTTCAGAATATGAATTGAATTCAAATCATATGCTGGCCAAACAAATTAACATGAGTTTTTTTCTTCCTTTTGCTGACACTTGTAAATTGTAATTGTATTAGTGCAGTCCAAACTAATCTGATTGGTGCCGTCTAAAACTTCCATTAACGCTCTGTAAAACAAGAATTAACTGTCCTCACAGTTCAACAGTTGAGGGGCGCATCCATCCAATTCCAAGTACGAAGAAGGCTCAAAAAATTTGCAAGGCCCCGTAATAGAGAGAGGAGTACGAGGGAAAGCAAATAGAATAGCGACCTTCACAAAATAAAGACATATTTGTGTGTTTTAGAATAAGGCTAAAATTACTCCAACACAGGATATCTTATTAGTTTGGCATCTTGTGTCATGGAATCTCTCAACTTTTGAAGGATATATGAACTAGAGTACATTAGACTTCGTGGAGGCCCCGTCCATACATCTCTATCAATCCACGAGTGCTGCCAACAAAAGTTTAGCTACTCTTCCACCAAATGAAGTAATGAACCACCTAAGGATCATGAAAGCAACCCAAAACATAAAAAGCATATCATAGCCGCCAAAAAAGCAGCACTCCCTCTTCCATCAATTGAGATACCCAAGTAAAAGAAAGACCTTATCCTGGAAAGATATTTCAGCACTAACCCCTGAGCCTCATGTGATCTGAAGTGAATGAATGGGCATATTAGGAAATATTTATTATATTTTTGTAATTATTATTTAATATTATTTTATTTTTATATTTTTTTAAAATAAAAATACAAAAATTATTTTTTATTTATAAAATTATCTTTTTAATTCTTATTCTTAGTTTTTTATATATTAAATAGGCGCTAAGCACGACAACTTCTCTTTCTTTGTTTCACTACCCAAACTGACCCTGCGTGTTTAGGTGAGAGATATTGGGGTTTTCTCATCAACCAACAGCATTATTTCCGGTCTCCCAGGATTATGTCTACCCACTAACTCTGCTCACGACAAAGTGATGCACTTTACATGTCTGTGAACCCTCCGCAACAACAAAATCAGGAAATAATAATAACAATAATAAAGGAGGAAAAAGAAAGATTCCGAATTGAAAACTAACTGAAATGGGTATAGTACATATGAGTATGACCACTGTAGTTAAATTCTTCGGGCGGTAAGCCCCAAAAAACACTTGGATCAAGAAGGGGCAACCGCAATCCTTTCCTCGGAAAAATTGCGCCTCATCAAGTTTAAGAAAGGTGAAGATATGGGTAATTCTTCAAGCTCATCGAAAAAATCATGTTCTTCCGATTTGGGTGTTGACAGGTTCTTGAACTGAGGATAACTCGGGGGCTCTTTCTCTGGGAGGAGATCTATTCTTCCATGGGTTTTCTCTGGGTTCAATTCGAAAGGATCTTCTTGGTCAATGATAATGTCTTCAGAGCACTGTATTAGCGATTGTAAGTACCGGAAATTTTCTTCATTTGCACATTGATCACTGGCCGTTGTGGGCTCATAATTCTTTTTCACTTCTTTTTCTTGTTGGTCTTCCACTTTCGAGGTCGCTGGAAGATCTTCAACGGTTTGATTTTGGGATTCTTTTGGTTGGGTTAGATTGGGGTTGGAGGGACGATCAGGAGCTGGATGGTTATGAGTAGAGGTATAAGTAATGATGAGCATTGAAGCATCTGTTCTGCATCTCTCCACTTGCTTTCTGGCTGAACAACCCTTGGATGTGCTGCACCTGTAATAGCCCCTGCAAAATGAGAGAATCGATGAATTTTGTTCGAAAGAAAAGACATTTGAAGAAGATATACCCAATCCAACCTGAATAGTTTGTTGTCAATACTGACACGAGCTAAAGAGGAACTAAATTCACTTTATTCTTTCAGGTAAAATTTTTTTAGAAGGTTTAGAATTACGAGGAAGGAGAAAGAATGTGAGGCCATAACTCCACCAGCATCAATACCAGCAGAAAGAAAGAAAGTAAAAACCTTGGATAAGGAGATCCTTTGATAGGCTTTTGTCCATATTTTCTCCAAGACCAGAAATCAGAAGGTAGCCCTTCATTCTTCAGTTTGCTAACATTTTCTCCGATTCTCACTGTCACAACTGTTTTCTGAACCGTTTTCCTGCAACATGCACAGCACAGGACTTGTTTACCAAACACCCAAATCAACTATCAGAAATTTGAAAACAAAATTGAGAATCCAACGCAGATGCATTAACCCACCGTTTTTTGAGTGCTTGAGCTTCTTCTGCTTTGAGCTCTGGACATGCTTCTGACTCAAGTTTTGGTGAGGCAGTCCCATCCATAGCAGCTTATTTCCTCTTTTCTTTTTTCCCCCTCTATCTCTCTTGCTGTAAAGCTTGGAAGATATGGAGTTGCTATGGGGTGGAATTTGAGAGGTGAAAAAAGAAGTGGATGAAGAGGAGAGCTCTGATTGATTAGAGAGAGAAATAGAGGAAGAAGGATAGCCAAGATATGATGACAAGGCCCCAAGTTGCTCTCCCATTTCTTTTCACTCATTTAATATTAAAGTTATAAATCATGTAAATATCACTATTACCACCAGCCCTCCCAAGCCCACCTTGCAATATAATATAACAATACAATATCACAATACAATAATAAACAGCCTCTGCCTCAATTAGATATTTTCAATACTGGCTGCACCCAATCAGTGAAGGGTGGCCGACTGACCGTGCTCCTTCCGTTATGATAGAGTGTCCATGAATGCCACGTGGATTTATCCTTGTTGAGAATGTCTGCCCAAAGAGAAACTCCTCTAGGAGGAAATATGCGACTGGAAATTTCCAATCCCAACATTTCAAGAGAACAAGTTAGCTGCTCTTTGTGAATTCTATTAATTTTTTGTTTTTTGTTTTCGAATATATACGTAACATTCAAGAGATCAGAGCATGGATCTATTCTTTATTCCTTTGTTCTTTGTAACTTCAGTGATGTTACTGTCTGTGTATGTATCCACACACCGGAGCTGGCATTACTAAGGATTGGCAGTTGTCTATGGGGAATACAAAAATGAAGCTCCAAAGAGGTTGGATGCTCTTGCCTTCATTGACCCCAGCTTAACTGTATGCCCCAAAATGAAAAAATAAACAAAAAAATCCCAGCCCTTTTTTTTTTTTTTTTTGCTCTTTTTGCCTTAAGAAAGTGACCACTCACCACCTCACTTTGGCTCCCCAGTCCCATACTTTCCATGATATCGAAGGTTTATAACAGCTGCCCAACGTTAACAAAACTGATTGGTGGTTTATTTTTCATATATTTTCTTTTGGTTGGTGAAAAAACCAATTGGTCCAGATGGATGGGTTTTGATGGTGAATCTGATTTGGGCTTGAGGAAGTATTTTTTTCTGAGTCCAATGGGCTTCTTGGGTTCTAGATTTGGGCTAAGTTTCCAACTATCATAAAGAGGAAGACGAAGAAAAATATTTTTAAAAGGGGAGAAGAGACTTGACAATTGACGTCTTAAAAGCTAGAAGAGGGAAAACCCAACAAACAGGGACTTTGCACCTTCGTTTCCTTTATATTATACACCTTTCCTCCTTAGAGATTAATCTTGGGCTGTTAAGAATCACCTACCGCTGACGCTCACTCTCCACCGTCTCATCTATTTTGTATCAGTTGTTATAAGGTAACGTAAGTCTAAATTTTCAAAATTTCCCCTCATATGCTAATATTAATAAGTGTTTTGTTATTAAGATGCTATTGCCAAAAAAAATTGGGAATCACGTGTACCGCATGACTCTTCTTTATTTTTTTAGTGGGCACAAAAAATCTGGTTTTGATATTTAATTTTTTTTTTATTAGCAATATAAGATAGTTAAAACCTAAAGCCTCTTATCAATGTTCTATTTGACTAAAAATTAATGATTTAATCTTTAAATATCTTTTCTAAATTTGATTCTTTAAAAATAAAGTCTCCCAATTTATTTTCTAAAAAATTATTCTTTTCTTAATTTAATTCTTTAAAGATAAAATTTTTTAATTTTATCTCTTAAAAAAATATTATTTTTCTTAATTTAATTATTTAAAGATAAAATCTTTTAATTTAATCTCTTAAACATTTTTCTCAATTAAAATACTTATACTATTAAGTAAAAACGAGATTGATATAAACTTATTCAAATATCCTCAACTCACAAAATGACGTTTTCGTATTAGAGTTAGATTTCAGTGCCTTAAAAGAGTCATAAATGCTTTTTAGAGATATCATTTTGATTTGGAAAAAATGCTTGGGAGATAAAAGTGGGAGATTTTATCTTTAAAAAGGCTATATTGAGAAGAGAAAATTTTTTTAGAAACTAAATTGATAATCTTTACATTTGAAATATTAAATTAAGATAAAAGTAATTTTTTAGGGATTTAATTTTAATTTACTCTAATTATATTTTAGAATAAATTGTACTAAATTTCTTTAAAATTTAGTTAAATTACATATAATATACTTATTGTTTCAAAAATTATACCTAGCTTCTATGATATTTTAATATATATTGCAAAAACCTATCATTTAGGTCATATTTGTCAAATAAGTTAATTTTCTATAAGCCATGAGGTTGTGATTTTATTATTAATATAATAATAAAGACATATAAGTAATTTTATTTTTTTAAAAGAAATACATATTGTGTAAACAATTAGCTTCATTGCTATAAAATAAATTGAAAGAAAATTAAGTATAATTTTTAAAGCAAGAAGAGTATTATGTATAAGTTAACCAAAGGAAGATTAGTATAATTTACTTTATTTTTTATATTCATGCTTGTAAATCACAATTTAATAATTGACAAACAATGTAACATGGACCTGGTTTATTATACGATAAGATTTATATAATTTTTTTTTTGTATTTTGGAAAATTATACTGTTATTTTTTATAATTTTATTTAATTTTTAATTTAGTTCTTATAATTTAAAAATTTATAATTCGATTGTTATAATTTAAATAATTTGTAATTTAGTTTTTATCGTTATACTTCTATTAATATTTTGCCACATATTGAGTTGATTTTATTTTGTTATCGATATTTTTACCTATTTTGTTAGTATAAAATATATATATTTAGAGAATTAAAATAATATATAATTAGTTACATCAATAAAATTTAACAGAATATAAAAAAATTTTAATAGTATAGACTAAATTAAAAAATGTATAAATTATAAAAAATAAATTAAAAATTAAATAAAACTATAGGAATCAAAAGTATAATTTTTTTAATATTTATTATTAAATTTTTCAATAAAATCCAATATGTAAGATATATAGCTTTAGGGACTTTTGATGTCTTGATCCTAGTAAAGTAATGTTCATCTGTAAAATATATATATATATATATATATTCTATGTTTTCCTTATAAAATTTGTACCTAAATATTTTTATCTTTTAATACAAAGATAAATGAAATTAAATCACAAATCAGGTTTATTGTACCGATTCCATCAATTAGTGGCCAATAACTTTCGTGGAAAAAAAAATCCTCATGGGTCAAGAGTAAACAGCAGTTATAGTTACCTGACGATCAACCCAATCGATTATCATTCAGGTGAGAAAAGTGCCATATCAAAGTCGATCCATTTTTACGTCAACCCACACTTTCCAAGTTTTTTCAAGCAGATTATGTCACAAATCATGTTTATATTAATATATTTAATTAGACTCAACTAAATTGAATGAACTCGACTTGTCTACAAAGTTTTACCCATGCGAATCCGATCAAAATTATTTATTTATTTATTTATTTATTTTTCAATTCAACCAAATTAAAATAAGTTGACAGTTTACGCTGATCCCTACAGCGGGAACTATGCTAATGAGAATAAGCGAATCATTTTGGTAACCATGTTTTGCGGCATTCTGCGCGCGCGCCAACCCCATTGACAGGATAACCCTATTATTAATTATATTTCCTTCTATTTAATTTTTTATTTTATCTTAACTCAAGATGGAGAATAAAATTAATTTAATGGGTCTTATATTAGTAGCCGAGAAGGAGACTTGTGGGACCTGAGTTTTACCAAAAATATAGACGGACGGGTCAAAGGATCACTTTTACTCTTTTCAGTATATTCATCAGATGTTCCATGAGAGACAGTGTTAATCCAATTAATACAAGTGATGGAGTAAAATACTAATTCTAGATGGATCTATATATCTTAAGTATGCTTTAGTAGATTAAACTCTGCAGACAGAGACAACAACTGGAAGAATCAAGGCACCTAAAACTAAACGGAAACTTGAACAAACAAGTTTCGTGTTAGTTCAATCTATTTATTGTCAAGTCTTCATTTTTTATTTATTTAGTTTTGGCTGAAGTACCTAATAGGGGAAAAAAGCTCCAGTAGTCCGTTCAATGCTTCTTGCTAGAAAAAAAAAATGAAGGAAGCATGGATTTATAAAATTATTACATATATATATATATATATATATATATCAATGGACGTGGCAACCACTTTTAAGTTCCTTTCCCAGCAACTAGTTGTGTAGTCGCATATATAGGGGACCTTAAAGGTTGAATTTGCCGTGGCTTGTGACTGGGTGTTTGTTGGGGTTATTATGGGTTGGCAGAGATGGGATCAGAAAGCTAAAGATCTCTTCAGTTTTGCCTCTCCGATAGAGGTCTTCCACCTTTTCGCACTCACAGTCCTCAGCCTCCTCCTCCCCACCTCGTTTCTTCTCCTAGCCAGGCTCTCTGGTGCCCAATACTATCTCCAAACCCTCACTTGGTATCATTCCCCTCAGCCCTCTCTCTATCTTTTATCCCTCGTGCTTCACATCAACCCCAACATTCTCTACCTTCTCGTGTCTATTGTTAGCGTAACCACTCTAATCCACGGCTTGACCGGCAAAATCACCCTTTTCACCCAATCACCCACCTCTCTTCTCAAACCTCCTCTCTATGCTTCATGGATTCTCCTTTGTGCTTTCCAAATTTGCGTTGGCTTGGGCATCGAAGGAAGCATAGCCGCGGGAGTTTATGACTCTGATTCCAGCTTTGGCTTCCACAGAAGTTTCTTCAGCAGATTAATTTTTCTCTTGGGGTTGCATGAGACAACGCAAGTTTGGTCCAGGATGGTGGTTAAGCCGGTTGTGGATGATACGGTGTTTGGGGTTTCCAGCAAGGAAAGATGGGTTGAAAGGGTGGCCGTGGCTGCGAGCTTAGGTGGCCTATGGTGGTTGAGGTTGAGGGAGGAGGTGGAGACTTTGGTGGTTATGGCGGAGGCAAAGACAGAGCAATTAATGGATGTAGAAATGAGTGATTTTGTTGGATGGTGGTTGTATTACCTCACGGTCACAATTGGGATGGTCAGGATTGTGAAGAGTCTGTTGTGGATCGGCATGATTTCTGTCTGTAGGAGAAGGGCAGGGAGTTCCTTGGCCCAGCCCGATGAGAACGATGACAAGGTGTGAATTTGACCAATTCTACAACCTTATCTATACAGGATTGTTAAGCTTGGAAATAAAATATATACAAGTTTGAAAATAGAAAAAATATAAAGATGTGATGACAAATTATCTTTATGTTTTGTATAAATAATAATAATAAAAAGAACAGATATTATTAAATAATAACACTGATACAATAAATATTACAAAAGTTATTTATAGCTTTTTTCATGATTTCATCTCTTCTTCCTTTTCTATCATAATATTAAACGTAGCCTAATTGTTTTTTGTTTTATTAATTGCCATTTTATGGTGTAAATTGTGCACCAATGTAATTGACAACATCTTACGCTTTGCTAAGAATGTCCTATTATACTAGTAGCATCTTATTAATGACAGAATATTGAGAAATCATTATTGAGAAGACGTGTCTAATTACATTGTTACATAATTCATATCGAAATAAAGATATTTATTAATACCATTATAGAGACATTACAATATTCATAACGCATGTAGAAAAAATATTGTTGAACAACTCGTTAATAATTACTTGTTTAATATAAATCATCGGGTCATTATTCTTTAATTTCAATACGTGTTCTTGGATGATAAATAATATAAATATATACCAGTAAGACGGATAACAGGGCAATAGATTATGGATGGAATAGTGTTATATAAATATTGTCTAATTCAACAGTACGTGGCCCAGGAATTTTTTTTTTTGGGGCATACTTTGCAACTTCAATATGGCCATTATACCTGTATACGACTGGTAGTACTATTTTACAACTGATATGTACATGCAAGGCCAATTTTGTGACAAAATTGGCCAGAACAAAAACTGAATCGATAAGCTTATTAGCAGAAGTTAATATTTATGATTTGTCATCTCATGTTTCGCTCTGTCTTATGTAACACCTACTCTAATAATCATTAGGTTAGGGATTTCGTCCCCTAAATATATACTGAGTACCTGTACAGTTATAAATCTTTGAGACTTCGCCTCACGTTAATTAATACTCACTTAAAATGATTCAACCCTATTAAGCAACAATACCTGCTTAAGTTATTATATAACAATAAGGACTCCACTCATTTTATTCAATTCAAAACATAGGGTCTCACAATCCACATCTCGAGCATATATTAAAATATTTTTAAAAATTAAATTCAAAGGTCTATAAATATCAAACTGCTAGCTAAACAATGTTTTAAGGTCCAAAAATAATAAAACCAAATAAGTGTCCTATGGTCATGGCAAAAATAAATATTAACCCAACATGAATTCGAGGAGTGCAAGGGCCAATAACTCACTCCTCCGGTAACTTCCCTTGCCTCCTATTCAGTCATTCACCTGAAAATGTTAAGAAAATAGTGTGAGCACTAACATCTTAGTAACACAGAATATACCATGTGCATACAAACTAACAACCATGTTCAATTAACATACAATAGGTCTCAATATAAATCCAACATCACTATTATTAATTATTAACATAAAAGATCATAAGGTATAATTTAAAACAGTTATATACATAACATGATAAAATGCAATATGTATAACCTCCCTTATTGCTCCGTGCAGCCTTATACCGCTGACTGAAGCCACAGGCTTATCCACGATCTGACCCACATATTGGACCGACCAAAGCTACTCCGGTGTTCGAGATGTACTTGGCCAAAGGTACAGAGCCCAAGCCCAGACTATGGCTCCCTTCCTTAAAAGATTAAACCAGGAAGTGTCACTGTCTCACGTTCTCCCTTTACAAACCCAGTCAGGTAAGTATTGAGGAATGGAACTCTACAAAAAGCCAATCACTGTGCGCGAGGTAGAGGCAAACTACGTGGTCATCGTATCATATATATTTCACCAACATCTCTTTAACCCATCATTTATGCATGTCATATTTATCCAAAATTTGTACGAACATATTTGAAAAATAAAGAACCCAATATAGTATATCAAATAAGACTGACAAGCATGTTTGAAACAAGTATAATATTCTAAAATTTTACATCAATAATTTGAACTCACAAACATGCTTGAAAATAAAAATATTATGTCAGAATTTTATTATATCTGCAAGCATGCTTAACAGGATTCTAACAATTTCATTAATTTCACAATCATTTACTTTTACCGTTTCATAATCCCATACAACTTATTTACCTGTACCACGTTCAACAAGATAAACTTATTTATTTAATTAAAATTACAACAATAAACCAGTTTGCACATACATGAAAAAACCTCAAATTACCTGTTCTCTTTTGGCCAAGTAGTTACACGGCAAGAAAATCAAAGCAGTAAGAGCTCTTAATGAAAATCTACAAAAGTCACATATATACAAAAACATCAATATATAATTCAAAATTACTTATCTATTATCCTAAACTATTTTAAGGTTACTCTAAAACTAATTTAGAAACTTAAAAGTTATCAGAGAGAATCTAAAATTCTCTTTTAAATCCATATTTCTTTATACTTTAATTAATTCATTAGAGTAGTCAATTTTATATTAACTTAAATTTATAAAAGTTTCCAAATTCTTAAATTTTGATTTTTTCATCTAAAATTTATAATTTACGTATGTATATATATATACATACGAATTAAATTTATATTTATAAATTCATATTATATACATACCTACAAATATATATATATATATATATATGTGTGTGTGTGTGTGTGTGTGTGTATTTATTTTAGAAAAATAAAGGAATAAAAGGATGCGTTTCTGCATAGAAATATATAATTATATATATTATAAGTACATATATATATATAAGGGATGGAGGTTGTATATATACTTATATATATATATATATTTAATTCACAAAAGGACGAAAATGTACATATTACATATCACTTTAATTGAACGGTGCGTGGGGTGTGTTTATATATATATATAGTCATATGAGACAAAGAACAAAACTACTCTCGTACCTAGTGTGGAAATGTAGGTTCGAAGAGGGATTGAAAAAATAAGTTGAAATTACTTAAAGAAAGGCTTCTGAAGGCGTGGGAGAGAGCAGACGGATGGAAGAATGAAAAATAAAGAATATGTTTAGGTTTTTCATAATCAGATTATTAAAAATATATATATCTTATTAGTTTTTATTATTATTATATTTTAAAATTCTATTAACTATTAAAACTAATTTTAAGTTATCTTTCAGATAATTTAAAATATTTTAAAATTAACTAAGGATATATATATCTTATTAGTTTTTATTATTATTATTATATTTTAAAATTCGATTGGTTATTAAAATTAATTTTAAGTTATCTTTCGGATAATTTAAAATATTTTAAAAGTAACTAAAGATATATATCTTATTAATTATTATTATTATATTTTAAAATTTTATTGACTATTAAAATTAACTTTAAGTTAACTCTCGGATAATTTGAAATATTTTAAAATTAACTAAATATATTTTATTAATTTTTTTTACTTTTAAATCTTTAGCTCTTTAAATTATATATATATATATATATTTTAATAAATTTTTAAATAATTAAAATTTTGATTTTTCCCTTAACCTATCATGTAACATGCTATTTAAGTCTAATTTTTAATCTTATATTCTTTTTAAAGTTACTAACACTCTTTGAGATGTTACATCCTAGACATTAATTTCGTTCCCGTATGACATCTTTTTCACCCCGATATAATCTCCAAGACAAAACTCAGGGCATGTTTTCTGGATTTTTTTAAAATAATCTTCGAGACCTACGTAAGTCCTTGTAGAGATATTCTCTTATTACACCTTTTGAAGTTTTTGTACAACAACAATAAAATCTTTTTCTCCACCCAAAATTCATTCCTCCCAAACACCATGAGAGACCCTTATTCTAATATATTTTGCCAGCTGTTCAGACATTACTTCTTGTAGTATATCTTTTGTATTTTTATCTGCAGATAAATTCAGAGAGCTCTTGTTGTATTCCCCTGTATTTATAGAAGCAGTTAATCCTTCATCTTTATAAAACGCTATCCTCCATTTTCTTAAATTTTCTCGCCACGCTGGGCTGAACTTCTTAGGAAAATTTATCTGATATAATATTGCACGCGTTACTTCGCGGTTTGTTTGGATGCAAAAATCGTTTTGACAACGACAAACCAAGAAATAATAAGCTATAATGGTTATGGCAGACCTAAACCAGCCATCTTTGTTTAATAGAAAATATAAGGCTTTTTATAATTGCTGCCTGACGGCTGTGATGAAAATATCGAAACATCACCATCAAAGTTGCGTTATTCCTTACATGATCTTTTTTACTTTAAATAATTCCCTCGTGGTGAAGTTTCTTCGATTACTCACACAGTTAAATATTCATAGTCTACCGTGACTGATGATAATGCATATAGCTTGGTCGATATTTAAACAAACAAGCGCATTGTCTTGAATGCAAATTGTTAAAATTTTTCTTGCTTTCTTTCTTCATTCGACATGAGGAATGACCATTTTTCTTTCAGACCTTTCAATTTCAGTGGAACCCAGGGCTGTTATGGTTCCGTACAAGAGGAAGTAGTAGAGATTAATTCTCTCTCTACAGCGCATGGGAAAGGAGCCCATTTATTCAGAGATCAAAATCAACAGCAGCAAGAAGAGCCCAAATTTGATATCCTAATGTTAGAAGAATTCAGCTTCGACCTTGCTCTGCAAACGACACAGTGTGTGTTTGGAAAAATAGTAGGAAATCCAAAACCATGGTTTTGGCCAAAGCAACAAGTTATAGCTTTTGCATTTTGTGGGTTGCAAACCATGGTTTTGGAGCTCCTACCATTTTTCCAAACACACACACAGCCGTTTCAGGAAACGTGGGGCTAAAGAATCACGGAGGGGCAAGTTCAGAACTTGGTGATGAATACAATAATAAGCACGTGCCACAATCTTCTTCTTTAGCATCCTTGGAGCTCCTGAGCAATTACGTAAGCAGGTTCAAGAAGCTAAGGGGCCAAGACATAACCAACTTAAACAAAAGTGAAGCTCCTGTGGGTCGCCAGAATTTGTCAGCTGAAGAAATAATAAGAGTGGCTGGAGCAAGGTATGTCCAATTCTCTGCTCATTGGTACGACAATTTTTGCATGCCTATGCACGCATATGGCTTTGGTCTCGGGATTCTGTCTGAAGAAGAAAACAGAGATGTTGAACTTGCTCAGTTTCTTCTAGCTGCAGCTGAGAAGATTGGTTGTCAACAATTTGAACCGGCAAGCAGATTGCTTCTACATTGTTTATTTAATTCATCTCCTTGTACAAACGCAGTACAAAAAGTTATCTTGCATTTCGCTCAAGCACTTCAGGAGAGAATCGAAAAACAAGCAGGGAGGATCACTTTAAAGGGCTATGATAAGAACATAGAAGAGGAGTTAATTCAAAAGATGGATACCAACATTTCTCTTACTTGCCATCAGAAAATCCCTTCCTTTCAAGTGATGCAATTCACTAGCGTACAAGCTATAGTGGAGCACGTTGCTTCTGATAACAAAGTCCATTTTATAGATCTTGATATTAGACGTGGAGTGCGGTGGACTTGTTTGATGCAGGCACTGGCAGGGAGGAATGAAAGGCCAGTGGTGCTTCTGAAGATAACTGCTATTGGAATTAATGGCCAACCCACGTTTGAAGAGACAGGCAAAAGATTGGCAAGTTTTGCTGAGTCGTTGAACTTGCCATTTTCATATAGGCAAGTTTTTGTTACAGACATGATCGAAATCAAGGAACAACACTTGGAAATTCAAGATGATGAAACAGTGGCTGTCTACGCTCCATATGTACTGAGGACTATGGTATCAAGGCCTGATTGCTTGAAAAACTTGATGGGTGTAATGAGAAATATCCAACCAACTATAATGGTTGTACTTGAAGTAGAAGCCAATCATAATTCATCCTTGTTTGTGAATCGCTTCATTGAAGCATTGTTCTACTACTCGGCCTATTTTGATTGCCTTGAAACCTGCTTAAAAGAGGATAATGAGAGCAGAATGGCAATGGAAACAATATTGTGTGAAGGGATACGAAACATTGTTGCTGCGGAAGGAAGAGAAAGGGCGGTGAGGAATGTGAGGATAGATGTTTGGAGGAGGTTCTTTGCAAGGTACAGAATGGTGGAAATTGGATTCAGTGAGTCGTCTTTGTACCAAGCTAACTTGGTGGCCAAAGAGTTTGCTAGTGGGAATTTTTGCACTCTGGATAAAAATGGGAAATGTCTAATAGTTGGGTGGAAGGGGACACCAATGCATTCCCTTTCAGCTTGGAGGTTCCTTTGAGAAAATAATTAAGTTCCCTTCAAATTCCCTTTGATTGCTTGTCTAGTTCTTGTATTCAATCGACTCTGTAATATACTTGTGTTACTTTCTTGATATAATTTTATGTTTATTGTATCAAAATATATAATTGCTATACATGGGATATACATGTAGCAAAAAAATTGGGAGAGCTCATCTAATTTGCAAATGAAAATATAACAGCTCATTCCATGTACCTGGAACCCCAGGAAGACACCAATGGCTGCAATCTTGAATGCTAGAGGATTGATCTTTCTTCTCCATTTTTCTTCCCTAAATAGAAGGATGGCCATCTATTCTATATTCTCACAATTTGGTTATATTCAACAACGTAACAGGAGTTCTCATCTGCCTTATGATCTCCTCCACGATTCTATTCTTCTTGGGGTAAGTAGTGCTTAAGGTTTCATTATTTGCTTCCTTACAATGTCCTCCTGAATTCCATTGACCTCCTCTGTTTCGCAGGATCCAATTCACTACTCAGCAATTCACTTTAAGAGGTTGGCAAATTACAGAAACTTTAGCAAAGTGGACATGAGCAAACCTGAAATGAAAAGGTGATGAACTTAGAAAGATAACTTTGGGTTCTTCTAGGATTAATGTGTTTGTCAATCCATGAAGCCCAAGTCATCAAAGCTTTCCTGAAAGCTGTGGACGCATTTAGCTGCGGATGAACTAGACTTCCTTCCTGGTAGCAATTAATCTTCTTATAAGACCAAGGGATTATGAATTATAAATAACATTACTAATAGCAAACTCAGCTATGATTGGTCATCTTTTTAAAAATTTGAACTTCATTTGTCATTAGTCCAATCTAGGATCCATTAAGTTTAGCTCATTCAATTTCAGTAACTAGGAAACATGTCAGGTTTAGTCCTTTCTTCAGCATGATACACTTAAAAGTGCCGTCTTTAATGTAAAGAGAAGATCAGAGTATAAAATGCTAATATTCAAGGATACACGCATTAGCCAAAGGATAAGTGCTAACCCAACTTCTGTTTTGTGTTGTGGCCACCAATGTGCAGTGTTGAAAATCAAAATATCAGGTTCTCTCCATCTTGAAGAACCATGGTTAATGGTCAATTCGCAAGGTTGGTCTTCGTTTTTGCCCAATTCTAGTCTCGCTTTCGTGGACTAAGAAATAACTGACATAAGCTATGCAGCATTACTAGAAATCTGAAACTATAATTTCCTTTCTCTTTGGTAATTTTACGTCCATGGGTCTCGAACACTCTCTTCGGATCTCTAATAGCACCCATTAACATGCACAGCATTGATTCCCTTTGGTTCCTATTAGTCGAATCACCTACCAAAATCAGTCTTTTCCCTCTAATCAGCTCCAGCATTTTTGTTACATTGAACTTCTGACGAGAAACACAAGACATGAAAATTGCTCTCTTTTTGTTCCTGAAGAATCCGGTTAAAAAGAAAAAAAATTGTGGTAATTCCTAAGCTTAATCTGAGCATAAAAAGTTAATAAGGATTGAATTCGAAGTACCTTGGAAGGTCACAGCCCTGCGGTTGCCATCTCTACTTGGAGTAATCTCTATTCAATCTTCCAGTCCAGTCGCAATCAAAACCCTCGTCTATGAAAGAACATGAATCTTTCTTTCATCTTTGGTGTACAGAGGATAGCTTTCATCAAAAACCCAACCACCTTCGGTTAAATCACATCCCTTTCCGGTCTTCTGCAGTCTTCTTTCTAATTGGAACTTCCATCTTCTCAGATGAAGTTGCTATTACCGTCTTGGCTTGCTCACTGTCGCTGTCTGGGACTTTAGTTTTCCCAACTAAACCAGCTATTATCTTCCTTTCTTCGTTGATAACCCTCCCAGGTAATGATTCATGCACAGCATTCTCCTGCATTGCTGTGAAATTAACACCTGCAGAAACAGCTTTGTGTCCTCCATCTTCAGGAGCTTCAAATTTCGACCCACAAGAATTCCGGGGCCTACCGAGATGGTTTTCAATCAAAGCAGGAATTGTTTCAGTTACTGTAAAGTTTCTAGTATAACTAGTCAATGCTTGAACAGTTAAAAGGTCTGAGACCCACATGGAGAGATGGTCTATTAAACTGAAGGTGAGTGCTCTGCAGGGCGATTGAAGGTGTGGACTTGATAACCCAAATCGTGCAAGTAGAGAAAAGGATGATAGAGGAAAGAAGTATAAGTCTAGTGGATTTGAAGGAGAAACTTCTCCATGTGCTTGTACTTCATAGCTTGGCTCGGCTGGGTTGTGCTTGTACATGAACCTCTTCTCTTTGAATTCATGGTTCAGCTTCGATACTTCCATAGCCATGGGGAGAGAGAAAGAGACAGAGAGGCGGCCAAAAGGAGAATGAACGCAGCAGCTTCATCCCACTTGCACAAAATGCTTTGTTTGAATAAATTCTGAAGGGTAGCATGGAACCCGATCCTCTGCGAAGCAACATGATGTGCAGGCTGTGCGAATCAACGAGACGACGCCGTTCATTCAAAAGCTTTAATCGTAACCATCCGCGTAATCCATTGCTCCATGGCGCGACACGTCAAAAATGGAATGCTGTGTTTTATGTTTGTCTTCCCGCCAACCATCACTAAATCTTAGCCATTCAATTTGTGAATCTGCTTCGTCCATTAAAGCACACGTAACCTCATGATATGCAGCCTCAAAATGCAACGTCCTCGCGTTGTTTCTTCAACCTTAAAAACCATATTAGACAACGCGGGATTTTGCTCATTTTGCTGCCCAGTTCCTCGAGCTTAAAGGTCAGATTTTTAGGAAACACCAGCAACCATTTTTTCTATTTAATACATCTGCATTATAGTTTCATTAGAGCCTCACTTGTTATTTGTTTTTTGCAGTGGTTTTATGTCATTATTCTAATAGCTCAACGTAGCATGAAGAAGAAGGGGATATATCTTTTATACATCTATCTGATATTTGGAGTTTGAACTTGTAAAATCATTTTTCCCTTTTCATTAGCAAGAGAGATTGTAAAAAATTGCATAAAGTTATTCCCTTTACAATTAGTTCTTTACCTGCATTCTTAACATGATACCAACGAAAAATATGGATATGTGTGTGTGTGTGTGTATATAGTTGATTCTTTCTTTAGATGAACTCTTGAAAGCTTTTTTTTTTTACTGAATAACTTTCATATATTGTACACCTACAATAATTTTTTTGTTTACCTTTGTATACTTTTTGGCAAGAGTTAATAGTTGGAATATAATATGAAATTTAGTACCTTTGGTCAATTTGATTTCAACTTTAATTCTCAAAATCCATTTACAATCTATTTAATAAATTAATTTAATGATTTCATTCCTCTTTATTTGGCAACATCACGTTTTATAAAATTATTAATGTGGCATCCAAAAAAGAAAAAAAATGTATATAGCTATTAGCTTGCTTTTATGTCAATTTCACTTGAAAATAATTTGGTCAATAGTTACATAAAAAAGGAAATCATTTAGTATTGCCAAGTTTTAAGAGCAATACTTGGAATCATATATAAGTAAAAGTTGCAAGTGTAGCATAGTACTAAGTTAATAATATTCTTGCTTACTTGAAATTTTGCGTAAAATTTTTATATGTCAAAAAGTTCTTATAATAATTTTTTTTCATTTTCAAGAACTAAAATATGGAGGTTGATTTGACTCCTAAACTATGGTTGAAATTTGATAGTCTAGAGGAAATATGGAACTTTTTGGTTGCTTATGTTGGGAGAACTGGATTTGGAGCATGAAAATATAATAAGACCAAGAGTAGGAAAGATGGCTCCATAATTTCAGCTAGATACGTTTGCTGTAAAGAGGGTTTACGAACAAAAGACAAGAGAGACTTTATGACCATCAAACCTCAGCCTGAGACAAGGACTAATTGTAAAGCAAAGATGTCTATCACGCTCGTGGATGAAAAATATAAAATTAATGTTTTTGTTGAGGAACATAATCACCCCCTCCATGTTGCAGACACAGTTCATTTGTTGGCATCACAACATAAGGTAACAGAAGTTCAAGCCTATGAGATTGACTTGGCAGAAGATACAGGGTTTCAACAGAAAATCCTCTTTTGAGTTGATAAGTAGGCACACTGGAGGAAGAGCTAGTCTTGACTACACCTAATTGGATGCAAAAAAACTACTTAAGAACTAAAAGACAGAGAAATATGGTATATGGAGAAGTTGGAAGCCTATTGCGGTATTTCCAAGAACAATACTAAAAAAATCTATCATTTTATCATGTTTATTATATGGATACAAAAGAACAGATTACAAATATTTTTTAGACTGATGCAAGAATGTTACTTGATTATGCATATTTTGGTGATGCGATCTCTATGGATATAATATTTAGTACGAACCGTAATCATAGACCACTTGCATTACTTTCAGGATTCAATCACTATAAGGGAGTGGTTATTTTTGGTGCAGCATTACTATATGACGAAACTATAGAGTCATTTAACTGGCTACTACAGACTTTCTTAGAGGCACACAAATAAAAAAAACCTCTGACCATTTTTACTGATCAAGATCAAGCTATGGCTTGAGCAATACGGGAGGTGATGCCAGATATAAAGCATGGACTATGCACCTGGCATTTAATGCAAAATGGTGTCAAGCATCTAGGAAATTTGATGAAGCGTGGATCGCATTTTTTGACTAATTTTAAGAAATGTATGTATCAATATGAAAATGAAATGCAGTTTGAGGAAGAATGGAGTTGGTTGCTCTCAACTTATAATGTCAATGATAACATATGGTTTACCTCAATTTATAATATCAAAGAAAAATAGGCATGGTATCATATGAAGAAGGCTTTCACGCTTGGGGTGCAGAGCACACAAGTAAGTGAAAGTATAAATGCCGCTATAAAGAGTTGCACAAAACCAGATTTAGATATCAATCAATTTTTCAGGCAATTTGAACGAGTTGTGGATGATAGGAGATGTAATGAATTGAAGCATGAGTTTGACTCACGGCAAAAATTGCCTCGATTGATTATACAAAGCTCCCTTATGCTCTGACAGCTTTCTCAGATTTACACGATTCCAATTTTTGACTTGTTCCAAAAACAGTGGGATCTAGTTGCAGCTGCTACTATAAAACATAGACATGAAGAAGAGCCTTTATTTGACTATTTCATTAATATGGTTGATGAAGAAGGTGAATTGAGAGTTCAGTTTGATTCTAGCAATAACTCAATCTCATGTAGCTGTCGGATGTTTGAGACCATTAGAATATTATGCTGCCACACTTTAAAGGTTTACGATGTGAAGGATGTGAAAAAGCTTCCCAAGAACTATATTAAAAAGAGGTGGACAAAAGAAGCAAAGAGCGATATCATACATGATATTAAGGGAAATAAGGTCAAAGCAGATCCTAGATTAGAAAGCACGCAACGATATAAACAACTCTGCCCTATGATGATTAGATTAGCAACTGAAGCATCTGACTGTGCAGAAGCATTTTTGTTAGTACAAAAAGGTGTGTTAGAGTTAACCAAGCAAGTGAAAGAACTTCGATTGAGCCAACAATGTCCAACTAATAATAATGGAGCAAGTTTGGCACCGTTACCAGAGTCTATTGCCCCGGCAAAAGGATTCAAGAAAAGGGATGGAAATAGAAAGAAGGAGCGAGAGAAGGGTTGGGTTGAGAAATTAATGAGCAAAAGAAGAAAAATAACTTCTATGGTATAGACATATTACATATCTTTATTTTATATTTAGTGGTTAATAAATGTTAATGTTGCCTTACCTTTTTCTTTTAGGATAATCAGATGCAAGCAAACACCTCCAATAACATACCTTAAGCACCCTTTGCAGGATCTCAGATAGCTGAGAGTGATCTTACTTTTACTCAAATGTTAATGGTAGGACCAATTAGGTTCTAATGCTTAACACCTCCTTGTAGTTTATAAAGGATTACATTGTGATTTATATTGTTTTGTAATGTAGGCACCACCAGATTTTCTAATACCGTCACTTGAAACACTATAATTCAGTTGAGATGTTTCATCAAGTAAGCAATAATATTGTAATAACAATGTTTAAAAGAAAGTATAATAAAATATATAATTTTATTGAAATCAATATATCATGTACATTGGACTCCTGTTCTCAAATTAGATTGCCAATAATTGCCTAATCTAAGTACAAGTCCCTAACAATTACATTTACATGTTGTTTCTTGTCTCTAGCTATAGACAACAACCAATCACAGTTCCAACAACAATACACCTCTTGAAGAAGTAAGCTGATACACATGGATGCTTATGTCTTGTTTTTTGCTTTGTCTTGTTTTATATTTGTATCTTGTTTTTTGCTTCATCTTATTTTTCCCTCTATGCTCTCATGCTTGGATCTCACCTTCTGTTATCCACTTGTTTGTAATTAGCAAACCTACATATATACAAGTAATCAATCACTTCATATTCAAGAATGAAAAATAGAGGTTTGATCTATTTGCATTTAGGATATGGTCTTATCAAAGATGCAATTATTCACCAATCCAAACTGCAACAGGTTTTCAAAGGTCCAACCAGTAAAAACAGAGTGATATTAAAAAGCATAGTGTTCATGGAGGTATACCAGATTTAAGTGAAAAACAGAGGTTTGATCTATTTGTATTTGGGATATGGTCTTATCAAAGATGTAATTATTCACCAATCCAAACTGCAGCAGGTTCTCAAAGGTCCAACCAGCAAAAATAGAATGAGATTAAAAAGCATAGTGTTCATAGAGGTCAGCTACTGAAGCACAATAAGTGATTTCAATTAAAACCTTTTTCCATTTCAGTTTCACCATCCAGTCCTATTCAGAATTAGATTACCCACTTTTCCTTGTCAGCCACATTTTTCTTGTACACACTACTGCAAGTGCCAATCTAGAATCTGACAGTTTTGGCATGTCATCCACACTGCCAGGAAGAGCTTCATTATCCTTGGGAAAAACCTTTTGAGATATTTTGTGACAAGTTGCAACCAGATTTTTAGACTGTTAAAAATCATAATCAGAACCCCTTACCACTCTTCATTAAGTACTGGTCAAATACAAAAGAGTGCAGACAATAATCAATGAATAAGGTTGAAAATTATGTAACAAAAGATTTGAAATAAACACTAGGGGCACAAGTTAATAGGATTACCTTGCATCCCTGCATTGTTCAAAAATCATTCTCCCCTTGATTCAGAACTTTGTTGACATAATATATGTAAATCTTTCTATAATGTAGCACTAGCAGAAAATGAACCTTCCCTCAATAATGTAGCTCAGGATATTTACTTCAAACATATTGAACAGATAAATATCTCTTTCTAGCTCATTTATCTTCAACACTAATCTACTCCTTTTAATTTCTCACTCATGATTATCCTATGTTATTATAGCCAATTCAATTTCGTTGTAGTTTTTAGCTTTCTAACTATCAAATTATGCACATTGCCTCTCTAAAACATCAGAATCTTTGTTAAAACTTATTCATATCCACCAAACTCTACTGCACAAGATCTTTGAGCAATGCAGGGATCGACTCGCACCATTTTGCAACAGACTTAAAACCTGCATGCCCATCCTAAAAAATTTAAATTTTTGTTTAGAATAAATCTTCACAAAAAGAAACTAGTTTTGAGACACAATTATATCCCCACCGGCCCAAAAGAAAAAAAAAATCACATGTAATAACAAAAAACTACAAGTCCTACAGATTCAATGAAGCAGCTGAAAGAGTCAAAGAAGAATTAACCAAGTGACACAAGTAGAAGAGCTAAGGTTTCATCCGAAGTTACCATGGCGATGAATGCACATAGATCTTCTTTGCTAACTCATCCAAGGCAGAACTAAGTGGATCAGGAAACATTACTCAACGAGTCAAATCGAATTTGAAGATGAAGAAAATGATAACTATTGTCGATCTTCTAAAATTTTTTTCTTGGATCTCTCTTGCAGAACTGGACGCAAGTTGAAGGTGCTCTTCCCCCCCTCGAAACTCGATCCGCTGAAGGCTGCAAATCACGAGTTTACGTGTGCTTCAATGGACGATGCAGATTCACAAATTAAACGACTGAGATTTAGTGATGGTTGGTAGGAAGACAAACACAGAACGCAACATTCCATTTTTGACGTGTCACGCTACGGAGCAATGGATTACGCGGACAGTTACGATTAAAGCTCTTGAATGAACGGTGTCATCTCATTGATTCACACAGCCTGCGCATCACGTTGCTTCACAGAGGATCGGGTTCAAGGGTTGCATTTTGGCATGACGTGGCTCAACACTGTCCATGGATGTCATGAACGGCTGGATGAAACGCACTTCAGAGGCACATTATGCCTCATGCACTTCAGACAATCCGATTCTTCCAGAAGATAATCATAATTCAGACATTATGTGAAACTTATAGTAAATACGTAAACTATTAGTATTGTTAAAATTACAAATTTAGAGGATTTACAATTTTTTTAATTTTTTGGATTGGTCAAAGCAAAGCTTCGCAAGAATTTGGCACATGGATGGTCAACCAAAAAAGAAGAAGAATTGGCATGCGTTTTGGTATTCGGTTGGGCTGGGTCGGCCTAATTGACCCGCATAGCCTGGGCGAAGTTTCTCAAAACTGTATATCGTCCCTTCGGCGTCCCATTTCTAAATCCCCTTCGACTTCTTCGTGAGGAAGAGATCCATAGCCATCATCTCTGGTGAGCCTTTTCTCTCTGTTAGCTGTAATTGATATTCAAATCACAGCCACAGCAGCACTCACACAATGCATTTAGATTCGTCTACTAGTGCTTTTTCTTGTACGATTTTTCTTTTTTGTTTTGCTAATTAGGGTTAGTTTGCGCCGCCTATGTCAGTTCACGAAAATTTACTGCTCATTCTTTTGATCTATTTTATTTTCTAGAATTTCTTGGAGAAACAATGTGAATTGGGAGCTGGATTGAAACTTTAGGTATAAAATGTCGATCGCTTAGCCTGCTGAATATTTCATCCGATGCAAATTATTAGTGATTTTTAGAATATTATGGGGCAATGAGAAGTCATAGAAGTAGGAATTTATTGCTATTTGGTGTGAGGAAAAAATGTGTATGCAAGTTTTCTGCTTAGTTCCTGGGTTGTGTGGATTGTGCTTGCAAGATTTTTAATGGTGCAAAATTGATTGCGCAGAAATTTTGATAAACCAAAAGCAGCTTCGCCGAACTGATACTCTGATTACGAACTTGTGGTTGTGGATCAAGGATGAAACTTGCATATAAGAATGCATAGCTATGAACTTGAATCTAGGATTGATTCTGATGCTTGCCTGATATAGTCAGAAAACAATTGTCAGAACTCTGAATGTATGATTTCTTTGGTGGGCTAAAATGATATATGGTGGTTGAGCTAGTAATTTGTCCCACATCAAATAGGATTTTTTTAGTTTGACTGTTTCTTCCTAATTAATGAATATATCAAAATGAATTTAATCCAATGTGAATTCTTATATTTAGATTTAGAATTTTAGATTGATTGTTGGGAATGGATGCCTTTTTTTTTGTTTGGGGGGGGGGGGGGGGAGGGGGGGACTTCTATCCTAGTTTAATATTTATTAAAATTTACAAAACTTATTGGTTCTACATCTTTGCTTGTAGAATTAACGAGCTTAAAGACAGAAGTAAATGGCTGGACCTAGGATTGCTCATGCTACCTTGAAAGGGCCAAGTGTTGTGAAGGAGATATGCATAGGTTTTGTACTTGCAGTTGCTGCTGGTAGTGTCTGGAAGATGCATCACTGGAATGAGCAGAGAAAAGTCAGGACCTTTTATGATTTACTAGAAAAAGGTGAGATTAGTGTCATTGCAGAGGAAGAGTAAACCTCTTGCCCTGTATCTATGCCATCAGTTTATCAGTCATTTCTCTACTATTCGACTGGCTCTTTAAATCAAATGAGCCGACTTATTTTAAGATTTAAAAGAATAAGTTTCCTGCACTTAGTTGTGGACTATATTGTTGGCTTGGAAATTTTATAAAGTTTTGCTTTATTTTCTTTTCTTGCTTGTGTTATCTTCTTGCTGTTACTATGTTACAAAATTGTAGATGTTGTTACTATTATTATTATTATTATTATTTTAATTTCACCTTTTGGATATGTAACTCACTTTTAAAACTATAAAAGTGCATGACAAACATACAAAAAGTAAAATCTTAAATCTGATCTCTATTAGGAATATGAAAAAAAAGGGCATTTATTTGCCAAGATTTATGAAGTACAGACATGTCGAAAGAAGAGATGTGTCTGTGCCTGACACATATTTGATACTCGCATTGGACAAAATGCAACACTTAAAATTTTCTCATGTTTCCGTGTTTGTCTCAGTGTCAGTGTTCATGCTTCCTACATCAGGATGTAAAATTCTTTCTATGTGTAGAATTACCTGGTTTATTATAAAATGCTGTACTTGGAGGGCAGTATTAAAATCTTTGATTTGACTAGTGATAAGTTGGACAAGACTCAAACATTTTGATAATTTGTTGCAGTATACAATAGTTATGTACAATCATGGTCTGAAAAACCCTGGAAAAAATCTTTTACTTACGATGCATATAGGCAATGCATTTGGTATAGAACTATTTTTAGCAGTTTCTGATGTGATTTCCTATAGTTGAATAAGAACAACTGCATTTTCTAGGTTTGTCTTCAATATTGTATTAGGGAGTTCTGGGAATCAGTTTATAAGTTGCTAAAATGCTTGTTTGCCGCACACCATTGAACAGGGTCTTAATCATGTAGTCTTTGGCTGTTCTAAGGTTTTATTGGTAGTTTGTTTGAGTCCTTATATTTGGTAACTATAAGTGACTTACTGATGATGTGTTATCCAAACATTGAACAGGGTCTTAGTCTTTGGCTGTTCTAAGGTCTTATTGGTAGTTTGTTTGAGTCCTTATATTTGGTAACTATAAGTGACTTACTGACGATGTGTTAGCCAAACATTTTGATAATTTGCCCCAATATTACAAACGAGCTGTCGGAAGGTTGCGTAATGAAGCCTGAAGAGCTACAACTTAATCAGTTTTATGGATGTTTAATTGTTGGTGCTTAATCTAATAATTGATATTAGAGCCATGGTTATGGGTTCGATTTTTCCAAAAGTTTTAATATTTTGAAATATATGTTATATATATAATTTAGCACAATATGAAAAAATATATCATTTTCCCAAAAGACACTTTGCGGTCATGGGTTCAATTCTTTGAAAAGACATTTCGAGGAAGGCATGTATTGGGGGGGAGATTGGTGGTGTGGCTAATATTATGTTCTGGCAAAGTTCGATACAAGATCAGAGTCAAATTGAAACATGATTCTTAATTTGATGCGATTAAGTAGAAAGAATTGCTTGGAAGTACAAGACTACTATTTTTTTTCTTTATTAGGGGGGTTACCTGTAGTTTCCAATTGGTCGAAGTAAATTGTATTGAGTAACTCCACATAACGCTACATGAATGATATTTTGATACACAAGAACACGCAATGAACTCCAAGGTAATGCTTTGCTTGGATCCCTAAATTATATGATTGACTATGAAGAGGAACCTGTGAGGGGAGTGGCGAGATTAAGGTACCTGCGCACAAACATTTCAATTACTTATAGGACTCCCAGTTGTCGGATAAAGAATCAGTATTCCTTAATCTGCCAGTCATGAGTTGATTCCTATTTTTCAACCCGGGTAAATTGGCGATGGTGCCGGTTTAATGGTACGTTATTTTTCTGCCCCTCCAGAAGCATATATTATCAAAAGTACTCGCATGTGTTCAAAATGTTGCTTTTGAGGGGAGTGTTTCTTCCGAATTACTTTCTGATGATTCTTCGACTTACGAAAGGAAAAGGCTCATACCGTATACGTTGATAGTTGAAACTTGAGAGAAAATCTGACACGGCCGGGACCAGCTACTAAACCCCTTGAGTACAAACAAATGAATGACGAGTTGCTTGGCTTATTCCCTGAACCACATGATCAATGCATTTGGGTGACCACAATGAAAGTGGCATCCAAACTTACTAGGTCATGTGAATCATGTATGTAGATAGACAAGAATTGCGTGTACACTGATAATGAACATATTCGATATTTCAACAAAATGGCGCCAACCGTCGCCCTTGGTTGCACTCTAAATTATTATTGAGGAATGATTGATTATGGCCTGAAAAGTGTCTAATAATGTCGAGATAAAAACACACGAGTGCGGAGATAGAAAGAGAAAATGAGTGTAATAAATCAAGAATTTATACCTTTGCCAATAGATCAAAACTTACGTAATCCCTTTATGCGCTGTCCATATTCGGGACAACACCTCATGCTAGCAGCAACTGTATAAAGCATTAACCCTGAATCTAATATTAAGAAGGAAAGAGTTAGTTTAATTTATTAGAAGAAAGTATATATTTTTCCAAGTCCATTTGGAGGAGTGTATTCTTAAAATTATTCAAGGAGGAAAATAGCCTGAATAACATTAAAAAAAAAACCTAATTGTGGTAGGAAAAAAAATTAAGAAGAGAGAGTAGTCATTTTCTCGAAAGATTCTTAAGTGCACTTACTGTGTGATCATGTGGTGTAAAAAGCTGATGAAAACTCTTTAATGAGTATTGTAGGTGGTAAGAGGTCATTAACACATCCAATGTAGTGAATTGCTATTGGTTTTTTGTGACCTCCAGATATGATTTACGAGTGAATAATACATAATATATTTATGCATTCAAAATTGGCATACATGGCCATACACCTGAATGAATATTGTTCTTTTAAACACCTTGCCTAATCACTACGTACCCATTTTTGTTGTCAATTAAAAACAGTTATCACAATTTGACTAGCTCTTGCAACATGCTATCCTCCAACGCCCGTACAATGGTAACTGGTAATATATTAAGTTTTTAACTTCTCTAAAGCATAAGAATGCACCCTAAGTTCGGTGGTTATGCGTCCCATTACTACAAAGTCCAAGACTACACTCTGCTTGAACCTTGTAGATGAGAATTTGAGAGCTCATGGGTGAGTCGATGTTTACCCATCAATCTGAACAGTCTAATGCAAGATTCCTAACTGTTTGTTTGTATTATTGTTAGTAACAAAGATTATGAGCAACGGTAGGGTCTAGAACCAACTGATAGAATTCAGATGAGAAACTCTAGTCGAAAGGAATCAGCCGATAATATGAACCAGTCGAAGCTCCATCGCAAATTAAAAGCTCACATCTCATATGATATGACGCTGTAAATTGAGAAGGTGTGGAGCTAGTAAAATAGTAACTTCTAAAGACAGTTGAACACTCTAATTAAGCAAGTAGAACATAACGAACAAAAACATGGTTTGGTAGAAAACGTGCATAGCCACAGAAGATGCTATAAATTGTGAGTAAAGAACACCATGTTGAAAATATAAAAATTTCCTAAAAAATTTACAATTACAACTTTCTTTATTTTTCAATTATTTATTAACTTTATTTACTGTTTTATTTATCACTTTTAACCTAATTTCCAGTGAAATTATATTCAATTTCTTTTGAAATCCTTCTATTATCAATTTCATAATTTATACAATTCATTGCAATTGAATTTAACAATCATTCTCATTTATAAATTTTGTGTCTTAAAATTTTATGCATTGTTAGTATTTTCATTCCACACTTAACCGTGTTTAGGACTTAGAAAAAATCCTTTTTCTAAAAGAGTCATGTGGTGTCCCTTCTTTCCACTTATAAAATAAGCATTGAGAGTTGATTTTTCAAAATTAATTCATGGTTAAGTCATATTGACTATTCAACTGATTTCCTTTTGAAAATTTTCACCAAACAATTATATTACGGCAAATAATATCTGGTTGGCGGAAAATATGAGAGCGTGTAGATGGACTGTTGATATTTTCACCTCCAGACAAAGATTTAATAGACAAATGGCATCAAAAGGACCAAAATATCAAGATTTTTATGATGATTTTTCACTCCTCCTTCCAACAGTTCTAAAACTTCTTCGCTACAATAAATCATTAGCTGACGAAATTCAAGTCGCGTTTGATCATCCTATGCATGGGGAAGTCTGAAACCGGAATAAAAACGAGAGCTATCATATTTTAAGCACAACAAAATATCTTGATATGGTTCGACGTGGAAGGATATAACTGGTCGTCACGTGATAAGGAGTTTGTGTACAATAAACCTCACCAGCTTCTTCTATATATATGTATCCCTTTAGATCCTCTCTCTCCATTAAATATCATCTCCATTGCTAATTGCAGCTCAAAAGAAGAACAAGAGGAAGAATGGCAACAATAGCTGGTGTGAGCCTTTCGGGCCCTAGACTTGTGGTCAGGGCATCAGACTCGTCGCCAAAGTCACACACCATCAAGTTCCCACTGCTGCTCCACCAAAGGTGCCCGGCCAAGTTCACGTCGGGTCGGATGCTGAGATCACTTCGACCAGTGCGTGCTGCTCAAGAAGGCATATCCGAGAAGGTTGAAGAAAGCATAAAGAACGCGGAGGAGGCATGTTCGGGTGACCCAGCTGGCGGTGAATGCGTGGCGGCGTGGGACGAGGTGGAGGAGCTAAGCGCGGCGGCTAGCCACGCAAGGGACAAGAAGAAAGGATCCGACCCGCTGGAGAGCTTCTGCAAGGACAACCCGGAGACCGATGAGTGCCGCACTTACGATAATTGATAGGCATATCAAATTTGTCTAGTGTCATCAATTTAGCTTCCTCCGTTACGTTATAAGAACACAAACTATTTTTACTTTAGCGTTAATAGCTTATTATGCAAAAATAATTTGTAACTTTTACCTCGTCAAAACTTTTTTTTTCCATGAAAAATAATTAGTAAAGAAAATCATTTTATACACAGCCATCCGATTACATATTTACACGATTGAAACTAATGACATTGTTTTACATGATGGCTGCTTCATTATGAAAGTTATATGGAGAGCAATGGTATGAAGTAACAATTTCCGTAAGGCTTAATTGGGGCATTTGAAGAGACTCACGTGGGACAGACAATCTACTTTATTTGATTGATAGTTTAATTGAAAAAAAGTTGATGATATCTCATTCGTAATGATTAAATAATTAAATGTGACAATACCACTATGGAATATAGCGTATTTACACACACACACACACACACACATATATATATATATACATGTAAGTATACCAGACTCTGCTAAGCATTTGACACTCGGTTAACTACCTGATGTGCATCCCAGGGCAACTACTTGATATGCACTTTTTCTATTTTCTAGCTAACCAACAGATATGATACATATCACAAAATGTGAACTTATCTCAAATATATAACCAAATTTATCACTCCCCCTCAAGTTGGTGCATGAAAATCGATAATGCCCAACTTGCCCAACATTGCTTCAAATCTATCTTTGCCTAATGCCTTGGTGAAAATGTCCACCAGTTGAGATCTTGTCTAAATTTTCTCTAGTCTTATTTTTTTTAATTATACCCTTTCTCTTTGACAAAAT
This sequence comes from Erythrophleum ivorense, assembly GCA_026724425.1. Classification (NCBI taxonomy): domain Eukaryota; kingdom Viridiplantae; phylum Streptophyta; class Magnoliopsida; order Fabales; family Fabaceae; genus Erythrophleum; species Erythrophleum ivorense. The sequence continues at coordinate 78,358,707 of JAIUCV010000001.1, read as the reverse complement.
AACAGTCCATCTCAATGTGCTTTGTTTTTTTACGAAATATTGAATTCATGGCTATATGTAATGTTGCTTAATTGTCACAGAACAACATAGTTGCCTACTTTTGGGGTGCTTCCAACTCGTTCAGCAATCATCGCAACCATGATACTTCACTTCCTATTGTGGCCATTACTTTATATTTTGCCTTTGTTGAAAGACTTTGCCGCTATTGTCTACTTCTTCATTCTCCATGAAATTGGTGATCCACCTATTCTAACGAAATATCCTATACACGACCTTCAAGTCATTTGGCATCCACCCCAATCCACATCGTAATATGCTTTTAAGTTGAGATTTTTTAAGGTTGTCAATAAAATCCCTTATCCAGGTGATGACTTCAAATATTGTAAAACTCATTTCGCAACATTCATATATGTCTATTGTGGTGAGGCAATAAGCTAACTAAGTACACTAGCAACATACACTATGTTTGGTCTTATGACTGTTAGATATAACAGTTAACTTATCAATCTTCTACTGTATCGTGTCAACTCTTAGTTCATCATAATTTGTTTTCAGTTTGTAATTCTGCCACAAGGTGATTGGCGTTACCCAAATTAAGAATTGGCTTTGTACTGAGTATTTGTGTCTTGACAATCCCAAATATGTAATCCAGTCCCATAAGAAAGTTATACAATGAATCTCTCTCTTTTATTTCTACCAGCCACTTCTTTAAGGGCACGTTTGGTAGATTGAAGAGTCCAATCTTAGAAAGAGAAAGGGAATGGGATTAAGAAAAAAATATATATTTGGTAGATTGTAAAATTATTTCATTAGGTGAGTTGTCTCTAAAAAAACATGAGAGACTTCAATCTACTATAAAATTGTGGGAGAACAAAAATTGAGACCATTTTATCCTTCCTCGAATAAATCTACAAGTTCCATAGGTGAACACTAGCGAAAATGCATCGAATTCCACCCCTTCAAGAGGTTGATATAGCCATGGACTATCATCGATAACATCCTTTGGCCACCATTAATCAAATCCTGCATGAGAGAGGCAACAAATCTCAAGGCCATTGAAAGCTTTTGGCATCCACTGTGCATTAAAAAGAGAGGTATGATTTCCTTCTTCCTCCTCCTCCTCACTCCCCCACTCCTTGTAAAGGATGATGGCTATGGTTAATACCTTTGTTTACTGGATTTCAAATGGAACATCAAAGGCTAAAAGGAAGGATAGTTGAATTTCAATGGGTAATGGGTTTATTTCATTTTGCAACTAATTCTACAGTAAATGATTCATAATTAAGCCTGCAAAGTGCTCAACGATAAATAAGGAAAAATGGAAATTTTCCTTTATGTTAAAGCTGGATGTTATTAAAAAACCTTTTTTAGGTGTTGTGCTATTATTGGCGATTAAAAACCTTTGTTATTTTAAAAAATTAAAAATAAATAGTTTTATAATTCTTTTTTTCATATTAAAGTTAATTAAAACTGATTTTTTAAATTAAAATATTATTTTATTATTTTATTGTAATTGATAATTAAAATAATTATTTTTATTATTAATAGTAATTAAAAATAATTATTTTATTATATTTTATAATTATCAGTAATTTAAAAATGAGTAACGGCATTTTGATCTTTTAACCCTCCTTCATTCTATTTTTATCTCATTTTCATTCAATCAAATATAAAATAAAAATAAAAATATTTTTATTTTTTCTTATATTATATCAAACATAATTATAGAATATAAGATTTCTTTTTATTCTTTATCCATCTTTAATTTTCATTCCATAAAAAAATAAAAAAAAATTTATCCCCCATACCAAACGAGGCTTAATCCTTTCACAAGCATGCCTGAACGGTGATCCTCTAAATGAATTACGATTACTAAAAGCACATCATAAAGAAAGACCACGGGAATATTGGAATCAACTAAGATGATGAATCTATGCAAAAATGGCGTGTGCATATCTCAATTTAAAGTATTTAGATTTAATTTAAATAGTTTAAATTTTATAAAAATTGTTTAATATAAAATATCAATTTTTTGTAATTAATAATTATAAAATTATTTTTATTTTACATTCTATATTTTTAAAATAAAAAAAAAACTTAAAATCACAAAAAAATATAAATTCTATACTATTTTAAAATTTAAAAAAAATATAAAATCTATCCAAATAGGATACACCGGCTCCCTACCATTTCACACCAGATCCATTCAGCTAAAATGATACCGCCAATCAAGTTTTCTAATAGGATACACACGCATTCCTACCTTTCTAATCGGAACCGATTCCCTGCACTTCCCAAATAAGTGCAGAGAGGTGCACTTCTCATCTGGGCCGTCCAGATTTGATCTCGACGGTCCAGATCTATTCTTAATTTTTTTAAAAATTTTAACATTTTTATTATTTTAAAAAATGTAAAATATCAGATAAAATTAATCTCTTAACTGTATAATTTTAAGAAAAATGATATTTTAAGTAAAAAAATTAAAATAAAAAAATAAAATCTGAACCGTCCATATCAAATCTGGACGGTCCAGATCACTTCTCAAAGAAGTGCAGGCTGTGCACTTCTTTGAGAAGTGCAGAGAAATCGGACCCCCTTTCTAATGCCAGGTTGGTCCGCCGATCAAGTTTATGTTCATTTTTAATTAAAAGATGACAATTGCATTTTTTAACTTATTTTTTTATTAAATTTAAATATAATTTTTTATATCTTTATTATTAAATTATTCAATCAATTTATAACAAATATATAATTTAATTAAATATATATTTTTTATTAAAAAATTATATATACGTCATATATAATTGTTATATTTTAATTAAAAAATTTGACAATTAAAAAAAATGTGCAAAAATTTTTTCTTTAATTTTTTTAAGTAAAAAGATGTCACAAAAGATCAACCAGCTTTAATTTAATAATATAAAAATTGTCTCAAAAGTTAAACGATGTGAGTTTGATTGAATCTTGAAACCGAAACAATCCCCCAAACAAAAAAAGACACCACAAAATTAGTGATGATTCCCAAAAAATGAGTCAGTTCAATATATTAGTTGTTTACGTATGCAGTGTTTTGTTTTGTTTTTTTTGGGGGGGGGGGGGTGGTTGTTTCATTTTGCTTAACTTGCAACTTTGATTCAAACTCATTGGTCCAATGTATCCAATGTAAGGATTATGAAAATGCAAGACACTTGAAAATTCCAGTTTTCTCCCCTCACAACAGCTTAATGTGATTAGGATTTTACTTGAGTATGATCACAAAGAAAGATGCAACCTCCACTTACTAACCAATTGAGCTCGTTTCTTTGGTAGACTCAGGGTGATGTAGTTTCAAACTTGCAGCTCATACAAACTGGCACTAAATTAAATCCAGGACACGTCAGATTTTGGAAGCGTTCGTAAAATATGAGAAATGTATTGAATACCTCATTCGCTATGGCTGCAATATCACACCACCTCGTTGTTAAGTGCAAATAATCATCCACGCCTTAAAATTAAATGTGATTACAGACTACTACAGACTTCCCAGATCTCTAAAGGGCTATAACGAGGACGAGTTGGTATGTTTTACGGCAATATGGTACTAATAATTAGGAACCACCATTCGTCAATGCACATGATAATTATGTGGGTAAACACTAAATAGACATAGCAAATAACATACAAAGCATATTTCACAATACAAGACAATGCCACTGATCTACATACTAAGCACCTACATAAGCAACCAACATCAAGAAACCATAGAAGAGTGTGACAAAAGCACTCCCATTATTCAGACACCACTGGCTAAAGAAACCCAACAGAAGAAACTAACAGACTCATCACAACCAACTGAACAACTAGAATCCACCATACCAAGAGACGACTCGAAAGGGATAAATGCACAATAAGGAGGCCTCAGATCAATGCAGGATGAAGTCTGCGCATGCCGTGATCGGCTGTATTGGATAAGGAAGCTGCCATGGCTTCAGGAGAGGATCTGGTATCTCAGGGATCTCAACAGAGAGCCCGCTAACCTCTTCTGCGATCTCAAGTATCGAGTTCAGAAAACGCAATCGATCGAACAGCTCCTTAGTCTGAGCCCTCAGGACACTGTTGACCGATTCGATCTCAATGTACGCCTCCTCCTTTTCCTTTATGCTCTGAACTAGCTGACTGTTTGCACGTTGGAATCGGCTGATTTCATTAGTCAGATCTTCCAGTTGTTTCTGCTTCTTCATCCGCGATCGCCTCGCCGATTCACGGTTAGACAGCATCCTCTTCCTCTTCCTCTCATCCATAACATCAGATCTTGGGTCATCGGATCCCGAACTTGCAGGACGGTGATTCGAAGCCATATCCGTATTACTTAAAAGGGTTTCTTAATCGAATAACAGATTCGAATGGGTGATTGTTAAAAATTAATGGAAACAGGATTTGACAGATCTAATGGTCAAAATACTAAAAAACCAGGAATCAAGCACCGGAGGTGAGAGATCAAGGGATTGAACGGTAGTTCATGAGAAAACGTAGAACCAGTACAGAAATACAACAGAGAAGGAGTGCAGCAGACGAATTCGACGCATGGGGATGGCGTAGGTCATATAAATTCCGAAAACATTGAGGTGATTTGCAAAGCCCTATACTCTCAACTCAGAAATCAAACCCAATCAACTTATGATAACCCACCGAAAACCCTAGGTCTGCGAGAGACCTGATTATCAAAGACACGATCTTTGGAAAAGGACAATAATCAGAGCGGAGGAAAGAGATCGAAAACAGTTTAGAAGAAAATGAGAGATGAGAATACTTAGCTATCGATGCAGGCGACTGGACGGAGGAGGAAGCGCAGAATGAGAGTTTGGCGAAATGAGGCGAGAAAAGAAAGCGAAAAACGGTGTAGGGGGGAGATTTTATAGAAAAGGAAAACGTGGACAGCTCAAGGAGGGTCGGGGTTGGGGATTATTAAATGAAATTTCAATGCTGATTTCGAGGAATTTTATTTGAAGTCACCGCGTGATAGCTGGCGTAGGTGTCGTATAGCGTGACGGCAGCTTTTGATTTTCTGCTTCTACAACTGTGTTTATCTTATAGTTTTTTTTAGATAAAAAAATTTGAAAACAAAAAAGAATTCTTTGAACCTTCTAGTACTTATAAAAAATAATTTTTTAACTTTTATAATTAACAATTAAGTTATTATATTTTTACATTTTAATAAATACATCTTTTTATCTATTTTTTATCAATGTTAATTTATTTGTCGTTTTATATTATATTCTTTATAAGTGATATAATGAATTCATATTTCTTTTTTTAATATGTCAATTATATTATGAAGACATTTGAAATGATAAATCAATTAATGTTGATAAAATAAATGAAAAGGTATGAAAGATTGTCAACTTTGAAAGTGCAAGAACTATTTATAGGTAATGTAAATTTTAAAGAAATTTTATTACGATTTTCTCTCCCTTTTTAAATATTGAGTTGTAAAGAAATTATGAGGAGAGAAAATTATTAGAAAATAAAATCAAAGAATGATCATCATCCATCAAAGATATTTGGATTAGGATGAAAGTTTCAAAGAAAAGTCAAATTAACTGGTTATTCATTTCTTTAAGTTAAAAATACAGTTATATTAAGTAAATAAAATTTAATTGTTTTTCATAAACATTTTTATTATTTAATTATAATATGGAAGAGTATATTAATAAATTATGAATTATAATATTTTGTTTTCGTAAACCAGAGATGGAATTTTATCTCAAAATGGAGTATCTGGAAATAGATTAAAATTTACGGATCACTTCACATTTCAAAATAAAATCTTAGTCTTTTTTTTTTTTTGCCATAAATCACCTGGTTATATAAAGTAAAATTAAAGCTTGAAAATTATTTTTTCAAAAATTTTCCTTTCACTATTTCACTAAGAGGATAATCAAAATTTAGGATTAATTAATTCTTTTGTGACTTTAATTTTATATAAATTTTCTAAATTTCTTTTGTATTAGACAAATTAAAAGTTAATTTTCACAGTTACCCAAAAAAAAAAATTGGCATTTGAAAAGTATTATAAGTAACCTTATAAAAAGAAAATGAATCTTGAATTTGTTACCTTGCTAAAAATGTCACAATATATTAGTGGTTATAGATTATCATTTTTTTCTTCTTTTAGTTACTCATAGAAAAAATAACTTGTTCACAGTTAAATATGCTCTAAGTAATACATTTTTTTTATTGAACTAAACTTTTTTATTTCTATTTTGTTATATCCTCAATGCTGACAAAAAACATCACATGATATTTGAGAAAAAATCATAAAAATATTTTGATTAGGATTTAGATAATATATTTAATCTAGATAATGAGTTGTGGTTGCTATTTGCTATTGAATTATGCGCAATTGACCTGCTAATACTTTGTTGGGTTCAGAATACATTGATGGCTTCTAGGAGTGGGTTTTAATTGAACGATGGGTCACAAAAAGAAATATGGGTAAACAAGGTTGGGAGGCGATCTCTGAGAATTTCAAGTCAAAGACAAATAGAAGGAGTCTGAATGTTTGCTCGGCCATCCTCCTCAGTGGTCTAACGGCCCGAGTTTATCGGGGAAGGAAAGAAAACAGGCTCGTGTCTAAGCAGACTGCAATTTTAAGAGCTAAGCAGATTGTATATAAAATATATATATATATATATATATATATAACGTTAAGATATTTTTTAATATAGTTTATATAATATTTATTATATTTTTATAATAAGTATTTTTATCTATTAAATTATTATTTTAATTTTTAAATTAATTTTTAAAAATAAAATATAAAAATTATTTTTTATCTCACTTATTTTTTAGTACTTTTTTATTTTTATATCATTTAATCAAACATCTAATAAAAAATGCATCCTTTGCGTGCTACTAGTTGCGACTTCTTTGCGGACAACCTAACCCTATCCGTCTGCTCGGTCAACAACGGGATCAGATCCTCTGGCTTAAAGGGAATTACAACATCTAATGTAGTAAATGCAATCCATGCCATCCAAGTAATCACGTTGTCCACGATTTGACATGTCATTTAGTAAATGCATTTTTTTCTTGAATTTAGCTATCAAAGGGCCCAAGGATTTGCAAAATGCAGTGCTTTCCTTCTCCACTTCCCTGCAGATCCCTCGAACTCGTCATTACCATTTTCGTCCAACTCTGGTATTTGTCATTTTGTTCAGATCCCATTGTCCTTCATCTCTGTTAGCTTCAAATTTCGTCGGGGGCAATGAACCCCGTTAACTTTGTCTTTACTTATCATTATTTGATCTTGATTGCAGTAGCCCAAAAGTGTAGTGGAGGTGGATAAGTAGGGTTTTCAATGAATGTTTATAATTTGCCAAACCTTTACTTGATCAATTACATACTCACCTCCATTATTGCTGAACTATAACTTGATCAAGACTTTGTGGAAGAAAATAAGCATTATACTAATTTGCTAAACCTTTTGAAATCGAAATTTAAATGCCTATGTCAAGAAGTTAACGTATTTTGGGTGTGGACAGTGTAAGTTGTAATTGCAATTTCAATACACTTTTATCCATTTTAGTTCTTGAAAAAAATGTATGTAGATTGATGCATTTTGGTTGTCTCTGAAATTAAAGGAGTTGGATTTCATGGTAACTATCTAAATAAACAAGGGAAAATTCAGGTAATGAGAAAATGCATAGTTGTGCAATGTTGATATATCAATTAGGAATTATGACAAAACTTATTATAAGATAAGCATGTAATTTTATGAATGACTATTTGGTTATTAGTCATACAGTGCACAAATCATTCTACTACTTCTCATTCATTGGTATCCTAAATAGATTATAAAACGACTATCAATATTCTATTTTAAATATTAGGGTGTGACCTTAATTACAAAATTGCTCTTATGTTTTATTATTGATAAAGATTTTTGTTGTAACCTTCTTTTTGTGTGAACCTAGACTTCTAGTGCTTTTTTTTTTTTCATATGAGTGCATGAAGATGGTTTCCTAGTTTGAAAGGATGAGAAATTCATAAATTCCCTTTTGGCAAGGACTTTTAATTCTATTTTCAATTCATGTCTTATGGTCATGAGAAAATTGGTGGACTTGAATGACTTCCCTTTGTCAATTGAAGAGTTAAATGCTAATTTGGAAGGAGATGAGGTTATGGTGTTTAACGTTTCTTAATTCTGATTTATGTTTATGTAAGGAGACTCAATTGTAACTTTTTTTGACTATCAACTAGCTATATGAAAGAATTATAACTTGCTTTATATTCAAATGAAATTCTACTATCCACTTATTTGACATGTCTTCTTTCATACTTACCTCTTCTATTACTAATCTATAACAATACATGATATTGACTTATTATATTATCTTTCTCAATTTAGCTTTATTGTTGTAACAAATTCTTGTACATGCTATGTGATTATATTACATATTGCTATAACAAATCCCTAGTGGTAATATATTAACAGGCCATGTTCCATATAGGGTAAAATCATGCCAAAAAGAGGTGAAATTGCTATAAAACAATACAAAAACTATGGTACAAAATTGGCATTTAAATGTCAACAAGTAAGATGATTAAGCAATAGAGCTAAGAGATCAACTTTGTATATACTAGTGATATTGTCACAACTTAGCAAAATTTTTATATTATTACATTGAAATATTCAAATGTAAAAAATGTTCAAATATAAAGTCTTGCCTATTCTAAATTTATATTACGAAAGTTTTGATAAAATACATTGCATGTTATAACTTTATCTATTCTAAATTTAAGGTACAAAAATACATTGCATTAGAATTTCATTTGTTACTCTACTCTATTTTACTACATGATTACTAGTTTTTTTGGCCGCTTCTCTAACATTTTCAATGTTTTAAGGAGTAGGTTGCTAGTTCTTTTCCCTTTCTTTTGTGAACTAGAAGCATAGTAGCATCTACATATAAGAAGAATTTCTTTATACTTGCTCAACCTCTCAAATAGATCTCTCTATTAAAAGGCAATTTAATAAAAAGCAATAAAAAGATGAATTCAATATTCTAAAATACTACAAATAGACCATTAGATCTACCACTTGAATTTTGTGCAACTATATAAGAAAAAACCTACATTTGGGAACAAACTAATTCTTTTTTTTTTTGGCACTGCAAGAACAATTCTCTAAAACATGTGATGTGAGGGGAAAAAATCATAAACACAAATTAGTATAAATTTAGAACAAACCTATATTAAACAATAAGTTGACCATGTATTAGTATAGTGTCCAACCAATTTTGACACGAAGGTTCATCAAGAAAACCAAAAAAAAAAGCAATATGGCCTTGGAGCAGAAATTAAACCAGATAGAATACACATGACCTATTTATCAAAAAAAGAATAAACATGACCTAAGAGCATTACATGTTTGACAAGTGAGGTTTTTGTATACCACGGTGTAAATGGTTCTAGTACTTATATTTGATAGACTCGTAACCAAGGAAATGAACACAATGCTTCCATTTCCACATGCTTTGAGAAGAGAATAAGCAAGTTGGCATAGATGGTATGCTTATAATCAACTGTTGGCTTCCTCACATTTTATTCTAACATTTTTTACCTAAGCTCACATGATGCTATCATAATTCATTCCAAATCCAATTTTTAAAGAAAGACAAAACTTTTTTAAGGGCTATTCTTCAAATGATGTCATGCTTATAAGAATTTATGGAAAGAATTTGGTACATTTCAACCTTTTATTTGATTTGCCAACGATACATCTAATACAACTTATAATGGTTTGAAGAATCAAAAAGTGGAAATTATGGGTAAACATCATCGTTCAAATGAGAAAAAAAGTTAATTAAATTAAGAAATTAAAAGATTTTCTAGAACTAGTACAAAAATTTTGACACTCAGCATTCAACATTTACAATGAGAAAACTTTCACCATGAGCATTCAACATTTAACAAATGAGAAAAAAAATTTCACTAAAATTAATCAAAAAAATTAAAAGATTTAGTTTATTGAGATGAGCCAAAATTTAATGCCAAACTTTAGCATTCGCCATGAGCATATAGCATGATTTTGTACTTTTATCTTCTTTGTACCGACTAGATCTATAACAAATGAAAAAAAAATTAAAATTTCAACGCCAAATTTCAAAAAACAATAGAATGAAACCATAAAAAGGATGAGGGAAAGTGGCAAAAACACAATTACTTTATAGGGAACTAGAAAAATGACAAAACCAATAGAAGCATGAGAATACCAAGTCTGTGTGTGTCTTCACCTTCCTTAGCTATTAGGTTTTCTTCACAAACAAGATCCCAAGCTCGTTTTCTTCATCTTCTGCAGTTGCTAGGTTTGTGGAGAGTCTTATGGAATTCAAAAATTGTGTGGTACCTTAGGTTTTAGGGGGTCTTAACAAAAAAAATTAAATTAGCACTATTTTGAAGTGAAGTGGTACAATGTGAACAACTCGATTCAACAAACAACGATGCTTGTGTTTATTACATAACATGCTTATGTGTTTGGTTAAATGATGTAAAGGAAAAGAGAATATAAAATACGAGTAGGTAAAATAAAAAATAAATTTTTTAGTTTTATATTTAAAAATATGATTTAATGTTTAAAATAATAATTTGATTAATAAAATAAAAAAATAAAAAATAATAGATATTATACAAATTATATAAAAAATATATATTCAACTTACCATGAACTAAATAGATAAATAATATACTTTAACACAGAGGATCCATTCGCATCAACATAGGCCATGTACCCTAATGCTGAAATTATCAAGCAGGAAATCCTCAAAATGGCAACCTTGTTTTTTAAATGTTTATTTAAAAATTTAAATAAAATTCAATAACAAATATTTTTTATTTAATAATATAATAATATATATTTTATTTAAAAATTTAATAACCAATATTTAAACAACTTCGTACGTCACTGAAATCCGTTCAATTTAAGTAACGACGTCTGAAAAGAAAAATGAACATCTGAAAAGATACGAGTAACGACGTCGTGCAAGAGAAATGGCGTTTGTACAATACGTAGGGGTGTTGACTGCGTTCAAATTAAGTATTTACCCGATAATTTTTTTCTTCCCCTATCCCCGGAAAATACCAGCCAAGGAGGGCGGCTTTGCCATTAACCAAAGCATTTCAGTTCACAGATCGGAACAGAGTTTACACAGAAGAGATCGAGGAAAAGAGGAAAATGGGGACAGATGAAGTATCATTGGACGACAAAGCCAAGAGAACGAGAGATCTATTGTCCAGTTTCTACTCTCAAGACCCTTCAATGTCGTCCAACTCCAGCATGAGCCCTTCCAAATCCCTCACTCTTGATGACATCAACTCCACCTCCTTCGATCCTGATAACTACATGAATAACCTGGTAATTCTTGTTCTAATTGAATCCATCAAAGCTTTTTTTTGTTGATCTATGTATTGTTCACGGAAATTTAGGAAGAAAGTGAATAGGATTACTGCGAGTTGTAGTGGCCGTGTATATTTTTCCTAATGATAGTATGAGTTTGAAGTTGAAGCACGAAGTGGAGTTGATTCTCTTATGTATTTATCGGTAAATTTTGAAGGTACGAAAGTCGAATTTGGAAGGTCTACTCCAGAGGCATGTTGAAATGGCAGCTGAAATAAAAAATCTTGACACTGACTTGCAAATGTTAGTCTACGAGAATTATAATAAGTTCATCAGCGCCACAGATACAATAAAGAGGTTTTTTTTTTCCTGAATATTATTCCTCCTTATGCACTACTTGTGGACTTTTGATGCATGAGTAACATGACATACCATTTCCAACTCGCTTTGTCTTCCACTATCGTTTAAATGCTCATCCAAAATTCCTTTTTTTTTGGGGGGGGGGGGTTGCATCTCTTGTCATGTTTTCAATAACGTGGTGCATTCTATTTCTTCACAAAAAGTATGATACAATTTGTTTACCAAACAGGATGAAAAGTAACATTTCGGGGATGGAGGCGAATATGGAACAACTTCTTGAGAAGGTAAGCGTAGCATTTCTAATTTCAGTCATGTTTTAATCTTTTTTCTCTATGAAAAATCAAAACAGATATTTTTTTCTCTCGATGAAATCCTATTTTTTCTCCAATGCAGATAATGTCTGTGCAATCGAGGAGTGATACTGTTAACACATCTCTTTTTGAAAAAAGGGAGCATGTAGAGAAACTGCATCGGACTTGCAATCTTCTTCGTAAAGTTCAGGTATTAAAGCAGTAATACATGCTTTCTGCCAGCACACATCGTTACTCACTGCAATACGTATGTTTCTAGGTATCATTCAGGGTTAGCAGTTGTGAGTCTTCTTCTAAATGGAGATAACAGTGAAAAATCTTGTTTAAGTTTGGGTAAATTAGTCTCTCTTCTCGTGGCAGCCCTCCCATTTGTTTTGAAAATATATATTTAGCCCTAAAATCTTAAAATCATAAGATGGTTAAATATCTCAAGAATAGTATTGATTTCTTTTATTTATTTAAAAATATATATTTTTAAACTTCTATTTCAATATTATTTCTTTTATACTGAAAACCATAAATTTAATTTATTTTATGGCTTTCTTAAATTTATAAAACTGCTTATGTTTATTAATATATATTTAATGCAAATGTCATACTTGAAATTTAATTATTTTCTTTAAATTATTTAATCTTAAAATATTATTTTGTGAATATATTCTGTTTTTAATTAATTATTATTTTTATTAAAATGCTTTTACAATTTGCTAAATTTAAAAAATTCACCATTTTATATTGTTCAAATATGATTTAATACTTGTTATATTATATAATAGTTATTGGGGTATTTTGGTCAAAATACGTGTACTTGTAGCTTTTTTTTTTGGTTGCAGAGGAGGTATATGCAGTGCAATTTTTTTATTACAAGAGAGGGAAGTGCATAATTTCAAAACAAAGGAGATGGTTGTGTAATTTGGGCATCTCCTTGTGATGGGGAGAGTAATTTGCCCTTGGGCTATGTTTGGGTGTTTAGAAGGGAATGGAATAAAATGGAAAGATATAGTGAAATGGAAAGACATATGTCATTCCATTGTTTGGGAGCTTAATGAGGGAAGAGACGGAGTCACTAGTGGAATGGAATGACTTATAAATTATTTTTCCAATATCATCCTTGTAACTAGAATGTGATTCTAACAAGTTTTTAGTTAAAGAGGATGTAATTATAATTGTGACACTTGTCTATTCCATTCTTTCCCAAACTCTCAATTTGAAGGGACCCCCAAAAAAAAAAAAAGGGGTTTTGAGTGGCAAGGAGGGGTGTTGGAGTCCCTCATTTCCTATTCCCTAAAAAATTTTATAAACAAGAGTTTATCCCAAGTTGACCATTCCACTTCTTGCCATTCCACCATTGTCATCTACCCAAACATAGTCTTAAGGTGTTGATAGGAGTATATATATATATATATATTTGCATCATGCTTGTTAACTTCAATTGTAGACTTTTTGGCCTTATGACTAACACATTTTCACCTTGGTGCAAGAACAGTTCATATATGATCTACCTGATAGATTAGAAAAGTGCATAAACTCAGAGGCCTATGCAGATGCAGTCAGGTTCTACACTGGAGCGATACCAATTTTTAAGGTTGTGTGGGGTTGACATGGTTTTTTATTGTCAAGTCAATTCATTCACTTGTTTTCTTTTACATTTAGGAATTTTTTTTTCCTTTAGAAGTAACATTAGCATATATTTTACATAATGCAATAAATTTGTTTCTTTGATGAGATAATTCTCATTTTTGTTTTCCTTTTGGCAGGCATATGGAGACTCCTCGTTCCAAGATTGCAAGCGAGCATCTGAGGAAGCAATAGCTATCATAGTAAATAATTTGCAGGTATAGTTCTTCCACCCCATTCTTTACTGGGCATTTTATGCATGGGTCAAAACATAAGCCAAGAGACAGTTGTGAATGTTTCATCTATTGCTTTATGTTGCAATAAAATAATCTTAGAGATTATTCGGTGGTCAATTTGCTAATCCTTTTTTTTTTTGGGGTGTGTGTGGGAAAGGAACTCAAGTGTTGTTTCTAATTCTACTTATTTGATGGTTATGTCATAAGCCTGATTTATCTTCATTGATAGTTCGTATCTGGACCATGTAAATAATGCATTGTCATAGCAATACTACAAGAATTTTGGAATCTCATTCTTATTGAAATAAATTATTTTTCTGCATGTAATAAGCATGTCTATAATATTATTGATCTTTAAAACTATGACAATCCTGGTACAACTAATATTCAATTTTACAATAAGATCTGAGCTATGGCGTTGAGATTTTGTTTATGAGAGAAGTCCTCCTGTTAGCAGCTGAGTAGAATTTTATTGATGTGGGATGTCTTGGAATTATAATATGTGGTAGACTGTTGGGGTGACTTCAGTCTCTTTCCTGTTTTATTGGATTTGGCAGACAAATATTGATATAAAGGATAAAATAAAATGTGAGATCTTCTAAAGTAAGCTTTATGATTTATTTCTACTCTGTCAGCATTAATACTGTAAATTCTGCTATTTCCTTATTACGCATTTATAAGTTAGGGTTGGTTTAATATCAAATTCAGTAGAACAATGTCTATGAAACTCACATGAGAAGAAGTTCACTTGGGCTGATTTTGAATTTTTATGGAAAGGGGTCTACATTTTTTTTTTCTTTAACATTATCCAACCATCCCTCTCTTGGTATTGATTTAAGAGTTCTTAAAAATGCAGTGAACTTAGAAACTCTGATATCATCCTGAATTGCAAGCTGATGGTCATTATGTTTCTGAAAACTGAGAAGCTTGTCACCAAGATTTGACATTTTTCTCTCTAACCAGGGGAAGCTATTTTCAGATTCTGAGTCCATGCAGGCAAGAGCTGAGGCTGCGGTGCTCCTTAAGCAGTTGGACTTTCCGGTTTGTAACTGTTCCCCCCTCCCCTTTTCAAAATTGCATTTAATATTCTTGTTGCCAAGTACATATTTCTTGTTTCTTCTTCCTACTCTTCTATTCCTCCCCCCAGTCCCTAATAATCCAATTAACATCTTCTGAGTTCCAGAGGAAAAGCACTTGTTAAGACATGATGTGCATATATCAAATTTTGGTTATTATCTGAAAATTTACTATTAAAAAGGTGAAGGCTGCCTTTTATTATGTAAAATCCATCTGCTGCTTGCAATTTATTTTGAAGACCAACGGGGGATAGGAATAATAGTATATTAAAGTACGCACCATTTATTTATTCTTATGAATCAAGGTCATATATGGTGTCTTTCAATTACTGGCAGGTGGAAAACTTGAAAGCAAAGCTACTTGAGAAGTTGGAACAATCTCTTACAGACATTCAGCTAAACCCTGAAGAAATAAACAATGCTTCAATGGATCCTTCTCCTTTGGCTTCTGCGCATGAGGTAAGAAGCATCATAGTAGTATTCTGTTGTCTAATATCCTTTTTTTCCCTATTAAAATATGTTATTGCTATCCTATCTTTGGCTAGTTAAGATGTTGTTCAATTTAAGTGCACACTTATCTGATGGCTGATGCAGCTATTGCTGGTGTCATGTTATATGGACTTTGTTGTTCCTTGCTATTATTTTACTTCCAGCATTAATATTGGCAATTACCTATGTCTTTTTCTTTCTTAATATAGGCAACTGTTCGAGAGTTTGTGGAGGCACTTCGTGCCTTTCGAGTAATATTTCCTGATTCAGAAATGCAATTGAACAATCTTGCTCAAGACTTGGTTAACAAGTTTGAAACCTTATCTACCACATGAATTATCTTTATCTACTATACTATTTTTGCAGTATGCAATTTTTTTCTTCCTTGAAATTTTTTTAGGCACTTTATAATTACTGAGGAATATGTAAAGAGACGAATTTGTGCAGCAGATCTACTTGGGATTCTTCGTAAGTAGTATGACTCTATTAATACTTCAGTGTTTTTCCAGATATTAACTTGATTTCTAAAGCTTGATGACTTTTGTACTTCAAGTCTTACCTTGAGTATGAGTGAATGACCTTTGACTCCTAATTCTCTGATGTAGTATACAATTAGTTCTTCATTTTAACAATTATAACAGATTTTTTTTTCCAATTTTATTTATTATTGAAGGAAAAAAAGAGGGAGTTGAGAAAATATCTTTGAAGCATTCACACACACTAGTCAGCCTCGTGTGTATATAATTACATGCAATGCATGGCATGTAGTAAGATGTGGTAACTATTGTACATTTCAATACCACTAGTACAAGGGTTATGA
Organism: Erythrophleum ivorense; assembly: GCA_026724425.1. NCBI lineage: Eukaryota > Viridiplantae > Streptophyta > Magnoliopsida > Fabales > Fabaceae > Erythrophleum > Erythrophleum ivorense. Next base: position 78,342,421 of record JAIUCV010000001.1, on the reverse strand, counting down.
GATTAGAATTAGGGTTATAAGAGAGGCTCTGAAACCCTGAAGAGAAATAGAGAGAGGGGGAGAGGAGGAAATTTCTTTGGAGCACTGACAATCTGACACACAATACTCAATCTCCTGTGTATATGATTATGTTAGAATATAGGGCATGTTTGACATGTTGTCAGTTGTAGTACATTACAGTACATGTAGTACAAGGGAATAGGCCCAAACCAATTCATTATTCTTAACAGCCCATGCTTAGCTACTTTGACATTTATATTAATTAAAAGAAAAGTTTATTGTCACATACATGGTAGATCTGTGTAACCATTGATCAAATCATTTCTACTTATATGCTAGAATTTATAGAGCAGGTTTTTGATGGACCCAACGTTATTGGGCCTTGGGTATTGAGGACCTATAACAGAAGAAAGGATGTAGAAAAGAGATTTGGGCCTGAAGGGGTCAGAACCTATTCTAGAAGAGCCAAGAAAGAGAGTCATGTAACTAACTATGAAGCACCTAGTGGGAAGCGGGGTGAGCTGGCAGAGAGAGACGAAGTGGTGAGAAGGGGGAGATATATGGTGAGAGACCTGTGAGGAGGGGGGCAGGCAGAAAATTACGCAGATCAGTGTGGAGAGACTCTGGCCTCTTGAATGCTAGAGGACCATTTGCATTTCTCTTTCTCTGTTTTTTTTCATTTGTTCCCTACTGTATTTCTTCAATTCTACCTTGTTCTTCTGATCTGGGTGGGATTGTTTAAGTAAAATACAGAAGTTCCATCAGGTTTTTTTTTTTTCCTTTTTTGGGTGAAGGTACATAGTTGCTTTTGTCTCCTCTAAGTGCTGACTGCCAGCATATATTTAGTTTAGTTTTGTTCTGGAAGCCTTTTTACTGCAATGCAATGGATGTTTAATAATGTCTTTTGGGTGATGTATTCATGACCATAAGAAGTTCTTAACCTATATTTATACACCTAATAGACATTGTATCATGTAAGATAACCGTTAATATAGATATTTTCCAACAAAACTTTTAGAATTTTAATGTGTAACATCAACTTTTGTATGTCTTGCAACAATTTGTCAAAGTTCTAATTTCAAAGACATGTGATACTTTGTCTATTGATTCGATAATAAGGAAACACTCAATTCTTTTAACAATTGTTCTGACATTTTAGATGTGTGCATGTGCATGTCAATGCCATTGTCTTTCTTCAACTTTGTAAGTTTTTTCCATGGGTATTATTTTTTCACCATTAAATCAAATTTCCCGCTTTTTGACCTGGTTATGATTTCTTAAATTTTTTAATCCCACATGATCTGGACACAGGAGTTGTTTGGAATGAAGTGCTCCTGATTGATGATGTCTTACAGGAAGCAGCTCTCTCTGGCCATACTATTGAGGTCCTCCTTTATAATTAATTGCTAAAATTTTATTCTGACCTGTGGATGTAGCTTTTCCATGCCCCTCCCCCCGCTTTCTCCTTGTTTTTACTTAAACATAATCCTTATTTCATAATAAATATCTGTGATTAACCCTAAATATTTCCAGGCTTCCAAGGTTACTGTCAAGCTGTATGTTAGCAGTGCATTATCTCATCTTTTGCAAGATATATCAGGTTACTTCTATGACTATGCATGCAGGAAACTTCTAGTTTTTAGTTTTAGCTTAAAATTTGAAATGTTCATCAGACCACACAAAGACAGAAACAAGAAATTGAAATATTAGACTGTCAGTTTGTGAAAAGGTGACTTTTATTAATGAAAACGATCAACACAAAAAATGGAACATGTTATGTGGCCAGGGCGGGGCTCTTTCTTATCGAGATAGCTTGATGGTTAGTATATACATGAATTGGGCTAGTGGGAAATAATTTTCTATGGAAAACTGTCTTAATAACTCTGAGCTAACTTTTCTTTGGTAGATTCCCTCTTAAAAGTCCTGAAAAAGGAAGGAGTGGAGGATTACTCCCTGGAAGTTGCTCTAGATAGTAGCACAAAAACAGTTCTCCAAGGCAGCACAAATGTCTTGTTGGTAAGCACATTTGGCTACTTGGGTGGGTAAATATGGATTATATATATGTATGTACGTGCATAATATGTCCCTGTTAAGCTTTTCTAACTATTTCTGCTTTTGCTTCATTTAGGTTTCATCTTATCATGCTTTTTATTGATCATTGCAGGACTTCCACAAAATTGTAGATGATAACTCAGGGCTGCTTGTTAGACTAAGAGAGATAGTCATTGATATGGTTCAAGAAGGATTTCAAGACTTTTTCAGGCAACTTGAGGATAAGTTCCTTTCATTTTCTGGAAGAAATATTGCTTCTGCCATTCAAGATCATGGCGTGACAGAGGGAGCACAAGGTGACAAAGCTTTTGCTGGCCTCATCCTAGTACTGGCACAGCTTTCTGTTTTTATTGAACAAACTACCATACCAAGAATCACTGAGGCAAGGATCTTTCTGATAGGGCTATCTGAGATTCCTGACTAAGGATTTATTTCTGCAATTAGTTTTCCTTCCATATCCTCAGGGTATGCCTTTGAGAGATCCTTGTGATTTTGCAGGAAATAGCAGCTTCCTTTTCTGGTGGTAGTGCCAGAGGATATGAATATGGACCCGCCTTCGTTCCTGGAGAGATCTGTCGGAAATTTAGGTCAGCTGGTGAAAAATTCCTCCACCTGGTAAGTTGTCATTTTTCATATTCACACACACACACATATTCCAATATGCTTGCAATTTCTATGAGCCTATGAGGTGAACTTTGCTGCACCCTTTTTGTTCCGCTGTACTAATTTTTATAAAGTGTTTTTGCTAAGGAGTATATCTCGTCCTGCATTTTACTTGTACGAGTTCCTCCTCTCTTTTATAATATACCTTATTTTAAGTTAAGCAGCATTCACATATACTTCTTTTGATTCTTTTCAGTACATAAATATGAGAACTCAGAGGATATCACTTCTCCTGAAGAAGAGGTTTAACACACCTAATTGGGTTAAGGTCAGTTTTATACATGTCTTCCTTTCATGTTTTATTAGACAGTGTGTAGTATTGAAAGAGCTTGATTCTGAAGTTGGTTTTATTCTCTGCACAGCATAAGGAGCCAAGGGAAGTTCATATGTTTGTGGATTTATTTTTCCAAGAGGTTGGTATACCTTCACTTCTTTAAATGTATTATTCCATTGTTGATGTCTTTTGAGTGGCATTAAATGGTTTGGGGATTGTACATGAATACTGGTTTTGATTGAACTTATATGATCTGGAAAGTTCAGAGGATAAAAATCTTAGATTTTTACTGGATAAACATGCATGTTAAAGTTAAATAAAGAAATATTTTACTTTCTTGTATTTTCTTTTCCAGCTTGAAGTAATAGGTGATGAAGTGAAGCAGATTTTGCCTCAAGGTAAGCGCAGGCACCGCAGGACCGATAGTAACGGAAGTACTGCCTCGTCGAGGAGTAACCCCTTGCGAGAAGAGAAACTGGGTAGGTCAAATACTCAGAGGGCGAGGAGCCAGCTTTTGGAGACACATTTAGCAAAATTGTTTAAGCAAAAGGTTGAAATTTTCACAAAAGTAGAATACACACAGGTAAAAGAGTAATTATCATATTGGTGATTCAAAAGTAAAAATACGTGGCTATGGACCAAGTTATCAGTGTTTACCCGCAAACTGCAGGAGTCAGTTGTTACAACCATAGTTAAATTCTGCCTAAAAAGTTTGCAAGAATTTGTTCGACTTCAGACTTTTAATCGGAGTGGATTCCAGCAAATTCAGTTGGATATTCAATTCCTGAGGACTTCTTTAAGAGAAACAGCTGAAGACGAAGCCGCTATGGACTTCTTGCTTGATGAGGTTGGAATTATTATAGTCATACTATGGATTTTAACCTTCAGATAGCTGTATGATAAAGTAATATCTCTCTATGCATCTGCATATTTGTATTTTTTGGTTTTGGGCCACAGGTGATTGTTGCGGCTGCAGAGCGCTGTCTTGACCCAGTTCCTTTGGAGCCTCCAATACTGGACAAACTTATACAAGCCAAGTTGGCAAAAACTAAGGAACAAAATACAAAATCTCCATGAACATTTAATGGTAATGGACCGTGGAGGCGATGATCCTATTTACCTTTCATATCTGCTGCGCAGATTATGCATTCCTTCTGGAGTTTTATAGGATGTCGAGCTAAAGAGCAGTATGTGTTAGCTTCAATTTTAGCTGACATCCTTTTTCTGGATCAATTAAAGTAATTCACTCATCAAGCATTCAGATTCTTGCTAGTTGTCATCTCTTGTCGAATCTGATAGTCAGGTCTGGTTCCTTTTAATTCTGTAAATCAGTTGTTAACTCGTAATATAAGTGATGTTCCTGTTGTATTCCTTTTATTGCTAAGTGGAAATATCAACGAAACCTGGGAAAGTGACATCTATCCATGACTTGATAGATGACAGTAATGTTGTCTCTGCTCGATGTTTTGTTTTTTTATCAATCAATGTTATTTATACTTTCAAATTTGTGTCTGATATTTAAAGCTAGATGATGTTAGAATTTATTTATACCTTTAAAGATACATATGCAGAGGCACTTGGTTAGAAATGCAATTCCAAACTCACCCCTCGATTGGAATTGTTGTAGATTTTGGCTTATTTTTATTTTTATCTTTTTCAAATAAAGTCTTATAAAAGGTGCTTAAAAAATAAATAGTTTGTGTTTGACAAGATTATTTTAGTAATGTTTAAATTAATATTATTGGTTGGCAAATCTTTGAAAATACTTTATTACCACAGTATAGATTTGATTTTGCAGTTAAAATTATATAGATTGGATAAATAATTTTTAAATGTTAATTATGGATAATTTTAATTAAATTATTTATTTATTTATTTATTACAATAAACCCTTGTATGTTACGTGATTGTAAGGAATGCTTCGTTGGTTTCTCGTCTTTCCAAATAAGTGGACGTATGTTTTAGGTGCTCTCTTGCAGAGACCGGGAGAAAGGTGGCAAGCAAATAGCGATTCGCTTTGAGGTTATTATATGCTTGGGGGGTTCTCGCAGTTTCTTTCAATTTTCAAAAATAAAAAATAAAAATAAAAAATAAAAAATCGGTGGCATTGGGAGCCAAAATGGATCCGGAGGGAGTGAAAATGAATATTGAAAAAGTTAACTGAAAGTTAAAAAAAAAAGTTAATTATGATAATTGAGAGTTTTAGATAAAAATGATTTTATTTTTTTCTACTTTAAATGAGAAGTTTAATTTTCTTATAATAAAAAAATGGCTTTTGCTATCAGTGGATTATTTTTCAAGTCAAGTTAAATGCCATAAAAATATTGAAATGAATTTTTTTTTAAAAAATAATTAACTTAATTCTTTGGCCGGCTATAAAATGTGGATCATGAAATGGTTCACGATGAGTTAGGCGCTTCGATAATTTAGCGTATTACTGGATGCTGCCTAAGCTATAGTTGTTGTTTTTCCCTTTTTGCCCACTTAAGCTAGCTGTACTAACAAACATCTAGTCGGAGTGATTTTTTATTGGGTTCGTTTACTGTGCAGTTTTCTGATTAAGTAGCAATTTTTTAATAATTATGTGACCTCACTATAGACAGTGAATTTATTGATATCTGATTTAATAACCAACAGTGTTGTCATTGAGAGATTCTCAATTTATATTTTTATCACTAAGTAGTAAAAGAAATACAGAAATAAAATTTATCACTTAAACCAAGATTTTGTTGGTATTTAAATCAATTAGTGTAATTTTTCCCCGATTTGATTACTATAAACAATTAGATCTTTAATTGAAGCTTATATACTTGTAAATTTTAAGATATAACGAGTTACTTGTCACGTATTAGAAATCTAAATGCGTTAAATATTTAAACAAATTATAAAAATTAATTATGGAAAGAGATGAAAGATAACTTAAAGCATAGGGATGATTAGGGTATTATTTCTCATCCAAATCTTATTTGGTGAGTGAAAATTTTTGTATCTTAATTAAATCTTTAAGTCTTTAAATCTGAAATATTTATCTAAAAAATTTTAAAATTAACAAATTTTATTCCAATTATGATTTATTTACATAAAATTTGTTTATGTAACATCTTAACAAAAATTAAAATATATCAAGCAATTATTAATATAATTTAAATTTCATAAAATGTTATTTGAAGCCTTTTTTTTAATTTTCTTATCATATATTATTGATTAACATATATATATATACACGCGCACATACACAGAAGTTTGGAGCAGTGTTGGTATTATACTACTCAAACTATTAAAATATTTATAAATTTTTTTTATAGTGAGATCTAAATAAATAAATTTATAAATACTGACTCATATAATATGAATATCTTACCCATCCAATTAAAGCGGACGATTTATAATATGACCAAATAATTTTATTCAGAACCTAACGGTGACCCACCTTTTTTTTTTCTCATTTCTCTTTATCATTTTTTTTTCCTATAGTAACTTGAGCTCTGTGCTATCAGTTAGCCTATTATAAATTATTTAGTTTGCCTTTTGAGTTGTTTCCTTGTGGGTTGAAGTCTTGAGTCATGTATTATGCATTCATGTAGGGTAATTTTGTTTACACCTACATTTAGGGAAATTTAAGAGATTAACATGTAAATATGTACATAAATTATAAATATATGACAGTTAGCCTCTTAACCTATAAAAACTTTTAAAATTATAAGTAATTAATTCTTGTGGAATCAACAATCTTACTTAAGGTTTATTTTATTATTTATATGATTAATATACTTGTTAGTTTATACCTGTATCAACATCCTATTTCTACAAATTGAGGCACTCGATTTCCATAAGATTTCCGATGGAATTATAGAGCAATTTTTGAAATGGGATGAGTATTTACATCACTGCGTTTAGCAATTTGAGTTTCACTGCATTGTCTGTTTCATGCTTCCCTATTTGCCTTCACAGCTTCTATTTCCCATCAACAAAAATGTATACTGATATTTACAGCTAATGACGAATATGGATAAATCTGCATGGCTTCCATACAGGGTTTTAAGGGTATTTAAAAAAATATTTATGTACAAATAAAAAAATAAAAATAAAAATATTAATTTTTTGGCATCTTTAAAAAAATGTTCGTTTACAAATAAAAAATAAAAAATTTAATATTTTTTATTAAGAATGTGTAAAACAATATTTTTTACAAATAAAAAAATAAAATTAATATTTTAATATTTTTTTAAAGATAATATAATTATTTGTTTAGTTTTTATTTTAATTCTTATATTATTTTCATTTAATCAAATATAACAATAAAATAATATATATATTTTTTTCATATCATACTAGACATCATTATAAATAATTTTATTATATTAAAGTCCATTCCTATTTCTATTATCCTTTTCATTTCTACAAAATTTATTTTTTCATACCAAACGAAATAAACAATATCAATGAAGGATGTTGAAAAAGGAGATTGGGAGGGGAGTGAGAAAATTCAAAGAAATAAAGTAAAAAGATAAACGTAAGCTTGTAACACCGCATAATCTTAATAATTTGTTTATAAATAATTAAAATTTATACATTTTATCCCTTGAAGTGTAGCTTGCACTTTGAAGGATAAAGTGCATATGTAACAAGTTTTTTTTAATGATGTTTCTATAATTAAATACGAAATTAAGTTAACCTTTTATGAAATTTAGTCCATTTACATTTGATATTTTATTTATTTTAAAAATTATATTCAACTTTACATATATATATATATATCATAATTTAGTTAATTTTTTTTTGAAAAGCATAATTTACTTAAAAAAGAAAAACATGTTTTTCCTTACGATGTGCCATTTGACAGCGTATCCTCCGCGCCCGCCCTGCTCCTTTCCCGCCAAAAGTCACAACACTATTTATCATTTGGCGCCCAAACCCCCCAAACCTCAATCTCGTTCGTAGTCTTGTTTGTCTGTGCCGATTCACACATTTTCAACCTGAGAGTTACGCTTCTGTCTTTGCCGAGTTGAGCCATGAAGGGCCTGGACTTCGATGCAGACAAAGGTGAACACTTCTCTTCCTCTTCTCTGCGACTCGTTGAGTTTAGTGCTTTTTTATTTTTATTTACTTTGGTTAAATCGATTTGTTCTTTCCCTCTCTAGCTCTGGCGAAGGAGTTCCTTTCGAACTTCGCAGATGCAAATGGTGAAGCCAAGTACATGAACATTTTGGTCAGTGCATTATTTAACTTATATTTCTTCCCTTCATTATTTTCTGAATGTACGAGGTGGAAACCCAAATCGTCTCTGGGCCCCAAAAATCCCTGATTTTCTACCTCTTCCGTGGAATAGAGAAAGGAGGATGAAGATTTACCCTAATTCATCGTTTTCCTGTTTCAGCAAGAAGTTGCTAACCACAAAACTCGAGCTATCCAGATCGATCTTGGGGACTTGATTAATGTAACATTCTCTTCCTCCCCCCATCCTAAAAAATTACTTATCATTTTGTATGACGTGGGTCTCTTACGATATTATTGTTCATTATCATCACAAACAATTGTTCTTTTATCTTTTTTGGGACTTCAGTATAAAGATCTAGACGAAGAATTTCTCAGACATGTGACTGAAAATACTCGGAGGTATATTGGAATTTTTGCCGATGCGATCGACGAACTTATGCCAGAGCCCACTGAAGCCTTTACGGATGATGATCATGACATATTGATGACTCAGAGATCTGACGAAGGAGTGGAAGGTGCTGATGGTTCAGACCCTCTTCAAAAGATGCCTTCCGAGATAAAGCGCTACTTGTAAGTTTGACTTGAAGACCTATTCCTCATTAACATTCAATCTATGATGATTAATCTTATCGCTGCCTTGTTCTTTCCCCTTCATTTCAAATATTGGATTGTGCAATATGAGTGCTGAATTTGTTTTGTTTTGGCTGTATGAGATACTTCGTCATCAATATGATTTTTACTGAAAGTACAGTGTCCAATTATATGTTGCACTTATTTAGTAGGCTAAATTCATCTGCAACCAGGAAATTTACATAAGCTTAAATTGGTAATCTGATAATTATGCTTTTATCATTTCTACCATTTTATTTTCCCTACCATCCGTTGCCGGAATTCCTGTTTCTTCACCTCCAGAGTCATTGATAATTGAGCAATCATTATGAAATGTGGCTGTTGGCTAATTTTATCTCATGTATTCCAGTGAAGTTTATATTAAGGCATCTTCTAAAGGACGGCCATTCACAATTAGGGAGGTGAAGGCTTCATACATTGGTCAGCTTGTAAGGATATCCGGTATCGTGACACGATGTTCGGATGTTAAACCATTGATGCAGGTAGCTGTATACACATGCGAGGATTGTGGTTTTGAAATTTACCAGGTAATTGAAAGAGGACTTATTGAATTGGTCTTTTTGGATATACTGCAGATTTAACGCGGAAAGAAAACTAGGAAATAGAATAAAAACTACAACATGAGATTTGATGTTCATTTTCAGAACTTTTCTCTTCTGTTATTTTGATCCGACTGCCAAGATACTTAGTGAAGATAGATACTTAATATTTTATCTATCAATTATAACTTTTATTCCTTCGGAATTTGTTTTGACTTTTGTGAAATTCAAGTGCCATAGGTCCTTCACATTATTGTTTTCTTCCCCTCTTAAACAGGAAGTAACAGCTCGAGTTTTCATGCCTTTGTTTGAGTGTCCTTCTAGGCGTTGTCATATGAATCAAAGTAAGGGGAATCTCATCCTTCAACTAAGAGCATCAAAGTTTTTGAAATTTCAGGAGGTTTGCACTTAACTCTGCTTCAATCATCAAAACATGTCTGGTGGAAGAAATCTATTTTTTTCATGTTATATACTCTGATATGTGATAAATTGATTTATTTTATATACTGTGGCATGCAATTGCTTATTTACTTAACATAAGAAACTTGTGGCATGGTCAAATTGCAGGCAAAAGTTCAAGAATTAGCTGACCATGTTCCAAAAGGACATATTCCCCGAACAATGACTGTTCATTTTAGGGGAGAGCTCACAAGAAAGGTTGGTTATTTCCTGCCACTGGCCTTAACCTAACAATTTGTAGCCCCAAATGTTATCAAGTTCCTAAATATTGTGATAAATACTTAAAACCTGGTTAACACTATATTTTCATCTTTGAAAGGTGGTTAAGAAGCATGTCTTTACTAACAAATAAATAGCTAAGTTATTTGCCTCAAATAGTTGGACACTGTATTCAATAAAGCTTTGCTGGATATTATTTCTGGTACTGTTTATAAGTGTTTGCCTGCTTATTGAACATTTTCAGGTAGCTCCAGGTGATGTTGTTGAATTATCTGGTATTTTTCTTCCTATACCTTACACTGGTTATAGAGCAATGCGTGCTGGCCTAGTTGCTGATACTTACTTAGAGGCCATGTCAGTTAACCATTTCAAGAAAAGATATGAAGAGTAAGTTATGTTTCAAATCTTAATTAATAATGGCTGGAACATTTTGTTATCCCACTTTCATTTACTGTAGTTTCTCTCACTCTTTAGTCCTTAAGGCTGCAAAAAGATTAAGCTCTTTTCTGGATGAGCTGCTTGTCATAGACTTGATTTCTCTCATGCTACTCATTTGTATGTGTCCACTTGCATATCGTAAAGAATAGCTTTCATAGAAATGTTATAGTTTACCAACTGGGTAATTTTGTTAATGGGTTAGGTGGAAATATTACATCCTTTTCCATTGGATTCTGCCCCAGGTATGAATTTTTAGGAGATGATGAAGAGCAGATTTCAAAATTAGCCGAGGACGGTGACATCTACAATAAGTTGGCTAGGTCATTGGCTCCTGAAATTTTTGGACATGAAGATATCAAGAAAGCACTGCTTCTTCTCCTTGTTGGTGCTCCCCATCGGAAGCTAAGAGATGGGATGAAGGTAATGAGCTATGCTTGTATTAATTGACTTATCCATGTTCACCTGTGGCTCAGCTTGTTCTTTTAAGAAAAATCATGTTAATGACATAGGGTTTAAGACATATTGGCTTCAGACTGAAATGATAATTTTAAGTTAAATTAGAGGATAAAGTTTTTGGCCCTTTCCCCTAGGGGTCTTACTTTTTGTTATTACGCATATGCTACATTTGGTCAGGTTTGTAAGCGTTATATTTATCATATAATTGCAGATAAGAGGAGATTTACATATATGTCTGATGGGTGATCCTGGTGTTGCAAAGAGTCAGCTCCTTAAACACATTATCAATGTAGCACCAAGAGGGGTGTACACCACTGGCAAAGGAAGTAGTGGTGTAGGTCTAACTGCTGCTGTTCAGAAAGATCCAGTGACAAATGAGATGGTTCTGGAAGGTGGAGCATTGGTAATTTAAGCTTCTTTTTTTTTCTGGTCTGCAGCAATTTCTTCAATTCAGATTGTACTTATCATATACTTTAGGTTAAGAAAAACTAATTTTTAGTTGTTTATGGGGGTTATGATAGAAACATTCCGAATTTCAGGTGCTAGCAGATATGGGCATTTGTGCCATTGATGAGTTTGATAAGATGGATGAATCGGATCGTACAGCTATACATGAAGTTATGGAACAGCAAACTGTTAGCATTGCCAAGGCCGGGATCACTACATCACTGAATGCGAGGACTGCTGTCCTTGCTGCAGCCAATCCAGCATGGTACATATCTTTCTTTGGTCTTTCAGTAGTATTTTTTTTGATTTTTTTCATCTTTAATTAGACAGTAGACACTACACTTTGTTGGTTACTGTATTTCTTTGGTAGAGTGCAGACTAAATCTTATATACATTGACACTTGCGCCTGTACGAAATCTAATTTTATTCATTTTTATGTGAAGGGGAAGATATGATCTAAGAAGAACTCCAGCTGAAAATATTAATCTTCCTCCTGCCCTGCTATCAAGATTTGATCTTCTGTGGTTAATCCTTGATCGAGCTGATATGGATAGTGATCTTGAAATGGCTAGGCATGTCGTCTATGTCCACCAAAATAAAGAATCTCCTGCTCTGGGATTCATTCCTCTTGAGCCATCTGTTCTCCGGTAAATTCATGTTTTCTGTCAAGTATGAGAGTACTGTTGCTAATAGATTTTCAACCATTTTCATCGGATTTTCCAGCTGAATTGCTGCTCATTTGATTGCATGGTTGTTCTGACTTTTCTTGTCCTTGGTTCATTGGAAATTAAATCATGCTTGATTTTATCTAGAGCATATATATCAGCTGCAAGAAGATTATCTCCTAGTGTCCCAAGGGAATTGGAAGAGTATATTGCTAGCGCATACTGCAGCATTCGCCAAGAAGAAGCCAAGTCTAGTACTCCACATTCCTACACAACTGTCAGAACTTTGCTCAGCATTCTCCGCATATCATCTGTAAGCTCTCTTTCAATTTTTTTTGGGTCAATAACTGAATTACTTTTTAATTAGCACTGGGTAATAAGTTGAGCTCAGGCTAAGAAAAGCAATGGTCGGGCATAAGGGAGTCAAGTTTCTCAGCATTGATTTTTTGGTTATTGGTGATTAAGGTGCATAAACTGTTTTTCTAATCAGTTGGATGGCCATCTGCAATTCTTGATAGGCACTAGCAAGACTCCGATTTTCGGAAACTGTTGCTCAGAGTGACGTGGACGAGGCACTGAGGTTAATGCAGATGTCGAAGTTCTCTTTATACTCTGATGAGCGTCAAAGATCGGGTCTGGATGCGATATCTGATATCTATTCTATTTTGCGAGATGAAGCTGCTAGGAGTAACAAGATGGATGTAAGCTATGCCCACGCACTCAATTGGATATCTAGGAAGGTGAGTTCGCAACAGAATTGAACCCTATCTAATAGAGTAGTTGAAAGTGACTTCCCGTGTCAAACCTATGAAGAGATTTAAAATAAAGCTTGACTGCTGAAACACATGCCAGTACCCAACAGAAAATCCATTAGGAAAAAGTGTTTTGTCATTAAACGGAGGGACAATATTTTATTTCGTTGAATCAAAGGATAGTGAAGTTTAGCAGGCTTAGCATATGTGATGATCCTGGGAATACATCAGTAACGATAACATGGTTGAAGAAAGACCTTTCATAGGTGCATTTATTGGCTTCTCGAATCAGCTACAGGCAGAGCTAGATTGGTTTCTAATCCTATTAGCTAATTACCAAGAATGCAAACTTCGATTTCATCTTTGACGCATTAGTATTCCTGGCAAATTGACAATGTTTAGTATTGAAGAAGTTTAAGATCTTTTTTTCTTTTTTCCCCCCCTTTTAACTCTATTTTAGTTCTGTGTTAAGCCAGAGTAATTTCCTTTCTCTTTTTCCTTCAAGATAATTATCTTCCAATTGAACTACTTTTGGCTTCTGGACAGGGTTACAGCGAAGCACAATTGAAAGAGTGTTTGGAGGAGTATGCAGCATTAAATGTCTGGCAGATACACCCCCACACTTTTGATATCCGATTCATCGATGCTTGATGCACTCCTTTGTTGCATTAAAACTGGAATTCAGGCAATCTGTTTTCTCGAAACAGGGATACGAAGAGTTCTTGGTGGATTGCGTAGAAATCGTGTTTGGTTTATCCTGTAGTTTGATCTCGTTTAGCTCACAATATGTGTTGATAGTTGGAAATTTTCATGTTTAAATATTTTTGCTTCAGTTAGGACTATAAAATAGGAAGCGCAGATTGTGTTGCTTCTGATTGTAAAAACTAGAACCAGAAACGGAAAACTAATTGATGTGTATTGAGCCGTAGAAGTTAGGTTTAAAGTTGTTAAAATGCCTGTAAAAGTTCCAGGGTAACATCGGATCTAATTAGGATTGCAGATTTCGCTTTTGACGATAAAAGTAAAATTTATGTTAGGTTAATTTATTTTGGCAAAAATATTTTTTTATTGTCCTTTAAATATATCAGTTTTAATTTTAATTTATACTTTTTATTAAATTTGGCTTATATCTTTATGAAAATTTTTAATCTTTTTAATTATAAATGTTATTTTATGAAATTAGTGACTTATTAAACATGTAGATATTAGATGTAAACATCGGTATTATACCATTAATATGAAAATTTGATTTGATATTTCACCTAATGATTCTTGATGATGAAGACGTTAGTTTAGGAATGGAAAATACAATAATGATATTTTGGGTTTATTAGATAAGATAATAAATGTATAATTTATTAACTACGTGCTTGATAGGTTGCTAATTCTATTAATAATTTTGATAATGATTGTAATTATGAAGATTTAGAATTTTTATAATAATATGAAACAAAATTGACAAAAAAACTGTTGAACATAATTAAAACCGATTTCAAAAATAAGGGAAGAAAAAGACATGCCAATTTTTTATGATATTTCTTTTTATACTCTTTAAAAGTTAGAATGGACTTTTGAAAAACCTCTTCGGACATGTTTTAAAAGTAGTTTATGATTGTTGTAAAATTTAATATGCTTAAAAACATTTTCTTTTTTCAACTGAATTCATATAGACTTTCTTATGTTTTTACTAGTTATTTCCTCTAATATTTTTATCAACTTTTTACTAATACAAATTGTTGGTATCTTGTTTTTTTTATAATAAAATTAGCATATTTATTCAATTATTATAATAAAAATACATTCTTTTAATTTAATTTTTGTTTGTAATTTTATATTTGCTAAATTGGCAGACGATTTACTTTCATCCGTATATTTTTTATTTTAATTTATCCTCCGCTTAGCATATACTATTTTAATAACGTGGTATAAAGTTGTTTAAAAAAAACTCTAAAATATATCCAATATTATCATTTTATACAATTATAATAACCTTTGAAAATAATCTATATACATATATAAAATATCTTATAAAACACTTTGTTTCAGAATTTTTTTTTCTTTTGACTTGTTCTTTTTCTAAATTTGATTGATTCACATGAATTTTTGTACATTTATATAGAATTCCAATCTAGTTATTGTAATACTCTATCGATAAATTTTGCTCTTAAAAGCAAGAACAATATTTTATTCTTTCTAAAAAACAATCTTTTTACAACACTTTATAACAACATCTAAAAATTCGCAGAATTTCAAAACTAATGGTAATTTTATGAGGGTGCATCTATAAATATTTGGTTCAGGATCGATTATATGTCTACCGTACGGAAGTTTACATGTATATCCGGCATTTTATCTTCTAGAAGCTGCTCCCCCATGTAAGAAAAAGCTGTTTATAATTCATTGCTTTCTGTTAATTTTAGTTTCACATCTCCATTTCCTATGAAAATTATGCTTCGGGGAAAATACAGTGCCATGCAAATTTTATAATTACTTATACTTTTATTATTATATTTTTTAATAAAATATAATAAATGTATAATTTTTTTATAATAATATAATAGGTGTATAATATTATATGAATTTTCAATTAAATTACATACTTATTATTATATTGTTAAATAATCATACATTTTATTATATTTTAATTAAAAAATTTAACAATAAAAATATAAAAAATAGATATAAAGTTAGTCAGAAAATGTGGTGGGCATACAAATGTGATTTGCCTACACATCCTATTTCAGATTGAATCTGAATGGACCCGGCTAATGTGACTTGCCTCAGCTATGGTATATTTAGCAAAAATGAAAAAATTAACATTAATCCTTTAATTTGGCATACAAAATGATAATAATAACATAAATTAATAATATGATGTTTAAAACATGAATGAAATATATTATTCTTTAGTAGTACTTCAGTTAATTTTTCGTTGAGACTTTGAAATATACGAGGAACAAAAATTAATACTAATGTCACGAATCTTAGTAACTCCAATTGTAGGGAAAGAAAGGATAATTGCCCCATGAGATATGTAAACTGGTCTCATCCGGTTATTTATTTAAAAAAATTACAATTAATATTTTTAAATTAAAGATATTAATATTAAAAAAATTTAAAATTTAAAGTTATTGTGAATGGTTATATGTAAAAATTTTTAACTTTGGATTATAAATTGTAATTTTTTAATTTTAGTATTTTTTTAAAATAATTTTAAAATTTAAAGTCTTTTAATATAAATATTTTTAATGAAGAATCTGAATTTTATTTATTTATTGATAAAGGTGATTTTTTTAATATTTTCGTGTAAAAATTGCAGAAGGTGATATTATTATTATTATTAACGGTTCACGAGATAAATGTAACACCAATTGACTCGCGGGTGAAAGAGAGACACACTCCGCCCGTGCAATCAATGAAAAGACAAATTTAGCCTTCGGTCAATCGGTATAGAGGCGGCGACACTTCTCGACTACCGAATAGGGGCATGCTTGTCATTTGAATAAAGGTTATTGGTCGATTAATCCAATCCCGCAGTGTTCTCGATTAGACCAACTCCGGTTTTTATTCCCCGTCGGCCCGAAAGCCTGAAAAGCCTGTTTTTTTTTTTTTTTGGGCAATTGAAGTACTTTTGCTGCGTATAATTAACATTTTCCCTAGGAGTTGGAAATATTTTCATAAAATTAACTTTATTGTGAGTTTTATTATATAAATCCCTGTAAACTCCCAATTTCCTGCGGCTGCGTCAGCGGACACCGAGGGAAGGGCGCAAAATTCCGACCCGATTAACCCTCAATACCGACAACGATGAAGAATCAAAGCTGCTGCTTCGGACGGGTCTTCCTCCGTTTCTGGCATCAAATATAAATTTCTTTCGAAGGGTAAGTTAGTGTTTGAGACTTGGAAAGCCTAAGCTTCTATTTTCTTCGCAACTGCAAGTGCAACTTTTAAATCTTTTCTTATTAAACCGAGCCTGTAATAGGTAGAGCTCCCTAGATAGGAAGCGAATGGAAATGTTTACATTATTTTAGGTTTGCTTTAATGATAAGTGTTTTTATAAATGGATTTCCTCCCCTTTTGTTGAAAATGCTCAAAGATATAAATAACATCTTTTGGATTCGGTGGGTTATCTTTCAGGTAGCTTCATTATGGACTCGGGTGACTTCGGAGTCCAACCTAACTTCCTAGCTGCCTTACCATCTTGAAGCAATTCAGAGGTCCTTTCATCCACTTTGTTTCAATTATGCTGTCTTCCCATCTTTAGATATTGTTTTCTTTTATTCAGGTTAAATACTTGAATTTTCTCAACTGAATCCCTCCTTTCAGTTTGCTTTGTTGATTGGCTTCCAAGGCATCGCAAAGGACATTTAGTCCATTTATAGAGAAGGTTATTGCCATATTGATTTTTCAGTTTTTCTTATTGTGGGTGTCTAATTTGCACTGTTGCTTGTACTAAGTATTCAACTTTGGACTAACCTCATTCAAGTTTTGTGAGAATCATTACTCTTTCCCTGGAGAAAAAGAAAAAGAAGAAAACCCTCTTGAATGGCCATGAATATAGTGGAATTGAGACTGAAAAGAATTTTACTATTCCTTTATTCATAAAATCCAGTTGTGCGACATATTGTAGTAATGCACTATTTAGAGGTGAACTTGGGAAGAGTATCATCAACCCCTACTTAATAGAAGTTTTTAATTTGTTTCATGATCTGCACTTTTATGCACTACAGGAGCTAAAAGCAATTTAACATTTAGATGGCTAATATGAATGCAATACCATATAAAGCTACCTATGTAAAGGACACATATGTGAATCAAATTACTTCTCTTAAATTTCAACCTAGTTTTAAACAGTCATTTATGTGTTTCAGATTTTATGTGGTGGATGGGTCATCAAATGGCTTTTTTAATTGATTACCCATATATATGTGTGTGTGCGTGTGTGTGTATGTATTTTGTATATATTTTACAGGTCTAATAGGCATATTTTCTGTGATGACCAAATGACCAAATTGTTCTATAGTTTATCTTGATGGTTCTTTTATTTGTATGAAGAATGAGTATTAGTTTATGACACAAATTGAGAAATTCTTACGTGTATTACTTGATCAAGGTACAAGGGTATTTATACAGAAAGAATGAATTTATTTTAGGAAGGAAAAATTATTTTAGGAGACAAAATAAATCAGAAATAAAATCTTATCAAATTTCTAGCAATAGGGGAATTAATTCTTAGGGTCAACTTTCTAACATAATTACACAATAATCAATAATAAAGATTGATTGTTAACACCCTCCTTCAAGCTGGTGAGTGGATATCATTGATTCCTAGCTTGGTCATAATGTCTTGAAAAATGTTATTAGATAATCCCTTGGTAAGCACATCTGCAAGTTGACCTCCAGTAGGAACGAAGAGAGTACAAATCAGACCACTATCTAATTTCTCTTTGATGAAGTGACGATTTATCTCAACATGCTTAGTATGATCATGTTGTACAGGATTGTGAGCAATATTGATGGCAAATTTATTATTACAATAAAGTTTCATTGGGCCTTCTCACTTAATCTCTAAATCTTCCAAAATTATTTTTAACCATAATAGCTCACATATTCCAAGTGCCATCGATTTAAACTCGACTTTCGCACTCAATCTCGCAACCACATTGTGCTTTTTGCTTTTCCAAATAATAAGATTTCTTCCAAAAAGGTGTAATATCTTGAGGTTGATCTCTTATCAATAAGAGATCTTGCATAATCTATATTAGTATAAGCCTCGAAAGTCAATCCTTCACCCTTTTTAAACAGAAGTCCTTTTCCTGGTGTACCCTTCAAATATTGTAATATTCTATAAACTACTTTGAAGTGTGATTCTTTTGGGTCATGTATAAACTGACTTACAACACTCACAACATAGATTATATTAGGCCTAGTATGAGACAAGTAAATAAGTTGTCCCACAAACCTCTGATAAGAACCCTTATCAACTGGTGTATTTTCAAAAGTTTCGCATAGTTTATGATTCAACTCTATGTGTCTCTACGTGTTTATATCCCAAGTTGTCGATGTTTGTCAATAAATCCAATACGTACTTGTGTTAGGATATAAAAAAGCCCTGTTGTGAATGAGCTACTTTAATGCCAGGAAAGTATTTTAATTTGCCTAATTCTTTAATTTCAAATTTTTTTACTAGTTTCCTTTTTAACAACCCAATGCTTTTATGATCATTTCCCGTGACTATGATGTCATCCACATACACTAAATGTACGGTAACTCCCCTTGAGGTTAAATCTCACAAATAAAGTTTACACACCATACTTGGTTTATTTTGAGAATTGAATATTGAAGGAATCTCCATGTAGATTTCCTCTTATAGATCACTATGCAAAAAGGTATTCTTGGCATCAAACTATTGTAATGTCCAACCTAAATTAGCAGTTATAGACAATAATACCCTTACTGTATTCATTTTTGTAACAGGGGCAAAAGTTTCCATGTAGTCAATATCATATGTTTGGGTATATCCTTTCATAACAAGTCAATCTTTGTATCTCTCCAAGGTACCATTTGAATTATATTTAGTAATAAATACCAAATGGCAGCTCACTGATTTCTTTCTTTTTGGCAACTACATGAGATCCAAGTTTCGTCTTTCTCAAATGCCTGCATCTCAATCTTCATAGTATTGACCTAATTTTCATTCTTGAATGTCTCAAATAAGGTTTTGAGAATAGGAATGACATTTAGTGTATTGAGAAAGGTTTGTGGTGAGGAGATAGATGCATATAAGAAAGAAAAGAAGACAAAGGGTATTTTGTACAAGTTCAAATGCCTTTGCATAAAGCTATAGGATTATTATAATCATTGTAATTTATATTATTAGTGGGTAAAGAAAATACCTTAACTTTGTCAGGAGCAGAAGAGGGTGAGGAGCAAAAGAAGGTGATTGGATTGGCTCTGGTGGAGAAAATGATGTCTTCTTTCAAGAATATATTTGTAATGGATGAGTAGGGTCTGAAGTTTGTTTTGGTTGCAATGGAGGCTCAGGTGGGTTGTCTGGTGATAACTAGGGCTTTGGTAATGATAAGGTATGAGTGGGTAATGATGGAAAATCAAAAGAGAGTAAGTCCTTAGATTTATTCGGGATTGAGGGATTAGCAACTGTGTTACCTTGATTGCAGAAGTAGGAATTAGGTTTGGCAAATGTGACATCAATAGACACATAAAATTTCTTTGTAGAAAGATGATAACATTTGTAACATTTTTGAGTGGAAGAATATCCAAGGAATACATGTTTGAAGGCTTGTGGATCAAGTTTGGTTCTATGGTGAGAATGCACATGGACAAAATACTAGGCATCCCAAAACTTTAGGTACAAGGTTGTTAGATGTATTAAAATTTGGAAAAAAGTGTGTGAGAACTTGCATGGGAGTTTTGAAATCAAGCACTTGAGTGGGAAGTCGATTAATAATATGAGTAGTAGATAAAATTGCTTCCCCTCAATATTGCTTTGGAACAATTTTTTTTTTGAAACAATAGAACTCTTATAGTGGCTAGAAGATGACTGTTCTTTTGTTCGGTCCCTGCATTTTGTTGAGGTGTATGAATGCAAGAGAATTCATGTATTACTTCTTTTTCATGAAAAAAAATAGAGAGAAATTAATTAAAAAAATTCTTTGCATTGTCAGATTGAAACTTATATATTCTTTTTCCAAATTGGGTTTGAATCATGTTATAAAAAATAGGAAATATAGTGCTCACATCAGATTTTTGATTCAACAAATAAATTCAAGTCACACGAGTGCAATCATTAATAAATGAAATAAACCATCGACCTACAGGAATATTTAAAAATAAGGGTTGGAACTCAAATATTACTATAAATCAAACTCAAGGAACAAAAGATCTTTTATTACTAATTGGAAAAAAAAGTAGGTTTATACTTAGCAAGTTCACAAGTCTTCTAATGTGAAATTTCAATTTCTAATCCTTTGAACAAATCAAGAAATATAATTTTGATAATATTAAATGACAGATGTCCAAGACGAAGATGATGAAACCAAATCTTATCTTTATTGAATTTGAATGACTCGGAATGAAAAGATATAAGTAAAAAACTCTGAACTCTACTGTATCTATTATTTTCTTTAAGACAATACACCTTGTCCTTCTCCCTAGCAAGTCCAATCACCTTCTTCATGCTCTATTTTTGAAATACACAATGAGAAGGATAAAAGGTCATATTACATTGAGAATTAGTTGTAAGTTCTTGGATAGAAATAAGTGTGGTGTAAAGTTTTGGAACATAAAGGACATTCTTAAGCACAATATTAGCATTTAAATACACATCTCCTTGACTAGTCACATTAGTGACTAATCCATTTGTTTGAGTGATTTTTTGATTATTAGGGCAAAGAGTATATGAGAGAAAATGCTGGGAAGAATAAGTCATATGGTTAGTGGCCCCAGAGTTGATGATCCAAGAGGTAGAAGAAACCTTATTTGAGACATTAAAGACGGAATTATAAGCAGATGAAGAGTGAGAAGGAATACTTGAGAAAATCAAAGAACAAGTACCTATGGTAAGTAGAGAGCTTTTTTCTAATATTCCCAAAAGACTTCGTAACTTCTCAATCTTCTCCTTGTTGAAATCAGCTACAGAGGAGGTATCCTCCCTGCTGTAACCGATTGTCACCATATGAGCTTAGCTATTGTCCCTTCTTCATGTTTGGAGGCTTACCATGGAGTTTCCAGCACCTCTCTTCAGTGTGGTGAGGCTTTTTGCAATAGGTGCACCACAAGGTGTCCTTATTGGATTGTTGAAGGTGCTTAGATTGTCCTTTTGCTTCATCAAAACGTGGCTCGAAATGTTTGGAGACTAAAACAAAACTCTCCAATTGTGGGCCATTAATTATGACACTTCGTCTACCTTTCTTAGCCAAGACAAGAGCAATGACTTCATTCAAGGATGGTAACTCCTCCTATCCTAGTATTTGAACCTTAACAACATCAAAGTCGACATTGAGACCGGCAAGGAATTCATAAATCTTGTTCTTCTCCATAAGACGTTTTAGAATAATGGTGTCTTCACTACATTTCATCTAAAGACACTGATAGTGATTCAGTTCCTGCTAAAAACTTTTTAGAAGATTAGAATATTCAGTGATCGTCAAGGATCTTTGTTTTGGTTTGGGTAATTTTCATCATAATATCATAAATTTGCACTACGTCTTGGACTTTGGAGTAGGTTTGTCGAATAGGCTCCTATATATCTTGAGCCAAATGCAGGAACATATGGATATCACTAATGTTAGGGGACATAGAGAACAATAACCAAGTCATGATCATAAAATCTTTTGATCCCAAACAGCAAATTTGTAATGTTTGAGTTCAGTACCAAGCAAATGACTAAGCATGCCTTGGCCCTTTAGAAAAGTGCGAACCAATTGAGACCATTTTTAATAGTTTTTACTGTTCAATTGGTATTTCACGAGATGTTTTGCAACTCTGTAGGACTAAAGGAGTTACTTATGGCTGAATTAGAAAGATGGTTAGTGATAGTAAACTTGGACATGGTCTAAAAAAAAAGGGAATGGCAAGCTCATGGAACAGAGGGAGAAATAGCAACCAACAAGTGGTAAAAGAACCCACATAGAAGGGGAATGAGTACACACATACCACAAATGGACCGAACAACAACAGCAATGGATGTGGCAAGGTGAGGCAACTAGATCTGAAAAAAAAAAAAAACAATGGCAAGAGATGATGTGTCATGCGCCTGTATGCGTTGGCGTGTGGGGATGCTCTAGAAAATTTGTGGCAATACGTTGAAAGGCCAAACAAAGTTTGGTCATTGGGATAACGCCAATTGGCGTGGTCTGAGATCTATGGTGGTGGTGGGGTTGAGTGGATATGCACGAAACACAACGAGACAGTAATATTAAAGGCTATGGTACCCTTGATCAAGGTACAAGAGTATTTATACAGAGAGAATGAAGGTATTCTAGGAAGGAAAAATTATTCTAGGAAACAAAATAAATCAGAAATAATATCCTATCAAATCTCTAACAATTAGAGAATTAATTCTTAGGGTCAACTTTCTAACATAATTTACACAATAATTAATAATAAAGACTGATTGCTAACAGTTTAATTAAGTTTTGGCTTTTGAATGTTTCTTTCCTTTATCGGGCGTCTATAAATACTATAGTTTAAGGTTGACCCAATATGAGAATAGAGGCTTGAACTTCCAATGATTTCTATTAAAACTGGTGATGATGTCCTCCTGAAAGCCTATGGATCCTTGCCAAATACAAGCCAATAATAAGCTGCTGATGAAGGGACACCTAACATAAATAACGAAGCATAATGCTTCAAGTTTGATGGCATTGAAACTTTTGACATTGCTTGACTCAATTTGAGTTGTATGACCTTTTGTCTTTTTTCACTTGATAAATTGCTTTCTTTAAAGGATAATTTTATTTTTCAATAAATTAAGAAAAAATTGATTTGGCTCTCAATTTTCTTCCTTTTTGGTACCCCTTGGTTCTCAGATATTTATGAATAATTTGTATGGAACTCCTATTTATGAATAATTTGTATGGAACTCCTATCTCTGCTTATCTATCAAATAATATCATATATTAGCTTTAAAAAAAATAAGGGTGTAGTTATCATTTTTAAAAATTATTTATTCTGAAGACTATCTATTATACATCCAAACATGGTAATATAGTTTTATTGTAATTGAATTAGTAATTGTAATTCTGTATCTCACTCCTTTTTGTCATTCAAATGTTGGGTTAACCAATTGGATCCAAATAGAGCCTTGGTAATGGAGAATGGGAATAGAATAGGAAATTATTATTAATTATTTGTAAATTATGGATTAAAGATAAATATAAGAAATAATATTTTATTAGGATTAATACTAGGAATTAATATTTAAATTACTTTGTTTTATTAGTTACTTTGTTATCCTTGGTTATCTTTTTGTTAAGTTTCAATAATTATCTCTTTGTTAAGATTAGAATTTATTATTATCTTTATTTTAAATTATTAAAAGTTTTCTTTTAGACTCTATATAAAACCTTAAATAATTAGGGTATAACTATTCTTTTGATTGATTATTGATAAAATCATTTCGTATTATCAGTTGTTTCTCTCTCTCTCTTCTTCTCTTTCCCTTTATTTTCTCTTTACATCTCCCTTTTTATTCTGTATTCCCCTCCTTTTCCTCCTTTCTCTTCTTTGTTATTTCTTGTTTTATATCAATTTTGATATCAAAGCTTGGTTGCAATTTCAAACCACTTCCCTTGTTGCCTCCAACTACTAAAAAAAAAAGTTATCATTAGAATCATTGGAAACTAAACCCACCACTATCCTTCATCACCAGCGGCAGCTGCCACCCATTGGCAAAGTTCTTTGTGCGTGGGCATCACGTGCTGCATGTACCAAGTGTTGAAAGCTTTGTTTTTCTTCATTTTTCTAGCTTTTTTCTATCCCCTTTCAATCTCAAATTGCAAAATTCATTATTTGACGGTATTATGGGGGTAATACCACTAATTTTGGCTTTCTAAGTTATTATATTAAGGTCTGCGATGGAACAAAATACCTGAACTATTCAAACTAGTCTAGACAACGTCAAGAAAAAATGTGAACTATCATTTTGATAAATTTAGGAGTGTCATCAATCATCTTTGTATACAAATTACTGGCAAAAACTTAGAAAAACTAAAGGTGGAGGAAGAATGTCTTCAAGGAGTCCAAAGCAATAAAGGAAGCTATCTCAATCAAGTCTAATGTTATCATTGTGGAGCCTCTTAATTACCCATTAGACATTGATGATGATGATTATATCATAGGATTTGAAGAATAGTTGGAAGTAAATCTAGAATGTGAAGAAATTAATTTTGAAGAACAGTTTGAAGTTCAACTATAAGTTGTAGAATGTTGTGTTCAAATTCAACTAGTTCAATTGCCTTACCCGATTGAGTTTGTCATTTCAGATGTATTGGTGAATCCAAAACTGCCTTGGTAATCATATTTTAAAGTAGTGATGTTTGTCCTATTTGAGGTTCCAACTTCTAAGACATTGATGATGATGATTATATCATAGGATTTGAAGAATAGTTGGAAGTAAATCTAGAATGTGAAGAAATTAATTTTGAAGAACAGTTTGAAGTTCAACTATAAGTTGTAGAATGTTGTGTTCAAATTCAACTAGTTCAATTGCCTTACCCGATTGAGTTTGTCATTTCAGATGTATTGGTGAATCCAAAACTGCCTTGTTAATCATATTTTAAAGTAGTGATGTTTGTCCTATTTGAGGTTCCAACTTCTAAGACAGATTATTTTAATATTTTTTCATTTCAAAATGTGAGGTCGAGTTTTTTCCAACTAAGAGAGAATAATAGAGAATGGGAAAAGAATAGGAAAGCTATTATTAATTATTTGTAAATTATGGATTAAAGATAAATATAAGAAATAATATTTTATTAAGATTAGGATTAAGAACTGATATGTAAATTACTTTGTTTTATTAATTACTTTGTTATCTTTAGTTATCTTTTTGTTAGACTTTAATAATTATCTTTTTGTTAAAATTAGAATTTATTATTATCTTTATTTGAAATTATTAAACGTTATCTTTTGAGCTCTATATAAAGCCCTAAATAATTAAGGTTAAACAATTCTTCTGATTGATCATTAATAAAATCATTTGGCAATATCAACTGTCTCTCTCCTCGCTCTTCTCTTTCCCTGTATTTTCTCTCTACATCTCCCCCTTTATTTTGTATCTCCCTCCTTCCCTCCTTTCCCTCCCCTGTTATTTCTTGTTCTACATCACTTGATGAAGCTAATGATAGTATGATCTTGCCAAACAAGAATCTATTGATTACCTAGTACATCATATCATTGAAGTTATTTCTATTATTACCATGGTTGGCAATAGACCCATACGTTAGCTCGTGTATAACTTTTATTTGATTTTGATCCTTATCTGTTATTAATTTGGTGTACACCTGGCTTTTTTGTCTGCTTATATTATTGAGGTTTGCTGAGTGTAATAGTTTTTCAAAAAGGAAGTTTGTTTTCTGTTTTAGGCTTCTTCCCAAGCATGGATTCACGAAAGTGCATGGCTTCTACTGGTGCATCATTGGTTAATGTAGCGCCTTTAAGTTTTCCAAATCAGGTGGAAGAGATGGCCCGACCTTGTAATGATAAAGGAGGTGCTGGTCAGACTGTTGACACTGATGTGGATGTAGACCTCAGAGAAGTTTACTTTTTGATCATGCATTTTTTGTCTGCTGGACCATGCAAGAGGACTTTTGGACAATTCTGGAATGAACTTTTAGAGCATCAGCTTCTACCTAGAAGATATCATGCTTGGTTTTCAAGAAGTGGTTTGCACAGTGGGAATGATGATGACGATGGCATTTCTTTCCCTTTGAATTACAACATATTAGTGGACAGGTAAATTTATTTATTTATTTTTAAATACATACACAAACATAAAATTGGTGGTAAATTTCATTTATGCTGTACTAAGAATAATAAGAATAATAGGACTGTACCATTATAGAAAATATTTTTGATAAAGCCCAGCATGTAAATGCAGTAAGTGTTTTGACCTTCTTTTTGCTTTCTATTTTAACATCATGTGGATTGTATTATAGAGGTCCAATGTCTTCAACTTTTAGTGACTTACTATTTGTGGTGGTCATAGCTTGCGCCAAATATATCAATTTCTTTCAAATTTAAATGTGCCTATGGAAGGGGGGATTTTTTATATTTTAAAACAAACTTTTTTTTTTGGGTGTGTGTAGAAAGCTTATGTTTTAATTAGTTTTGAAAGCTATCTCTTTAAGTTAGTAATGGCCTTCTCTTACCATTACTTGTATGGGCATTGATTTTTGGTCATTTGTGTAACCACTAGGTATTCTCACATAGCAAAGGATCACTTGGTAAAGCTTCTGAAGCAATTGATGCTGAGTGCAGCCCATCCTTTGCACGGCAAACTTGAAGGAAGTACTCCTAATGCTGCTGATGTTCCTACGTTACTTGGATATGGTTCCTTTTCTCTTCTGGATAGTACGTGATATGCTATAGTAATCTACTGTCTCTAGTCAATCATTGGATTTATGTTCTTGTAGTTTTAAATTTCAGGTACACCGAACAAAATGTTTGTAAAATGAGATGAGTATGGTTTTGTTGCTATTAGATTCATCTGCTGGTATCTTAGTCAATAGATTAATACAGTGAATTTGTGGTTATAGATTTCCATCAATGCCTTTTCTATTCTTATACTTTGGAATAATAGCCGAGGGATGCATTAATATTTTAGGGATTTAGGGTTGAGTAATAATGACTAGGTCTGGGTTTGACAACTCAAACTGGGTTTCAATTGATGCTTTGGTAAGAATTAATAATTTGACATATGAATATTCTAAGACTATTTTTGCTTCTTAAAATACAGATTTAAGTAAATTTATCTCTGGTCGTCTCTTAGGGGTGTAAATGAGCCAAGCTGTGTGTGAACCACTCAGATTTAGCTCGTCAAAAGCTTAAATTAGGCTTGGCTCATTTTATTAAATGAACGAGCTTCATCAATATATTAAACTCGTTTAATTAGATAAGCCAAGCGTGAAAATTTGATGTTTGGCTTGTTAAGCTCATGAACAACTTGGTTAGTAATAAAATATATATTGTAATCATATATGATTTTATAAAAGATTGTAGATAAATACAAAAGTATATGCATCACTAAAACATTGTAGCATATAGTAATCTGAAATTTTTATTATACATGCACATACATCATATAAAAGTTCGTATTTTTTTATTTAGTTAAATTTTTATAGTTGAAATGTTATATTTATAGCACATTTCATAAACTCTGAGAGGTTGGCTCGTTTAGCTCATATATAAAACAAGTTGAGAATGATCACAATTAAAAATTGTTTAAAGCTCGAGCTTGTATTTGGGCTCACTCTATTTTAAATGAACAAGCTTGATCATGCTTTGGCTTGTGTTGTTTACAGCCAACTTCTCTAGTGAGGTTGCTGTTTGGGTTATATACAATGTAGTTATCGTGTAGCAGATTATGTGAACTTGTATAACATGAAATGGCCAGGATTATCAATATCTGAATACTTGATCACATAGTTGTCTTTGCCTTGGTATTTCTTTCTAGTCTTCCCTCTTTTCAAGTGTAGTGCTGTCCTGAAGCTTGTATCTGCAATTTTGTGTTCAAATATTTCTTGTTCTTGCTATATTTATTTGGCCCCATCTGCATTATAAACCAAGAATATAAAATTCTATCTACATTAATATTTGGGTGTTTGTACAGTTAATAGGAAAACAGCAGACAAGCAATTTAAGCCCCTTCCAGTTTACCTGCGCTGGCCACATATGCAGGCTAATCAAGTTCAGGGGCTACATTTAAGGGAAATTGGAGGTGGTTTCACAAAGCACCATCGTGCCCCATCAATTCGCTCTGCATGTTATGCGATTGCCAAACCGTCAACTATGGTACAAAAGATGCAAAACATAAAGAAGTTAAGGGGGCACCGTGTGGCTGTCTATTGTGGTATGGGTTACTCTCTAGCTAAACTTGCTATTAGACAGTGGCTTTATGGGCATGTCATTATATGAGAACATCTTTGGTTGTTTCAACTGAAAGTAGTCATAAAAGAGGGTACTTAGGATGAGACATCGGTGAGAATTAATGCCAATGCTTCTTGATGACTTTAAAGTTTCAATTTCTCTTTCTAATTTTTTTCATGTAAAATTTTGAGAAATTTCATAGGAAGTTGAATGTTGATTCAAACATAATTAGCAGTTAAAGTTACATGGTTAAAATTGATAGATAAAATTTTTTATCTTGCAGCCATATTTGATCGATCTGGAAGATATGTTATCAGCGGTTCAGATGATCGTCTTGTCAAGATTTGGTCTATGGAAACTGCATTTTGCTTAGCCAGTTGCCGTGGACATGAAGTGAGTCAAGAGTATGGTTCATGAAAGTAACTTTGATAAGTGTGATTTTACCCTCATTAAATCTTCTCCTGTCATTATGTGGATTGAAGGGTGATATCACCGACTTGGCTGTAAGCTCAAACAATGCTTTGGTGGCATCTGCCTCAAATGATTTTGTCATTCGAGTTGTGAGTATATGTTAATTTTTGTTGTCTTCCTGTATTTTTTGGGAAACTGAATTCATATTTGTTTTACAACAGTGGCGCTTACCAGATGGGATGCCAATATCAGTTTTGCGGGGACATACTGGAGCTGTTAACACTATCGCATTTAGTCCTAGGCCCAGTGCTGTATACCAGCTGTTATCGTTAGTCCAACCTATAATATTTTATCCTCTATAAGTTTTTTTGGCTCACAAATCTTATTGCTAGTCTATACTAGCTACATATTAAATTTAATCCTAAGAATTAACTACATGTATCACTTATTGAAAAAAATAAAGATAAAAATTTGTGGTAGTTTTTATGTGCAAGGTTTAGTTTTAAATTTTATGCTTACTGCTTATAATTTGAATTTAACATCATAATGATGATGATGAAAATGATAGTATTTTTTATTATAAGGGAAAATTACATTTAAGGATTCAAGTTTTGTAAAATTTATAAGAAAAGACCTTAAAAATTGAAATTATCCTTAAAGATCAAAGTTACTATCAAGTTTTAAGAGATTTATTATTACTATTAGGGTTTAGAAAAGTTAATATTAGATTTTAGAAAAGTTATTACCAAAATTATTTAAATTGTAACTTCTCTAAAATCTGATGGTAATTTTCTTAAATCTTTGTAGTAAGTTCTAGTAACTTTGGTTTTTGGAGTAATTTCAATTTTTAAGGTCTTTAATTATAAATTTTTCAAAACCTAGGTCTTTGAATGTAATTTTCCCTTCTTATAATTATTAAAATAGTTCTTGTGACCTGAGTTTTTAATTTATTTGTTGCCTTTAAATGTCAAATTATGTGGGCATGTTAATCTGCATTTTAAAATATGAAATTAAATTATTACATTAATATAGTTACCATTTCAACCAAGGTATAATTTATTTTCATCCCTTTAAAATTATATGAACTATTTTAGTTTGTGCGCAGGTTGAAACCTATTTTAAAATATTGTGTAGTCTCAAGTATTTTTTGAACATTTATCAAATCTGCTAAGCACACCTTTTGTTGTATAACAATCTTTATTTATTTTTTTGGTTATTATAATTATGTCATTTCCTTTAAAGTAATGAAGATCTCCGAGTCTGAGGATTCTTATTTTGTTACTCCACATTTTGAGGTATGTAGGTCATCAGATGATGGAACTTGTCGAATATGGGATGCAAGATATTCACAGTGCAATCCACGGATATACCTGCCTCGGCCTTCAGATGCTATAACTGGTCAGATCTTTGTTTCTAGTGCTGTCAATAGGTCATGCCTAGATCTAGATATGGTCTGAGTTTATCAGTCAGGGATAACAACCATGCTATATTGGGTATCTTGCTATAATATGTTCGATTTTGGAGTTGAATCAATTGGATCCTATGAAAATTTAAGTCTATGAAAATTTAAGTCCAATATAAAAGACTAATTTTACAGTAATATATCTGAATGTCATCTTAAAAGTACAAACATAATTTTCATATCTGATTCAAACCAAATACTGAAATTTGGGATTTCTAACTGGATCTGAACTTCTTTGTCATCTTTGCGCGGAATGCAAGTTCAGATATACAATTACAACTTGATAATTTCTCACTTGGGCATTCCAGATCAGTAGTTTAACCTGTTGACTGCCATAATTGCTTGTGTTGTTTGGTTATTCTTGATTGCTTATAGGATAGTGAGAAGAATTGTAAAGTTTATTGCAGGGAAGAACAATGGTCCACCTACTAATTTACCTTCCTCAAGTAATGGTCAACAAAGCTGTCAAATACTTTGTTGTGCATATAACGCAAATGGAACTGTTTTTGTCACTGGTAGTTCTGATACTTGTGCAAGGGTATGTTTACTTAGGACTTTTCTGATAAGTTTTTATTATTCTTCCACTAATGCTTTTGACTTTTGCTTGTTTAAATGTTAGATCTACTAAGATCTGTTGACTGGGATACAATTATTTGTAGGTCTGGAGTGCTTTTAAGTCTAACTCAGATGATTCAGAACAACCAATACATGAGATGGATTTGTTGGCTGGCCATGAAAATGATGTTAATTATGTGCAGTTTAGGTTGGACAATCCGGGTTATCTCTTCATTTGTTTGTTTATTTATTTTGTGCAAAGATTCATTTGTCTTTGCAACTTCCATATGCAGTGGTTGCTCCGTGGCTTCAAAATTTTCAATATCTGACTCTTTGAAGGAAGAAAATATCCCAAAGTTCAGAAATTCCTGGTGAATATATATTCTAAGGCTTATATATTATAATCTGTTGCTCTTCTTGTATGATGTTTTATATAATTAGTGTAACCTGCTCTCTTTACTAAACATGGTGCATTGTATTCTCAGGTTTTGTCATGATAACATAGTTACCTGCTCTCGGGATGGAAGTGCAATTATTTGGGTTCCTAGATCTCGTAGATCCCATGTGAGTTTCTTTAAACAAGGTTGCCATGGAAATTTGTTGTCTTCTTTATTCCTTAAGGCTTTGCCCTCTTTTATCAATCAAGGAATATTGTGCAAAGTGTGGTAACTTATAAATTCCCATGTGGAATGCAGTTTCTTATTTTTTTCCCCCCATGCTAGTAGTCCTTAATATGTGTAATTTATATGTTCCCTCATGCTATTTCAGGGAAAAGTAGGACGTTGGACTCGTGCATATCATTTAAAAGTGCCGTCACCACCTTTGCCTCCTCAACCTCCTCGAGGGGGTCCAAGGCAGAGATTTCTACCTACTCCTCGTGGTGTCAATATGATTGTATGGAGCCTAGACAATCGATTTGTACTTGCTGCTATAATGGGTAATGTACTAGCTTAAAGTTGGAGCTTTAACAGGGTGGGAAAGTTTATACCAATTCAGATCCACAGATTTGCCTAAATTAATCATTCAAAAGGTTGACTTTGGCTACTACTTTGTTGGAAACTAATTTTCTATTAAGTTAAAGCAGGGAGCATCTATAAGATACTTTATCTCCTTCTTACTACTGATTGCTGCTGTTACACTTACTATGTTGTATCCTCAATGCACTGTTTAACATCTTTATGCATTTATCCTTGCATACATTCCAACTTTGTGAACATCTCCCCCCACTGTGTCTCTTTGGTGGAAAATTTACTAGAGTACAATCTACATAATGGTGGCAAAAAGTTCCCGCATGCGTTTACTGATGACTTGTCTTTTCATCTTGCAGATTGCAGAATATGTGTTTGGAATGCAGTTGATGGAAGCTTAGTACACTCTTTGACTGGTCATACTGAATCTGTAATCTCTACTCTCTCTCTTCCCTCCTTCTTCTCCTTCTCCTCCTCCTCCTCCTCCTCCTTCTTCTTCTTCTTCTCCCTCTCTCTCTCTCTCTCTCTCTCGCTCTTTTTAAATAAATGCAGTGCTAGTTTGCTTTTGACTGAAACAAGTTAGATTTTATTTAATATTATATGTACTCTTGTACCTTAATTTGAACTTGATAATTCTTTGGTGACTAATTGATTCACTTTTCAATATTTGGCAGTCTTATGTTTTGGATGTTCATCCTTTCAACCCTCGGATAGCTATGAGTGCTGGGTATGATGGACGAACAATTGTGTGGGATGTAAGCTTCTTATCTTTCAGGTTTTTGAGACTAGTATACTCTTAATGAATAACAATCTAAATTATGATTCTCT
Organism: Erythrophleum ivorense; assembly: GCA_026724425.1. Lineage (NCBI taxonomy): Eukaryota > Viridiplantae > Streptophyta > Magnoliopsida > Fabales > Fabaceae > Erythrophleum > Erythrophleum ivorense. Next base: position 78,309,779 of record JAIUCV010000001.1, on the reverse strand, counting down.
GATATATTCTGTTTCAAGATATGGGAGGGCGTACCTATTCGAACATATGAAATTGGACGTTTTAGGCTGGTTGATGGGAAGTTTTCTCCGTAAGTGTTGATAGAATAATCTATATTACTAGATTCATGTTTCATTTGAAATTTTAGTGCTTTCTTATTATCATACATTTAATTATTGCCCTTCTCTCGTTTATGATTTTTTATTTTTTAATGTGAAGATTTTGGTTTATTCCATACTATGATAAATGGGTAATAACATAATGAATGTCTTCCGTTTTCTTTGATTTCTCACTTAATTGAATTTGACTTTGGCAAAGATCAACTCTATGTAGCTATCTGAAGCTATCTGATCTCTTCATGTGATTTTTATGTAAAGTAACCCCTTCCTCCCTCCATCTCAATGCATGTTAAATAATTCAGAATCTTATCACATGTGCTATAGCTTGCTCTTGCACTGTTCTGCATATTCAACCTGATTAACAAATACTTTAACTTCATTGTCACCAATTGATTCTCTGGAGTCATGTCCGCATTAAGCTTCCATTAAGGGTTTATGCCTGATGCTGTTTGTATCCTGGTGAGGAAATTATGTAAAAAGACACTTTATCTGTGTCAAATTCTTAGTATACTGTTCCAATGAATATGTTCTCATTACATAGGGATGGCACGTCAATTGTGCTCTCAGACGATGTTGGCCAAATATATTTGCTGAATACAGGTCAAGGCGAGTCCCAGAAGGATGCAAAATATGATCAGGTGGTCAAATATAGCCATATTGCTTCCCCTTCTATTTGTTATCTATGTTAGTACCCTAACAAGTTTATTTGTGATGTATTGTCTCTTGATTTATCTGCCAGTTTTTTCTTGGGGATTATCGACCCCTCGTGCGGGATACCCAGGGAAATGTTCTTGATCAGGTTTCTACTAACCATTATGCCACTGTACTTGGTGATTTTGTCATCATAGTTGAATTGAAAATAAAATATTTTGATTTTCTGGCCAGTTGATACATTTGCTAATATATGTCACATTTGATGCAGGAGACTCAACTTACACCGTACCGAAGAAACATTCAAGATCCTCTATGTGATTCTAGTATGCTTTGGTGCCTGTTCTGCAATTCTTGCACTTTTTTTTATCAAGATACACAGTTCTCTTATGATAAATTATTTTCATTACCAGGTATGGTGCCATATCCAGAACCTTATCAGAGTCAATTTCAGCAACGCCGGCTTGGTGCTCTTGGCATTGAATGGCGTCCTTCATCAATAAAGTATGCTGTTGGCCCAGAGTTCAGTGTTGGCCAGGACTACCAGGTGATCCCTTTGGCAGATTTGGAAAGAATGGTTGAGCCGCAACCACCAGAGTTCATGGATGCCATGTTCTGGGAGCCAGAAATTGAAATTGTAAGTGATGATAATGACTCAGAATACAATGTAAATGAGGATAATACCAGTGAAGCTGAGCAAAGGAGTGTGAGTTCAATCTCTTCTAGTGATCTAGAGTCTGGTGGAGATGATTGGGATGGCCTTCGTAGGTCAAGAAGGAAAAAACATAATCTTGAAGTAAGTGGTGTCTTTAACTATTTTGAATTCAATCTTTAATTACAACTTCTCACCTAACCTTAATATCTCTCAGGTGGAGTCAATGACTTCTTCTGGAAGGCGTGTCAAGAAAAGGAATTTGAATGATTGTGATGGTACTCCGTCTGGAAGTAACAGAACTAGGAAATCAAGAAACAGCCAGAAATTGTCTAGAAGAAAATCTTCCAAGACTAAGACACTAAGACCCCAGCGGACTGCTGCATGCATTGCTCGTAATATGTTATCTCAAATGGATGAAATATCTACCGATGGGGAAGATGTTGATCCTGAAGATGAATCATCAGAGAGTTTGCAAGATTCAGATATTCCAAGTGAGCCTGAGAGGAAAATTCAGAAGATGTGTGAGGAACTTAAACAACCATTTCTGGATGGGTTTGCTGATGCGGCCAAGCCTCCTGCATGTTCTGAGTCTCAAGTTAATGTTGGAAGTAGACGGAGACTGGTTCTTAAGTTTTCACTTAGAGATTCTAAGAAAAACGTACCTTTAGAGGACAAGGGACGTGCATGTGAGACTCAGGCTGATATGGCACGTCAGTCTCTTAGATCCCAAGAATGTACTAAAAAATCTGTACCAGACAGAAGTTCTATGGATCCAGCATTATCTTTTACAGATGTGACCGCTGCACTTCCCCAAAGCCACAGCAGAAGTGAAGATAGTGCTGAAGTGCAAACTGAAAATACTACAAATTATCTCGACAGATCCATGTGTGTGGAGGGGAACACAATTCAGCACAAAGAGGTGAAGATAAACACATCCAAATTTTCAAGATTAGCAGATGACTTTCTGACTGATAGTGGATTTGATCGCCATCTTGGACAAAATACCAATAGGTTTGTTAAATTGTGGATAAATGCACAAATATATTTGGTACAGCTCTGCTTTTTTTTTTTTTTTTCGTTTTTCGTTTTTTGTTTTTTGTTTTGTTTTCTTCTTTTTTTCTTTTCTTTTTTTTTCCTCTTTTTGGGTTACTCTGCTGTCTCAGAATTAGATGGTTTCCAACCTTGTTTTGCAGGAGATCAGAACATTTAGTAGCCAGTGAATTAGAGACAATGAGTTGCAGCAGTCATTCAAAGCTTGCTCGTCTTGGTAATGCACTTCAACCTTCATCACTTGAGTCTTCATTGCTAGGCAACCATGATCCGAATGGTGATGACTCATTGGCATCTTGTACTGGTAAGTTGAATGGTGGTGACAAATGCACAGAGGACTCACGAGAAAGAAAAGAAGTTGTTCGCAGTCACTCTCCTGACCTCAAAATGAAAGCACCTATGAATTCAACAAAGTTGGTTCTTAAAAAGAAACAGATTTCAGCAGACATTAAAAGGCCTTGCGAACTGAAATTTGTTAGCCCTCAGCTAGACTCAACAGTTGCTAAAGGTGATGTAAACTCTGGGAATTCTTCATTTATGATGTCTAATATAGGTATGGAAGTACCTGAAGAGGGTGACGATGATGAAAAAATTAGTTCCCAGCAGCTATCATGTTCATATTCTGACAAGAAAATATATGATCACACCCGACAAAGGGACAGAACATTGAAAGGTGAGGTCAATCCTGATGTTGGTACTGACATGGATGAGAATACTCCAATTGGCAGTGACCATCCTTGTTCAGGAATTGATCGATATGATGCAGTAACTGATCCAACATGTAGAACAGGAGCCACTAGGATAAAGACAACATCAGAGGAGCCAAGTAGCTTGAACCTAAGGATTAAGATTCGAGGGGGTCAAAATTCAGGAGGGACATCAAATCAGGCAGAATCTTCCACTAAGGTATCTGATCAATTTCATCGAAGATCAAGGCCTACTAGAAACAGGCGGGGTGGATATTTTGCAAATGATTCTGATTCATTAACTCAAAGGATTTCAAATGCCCCTGTCAAGAAGTTGTCATGGCTGATGCTGTCAGAGCAGGAGGAAGGTTACCGTTATATTCCTCAACTTGGTGACGAAGTTGTATACTTGAGACAGGTAGTTTATGATTCTTTGGCCTTGTAGCTTCTGGTGCTCCAATAGTTTGCTTCTATAGCCTGTTTCTTGGTTCATGTATTTATTTATTTAAATAAATTGGCAGGGCCACCAAGAGTACATAGAGTCATGCCAGTCCTATGAAGTTGGTCCTTGGAGATCAATTACAGGAATTAGTTCTGTTGAAATTTGCAAGGTTGAAGAACTTGATTATGCAACGGTAGCAGGTTCTGGGGATAGCTGTTGTAAACTCAAACTTAGATTTGTAGATCCTTCTTCTAATGTGCATGGTAAATCATTCAAATTAACTCTGCCTGAATTGATTAATTTTCCGGATTTTGTTGTTGAGAAAACATGGTATGATACTGCCATGAGGAGAAATTGGTCCCCAAGAGATAAATGCATGGTCTGGTGGAGAAATGCGAGTGGGGAAGGTGGAAGTTGGTGGGAAGGTCGAATTCTTTCGGCACAGGCCAAGAGTCATGAGCTTCCAGATAGTCCTTGGGAAAGGTATCTGATCCGGTACAAGACTGATCCTACAGAAACTCATCTGCACAGTCCATGGGAACTGTATGATCATAAGATACAATTGGAGCACTCCCACATCGATCATGAGATCAGAGATAAGCTGTTGTCTTATTTCTCTAAATTAGTCCGCAGAGTGAGTAGACATTGAGTTTTTCTTTCTCCTAATTTATCTACTGCCTTAAGATTAAGCTTGTTAATACACACAGCTTTAATTGTTAGTTACTAAAGTAGGAATTAAATGTTTTGAAAACGAAAGAAATAGGAATGAAATGTCTACCTCACTATTGTTTTGTTCTTAATCCAGGATAGCGATGGTATCCAGGCATTGAACCGAGCAGCTGAGAAGTCAGACTTTTTAAACAGGTACTAAAGCAAGTTTGCAATTAAACTGGAAGTATAAAATCAAATTTCTTACTCAGAAAAACAGTAGACAAGATGTATGGCGTAACGTAACCAAAAATAAAATTACCCAACAATGCGATGATAGAAACTGAATTGACACGGAAATCAGGGCACTGTAGTATTAAGATAGTTACATATGGTCATAGACCAATTACAAGCTCACAGAAACTATTTAGCAAAAAGAAAATATAGAAGGTAAGAGAAAGACAGAAAGGAAGAAGATGAGCATAACAGAAAGAGAAGGCAGACAAGAGATTTCTGACATATTCCACACACCTTTTCTCTCCTTACACTCTTCTTTAAATACCCTCCTGAGCCTTGAGCTTTCCACGTTTTCTTTCTTTCACGTGAGCTGCGACATAACTTTGTGCCTTGATCTCTCTCCTCATTGACGTGGCCCTTTGGATTTGATGAATTAGCTTTGGAATCCTTCTTAAGCATAACATGACCCTGCCCATCGAGATTGACCTTGTCCTTAAGGTCAAAGTGGGGAAATTCGTGAAGGATTCTATCAAAAGATTCCCAGGACAAATCTGGTAGACCTTTCCACTGAACCAAAACTTGAGTGACCCATGTATCTTAGATTTTAACTCTGCGAATATCCACAATTGACTGAGGCTCTAAGCAAGGCCCAGTATAGAGTGGCAGAGGAACGATGGCATTTGGATCAGTACCTTCATATTTCTTTAGTAAAGAAACATGAAATACTAGATGTATTTTAGCATAATCAGGCAATTGCAAACGATATGCAACTTCACCAATTCGTTGAATCACCTTAAAAGGGCAAAAATAACGAAAGCCCAGCTTCTGATACTTCTGTTAATGTATTAAATGTTGTCTATATGGTTGTAATTTGACCCAAACCCAGTCACCAATATTGAAGTGTAGCTTTCGGCAATTTTGATAAGCATATTTCTTCACGCGTTGCTAAGCACGCATTAGGTGGTGTTTCAACTGTGACAAAACTCGGTCACGTAAGGTGAATTGATGTTGAACAGCCTAAGCAGTATGATCATCATCAACTACTGGAATCAAGGTGGGAGGATCGCGCCCATAGATGGCTTTGAAGGGAGTCATACCGATAGTGGTATGAAATGAAGTATTGTGCCAAAATTCAGCCCATGGTATATAATTAACCCATGTATGAGGATTATTAAAGACAAAGCATCTCAGCTACATCTCCAAACATTTATTAAGAGCTTCGAATTGGCTATCTGTTTGGGGGTGGTATGAAGAACTCATTTTCAATGTGGTGCCTTGTAAACGAAATAAATGAGTCCAAAAAGCGCTCGTGAATGCACGATCCCTATCTGAGACAATGGATTTGGGAATGCCATGTAGTTTCACTACATTTTCTTCAAAAGTTTCAACAACTTGTAGAGCTATATAATTCACCTTTAATTGAGTAAAATGACCATAATTTGAAAGGCAATCCACTACCACAAAGATCACAGAGTAACCTTTTGAAATGGGCAAGCCTGTGATAAAATCCATGGCAATATCTTCTTATATATGTTGTGGGATGGGAAGAGGACAAAGTAAACTTGCAGGCTGAACTTGTGCAATCTTTGCTTGTTGACAGACTATGAACTGGCGTATATCTTTACACATGCCACACCAAAAAAATGAAAAGGAAATACAATGATGTGTTCTTAAGAAACCCGCGTGACCCCTCGCGGGAGAAGCATGAAATTCATGGAGAATTCACTGTAAGATATTCTGGGAGCTGTGGGGTAAAACTAGTTTGTTTTTCCAATATACCAATCCATTATGCACCAAAAAGAAAAGCATGGAACGTGGAGAATTTTGTAGTTTGGAAATCAGTTCCAATATATAAGGAGATTGCCTCAATTCATCAACTACCAATGTCATAAAGTCACTCTGAACTAAAGAAAGAGCAAAAAAATGTCGCAGAGATGAAGCATCTGCAGCCTAGTTTGATTTTCCTAGCTTATATTGATTGTGTAGTTAAAGCCCATCAACTTAGAGAGCCAAGCTTCTTGTTCTAGAATTTGAATGACTTGATCATGCAAGTGTTTAAGACTTTTATGATCCATCCGAATAACAAATGGATGGCCTAGTAAATAATGACGAAATTTGCAAATTGTTTCAATAATGGCGAATAGCTCACGAACGTATGCTAACTGGGATTGCATACGTTTGTTTAAGTGTTTAGAAAATAAGCATTTGGATGCCCATGTTGACTGAGGACTGCTCCCACGCCTGACCTAGATGCATATGTTTTTAAGGTAAATGGGTAATTGAAATCGGGTAAAGACAAAAGAGGAGCAGTGGTCAAAGCAGTCTTTAAACGTTAAAAGGCGGATTGGGCTTCAATAGACCATTGGAATTTATCTTTTTGTAATAAAAGAGTCAATGTGCTAGCTAAGGTCACATATGATTTAGCAAAGCAACGATAATAACTCTTCAGGCCCAAAAAAAATGCAATTGAGTCACGTTCGTGGGATTGGGCCATTTAATTATCACATATAATTTTGAAGGATCCATTTCGACACTAGCTTTAGTGACTACATGACCGAGATATTCAATTCTTTGCTGACCAAATGAGCACTTGGAAAGTTTCGCAAAAATGACGATTAGCATGCAACAACTGCATAATCATTGTAAGATGCTCTAAATGGAAGGGTCAGGAAGCACTATAGATTAATATGTCATTAAAAGACACCAAAACAAACTTACACAGATGGGGTTAAAAAATATAATTCATTATACATTGAAAGGTGGCAGGGGCGTTCGTGAGACCAAACGACATAACAATACACTTATGTCTTTGGTGCGTCCAAAATGCAGTTTTAAATCGATCCTGAGGTTTCATGAGTATTTGTTGGTATCCTGCTCTGAAGTCCAATTTGGTGAAAAATTTGGAACCGTGAAGCTCATCCAATAACTCGTCCATGGTTGGAATAGGGAAGGCATCCTTCACTGTTACTACATTCAAAGCTCTATAATCAGTACAAAATCGCCATGTCTCATTCTTCTTACAAACCAATAACACGAGCTGAAAAAGGGCTTTGACTACGTTAGATTAAACCTTAATCAAGCATCTCATGGATCATGTGTTCAATCTTTGTTTTATGAGAAAATCGATAACAGTATGGTCGAACTTTAACAAGTGCAATACCCTCCACTAAAGGAATTTGGTGATCTTAGTTGCAAGGAGGAGGTAAGCCACATGGAAGAGCAAAGACATTAGCAAACATAAGAAAAATATCTATAATGTCATGTGGTAAATCGCTTGGTAAATCCAATAGAGACGGCAAGACAAACGTTGAGTACGAAGGTTCATCCTAAATGCACGAAAGAGGATATAATGCAGCTATGGCATCTGTTGAATGGATGCATTGCAAATGATTAAACTGAGTAGGAGTTGGAGTTGGAGTAGTTCCACGTTGACCTTGCAAAGTAACAAAAGTGTTGTTGAAACGGTACTGGAGTGTTGCATTGCTATAGTCAACCATATGTGAGCCTAGAGTAGCCAACCATGCACCACCCAAAACTACATTGGAACCTGCCACTGGGAGTTAAAATGCTGAAAATCATATAGTATGGCCCTGAATAATCAAAGTGACATCTTTGAGGAAACCTTCACACGGAATTCAATCACCATTGCCCACCATGACATAAAGGCTGGAAATAGGTTCTACTGGAAGTCGCAAATGCTTAGCCAATTGTCGTTGCACAATATTGTTAGAATTTCTGCCATCTAATAAAACCTGAACACCAGTACCATCCATCGACCCTACAAAACAAATAGTACAAGGGCTTGTTGAGCCATTATATACATGGAATGATAAATGATGTAAGGAAGGTTGTTTAGGTACAATGACCGCTAGGTTGTCTATCAGGAAGGAATCATCTGGAAGAATATCCTTATCAGCATCAGTGTGTAAAATCATAAGCTACTTGTTAGGGCATTTGTGATTCTAAGTGAATTTTTCATCACATGTGTAACATAGGCCCTTCTCGCGACGGATTTGCATCTCTTGAAGTGATATTTTCTTTATAGGTGGTAATGGTTTGGTGTTGGGGGTAGGAAGTAAAGGTGGTAAGGGTGATGAGGTGTTTTTGGTAGTGGAAGTCAAAGGAGGAAGTGGTGATGGAGAAGATATTTTAGGAATAGGGGCAAAAGAAGCATGAGTGAACTTAGGGTGAGAATTGTATGGTGGTGGTGAATATTTCTTATCATATAGTTAGGCCAATGACACTATGCAAAGCAAAGTAGAGGGACTCTATGCTACCACATCCCATTTCAAATCTGGCTTCAAACCACTACGGAAACAATCCTTGAGAGCTGCATCATCCAAGCCATCAACACAATTAGCTAAAATCATAAAGTTTTGGTAATATTGATGTACTGACTCTGTCTGAGTGAGCTTGAACAAGCGGCCTTGATGGCAATCAAATTGAGATGGGCCAAATTGTTCCTCAATGGCTTAAGCTAACGCCCACTAGGAGGTAATCTAATTTGCTTTAGTTAACATTTTAAACCAAGGTACAATAGATCCTTCAAGATGGACAGCAACTATGGTTAATCTTTGTGCACCAGGGATATCATAGTAGTTGAAAAATTGCTCAGCTCTGAAAATCCAATTCAATGGTTCATTGCCATCAAACCAAGGGAAATCTAACTTCACCTGTCGCACTTGGATTGTTTGTTGATGTTGCTGATTGACAGTAATTGCAAAGGTTGAGCCCAGCAAAGTGATGGCATGTTGTACGGTGAGATTTCGTAACTCACGATGAAGATCGTCCAAGGAGCGGCGCATGGCTGTCACAGGAGAATCAATGTTGTCCAATTGACCATCAATGTTCACCACATGCGATTCGAGATGCTGTAATTGAGTGTCAACAGCCTCCTTGACATGCTCATTGGAATCGGCAACTCGTTTAATCTCCATTTGGAGCTCCTTAAGTTTGGTGTTTTCAGCCATTAGTAAGCAACAAGAGCACCAATTGGTATAAGGTAACCAAAAAAAATTACCCGACAATGCAATGATAGAAACTGAATTGACAAAGAAATCAAGGCACTCTAGTATTAAGATAGTTACATATGCTCATAGACCAATGACAAGCTCACAGAAACTGTTTAGCAGGAAGAAAATATAGAAGGTAAGAGAAAGACAGAAAGGAAGAAGACGAGCATAACAGAAAAGAGAGAGAAGCAGACGAGATTTTTGACATATTCCACACACCCTTTCTCTCCTTACACTCTTCCTTAAATACCCTCTTGAGCTTTGAGCTTCCACGTTTTCTTTCTTTCATGTGAGATGTGACGCAACTTTGTGCCTTGATCTCTCTCCTCATTGACGTGGCCCTTCGAATTAGATGAGTTAGCCTTGGAATCCTTCTTAAGCATAACAATGTACCTGTGTGATTTTTGATACAGCCCTGTGCAAGGAATATCGGGACTTCATATAACTTTCTAACCGATACTTATTGCGAGTAAAACCTTGAAACAAAGAAAAAGAAGACAGAGAAAGATAGCATTAGGGGGAGAACGATGAGAAGTGGTTATATTTTAAATATAATTATAACTAGATAATTGAGTGAAATTTTGAAAATTTAATGATCCGTTATCTCTGGATTTGTATTACAGGTTTCCCGTTCCATTATATCCTCAACTGATTCAATCAAGGTTGAAGAATGACTATTATCGGAGTGTAGAAGGTGTCAAGCATGATATCATGGTAATGCTATCAAATGCTGATAATTTCTTTACAAAAAATGCTGCGCTGTTGGGCAAGATCAGGCGCCTATCGGATTGGTTTAGAAGGAAACTTGAAAGGATATAGAAAGTCTAATACAGATTTTATGGTTTTCTTAATTTGATTCCATTCTTTAATCCAATTTTGGGGTATCAGTTTATCTTAAGGCAGTGGTTTCTTAGAATGGAGATGGCTACGATTGTTCATATATATGTGTATATATACTGGCTCATCTTTTTATATGTCGATTATCTTGGCAATGATAGAGATGGGCATTTTTACCCTTTTAATAGGCCACCTCTAATGGACGAAAATAGTTATTATATACTTACCTAGTGTTAAAAAACAATAATAATAATAATACTATCTTCCCCCCCCCCCCCCCAAAAAGTACCATCACTTTTTATATTTTGATAAATAAGTAGGCTTACTTAAATTTTAAAATAAAATTTAATCATAATTTAAAATCAAATTGTATAATTTTTTATAAAAATAAATTATATAAAAAAATATAAATTTCAATGTCTAATCAATCTATTATTTAAAAGAGAAAAATTACATTTGAGGTCGCTGTATCCATTTGGAATGCGGAACAATTAAACGAAAGGATTAATAAGCTTCATCTGTATTCAAAATGCCTACACGTACTATTCGTGCCCCAGCGAATGACCACTAAGTTATGGGACGCCTCTTGAAGCATTTAACATTAAGAATAAACTGTATTAATGTTTTTGCAGGTTTTTGAAAATATAAAATCACATTATTTTAATTTTAATTCATAATTTTATTTCTCACAAAATTTAAGAAACTTCAACTCACATCTTTGTTTAAGGAGTTAGTGTATAACATTAGCTTAACCTATGAGTGCTTAACCTGTGAGTGATATGATTAAGTGTATCTAAAAACAAGTAAATATTGGAGGAGTTTAAGCTTTAGGTTAAATTATATTCTCTCATGAGATTGAAAGATGCCTTATATTAATATTTTTTGTAACAAGATGAATTATAATCATACTTATTTTGATCAAAATACTTTTATATCTATTATTTATATAGCATAACAAGTATTAAATATATATTTATTAACATAACAATAGTTAATTTTAAATTTAAAATAAATTAAATTTACAATTTTCAATACACAAGAAATAATATTAAAATAAAGTTGAAAACTCTTTTTATTGAGTAACATTTTTTAAAAAATTAATATTATTTTTTATGATATTTTTTAATCATACTTTAACTTAAAAAATTTGTATATATTTTTATAATAAAAGAAAATATAAAGAAAGAGAGTAATTTAGCTGAAAGCTCTATTGATAATTTTATGAATGGAAAAAAAAATTGTATAGTTTAGAGCAAGATAGGGTTAAAGTGAACGTTTACTCTAGTATTAAATAACCCGTGTTAAATCATAATTGGAACAGTGGATGGTTATGCACAAACTTTTAAAGAGTAGTGCAAAGTTTAATAATTTAATTGTATTTGAATTGAGGTTGATTTATTTTTTGAAAAAAATATATAAGTTAAAAATTAGACTTAAGTGTTAATCCTTATATATTTTTTATTAAAATTTTAATTAAAATATAATAAGTATGTAATTTAATTACAAATCTATATAATTATCCGTAAAAATTATACACTTATAATATTATCAAAAAATTATATATTTATTATATTTTAATTAAAAAATCTAACAAGATGCAAAAAAATCACATACAAATTTTTTTTAAAAATTAATACATATATTGTAAAATAATATTTAAAAATAAATAAAAATAATTAAAAATAAAAAAATAATTAAAATATTTTATATATAATAACAAATTTATATGAAATAAATTGAATAAAATCTAATAAATATTATAAATCCTTTTTGTAAAATATCAAAATTCTAATTTAGTGCAAAAAATAAAAATTCAATTTTGACCAATTTAGTGCCAGTACCAATTTTTATAGTTTTTGATTGATTTTTTATCCAGTCAGTTCTCAAGATTAATCAAACATCAGTTCCACCGGCCGGTTCGATGAAGTTTTTTAAACAATGGTTACGCACATCACATCAGCTTTTAACAATTCAACTCCCTAATGATCGATAAAGAATCACATAGACGAAGAGCTACTAAACAGAGCAAGACTCACCAGTTAGAAACTCCATCTCATTTCTCTTAATGCGAATACATGTTATATATCATGCACATAAATAACTCTCCGTTTATACTGCAGACAGATCTCAGATATTTCAGAAGCATCTTCTTGAAGATCCTAGGAATATGCACAAAGAGACAGAAGATAGGAGAACAAAAGGAGCTATGTCCATTTAGTTTTCTTAGATTTAATGCACGGCTTCTCAGGAATATCATCATCATCTTCTGAAGAAGTTTCAACTAACTCATCAGCGACATCTTGAGGAACATTATGCTTTGTTATAAAATCCTTCAATATGACCATGCTTTCCTCGTTCAATGAGACTAATTGCTCTGATAGAGAACCTTTGTCTGCAAAAACAGAATATGATTCTGCGCCAAGGCGAAGTGTAGCCTTAACCAGAGGCTTAGGAGGCGCGGCATCACATGATTCAGCTTCCATCATAACCCCACGCTGCGTAGCGAACAATTAAAAGGAAAAATAAAAATAAAAATTGTCAAATGCCACATTAAGAATGCCAAATTCTAGTCAGAGACAACAAAATTACCAAGTAACCAAAAGACAACAAACTCGATATTAGAAGCTCATGGGAATACTATTAAATCTGGTCTAAAGGTATCAGAAAACCACATTGACTCCCATCCGACCCCAGTTGGCTGACCAGGATGAATGAGATGGAATTAATACAATTGTCTGTGTAAACTATCATAATGAGATGGTGACTCCAAATCAACATTTAGTAAACTGGTGACTTGCGTTTATTCTGAAACATCAAAAGAAGGATGAACCCAATAATTATGAAACACCGAGATTATGAAGCCCAGTTTGAGATGCAGACGAATAGCGGCATCTCTTCAAATATTCAAATTTGCCGTTTCCTTAATCGGAAATATAGTAAAAAGGGATACTGAACCGAAGGAAGGAGTGAAATTGGCATATAGCTCCTTCACAGACATCCTTTCCAATAAATAATTACACAAAAGAACGATTATCATGAAATACTTGTATCAGAGTTATATTTTGTTAGTAATACCAAAACAGAAACATAAATTCAGCTGTGTTTGAGAATGTACATTATCTTTCATGGTCTATTATCAAGATTTGATCATTACACAAATCCTTCAGCTTTTGCTTCCTATTTGTTTACAACCTAATCCAGAAATAATTATTTGAAAGAAAAGAGGGTAAAGACAATGAGAGTTGCGTTAACATATGGCTTCGTTATTGTGATGCTTTGGAAACGGGATGACATACAAAAGTAGAGGGGAAGATTGCTTACAGTAAATGGCGCCGTCGGTTAGGGCTTACTCGCAAAGCAAGGAAAACAAAGAGTCCCTCTGAGGACGAAAATAAAAAGGGCAACCCCAAACGCTCTTCGGCCCATGGGCACCCCATGCCACGTCAGCTTTGGACTTGGAACCCAATTCTCTCTCTCTTGATTGTTTAAAAACTTAAAAATTACATCTAAACACTTATATATTAAAAAATTTATAATAAAAAAAATTTACAAATCAAAATTATTCTTAAAAATTATTATTATTATCAAATTTGAAAAAAAAAATTATTAGATTTAAGATATTTATTATTGGGTATAGAAAAATATTAAAATTTTTTTATATCTAATAATAAAATTTTTAAAACTTTATGATAATTATTGTTCTTAAAAATAATTTTGACTTTTAAAGTTATTTATTATAAATTTTTTAGGATATATTTTTTTGGTTATAATTTTCTTGAACTTATTTGGCTAAATTGAAGTTTATACTATGGGTCATGGGAAAATGAAAAGGAATAGAAAATTTTTTTTGTAATATTTATTTTGTCTTTGTAATCATTATTCAATACTATTTATTAATTATTATTCAATCATAAAAATCATGGATAATAAAATTATTTTTTATCTTTAAAATCACATCTTTTATCCTTTTCTTTAGAAGAAACATTGAAAAATTACTTGTACACAATTTCCTTTTTTTTTAGGTGACGTTGGATTTGAAAGAATGTTTTGTGTTTGTTGTCATGGTTGATAGTAATGAACTTTTTTTTTCTTGTACCTGAAGAATAATGTTTTAGGATGGAAAATGATATATAGTGTTAAGTTTAAATCCTATAATATACTAATTTTTTTTAAGTTAATTTCATTTGGAATCTAAAAATACATTCATTTTCTTGTTTGTATTTTGAATAATTTTAAAATAGTGTCTCAAAATAGTAAAAATAAAGTTTATTAGATAATATAATGAAATTTAATGCCTCATACACAATAAAATAATTAAAACTAAAGATAAGAAAAATTTTTAATTTAAATATTTTATTTGATTTAGACTTAAATACTTTTTTCTTTTCATCCGATTCTAACGTATTTTGTGAGAGATCAATATAAAATTTAAATTTTCTTATAAAAAAATATATTAGATTTAAATTTATATATATATATATATATATATATATAAACTTCTCTGTATTTTCTTCAATTCAAACACTCGTTTTATTTTGTTACTCAAACTAAATTATAGCGTTCTCATCTACAAAAATTTATCTCCTAACTTGCACACTATAATATCATTAATAGATTATGTTATATTGCCATTGTTCATATGAGTATATATGCTTACGTCTCAAAGACTAATACATTAATTCGCTCTTTACTGTGTATGTATCTAATGGTATCCAGTAAATGCTCTTTCCTAAGTGCCTTGCCTAAATGAGTGTCCACTCCAACCTTTGCTCATTTTTGTCTCTTCCCCTGACGTATGAGGTCTTAATGCGATGATAGGGATGTGAACCCTATAGCCTTTCTCCATCTCCTTTATCCACCTTGTTACCTTAAATCTGTCCATTAATGGCATCTGTTCAATCACTGATAATATATGATTCCAATCACACTAACACAATACGTAAATATATGGTCGAGCTTTAAAATGTAAACTCAAAAGCAATACAAGTTTGTTTGGAATTTAGTCTTCACCTCACAGTCCATTATGATGTAATCATAAGAAAGATTGGGAAAAGCCCCAATTAGACCCTCTTCAACTAGCTTGTTCACCATTTTTGCATCCCTTAAAAAGTAGTCGCACCCAACTATATCAAAGTCTTTAAAGCTACCTTGTGTTGATATTCAGTGCCCTTAGCAACCAAAAATTTCTCGCCACCAAGGGCTTGTCATTGCTTGAATCACTAAATTATTGTATTTCTCCGTGATCAATTAGAAAATTTCTTACTTTGGACCTACTATAAGAATACAATTGTTCCTTGATGAACTGTTGTAGTCTTGTTATTCCACATCTTGAAATAGGGGTGCATTAGTTGAAGAAACTTCTGCTATATCTGATACAAGTGACTAATATCTTTATAAGTAGGGTTCTCTGAAAGTTTTTCTAAGTCTATCGTGAAAAATATCTCTCTTTGCTCTCCTAGTTCTATATATGCTAAGTCAATTACTACCAAACTTAGGAAGAAGCTTTATAATTTTAAACAAACAAATACCATGAAATAACTAATCAACCTTAAAAAGACTTCCAAGGCCTCTTTTGAACTTGGACACCATTCTGCCAAGTTTTGAAAAAAATCCTACAATTGCATCAATCACTAACAGAATGAAACCCAAGGAAACTCCATCTTCTGAATTTTTAAAAATCGAAGGCATATAGTCAATTCCATCCATAGCACTCAAAGAAAATCCTTTAGCTCTGGCATTATAATTTTGAGATGTAGACTAAGAACTCAGATATGATTTTCTTGTAGAGCTTCTGCTAGAATTGTCTCCCATTTGCTTGGTCTTCTTGAAATTATAAAACAAATGTTCCCGCTACTTTACAACCGTAACTTTAATCCCTAAGCTATCTATGAATCTTTAGGTAGTCTTTCGACGCTCCTTGTTTAGAATAAGAAAAATAACACCAGAATCCCCTGCCTACTAGAGGCAAAAATAGGTAATCTGGGATTGGGGGAATAAATGCTAGAAGCAAAACTAGGAGTGTTGATATATTGTGCCCAAAGTTGATTAGGATTTCAATCACCTCTTAAATCATTATCTTTTCTAGTGCTACTACCACTTGTGATTATCTTACATATGATAAAGATGACACTGAATCTAACGTTTGATCCTTTTTCACCAATTTCCTTGTCCACAATTCTAATATCCTCATGCATTAAATGCACCTAGAAAAGAATTTTACAATTTGGTAGTATCTTTATTAATAACAATTAAAAAGAGGAAGAAGCCTTTTGTCTAAAGAAGAAGAAGAAGAAGTCAATGCCTACCAGTGACTGCATAATACCAAGTCCCAAGCCAGTGCCTCTTAGTCCTAAAACAGTTTCTTTGACTTAAATGTAATTATTAAACACTGACTTCGACTTCTCTTTAGGAATTTCTTTGCATGTATCATTACTTTCAAACACGAACTCCATGAAGTTTGAATCTTCTTAAATTGGATTCATGGCTTCTACATCATTATCTACTTCATTTTTCTTCTAAAATAAACACGACAAATGCTTCATGAAACTATATCTATTAAAAGCAATTATTCAGTTCTGGAAACTTGGCTTTTAAGCCCAAGCTCAAACTATTATCTATCATTCATCAGCAAACTTAACAACATTACTCAATAAGTTATACAAAACTTGTTTAAGTTTTCCTCTGATTTACATGCAAATATCTAATGACTGAACCATCACAGTGGTCCAATACAAGATCTACACCTTTCTTCATAGTCACAAGATGGTATAAGTCAATTGCATCTTTTATGAATTGGGATAGATCAAATTCCTCTTCCTCAAGTTGCATTTTTCCTGCCTCAATTTGACTTGTATCAAGAATATAATTCAATAGCCCTAAACTAGTATATAAACAAAAACTAAGTAAGTGCATTCCATGAAAGTTAAACAAAAAGAAAAAAAGAAGAATGAATTGATCATATCCATGGACTAGAAATATAAATTATTAAAAGATTTATGATTATGTACAATTTGGGTAATTTGAATTAATACTTAGCAAGTCTTTTGTGCAAGCATCCATTTGTTTTAAATTGGCCTCTAGTTCTAAATTAGGGATAACTTTTTCATAGGACATCTCTATCAAATGAATAAGACCAACAAGAGAAGCGCGAACATCATGGCTGGCACTAGCAAAAGCAAGGCTCTTATTCATACCTTCCCTCTCAGCTTGCTAAATGGCTTCCATTTGTTTGATGAGAGAGGCACACAAATGCATCTTTTGTCAACCCACTACAACATTTAACAACAACAAAAATGAAGATAAGGACTAATATCATAACTATCATCGCACTTAACAGCACTAACCCCAATTTACTACTCTTGTGTACAAAGCGCACCAATCCATTTTGCAGGACAACCAAAACGTACACCTAAAACATAATCACCCTAGAGTTGATCATACACCTAAAAGTATAAGTTTTGAGGAATTCAATTTTTCATGAAATAGTAATAAAATTAAATTTCAAAGCCTAAGGGGCAAGCATATTACTTCCATTGCCAATCTAACTTTTGAATAAATACGATTTATTGCAGCAATGATGACAAATGTCGTAATTCATAATATAGAGAATATGTTATAGCTGCTCAAGTTTTCATTCCTTTATGCAAGTATACTCCTATTTGATTTTACTCAAAATAGTTCCATATTGTGATTCAATAAACATGTGAAATGATCTAAACGTACTAATTATACTTCCATTATATCAACTAAGAAGCAGTATGTCAAATACTAACAGAAGCATAGGCTTCATCCTTGCATGAGATGGTGCCCTGATAACTCAATTAATCACCATTTGGTTTCACTAATTGCAAGGAAGTCGTGTCATTAGAGAATACTATATGGGCATGTTGGATTCCTTGTAGAAGCACTTTTCCATCTCTGGTAGCCAAATATAAGCTAGCACCTTGACCCCCAGTAGGAGTGACAAATCTAGTAATTGTCGTTATTGGAAATCCTAATGAGATAACTCTTGTTCTTAAGATTCTTGCCGAATTAAGGTATAAAAGCCTATGACTATCGCTCCACTTGTATCCCAACAAGGCATATCGAATCCAACTTGGATTAAGAGGGTGTTCATACATTACGGCTTCCCTATATAACCCTCCAGTGTCACGGTTTACAGGTTGAATATATTATACGATTTCTAAAGCACCTGAGATAGAAGAAAATGGAAAGTTAGAGACATTGCAAGAATTTGATTATGATATGTGTAGTATGAGAAAAAGAGACCTTCCATCCCAATGTATGAGATTTCGGTCAAGTGAGGAATCATCTCAAATGCTTGAAATAACAATAGAGCCACTTGCAATAGGGGAAAAAAGTTAAAATCAAAAAGGGCCATTTTTGTATTTGATGAGAGAAACCAAAACGATACTAACTTTGGTCTCAATGTCAGAGAATGAGATATTAGTCTTACTGAAGTTTGAACTCAAAAGTCGTGCTAAATTGGTTGATGATGAATTCATTGGGTGTAACAGTTTGGGGGAGTGGTCAATTTTAGATTGCAATTCTGGGAGAAAATTTGGTGGGTTTGAGTTCACACGCTGCTCGATGCATCTGAGTGTAACATACTAGCATGGCATTAATGATAAGAGAACTATGTGTAGCAAGTGCCTACATCAAATGTTTAAGGCTATATGTTAATAGAGAAATAATATTTAACTAGTGTAAAAGACTATATAGGTGATGCATGAACTTAATTTCCATCTCCTGTTTTGCATATGAAGATTCTTTCAAATATTTCATGGAGCTTGTGCATGAAACGGAAACATTTTGGTAGAAGACAAGGAAAATATTGATTTACAAAGAAAATTCATGTTAATAAATTTCCTAAATAATTACCAGAAGGAAAAAGATAGCATATGAAGGGCGGAAGACAATTGATAGGCAAAAATCATTTCGTCTTCTGGATTTGATCAACTACAGTTGTCTCTCATATGCACCGGAAAATCCATAAAACGGTATTGTTAGTGATACTAAATAGCAAAACACATGTCTCCAAATGGTAAAAATCGGTAGCCAAAAAATATACAAAATTGTATAAATTTATATAGGTGTGATATTAAGAGAAAATATTGTTGTTTTCAAATGGAAATCAACCACACTTTTTATTAATGAGAATTGAGTTTAAATACAAAAGAACTAACTGAAGATCCTAAGAACGTGGATCATAAAATTTACAATAAAGTTTAAAAGAAATAGAACAACTAATGCAGCAAAAATGTTGCTACACACCTTAAAAAATAGGAAATAAGTTGCATAATATATCTTTAGCATTTTGAGCATTGATATCCGCAACTACCATTGACTTATTCAAACTAATTTAAACTTGCTTGACACTTGTACTTGTTCAGTTCAGCTTTGACAAATTAACGACAGCATCTAAGGCATATTCTGAACACTCCTCCTTGTCTTTGATGCTGCACACGCCTAACTTTTTCTTCATCACAGCAAACTTGGCATTAGGCAAAGCTTTTGTAAATACATTTGTCATTTGTTCTTCAGTTTTACAATAGATTAAGAAAATTTCTCCTTCCTTTTGAATTTCTCTTAAGAAATAAAAGTTAATCTTAAAATGCTTTGTCTTACCATAGAATACTAGATTTGAAGAAATTAATATGGCTGCTTGATTATCTACAAAAATCTGAGTTGGTTTTAGCTGCACCAAATTCAGATTTACAAGAATCTTCCATAGCTGTATTGCATGATTTGCTGCTGTAGTTGCAACAATAAACTCAACTTCAATAGTGCTTTGAGCTGTAATATCTTGCTTTTTAGAACACCAATTTATTACTCCCGAACCAAGACTGAAGCAGTAGTCGGTTGTACTCTTCATATCATCTTCTGAACCAGCTCAATCACTATCAGAATAACCCATTAAAATGAAATTCTAACATTTTTGTATACAGAATACCATGGTCAATCATTCCTTTGATGTATTTGACAACTCTTTTTGCTGCTTGCATATGTATCTCACTAGCACAATGCATGAATCTAGATAAAAGACTCATAGCTTGCACAATATCTGGTCTAGAAGCAGAGAGGTACATAAGGCAACTAATTAAACTTCTATAATGATGTTCATCTACCTTCATAGCACCATCATCTCTGAAATACTTGACTCTGGTTTGCATAGGTGTGTTGGTAGATTTGCACCTTTCCATCTGAAATTTTTTAAGGATCTCCTTGGCATATTTGTACTGACTTATAAAGATTCCACTTTTCTTTTGCTCCACTTCCAAGCTAAGAAAATAGGACATCAAGCCCAAGTTAGTCATTTCAAATTCCTTCAACATTTCAGCTTTGAAAACATTAATGAGCTCCAAATTACTACCTGTAACCAAGAGATCATCAACATACACCGAAACAATAATTAAATCAATATCTTCTTTCTTCACATAAAGAGTTGCTTCACTTAGACTTTTAACAAAGCCTAAGCTAGTTAAATGTTCATATATTCGACTGTACCAGGCCCTAAGAGCCTACTTAAGACCATACAATGCCTTTTTTAGTAGATACACCTTGCTTTCTTGACCTTGTTTAACAAAGCCCTCTAGTTGGTCAACATAGATTTCCTCCTCTAGATAACCATTCAAAAATGCAGACTTTACATCTAGATGAAATACTTTCCAATCCTTTTGAGCTGCAATTGCAAGTAACAATCGAATTGTGTCAAGCCTTGCTACAGGAGTGAAGGTTTCAGAAAAATCAACTCTAAAGACTTGTGCATATCCTTTCACAACAAGCCTTGTTTTGTGCTTGTTTATAGAGCCATCTGTATTTAGCTTAGTTTTAAAAACCCATTTTACCCTAATAACTTTTCTGTTTTGAGGTCTTTCAACAAGTTCCCAAGTTTGATTTTTATTAATCATTTGAAGCTCTTCTTCCATGGTTGTAACCCATTTCTGCTCTTGCATTGCATCTTCAGCAGTTTCTGGTTCTAAAATTGCAACATTACACTTTGCATATATGTCAGCAAGCAATCTAGTACCTTTAACTGGTTGCTCATCAACATCTTCATCATTCAATAGCGATTCACTAAACTGATTAACTTTTCCTTCATTCCAATCCCACTGCTTCTCTTCCAAAAAAATACATCTCTACTTATAATTATTTTGTCAAATTGAGGTTGAAATATTCTATAGGCTTTGGAGGAGCTACTATAGCCTATAAAAATTTCAGGCTCAGATTTTCTATCTAGTTTATCTCTTTTAACATGTGGAATGTGAAAGAAACACAAGCAACCAAATACTTTTAGATTAGATAAGGAGGGTTTATAACCATACCATGCCTCATAAGGAGTTTGGTTGTTGAGAGCACGAGTAGGAAGTCTGTTTAAAAGAAAAACAGCTGTATTTGCGGCTTCTGCCCAGAAACCTTTTGGTAATTGTTTTTCATGTAACAAGCAACGTGTCATCTCCATTATGGTTCTATTTTTTCTCTCACTTACTCCATTTTGTTGTGGAGTATAAAGAGAAGTAAGTTGATGCTCAATACCTGCCTCTTCACAGAACTTGTTAAAAAGATTTGAAGTATATTCCTTTCCATTGTCTGATCTCAACACCATAATCTTGCAGCCACTTTGATTCTCTACCCAAGCTTTATATTTAACAAAATTCAGCAGCTACTTCAGATTTGTACCTAAGAAAGTATATCCAACACATCCTGGTTAAATCATTTATAAAAATAATATAACTCTTACTTCCTTTAAGAGATGATGTATTAAAGATCAGTATGAATAATTTGAAGTTTGTTTGTAACCCTTCAAGCCTTCTGTGGAAAAGGTAACCTTGTGTGCTTGCCAAAATGACAAGCTTTACAACTTGAGATGCTTTCCTCCAATGAATCCAGACCATTTACAAGCTGTTGCTTTTGCATTTGGAGTACTGCGTTATGATGATAATGCCCCAACCTTTTATGCCAAAGGTCAGAGGTTTTTACAGAAGCTTGATATGCAACTTACTCCTCCTCCATTAAATCAAGTGAAAAGCTTTTTTGCTTCATTTTTATAGAAAACACATTCAGCCCCTTTGCATCTTTGATAACACATTTTTTTATTTTCAAAGTGCACTTTAAAACCTATCTCAAGTAACTGACCAACACTGAGCAAATTTTAATCAATTTCTGGAACATATAGCACATCAGTAATTAACTTAACTCCAGAAAAAGTTTTAATTGCAACTTTACCTTTCCCTTTCGCTGTTATGTGCACTCCATTTCCAATTCTGACTTGATAATAGAATGTTTTGTCAAGCCTTTTAAATAGCTCAACATTGTTTGTCATGCGGTTTGTACAACCGCTATCCACTAGCCAAGATTCACTTAGGCTACTAGCTGCATAATAAAAGGCTACAAATAATTGCTCCTCCTCTTCTTGATTCACTGCTTGAGCTTCATTCACTTGTTGAGTCCCTTTATTTCTTTAGATTCTATCAACATGACCCAGCTGGTTGCACTTGGTGCATTTCGCATCTGGTTTGCTCCAGCACTTGAAATGCGGATGATTGGTCCTGCCACAATCTTGACAAGGTACTTCTGGTTTATTCCAACATTTAAAATGAGGATGGTTGGTCTTACCACAGTGCTGACAAGGAGGATAATTTGATTTTTTTTCGTGCTTGGACACATTTCTGCCTAACTCACTGTTGCTTTCACCAAAGCCTGCAAAATTTTCTGCACCAATCTTTCCTTTTAGTTCTTCCAATTCTTCTTTTTACATTTTTTAGAATTTTGATTCTGCAATTTGGCTTGCATGACACCCTCTAAAGTAACATCTTCTCCAATTTGTCTTCTTTGCTCATGTGCTTCAAGAGCATTAAGAAGTTCTGGTAGTGTTATCTCTGTTAAATCTTTGATTTCCTCCAATGCAGAGATTTTTGCTTCAAACCTCTCAGAAAGAGTCACCAGCAATTTCTCAATCACCCTGTTATCAGGCATTTCTTCTCCAATAAGCCTTAATTTGTTAACAATTTCCATCAGCCTATCAACATATTCTTTGACAGTCTCAGAGCCTTTCATCCTTCTTAACTCAAACTCCATTTTAAGATTCAAGACACGCAAGTTTCTTGTTCTTGCATTGCCCTGAAATTCAGCTTTAAGATACTCCCATATTTGGTGAGCTGATTGCAAGTTCATTATTCTAACAAATAAATTTTTAGAAACTGCTGAAAATAAGCAAGACTTAGCTTTACATTTTTTCTCGGTTTGCTCCTGATGGTACTTGATCTGCTGCATAGTAAGATTGTCTGGTAGTGGTGGGATTTCAAGCTCCTCTGACACTGCACTCCAAAGATCCCAAGCCTGCAAATAAGCAGTCATCTTTACAGCCCAAGTTTAGTAATTTTCACCACTAAAAATTGAAGGTGGAACAGGTGAGAAGTTTTTTTATGCTATTTGAGTTCACTCAAGTACTATGAGTTGAAAAGAAATGTGTTTACATAGAAACACTCACTAAACTCACTCTCGAATGGCAAATTCCACTCACACAGGTCCTATAAGAAATTACAGCTCTGATACCATTTGTTGTTTTCAAATGGAATCAACCACACTTTTTATTAATGAGAACTGAGTTTAAATACAAAAGAACTAACTGAAAATCCTAAGAATGTGGATCATAAAATTTACAATAAAGTTTAAAAAAAATAGAACAACTAATGCAGCAAAAATATTGCTACACACCTTAAAAAATAGGAAATAAGTTGCAGAATATATCTTCAGCGTTTTGAGCCTTGATATCCATAACTACCATTGACTTATTCAAACTAATTTAAACTTGCTTGACACTTGTACTTGTTCAGTTCAGCTTTGACAAATTAACGACAACATCTAAGGCATATTTTGAACAAATATCTTTGAACAATATAGTTTCCATATTAGGAACTCACTCTTGTGCATCATTGAAACTTTTGCAAGCTGTAAAAACATCAGAATGAGGAAACTAATATCTTCTAAAATAATGAAAAAATAATTTCCTTTTCAATGATGTTCTAAAATTTAGCAATTAACCATAACAAGTTAACCTATAATCATTAAAACCCATAATCCAATGTAGGCGCTGGGGCAAGGCCTCAGGCTTTTGTTAAATAAGCTTGTCATTTGTCTTGGTAGTGTTATCATTTGGTTCCTTCCACAGGTTGGGGCTGATGTCCCAGCAGAAAGTTTTGATATATCACCTGTGGATCAAACTTTTGTCCAAATGGGTGCCAAAGATAACATCATCACAGGCCAAAGTACTTTTTTAACTGCACTTTCAGAAACTGCAACAATGCTGGTGAGATGCCTACATCCTGTAGGGACCAAGAACGCATATAAAAATCAATAGACTTAAGATCTTCCCTTTATTTATTGTTCATTTATTTTAGGGCGCTTATAAGTTTTTAGATGAGAGTCATATATACAACAACAACAACAATAAAGTTTTTTCCCACTAAGTGAAGTCAACTATATAGATCAATCGACGCATAAAGTCTAGATGGGAGTCATATATATTTAAAAAAAAAAAAAGAACAACTGTTTTTCATGTGGAGCATGGATGGAATGTACTGTTTATGGCTGATGTTTTTCTTGGGGACATAACAAGCAATCACATCACATTGAGGAAGAAAAAAAAAATTCCTGGTCTTTTTTTCTTCCATGTTTTATTTAGTTGTGTAGTTCTCCACCTGCGTTGAAAAACTGAATTGCATGTGTGCCATTGTCTTTGTATGCTGATTTCTAAAACTTTCTGGTGCTTGTTCAGGTGGTTCATTATGCATTATAGATGTACATCAATCTAAGTATACTATCTTTTGGATATGTACATAGTTGTAAACACAGTCATCGGCTACACGTAATTTGTTGGTGGCTTTGGATGAACTTGGACGTGGGACCTCCACTTCTGAGGGGCAAGCAATTGCATGAGTGTCTTCTATGGTATTAACTGAACATGCTTTTGTCCCCATGGTTTCAGTTTCCATGATTAATTATCCATTTTCTTTTCAGTCCATCTCAGTTAGTGCTTTTTGTATTTCTGATATTTGGCAGGGAATCGGTACTTGAACTTCTTGTTTTGAAGGTGCAGTGTCATGGATTGTTTTCTACTCATTATCACCTATTAGCTATAGATTTCAATAAAGATCCCAAGGTATACCTAGGAATTTATCTTGTATTGTTAACTAGTTGTATATTGCACTGATCCTTAATTTAAAGCATTGAGTTAATGCACTTGATTGCTATAAGATCAACTATTTTCTAATACAGTATGTTGTACATGTTCTATTTTCTTGTGGACGGATTTCAACTTGGAGCTTTAGATTCTATTTTGGCTAGTGTTTATAAACTTAAGCATATTTCTGTGTAATTTTTTCATGCTGTAAAGGTCTCTCTCTGCCATATGGCGTGCCAAGTTGGCAATGGATTTGTAGATGTGGATGATCACATTTCTGTACAGGCTGACCCCTGGTGCGTGCCCTAAGAGCTATGGGGTTAACGATGCTTGAATAGCTAGTATGGTTCTTTTCTCTTCTAAGTTCCCGACATATTAAAATTATTGGCTTGCATCACCTACATTGCCTATCAATGTGTTATTTTGGCTTCCACTTAGAGTATTGCATTGCATTAATTATGGGTCTGTTGAATTTTAAGTCTTTCCTCAGTTGCTTTAAAATGAGTATTGAGTCTTAAATATGAGGTGGACAGATGTGCTGGACGGTGCCCCATTGACATGCAACTGACTCAAGGGGGATCTCGTTGTTGCATAGATCAGGTCAGAGCAACGTGCCATCATACGTTCAAGAGTCAGTCTCACGATTGGGCATGAGTGTCTGGAAGTTGTCATTGTATACTCCCGCGGGTTGGAAGGCAGCGGGGGAAGGAGGACGACACTGGGTGAGATCTATCAGCAGCGAATTCCCCATACAGATAGAGGCGCCTATCAAAAAGATAGTCCTTCGGCTTCGGGATTGAGGTATCATTAGCCGGAGTCTTTTGCATCACTTCTGAAAACTGCAGAATATGCATGATATGCAAATTAAACCGTTTCCGTGAATCTATGAAAACCTAGTTTTTGTTGCCTTGCCTCGTTTATAACCAGTTTTTTATAATGATGAAAGCAGTGAACTTTATTCAGGACTCACTCTCTGTCTCTGTGCCAAGTCCAGAGAATTTGAGGCCACATATGGTAAGCACAGAAAGGCATATTCTGATAACGGCTCTTCCAATCAAAGTTATCATGCAAAAATTTGACCAATGCTACTACAAATTTGAGTTGCCAGGAGACGATTAGCAGTATTTCCGTAGCTGAACCTCAGAGTATAAAGCAAGAGAACTCCTGCAGCAATATTAAACTATTCCCAAGACATAAAAAATGTCCAACTTCCAGAAATATTAAATTTCATTGTTGGTTGTTATCTAGTTATTCATTCTTTGAAAGCAATGAATACTTAAAAACTTTAAAGCCATCTTTCTATGTTGATATTAATCCTGGAAGGATGGCTGGGTCTTGCTTTCTTTATGTTTGGTAGGTCCAACATATCTTTGTGTTTATAGTTGTAGACAATGTGATGTCGTCTAACTTCAACAAGGAAATACAAGGTTGTCACGCATGTCAGGTTTCTTAACATGTTTTATAGTGTATATAGGAGAATTCGGTGTGTACTGGCAATTACTTGCAATAAAGAAAACGAGGATGCATTTGAATTTGAATTTCATTGCCTTAAATTTATGGCCAAAACATTGAAATTTGATAACATGAGCATCAGCACAATGCTCTGGTATAAATGAAAGCAAATGACCACTTATTAATGTCTAACAATCGTATCAAGCACTGGTTCATTCTCTTCATCTTCACTACCAGATATTGATGTGTCGTCGTCATAATCCTGTTATGCAAAGGAAGCCGTCAATTGTAGGTGCATGTCAAACTCAAACGAAAAATCAGCGTCTGTCTTAAGAAGAGGAAAAACTAATTAACCTGGTAGTGATGCTGAATGCTGCCATATATGCCTCCGATAGCCTTCATAATTATGTACATGGGTAGAATAATCCCGCTTGCTTTTAGTATAAAGACCTAGAAACAATAGCGAATGGAAAAAGATAAGTGTTTATAATGGCAACGATTCAAAAAGCAGGTACTTCTATAATTTTCATCCAAAATTAGCATTCAAGTGCTTACAGTAAGAAGTGTAAATGGGTAATCTTCCGTTCCACTTGTAAGCACTGCGAAAAGATGTCTTACAAGCAAGATGAGTGTAAACTGCAAAAGTCGAGTGACTAGTAAGAATTAGACAACTCTACATGTAATGTGAATTTCTTCTGGTACAAGACTCATGCTACTTTGATAACCAAAAAATAAGTAAGTGAATAAATAAAGAAAGAAAACGCAAGATATAACTCAGACTTGCAGTGACCCCACAAACTAGTTTAAGTTGGCGCTTCAATATTTACCGCCCCAAAATGAATTATAGGCTAACGAGAAGGTTTTTTAATGAATCATAGGAAAATAGTCCAGTGTCAAACAAGTCCTTTGTTCACTCGAGAGAAAATATATATTTCAAACCAATTTCTTCGATTGACCGAGTCCTATGGTGAACACAACTGATTATCCGGTTGGCAATAATGACGTATTACTTTTTGAGTCTTTGACTCCTTCATTTCCAAGTCAGGGCGGCAATACGTGTTTATCCCAAGTCTCCAACTTTAAAACTACTAATTATAATAATACCACAATGCCAGTTGCCACGGTTCACTAAGATTAGCATTGAAAAGCTTGATTAACAGAGAAAATGCTTACAGACAAAGCCAGTGATCGGCAGCAAGATGCGCTTCTATCAGCAGCAGACGTGCATTCAGAGTAATCACTTTCTATTGTCACTCCTTCAACAATACCCTCTAATCTTGCGTTTAACGGTTCTTCCTCCCTTAGAATTTCCAGGCTATCTCTGTGATAATGAAGGAAGATAAAGAATGTGATCACACTTTAGTATTTTTAATTTTTTTATTGTAAAAATAACTATAAAGAACACGCCAAACGGTAGCTTAGTCAAGGGTTCACATTTTAGAATTTGAAACATCCGTTGAATCGTTAGTTGGAAGGCACTAAAGTTCAGTTTGATTGAGTTGTACGCGGCTAAGTTGAGTGCCTTTGAGTTGGAAACGAGGAAGCATGACTCCACACATTACATGGGCCATCATAGAAAATTCAAAATGTCTAACTTCTATTTAAGTGTTTGCGAGGATTTAATATGATTGGTCAACACATTCATTTTAGCCACGAACACTTTTTTTTTTCTTTGCAATGTCTCGTAAAATGTAATGGAAAATTTAAATTTTATAAAGTACTGAAAAGGGATTAAAAATTACATTGAGCAAAAGCGGATGATATGCAAATATATATGGAAAGTACCTGATGGTCATTGCTGCATCAATTATCTGAGATTTCTTTGGAGCTACTGTATATCCAGGTTCATATTGCTGCAAAAACAAAATTAAGTTTTTGATTATGATGCATTTAAAGAATAGAATCGTTTGAAGTATTATGATGCAAAGAATAGAATCGTTTGAAGTTCAAGAGATGAGGATATTTGGCGAGGAAAGGAAGACAAACTTTTTTATTTTTTTCCTTAAAATGTCAGGAAGGAAATAGAGATTAAAACGAATAAGAACCACAAAGTTGTGTTCTGGAGAAACGAATAAACATGCCTATAGTATAACAGAGAGACTTATATATTAAGCAAAGCCAAACAAAGGACCAACATGAAGCGTAGAAATTCAAAATAAAACCCAAAAAAAAAAATGATATGAACTCAGTTTTTTCGACTCAAGATCAGAAAACACAGCCGACCCAATTTGCATAACAAAAACAACAACAACAAAACTAGAAACACAACCAAATTCTTCTTCCTTAATTATTTAAGCAAAATAAAAAAACTTTTGCTGAGAACAAAGTGAAACAAAAAAGTAAATGATCGAAATTCGTACCTGGAGACATATTTCACAAGTTGTGTTTCCTTTCTCGTTGCACCATCTCTGTATGCAATCTCTGTGAGCAAACTGCACAATAACATATAGCCGTTGAAGGGACTATTCCCAAAACTAGAATAGAATAATAAAGCCATAACAGCCCAACAATTCTGGGTTTACCTTAACGGTCCCAGAACAAGCACAAGGAGCTTCAAAGCTTTCCGAGCTCTCAAATTCTTCTTCGTGACATATTCTGCAGCGAGGAATCCCGGAAAGTGATTTCAAATCATCAACAAATAATACTACCTCTCCCATATTTTTCTCACACCTGCTTCTCTCTCTTTCTTAGAACTTATTCCTTTGCTTTCAAATTCTCTGTTACTCTTTTCTCTCTCCCCCTCTTGGTCTCTCTGTGGAGCCTGGACTTTATACAACCGAAAGAACTCTAAAGTTCCAAAACTGCCCTTGTATGATTTTCCCAATTTTTTATTAAAAAAGGTTGAACTTGAATATAACTTGTTTTGTTTTTCCCTACATTCTCATCTTCTGTTTTATAAGAGGAAAAAATTAACCATAGAGGGTGGCTTTGACCTGGGATAACAAAACTTCGTTTTAGGTTTTTGTTTTTGGCCTGAGTTTGAGGTTCCTTTGAAGGTTTGACGCATTAAGGCTTGACGAACAATTCAAAACTAAGAAAATAAACAAAAAAATTATTCTATATATGTTTCTAGAATTTTTTTTATTTAAAAAGAGCAGCCATGGGATGGCCTGTGGACTCTGTCTAATTGAAGGAATAGAGAGAGAAAGAAATGCATCTTATGCAGTCCTTTTTGTAAGAAAGGCATCCTACACTTTTTTTGGCATACAATTTTTTTTTTCCATTTATATTTAGGAATTTTTCTTCAATGTATTCAATTTTAAAAAAAAAAATAAAGCGTGGAACCTATCATAGCTCCGTGCTCGCTTTGTTCTTTTTTCCAGTTGAATTGTTCTGCGTTCACTGACATTTAAGCATATTTCCATTACACTTATCAGGTGATTTTTCAAACTTGCATTTTCTATAGTCAAAGCTGCTGGGGTTGACTATGTATCCTACAGTTCATTACGCGCCATGCTCTTCATAAATGGTGTCTGTTATTTCAACTATCAACAAACATTTTCATTCTTTTAGCTGGAGAAACAAAAAAAAAAAGAAGGAAGAAAACTAAAACAAAATATCTGTTTCAGATTATTGTGGCTGCTATTGCTAAATTAGCAATTCAATTAAGATAAGGTAAGATCTGGCAATAATTACAAGTATCTAATAGGAGGGTGGAGAATAATGTAAATAATTATCAAACTGATTGGTAGGGTTGGGTACGTTTTTAATCTGGTGCGTGAATAAATCCTCACCGTCACCGACCAACAAAACAAAATAAATAATTGTTAATTTGATATCCATCTGTATATGAAATAGTGGAGTAATTGTTTGAATTAAATTGAGTACCAACCAAAAAAAGAAAAGATGAAGACAGGAAGGGCTTTCATTTATTAATATTTAGTTGGGATATTAAAAATTGAGGTCAATAAGAAACCTTGATTATGTGTGTCCGCGTACAGTTCAAAACTGTGCTGTTCCGGATTCAAATATCGGACCTCTGATCCTTCCCCAACGGTAACAAACGCTCAGGGGAAACGGAAATTTAAAAAAAGATGGGTCCTCTCTCTCTCCCAATATCTGTATGATGATTTGTAACAAACGCGCTCACCCAAGTACATGATTCGGCGGGCCCTCCTTTACATGCAGTTCAATTTCTTTTTTAACTAAATAAATCATTCTTTTTTTGGTAACAACTGAATAACCTTTTTTGTATTTTGCAATGGTCTAGGGGGTATGTTATTTATTTCTATTTATATGAGAAAGCTGACACACGTGCTTATCCTTTTCTCGGTCCTATCATCGTCACCCTGAAATTGTTGAATTTATCCAACAATTATGAGCAATCCTTTTCATTTGGAAGCTTCACAAATAGATGGAGAAGGGGTTTTGAATTTGAACCCTTTTCTAGGCATCGGGGTCGGCACTCTGTGGGGGACAATTTGCCCTTTACATGGCAATTTGCACCTAAACCATCCTCTCGCATGGGCTATAATGCCACCCACATCTCCCGAAGAAATTCAAACATTTTTTATTCTTTTCAGGACATTAATAGCTTGTATACTGATAATTGAATAAAGTGGTAAAAATAACATTGTTTTATAATTGTTAAGATTAAATATAATAAAGAGAAAATTATATAGATTAATAATTGAAAGTTTGGGCATTTGGTGGTGGTTGATAACCAACTTGTTCGGTTAGATGAAGGTGATATTGTTATTATTGAGTTTGGCTTAAGCGAAAGACTTGCGTTGAAAGTATCATCCGGGGAAAGAGAAGGAAGCAATTATCTAATGTTTGTGAATTAACAGTGTTTTCGGGAGATGTGGTCTTTGTCTTTCGGAGAAGGAGGTCCATAAGACTTTAAAGAAGCATATCGGTCCATTCCTAAAAGAGTATATGGCCCAATATATCAAAGAGCTGTTTCTGTTAGATGTTTGGGCCGGCCTTGGGTGCTTTCTTCCCTCTTTAGCACAAATTAGAGAGAAATGGAAGTGGGCTAAGTCTAATTCTGTTGGAACATCTTAATTTATAGCTCATTGTAAATCTACACTTTTTTTAAAAAAATTTAATAGAATTTTATAAAAAAGTAATGTAAGAGGAAAAAAAATGTGTTTAGAAAAATAATTTTTCATAAAGGCTTCTGAGAAACAAATTGTGTTTGACTTTTTACTATTAAATTACCTAAAAGAGTAGGTATTTAAGAGAATAAGTAAAAAAAAATAGAAATAATTAAAGAAGTTAGTGATTTTGAGTAAAACTATAGTTATCTTTATTTTTATTCTTTAAAAAGTTTTAATTTTTTATTTTCTCTTTTAACACAAAAAAAAATTCTGCTATTACTAAAAGTAAACTCTAAAAAAAAAAAAAGGCCAAAACACTACAAGACCACAGTGTTCCTTGCTAATTCACGGGTCCATGGTGCCCTTAGATTAGAATAGATAACTGTCTATCATCCATGTCTAAAAACAGTGACAAATTTAAATTATATTATGCCCCTGGTCCCTACATAGAATGTATCTGTTTGACTTTTTCCTTCATTTTCTATATTCTAAGAAAGATGGCTTCTTAAGCAACCTTTTTTTTTTTGAAAGGAGGGTAAGGTGTTCATGGGTTCGATTTAGTTCAGTTTTAAACTAAAATCAAACTGAACTAATCTTATCGGTTCAATAATTTTTTGGACCTTTTCGGTTTTGAATTCTAATCGGTTTGGTTCGTTTTGGTCCGATTTGGTTCATGTTTTTTTGCCCAAAAATATTTTTTTAAGATTTTATTCTTTGCAATATATAGAATTTAATTTTTAATATTATGCATCTTATTAAATTTTAACCAATAATAATGTATTTATAATTTATTATTTTTATTTTTATTTTTAGTCTAAAAAATACTCATAAATTGATAAAAAGTTTTGAAAAGTAAAAAAAATAAAATAAAATAAGAATAATATTTTATAATAAAATAGTATAGACAACTTGTCAATTTGGTTCGATTTAACTGAACCAAACATACCATGAATTGACAACCGAACCGAATTAATTATTTTTAAATTTAAAAAAATCAAACCAAATCATTTGTTAATCAATTTTTATTGATTTGATTTAATTTAATTTAATTTAAATGATTTAATTTAATTTTATTCGATTTTGTTCACTTTAAGAGGGGTTGGTGGGCGCTTGGAAAAGGTATTTCATTTAGATGGGTTTAAACGGTAGCCACTCCTTAAATGGATAAGAAAACAGGGTCCCCACTCCAATGTATGTACACTCAACTTGCAAGGGACTGCTCCACATGCCAGCGCTAGACACTAGACAAGTACATCAATGCACAGTTCTATTTCGTCCGAAGTTCTATAAAATTCTGATCCTTTCTGAAGTATAAAAATTATAAAATATCTTTAAAATAAAAAAATTAAATTTCATATATATTCTTATTTCTTATACCATTCTCTTTTTACTTGAGAAATAATAAACTCACCCTTATCCAAATTAAGTTCTATGTAGTGACATTATTTACTTCGTTTTTTATTACACCTACAAGTTAAAGAAGGAGCTTTCTCTCCTTGTCTTGTGACCGTGACACCATTGATCAGTTAGTCGAGAATGGCTTCTTTACCATTAGTGCGGCGGGAACATGATCATTTTATCTGTGTATTTTAGATTTTTTTTAATTAAAAAAGTAAACAATCTAAAATATTTAATTGGACCGCTTTCAACTAGAGAGAAATCATTTCCCAATTAGTTTGCTGAATTCGCTTAAATTAACTCAGCTTCACCGATTTTCCTTTTAGTATATTTCACGACGTTGTTGAGGGAAAAAAATTTCGGTCAAAAAGATTTTTGAGTTGCTAGTTGTTTTTTTTTTTTTGGGTGTGAAAAGTTGCCGGCTTGCTTTAGGGAAGATATTTAGGAGATCGAAATATCTTATGTCAACTTATATATCGATGTAAAGGTCCTACCATCTTATTCTTAAATGTCAAATTATCCATTGAAGGACAAAAACTATTCTATCTATGCCGCACTATATAAGAATTTAAATTAAAATAACGATATATTTTCATTTTTTTTTTAAATTCACATATCATTCTTTAGTTTCTTACATCTCATGCTCAGTGTTTTTATTCACTCAAATTTGAGAGAAAATTTTAGAACAACATTTAGAATAGATAAAAACACGGAGGTCCGGCATGAGAATAACAGTAATCCTTTGATAAAAAAAAAAAAAGAGAAAGTGACTTGCACCCTTATTCTTGTACAGCCTTGTACTTTTTTATTTTAATGTTAAAAAAATAAAAACTTTCATTAAAAAAGTATAAATAAACAAAAGCGGTAAATGATATTTGATTGTGTACAATGTTCGAGAATAAAAATGTATATATTGCATCAAAAATTAAAAAAAAAATAAAGTGAAGATCTATTAATTATTTTTTTTTTTGGAGTAATTGACTTCGACGAAAAATTAGGTGACCACCCAACTTTTTCGAATGAGCATTAGCGTGCTATGCCGTGGAAAACAGCACAGATCTCAATCATTGATCTGTTTTCTTTTTTTAAATATTAATTATTCATTTTTATTTTAAAAGAAGTAAAAAAATAAGATGAAAATAATTTTTTAATTTTTATCAGGTAAAGATCAAGTTGTAATTTTATTGTTCTAATTTAATTTTTTTTGTTTGATGGAAGGAAATTAAATTTTTTTATTTTTTAACATTTTGTAAATAAACAAATTTTAAAAATAAACAATTAAGATTTAAAAAAAACAAATTTAGTAATTGAGATTTATATTAAAAAAATTATGTTTAAGAATTAATAAGTGAAAAAATTTATTTTTAAAAATTTTTATTATTTATTGTTAAATTCATTAATAATTATTAAAATAAATGATAATGTGTTTTTAAAAATAAATTTTTTTATTTTTTAATCTTTTATTATAATTCTCCTTTTATACTACTCGTGCACGGCACGCCAGAGAATCCTCGTCTCACTTTTTCAAGTTGATCTGTCTTGGCCTAACAAAAAAAATCAATCAGTCGTTCTCAAGTTGATTTTGACAGAGCCCATGGAATTTCTCCCGATTTGTCCTTGTTATGTGGAAGATTAAAAAATGCAGTAAGTATGGAACCTACGTAAATAAGTTTCACTATCTACTGTGGAGGATTTAGAATAGAAGATCCAAATCGCACATCATTTTCTCCCCCAAAACAGGAGAGAGAAATGGAAACGATATTGATTCCTTTGACAAATCTGTAATTTGAAAACCAGGACTAGAAACCGCAGACCATAGTGAAACCAGAAGCAGCGAGTATATAATCCACATCCGTTATCTACATTTTAAGGCCTAGAAATTTCTGAAGCCAGAAGTACAAGTTGGGGGGTAATCAGATTAGGTTTGTTTAATTTTGGGGTTGATAGCTGATAATGGAAAAAGGAGGGCAAAAGATTATGGTGGCGGTGGATGAGAGCCAGGAGAGCATGTATGCGCTGTCATGGTGTCTCAGCAATCTCATCTCTGATACCACCCCCAACAAGCTCGTGCTACTCTACGTCAAGCCATCCCCTGCTATTTTCTTCTCCTTCGATTCTCCAGGTTTAATTTCCTTGCTAGTTCTTTTCCCTCTTCAATTTGAATTCACTATCTATTCCTTAATTTATACCTTGTTCCTCTGCTTTCTGGCTATATTTACAGGGGATATGTTTTCCGATGACGTTATTACGGCTATGGAAAAGTACGGTAAGGACATGGTTACTTCAGTAATGGAAAGAGCTGAAGCCATTTGCAGGAGTCTCAACACCAACAATGTACGCCTCCTCATCCCACTCTCTATAGTCTCCTTTTGTTTTTTGGATTTCCTCCTAACCGAGAATTGTGTCTCTCAATGGATTTGCTTTCTGCAGATCAAGATGGAGAGAGTCGTTGGGAGTGGAGATGCCAAAAATGTGATATGCAGTGCTGTGCAGAAACTAAAGGCTGACACCTTGGTCATGGGAAGCCATGGTTATGGCTTCTTTAAGAGGTACCATACCACCCACTCAATCATTTTTATGATCTTTTGCTGTATCCATATTTTTTTTTGGGGGGGGAATTAAATAAAGGATTTAATCACTAAGACTTTTTCTCCATGCGAACTTGTAGGGCGCTCCTTGGAAGTGTCAGTGATTACTGTGCCAAGCATGCTAATTGTCCTGTCGTAATTGTGAAGCACCCTTAAGAAATTTGTTTTCCATTTTGTTTTCCCTCTTCCCTTCTTCCTTTATGCTTTCTCAGGAAGCAGGCTCCTATGTGTACTTATCGAACACAAATTTCAAATTTGCGTAACTTGCCTTTGCATATTTATATATTTATATAACAGTAAATGTCGGAGGAAAAAGATGTGACTTTGAATGTTTTGGTGCTCTATCTGGAGTCAAGAAATAGCAACTTCCTTGCTTCAAATTTTCTAAGGTGCTCAATCTTCAAAATTTTGTCATGTTAAGAAGTACTTGTAAAAAGAACGGTAATGGTACAATAACCTACCTACAATACCATTTTCTTTACCAAAACAAAAAAGTTCAAAAGCAAACGAGGAACCCTGCATACCCCCTGGGCTTGTATTTCCTGATACTTGTAGCCTGGCACTACATGTGTGGTGCCTTATTTAGAACAAAGAAGATACTAGGACTCCCAACCAGAGAGGACTAACTCTTCAGTTAATTATGTGGAACCTTGTTATATGTCAATTACGAACCAGAAGGAAGAAAGG
The DNA here is from genome assembly GCA_026724425.1 of Erythrophleum ivorense. Taxonomy (NCBI): domain Eukaryota; kingdom Viridiplantae; phylum Streptophyta; class Magnoliopsida; order Fabales; family Fabaceae; genus Erythrophleum; species Erythrophleum ivorense. The sequence continues at coordinate 78,273,096 of JAIUCV010000001.1, read as the reverse complement.
ACCAAAATATTGCAAAGATTACGATCTCCTAATTGAAGGAGGGAGAAAGGAGAGAGACGGGGTTGATACTAGATAAGCACTCACTTTCCTTATTAAATTAACAGATAGCGACTAGATTCCCTGGATCATTACCAAATCACGCGAGTCCAGTATGAGAGACGAGGGAGGGATAGAAAGAGCAAGCTGCCAAATAAGTAAAGAGAGAAGAGGCTTCCACGTCTAAGACCTGTATATTTACTGTGCTAAGTAATCATAGATTCAATCAAGCAACTCGTGAGTGGAAATTTCCATATTTGTGTTACATAATTGATTAACTTGTGAGATCCTGCAGAGCGGACTTATAACACACCTGATCTCAAACAATAGACTTGGGTAACCCTTTCATAGTCTACGATCATAATCGGGATTGACAAGCAGTTGAAAAACCAAGTTACTACCCTCGTAACTTGATTTCCATTCAGGATTCCGTCAGAACTATTATACGCTTCAAAGAGTATGCTTAAGATTATCCCGATCAGGAAAACAAATATAAGAAGTTCAAAAGGGAATCAATTTTCTGAACGAAAAAACTAGCAAGGCACTATCAAACAGAGTTTCCACATAGAATTAAGAATCCTTATCTTCAAGTAAAAGAGAGGAGGAGTCAGAAGAAATAGATTTCCGTACTTCATCAATCAATATAATGACAATGTCATAATGCTAACTAGCCACTTTCCACTGATCATCAAAATCAAGTCCTACCCTAGTAAAAGAAGAGTATCTCAAAAAGGACATAAAGCTAGCAAAAATCCATCAAATTGTACTGCTTGGCCTTTCAATTGACAATTACGTTTGTTACTCTACGGTTAGCGGATTCCCGTTTCTGATCGTTATGCTCCCTAAAAAAGCGAAGAGCAATATCATGTCATAAGATAAAAACGAATTATGCTAATGCCATTCAACGAACATAAATTTCGGGTGGAATTGTTGATGCCTGAAGTTATATGCAGGAACGGGCAAGCTAGATAAATTGAACGAATCTGAAAAAACATCAAACACGTAATTCCTTGAGCTCGTTTAGCCTTTGTGTAAGACCGGTTATGAGTGGTGTGCGGTTCTTAGAATTGGCCATTTCTCTGTGGACAATGATTACAAAACAAGTGACATAAGTCGTTGGAAGAAATGGTTCTACGATTGAATCAAAGCATTAGAATTGCCCCGAAGTGAAAGAATAGGATAAACTTCGCCAGAGGCGAGAGAGTCAAAGCTTCCAAGATTTGGAGTGGACCAGGTCCGTCTGCCATATGCTGTGTTTTCCTCGCTTTGTTTTGGGTTAACATCGATCAGCCCGCCCCATTTTCCCTTCTTGAGTTATGGCAGCATGGGCCAGTCGATGATGTATAATTAGTGCCTTATAATGGAGCACTGGCATATGATGAATTTCTTTATCTTAGACTTAAGTATACTTTCTAATCTGTTTAATCTACTTTAAAACAAAAATGAAGACAATATAATCCTTTTAATTTCAATTAAGAAATGATACTCTTCTAATTTATTCTGGTTGATGTGTTGTTGCAAACTTGCAATTCCTAATATTTTCCTATGGCATAAAAGAGTCAGGCCATATTTATTTCCAGATTCTTCCTTTGTTTATCTTTTATTTTTTTTCAACAAAATTTACTCGGCAGCAGAAATAATAAAATTCGTTAATTTCTATAAGAAGGCAAGTAAGATGACATAAGAAAAAGAAAACTATATAACGAATTGAATTAGTAGAGAAGGAATTCTCGGGATCCAAGGTCAGCTACAAAAGATCACAAAGCTTCGTATGTAAATAACACCAAGTTGAGTTGGTGTGGATTGGATTCCGGAGTCCAGTAGTAAAACATTCTTACAGTTGTAGTTCCATAGTCTAGGAAATCATGTCCTTGCACGGGAGAGGCCATCCCTACTCCCATAAAGCTCAAGAGACCCAATCATGATTTAGTTTGGTTGATATCCTTTTTCTACTTCATTTTGGCGCCACAGTCACAGCCAGCTGCCGAAAATTGGAATCTTTAGTCGAGGCGACCGTGGAAAGGTCATTCCACCTCATCAAACGCAGACAAAAGGCATGACCATTCCCCGTGTGGGTTTAGCAAATGATAAAGCCAACGCGAGTTTTAAAAAACGAGCAACTGACGGAAAAATGCGCATTTTTGACGCTACTCCTCTAAAGAGGCCAAGTCTACATGCCTGCTCACGTTTGACCCATCATTCTGTTCCCCTCAAACCTATTTAAACCCCACATACCTCCTCTTACTCTCACACTTTCAGAACAAGCAACACAGATACATCGATCATAATCTGTTCTTCATGGGCAACAATCCTTCTCAATATACTGGTTGCTCCATAGGGTTCTCGAAAACAGCGATGCTCTTGGACACCACGGGGAACATTCGGAAACTCAAGGGACCGGTGAAATCTGCGGAGATCATGATCGAAGAACCCGGCCACGTCATCACCCCTGTGGATGAACTCCGTAGAACGCGGCGGATTGCGGCGTTGCCGGCAGACCAGGAGCTTTTGGGAGGAAAAGCTTACCTGCTGGTACCAGCTAGTAGGGTCCACTCCAGGGCATCGGAATTTGAAATAGCCATTACAGAACAATGGGATCGCGAGAAGAAGAAGAAGAAGAGTGGGGAAAGCAAAAGGAAGAAGGGAGTATGTGGAAATATGGCAAGGGTTATACCGGTCGTGAGCGTGAAGGAGGGACAAAGTGAGTTAAAGGTTCTCCCATTACAGGGTCAAAGATTGGGCAACCAAGGACGTTGGAATCCCGTTCTGGAGCCTATTTTGGAATCCCCTTGAGATTTCGACTGCTCATTTAACTGTAAAATCATTACACTTCCCGAAAGAATATTCATCGATCACACCCTGACATGTAGATTTTACTTTAGTTTAACACTTAAATTGATCGACTTGACTACAAGTTAGGATATTAGTCGGACCCTGAATCCTACATTGATTTGATTTGTTCTTAATGGCATGCAACTCTCGAGCCCCACGGAACTTTTTTTCCCCTCCCCTCTCAGTCTCTCTTTCTATAGGAGATGTCAATCATGGCCTTTGTGATTACCACCATTGGTTTCTAGCAATTTTCAAAGCCTCAATGGCCAACCAATTTAATATCTATTAGGGCGGAAGTACTCACCGGTCCAAAATGTTACATACAGCTTGAGAAACACATTGGGCTGTTGCCTGTTGTACACTAAATGGTTTGATACAAAAATAGACTGATGTACACTAATATTTATGTATACAATTTAAATATTCATATAATATAATTATGCAGCTTAAATTGAAATTTAAATTGAATTAAATAATTACATTATGTAATTAATTAACAAGAAGAAAAACATCTATTTTAAGGAAAGAAGAGACAGGTAATTTTCTGGATCTAACGAAAAGAAATAAGAGAGATTATTTCTTATTTTATTTTTTCTTTTAAATTTTTCATCAGGTCATTTAGAAAATCATATTATTTATTTGATCAAAGCCTTCAGTTACTCCAATCTCATGCTCTTTTCCATCCTATCGTTATTACAACATATGTTTCAAGAAAAATACGCTTCTAAATCAATAAATTCTGCCGCACGAATCATGCTATGTTAGATATGATTATCAATGCCATGTGCTGGGAGCGAAGGTAAACCGTAAACAAAACTCCTCACAAGTAAAGTCGTTCATGTTCATCTGATTTAATTATGGCCAAAAAAAAAAGAAAGTCGTTGGTGGTACATCTGATTTAATTATGGCGTGCAATTTAGGGTATCCTGGTCGTGAATGCTTGTACTTTTTTGTTACCCTTTCAATATTTTGAAAATCAATGCAGAGAAAAGATCGTAAGGTTTATATCTCCGAATCTCACTTCTTAATTCAGTGGGATTGTGAGTTGTAACAATACAGATAAAAACAAAATTAGTGAAAATGTCATGATATTAATAATCCAATCGAATTGGTTAATATAGTTATAGTTGAGCGGTTCCTTGAATTAGGTAGAATGGTGTATAGACTCAGCAAGAACAATGTAATGGGACCACCACAGTTTAGCTCATAATCTCTCTAGACACTACATATTAAATTAAATATCCCATCATTCCAATTCCCAAGTCTAAGTCTGAACTTTAATATGTACTAAGTCCCCCATTATATCCGTCACAAGATTGAGCGGTTTAACAAACACCCTAAGCCAATTCCTGCCTGTTACCTACATTCTCCTTTGTTGCCGAATATAACGCCCACGCTTTTTCTTTTCTTTTAAACTCAATTCAATTCTCTGCCGTTACGCCTTATAACTTGAATAGTCCTCCCCTACAATTTGCTTGAACCCTCCGATGGGGAACCGAATCTCAGGTGGCAATGGAAAAATTGTATACTGGGATGGGTCGGTCCAAGAATTTGAGAAACCAGTAATGGTGGCAGAGCTGATGTTGGAGCACCCACAACAGGTGGTGGTGGAATTCCATTCGGCTGTGAACCAAAAAAGGCCAATTCCTTTGCCTGCTGATAAGACGCTTGAGAGGAGCAACATTTATCTAATGCTTCCATTGAAGCGTGGGAAGCCAGTTAGATTGAACAGCCAGGAAAGTCGACGCATTCTTTTGATGGTCAACTCTGCTCTGCATTGCAAGTCTCCCTTGTTTTCTTCAAGGTTTCTTTCTCGGCTTGCCCGGATATGTCGTGAAAGACACACTGGGAAGGGAGTGTTGCAGAAAAAGTTGGAAAGAGAGAATACTGAAAAGAGGTACGTGTGTTCTGAGTTTTTGCCAGAAATTATAGAAAGCACTCCTGAGTATTTGAGTAGGCAGTTCTCAGGAAAAGAATGGAAGCCAAGCTTGGACACCATTAAGGAGAAGAAGATCGAGAGAAAAATGTCTGGCTGCCTGTTTCTCAAAGAGATTCTACTATAATGTTGCTTTTTTTTTTTTTTGGTGGACACTAAATATAAGAAAGTGAAACATAGTTGAGATATGCCTTAATGTGTATGTCATGGCATATTGTCTTTGTTCTATGAACTTCTTTGAATGGGAGCAGTGCTGCTCCCGTGAAACAATGTGACTTGCTACTTCCGATTCTGCTGTTTTCTTGTGACTAATTTCAGCAAAATCGACAAGTTTGAGATTAGAACATGTCTTTTAGATATCAGTCAGTCTTAAAATGGATTACCGAACTTCAAATTTGTCTGTTTGTTTTGGCTAAAATAGAGGACTCAATGTACAAAAACGATTTGAGTATAAAATCCGAATATAGAGAGGTATAACAATAATTAGACACATTCCTAGAGATAGTTTATGTTGCCCCCTACTCATCATAATATCACAACGTCAAAATCTTATTTAGATCTCCTAAATATATTTAATATTTTATGTTGATTCTAAAAATATTTTTTGTTTCAAATAAATTTATAGTTTTGAAAACATCCTAAATAAATCGACCATTAAATATGAGTTAACGAGCTAACTTTCAATTTATGTAATATTTGTTTGTCATTTGGGCATTCAAGTCATTATTCTTCTTTCGTTTTTTTCTCAGTCTCAAAAGTAAAAATTGCAGAGATGGTGTTATTGTCTAACATTGAATTCAAAGAATCTTCTTTCCAATTCCATGCAAATTTCTTTACAAGTTTTAGTTTGGTTGAAGATCAAATTCAAATCTTGATGGCTGAAAAGTTTCTCATCTCATTGTTTAGTAGAAAACTTCAGAATTCACTAAGCCATAATCAAGAAATGACAGAGAACCGGTCTCTTTGAGATTGTTTGAAGAAATTTAATTGTTTGGTTTCCTAATAATTCTGACACTAATAACTTTCTATTGGAAACCACATCTGACGTTGCTCACATGTATTCGAATTATTGATTAGCTAGATCTCTCCTTCCTCTCTCCACTCTCACGTCTTTCTCTGCAAATTAATCTGTAATGGAGTCACCCAACTTACTCATGAATGGAGTCACTTGAAATTGCCAATCCATGGGTAAAACTTCCATGGAAGAATAAGAGCACAAATAAAAACAAAACCTCCCTTCTACAACTTTGGAAGAAGACATTTTTTTGTTTCTCAAGCAGATCGATTGTAAATCATCCCTAATTTCTTCGAAAATACCCAATGTGAAATCAACTCTAATTTCCATTTTCGTAGGCAGTTGTAATGCAATTTGAAAAAACCCTTATTCTTTGTCGCCAAATCTAACTTTTATGCTTTGATTTTATGATATCATCTATCTGGAATGGAATCAATGTGAGTTGCAGCAATTTGAAATCCCTAATAGATGAAGGATTTCACGAATTCGCTAATTGCTGCAAATCGTTGATATAGAATTTTGGATCAGAGACATTTTCGCATATGGGCATTCAAAAGGATTTTCAATTTGGGCATTCTCGCATTCGAAATTATCAATTGCGGTCTTCCTCTTACGCTTTCGAAATGGAGGATTTTCGATTTTTCATTGTCGCCCAAGATTTTAGAAATAAATCACTCAAGAAAAAGATTAAAAAAAAAAACCGTTCCAATAAAAAATCGCCGATTATATTGTTGAAGAAGGTGTTGGTTCATTCGATGCCCAATGTGATGCCCAAGTTCGAGGACTCGACGATGGCGTTTCAGATGATCTTGCGGTCGACAACGACAGTAGGGAGGGATGACCAAGTCACGTGTTCAAGTTCCATTCGATTTGATTTCAAGCTAAAATCAAATTGAACTGAATATATTATGTTTACAAGATAGAAAACCTTCTCGTTCGATTTAATTTTATTTGATTTATGCTTTTTTTTTCAAATAATCTAATTTTTATGTTTTTGATATATATATATATATATATACAGTTAATAAAATATTAAGTTATTTAATTAATAATATATTTATAAAATTTAAATTTAATTATTCGATAATTAATTTATATGAATTCTAAATTATAATAAGTAATAAACAAGTATATCACAAATAAATAATTACATATTTATCCCTATTTATATTCTGGATTTTTTTGCACAATTTATTATATTAGACTTTAAGATGACTTGATCATTAATAATAAATTAATTATATATCATACCGTAAAAATTAATGGTTTTATGTTTAATTTATTAATTTAATTTTAATCACATTGAGTTGATTAAATTAATTTTTTTGTTAAATAGATAGGGTTAAAGTCAAAAATAGTACAATTAGAAAACTACAAGGTGGGGTACATGAGTCCCTACAACATCATCAATTCACAAATTAAAAATATTATTAGGATTAAAATTCTAAAGCAAGAAAATATCTTTTTAAGAGACATAAATATGGGCCATAGTATCAACAACCCTAATAGAAGAATGCAACACGTGTTGCAAACGAAAAATCCAATTCATTTGCATTATACAAATGATATTATGAAGCATTGAGCTACATAAACAATTCACAGAATTGATAGCCATTATATTATTAATAGCATTTTTAGAATCTGACTCCATTATAACATTTTTAAAGTTTTTTTTTCAAGCCATAAATAATCCTTCTTTAATACCCCATAACTCAGCATTGAGAATAAAGCAAGAGCCAAGCTACTTTTTGTACCCATAGATCCATTCACCATGATCACCTTGTAAAAGGCCACTACAGCCAACATTGTTCGTGGATGAAGTAATAGATCTATTGCTATTAACTTTACACTAGCTAACAGGGGGAGCCTTCCAACTAGCATTAACCCTACATTTCATGAGATTGAGTCCTTGAAACCTTTGCTAACTAATAGAGGAGAGAGAGTCCCTCACCTTCAAAATAGAAGCCATTGGGTTAACAACTCAATGAAAGAAATTATCAAATAAACCATAATTGCACCAATGCCATAAAAGCCAAATGGCAAAACCACATGGAGAAGCCCACCTTTCGTGAGAACTATAATCCCCCATACTAATTAAATTAAACTTAAACTAATCTTTCTACTCTAGGGAAAAGAAGATGTTACGTTTATAAAGCTTCAATTAAATAGCCTAAACATACTTAAAATCTTGTCAGACATGGCATTCGGACTCAATCACACCTGGGCACCACTTACAGCACAGATTGGAAGAGCCTCATCTATTATAATGAGCTTGAGTCATCAGTCTATCATGAAAAGATAATCCCAAAAAGATTTTAATTCTCTCAAGTCCTTTCCATCTCCAAATATGATCCTAAACATTAGAACCAACAGATGCAGGCATCCTAATGACCATGTTATAGGCACTCCTAACTATAAAAATCACTTTCTCATCCCCACTCCACATGCAACAATCCATACCAATATCAACATTATAAGGAATAACAACTAAAAGTTTTAAAACAATTTTAAGGTTAAAAAGTGAGTTAATTTAAACCAAGTCTTGCTTACCCTTCTAAGAAACCAAGTTATTAACTCTACTTATAGCTAACTTATTGCTAATCTCTGGTTTAATGACATCATTAAGTTTTAGATTAAGATCAAACCACTTATCTATAAAAAAAATTGAACACTAGCACCATTATGAACTTGTCACATCATACCAGAAGTAATAAGGGGTGCCTACTACCAAACAAACTTTTATAAAGTGGAATCACTAGATTTATACACAAAGCTTCTACTTCCTCCCCTATTATTAATATACTTGCTTTCAAGGATATTAAACCAAATATAAGAATTTTGAATAAACATCTTCAAAGTAAGATTGGCAACACATGCCTTATTCATGGTAGAAATATCTTTAATCCCTCAGTCTTCTAACCACTTGGGCCTGCAAATGGTATCCTAACTAATAATATAGGATTTTCGAACACCATCATCATAACCCCAAATAAAGTTTCTTTGGAGACGCATAAGATCATGACAAGTAACTGCAAGAAGCTTAACATAAGGTAAATAGGGATGGCACTAAAAATCGATCTTGTCAAAGTAATTCCTTCCACCATAGAAAGACAACCAATATTCCAACCAAGTTTGTTTTTAACTTTATCAACAATATAAGAGTATGCTTGATAAACTCTCCCCCTATTTAGAGGAATCCCAAGATATCTGCCTAAACCATAAGAATCTTTGAATCTAGGAATTTTTGAAAGGAAAGACCAAACATCAACAGGGCATTGTGAGAGGAAAAAATGCAAGATTTACCCTTATTAACCTTTTAGCCCAATATAGAGTAAAATAAGTTTAAATAGCGATTGATGCAATGAATCTAGTTTAAAGTAGCTTTTTCAAATAAAAGCAAATCATCAGTAAACATAACGTGGGAGATGGAGGAACCACTTCTACCAGTTTTAAAAGGCTTTCAAACATTTTTTTTTTAACTTCATCACAAATTAGATGGGATAATTTATCTATACATAACACAAAAATGTAAGGAGAAATTGGATCTTCTTACCGGATACCTTTAGTAGGCTAAACATAATCTATTAGTTCACCATTCCATAGAACCTTAAGGAAGAAGAAGCAATGCAGTATATGATAAGATGCGTTAGGCTCTCTTAAATGTCCATCTTATAGAAAATATTAGCTATGAAGCTCTATCAGAGCCTATTGTAAGCCTTCTTTAGGTCAATTTTAATAACAAAGTACACTTTATTACCTTTCATTTTATTACCTTTCATTTTCTTCATAGTATGAGTAATCTCTTCTTTAGTAATGATGTTATTGTAATAACCCAAATTAAACTAATAATAATTAAATTAGACAAAAATTTATTTTTAGGATAAATATAATATTTAGGTAATTTGAAGATAATTATAAAGTTTTAAAATTATCTTAAGGAGTTATTTTGAAACCTATCTTATACCTATTAGGATATTTGTATGTTCCAAAATTTTTAAAATAGGTCAACATAGAAATTCTAAATAATTGTGGGATCCTTTTTTTTTTAGACATGTGAAAATAACTTTTCTATGAGTTTTATATAAATTCCATTAGAAAACTCTGGGCATCTTTCATAATTTTTTTCTTTTTCCCTTATAATATGTTTTCTTTTCCCTCTTTCTCACTGCAGCACGTCTCCTGCCCTCTTTTTCTTTCCTTTCTTCGTTATTTCTCCAGCCTTCCCGCAACGCAACTTCCATCTTCTTCCTTCTCCCATTTTTCTTTCAATTCTTTGTTACTCATCAGTTGTGCCTCACCCAGTAATGCCCCTCCCACTTTCCTGGTCCGGTGACTAATACTGGGAAATCATGGCTGCTGCGTAAAGAGAGATTCATAGGTAGTAAGCCGTATTTTCTTCTCTCTTTTCTTTCATTTTTTTATTTCTTTTCACTTTTTTTTTGCTTCATTTTCGTTCTCCCTTTTTCTTTTGTGCTTGGAGTTGCTTTTCTTTGATTTTAATTTCCATTATTGCTCCATCTTGATGCCAATAGGAATCCAAAACCTTAGTTGTTGATTGCTTCTTCATTTTGGTCGTGGGAAGCTTCTCAAATTGAGGTTTTTTTATTTAAAGTATTAAGGTATGAATTGATGCTTCCTATACGTTTATTTAAGCTTCTTAAGATATATTTTAAACTCAAATTAAAATTTAGAAGCTTAAATTGGATTGTGAAAATTAATTTGTAAAATCTAAAACCTAGGGTTAATAGTAATATTAGAAAATTTAAACTATAATTATGGATTTAGGTGTTAGAGGGTGAAATTAGTTATATTGAACATATTAAAACTAATGGAGTAATTTAAGGTGATATTTTTATATTCAATATAATTATAGGTGATATTGGGACTATCCTTTCAATTAAAGATTCTTTCAAATTTTAGGAAATTTGGGCCCCTACTATTGGCCTCCACAGGTGAGTGTATAGATAGCAAAATAGTAGTCTATTTTATTTTATGTTTACTTATTATTAGCCCAAGCTTCACATTTTTTGAGTTGTCATATCCGTGTTATTAAGGAAACAAATCGTATGTTTTAAACTTTATGTGGATCAAAATATAGGTGTCAATATATATATATATATATATAAATGGTTATAAGTTGGAGAGATGATGAATGACTTTTATTTAAATTTTATTATATAAACTTGTGATTAATTATTTTTATTTTATTAAAATTACTTCTTTTACTTGATCAAATTTTTATTTGTTTATTTATTTACTGTTTAATATTTAATTTATTTGAATAATTTTCATTTCAAAATTATGGATGGAAGTCTGATTAAAACCCCGTAGCCGTTAGCGGGAGTAACGGCCTAAGTGCACTTAGTTAGAATAATGAATAATCACTGTGTGACGGCACTCAGTGATAATTATACTAGATATATTGTGATATGTACGCCTTGTGGCGGCACTCAGTGATGGTGGTGATATTGTGATGCTGTGCAATGGCATTGATAGTAGAATTGAATCCTATGTAGCGGCACTCAGAGTTGATTGTAATTCTTACACAAGATATCCATTATATCTTATTTTCTTTAATTTTAAATTATTCTTTTGATGATAACCTACAATGTAAATTAATTGTTATTTATATATATAGAGACAACAATTAAAGGCAATATAATTTCCTTTATTTATCTAAGTACTTCATTGTGATAAACTCTAAACCTATTTGTTTTTCCCTCTACTTGTTTTATTATTTATGCATTCACTAAGCCAGTGGTAAGTTTACCCATTTCCTTTGTCATATTTCAAATCAGCATAAAGTAAATTAAGGTGCTCTGGGATCTGCATTCCACCCAGACACAGATGGTAGGATATTTTGGTCGGTTGAGTTGTGTAGGAACTCCAAGACACATTGGCTACTAAGTGTTACATTATTTTTTGTCATAAAGGTGTTATACTTTTTGTAGATCATATAATGACTATTATAATGGCGTGTAATTATATTTTGAAAAACCTATGTACTATACCATATTGTGGCAAAAATTTAAAGATATGAGATACTGATGAATTTTTGAAATGGAATGTATTGAGTTGTGTTAACTTTGCAGGGTTGGGATGTCTAATTTTTAAGGGAGGTGCTGCCGAATTTTTGGCAACCTCTAATCACTGTAGATATACTTATGTAAAGGTATGAGTATTAAATGAGTTGCTACGCTTACTAGGCTGGGCCAATCATGCTTGGCTTGGTCTAGGTGCCAGTCATGGCTCGGAATTGAGTCATGACAGTTATCTTATATACACCACTCAGTGATGAGACTATTTTGAAAGGGCAAAATAACCTTATCAAGAATATGCTTGATATAATTAGTGATGACTTTTGTAAAATATTTGTAGAAGACATTACACAAAGAAATAGGGCAGAATTAGGTGATAAATTCAGGATTATCAACTTTGGCGATGAGAGTAATAAGACTCGTTAACCTCTTCTAATGAAATATTGTCACAAAACACATTAAAAACAAATTCAATCAAGGTAGGACCTAAGATCTCCCATTATAATCAATAAAAAATTGAGGAAAAATCATATGCACTAGTAGCTTTAAGAGCCTCTATGGAAAAGAGGGCTTCTTTAATATCTTTTACAAATATCATTTTGCCCATTCTATCAATGGTATTATGACCAATAGCAAAGAAGGAAATAGACGTGTGGAAAAAATTCACTATTGCATTCTCTTCAAGAAATAGATTCTTAAAATAATTCATTGCATGAGATTAAAGGCCTTCATGGTCATCTATCGAGCCATTAATATCACCACAAAGCATACTAATTTTACTCCTTCTCTTCTCAGTAGTGGTTCTAACATGGTAGTATTGAGTATTATAATCATCGTAATTAACCCACATTATCCTTGCTTTCTAAAACAAAAGAACCTCTTATTAAAAAAGTACTTCATCTAGTTCATTCATGAGAGTGATCTTAAGATCCTTGCAGAAACTCAAAAAAGGAAAAAAAAAAGAGAGAGCATATTTTTAAGATCCTTAAGGATGCATTTCTTTTTTTCTTTAATATGGCCAAAGACCTCTTTATTCCACATCAAAAAAAGCTTCAAAATGAAAAGTTCTCTTCTTAGGATCACCTAAACTTTGATTGTGAAGTTGTGTAAGAAGAGAATAATGAGTAAACATATATTTAAAAAAAGTAATAAAGCTAGCATTACCCAAGGCACAATCTAGGTACTTAAAAATATGCACATGTCTTTCAAGCTTGAGTCCTACCCACATGAAACAAGAACTAACAAACCTAATATATATAAAACCACACTTGTTAATTCTATCGTTATATATTTGACATTTAGATAAAATGATAGGAGCACCACCCTTCTTCTCTAAATCACTAATATCATTAAAGTTACTAATAACAAGCTAAGGTGCAGTTAAACTATCAACAATCTGTGTAATATCTTACCACAAGTTAACCTTCAAGTTTAAGTGAGGAATAGCATAAATAATAGATAAAAAGAAAATCCTCTTGTCCTTATTTTCTACAAACATATGAACAAGTTGATTTGAATGAAACTCAATCTTAAAAGAGGTTTTACAACACTTCCATGCACTATAAATGCCACCTGACCCCTAAATTTTAGGATCTAGGGCCAAGAAAGCATCTATCAAAGCCAAGTCTCCTAACAATAGTATGAACAGACTTACCATTAGTACGAGTTTCAACCAAAGCTATCAAATCAGGAAAATAAATATTGCTAAGAAGTTCAAATTTCTATGCAAGCCACTACTACTGGCTCCACAAACATTCCACAAAAGAATATTATTCATAGGAACAAAATAAAATGAGTTAAACAACTTGCATGGCTTTAGAGCCATCCTTTATTGTGAATGGGGACTTAAAGACTCTTCTTCTTGGTCCATAAGTGTCATAAAAGGATAATCAGTAACTTTATCAATAAGCTTAAGTAGGTTTGGTTATAAAACAAATAGGTTTGTCAATAATAAGATGCATATTATTACGTAAGACATTACTTAGCCTATTTTTTTAAGTGATAGTCAAATATTGTTTAACAATTTTCTTTAAAAGGCCTATGATAACGTTAATGCCCATACTTGATAAATTCTCTTCCCATTGTTCCACAAAAATTATTCTAATTTGGCAAAATTATAATTCACGTTTTAGATATCTTGATTCTGCAGCACCCTTTAGATGGTTTCATAATACTGTCATTCTTAGATACAATAAATAGTCTATTATGACCAAAGGAGAACTCTTCTTAATACTGTTAGCATTCTCTATAACTGAGTCAACCATTACCCATTTAATATCTTTGCCCATCACGTGCCATTGACCATTATCCTTTTCATAAATATCATCATCTAATTTCACAAGAGATTCATATCATGAACCAAATGCTAAAGGCAATAAACTAGGTGTAACCTTATCTTTGACCTTACGTGAACATTGCAATTTATGCACCATCGTCCATGGCCCTAGATTGTAGTTAAGAGGCAGATGAGGGTGAGCACCTCTGTTCATGCCATCATCTTCCTCAAGTTAGGTCTTATCCAATCTATTTCTACATGTAACTTTGTTAGAACAACTTTTTGCATGATGTCCAAATTTTTCACAGTGAAGGCAAAGAAAATGGAGGCCTTCATATTCAATAACAAAATGCTTACCTTTCAACTTAAATCTCAAGAGAAAGGGTTTCTTAAGATCAAATTTCATACAAAGCCTAGCACAATAACCTTTAAACTACAAACATGTGTTGAAATACACCTTAATCATTTTTTCAATTATATTCCCTATATAACATTGAACCTTTGTATTGTAATACTTAATAGGGAGACTTGGCATTCTAACCCAAGCTGGCACAAAGTCAACTAAGCAGTATCTGAATCAAAGACAAGGCACCATCTCTTGATAATAAGATAGTGATCATAAATCACCCAAGCACCCCAAATCAAAGCAAAATAAAAATCATCTTCATTAGCAAATTTAACCAAAAAGAAGTGATTACCTAAATCCATTAGGGTAATAACACTTGTTTTGGTCTACATTTATTGTACTTAGGATTCCAAAGCTTTGTAACCTATAGATCTTCCTACTAACTTGACTATTAGGGATTGGCACTAAGGTCAATGTAGATGTTTCTCCACACAACCAGAAAAAGATAAAATTAGGGCATTGATATCCCCTTTCAACAGATTCAATAAAATGGAAATTTTAATTCATGTGGTCTTGTTCTCTCAAATCGTCATCCTTTCCTTCAGTTTCATCATTTTTAATAAGAACCCAAGAATATTTGGGATCATCTTCTAAATTGCTGGTATGCATGTTCATAAAATCCTTAGAACTAGTAAGCATTCATCTATAACTCTTCCTAATGCTCTCATCATTCTTCAATAGATGATTATTATAGCAATCAACTCCATCATATTCACCATAGATGCATTGGGATCAAAGGATTGATCAACACTTTTTATTTTCTTGGCACTTCAATCAATTAGGTCTTTCCCTTCAAGGATGTAATTTCGTCGTGGTTTCCAATCCTAACCTCTCACTCGGCACTCGTTGTTTTCTAATGACAATTGGAATATTTATTGCTTAATATGAATACTACTTTTCAAAAATTTAAAAAAAAAATGAAGAGGATAATAAAGAAGTACTAAATAATAGAAATAATACTGATTAAATGAATGGAAATCAACATGAGATAAGCTGAGAAAAAGAAGTACCAACATCGAAAGTCCAAAACCAAGGAAGCACTCCCTGAAAAAATAAGAAGCTTTACAAATATCCCCAAAATAGCAAAAGCTACACTCAATGGCTTTTCTAACCTCTTAGATGTAATCTTCATAATTAGCATAAAAGATATATTAAGACCTAAAATCACTAACGAAATTGGAACAAAAAACCCCTATGCCAAAACCCTAGATTTATTTGATACATTCAAGTATTGTGAAGCAATAAACAAGAAAGAAGTAAAGGAGATGATCAAAGCAATGCAATATTGATCGAAATAGAGATGAGATTGAAGATGGCCCTCGTCTAGTTTCAATTAGAAGATTTACGCATTATTTTCATTGAAATCCACCTCCTTCTTTGATTTGTTCCTCTTCTTGAACTCAACACTAGTTTTGGAAGACAAATTTTGATAGCCCTAAAGCCCAAAAGCAGTTTCAAAGTTATCAGGGCATCAAATTGTAGCTCTAATACTATTGCTCTGACTTAGGCTATATGGGTGGATGTAAGTGTGTATATCATGGAGGAATTGAATAGGAATCTTAAAGAAAGTGAGGATGAAACCCAAAAAGAGTGAGAGCGTTATGTGGAGAATTGGATTTGCATAAAACAATAGTATCTGAAGCATAGTTGTATGTAGGAGATTGTTGCCCCTAAGAACCAGGATCAAAATGATTAAATCAGTTTTGGCATGTAAAAAATTGAATTTGACCTTTTAAAAAAAAAAATTATTCAACATTGGTCTGCTTGATTTGATTTAGTGAATTTGGTTTACTTTTCAACAATTCCACCATTGTGGCTATGGAAAAAGAGAAAGGAGAGAAAGAATAGTTCAAAAAGAAAAGAGGTAAAATGAGATAGAAGAAATAGATGCAGACTAAGTATTCTGAACTTACATCAGCATTAGAGAAAAAAATGATTAGATGCTAATTATAAAGTTATGTCTTATATAATTATTTTAATAAATTTATTTGAAAGATTTTTAAAATTTATGAATTTATTTAAAATAAGAAATATTTTTAAAATTAATGTAAAATATTAAATAGAACAAAATTAAATTTTGACCAATATCATAATTTAGAGCACAAAAAGCGCAAAAGGAATCAAAATCAAACAGAAGTTAAAAGGAAGACCTGAAAAAAACAGGTTCAATGAAAGTGAAATAACAGTAATTGTAGGCGTGTCCGGGACCAACGTTTTCTTCGGGGCATTTTATATGGCTAAAAAATCTGTTGAAATCCAATGCCTCTTCCTTGTTCCTTCCTTCCTCCCTTCATCAGCGTTTGTAAGTACTCTGCGATTCTATAAACTTAAATCCAACATTAATAATATGTTCAGTAGAATTCAGTTATACTCTTCAGTTAAATAGAATTCAAAATGCAACAGTTAAACTATTTTCTTTTTCTTGTTTTTTTTAATCGAAGGCAGTTTCTTCCTTCGATGAATATGAAATGGTAACGATAATGGTTTTTGCCTCATCTGTTAATAATGTCATGGTCTCATGGAATTGTTTTCTTTATATAAATTAAATGGTACGTTCCTCAACGAAATGATGCATTCATTCTCTATTTGATTTCTCATTTATATATGAATCATCAACAAATAATATTTTTGATCAAGAATTAGCGAAAACAACAAGTGGGTGAATTATTAATTCCGTAACAAGAATGAGCTTACCCAGCAGTTTAGCTGCCAATAACAGCCCACTTTTATAATCACTTAATCAGTACCAACCCAGCCCAAATGTGGGGAAAGTTTCTGGAAATTGTTGAGCCCTCTCAACAAGAGTGGGCCAGATAAGTACATCAACCTGGCATTTGCTATTATTCAAGATTGGGAAATGGAATCAATACTTGGAGAAAATATCTCTTGTTTTTTAAGTAACCAAAAACTGAGAGGAAAAATCCCTCAATATTTAAGATACTTTTAGGCACCGCGTTTTTTAGTAGCTTATCTATTGTGGGGAAATTGGATTGGACGATTCAAAGATGAGTGTGCTGTGTAGTTGTATGCAATATTCCTCTCCCATTATCCCACAACCACACAGGACACATCCCAGCTTGTTTTCTTCATTTTTGCCTAAAGAATGAAGGTCCACATCTTTGATGACGAAGTTAGGTATAAGTTCTCCCACATCAACCACTTAGCATATATTATTATTACCTCCATCATAATTGGTCGTTAACCTAATTATTTCCTGAACTACCATCACCACCCCCCTTTTCTTTTTCTCCTTGGACTACAGAATTAAAAGATGAATTTCCAGCCATGTTATCACTCGAGTTTCATGATCTGAATCATGGAACTAAAAATCCCAATCAATGACCAAATAGTAGAAAAGCTAACCAATAAAAAATAGGTCTAATAAATATTTCAACAATCCAAAGCAGACCTTATATAATATCCCAATCAAGCCGCCAAAAGAGATGAGCATTGAAATAAATGAAAATGGAAATATCAGTTATTTTCAGAATAATACAAGAAACGACATAGTTATAACTATGGAAATTGAAATGCGAAGCAAGAGTGACATTAATTTGTAGAGATTGAGAATGCGGTTGCAAAAGGGATGTAGAGCAAATGCTGGGGATTTCCTCGAGGACTCGCCGCGTTGGGCTGTGGTGTTACTTTCAGTATGGGCTAATATCTATCATCAATCTTCCATCTAAGAGATAGGCACAAGGCAGTAGCAATTGGCACGTTGATCAAATGATTTAATTAGAGGGCCGTAAGGAAAACTGCGATAGCTTGTGAAGAGAGCAGTGTTAACAAATAATGGCATTTTGTGGGTACGTCAGTAGTTTGGCATGGCGTTTCAAAAGGTTGTTAATGATATAGGAAGGGGCAGAGCCTAGTGGATGATGTCTGACGCGACGTAGTACAATTATTCTGGACCAATCTGTCTCAGACTCCCCAAACATAAAAGTCCAACCAGTTGTGAAGTTTCTAATCTTGGGCTTTTAATGACTCCGATTGGTCACATGTAGAAGGAAGCTCTTAGTGTTACTGGCTCTCACAATCGTGCTGACGAAGTTGCGTATTCATCGACGTATGATCTGTTCCAATACAGGGTCAAACGTAGCCCGCAAGTATTGCAAGTCATTTGCCTTTATTTTCAATTATGAAATTTTGTTTAAAATATATGACTTTATGATAAAATTCTTGTTTTACTTTACCAATTTCCTTTGATCTATAATTTTTTATATATTTCAAAATATCTATTACACTTTGTGTGTCACTAGCAACAGGTAACAAACCTCAGTACCAGAAAACTTGACGTATCGTTCTACCATCTAAAGCTATCTGAGCTTAACTAGATTTGATTCATTGAAGCCTATACTAGAGCTATCTTTTTGGTATAATAATAATATTATTATTATTTTCTTTCATTAGTCCCTGTGGAATTCTGAACTCAAAGAATGTACAATGTGCCAAATCTCTGTGAAGGAGATTAATCTACTAAAAACAGAGCAACTTGTGTCAATTAACACAAATGCAGTGAACCATAACAAGGAATTTGAGGATGCAAAAGCAACTGCAATATAAAATATGCGTCGTGGACCACTTGAACCAAAACAAAACAAAACATTATTGATGGTTTGAGAGATCAGTCTAACTTCTCTAATCCTGTATCTCATAATTGATGATTGAAAAGAGTAATCCCTCATATTAAACATCCGATAAAAAGAAATGTTTAATTTAAAGGAAGGATAAGAATGCTTGAAGAAAAAATAAAAGGTAAAGTTGGGGAAGAAAGCAGACAAAACTTCTGCAACACATTATGGGCACCTTCCCAAGAAAACCGAACAAAGTTTTTCTTTGATGTTCTTTCGGCAGAAACACACAACGCAAGTGGATGATTTCTTCTCCTCTGTCCACCCATCACCACACGTGCAGGCCGTAATACTGGCAATCCAATTACCCGTACGCAAATATGTAAAAACAAAACCTTTTTCTTTTCACCCTCGAACTTCGATATCACTCACCCAGTGGCAAGAGGGTCCATGGTGGGCCTTGCATCATCCCTTCATAGAAATAACCAGACCAGGTGAGGCAGAGACATTAGTGAGATGGAGGATCTTGGTGTTACAAAACTTGGACGGACAAATTAAAGGAATCAATTTCTTTTAGGAGCAATTTACTCTTGTTGGAAACCTACTATTTATGAAAGTTGGTCATCCACATATCTCCAAGGGAGATTCTAGCTATCCACCCAAAGGGGGCAATGTCCTTCTTTGTTTTTCTCTCCTAGCAGGCAAGTTGGTCCACAATCATAGAACCAAAATAATAATAATAAGTAGCTGCCTTCATTTTTGTTGTTTTTCTGTAACGCTTTTTGTCCTTTTTCTTTCCTTTCGTAATGCTATTATATTATAGTTTCATCATCAAGAAATATATATGCCATGGCTGAGAGTTTGAAACGAGGTCCTAGAGCCGGGGGTCTGTCTCTATCTCCCTGACCTCACTTGGCAGCGAAGCTACCCTCTCTCTCAATTAACAAAATCTTCTTTAAATAATCAGATATCTAAAAAACCGACGAGGCCAAGTAATTTCTCGTGATTTAACTTGCGATTTTTTGTTGTATGTTTTCTGTTGTACCTCACTCCACTTTGATGTGTGGGTAAATTTTTTATTAACTCCCTTGAGAATAATGTGTGACTTACGTAACCTACTTTCAGTTTTCGTCCATCGTACCCAAAGTTTTCACAAACTTAGCAACCTAACTGAAATTATTGCACCCAAACAGCTTCAATATAGGTGAGTAGCATAACAACTATTTGACTCAAACTGAAAAAAACATTGAAGAGTTAAGTCACTCTGTTGTGAATTTGTACCTTTTCGTTGCGGATTTTAAGTATGTAGGGAATACCTCTTCTATCTTCAAATAGTACGTCTTTGACCGACATAATATCATCATCATCATCATTAGCAAGTATATTTGATGAATTACTCCAAAGACGTCAATTTTTGTTTCGACAAATTAAAGAACGAAGCAAATTGAAAATAAAAAAATAGTTAATTACACAGGCCATTAAAGTTAGTTGATTAATGCTGCTTCTTTAGACTCGAAAACCAGGGGCAAAATATCTCATCGAAGTTT
Source organism: Erythrophleum ivorense (assembly GCA_026724425.1). Classification (NCBI taxonomy): domain Eukaryota; kingdom Viridiplantae; phylum Streptophyta; class Magnoliopsida; order Fabales; family Fabaceae; genus Erythrophleum; species Erythrophleum ivorense. The sequence goes on along the minus strand of JAIUCV010000001.1, from coordinate 78,252,440 downwards.
GGACCACCTCATCATTTTCTTGATCAAGAAAGTTTATGCTTGCCAGAGATGAGGAGTGAAAGCCAGATAAGCTAGCGTCGAAAAATATTGCCCTTAAAGTGAAAAAAGTCAATGAGATGTATCTTTTTTTATTTGCAATATAAGTTATTTTTAATAAATTTATATATTTTTTTAAGATTAATTATATTCTTAAAATTTTTAAATATTATCATATTTTTTTAATTTTATTTTTATAGTCAATATAACTGTTATCATTAAATAAAAATTTTTTAACATAGTTGTTGTCATTAAATGAAGAATATTATTAAAAAAATAATTATTATTACCAAATAATTTATATTTTAAATTAAAATAAATTTTTTAAATGATTTATATTTTGAATCAGAAATGTTTAACCTGTCCGTTTATTCTAATTATTAATGCCCTAATAAGTAGGACCGGCAGTCCCCCGGGAACAGGGTGACCAATGCCCATCCATATTTTGGACCAGCGAGAGCCTTGGCCACGTTCCCACTATACATAAGTATTACCATATACCCCTTCTCTGTATTCCCTTAACCTTAGTTTATTGCAAAATATTACGTAGTTATGGTTCAAAACTGGCAGGTTGATTTCTCTAACTCTTTGTTGATTTCACTTGATCCCTTTTTGTTAGTCACCTACTTTATTAAAGATCTCACCAGCCAAGTTACGTACGTCGCTTATTTCCTTATCAACACAGGTCCTCTTTTCTTTTCTTTTCTTTTTTAAAAGAAGAAAGTATTACATCTTGAAATGACTATGGATATCATTATATATAACGCTCCCTCCTTGCCTTCGCCAGTACACTTATCCTCTGCTCTCCCTCCCGCAAATGGCTTCGCTCTCATCCCTGGTTACAGTGTTGGTGGTGGTCCTTGTAGGTGTAATCGGGCAGAGGGGCGAGGGACGTGAGGGTTTGGCCTGCGATCCGAGAGACGGCAATACCAAGACCTTGCCGTTTTGCCGAGTATCGCTGCCCATAGCGGAGAGAGTGAGGGACCTGATTGGGAGGTTGACGCTGCAAGAGAAGGTTAACTTGCTAGGGGACAATGCGGCTGCGGTTCCAAGGCTTGGGATCAAAGGCTATGAGTGGTGGTCGGAGGCGCTTCATGGGGTTTCAAATGTGGGTCCCGGTACCAGGTTTGCTCCCCCATTCCCTGCCGCCACTAGCTTCCCTCAAGTCATCACTACCGTTGCTTCTTTCAACGCTTCCTTGTGGGAGGCTATCGGACGGGTCAGCTTTTCTTTCTTTTTTCCCTACCCCTGTTCTACTTTCTAAATTAAATACTTCTAATTTGCTTTCTTCTCTTTTTGTGTAGTTCTTCTATATTAATTAAGCATCAACATATACTTTGGTTATTTGTTTCCTTCTTTCCTGAGCTGGATGGAATAGTTATAATGACAGCACTAGCGCATTTCAAACTCGGTGAACTTTGCGCTCCTGGAGCGAGCTAGGTCTGTCCCCCATCCAATTGGATTCTCTAGCTCGGCCTTTCCACATAAGCCTAGGTGTATAGGACGAATCTTGCGCAAACAAATGATTCTAAATAAAGGCCCTCCTTCGGCCCAAGAAATAATTAAGGCATTTTCCCTACCACTCTAAATTCTTATGAAGAAAATAATTAAGGCCCTCTTTTTCCCTGCCACTCTAATCTAAATTCTTATGAAGAAAATAAATACAAACGACCAAAAAAAAAATCAGTCTTTATTTCTAACTTTTAGCAGAAAAAAAAAAAGAAAAGGCATTTTGTGATTACATGATAATTGTTGGTCTCTATCTGATGATTTAATATTACAAAACCAAAAAAGTGGCAATGAATTCAAAAGCTAACATTATTTATGACTCATTTTGAATTGTAACTAATAAGTGAGGTAGCATTTTAATGTTCAAGTTGCGTATCGCCGTCACAGTGTGGTGTTGATTGGCCCCTTTTCCTAAGCAACTTGCAGATCATGTCAGTGAGTGAGAGATTTACGAGGTTTGTGAACTTTGAGAGATGGTCTATCATTAATAATTAATAAATATAATAAAAATTTTAACAAGCGGTTTGGTAACACAGTAGAAAGAGATAGATAGAAATAATTATATTTTTGTAATATTTTATTATATTTTTATTGTTATTATTTAATAGTATTTATTTTTTAAATAAAAATACAATAATTTTTTTTTTTAATACTTAATATTCTACGTCCCAGTATGGGTGAAGCAAGGGCACGTACTGGATCCTAACATATGCGGGTATGCGCAGGTTGTCTCGGATGAAGCCAGGGCAATGTACAATGGAGGAATAGCTGGGCTCACATATTGGAGCCCAAACGTGAACATTTTCAGGGACCCAAGGTGGGGGCGTGGACAGGAGACTCCCGGTGAAGACCCCATGGTAGTTGGTAGATATGCAGCCAGTTACGTGAGGGGGCTACAGGGAACCGACGGTAACCGGTTAAAGGTTGCTGCTTGTTGCAAGCACTTTACGGCATATGACCTGGATAATTGGAACGGGGTGGATCGCTTTCACTTTAACGCACAGGTACGGCATTTTTAATGAAAAAACTTTATATTCATTTTTTTGTTATAAATTTTTTTAATTAAACATAATAAGTGTATAATATTTGTAAATATATGTATACTTTTTTTAGTTTAACATCATAAAATTAAATTTTAAGAATCTTTTTCATACAAATTATAATTTTATTATAAAACGTGATAATAATAAAAATTGCACTAAAATTAGTCCTTGTTTTAATTACAATGTTGCGTTCCGCCGCTCCCCCTCTAAGCGAATGAATATGACTTTGATTATTAGTTGGTGATCGGTGTTTTATGGTACTGAGGTGACCAAATAAAAGATGATTAAGTGTTGTGTGATGGACTTTTGTTGGCCTACATGTTGAAATTGAGATGGATTAGAACGACATTAAGAAATTGGGAATCTTCTAATTGGGGACCACTTTCTTGTTGATATATTATCCACTGCCTTTATTATTATTATTATTGGTTATATTACATTGTCCATCTAGTACAGTTCTTTTTCTAGTTCGTTTGGATTATTCTATTAATTTGGAAGGATGAGGAATGACTCGAATTGATTTGACCTCAAATAGGTACCATTTCTTTTTGCTTAGAGGGACTTATTAATAGAATTCAGCCCATGAAAATAAAGCAGCATTATTAAAAAAGAAAAGATCAGTTTTGCAATCATATGGTTGAAGACTTTGAAATATCTAAAAATCTTTCATTATGATTTCTTCAAGAGCTATTATCCGATTATTTTCAAGTAGGAACAAGAGTGCAACAGTGAGTTTTGCAGGATGCAATTTGTGGTCATAACCTGTTGTCCCTTATTGTCCTTATTGAAAGATATGGGCATAGCCAGCGTTGAGCTGGTGTTAAGGATTTTATCATGTTGTCGGGGGATGGATGCCTTTAGTTAGCAACTTGCCGATGCCTAATAACAACAGAAGAAGAGAAGAGGCCCCACCTCACGTTGAGAGTTAATGCGCAGGTTAGCAAGCAGGACATAGAGGACACGTTCGATGTGCCATTTAGGATGTGTGTGAAGGAAGGAAAAGTGGCGAGTGTGATGTGTTCTTACAATCAGGTCAATGGCGTCCCCACCTGCGCCGATCCCAACCTCCTTAAAAAAACAATTCGTGGCCAATGGCGTCTTGATGGGTACTTATACTAACCAACACCATATTCTCATTGCTCACCCTCCTCTTTACTCAACTAGATGAAACCAACTTAATCACCCTTGTAACAACATTTCTTTTTTTTGCTATGGCATATAGGTACATTGTATCGGACTGCGACTCTATTGGGGTGTTCTACGCTAGCCAACATTATGCATCGTCGCCTGAAAAAGCTGCTGCTGATGCCATAAAAGCAGGCTAGTTGCTTATTGTTGCCTATCCCATTTATGAAGCATTAAGTATATAACTAAATTAAAACAAGGTAAAATATTAGAAAAAAATTGAAAAATGGGAGTGTATTTGGTAATGTGTTTCAGGATTGGACTTAGACTGTGGATCATTCTTGGGATTGCATACGCAGGATGCTGTGAAGAAAGGGTTGCTAAACGAAGCTGACGTGAACGGTGCTTTGGTAAATACCCTCACGGTCCAAATGAGACTAGGGATGTTTGATGGAGAGACATCAGCCCAGCCATATGGGAAGCTGGGTCCAGCAGATGTGTGCACTCGGGCTACCCAAGAGCTAGCCTACGAAGCTGCCACACAAGGAATTGTACTACTTAAGAACGCCGGCCCTTCTTTGCCCATCTCCCTACATCGTCACCGCACTGTGGCCGTCATTGGCCCTAATTCTGATGTCACTGTCACTATGATTGGGAATTATGCTGGTAAGCCCACTTAACTATAAGCCCCGATGAACCCAATCACAAGCCCTATAAGTTGTGAATCTAACTGTTTCTCTACTTGTACCATCAGGTATTGCCTGTGGGTACACCACTCCCTTACAAGGAATAGGGAGATACGCCAAGACAATTCATCAATTAGGTTGTGCAAATGTGGCTTGCACTGATGACAAACTATTTGGAGCGGCTATCGGGGCAGCCCGTCAAGCTGATGCCACGGTGCTAGTAATGGGCCTGGACCAGTCAGTTGAGGCCGAAACCAAGGACAGGACTAGCTTGTTCCTGCCAGGGCGTCAACAAGATCTTATTTCGAAGGTGGCAGCCGCCTCTAAGGGTCCAACTATTTTGGTCTTGATGTCTGGTGGGCCTCTTGATATAACTTTTGCAAAGAATGATCCACGTGTTGCGGGCATCTTATGGGCTGGTTATCCGGGCCAAGCTGGTGGAGCTGCTATCGCAGATGTCTTGTTTGGAGCTGCCAACCCAGGTTTGGTTGTTTACTCTTATTTAAACTATTATTGTGGCTCAATTTAGGCCTAGCTAAGGTAAAGTGTGGTTTGCAGGAGGGAAGCTGCCAGTGACATGGTACCCACAAGAGTACCTCACAAACTTGCCAATGACAAATATGGGAATGCGAGCGAGTCGATCCACAGGGCACCCAGGAAGAACCTATCGATTCTACGAGGGTCCGGTGGTGTACCCATTTGGGCATGGACTGTCCTACGCCCAATTTGTCCACACATTGGCAAGTGCGCCCACGGTGGTGTCAGTTCCGGTGGATGGGCACCGCAATTTCAATACCACAGACATTTCAAACAAGGCAATCAGGGTGACGCGTGCAAGATGTGGCAAGCTCTCCATTAGCCTTCATGTAGATGTTAAGAACGTGGGCTCCAAACATGGCACCCACACCTTGTTGGTGTTCTCGGCACCGCCTTCTCGTGGTCGTTGGGCCCCACGCAAGCAACTGGTGGCATTTGAGAAGGTATATGTCCCCTCCAAGGCTCAGCAGCGAGTCCAAGTCAATATTCACGTCTGCAAATTGCTTAGTGTGGTGGACAAGTCTGGCATTCGGAGAATTCCATTGGGCCAACACAGTCTTCACATTGGGGATGTCAAACACTACATATCGCTTCAAGCTCAGGCCCTTGGGATTATCAAGTCCTGATTTTTACTACAGGATATTGGGAAAGTTTGGGAATATTTATGGCCTTTCCTTTCCCAACATTTACATGAGTAGTATGAAATATTATGGCAGGTAGATTCCAAGGTTGAACATTTTACAAGGAATTTTGGTTCTAAGGAACCCTCAATTGAAGGCGCAAGCTGTGTGGATAGGACATGCTCGTTTGATTCATCAATAATAAGTGAGTCAAAATAACATGATTGATTGCTATTTTTAGAGAAGAGATCAAGAAAATTTACTGTTCTCTTCTCCTTTTTATATTTCTGCTTAATTAGTTTACAATTCTTTTGTGTGTATTATGAATATGACAGAGTACTTGCAATCCCTTCATTGTATTTTGTTCCCAAGACTGGTAATCAGAATGGGGCTTCACATCCACGATCTGCACATGATACCTTTAATTCTGACTACATTTCATACCTGTGCCAATTTCTAATATTAGATCAATTTGGGAGACGATAACGTGTATTTTATTTCGGGTTAATGGAATATGCAATTAAATCAAGTGGAGTTCAATGGGTGTTTTTCTTTTCCCTCCGTGTTTTTATTTGGAGGGGGTAGTTGGCTCAAGGGCCAGATGAAATCACTCAACTATGGCCTAGCCTTGTTGGGCCTTCTTAGTGGGCCGAATAAAGTCGCACTCTTCCCCTTTTGACAAGGTCGTGTTAGTGAAGGCAGTGAGCATGACTATGCGACTTAGACCATTTTCCCGGACCCCAAAAAAAAAAAAAAATATATATATATATATATATATATATATATATATATATGGTAGAAAGGTAAAAACAAAGTAAGATGGAAACACGATTAACAAAATGTATCAGCACCGCTTTAAGCTTACAAAATGACCATGTGTAATTTAGTCAACGTGGATTAACTTCATTTTGCAATATGTAATATTTATGATGTTAGCAGCTATTTCTATACCCCAATTAGGGTTTCAATTCATTTAATGGAATGTGATCAAATATGTGAGGACGACTGATGAAAAATTAGAAATATATTAACACAAACGCGCGTCATACATATCAATAAGCCAATAAATATGTGCATACTTTGTTTTAAGGAAATAAAATATGTGGTGTATTTCAGTTAGGTGACCATGAAAACTCAAAACTTCCATATTTGTGATCAGATTTTTTTCGTAGTAGATTATAGAAGAGTCATCCGAAAGGCCAGAACTCAGAAGGCTGTAATTTGTACTATTCTGACTTATTGCCTATCGTCAAAGCACCCAATAATTCAAGGAACTTTGGTCAAACCCCCGGATCCAATCTGTTTGACAGGGCTATGGATCTTTAGGAAAAAAAAAAAAAAGAATAAGAAAATTTTATGGAAAAGTCAGACTTTTTCAATAAAATGAATGTCTTCAAATCAATTTGTTCGATAGAACAATATTATTCACACACTTTTTCTTTTCCAACGTATAACGTGTTACTGATTTAATTTAAATTCGTGGACTTTTATTGAACAGAACTACAGATCATTCTACATGTGTAAGCGTTCCCCTTCCCCGTGAGTCAGATCTTCACGAGTCTCGACATTTTTGCATTGATTAGTTATGGCCTTCTCATTTCCTATATGGAGGGAATAACATTATAGTGCTGAAGAAAGGTAAGTTTATTATGTCATTTAAATCTACGCCAGGTGTGATAAATCTGAAAATGTGAAATGGAAAAAGAAAAGTGGTTTCTATTGCATGATAAAAATATGTTAGCAGTAAAATAAATTTTTCTTTGGTAATATTAGCAATACTTTTTTGTCAATATGATGGCAGGTTTAACAAATATAAGTCCCTTATATACATGAAATGTAAAATGAAAGAAAGTAGAAAAAAGATACCATTGGAAAAATAATTAGAGTATAGGAGATAATTAATGATGTATGTAGAAAAAATTGGCATGTGGGGAAATAATTATAAGAAAATTATAGAGGAGCGCTTACTAGCTTTGTTTTCCAAATGGGGAAGAGTGAGGGAGGGAAAGAGGAAGTAGTTGGGGCGGCTTATATGTTTTAAGTGTTATCGTCACTCTCTAACGATGCAGGCAATGATGAATCATGTGACATGTGACCCATCCAACTAATGCCTGAACCTGCCATGTGCCTGGCCAATAAAATCGCACCCATAACTTACAAATTAAAACCAAAAATTAATAAATAAAAGACAAATGGGCCTTCATGTTAATTGGTATATGATGGATCAACAAGGCTGGTTGCCGTATAATTCAGCTGGAACAACGACTTCACCATTCAAGAAGCATGCCTATCGGCCATAATTGTGAAAATGCAATTCCAAAAGAACTTTTGTTGGAAAAAAAAAAAAAGCTACTTATGTATATAGTATGCAGTTACAGAACCATCTTAATAGGGAAACCATGGGAAACACATTTTGCTGCTATATATACACACACACACACATCATAGTCTTTTTCTACTTTTTTTTTTTTGGGTTGGAAAAATATTCTCATGTGAACCAAAGTGCACAAGTGGATGAATCATGGGTCAGAATGTTTACTAAAATACATTCCAAAATGATGCTTGACTTTCAATTCAAGTTTCGCTTTTGAACTCCTCTAATTCAAGCTTGATAGTGTTGGAGTTGGTGCCCTTCGGTGGGGGGTTTGGGGGAATATCTTTTCCGTAAACAAAAGGAATAAACAAAGAATGGAGCAAACAAACTACGTGAAAATACCTTTTCTTTTCCCATTCCACTATTATTCAAAGCAGAAAACTTTAACAAAGGCTGACTTATTGGGGTGGGCACAATAAAACAAATCCATAACCAAAAAAAAAAATTTCTGAGATCGATTTGTGTAGTTCATGGGACATGAGGCAATGAGGCATCACTTGAAACTTCAAGCCTACTTTTCCACTCCTGATTCTTTCCAATTATTGGAAGACCCCTCCGCCCTTCCCTCCATGGGATCCATCAGTACGTATGAAAAACTGCATTTATTAATTGAATGTACCAAAATAGATTAGCATTAGCAGGAAACTTATAAACAATAGTGAATAGAAGGTTCAACTTTTAATTGGTGGCGCTAATACCAGTGCACGAATAAGATTATGAATAATGATGATGAGAGTCGAGAGAAGTGGTAAATTTCGTGTGGTCCAAATTAAATGTTGAATATGTTGGAAAAAGATGAATCACTGGTGACGAGGACGAGGTGTGTGGAATTGTCAATGGCTCAGCACAGAATCAGCGGCCTGCCATCATATTGATTTTTGGCTATTTAGATTATAGAGAGATGTTAATAACCGGGCATTTATTTGAAACCAACCCATGATTCAGTTTTGTGTGGTTTACATTTTTATATGTCCAATTAATGCTACATCTGGGGCAACTGGTTGCCTTTAGTTTTCTTTGTCATCGAGAGCCCATTTCGGACCTTACCTGTGTGTGTGTGTGTGTGTGTGTATAATTTTTTTTTTTCAAAATTTCAACTTCATTTGTTATCATATTGTTTTCGTTCTTTTCATTTTGCTTAAAAGCTGTCCGTTAGTATATATACTTATTTGTTATGTAAAACTTTTCAAGTCTGAAATTGTTAAATAAATTATTTTTTCTTTAACTCTTAAAGTTTTGTTTATATATATGTGGGTGACATAGCATACAGATGGGGTGAGGTTGATGGAGTAACCTGCAATAGTCTTATTTATTATCAAAATGTTAAAATGTGTTATCCACCAATAAAATAAAGAAGAGGTTTCTTTCTTTAATTCTTTCATTCTCTTTTAATGTTGCAACATAAAATTCAGTTAATTATAAGGTGGACAACTCAAAGATTTGGTTTCATGAATCATCTCTCCCCTACTCCTACAATTAAGATCTACTTAATTGATCAGTTCTTCTTTACTTTGTCTGACTTTATTTTCTATTTATATATAATTGCCTAGTGTGCCACACGTCAGGCTCTGGAATACTATTGGTAGTTGACCCCCATCCCCACCCAAAAAAAGAAAAGATTAAACGAAAGAGCACTATTAATCTACTCCAATTTATGAGTTTGGGATCAAGCTACATATATGTATATATATTCTTACATAAAACAGACCAAGTTTAAAAAAGAGTGCTTAAGTGACAGTTCAGAGGATGACTTGGCAGAAAACACAATTGTAATTTAAAAAGGAACAAATAATACATGATCATTATGAAATACAAAAGATCTCAACTTAAGCTTGTGGTATGTGTGTCTCAAGATTTGAATTTTGAATTTGGTGATGACTGATGAGCTGCATTATTAGGAAACTTTTGAGCTAATAAGCAGCAGAGTGAGCAGTGCTCTGATGAAGTTGAACTTGTTGGCCATTTCAGGCTAACAAGAAAGAAGCAGTATTAGTATTAGCTTGCAAAGCCAAAGGTGCACATGGGTCGACAACATCCCCACGTGAAAGTTCTTTCACAACATGTACACATGCATCCCACAGAGCTTCCCTGGGCTTTTGCACAGAGAATAGCTCTACAAAGATATAACTAAATGGCTGCACATAACAGTGAAAACGTGAAAGTGGATACAAAATATGTAGATTAAGTCACTGCATTAATGTGCCACCAGATAAAAGAAAGCATATGAAGACGTGCATCGTGCAGTGTTAGAAAAAACCTTATCCAACAGCACTAGTCTTCACAAGGGAATCTTTAGGCCCTTCGCGTCACACTTTTGCCTCCTTCTATGCAAACATGTCTTTGAGAATAGGAGCGTTTCTCAATTTTTAATCCCTTACTCTTTCTTTACTTAATAACTCTTTCCTAAGATTGCAAACGCTAGCTGATTCCTTCGTTAATTACAATTTTTTATTTAAAAGGATCTTATTGCGTAAGCAATGGCCAGCCTGGAACTCTAGAGCATCCTAGGTTTCCGCCCATAGGTCTTTAACACTCGATATTCCCCAATTAGGTTCTCGAATATTTCAGTTATTGCTTCTGTTCTGCTGGTGTGTACGTAGTTATGCAATTATTAAGTAGTTCAATTTTATGCTATATAAATTTCTCTAATTAACAAAAGGAATGGTTAGTACGTAATTATTGATTAGGATTTCAAATACAGCTGCATGCCTTCATTAATTGGGAATTTCGATGTTACTTATATGCAATAATAATGAGAGATCCTTTTTAAAACTTCTATTTAATAGTTAGTTAGTTAATTATTTAGGTTCCTAATGCAATCATAGTACCATATCTGACAATCAAAAAATGAACTAGCTTATTTTTATTTTTCATTTTTTAATTTCTAACCAACTCTATGTATAAGTACTAGAATATTTGATTGCATACCGGATTTATATTTTTTTACAAAAAAGAAATTGCATTTATTTATTTTAATTTTTTTCTTTAATTTTAATGTCCTAATAATTTTTAAAAAATTGCAATCAAATTCCTATCTATTAATTTCATTACAATAAACCCTATTTAAATTAAAAAATTTTGACTATATAAAATTATTAAAATATCATTTCTATAATTTAATGCCATTTTACCCTCATTTTCATCTTTCGTGACCAATCTATCGAAGCATCGTGGCTTTCATATCTGCCATAGACTAAGCTCCAATTATTTCATGGCTTCTCTATTGTGAGCAATACTAGAAGTCAACGGCGAAAAAGATGCTTCTTGCTTCTTCTTTTTTTATTACAACGGAGGGGGAGGGGGAGGGGGGAGGGGGGAGTGGGGTTTGAACCCCCAACCCTCTGCCAACGGGCTTCTTACTTATGTTTTAGGCCAAACCTACCATGCTGTGTGTATGAAACTTTGCTAGGCAACTGAAATAGACGACCTGTGCAGTATGTGCGACAAGTATCTTTAAGAGGATTCTCATGACGGGGAAAAATATAATCTATACATGACTAGTTGCCGTGAGAGGATGCACTCTTGAGTATTGATGTTAATTGGCACATTAATTCTCTGCCTGTGTTCAATGAATAATAATAAGGGTCGACATGCTTTTCATTAGTGACTTATGGAAAGAGGACATGAACTAATTAGGGACAGTCACGTAAACATTTTCAATTAGTTTTGACTTCAATTGGAGGTGAGTCTATGGAGGATAAGGAAGCCAAGGATGCCTGGATGGATCGAAGAGAAAGGAAAAAGGTATTAAATAATAAGAAGGATATTTTGGTAATTTAAATAATTATAATTTTTAAATTTAGATGATAGGAGACTTACTGCAATAAAACTAATACATCAAGAAATCAATTGTAATTTTTTGTACATTAGACGAAACATTGTAATTAGATGCAAAGATAAATAAGATCGGGTTAATACAATTTCTTTGATTTTTACATATAATTTTTTCAAAATTTAAATTTAATGTTCTTAAAAATGAAAAAAAAAATAAGTTTATGTCTAGACTAAGTTGATTTTGTACTCCTTACACAAATTAACACCATATATGGAAAAATGTAAAAGATATCAACCATTTGATCTGGTGTAATTCTTGTTTCTAGCCAAGAGGTATCTTTATCTACTTAATTTGATAGGAATGTATCGGAGACGTGGACAACTCAAGCTCACATGCTAGATAATTAAGAACCTTGAATTTTCAATTTACAAGAGTGTACCATATACGCTATCACACTCCTCGTTTGCTGGAAGCCTAACAATAATAATAATGTAGCATGAACACTGTTTAACATTGTGGGTCTTTTGTTGCGTTTTTTTCTTCCTTTTTTTTCAGTTTAAGTCAACTGAACTCATATAAGCACGTGATATTTAATTAACAAAAGAGAAAAAAAAAAAAAGATAATAAGGAGAGAAAGAAGATTATTAAAAAAGAAGGAAAGAAAGAATGAAAGAAAGAAATGCTAGGTATCAATTGAGACAGTTGCATCTGAAGGGCCATCGACCTTACATGTGGATAAATAATAATTGGCAATAATAGGAGTAGAATGACAACGAAATAAGGGTAGATCCAAAAGTAAAGGGGGAAAAAAGGGGCCAATTATCGCTGCACCTATCCTATAGTGTCCAATAATAAGGGCTTAGACTTTAGCAATCGGAAGCCATCCAAATACCTACATTTTGCAAGACAAGTCATTTCAGTTGTACAAGTAAGGTGGCACACAGCATGTGTTGTTCGCAGAACTTAAATGGGAATAATGGATGTGTTTTCACTCGTATTTAAAATCGTTCTTTGGAATTCATGGTCTGTAAATTTTCATACAAGCAAACCAACTGAATTTAAATACAGACCTACCCAAGAAATTACAAGTATGCCTCTCATTATGTCTCCCTTAAAGGAAATAGAGAAAAGAGGGTGAAAAAAGGCATATTTGAATTGTTGGAACTAGTTATTAATTGCTGAATGCTGATAGAGGACATAGAATTAAAGGAAAGAATTCATTCCCATATTGAGTGAGCGTACACATAATTTGTTGTGACAGGCCCTTCACGGTGTGTGAGTGTTATCAAATAATAAATTTCTTTTTTATTATTATTATACATATAAATCTCGAAGTAATCTAACAATCTAAAATATAAACTCTAGAAAGTCAGAACTCTTCAAATATATTCACTTTTACAACCTGTTTGATATGAAGAAAAAAAAAGAATTTTTAAAAATAATATCTGTTATATTTTTATAATAATTATTTTTTTAAATAAGGATTCAAAAATTATTTTTTATCTTTAAAACCACTTTTTCCATCACATTCCCTTCGTGTCAAATGAGCCAGAATTAATTTTCTCATCATTGATCACATTCCTTTTTATTCTATATAAAAGAGGAGCCAAGATTTTCCCTTCATTGATCATCTCTAACAAATGAAACGGGTCGTCTGCATTAGAATGAAGCCGAGGGGGTCCAGTTGCTTAGCTGTTCCAGCGTAGGCATAGTTGCATCCATGTTTGTGCTAGAAACCAACCCCTTGTAGACCCCCTCTTGTGGGAGAAACAGCCACACAAATATTGTAGTTATGTTTCTTTTCATCGTCTTAAAAAAGAAGGGAAAGTTAAAGAGGGGGGATTTCATTTTTAATTCTCTTCTGACGAATCATGTTCCTTGTGTGGTTAAGTTTGTCTGTAACCCAAAGTTGAGGGTCAGGCTTTGCATGTGAGAAACATGGATTGTTTCTCAATCAAAGATGTCAGCCTTACATCATTCTTAACTAATTTCGTTTATGGACCCAAATTTTAAAAATGATCTTCTTTGTGCAGTCATGACTTCGAAACACGGTGATGTGTTTAAGAAGTCAGAGTCTGAGGGTAGCTCTTTGGTTTCATTTCATCACAAGAATTGAAAATAATTAAATGAATACTACAGGACACCTAAAGATTATTTATTGAGTCCGAAACTTGGCTCTCCCTCCCTCACTAGTTCTTTTCATACATATATTATTATCAATTTATTACAGAACTAAAATTATAGTTGGCGAGTAGTTTAATCATGAGTTTAGGTCAAATACTGCCTGCGAAGAAACCAATGAAATGATTATTTATCAAAGTTGGGTTTTCAATTACTTGCAACAATCCACATTCCATTTTATTGGAAAAATTTAAGGATCTCAAATTAGCAAAAGTGATAGTCAATAGTCCTTTTATAATTTCTTATAATTTAATCTTTTTAAAGTTACTACTAAATCTTTTTAGAGTTACAATTAAATACTTCCAAGAATAATTTGTTCTAACTTAAAGTCTTTAAATGGAATTTCCCCCATTTTATTCCCCTTGGAAGGTTTCACTTTTTCTTCTTAATTTAATGCGTATGAATCTTTTAATCTCTTATTTCCTGTTTGGTAGTCTTTGGTTGAAGAAAATGAAAATAGAATCCATTTTTACATCCCATTTGGTAACCATAGCTGGAAATGGAGATGTAATACATTTTTTCTAGACAAATACGTGAATTAAGAGAAATTATTGTCCCTAATTTATGACCTTTTTCTTAGTGGGGGTGTTTTTGTTGTTTTTTTAATTTTTTTTATTCTAACATTATTTTTTTCTTATCAAACATACAATAATAAGAATATTTTTATGTTTTTATATATTATACCAAATGTAATTATTCTATTCCATTTATTTTTATATTCATTTTTTACTTCTATAAAAAATCATTATGTGTACCAAACGAGATATTATAGTTTATTTTTGTTTCTTTATTTTTACAATTTTAATATTTCAAGAATTATCTAAAAATTTTGTAACTCAATAAGCATAATTTAAAAAATTAGATCAAATGAGTTAATTTGTTTAAAAAAATTGGTGAATCATTTTAAAAATCAATCAATAACCAGCTAAATTGATAAAAAAATCAATAAAAATAATAAAAATAAGTCAAGTTAACACTAAACCAGTTAAAATTTGATTTTTGATTTGTTTGTTTAAATTAGAATTTTAATATTCTATAATAAAAATTTGTGATATTTAATGAAGTCCACTAAATTTATTTAACATAAATTTACTATCATATCAAAAATATTTTAATTAATTTTTATATTTTAAATATTACTTTGCAACATATATTTTAATTTTATTATAAAATATATATATTATTTATAAAAATGATTTAACTATGATAAAATTATTGAATCATAAATTACCCCCTTATCATATTTCACTATTGTGTTGAACTTTTAAAACGTTGTCAATTAAGTCAATTAGTTTACGAGGGAGGAAGGCGAGTACGTATGTGAAAGCAACAAAACTTGGGTACATGGAGCCAGAATTGTCCGCGGATCCAATTGTTCCCACTTCCCAGCCGGTAGGAAATAGTACAAACAACAAAGTCACTTATTAATTGTTGGATCTCTACCCTATCTACATTATCAGAGGCAGAACCTGTTCTCTTTTGTCCAATTGTAGAAGTAGAACTAAATCTTTCCCTCACATGCCCACGTAAATTTCTTATTTAAAAGTCTGAAATTTCAAAAAATGGTGGTGGCAATGGTCTAGAGCGCCTTCCGCCTTCTTCAGCGTTTAGTCTACAACTAATCGCTTATCATCACGCTAATGTTGCACCTGCAAATATCTTTCTCCATTTCACTAGCAACAAAACATATTGTGTGATCATTTTTCTTCGGCCCCGTTTCTTTGTAAAAGTTGACATAGTAGGGATAATGATAAAAGAGATTCAATAAAACAAGCAATAATATATAAATATAAGTTCGTAATCGGATAAATTCTATGGATAAATCATTTTGGATAGTTTGTCTCGGTTCATCATTTTATTAGAGCATCACCCAAGAGTATGTGAAATTATTAGGCACTAATATAAAGATACTGCAAAATCCCATATCAAATCGACTTGACACTAAATAATTTAGGTGAGGAACATCATGAGTTAACTTCAACATACACAACATTCCAATTATTATTATTATTAGTTTGACACAAAGCAATCACGTGATTCTCTTGTTCAAAATCATATCTTTTTAATTATTTATAAAATAAAAATTATTTCACCAGTTGGTCAACCATCTATATTATATAATATATAGAGTCCATAGTCAACAACTCCACCTTTTTTTTCCCCCCATGAATAAAACTCTCGCTATTTCGTAAAAAGGCATTATCTTGGAAGGATGAAACTGATGGGATGGGATGGAGTTTGATAGCTAAGTCCAGAGAAATTAAAGTTGGTAAGCTTAAAATAAGAATTTACAAATAAATCTTTCTTGGTCAGATTGCTGAAATAAAATGTATCCGATATACTATATATCCTCAGAGTACTAGTAGATGTCCTGAAAAAAAACAAGGAAGCGAAGAATCCGAAAAGTGGATAAAGGAAGGGGTGCTTGGGGTGGTGGGACCCAAAACCAATGCTACGTGGAGACAGGCTAGCTGCAATGTGGGTGACATGGCGAGGACGGGAGGTGTTGATATTGCAAATTAAGGGAATCGTGGGGTTGGAGTATGCAACTAATTTAGATTACATGAAATACCTGAGGAGATGAAGTGAGAAGAGAGAAGTGGGGCACATTTCAGGTGATCTGGGTTTCGTACACAACGCAATATAGAGAGAGAGGGAGAGAGCCTTTAAGACAAAACCATCTCTCTCGATGTGCCTTCATTTATCAATATCGGTGAAACTAAAAGGTAAACCCAACTCCCTCCCGTAAGATTCCTGTGTCTTCACTTTGTAAATGTTTGGCTGTCCGGCTTTGAGTTTGAGTAATATCATAATCATTTTATTTTAGATTTATATTATTTATTTATTTATTCATACGTATGTATTTATATATAGATCTTTTTACATTTTTTTTATTTATCTTTTTCAGTGAAAACATAATAGTGTTTTTTTTTTTACAATTCACATCATATAATTATGTCTTTTGAAGAATTTCTTACAAAAATATACCTGAGTTTAATTTATATATTAATTAAAATAATATATATCATAAAAAGGTAAAAAATTGTTATTCAATTAGCATTTTAATGGTTTTGAATTATATTAATGATTTTTAAAAATATTTTATTATATTGTTATAATTTCTTATAAATAAATTATATATACTTTTTTCAATAAAAAAAATATTTTTTAATAAAATTAAATAAATAAAGATTAATACTCAATTCTATATTCTACCCATAGTAAATATCCCTGTCCTTCGTAAACATCCTCCTCCCTTATCACTATTTCCTCCTCACTGTATTTTATTTATATCCAATATATCACTCTCTTCTCCTTTTCGCTTTCTCTGTTTTGCTCGCGGAAATTTCTTATGGCAGATTCCTGAACAGAGGCAAAAGTTCTTTGCATTGTTGTGCTTAATTGCTT
Source organism: Erythrophleum ivorense (assembly GCA_026724425.1). Taxonomy (NCBI): domain Eukaryota; kingdom Viridiplantae; phylum Streptophyta; class Magnoliopsida; order Fabales; family Fabaceae; genus Erythrophleum; species Erythrophleum ivorense. The sequence continues at coordinate 78,235,146 of JAIUCV010000001.1, read as the reverse complement.
ATGATTTATCAATAATGGCATTTTGGCCAATCCATGGGACTACTTCATTGAACATCGCAACATGCTTTGTTTAGCGAGAACAATTTTATATATAAAATACTGTAAAATTATTATTTTCCTTTTAAATATTATACTTTGTTATTGTATTCTTTATTGTTCTATTACAAAAATATTTATTATCGTTACCAAAGAGTTAATTTTGCTATGATTAAAATTAATGTGCTATTTCAAATAACTACGTTAACACGCCTTAAAACATATTAAATGATAGAAAGAGGCATATAATTAATTTATTATAATAATTAAATTTGGAACTTATCTAAGAGTGATCAATATGAAGAATAATTTCTTATAAATGATTATGATAATTTGAATGAATTAAATATCAATTTATTTATAAAAAATTTAAGTGCAACTTAAAATCATAATTGGTTTGCGGAAGAAAAAAAGAAGAAGAAAATGATAGCACAAAAAATGAAATTATTATTTTTATAATATTTATTATATTTTTGTTATTATTATTCATCAGCATTTGTCTTTTTTTTTTAGTAAAAATATGAGGTCAATTTTATTCATATCCTTATTTTTTTATATTTAATAATTTTACATATAAAATAAGACGTTAAATATAAAAAAATTCAAATTTATATTCTCATAAACATATAATGCACATGATGTCGGCTTTTTTTTTTTTGAATTGAAGTACATATAATTTGAGAGTCCAATTTTTATCTTTAGATAATCTAAATTTTATTATATTAATCTATTATATATACAAAATTGATCCTTTTATAAACAAATTTTAACTTTTTCACAATAATTAATGGTATTAAATAAATAAACAAATAAATTTGTAAATTAAGCTCTCATGTCAAAATTATTGGATTAAATGTTATTATTAAGCCAAAAGTTATAACTATTAGTTAGATAGTAACTCTTTTCTTTTTTACTTAATCTTACCTAATTCAAGTACCACATTTTGATTATAATTCTAACTGCACACTTAAGCCTTTATCATGGATAATTATTGCTACACTTTTATCAACACAAATTACATAACCTCCTCTCTACTTTTTAAAATCTATAATTGTTAATTAGAGTATAACCTTTTTTTTTTCACTCAATCATATCTAGTTTAAACACTACGTTTTGATAATGACTCTAACCGCACACTTAGGCCTCTGCTATGGGATAATTATTGCCACATTTTTGTCAACGCAAATTATACGATCTTCTCTTTATTTTTAAAATTTATACTCTTATTCTTGAAATTAAAATATGTATTACATTGATTTTTCTTATAATTAAAAAAAGTTACAATTACACTTATTTTAATCAAAATGTTATTGTATCTATTATTTGTATAATAAAATAAATATTAAGTATGTAGTTAACTAATTATAATTAATTTTTTAAATTGAGAATGAGTTAAATATACAATTGTCAACACAAAATAAATAAAATTTTAAAAAATTTTAATTTTTTATGAGTTTTATTGTTAATAAAAAATATCAATATTATTTTTGAATATATTTTAGTCATATTTTGATGTTAAAAAACTTGTGTATATTTTCTTAATAGATGTTAGAATTATATAATTTAAGCATTTCTCAAAAGAAAAAAAAAGGTAATTTACTCTGAAAAATTGTATTAAAATAATAATTAACGTCAAAAAAGCAAATATAATATTTAAGCAATATATAATATATTTGTGATTTGGCAGCGAAACAAATAAAAGTAAACGTGTTTCCCCAATTTATGGGCAACGAAGGTCAAGGTGGAATGTATGTGAAAAGGGGAATATAAGTGATGTGGTTAGGAGCTTATTGTTTACCAGTTTTTGAGTTATTTGAGGGTCTAAACTGGAGCTGCATCCATGATCACGGTTTGCTTTACTGTTTGGTTCATTATGCTCAGAGCTCACATGTGAAGCTACTGTTTCTTCCCTTCTCATTGAGTAATTGAGGTTAATGATGGATGTTTCGCTTACGCCAGGCCCTCATCACTCCAAGGATAACAACATTGGTCAACGAATACAAAGCGTAATTCCGTGGTTTTGTTATTATCAGAAATTCATGACCCGATTCTTCCACTTGCTCAGCTTAACGCTTACTTTTGGATCAATTTTGCTGGAGCTATTTTCCTCAGTGGTTACACCGGAGGACCCGTGATCGGTCACCGGCTATAGCCTATAGATGTTGTAATCACCGGCTGGAACCGGTCACATATTATTTTTTAGGGAAGAAGAAAACTCTTCTTTTAAATAATAATAAAAAAAAGAGTCATAAATGGAAGGGTCGTAAGCAAGCCGCTTAGCTTGTGAAAGAGAGAGAATATGTGGGGTGTTGCCAGCTATGAAGGTGAAGGATGAAAGCTTCCCATAAGGGTCAAAGCTGTCAATTTCTCTTTCAAAGCTTTTGCTCTACGCTCTCTCTCTCGTTCCCTTTACCTCCTTCCCAAAATTTACCTGAATTCCTTACTGATTTAAAATCCCTCATTTTTCTTCTCATCCTCCTCCCTATATATTTCTCTTCCCTCGTTATTAGAGCACAGGAAATATGTGCCTGCTTTAAGGAGGGAGGGGAGAGAAAGGGGGTTTCATAATTTGATGATTCAATTGAGCTTTCAATCTTCTGCTTCATTCTTCAAAACCATCATACAACAATGGCCGTCACTACTCCCTCCCCAAACGCTACCGAAAAGAAGCACTGGTGGCTTACCAACCGTAAGGTTAGCGTTCCCCCAGTTTTCTCCCATCCCAATTTTTCATTTTTTTGGTTTGCAATGTCTGTGATTTCAGTTTTCTGTTTTGCTTGAAATTAATTAATTGAAAGGTTTCTTCCCGCGTTAATATCTCTCTGTCTCTGTTTGTAGATTGTTGAGAAATACATTAAAGACGCTCGCACCCTGATTGCGACCCAAGAACAGAGCGAGATCGCTTTGGCTCTGAACCTTCTAGAGGCGGCTCTAGCCATCTCTCCACGCCTAGACCAAGCCCTGGAGCTCAAAGCCAGGTCCCTGCTGTTTCTGCGGCGGTTCAAGGAGGTGGCCGATATGCTTCAAGACTACATTCCAAGCTTCAAAATGGCAACCGAAGACTCAGCCTCCTTCTCCTCTGATAACTCGTCTCAGCAGCTTTCGAGGGAGGGGGTAAAGCTCCTCTCGTCCTCGTCAGAGTTGCCGCGTCGGGATCAGAGTTTCAAGTGCTTCTCTGTCTCAGACTTGAAGAAGAAAGTCATGGCAGGACTATGCAAAAGCTGCGAAAATGAAGGGCAATGGAGGTAAATTAACACCCTATTATTCTCTTCTGTTCCATTGGTTTTGCATCCCAACCTGTCCCTGTGTTCTATCCTTTTGTTCCATTTAAAATGGTCTCTCTTCAATTTTAGGTTCAGCTTTTAATGACTTCATTTTAGTTTGAGATCAGATCGGTGTACATGTTATATCGGTTTTGAGTAAATGCTCGTGCCGCCCATCATGAATTGGTTTCCAACTTTCTCCCATAAACATGATTTTTAAAATTTAATCCACGCAAATTATTTACTGTTATGATTTTTTCTCATGTGCACTACTGTTACTGTTTCTTAGCAATTTATTTTGAATTTCAATAAACATATATAAATTGTTGGCTCAAATTTAAACGCTATTCCTGAACCAAAAAAAATGTATACCAAATACTAAGTACAGGGTTTGTGTTGAATGTACGTAGAATTTCAGATATTAAATTGCCCTTGTTCTTAAAGTTTTATCACTCTAGTAATTACAGTGTGTTTGTTTAATTTTTTACAACGGAGATATGGGTAAAAAAAGGAAAAAGGAAAAATGAACGCTCCACGTTACACGATTTTGACTCTCTTTCTTAATCCAACAGGTACTTGGTTCTGGGCAGAGCATGCTGCCAACTTGGTCTCATGGAGGATGCAATGGTTCTTCTCCAAACGGGTAAACGCATTGCCAGCGACGCCTTCCGCCGCGAAAGCGTTTGCTGGTCCGATGACAGCTTTTCCTTATCAACTATCCCTTTCTCTGGCGACGCCAACAACCCAACACCCACCACTCCACCCCGAACACCTCTCACCGAGCCCGAAAGTATCACCCAACTCCTCAGCCACATCAAACTCCTCCTCCGCCGTCGCACGGCGGCCCTCGCCGCCCTCGACGCCGGTCTCTACTCCGAGGCCATTCGACATTTTTCCAAAATCGTCGAAGGCCGCCGCAGCGCCCCGCAAGCCTTTCTCGCCGAATGCTATATGCACAGAGCTTCCTCTTACCGCTCCGCTGGTCGAATTGCAGAGTCCATTGCTGATTGTAATCGGACTCTGGCTCTTGACCCGTCTTGCATTCAAGCTCTTGATACCAGAGCTTCCCTTCTGGAAACAATTCGATGCTTACCGGATTGCTTACACGATCTTGAACACTTGAAACTTCTGTATAATTCGATCCTGCGGGATCGAAAGCTTCCAGGTCCTGCTTGGAAGCGTCACAATGTGAGGTACAGAGAGATTCCTGGGAAACTATGCGCCCTCACCACTAAAATCCAAGAATTGAAGCGAAGGGTGGCTTCGGGAGAAACTAGTAACGTGGATTACTATGCTCTGATTGGGTTGCGACGTGGGTGTTCTAGATCGGAGTTGGAGAGAGCTCATCTATTGCTTTGTTTACGTCACAAGCCTGATAAAGCCACCAACTTCATTGATCGGTGCGAGCTAGCGGACGAATGTGATCTTGAATCAGTTAAGGAAAGAGCAAAAATGTCAGCTTTATTACTTTATAGATTGCTTCAGAAGGGTTACACAAGTGTAATGACTACGATCAAGGATGAGGAAGCTGCTGAAAAACAGAGAAAGAAAGCAGCTGCTGCATTACAAGCTCCACAAGCAACTGAGTCCAGATTGGAGTCTAATTTGAATGTCTCAGAGAAATTGGGTGGCAATAGGAGTAATTGTTCAGGGGAAAACAAACCCACAGTGTCTTCTTCGACTGCGAATTCGTCGGTTTTCCAAGGTGTATTTTGCCGTGATCTTGCAGTAGTTGGGAATTTGCTTTCGCAAGCGGGATTTAACCATCCAATTCCGGTGAAATATGAAGCATTGAGCTGCTAATAATCGGTCATTATAGAAAGAAAATTGGGAGCCCTTCAGGATTGTCACCGGCAGAGGGAATCTCTGGTTCATTTGCTTGATTGTACAAAAAGAAAATTTTTAGACTGCCGGAAAATTTTGTCACCTTTTTTTCGTTTTCATCTTTCTTTATTAGTCGTCTTTATCAGATGTACAGAATATCAGTACTGAAGTCTCTGCTTTTCGAATTTGGCCCTCGGCTTAATTAAACTTCCGTTCAATGAAAATCCTATCTGAATTTGGTTTTTAGGTAGCGATATTAATATTGATTCACGGTAAGGAATTTCGATATCTGGATTCAGCTTCATCTTTTGTTTCTGATGCAAGAAAAATAAGATTTTCTTTTCGGTAAACGGAAATAATATCTTTATTGCTGCTGCGGCAGCAGCAGCCATGAATAGAGTTATTGAAAGCGAGAGAAATCGGAGACTGCAGCTGCTGGCCTCGGCTTTTTTCCCTCGTCTTATCTGCTTCGCATTTAATTTTTCTCTGATTAGTTTATCTGAGAAGCTGACTTTTCTGACATCCCTTTAGATTTTTCTTCCCTTATTTTCTACATCCACCGAAAAATTTTGCAGCATTCGAATATACAGATGAACTCTCACACACTTTCGTGCCTAAATAGACCATGACCGGCTATTTCTGCTTTACGCTTAAACTGGCGACGTGGACGACGAAATTGCAGCCTGCTGGGGTTGTGACATTGAGTGCATGAAGTTGTTTGAACGTGGCCATATTACGGAGATGCAAAATGTTGAAGGACATTTAAAAGCCGTGCATAGAGGCCCCAAAAACACAAGTTGTCAGTTCGTTTTTCTGTGGCCTGCATATGTACAACAAAAGTTAAGAGTCTAATCTGCACTCAATACAAGAGAACAAAGGACTTGGAAAGGATGTGTCAAATCAACTTTCTCTTTGCCATGATGAAGAGGCGCGCCTTTCCCTCCACCATCGTTGCCTTTGATTGCGTGTGTATTTGGTTCAGTATTTATTCAATTGTATTTTATTTTAAATTTTAATTTATATAAAAAAAATTCATTTATAATATGTTTAGATCCACATTTATCATGTTGCACCATAATTTTAGAATGTTTAAAAATTATATTAAATTGAAGCAACTTATACTTCATTCTTATAAATATAGATCTAATTATATTAAAAATATATTAATAAAATTATTTTTTAACTAAAATTTTTAAATATAAATCACATTCAAATAAACTCACTTCTACATAAAATTAATTCTGTAAAATCAAATTTACCAAAATTAATTACACTTACGGATAATACCAAATATTAAGTGCGAGTCAGAGCTGTTTATCACCAAATCATATACATAGGAAGGAAGAATGTTGCTAATTAGGCTAGCCAAATTAAACAGCCCAAAGTTGTATATGACAACAAAGAAAAATCTGTAGCTTATGGGTGGAGATTTTTAAGAAGGTTGTTGGGAATGAAAGAAGGCTTCAGCCTCCGGAGCCTAATAATGGTAAATGGATTTGAGGCGTGGCTTCTGGTACAAGGAAAAGCCTGTATATTTCTTCTCCCATGCAAAAGTGGTAGTGTTGTGTTTCTACAGTGATACCTGCTGTCACTCTGCATTCTGCAGCAAAGATACAACTGTTGCCAGAATAGACATTTTGAATTTATTACTCCTTAGTTAAATAAGTTCTGAACGCATTAGATTGGTAGAGTCTCTTTTGGGAGCTATAATGTGACAGAAGCTTCAAGCTTGGCATCAAATTAATGAATAATAATGAAAAGCCTTCTGTAAATGGAGAAAACAACAAGCTCTGCGTCGGGAACTTCCTTAATACAAACAAATACCAAACAAATGCTTTCAATTTCAGTAACAGTTGGGGTTGGCGAGATTAATGTCTGAATGCCTATCTGAGTAGTGCCTTTCTCAATGCGTATTAAGTATTCTTAACATATTGTAGTGTTTTCACTATATTGGAGCTCCCGTTTTAGTCGACTATATAAACCAAACCATCTCATATGTTCTCTTCTTTTCATTACTTTCTTCTGCAAATGAATTCTTCTAAACGAGTTATGTGTATTCAAAAGTTTATAATCTTCACTCACCATAAATTTCTTCTTTTCTTGTAAATTATGCCCTTTTTCCTTAATAAGATTGCAAAAAACAGAAAAAAAAACAGAAAAAAAGAGGAAAGGGGAAAACTATTTATCCATTTCATTGAAGAGTGCCTCTATATTTCACTCAGCATGCTTACACTTTGATTATATTGCACATTTTTCACCCTTGCTTTAGAGAATGTGATTGTTTTATAGCATCAAGATGGGGCCCTGAGGCCTTCCCAAAATATTTGGTTTAAGACATCATATTATTTCAATACTCTCAAATGTTCCTCGGATTCCAAGTCGTATGACCTCGTCATAAAGTATCAGAAAATGTCAGTAATAGTAATTAACTAATAATACACTTCTTTGCCGCTCGGATTATTAGGCAAATTCAAAACACACCCGAGTTTTATAATGACATCATCCCACTCTCTTCTCCGTTGTTAGCTACAAAAATTTTCTCATAGTCTATGGGTTTGGTTGAATTTGTTTCGCATGCTGGTATACAGCTGGATTTAGTGTCCTATCACATTCCCATCCATAGGCCGTAGCCATCGCACAGCTAATGTTATGCTTAGAATTTATGTTAAAATGGATTTTCTTTTTCCTTTTTCCTTTCTAAAAGAAAAGTGAAATATGGATTATTTATTAAGCTAGATTTAGAATGGCGAATGTCATTGGTGGAAACGAGGAATACATGCCTCGCACATCTTCATCGTTCGTATTAATTAATCAGAAGACACTACTAACTCTGCAGAAGCATGGATTACATAGCAATTAGCATAGTGTTTTTGAATTGCTCTTCTGACACAATAATGTTATCTTATTAAATTTAGAATTCTATATAAGCTTTCATAGCCGTAGGGAAAGCACAATTTTTAATGTCTTGTGGCGAAAGAAAAGGTACATCTCCCGAGGGTACCAGTTCTTTATTACTTTATTTAAGTTTGTACTCTGAAACTTTACATAATTTGTTTAGTTTAGGCTTAATTATTATTTTGATTCCTTAATTAATTAATTTATTTCATTTTAGTCCCTTAATTTATTTTTTAAATTTAGTTCTTAAACTTTTGATTTATACCATATTATCTTTTAACTTTATTTAATAAATTAAAATAATCTCTTAATTTTATATTGTGTTTTAAAATAGTCTTTGATAAATGTAATAATAAAAGATAAATATAACACACATTAAAATATGAAACTAAACAAAGAAAAATTTTAAAATCAAATTAAATTACTTTTTTAAATTAAGAATTCGGATCATTTGAAGTAGCTCAAGTTACTGTTTAGGTTCTTAGGTTGTTTAAAATAATAAAATATGATGTAAGAAATCTAAAAATAAAAATTTTTACTTGTGAAAGAAAACCATATTTTAAAAATATTAACTGTATTGTATAATTAAGATTTTTATAATTAATTTTTTTTTTGTTCTCAATTATAATTTTTAAATACTTAATGAAATTTTTTACCATTGAAAAAAAAAAACTTAAAACCCCTCACTGCACGGAACTACCGCATACGATCCGTTTGCTTAAAAACGATAGTTAAACCGAGGGGAAGACTTTCTTGGTTTTCTTTTTGTATACGTTCCATGATTGTATAGAATGACCTCAATACCCTTGTGTTGAGTGTACTTGACTTTTAAGAGGAGGGCTTTATATTTATAAACAAATAGCTTGGGATTGAAATTACGATAACCAGAAATAAAAGAGTTTTGTTTGGTTTTTTTGGTGGGGGAGGGGATGAGCACGTGATGTTTGAATGTTGGGGACATAGAAAAGAGGGGAAGTCGTGGCCAGATATGATGATGTCAGGGGCACCATGTGATGCTATCCGATCATTATCACGTGCCTTATTCTCTGTGCCTATACTTTGACAATTATGGATTATAGGGTCTTCTTAATATGGGTCTTTGTCATACTCACTATGTGGTAATGCTGGATCACTTATCTCACAAATTCTTTCTTAGTATTTTATCTAATTTTAATTCCTTCTAATATAGGGGTACCCGTAGATTCAGTCTCCAAGAAAAAAAAAAAGTAAAAGAATTTGTGTTTCTTTCTTGGTGGTTGAATTTTTATCTTTTTGCTAAAAAAAGTGAATTTATTGAGATCTCAGTCTGAAATTTTCAATCCCCCTTTACAACTCACTTTGAATGGTCTTTATGTCCCTCTATGCAAATTAGACAGTCAAGTTTGCTAGCATAACATTTGAATGGCAATGGAGTTTGAGTAATTCTATATATTAATCAAGAATTGGTGCTATTGAGTCAGACTCCTATTTGACTGTGGATTCAGGAAATCAGCAGATGAAGGAGAAATTTTAAGTAAAGACCATAAAGTTCTAGTTATAATTTTAGTCATTCAAAAAACTTTTTATTTAAAAATATTTTAATATTATTTTTTACTATATGATTTGTATGTATAATTTTTTCTAAGATGAACTTTCCAACAAATTAACAAAGAAGAAGAAAAAAAAAAAGTGAGTACGATGATCCCAGATGAAGCAGAAGAAAGACAAGACCGCGTTAAGAATTGGAGTTAGAAGTAAGGACAGTCTTTGGTCTTAGGCACTGTAAATGAAACAACGTGATTTGCCTGAAACTCCAAAAATGTATGGGCAAAGGTACAATTGAAGCGTGTAATCTGTTAGTGGAAATCTGCGCTCCTAAAGTTTTCTTTGAATTTTCTGCTTCTTTTAACAGCCGTATGCCATCGGCCTAGAACCCATTTGTACTAGAGATTGGCTGCTACCCTTTCCCCTCAAAAGTTGTTTTACTTTAAAAAAATTAATTAATTCAACAAATTTTAATTTAATTTCTTAATGATAAAACATTTTAATTCAATTCTTAAAATATTATTCTCTCTTTAATTTCATTGTCCAAAAATATTAATTTAATTTTTTAAATATTCTATTTCAATATCTATTCATTAAGTGAAAATAAAATTTCAGGTGATTGTTAATGTGGTCATAAATTAGTGATATGAACTAATTTACAATGTTGATTTTGTATCAGAATTAGATTTTTATGTATTAGAAAATAACAAATGTTTTTTAGGGAGATTATTTTGATTAAATAAAAAACTATTGAAGAAAAAAATAATTTTTTAGTGACTAAATTGAAATCTCTTATTTGCAAAGAATCAAGCGAAAAAAATTATCTTTAAAGAATGAAATTATTAATTTAGTTTAAAAAACAAAGGAAACGGTAGCAGTACGATGATATCCAAAGTTGAGTGTTAAAGTGAAGCAAGAGTTTTTTATTTTTAACGAATCATGCAGAACATTTTCTTTATCTCATGAGAGCGACGCGACAACAATAAATAAGAATCGATAATAACAAAAAGAGAGACAGAAATCGTGTCAAAAGTTTTGATCTAGATAAAAGTTGAAGCTAACAAAAATTTGAGATTTCATTTTGAGAAAAGAAAATAATTTGGATGTTTTCTCAGTTGGTTTTTGCATCATATAGAAATATGTAGAAGGTGGAATTGAAGGTTGAATGAAAACAAAATGGGTTATGGAGGTGAACCAGAGTAAGTCGGTGGCTGTGGTAAGGAGACATCAACCATGTATTTTTGCCTCCTTGATAATTGGGCTTAAAACGGGTCGAAAATTTTTCTGTGCACCTCTTGAGGTTCAATAGATGCATTGTTAACGGTCATTGGACTTCCAATAGTTCGATATCAACCTTGTCTCGAGTGCCCAAAAAAGAACCTTGTCATGGCCCAACAGGAACATGCCACCATTATATAGACGTAAAACGTCCATCCAAAGGAAAGAATGAGGATAGTATCGTTCTAACAATAGCATTGGCTGCGTTACCATTCTCATTTCCTTTTCCTTTTTCTCACATTTTTCCGTCTTGCCAACATTCTCACTGAACGGCAAGACAAGGTCTCAAATGTCCTTTTGCATTTTCCTTCCATGAATGTTTGTCAAATATGTACAAGGAAAAATCGATTTAAACGCTTGGATTATGAGATGAAAATGTACTTCTCCCAACCCGTTGGTCATAGTCATGACAAAGAGTCTTCTCCCTTGCTTAATTTTAGTAAACCATCAGGAACAGTAGAATCTGGGACTGCAATTGATGCCTCTCTAACTGGTTTTGACAATTCATGGGTCATAGCTGTACCAAAATCTGAACCAAGGGAGCTCTTGTTTATATCCCTTCCCTTGGACTTCCCCAGCAGGGAATCTTCAGCTTCTTCTTCAGAATCCTTAGCCTCTATCTCCATAATCTCCCGTTCATAACCACTGACTGAAAAGGAATAGAAGTTGACTTATTACTCAAAATAGATTAGATAAAATAATTTCAACACCTACGGAAAGAGAAACTTAACGAATATATATCTTAAAGAATAGAGAGAACTATTACATATTGTCCGTCATATATTGATATCTAATTTTCATTATGTTTTCCTATCACGGCAACACATCTAGATGCCTTAACGTTGAAGTTGCATGTCTAGCAATGATCTGAGTCCCAAGGAAGGTGAGAGCATCCTGAAGTGGGACCTCAAGTCCTTTAGATATAAAATAATCTCATCTTGAATATCACTCTTGTGCTGAGAAGCTAAAGATTACCAGATTCAAACAATTACTTGAAAATTATTATCACGTCCAAAATCAACAGCTTCAAACAGAATTTTCAGTAACCTTCAAATACACATCAAGAATACATGATAAATATGCAAGCAAAGGTCAATCTGAAGCTACAAATACTTATAATTAATCTTTCCTCGAATGTGGTCTCCATGAACCATATTAATAGGAGACATGCCAAAGCTTGTAAACTGTTATGTATTTCATATTTTGCTCACACTAATACACGGTAGAATGCGTTGCATCTTGTTATATTTATCTTCAGGAAGAAGTACCCGATCCTTCAAGCAGAAAAAAAATAAGCAGAAGCAATATTAAATCTGTAATTTCAATAATTTGAAATAGATATTATTTCATCCAATATAAAATTCACATTTCTAAGTGAAACAACAAAAGACGTCATATGCCAATCTTCCAACAACGATGATTAATTCGCCTTACTGTCTTCAATCTCTGGGCAAGCTAATACTTCTCCCCTGCAGCCCAAAAAGGAAAATCAACTGAAGTTAATTTTAATGGACAAATTGTTAAAATACTTTCATCCACACGGATAATCCTTGATAGAAAGCAATTAGACAAATGAGAGTAAACACAGTGCATGCTCTTGCTCATCGATGTCAGACAGTAGGACCATTTACATATAAAACAAAAATCCAAATTTGTAGCATATAAGATGAGTAACCTTGTTTGCCACCAACGGCTTGGAAAATTGTGCACCCATCAGGTCAACCATTGTCTGAACAGGGAAAACAGACAGTGTGTTACGTATTTTTGGTTTTTTACATAAGAACGATCAACGGAAGCTCCTGGAAAAATTCAGGAAGATAATGTTTAAAAGAGCCTACCATAATGTCATCCCGATCTTGACGTTGATAACCAGTCTAGCACACAATCAAATTTTTGACGCCTGGTATTCCATTCAAATCTTTAAAAGGTCTGTACATAACCTGTAAAATGGAAAACATAAATTGTTTTCAGCCCCCCTGGCGCAGTTTCTCATGTTTTGATTTATGATTACTTTCGAGTGCAAACAATTTCAATCAATTATCATCCTTTATGTGGAATATAGGAGCCAGATGCATCAATTATCAATACGACAATTGGCCGGCATCAGATTCTAAATTTGTTTTCTTTCATGAATCCAAATTTTCGAACAATAGAAAAATAACTTGGATAATGGGACAACTAACTAACCGAGGTGGCATTAACAGGCATTCCAATATCGGTACCATGAGCAACCCACAATGCAGTGACAACCGTCTTCTCGTTGTTGAGTGCAACGGCGCAAACAGTATCATCCTACGCATAACACTTGGCAAAGCGAGTGTTGGGTACATGGTGAACCCATATCACGGGTGTAAAGGGAGAGGAGCAAATTAAACTGACATATAAAGGCTTATCCACAATGACATGCGTGCGGCTTCGATTGTATTAACCTACATCAACTCCACCGCCATTTACAAGCTTGAATCGGACCTACATAACGCCAGATTATCACAGGGGAAATAGGAAAACAACACAATCAAAATTAATCTCAACAAATGATCTCTCACTTCCGGATTGGCTATCTCAATAAACCAATCGCCAAATTTATAAGGGAAAGAAATGCAGAAGAAACAAATTTAAAATATATAAAACCCCCAGAAGAAAAACAGAGAGGGATAAACCTTGCTTTCGGTGATAGGATCGAAATCAAAAAGAACGAAATGAACACCGAGAAACACTTGCGATGCATAACTGGTTTCCAACATTGGTTCGAATTTCGGCGGGAAAATGAAAGTATGGGTGAGATAATCAGAATAATAAAAAAATTGACTAGGGAAAAATGAATAGGCTCTTCGCATAATCTGGATGGTCTATGAAGGATTCGGACGGTTTTAATTTTAAAAAAAAAAGTATAATATTTAAAAAATAAAAAATAAAAATTTTTTTAATGTGAATTATCTGGAAAAAATTTCAATAGATTATATTTTTTGAGTATTCTCTGCTTAAATTTGATCTTGACAAAAAATCTCAGTTAACAAGTCTAAACAGAAATTCCAATTACACGTTACTGCGTGCACATAAAAAACCATTATTACTCTTTTGCCCAAAACTAGTGGAGGAGGGGAAGTGAGGTGAGGGAGAGTGAGAAGTGAAAATAGATCCCTTATGTTGAAATTTTTTTATATTACTCGTGTCTTTTACAAATTTAAATTTTTTATTTTATTTTTTATTTTTTATTTTTTTGGAGAGGAAATGAATCCCTTCGTTATAGAGGATATAAGGGAATATGAGCATCCCAACGTGGAAGGATCCAAATCTGTGAAAAGTCGTGTTGTTTTGTTACCGAGGAGAGTGAGGGAATTTTTTCTGCCGTGTCTTTGGAGTCCCTGGCGCCACCATGATTTTCTGTTTTAAGTTAATTATGTCAAATTTCTATCTAATTAATTACTATTTCATTTTAGTCCAATTAAATTGGTCCGACTTAGACCGTAAACCTCAAGGTGCCAATAAATTCGGTTACTTAATTAATTGACGTAAACCAAACTATAAGATATTGTATTCAATAGCGTGTGTGGGATACATTATTTTAATTCAATTAAATTATACTTAATAGTTGTATTATTATAAAATATCTCTCAAGTCATTTAATACTTAATATAATTTTCATATTTTTTAATAAATTGTTGTATGATGTAAGACAATAACTTTTTTATTATATGAAAACAAATACAATTAAGTTGATATTAAATTTAAGTATAAAGTTTTATTCTTAATAAAAATAACTAAATAATTTTATTCTTAAAGTATAAAATAGTTAATTTTAGTCCAATTAAATTGGTCCGACTTAGTCTGCAAACTTCAAGGTACCAATAAATTCTGCTAGTTAACTAATTGACGTAAACTGAGCTATAAGATCTATTTTAATTAAATTATACTTAATAGTTTCTATTATAGAAATATCTTTCAATTCAGTTAATACTTAATATAATTTACATATTTTTTAATTATTTTTGAATAATTTAAGACAATAAATTTTTTATTATATAAAAATAAATACAATCAAATTGATGTTAAATTTAAATATAGAATTTTATTCTTAAGATGCTAATAAAAATAACTAAATAATTTTATTTTTGAATTATAAAAAGTTAAATTTTTTTAATATAAAATAAAATTAAAAAATTGCAATGCATTAAATAATTGAAGAACAGATGACATTTTTAAAAAATGTATTAAATATAATTTAATGAAACAAGAAGTTAACATAATTTATTCCAAATTTTATTTTTCAATCAGAATGGATTATAAAACGGAAAGTTCCTTTGCTCACACCTTTGTCCCGTTGAAACCGGGGGGGCAGTCGAGAGTAGAACCTTCCAACGAAAAGAAGCAAAGAATAATCAATCACCAGAGCTGAGATGCCGGTCAAGTTAAGCGCCAACAACGGTAGTTGGCTTTGAAAGGGATCTTTTTCTTTGTTGCCCATAGTAGCAATATCACCTATGTAAGAGTTTTTTATTATTAAATTTTTATAGAATTTAAAAAAATATTATAAAAAATAATATATATATATATATGATATAAAATTTATTTTTGATATTTTCTTTCATCTCTTTTTTTTTCTTTTATCTTTTTGAATTTTACAAAAGTTTTAAGATAAAAAACTCTTAAAACATCCTCTGTACTATTAGGTGAAAAGAAAGGTTTACAGACTGACATGGCATGGCACGTGACAAATTTCGTAGTAAATAATAAAACAATTTTTATATATATTTAATACATTATATTATTTATATATCTAATAATTAAAATTTATTTTACATATAAACTCTATTTATATTATTATTATTATTATCTTACCTGTAAAAATTTAATTTTGACCCTTGCTAAGAAATTTTTCAAATAATGGCATTGGGGGTAAAGACGGCAGCAATCAGCAAGAGTCCAAAGTGGATGAGCGGGGAATGAAACAACGTCTTCCCACGGGGTTCACAAATCCCCACAACAAAAAGCCTATATCACACTTGCTCCAATCTACATTCAATTTGTAGAATCTCAGGGAAGGTCTAACTGAGATGGCTTGGCTTACTCGATTCTTGGCGGCTGTTGCTTTCTTAGCTCTGGGAGTTATATTCTCTCCTGAGAGCTTTCGATCAGACTCCGACGCTCTCTCTACCTACCTCAAGCTAGCGCATCTCCTCAGCTTCTCCACGGCTTTTGGCGCCGTTCTTTGGGTCACCTTCATCGGCGGCATTATCATGTTCAGGTATTCACTCTTTTCCCTCCATTCTTATATATGCAACTGCACTTGGCTACGAGGGGCATAGATTTCAAACCAATTATGTTAATTCACCCCGCTTAGTGGTTGTATATATGTTATTACACTGAAATATTCTATGAGGGTTTTCATGAATTCATACTTCAAATTGCACAAATATTATTTTACATTTTTACAGAAATTTTAGAGTATTTAATCAGGATTATTTCATTGTTTATCGAAAATGAAAATCAGGCTAATTTTACTAGTTATATGTTGAGTTGTCTACCATGCTCAACTGAGTGAGTACATATCTGTGAGAATGAAGGGATCATTTGTTTTTAGTTCATCGTGACCGTATATGTTTAGGAATCTGCCAAGGCATCAGTTTGGTAACCTGCAAAGCAAGATGTTTCCCGCATATTTCTCAATGGTTGGTATCTGTTGTGCAATATCTGTGGCTTCGCTCGGTTATCAACATCCGTGGAAATCTTCATCCTCTGCTGAAAGATACCAACTTGGCTTCTTGCTATCTTCCTTTGCATTCAATCTTGCAAACTTGTTTGTCTTTACACCTATGACCATTGAGGTAAGTTTTCTTTTAATTTTCTTTGAACAATTCCATAATTTACTTTTTTGTTAATGCTTTTAAATTTTATTCAATCTTATTTCTTCCCCATCTATTCATTTACGCCTTTCGCCCATGAAGTTTTGTGGAAAATTCATTTGATACTTCTAGTTATAGCTTTCTCCACTCAATTGGATCTGCTTAGTTTCTAATAAAGTCCAATCTGGTCTCTGTTTTGATAAAAATTACATTTGTCATCATGCCATGTTAATCTGCTGTTATGTTACCATTTTTCTCATCCACACAGTCCCTGTTACACCCAATCAGGAACAAATATATATTTTATTGGGAAAAACTAGAATTATATGGATGAAATGAATTCTCCAAGAAACATGAGGGACTAAAGGTATAGTAATAATTAATTGTTTAGAGTACTCATTGGTGTTTCATTAGTCTATAAGTAAAGCTGAATTTTTTAGGGGTGGTGATGGTCTGCCGAAAGTTTATGGATTTGTCTTAGTGATTTATGCTGTTGAATAATGCCCAAAGTAGCAGTGCCATTGAGGATAACTACCAGTCTATCGCTTATACTATCTTTCTCTGATGAAAACCGTAGTTGCTGTTTAGACGGATTATGTGTCTGTACATATGCATGCTCAGCAAAATCAAATTTTCGAAACTTTAAACCTTAAGGTTATGTTGGTTTGAGTGAAATTGAGCCATTGGAAAATAGCGATGTGTTCAGACTTACTGTAACCAAATTCCATATACAATACTGCTGTTGTCCGTTTTCTTATTTTTCATCTGTTCATTTTCACTCCAACCAAGCATAGCCTAAGCAATCAAAATCTGTCAGAATCTTGATCAAATCATCCGAGTCTTGTCAAATGCTGATTCTTTTCTCCCCATAATTCGTCCATTTAATTGAATTGTGAAACTATGTGCAATTTATAGTTAAACATATGTTAGAAGATAGAAAAAGTAAATATCAACTATAATTTTATTTCACTGAGTTGAATAAAGGTATCTGATGGGTTTTTACTTTTAAACCTTAAAGTTCATTCCCATCTTTGTTTAGAAGGGGAAGAGCTCTCACGAAGCCTGTTCCACATCATTTCTTTTGCCGATATTATATTCACTATCTTTCAATTTTTTTTTTTCTTTCATGACTGTGTTGAGACTTGCGCATATATTACTGATGTCTATCTATGTTAATACTCAACTTGTCTTTATATTTCGAAGCTGAATTTTTTTTTTTCATCAGGTTCGTAATCCCTAACTCCCTCTAATCCTCTACTTCCCACCATTTTTATCCTACAACTTCTCCTCCTTCATTATCTTGCTCTTTCCCTTTTTATTTTTTTAAAATACTTTTTCCTCTTTCTATCTGTCACATATGAATAGCAGCATTCTTATTTGTTTATGGGCATAATCTTTAGAAGTTCATGCGTTGAGTAATGGCCACTATCTCTTGTAAACTCCAAATCATGGGATCCTTGTATACTGTTAAGAGGCCGAAAATATCCTTGGGACAACAAATCTTTGTTTTATGGGTTCCAATGAATAAGAGATAAGTTGCAACTATATCAATTTATTTGCCCTCTATTGTATTTTCAATACAACTTTATTTTTTGTGATACAGATGATGAGGCAAAGGCATAAGGTGGAGAGAGAAAATAATATTGGGGGTGAAGTTGGGTGGTCAAAAAATGTGGAAGTTGCTAAAGTAAATCCAAAGCTTGCTGCCATGAATAAGAAGTTTGGGATGATTCATGGATTATCTTCCCTTGCCAACATTATGTCGTTTGGTGGCCTTGCAATGCACTCTTGGTACTTGGCAGGCAAGATTGATCTGTGATATCAATTTCTCCTATCCAAGTGTTCTCTTTATGACTTCATCTGCCAGTCACTTTGATTGTTGTGTGGCCAAGCGAGAAAATAAATAAATAAAATTCTAAAATGTGTATGTAATCAGTGAAATTGTCATATCAAAACATTACAGCAGCAAGTGAAAGGATGGCATTGACAAATTCAGATTCCAAGGTATATAGCTGATGATAATTATAAAGTGAACTGATTTGTTAACCTTTTCTGCTGATGGTTGTAGTGGTCCGCTCTTGACGTTACTAAATGCTGCAACTTCTTGATGCTTCATTACATCAAGTGCTTGCCTTGTTTGGGATCTGCTTTTAACTGCTTGCTTGGCCCAACAAACAGCATTATCCAACTGTCGTGTTTCCATCCATATCCATATATAGTTGGGCCTTTTTCATACACCCCTCCGTATCGCTTGATTCCTCCCAACTGCAGTAGTCAAGCAGAAAACACAGGAAAATTCAGAAGTTCTTTATAATTTTGTTATCAAGTTTTCAAATGGAACTAAGATGTATGTTAAAAAAAATTTATTGAAAAATCTAATTATGTGATGATAAGTTCTAAAAACTATACTCCAAATCCTTAAAAACCATATAGGCGTTATGTGATTGTTGGACAAAGATAACATGTTTCTTGTAATTTAAAATTATTTCAAGGCGTGGAGACAAACAGCCACACGCATCTACAAAGCTATTAGACAGCGAATGGTATGTGAAGTTGCAAAATAAAAAGGGGTAGAGAGAAGTGGATGAGTGTGGCTGGCTGTGCATAAAGAATTTTGAAGTTCAAGAGAGCAGGGTGACTCAATTTGCCACTTTTCCTTGTTCGATGGATACTGGATAAGCATGGGAGGCGGAGCCATTTGGACTAGGGGTACCATTTTATTTTGTTTATAACTAAAGCGCCAAATGTGGATACTCAAACTCGTCTCTGAGTAGGCCAAAGAATCTGGTTCAAGGCATGTCGCCTGTCCTTAGATTTGGATAGGCGTGTGAATCAGCCAGTGCATAAAATGAATCAACCTGTGGACACACAACATTATCTGGCTCCTATCATGAATTTGCGTCCTCTTTCCTTGTTTATATATCCTGCAAGGAATAAATTTCTTCCTCCACTTTTTCAAGGCATACGACCATCATCAACACACTTCTTTGGAATATACACGTTAAGCACCAGCGATATCTACTCCGCATCCTCTAACGCAGTATGTTGCTCATTACGATTTTTTTTTCGATGGTTCAGTAAAATACTAAGCAGTGTCTGCACAACGATGAGTTTCATTCCGCAGGGACGCACTCTTCCGCAATGAATGATTATATCCCATTTATGAATAAAACATGGCCAATTCAACAAATATAGCAGGAGATCCATAGAATTGCTTTGGCAATATATCGATAACTATACGTCATTAATTGAGCAAAATATTACCATTCACTTGGCACAATTGGTTTACAAATTGGAAATCAATGAATGAATAAAAAATCATCTAACTCTCATTCTAGCGATGACCCCTCACGCTATACAATACAACTATCCTGACCATGAAATAATGAATTATGATATTCAACGGAATCTAATAATATGCCCCCAACAGTGGCATTCGTGCAGGGAACGAAATCACCACAAACAAATTCATATGTTATGATGCAATTAACCTAGAGAGACTTTTCCATGACTCTTTCCCTGTTCGTAAGATGCCAGAGAAAGTGGACACGTCTTGACCCACATTGAACGATACCATCAACCTCCCAACAACAATGCTGGCATCAATTCCACCTGGGGGAGCCAACAGCGGCCACCATGCGCTGTGCCGATGCCCTCTCCTTGCCTTACGAATGCTGCTGAGTTCATGACGAATCACAGTTCTTACAGATTTTAGGTAAGACTTCATGTCATGATCTCTTATTATGGTTCCTCCAGAGCCATAAGCAGACCGGTCACTTAAGATCTCAAGCGGATGCGGTGAGTTCAAGAATGCCAACTGAGCAGCTTGAAGCTGCTTGCTTGCCTTCTTGCAGTCAGACAAATGATCACTCAAAAGATACAGGCCACTGCCTGGGGGAAGGAGGTGATGGTGTGGGGAAAATTTATCATCCGGCTGTAGTATCAGAAATTCACCCATTGGTGCGTATAATATCTTCTGCGGTAAAAGATCATATAGAAGCGATTTAGAGACTGATAAAAAAGAAACTTCTTTGTTTACTTAATACTTGTGCCTGATAAAAGTGGAATTTTACCTGGTTATTGAGACAAGAATGATTACGAAAGTTTCCATTAACAGCCTTTAGTAGCTCTGCAACGTGATTAGGGTAATTGCAAGAAAAGGCTCGTGATACTATGTCTCTGTGCAGTGTAATTGCCTGAACATGACTCCGAGGCAATCCAAGCTTGTCGAGCAGACTATCACCTCCACACATGATGGATGGAGCACCAAATGTTATTACAGGAAGCAGAGAAGAGGATGGCACTTCCTGCCTTATCAACAGCATGAGGTTTACAAGTAATGCCAAGCTTCCCCCAAGAGAATGCCCAGTGAAACGGAATGTTGCACAAGAACCTTGAGATTTCAGGTGAGCATGGACTTCTGGTAACATCTGTTGATAAATCCCTTTGGCAGCCTCATATATACCTCTATGCACAAGGACATCGAACCCCTGAGAAAAAAGAATGTGTATCTTATTTTCTCAATTTTAGGATAGATACTACATACGGGGAACAACAAGAGATACATCGAGAAACCTCAAAAAGGTGAAGAATAAGTTGGCCTTCCGAGTTAGCAATTACCTCAAATTGAATTGGCTCAAAAAGAATGTTTGCTTGCCAGGATGCCAGTGACTCAGAACCCTGCGAATTAAACAAAGATTCTAATCTGCCAAAGCATACCCAGAACATATCCTAAATTTGCAGTGCAATAATTCAGCCCCACACAAGGGTTCAATATCACTCCTCTGATCATAATCAAGTGGTCTGTGGTCATGATTTCACTCTCAAATTTCTAGTGTTTTATAGCAACCAAACAGCCGATAGCTGCTACAAACTACTATAACTTACATAGCAAAAAGTACAAAACATATTTTACTATTAATTCCACTACCTGAACGACAAAAAACCTTGTACCATTCTGGTCATCATCACATATATACCATTCACAAGGAGATGAACAGGTAGAGTTCAGATCATCTGCAACAGCCTGCTTCACTTCCTCCGTCGCAGCAACCACTGCTGTCACTGAGTCAGTGTTTAACATATTAACATCCTCAAAAGTGTCATTGCTTCCTTCAAGGGAATCAGCACCACCCTCATCTTTTGAGAAATTGAATGGAGGTATGCTCTTGGTCTGGGCATAGAGAGAGGAAGCAGCGGAGGTAGGAGCTTGGTAAGCAGCAGATGCACTGATCCTGTATTTACTGTTCCCCTCATTTCTTTCTCCTTTGTCCTTCTCATTAGTTTCTGCTTCCCGAGTATCGGCTGATGCCTCATTTTTTCCAGCTGCTGTTGCCAATTCTGTCTTCTCCATTGATGAAGTTACAAAACGCAGACCGTAATATCTTAAGAGGTTCCCTGGCTGAATTAATAGAACCAAAGCACAAATTATTGTCACATGATTTATATGGAAATCAAATTTCCTGGATATCTAAAACCATTTCATGACATAAAATCGCTGAGCTTTATAGTTATTTATTTTGATTATAAACTGGATCATTTGCAAAGAATCAAGAACAGAGCTGTATTGACTGATTTTCCTTGTAAAAGTATGTATCTAACTTTAATCAGATGGCATTAATGTACACCCGCAAAAAATTAATAAATAAAGGATATTCCACGAGTTTATGAAATTAGGAACGGCAGAGTAGACCTGGCATCCCAATAGCCTATCATTGAAAAATTTACAACCTTGCTAATTTACCATTAGCAGAATCATCTCTTACCTTGATTTTGGGTATAGAATATGCCAAGTTCCCCAGGTACGAAAGCTGCGCATACAATCTAGCTTCGGCTAAAGACACCCTTCGAAGCATTCTTGAAAACGAGTCTCTGTCGAATCGAATTGCTTCGTCATCGTCATCAACTTTACAAGCATCACATTCCTCATCATCACCGCTAGACTCATTTCTTTGATCATCAACCGCACACTCCCCTTCAAATCCTCCATTATCTCCCTTCCCCTGTTCCCCCGTCCACATACACTTCTCACGCAAAATCTTGAAGATCCAGTTCCTATTTCGACTCTCTGGGCCCAGAGTACCACTCCCGTTGTCCTCGTGAATAGCTTTCTTTTCCCCGTCGAGGGCCAGCCTACTGTACCCGCTATTCCCACTTCCTCCTGGCCAGAGAGATTTTAGAGGGTATTTAAACGAGAATCTCGAAAAGACTGACTTCTGGGACGGTTTTTCCGTCGTAGATCGACCTACCGCCCTTACTTGAGATGGATTCGAGCGTAAATCCAATGACCCACCTATAGACATGGACGGTGCTATCCCAGATATTCCACTTTTTAAACACAGAGTATCCATTTTTTAAGCCTTCTCTTCTATGGCTCTGTTGCCAAGTTTTTATCGCGCTTTATATACAATGCATGAGACCAATCGCTGTGAACAATGCTATCTAGTAATCTCGCTATCATGAATCACCAGAGTTTCAATTGTGTCCAGGTTTCCACAAAGTTGACCAGATTTTGGGTATTCTACTTATTCGTTGAATTCTGTATAAACCAAAGAGAGAGAGAGATGGAGGAAGGAAGCTTTTTAAAGAGCGGTCAGGCAACAAATAAGCTTGGAATGCGTTTGCAACCAAACAAGTCACCAAATTTCAGACCTTTTTCTTAACAGATTCTTTTTTCCTCGTCGGTGTACTTCTTGCCTTCTCGATATTTTTTAACTCTGTAATTAGCTCTGATTTCCATATTTAGATTCTGCCGACGGCGGCGTTTCAAAGGCGTTAAATGTTCATCTCCCAGTGTAGTACAAGACTCAAAAGACACTATGGTTTGAACTTTGATAATTATATTTACTTGCACGTGGGCGTAACTTCAAATCTTATAAACGTTCGCTGCAATGTTAATGAATTTTTTTATATAATTTGTATAACATTTATTATATTATTATAATTATTATTTTATTTATCAAATTATTTAGTTTAATCATTAAATTATTATTTTAAAAATAAAAATATAAAAATTATTTTATATTTCGCTTATCTTTACTTATTTATTTTTTACACTCTTATTTCTTTCCCATCATCCCACTAAACAATGATACTTGGCACGAGTCATGCTACATAATGCAATGATCTCTACAACAATAAAATATAGGCTTCACGGTAGCGGTTGGATCAATATTTGCAGTGGGACCACTATCTTGCTAGTCTCTTATGATTTTATGCTCAATTTTTTTCCTTTTGAGTTATGATTTTATTCTCGAAATGTTTTTATTATGGTGTGAACGTTGGGGTTGGATCTCCGCAATTTCCAAGCTTTTCAAAGCTAAAATCTAGAACTCCTTCATAGTAATGCTGTGCATTTCTATACTTCATAGAAATGCACTGTATAACTAACCAAAATGCATCTAGGCCATTCGTTCATGTGCAATTTGATTTGTCTGCTAGAGAACACAGATACACACCAGTGTTACTGCAATGAAAGCCCCCAGTTTCATCTTCTTCCATGAGTTTTGCTCTAAAATTTTTATCAATCCTTTATTCTCCCACCAGGTAGGTGTAGACCCCTTCACGTATGGCTTGCATACATAGAACTGCAACTGAAACAGTTGATCTCCCAACACACATAGTTTATGTAGCTCTATCAAAATGTTTATATAGAGGGCTAAAAGTAAGATTCCCACTATCCATTAGTTTCATTGTCCTGTGCACTAAAGATGACCTTTCAAGGTTTGTACCCCAATAAGTTCTCCTATTTCCATCAAAAGCCTTGAGATTGCCATCCTCAACAATAGCAAGAGCACCCACAACATTAGAAAGTGGATTGTCTCGGTTAACAACCCACATGACAGCCCCTAAATTAGAAAGTGGATTGTCTTGCTTAGCAACCCACATAATTGTAAGTGGATTTGATTTGTAGTACCATATATCTTCTACTACTAAAGCTTCCATTAGGAGTGAAGAATCTAAGTTCAAATATTTTTTCAACTAAAATAGGAGTAACCCCTTTCCCATCTTTCCCATCACTTATGAAGTTAATGCTTATGGTATCTCTGGCAAAGTAATGCATAAAAGTGAAAAATTATGCATGCAAAAAGAAGATAGGCAGTATGTGATTTGCATATCAATCATGGATTATTTTCCTTTTGACCTTTCTCCTTATGTTTACCATATGACAAAATGCAATTTTTTTTTACAAGTACTATGTATAGGGATGACTAATCATACAAATTTCATAAAGGAGATTAATTGAAATAAGGAACTTTCTTTTCTTTGGAGCCCCTCTTTATGCATATCATAATCTAAAAATATCATTTTGAGTAAAGTTTGTTAGTTGATAATAGTATGCTTTATGACTTTATTGGTTGAGCAATTGACATATACTTAGGTCGAATGTTTATAAAATTCACTCAATGTGATATTTAAAAGGTTGTCCAAAATAGGTGAAATGATGCACTTTAAACAAATATGCTTAATTATTTAGAGTTAGTTCAACAAACTATTCTAATTATGGTCATATGAAATTGAAGTCCAAAATCGTGTCATATGAAAGTGCTTGAAACTAAGAAACTTCAACACCTAGATCATTCTATGGCATTATCTATCCCTTATCTAAATACAAAAAGCCATTTTAAGCCAAATATTGTTTGGTTGCTTGTGAGCAATACAAGAACCTAAATATAGATTGCAAATGGGATAAACTTGACTTTGACATAGCCTAGACAATTTTGGAAAAAATTTGTGAATTTCCACATAAAAGACAAAAGTTTAGTATAAGAACCTGGGTTATGGGGTTTGTGCATCATAGTTTAAATGAATCACCATTTGTAATATGTTAGTAGTGTTGGTCTTATTCATCATTTTTCTCCTTACAATCTGAAAATGAAGGTAATGCAAAATTATTTATTTGTGCCTATATTTTTTGTTATATGTTGATTTGAATATTTTGTTGCTGTAATATCAATATGTCATTTTCTACATAAACTATCCAATTGTCTTTTGTATATCTCAAATATTAACAAACCACCTTTTGTGGCTTATAAATAATATGTTATGACCAATATTATTATAGACCTAGCTTGTAAATGCTACTGATAAATGCCACATATTTTCTGATGTAGTCAAAAATATTTATAGGATTGCATAAGCATGCTAACTATATGTTTTTCTTCTTTTGATGCATTAAAACTTACATTCAATGTGGTGTATAATTTGTTCTATAAGATCATGGAGAGCAAAAAAAAAGTTAGATGAATAATATAATATTCAATATAACTTGTTGTTAGAACATTTAAGTGTAACTTGTTGTTGCAACAAGATACAACTATATCATGAGAGCATGAAGCAAAAAAACAATATTCAATTATAAAGAAAGCATCAAAAGAGTATCATGACTTGTATTAAAACAAATTTCATTCCGTTGTATATGAGGTTGCCTCTTCAATCCCTTTACATAGGTTTGTTTTGTGATTGGTTGTAACCTAACAAAAGAGACAAGAAATATAGTTCGAATGTAATAAACTATTACTTATACTATGAACAAATACTTGTACTCAACTTAAGTTATAATAAAGGTTGATTTCAAAAAAATTACATATTTTATTATCATTATTTCAATATTTTGATTGCATTATTGTTGCAGGACATCTAAGATATCTTTAATAAACTCTAATTCCTCAAGCGATGACATAGAACATCCAAGTAGTGCTTATAAAAATAACACAACTCTTATCACAAATAATGAATTGGACATATAACAAATCTCTAAGCATCAAATGCTTTTATTGTGCTTACCAATAACATTTCAGAATAGGTAAGGTCACTTTCAACTATTTGAGAGCGTGCATATAGTGTTGAAGGAACATATGATGCTGATGATGTATATGGTGTTTGAGGTGCACATGGTACTAGTAGTGCTAAAAGTGTATACAATGCGTGGGGTGTGATGTTAAAAGAGTTTACTTGCATTTGATTATTCTAAAATAGAGTGACAACATTAAGATTTCTTGATCAATAATCATAAAATAAAGAAACACACATATGTGCATATCGTAGATGGGTGATTTTGTGAATCTATAGCTGTGGAAACTTTTTTTCTTCTTTTTAAAAGTTTCTCTAGCCAACTCTTCTATCGAGTCTTCTTCTTTTTGTCATCTCTCTTTTTGAATCCTTTTAGCAATGCAATAAAAACCATTGGTGGTGTTATGCTTGTACTACTAACATTGTTTGGACTTTGTAGGCTCAATAGAAGTTATATAGCTTGTTTGCTGAGATCTAACATACCCTTATGAACTAATGAGATTACTTTTGGATAGTTAGATACCTCAGTTGCTAATATAATCATCATGCTACATTTGTTTATACCATTGTGTGCTTTCATGTCTAGGATCTATTTGAACTTCATTTTCTCAACTATCATATCTCATTCCACTCTTCACTTTTTTTGTCCATCTCTTGAGAATGTATTACTCAGGAAGTTTCTTCGCATCCCTCGTATCATAAACCTTTAAAGCATGGTAGCATATTATTCCAAATGTTTTAAACTTTTGACAACTACATGAAATATACTTGTTACTTGGGTCATATTAAATTTTTTATTCCCCTATTGGTCAACCATAGTGACAACATAATCAAAAACTAACTCTCTCTTATTTCTATGTTTTATATAAGCAATGGCATAAAGATCCCATTGTTCTTGGAATTGTTCATAGAAAGGGACTGTGTAAATATTAACTACCTGTCGGATCATTGATGAGCTCTGGACAATCAATTGTGATATCTTTTGTTGTCCCTCAAACTCCATCTTCAATTTATTATACCTCTCATTCTTTACAGCTCGTTCAAAGTGCTTAAAAACATTATTGATGTTCAAGTTTGATCTTGTCATACTATTGATATTTGAATTCACACTTTCACTTAATTAAGTACTCTACATGCCAAGCGTTAATGCATTCTTCATGTAACACCATGTCCACTTCTCCTTTGTGTTGTATGTCAAGGTCAGTCATGTTTCCTTGCACACCGTTAAAGGAAAGTAACTAGCTCCAAACTTCCTCAAACTGTGATTCATATTCGTATTCAAACATGCACATCTTAAAATCTATTAGAAAATGTGATCTACCCTTCATCAAGTTTTCAAGGTGCTTCAATTGTTAATGTCAGGTGCATAATCTATACTTTGTCTCTAGCATCACCTTATGTAATGCCCTTACCATTGTTTGATTTTAATAAGTAAACATCATAAGAGGCTTTTTTTGCTTGTGTGCCTTTGAGGAAGTTTCCAATAACTAGTTAAATGACTTGGTGGTTTCACCATAGAGTAACGTTGCCCAAAAAATGACCATTTTTCTATAGTGATTAAATCTTAAAAATATAATAAGTTACTTATGATCACAGTTTGTACTATATGTTATGTCCATAACCACCACCTTGCCAAAATAAGTATAGTTTATCAACATTTTTGCATCAACCTTAAAGACATTTGTAATCTGTTCTTCTATATCCATTTAATAAGTATGATAAAATGATAAATTTTCTATAAGTTGATCCGGGAAATATCACAACAAATATCTAACTTCCCCATACACCATGCTTCTTCACCCTGTAGACCTTAGATTACTTTTAGCATTTAATCAAGTGTAATCAAGATTAGCTCTCCCTCTAGTGTGCTTACTCATCAACTCAAAAGATACCTTCTATTAAAGCCCATAACTTTGCCAAATCAATCTTATGAGCTTGCACTTCAATTAAATTGTATTAGGAGGCCAACATGTGAAATGTCCCTGGAAGATGAAATATGTAATTATACTCATTAACAAAGATATTGATTTTGTATTTTCCAATGACAAGTGTGACTCACATTCTTATTTTATAGTTGGCCCTAGTTTTAGGCCGATGAATAATGGTCATGTTGTCCCTCTTATTTGGTTTTCACACCCCCTCCTGTTAACAAACATATCTATACAATAGTATGCTTCCATCTTTAAAATCTTTTAATATTATTTTTACCAACTTATAATTTTAATATATGATTTTTCTTTTAATTTATGTCTCATTTGGTAAAATAGCATAAAAGATTTATAATGGAATGAATACTAAAGATAAATTGAAAATAGAAAAGAATCTTATAATTCTATTTATTATAACATGTCAAATAGTAAAAATGCCATCATTTTTTTATATTTGATTAGATAAAAATAAGATAAGAATAGAAAAGATATTAAAAAGACTAAAGTACCCCCTAATAAAAAATATCCAATTTTTTTTTTAATTTGTAAACATTGTAAAGCGCAAATACAGAGGCTAATCGAGCACCCATAAGAGGAGTGCCCCTTCTTCCAATACTATAATTTCAGTTATAATGTCAACCTTGTGTAATTAAAGTTGTAATGATTTTTTTTTTTAATCAAAGCATAGCTTCGGAGGAAAAGCAAGGATAAAATTTGCAAATGGGCACAAAACAAGCAAAACCTTTGTTTTTTTTCCTTCAAGTATTAATCCAAAGACGTGAAAATAGGTATAGGATTTGCAAATGGATATCAACAATCAGCAGATCCAACATATATCATCAAGGAATAACCGATGAGGAAGAAGAATGATGAAATCATTCCTTGGACAATGAACAACATACTCATGCTGTGTTTGGAAAAGTGGCCAACCATTCTAAAACCACGTTTTATGTGAAGCAAAAAATTTGAGCTTATACTAAAACGTGGTTTCCTAACGTGTTTCTAAACAGGAACTCAATTTCCTTTGATGGATGAAACCTTCACCTTTATCACACAGATCTGGTGGATGGGGGTCGGAGGATGATGCAACGACAGTAGACAGTGGCCGAGGCAACTAGTTGAAGTGGTGGAAGCTGACTCTTGGTTTGCAATCATTGGTATCATTTTATTACTCTTTCCAGCCTATCAAATGGATTCGGCATACATGTTTATCATTTGATGTCACTTTCATTTCTATTACACAAAATACGATACCATATTAAAAAGGATTCTTTTATCTTTAACTCGTTGCTACTTAATAATCACACGTCAATACCATATTTAAATGAAAATACACAAAAACTAGCATGACTATATACATAAAGACATAGGTTTTTTTCTTTGTCTGTATAAGTTTTTCTAGTTTATTTCATTGATAACTATAATTTTATTCAATTTTAAATTTGATCACCTTTATAATTTAAAAATTTATAATTGAATTCTATAATTTTAAAATTCTTAATTTGGTTTATATTATTAAATTTTCATTAGTTGTTAAATTACATCTATATGATTAATTATATGTCATTTCAATGTTTTAAATATGTATAATTTATTAAAAAAAAGTAAAAATAGATTATGAAGTAAAATATACTTATACATATGATATGTGATACTACTTACATAAAGTATTATAAACTAGTTCGTATAATATTTAAAGCATCAATATAAAACATGATTAATTATATCAATAAAAATTAATAATAAATTAACAAAAAGTTTAACAACATTGACTAAAAGGTTTTCAACACATATAAATCTAATTACACAATTTTAAACTATAATAATAAAAATAAAATGGCTAAAATTATAAGGATGTACGGAATAATTTAATTCCATTTTAAGAATAGATAGAAGTCACAATCATATTCTGTTTTAGATTAAGGGTACCTTACTTTTATTATAAGTGTTATCGATACTTGACCCAAAAAAAATTAGCCCAGTTAATTAAAAAAAGAATATTTTTTTATTGATATTATCTTTCCATAAATTTTTTTGGGGTGAAAACAGGTAATTCTTGTAATTTATCCGAGTGGGCTGGACCTTGGTTAAGGATGTCAAACCTAGTCTGCACTGGAACTCTCCCGTCTCCAACAGCAGTAGACGGTGAGCCCCTAGAAGGTGCGACCCTGATTTCCCATCGACGTTTGTTGCTCAGAGCTTTGTATTGCAATAGCCCTCTTGTTCATGGCTTTTTTCGTGCCCAACTAGAAGTTGATTTTCTTTTGCCCTTTGCTTCAAGGTGTGTTTTACTTCCACAACTGTACCCTTGAGTGCAATTTTGTCGATGAAAATATGGATTTGCATGTTCTTTCTTCATCTCTACTGCGTCGATCTCTTCCTACGTTTTGGAGTTTTTCTATTCCCCCAACTCGTGACTTAAGTCTCTGCTACCGATCTGCTTGTTCTTTTTCCTTCTCCCCAATTGAACTATTTTCAATTTGAAAACATTTGCCTTTTATTGAAATTGATCCCCTCAAAAGGAAAGTTTATTGAAATATATGTTTTTGGTGGTAGATTTTTACGCAGGAGAACCTGGGCAAAAATGAGCAGTTCCTCAGCCGGACCCTCGTCAAAACCAAGAACTGGATCTTCACAACCATCAGAAACTTCATCGAAACGCAAAAGAGGAGTTTTCCAAAAGGAATGTAAGAATTATTTTGTAAGCTTTTAACATTTTAATTTATACTTTTCTTTTTTTTATATTTTGTATAACCTTTTTTTGGTTGCTACAGTGCAGCACATGATGTATGGTTTTGGAGATGATCCGAATGTAAGTGTTATTATCGATCTCTATCTATTTAGACACATAATTTCTGATGGGTATATAATCATTTTGAATTTAGTCAATGAATTATTATTTTTTTTTGTGGGGAAATGTAAGAATTTCTATCTACTAATTATTTATTTATTTAATATTTTTTGGCCATTGCACATTTAGCCACTTCCTGAAAGTGTAGCACTTATGGAGGACATCGTTGTGGAATATGTTACAGAACTGGTAAGCATTTTCTCAGGCTCTGTATTTTTTCGTTGTTCAATGAATGCTACAGATTAGTTGGCTTGTTTCCTTATGCTCTTTTTTTTTTTTTAATCCTTCTCTCTCTCTCCCTGTCAAGGTACATAGAGCCCAAGATATTGGATCGCAGCGAGGAAAGCTATCAGTTGAGGATTTCCTGTATTTGATTCGCAAGGTAACTTTTTTATGTAATAAAATTTACAAACGAAACTTTTATTTGGCACCTAGAATTCTTGAGTGATATTTTCTAACGCTGAATTACACTATATCGTATCCACGAAATAGTCATTCGGAGAAACACCAACAAACAAACAGGATCCCTTCATAAGATGAAACTCAAGTGTACCATATAGAGAGAAAAAAGGAAGAACTTGACACAAAAATCTTCCATAAACCCCCATATGCACTGAGAGTACTACCGAATTCACTATATTTTGCCCGAGTCCATGTTGACTGAATGACTCAGAGTTTAAATCTAACTTTTTCACAACACTAGCTGGAATATGCTATTCTGATATGCTTTTATCAGTTTGTAAAATTGAATAGCTTCTTCGCATCATTTATGAAGCCCTGCTGTCAATAATTGAGGCTAATACAGTTGAACTTGTTAAAAGTATCAATCAATATCTCTTTACAGAACTCTCAATCCTGCAGCTTCGCCGGTGCCTTCTATACAACCAAAATCGGTATAAACTGTCCTTAAAACTAGTATAAAAGGGTTATCCTAAGGGGCTTGTCTTGGTTTAGTTGTTGATTGCCTCCTAAGATAGCAATCAAACATGAATTCAGGAATTGTAAATTTTCCTTGGATCGCTTTTTTCTTGTTACAACTGGTAAGAAACTAATCAAGGTTGTCTAAGACCAAGATCTTACCTAGAAATTGATCAAGGGATTCAAAAGATCAGATCGAGACTCATAAGATTTTACCTGTAATGAAAAAAGAACTAATAAAAATATACATATGCTTATATATTAGTAAAAAATAAGCCTAATATCATTAAAAAAAATTGCTGACAAGTTCAAACAAAATTCATCATAAATAAATAAAACCCAAGGTAGGCAAGATAGTGTCGATAATACATATTGTCATATCAAAATCTCATGCAATCAGCATGAGCAACAACTCTCGAGGAAAACAGAACACTTAAGTCACTAAAAAATGAAACTTAAAAAGAGTCTTAGACCAATCCATTAAAGTCATCATTATCAGTTTTATCATTATCGTTGTCATCTTCCATGAGCTCATTGACATAACCTATTCAATGGACCAAGTTCCTTCTCAGCATAATAAAGGTCAAATTCATCTCAACTTCAACTTCTTTTAGTTCATTTTCTCCCTCATCGTTATGTGAAGACGTATGGTCTGTTTGCCAGTTCATGATAATTTTTTATAGTTGACTTAAGACCTATCAAATTTTATATACTCTGCAGGACTTGCCAAAACTTAACCGCTGTACAGAACTGCTGTCTATGAATGAAGAGCTGAAACAAGCGAGAAAGGTTTTTGAATCAGACGAAGAGAAGCTGAGGAAGGTTTTTGAGGCAGATGAACCTGTTGAATGATGGAAGTGGATCCTCTGAATTGAGGTTTGTCTAAAGTCCCTCTAAAGTGAGGGTATCAGAGTCGTTCATTGCAGTAACGGAGAAGATGGCGCCGCATGTCATTTTAAATCAAAACGTAGTGTTTGAAACAGGTTCTTTGCGTCTGAAACATTATTGACTCCATTTTGAGAAAAGGATTAAGAAAATAATCAAAAAGACAATGGAAAGTGCAATCGCTACACCAAGAACGACGTCCTTGTTTGGCCCTTGATGATGCTCTTTCTTGTGCTTATTATCATCCTCATCATTGTCATTGTAATCACTGCTGGCTTCTGCATAAGGATCCTTTGCTGGTGGAGGAGACATTAGCATTCCATCATTGTCAATCTCTTTATAAAAGTCGAATTGAAAGGCACAAATCTATGAAGGTTATTGTTAGCCAGATCCAAGTACTTGGGGTTCTTTATTTGTGAAATGAACTTGGGAATCATCCCATTGAGCTGGTTTCAGCTCAGATCCATGTGAACCAAACCTGGTATGGTTGATATTGAATCTGGTATGAATCCTAAGAATGAATTCGAAGCCAAAGAGAGGTTTTTGAGCGGAATCAAGTCTCCTATCAAAGCAGGTATATCACCATGGAGCGCATTGGGCGAAAGATTCAAGAATTCCAGACTATCCAGCATGGTAATTGATGTGGGTCTGCTTCCTTTTAGTTGATTACCAGAAAAACCGATGTGCGTAAGAGTTGAATGGATGTATTTTGGAAGGGAACAAGTGAGATTGGCGCGGTAAATAGTAAGAGACTTGAGCTTGTTCATGTGTCCAAGTATAACAAAGGGACCAAAGATGATAATGGTGGGGAAGAAGGGGAGAAGAATGAGAAGAAATGGTCGTGCAAGTCTGAGCGAAGAAGCTGCTTCAGAGGCTGCGTTTTGATTCAAAATGGCGCCATCTTGTCCATTAACCGCAATGATGGACTCCGATACCCTCACTTTAGGAGGGACTTAAGGCAAACCTCAATTCAGAGGATCTACTTCCGTTGAATGATAGAGGAGTTGTTTAACTACGCGCTGAATTGCCGATCGGGGCATCTGTGCTCCCTTCGTTGGCTAGGCTATGGTGCATTTTAGTTATTATTCACCTAAAAAAAATTAGAAACTCCTTGATACAACTCTTCCACTTTTTTTCTTCCCATTTCGTGCATTCCATTTTTATTTCCCCTTTAGACTCTCTCCGTGGATATCCTTGTAAAGCATGAGCGAACAAAAATAAATTCCGTCATCAATTGGTATGCCGAAGGCTCCAACCAAAATCTAGTGTTTTAATTGAAAAAAAAAAAAAAAGAAAGACCGAAGGCGTTTGAAATGACCCGCAAAAGAGGAAGTCCTATAAGAACGTCTAGTTTGTAGTTCACACGGAAACGATTTCAGACTACGAAGCCAATAATCAAGTACATGATATTTTAGCTTGTGTTACATTTTCCTTGTACCCTGGCAAAGAGAAGATGGCACAAAAAAGACACTGCAACTCAGCGGATGGCAAGGATTTCAGCATGCGCAATGATTAAAATGGAAAAAATACACCTATTTTTCAACTAACAAAAAAGGGGATCCCCCAAGGCTTACATTCTCTATAAGAACCTAATAATGTAAGGTTGAGGACGTATTGGAAGAAGTAACCTATATCCTGGACTCTAACCAAGAACTGATTTTATCTTTGTTTTCTGCTCCTCTGTTAGTGTTCTGGGGAATAGAACCTCAAAAGTTACGTAAAGATCTCCTTTCTTAGTGCTCATATGCAATGGCATGCCCTCCCCTTTGAACTTCCTAACTTCCTTGGGCTCTGTGATTCCCTGATGGATCAAAAATAGTCTGTCAGATGTGTGCTTATGTTAATCCATTTCAACACCAATTGAGATTTGCAATGAAGATATTTCATGCTCACCTTTGAACTGATGTCCACCAGATGTTCATCCAGGTGTTTAATGGTCTTCTCAAAACCAACAAGGGCTTGAACCTGAAGGAAATAAAGCTTAAGAATCAAACTTTAAAATGCCCACAGGGACATATAACAGAAACATAAGCGTTAAAAAACTTGTCTTAGTTCAACTCCGCTGTGCTTATCAGTAGTTACTACTAAGTACAAGCCTTAACTCTGTCCACCATAGCCAAGGTACATGAACTATCTACGGAAGTAGGTCCTTTGCTGCTCCAAAGGGAGTAGAATAGATTTGAATAATTTAGATTTTTAATTGTTTTTAATCATACTTATCTTTTTTTTATTTTTTTTTTATTTTTTAAATTTGAAAAGAAGCAAAACGCAAATATATCTTCTAAATTCTATCAAATATATACAGTCTTCTTTATAAAAGTTAGAAGATTGTTTTCATCTCGTGTTAACTTTTTTAAAAAGTAAAATAAATTAAAAATTAAAAAATTAAAATCTAATCATGAAGCAACACGAATCTGCTTCCACAAAATACACATTGATAATTTGATACGCATATTTACCAGAGTTATAGTGACAGTGGTGTGCAAGTCATTGCCTTCCCTTCTGAAGAGGTCATGGGGTGCTGTGCGGATGCGAAACTGATCAAAATAAAGTAGGCATTATCAGTACGCAAAACATGCATATATATAACAATTGCCAAAATAAATACAAAATGATTGAGTTACTAACCCTTAAATCTCCAGCTTCTCCATCAACTATGGGCTCACCATCTTCATAAAATAGAACCTCCTGTGAAAGGCCAGGAATTTGTTACCATACATGACAATAGTGAATGCAATTTAAAGTTTGAAACATATTTTCATCAAATTCCCTTAATTATGATTCATATACATCAATTTTTTATTTAAATTAATAAAGCACACATAGGGAGTGAGAGCAAATCTATATTCCAAGTGCCATGAAATAGAATTTGATCATAGCTGCTGGTGTCTTCAGATACACATGTTTGGAGTTTGGACATACCTCCTCACAGCATACAGCTGCCATGAGAATGGATAATGATAGGACCTTTGATAAAATATACTAGAAACAGCACAGAAAACAACACCGAAACAGATTATCTACTATTGAAATACAAAGAGTTCCTGACACGGGTTACAACAGCTGATTACACAGAAAATCTCACAGAACACACAATGCTACTTGGTATGGAGAAGAGGACACAGTCACTCAATTAGATAAAATAGTTACAACCCTCCAAACTCTCTACAAATCAAAGCAACACAGACTTCAGACAAATCACAGTGACTCACGGCACATACACAGATACACAGTAACAACAAAGTGATACAGGAACAAACAATGCCACCTTTATGAGGTTGGCTCTCTCCACCAAACCAATCCTTTCTCAGCTTTTCTTTTATATACCCCTCACAACTACTTTTTAACTGCTCCCTTCTACCTCTTTATCATTTCTCCCTTCTTTTACTCCCCTACTTTTCCGTTCTTTCGGAAATGGGATTTTCTACTTGTGCTGCGCAGCATAAGAACTATTGAAAAAAATAAAATAAAATAAAAACAAAGAAAATGGGACAACCCCCTATTTGGGGGGCGCGGAACTGCTACTCAAGTTAAGCATCAGTGTTAAGCAACAAACAATCCAAGTTTGTTCTTTCGTGTATAATCTTTTGGGTATTTTGTTGAACCATCAGTCCCACTTTTCTCTCCAACAGTCCTACCTTCCTCTTCCTCTTTCACTTCCTTTTATCTCCTACTATCTATTTTGGCTGCGTGGGTGGCTTGAGTCCTATCAAATAATAAGATATAATGTCACTTAAGCCTATATTTAGAAACATTGAACGCTTACCTGCCCATCTTGCATGCCTTTCTCAATATCAACAGTGATGAAATACCCGTCCCTTTCATATTTGACATTAGGACATTGCTCACAGACCTGGACAGGACAACAAAAAATATTGAGTGAAAAACCTCCAGAGACGTAAACTGTAGGAATCAAACAAACCTGCACAATATCCCACCCGTGTCAGGGGTAATATAGCATAAAATATACATCCATAAGAAAGGGACCAAAAACAAACATAAACATGTGTTCCTTCAACCTTCATAGAGATAATGTTTACCTGCTCTGTCATCTGTTGAAACATCCCAGGACCAATCTGTTTGTGATAAACCTCGTTTCTGCAGTTACAGCGTCTCTTGCCGGGTGCTAGCTTTAAAACGTTCTTCTCCCTCCAAACCTGATATTTGTGATGTAGATGTCACACACACACAAAAATCACCTAATGCCTAGTCAGAAAATTTAAACTTCAAGCACCAACAGTACTTAAAATCATTGGCAAACACAACAATATCCCTGAAAAATTGACAATCACTACAATTTTCAACCATGTCTGGCTAGTGGCCACAGCATGTGATCAGCAACTGTATTTGGTTATATAATACAGTGTCAAAGATAGATGAGAAAAGGGGCAAATGGGCAATGCAGAATATGATCCAGGAAAATCAGATGTTTAATGGTGTGTGGAATATGTGTATCAGAATGGCAGAACTAATATACACACACATAAATATATATTGCAATACAGAAGTTCCAAAATCAGTTCTGGTTGTTGCTGTTATTTTGTTGCTGAAGGTGAATCCAGCCTTGCTGTTACCATTTTGTCATATAAAAATCATTTTGATAATTCCAATTTCAAATGCATCCAAATCCTTGGCATAAAATGCTACAGAATTTAAATCAGGTATGATATGCTAAATAGTCTAAGTCTACCTCAAGAATGAATAAATCTTAACAGTAGATATATAGTTTAGTCGCTTGTACTTAAACAACAGATAGATGTAACCTTACTTTCAAGGAACCTCCCATGTACAAATCTTCCAGAGTTGCATCCAATTCGACAATGACATCATCACCTTTTACAATTTTCTCTTCCTCCTCCATTGAACCACCACCAAAGAAACTGAAAGAAGTGGTCAGTGTTACCCATGAAACAACCTCCGTATTTTGGACATAGAAGTGTACCAAAACAAACACAATTCCAATAGATAAGAGCTTGCCTATGCAAACAAGAGGTCGGTCACAATTATATATCATTGCCTAAAAGTTCAATCTGTTAGATGAAGAGGCTATAATGAGTAGGATACTCTAAATGCTATCCTTCTATGTACAATTTGGTGAGTCAGATATTCTAAAGTTCACGGATAAAGCATTAAATGACATTACGAGCCATCAAAAAATCTGTCACGAAAGAAATTAAGTAGTACGTGATAAAAACTAATCCTAAAAGCCCATCCCCCCACCCCCTTTCTTCTTCATTTTTTTTTCTTAAAAGTCAAGGTGAGCAAGCATGTATCTTGGACTTACGAGCTAAATATGTCTTGGATGTTCATTCCCATTCCACCTCCTCTGCCTCCACTAGCAGCATGCTGTTTCAGACCCTCTTCGCCATATCTGTCATAGATTTTTCGCTTCTCGCTATCCGACAATACTTCATATGCTATCAACCATCAAGAATCAAGCACCCCCAACCCGACAACAAAAATTCGTTAAAACCGAATAAAAAAAACATGTTCAACAAACCCATACAAATCAACCAAATAATCAGATATACCATTGTTGATCTCAGCAAATCTCTTATTAGCTTCTTCATTTCCCTGATTTTTATCGGGATGATACTTCAACGCCAGCTTCCTATAGGCCCTCTTTATCTGCTCGTCCGACGCGCCCTTCGGTACTTGAAGTATATCGTAATAGGTCTTTCTGCAAACGATCGAAAAATAAGCAAAGGTGCAGTCCAATAGTTTGCATTATTAGAGATTAGAGCATTTGGGAGGAGAAGAAAATGAATAAAAGAGAGAAAGAATACCCGGCAATGGCATTGAGCAAATAGCAGAAAGCACATAAAAACAACAACAGCTTGGCTCTTCGATGCGCCATGAATGTTTAGGGAGGCAGAGAGATCACAAGAGAGTTGGATCTCTCCAAAGGGAAAAATTAGGGCTCCTGTATCAGATCGTAGTTTTATGTTTGAATCACCGAAATTCGGAATCAAGTTTTCCAATGAAAAATCAAATAGCGAATATGTTTCCTTGGGCTCCAAATTCTCTTCCTTTATCTCTTTCTGTCCCGTTGATTTTCCAGTCTCCGAGTCCAGCTTCCCGGAAGTCAGGATGAAAGTGATTCCACCAATAGAATGGATACGACACACTATGCTTTACAACGTGTTCAAGCCCAAACTGGCCAATCACCGTGAGCCTTTAGCTGTTCAAACCAATCATACAACTCCACGTGGTATATTGCCGTTGTTCCCCCCTTCATACGCCGTAACGTAACGACTTGGGCCTGTTTGATTTAATCAGGTGGAACAATTTTGTTGTTTAAAAAAAAAAAATTATTTGATAATGTATTTTTAATGAAGTATTTTATAAAATAAAAAAATAAAATTTTATTTTTAAAAATAAAAAATTCAGAACACTTTTTAAGTATTTTATAATTTTTATTCTACAAAATCAGGTGAAAAACAGAAAAAAAAATTATTTTTCAAAATAATGATTCAAACAAATTTTTTAATTTTTGTGTTCTCAAAAATTTGTTCTTAAAAATATATGTTTTGAAAACATTAAAACAAAAATAATTTCAAACAGGCCCTTGGTTCCCTCCTTCTGTTTTTTGGTTTTTTTCCCCATTTTGGGTCTAATGACTTGGTTCTTGGATCTAGACCTGGAAACTATTTTTCTTAAAATGGATTCTCTTAATTTTTATTTTAAGTAAATTATACAGATTTTTTTCATTAAAATTATATAAATTTTTTAAAAAATATATACAAATTTTGATAAAACAAAAAAGTTATTTTACACTTTAAATTAATTTAATATTTTTAACTCAAATAGCATTCATTAATCTAAATACATATTTTTTCAACTAAAAAAATAAAATGGAGGATGTTTTAATTAAAAAATTTTAAATTAGATTAAAATGTAGAATGATTTTTTGTTTCATACAAAATTTATATATTTTTTAAAAATAGATGAGATATTTGTGTAATTTTAATAAAATTTAAAAGATATTTGTATAATTTTTTTTTTCAATTGGCATTTTAAAATTGATAGTCTCAATTTTAAAAAGAAATAGGCACAATGCATTAAGATGAAACCTATTATTTAAGTAAATTTCATATATTTAGGTGAAATTTATTATTTAAGTGAATTTCATATTCTTAATATTTATTTCTTTTTAAAAATTGACAATATTAATTTCAAAGAGAAATTAAGACTTAAGAGAATCTAAATTATACTTTTTGTTTATTTGATTCAAACAAGGAAAATAAATCAATTGGATGATTTGGAATTTCATATTAGATATTCTCATAGATTTGTTTTTGAATATATTATGCACATTTTTTATGCGTTTTATTAAAATTATATAAATTTATTTTTAAAATTTTTAAATATACACTTTAGTCTAATTTTTAATATCATCTAGTAATCTAAAATATCTTTTAACTAAAATATTTTGTAGAAGGGATTTTAATCGAAAATATCTCTTACATCTTTTTTACTAAAATATTTTCTTATGTATTTTTATAGAAAGTATTTTGATTTAAAAATTAACTAAAATATAATGTAATTTTTTTCCAAAAAAAATGTATATATTATAAAAATAAAAAATTATATAATTTTAATAAAACTCATAAAAAATCTATATAATTTACACTTTATTCTCTGTACACGATTACTCTTTTAGATCAACTCAATTCTTTTGCTGCTCTGTTAAACTAACGAGACTGTATAATATGTCCTTTCTCCTAAGCCCAAACAATAAGTCAACAGAAAAGCTTGGCCCATATTCGCATGACAATAAGTGGGCTTTTTTTCTCATTTATCTTTTCGAGACAAACAATTTGAAGTTAGAGATGTTCACTAATTTAGACTGGTTGGATTTAGTCACTTGGACCAAACAAATCAATGCGATTGGATTTGATGAAATTTCATTCAATCCACCTAGTCATTTTTTACAGAACCGAACTAATTTAATCTAATTTTGGTTTGTTTGGCTTGGACTAGAATATCGGTTTAAGAAAAGAGAAATTGTTTAAAATGTTTAAAATTTTAATATTAACTATTATTCAATCTCAACTATAAAAATAAACATTTATAATAATAAAGTTATATTAAGAACATTTCAATATAACTTTAGATATATTCTAATTATAAACAAGTCAAGATTAAAAATAAAAATAAAATTTATGGAATAAAAATTTCATACAACATAAAATTGATAAATTATAAGTCTTTAACCATCTAACACCATAAGTTCATCAATCAAACAACAACTTTATCACATATTAGCAATATTTTAACAAGTCAATAATTATCTTCAACCTAACAAAGAACAAATAAAATCATAGTCATTTAGAATCAATACACAAATCTAAATGACAATTTGAATCAAAATAAAAGCAAAGATAATGTAAATATTAAATAGTAAATAGAACTTACTAACTTACCATATATCCAAGAAGTAGTACATAGATTTTAAAATCATCAAACATAGCTTATATTTGTAAAATATTAATATGTAATATTTACTATATATATATACACACATAAAATATTAATGCGTAACTGGTCAGTTTACTTATCATTGAAAGTTTATTATTGTTATCTAACAACCAAACCAATACAATCGATTTTGGCTACATTTAATTCAATTAATGAGTTTATTTTGATCAATTTTGATTAGATTGAATCTGATCATATTAGTTAAAATTGAATAGATTAGGTTTTGTACACTCCAAATAATATTATTACCCGTAATATCTATAGAATTACTAGAAAATGCAATATGAAGACTTTGTAATAAGTGGTTCTACTATAATAACACCATGCATTAATGGTTAAAAAAAAATCTAATGTAGGCGATAACTAAGCAATGCTTGGATATGATATTCATAAGTCATTATTCAGGTTTCGATGCCATGGAGTTGGTTTGATTCCAGATCACATGGTGGAGAACTGGAAGAGTATATTCAAACATGAAGGCCTTTTATCTTTTAAAGGCTCTTTGGTATACAAAATAAAATAATTTTGATAATAAAAAATAACTCTTTTTTTATAAAATTAAAAATTAAAAATTATTAAATAATAATTATAAAAATATAATAAATGTTATATAAAATAAAATAAAAAATCCGTTTTCCTTTAAAGTACCAAACAGGCCATAAATAATTATAATATTGTTTTGTAGTTTTAATTCTTTTGAATCTGGTAAACAAACAACTAAATAGTACGAATGTGTGCCTCATTGATCATCATTTCTAACATTTAAGATATTTTTATATATTATACATATATAAAGTACAACGCACTTACACTCAAAATGTTCGGAGACATATAGGTACTCTTAAATAATAAATAACATTCAAAAGTACAAGTTTTATCAATTTTAAATTTTATATACTTATGTAATCTAATAATTTTTAATTATCATATTATATATAAAAATTTAGAAATTCATCCACCTTATAGTATAATATCTTATATCCAAATAATTAGTATACTTAACTTTTTACAAATATATGATATATCAGATTAGATATATGGTAAAACAACAATTTCATATTTAGCATGATATTAAAAAATATGGTTATTTGTCAAAATCTTGGACCACCGAAAGCCAACACTATATATCTATATATAAATTAGTACCGTAAAATGTTGAGATATTTAAACGACATATGAATCACGATAGGCAAAAATTGTTGCATACCTTCCCAGGTATCCATAGGATGGTGTTACGTCTCATTAAAATTTTAAAGGGGTTGGACCCCTAGGTATTCCTTTTCCCATTTGACATGAAAATATATGATGTGTTATATATATATATATATATATATATATATATATATATATATATATATAAATGATCAGAAATTTCACAGTGTTTTTTCATAGTATATACATGACATGTGATCGGAAGTTTTGAATTTTTTTACTTATTCAAAAAATTTTAATTATTCAAGTATTTTGTTATTGAATCACATTTAATAAATTTTTGTATATTATCTAATCTTTGATAGCTATAAGTAGGGACGAGATGTATAATCAAGTCATCTGAAAAAGTAGTCATAAATCATAAATTCACTATCGTTATTATAACGACTTTTATTTGCAGTGTGACTAGACTGTAATTCATAAAAGTAAATCATTCATTTTGCATTAGCAATTACTTGTGTAAATTCAATAATACAACTTGATAGAATTTAGCATATAAACCATAACATACAAACGCTTTTATAACTATAATTATAATAAATAATATAACCTGTGAACTTAACTTTTTCATTGAGTTAAGTCACAGTGACCTCTGCCTCTCTTAACTCTAAACATTATAGCAATTATTATGAAAAAATAAACACTGAATTAAGGTTAAAGAGAAAACTTAATCTTAATTTAAATATTTTTTATTGAACCTTTTTATTATTAGTTTCAATAAAAGCTATGGCTCACACTTTTATGATTACTAATCAGACTTAAATTTAATATTTTAATGTGTACTTAATCCAATTATCAAATGATTACTTTAACAAGTAATTTTGGACCTAAATAACTTAGTGAACCATTCGTCAACCTATATACTTTTAAAAAATAAAACAAAGGGAGATAATTAATATGAGCCTACACAAGAAAATATTCTAACATTTTTTCACTTATGCCACATTAATTGTTATAAAAGAATTTGATTTATTTTATAAAACGATTTTTAGGCTAATGAAACAACTTTATATGTGCATCCCTAACAATATTCCTAAATAATACAATGAACGCATTCCAATTCAATGCATCTATCAACATGGGCAAATAATGATCATATGTCATTCATTGACATATTCTCTATCCATGTTCACACATGCTAATGTTCATATTGGTATGGATTACTAGTTTGTAAGTGTGACAATAAATAGCTTTCAAGTGATCAATATTATTTCTTATTAGTTCTCTATATGATTTTTCAACAATCTTTATGCTCAACCAACATAGAAAATCAACAAGTTTCAAAAGCCCATATGTCTTAAATAGCCTTTATCTTGAGAATACTATATAATATCAACTAAGATATATCAAAGTTAGTACAATAATCATGCTTAAGATAAACATTGTGCTTTCTTCTTAAGATAAATATAATATTTCATCTTTACTTAAGTAAAGCACTATTATTTAGATGATCATCAATAAAATATTCAAATTAACGGTGAAACAATACAATGCATTATGTGTCAAAATATAAGGTAGAGTGAAAATTAACCATGTAATAAAAAATTTATTATTAAGAGTTAATCCAAAATAAGAATGTACCAATTGCTCACTAATCCTAAAAAACCAAAAGATTTTAAAATACCAATGTCCTTATCATGTTTTTTAAACTGTATGGATCTTAATCATTTAGTTAAGGGGTCAGCTAACATCAATTTTGTATTTATGAATTATATAACAATGTTGCCTTTCTTTATCAGATCTTTAACTATGAGACACTTGATTTCTACATGTTTAGACACACTACTAGTTGTATTGTTCTTAAAATAAAACACAATGCATTATTATCATAATGAATAACTTGTGGTATGACAAGAGAATTAATCATACAAAGTTTTGATATGAGATTTTTGAATCAAACAGCTTGCTGTATTATTTCATAACAAGTCACAAATTCAATATATATGGTTAATGATGCAGTCAAATTTTATTTTACACTGCACCTCTAATAATATGAAAATGAAATCAAAAGTGGATTTTAAATCATTTGAACAACTGACAAAATTAGAGTCTGA
Source organism: Erythrophleum ivorense (assembly GCA_026724425.1). Classification (NCBI taxonomy): domain Eukaryota; kingdom Viridiplantae; phylum Streptophyta; class Magnoliopsida; order Fabales; family Fabaceae; genus Erythrophleum; species Erythrophleum ivorense. The sequence goes on along the minus strand of JAIUCV010000001.1, from coordinate 78,190,362 downwards.
ATAACTTACCAATTCAATACTATCAACCTTTTTGTTTGTAGATGAGTATAAAATTCTTAATTTTTTGCAAATACCTTATAACTTTCTTACGCACAACCCAATGATCAGAACCAAGATTATATAGATATCGATCTAAGACATTTACTATAAAAGAAATATTCAATCGAATGCACACTTGTATGTAATCAAGCCCTTGACTACACTAGTATATAAGATATTTCTCATGGCTTCCTTCTAAGTTTCATTTATTGGACACTGGCATTTTCTCAATCTATCACCTTTAGTGATAGGCACATCTCCAACCATGTAATTTTACATGTTAAAATGTTTCAACATACAATCTATGTATATTTTTTTAAGATAATCTCAAAACACTGCGAGTTCTATCATAATATATCTCAATATCCAAAAAGTATAAAGCCTCTCCAAAATCCTTTCTGTTAAGAGCATTAGACAAGAAAAGTTTTACTTTTTAGATAACTGCTTACAAAGAAAATGTCATCCATATAAAGTACAGGAAAAATAAAATTACTCCCATTGATCTTTAAGTATATGCATTGATCAAATTTATTTTTGACAAAGCCAAATAAGGTCATAAACCTCATCAAATTTCAAATACCATTGGTGTAAAGCTTGCTTAAGACCATGAATTGACTTTTTAAGCTTGCACACTATTCATTCTTTGCATTTCTCTTTAAAACCTTATAATTGCTCCATATACACTTCTTCATCAAGGTCTTCATAAAGAAAAAATGTCTTTACATCCATTTGATAAAGTTTTAAGTTGAAGCAGGCCATCAAGGCTATAATAATTATAAAGGAGTCTTTGATGAATATCAATAAAAATGTCCCAATAAATAACTAATGTTAAAATCTACTTCACCAATGTAGACGTAATAATTATTTGAAATTGTTAATCTTCTTTCTCTATGAGACCTCCTTAAAGACATTTCTAAAATTAGATCTTGTGTTTGTTGGATTGGTTCTATTGCTTCTGAAATTGGTTTAAGTGATCTAGGAACTTCACTTATGACAGAAACCTTGGCTTGGGCAGTCAAATCTATTGTTTATTCTCTTATGTTCATATGTGTAAAGATGTCATTGGACTATGATAAAGGAATGAAAACAAAGTCACTCGTTTACTCAATTTAGAGATTCGAGAACAACTTTCATATATTACATCTAGTTCTAGGAATTTTACTATTAACGACTTAACAATTCTAGTGCCCCAGGTTGGACTATAGAATCTATACCCTTTTTTAGTGCTTTAGATATCCAATAAAAAAATAGCACAAGGTTTTGGAAGTTGTCTTCTTATGGGAATGATTATAGATTTTAACTTCAATTGAGCACCCCTAAACATGAAAATAACTGAGACTCGGTTTCCTACCAATCTATAATTTAAAATGTGTATAAGGTACTGCTTTGTTGAGAATGCAATTAGAAATATAAGCAATGATTTTTATCGCTTCACCCTACAAAAAAATGGATAAGTTAGACCTACTCATCATACTTCTAATCATGTCCATAAATGTATAATTTCTTTTATCTACTGCACTATTTTTGTTTAGGACTTATAGCATAGTATACTAGGCTACAATATTATAATCTTGCAAGTACTTAATAAAAGGCCAATTCTGTTGCCCATTCTTATTATATTTTTCATAATATTGTTTACTACGGTCAAATCTCACTATTTTAATAACTTTTCCTTATTATTTCTCAACTTCAATGCAATAGTTCTTGAATATTTCTTATAATTGGAACCAGTCAATAACTCTATAGTGGTAGTGTTGTTGTTCACAACCTAATAAAAAAAAACTACTTAAAAAATGCAACATGATCTATTTAACAGGCAATTATTACATAACTTAAATCTTGATAAGCTATTTGTAAAGAACACCATGCGCATCATCATGAACTTTCATTTCGATAAAAAACATGATATGCAATTTGGCTTCTTTTTTACATGAAGTAAAATAATAAAAAAGGAATATTTATAACATTAAACAATTTATTCCAATTGGGCAAACAAACCATTCAGTGTGTGTGTGTGTGTCCTAAGCCATCAAGGAAATAAATGAATTAAAAGGAGTCATTCCCTTTAGGTAGATGAACCTTTTAACCATGTATTTCCACATACATACTACATGTAATATAAGAATTAATATACATAATCATTCACTTTGGGCAAGTAACTATGTTTAATAATTTAAAAGCAATTTCATTAATAAGGGAAGCAAAAGCGTTTGTAAATTTATAAAATAATATTTTTATACTAGATTAAAATAGTTGCTTTATCTTCTATCAATGAAGGAACTAACCAATTTTGCACAACTTTAATGAATGAATCATTTTAGTGATAAACATTTATCATAGCTTATAAAATTAAATTCTAGATTAGGAGAAAATTTAATTGATCAAATGAGATACTATATTAAATGTACCTTAGGATATCAAATTATGAGTTATTAGTGCATTTAAAAGGTAAGCAGCTATCATAATCAAGAACTATGAGCCCAAATTCATAATATTAAGCTATACAAATTTAAGGGCAAGAGTATGAATTTTATTCACTTATCTAGGGATAGTATAACTTGAAATTAGGTTCTTTATGAGTGGAAATACTATGTCAACATTTTTTTATATTTTTATAATGCCATTTAGTTCATAAAAAAAATTGACTTTTGTATAGGAAAAGACACATAAGTCAAAAATAACTTTTTTAGCATGATAAAAAATAAAATAAAAGTAACTAAAAATTCTAAATGACGGGAGGAGTACAATGCAATGAAGAGCACCTCAAAAGAATATACGGGTAGTACACACAAACCATCCTTTTTGAAGGCCCACCTGTGAGCCTTGCCTTCATGTAGTTAGAGGTTGTCTTCAATTTACAATGAGTTGGGTCCCAGTCTGCAAATCGAGTTATGTGAATTCAACATGACCCACACATGTAATACACCATTTTTTAATGTGTTTTTTTCCCTTTTTAAAGGATTTTTGAAACATAATCAAGATCTTCCTTTACCTAGAAGCAAGATTCAAATGATTTAATGCCAAGTTGAAGTGATTTTTCGGATTTTAGAATCTTCATATATTTGAAATTTTTCTCTTTCAATTTGGCACTTATTAGAGAGATTTTAATGCAAATAAAATATCCATATGTGTTTCTAATCATGCTTAAAACCTTTTTGCACATATGAATTGCATTAGAAAATCCATATATTGCATGATCAAATTTTATACATTAAGAATCTTGAATTTTCTTTTTCCAAAAACTAAAAAAGAGAGATTTTAACCATGCAATTTCAAAAACAAAAGTAGTTATATCTACATAAAATTTCAAAATCAAGAATTAAAACCCCCCATAACAAATAGAATAGTTATATATTTACATAAAAGTTCTAAATTAAGAATTAAAACCCCTCGAACAATTTATGCAAAGAAATCATGAAGGGAGAGAATTATACTCATATGGATCTTAAAAAAAAAGGTTCTAAATTTATGCACGCCCTACGCTATGATATCATATGTAATATATATAGATAAATTATCAATTTCGCACTAACAATTACTTTTATAAATTCAATAACACAACTTGATAGAATTTAGTGTATAAATAAAAACACACAAACACTTTTATAATTATAATTATGATAAATAATGAGATCTGCATGCATACTTAACTTTTTCAATATGTTAAGCTACAACAGACTTAAGTAGTTCTTTTTTCCTTAATCTTAGATATTATAGTAACTATTATAGGAAAACAGATACTAAATTAAAGTTAGAAAAGGGACCTATTCTTATTTTAAATAATTTCTTACTTGGCCTTCTTATTATGTGCTTTACTAAAACTTGTAGTTTACATTTTTATGACCACTAATTAGACTTATATTTAATATTTTAACATGTATTTAGCCCAATTACCAAATGATTATTTTAACAAATAATTTTGGCATCTATATACTTTAATGGATTGTTCATCAACTTATATATCTTTAAAAAATAAAAAAAGTATGTGGACATATATATATATTATTCCAAATTTAGTCCTCCACTTACCTAAATTCTGCAAAATTCTGACCCATCATTTTGCTAGCTATTTATCAAACTTGTTTAATTTTACGCTTTAGAAGGAAATTCGAGGCACCAATCTGCACTTTGATCATACGATGTTAGTTCTAAAAGATTTGAGAAAGCTCCGGAGATACCATCATACAAATTTTGTACTGTGGTTTAATGTTAAATTGTCCGATTTGCTTTCGCTACTATGGAGGTCCAGTACCCCACCTCTCTATTGGGCTAGTTATTGACTATAATTTATAAATGAAGGTGTGGTCGAGGTTGGAAAGTCAGAAACTCACGGGCAGGGCAATTGGGATGATGTTAAGTTTTGGGGCTACAGGGTTCTAGCTTTTGGGTTTCTTAACTATTTTTTTTAAAAGTTGAAGCTTTTTTGAAGTCATTATATATTGAAAATAGATAAATCTAACCAATAACAATTGATACAATTGGCAAAATTAAATTTCATCAACATAAAAAAAATTGGGTTTTATTTTTTTTATTATAATTCATTGTTAGTAGGCATTTATTAATTGTGATACATCTTATCTTAAAATAAAAAAAATTATTTAACTCTCTAAAATTTTGCACACCCAAAAGAAGAAGCTAAACCTATAAATAATTTAATATTTTATGTTTATACTAAAATTTTACAGCTAGTATCTACTTTATAAATATGATTAATTATAAGACTTTATTACAGACCCGTCCGATATATATAGGGCATAGGTATTTTTTTTGATAAATATAGGGCATAGGTATTAAGATCATAATTACTGTTAGTATTTTAAAATTGGCAAAAATATTTTTTTAAAATCTCACTTAATTTTTAATTTAATTTTTATAATTTACAAATTTATGATTATTGAGTACTTATAATTTGAAAACTTTTTAATGAGGCTTTCATCATTAAAGCATCATCAAGATTAATTATGTGTCATCTAATTAACACTTTAAATATACAAAATCTAATGTATTAAAATAATACAAGTTAGTCATATTAACAAAATTTTAAGTTATATTAATAAAAATATAATGACACGAAATAAATTAAAATTTTAAAAATTATAATAATTTAATTACAAATTTTTAAAATATAAAAAAATTATAAATGAAGTAAAATTATAGGAAAAAAACCTAATCTTTAAAATTTATTAAACAATTCAATTCAAATCTATATACATATATATAATATGTGGGAGCCATGGGTTATAAATAGTGTGGTTTTAGCTTATCAGTGTGGTTTTTACCGATTGCATCTTGAGGTATTGTTCATATTTGTACAAAATATCAATATTTTTAAAATTGGACCAGTTATCGAACTAGTAGAAATATTAGTTCACAATTCATTAGTCGAATCGATAATAATTGAATATATATTTTAAAATTTTATATATTAAAATTTTAATGTAACAAATAAATATTAGTAAATTTTAAATATTTAATTACTAATTTAAGATTTTTTAAGATATTACAAAAATTATTTTATAATTTCTAAATTATATTGAGATTCTACTTATCATTAAAAAATAAATAATAAATAATAATTTTGGTTAAATACTTTAATATTAAAAAGAAATATTACTAAAAAATAGAGTATAAACATAATAAAGCATAAGTTTAAAAAATAGTCATATATATTTTATTTTTTTTATATTCTCTCTTTAAAAAAAATCTTTATATTTAAAATTTTTTATTCTTTTTTTTGTTTTTTATTTTTAATTTATTAAATTTATTTGAGATGAATTATTATATTATATAAAAAAATTTATAAAAAAAAATTTAAAATAGATCGGTCCAATTTGACTTTGACTAGCTCTTTATCACTCTTTTGTTGACTGATTTTTTAAAATAACCGAATTGGATTACGGAGCGGTCGCAGTTTTCTTAACCATGCAAAATACTGTTTATACATTAATTTTTTAAAATTTTTTGTGGGACCCACTCTGCAACTTGACGGGGGGTAAAACCTAGTACATACATATAGACAATTATTGTTAATTGTGGCTTTGGATATCAAATTAGGAGGCATTGCATAAAAACTGGGAGAGAGCAGAGAGAAATGAAAAAAAATTAATAAAAGAAAAGGTTCTAAGAAAAATTATAATTGAGAATAAGAAAATTAAATTATTTATTTTAAAAAAAATTATATTTTAAAATTACTTTAAAGAATTTAAAATTCTAAAATTTTAAGTATAATAACGTAAATATATTTCTTTCATATTTTTATTCACAAGATTATGTGTGATTATATAATTCTAAGTGGGTGTATAAAATGACGTCAGTGAGTGGGACTCCACTTTCATTTAATTTCTCTCTTTAACAAAAATCCTTAGAAAAGATCTAAATTTTATTAATATTATTTTTATCACAACACTTTAAATATTAGATCCTTATATCTTTAAAATATAAAATTCTTCAGTGTAAATAATTTTATTTCTTGTTCTCCAATACTAATTTTGCTCAGGTTTTATTCTGAGGAGGGAGAAGAGAAAAGGGTAGAGAAGCGTTCACAGTCATAGTTTGAGGCATCTACGGGGGTGATGAAACCCCTTGGTGAGGCTGTCGACGATGGACGAGCCACGACAGCAGCATCAAAGTGTAGACGTGGCAGAATCTGGCACCACATATCCATCACCATCACTAGTCCCCAGTTATGATCCTCTCTGTAAACAACTTTATAGTCCTATATTTCCTTAACCTTTCCGCCTGCACCAGCTAGCCACCTCGCTTAGAAAGTTACAAATACAATACATGCACACGCTCTTTACCGGCACGGGAAGGGCACCTTGCTGTGAGAAAGTGGGATTGAAGAAGGGGAGGTGGACACCAGAGGAAGATGTGATCCTGATCAACTACATTCAGGCCAACGGGGAAGGCTCTTGGAGGTCACTGCCCAGGAATGCAGGTTTATCTTAAGACTAATAATCAGCACTGTTAATTTGTTCCCCGAGCTGTTTATTTGTTCTATCTAGTTGGTGTCAGTGGCTTCCTTCTGACTGGCATTTTTTTGGGGTTTCTGAAGGATTACTAAGGTGTGGGAAGAGTTGCAGACTAAGGTGGTTGAACTATTTGAGAGCTGATCTTAAAAGAGGCAACATTTCTGCTGAAGAAGAAGAGATTATTGTAAATTTGCAGGCTTCCTTAGGCAACAGGTCAGTGGCATTATGAATGAATCAATAATACAAGAACAGAAATTGAACTTGTTTTTTTGGTTCATATTCTACTGATAACAAAAATAATCGACTGGGAAAAAGAAGAAGCCAGGATCTCGGGCTCTCAGTGGCCGAGGAATAGGATTTAAATTTTCCTTTTTCTCGGCTAAGTTTGATGCCAAGGACTGCAGCTCGGATCACTCTTGCTTCCAATTTTTTTTTTTAATTTTGTCAAACAAAGTCTCGGTTTATTATCGTTTTGCGCAGAAAGTTGACACGTTATTTATATTTTCTCAAATAAAAAAATTAAAAATGATTTTGTATTATATAAATGTGAGATTCATTAATAATTAATAGAGTATTTTTATAAAGAGAAATATGAATAATTAGTTGATTTAAAAGAAATTAGAATAAATGAAAAATATAAATTTTATTTAACATGATTTAATATGTTTTTATAAATAAATAAATAAATATATATATATATACACACACACCCACACACACCCACACTCTCCAGTTTTTATTCTTTATCTGTAAAAGCAGCCAAAATGTACTTTTTAAGAAATTAACTTCGTTAACTTGCAGTGTTGTACTCAGTTTTATATGACGGTATTAATGCTTCTGATAATAATGTAAGTAGAGAAGAAAAATCAAAGTACAAAATTCAAGAAAAAAATTACGTTAATAAAGGAAAAAAAAGGTTGAGTAAAACGACATTAAAAAGGGAGTCTATGCTGGATCGTCTGGGTATATGACCAGTAATATATAACATATATTTTGCCAAAGACTTGAAAGAATGATTTTGGATGGGGTAATTTCAGGTGGTCTTTGATAGCAAGTCACTTGCCAGGAAGAACAGACAATGAAATAAAGAATTATTGGAATTCTCATTTAAGCAGAAAAATTCGCAGCTTAAAGAAGCCTCTGATCATGGATATTCTCAAAGTAAGCGTTCCGCCAACGCGTAAAGGTGGTAAAGCCATATTGAAGAGGAACAAACGCTACACCCAAAAGCAGACAGAGAGAGCCAAAGAAAGTAACACTCAGCATATAGAAGCGGCTCGCCTGCCCAACACCGCAGCCTCAGAGACTGGGAGCCTGCCCAGTGCCGTACAGGATCTGCTCATTAAGCCAAGTTCCTATCAAGAAGACAGAGAGGGGTTGCAGGTACAGTGTACGGACAAGGCAATAACAATTGAGGATTCTGTTCTTGATCCAAATGAAGGAAAGAAAACTGAAAATTTGGGAGCATGTGAAGAAGGCAATAATATTGACGGTGGTGGGGTTTTATGTTTTAACGACATTGTGGACCCTTGCTTGGTGGAAGCAGGTCGGGTATTGAAGTTAGGTGAAGGGAGACAGATCAGCAATGAAAGTGGGGTTACGTGTCCTAATAACAATATGGCAAAGAATGAGGAGCAAGAGAGCGGGGAGTGGTTTTCTTGCTCTTCGGTGGTTTCTGGTTTTGGTGGCAACTGGGATTGGGACAGTCTCCTTCCATTCAATTATAATGGGTCCGAGTCATTCCAGGAGAAACAAAGTCTGCCGTCATGGCCGTGGAATGACGATGAGTGGGATGGTGATTCTCTGTAGTATTGTTGAGGTAGATGCTGAAAAATAAAATGCTACCTTTGCATCGTTTCTCTCTTGAACATGTTCTCAGTTTTATTTTTCCTGCTTTTTTGGGTTGTAAAATTATGATACCCTTCTGGTTTTTTAACTATCTATAAATAGTAAAATTTGGCACAGAACCAATCAACTGAAGGCATAATGGCCATTTAATTAGGGAAAGCATAATGCCCATTTTATTTAAATAATAATTTATTATCATACATGAATCTTGACGTGAATTCAACGGTGAAGGTTTGAACTCTAAAAAATGCGCATATGTTACGTTACCATATTTGAACAGAGAAATGCATTAGCAGAAATGACATTTATATGAAGTATAAAATTACAAAGGAGTCCTCCATGCTACAATTCTCAACTATTAACTGTATTTGATAATACAGAAGGATTCTCCTCATTGCACTGATTACAAACTATCAATAATAAGTGGAACATGTTGCAGGAGAATATGACTGCATCGACCAATTTTTCTCACCAAATGTTCGGCCATTTTATTTAACCAAAAGCAAACCAACAATTAGATTTAAACATATACTTTGGTTTAACTTAGTCTCAACTTTCACTTCACAATCAATGGTTTCAAACTGCATGAGCATCCACTAGTTAGAGGCATAATTAATGAGTAGCAGTTTGATTGATCCCCAACAAACTTTTACACATATACTAAAAAAATACTATGGCAATCATTCATAACATGGACAAATAATGAAAACATGGAACTCAAAAAGAATTTTAGAATGTGAAAGTATAATTACTGTTTGAGAAAGAATTGTATATCCTAAGATCCAGGTTATCTGTTAGCGGGCATCAGATTTTTCAAAATTGTAGTTTGAGCATCATAACAACCAAAAGTTGATTAGCTATGATTAAAAATGAAGGGTAAAGAATTCTCAAAGCAAATTGAAAAGTTATATGCTAATCTACTTATTGTATCTCGAAATTTTGCCCCCTTCAAATTTAAGGAAGGAACCATTAGCAAGAGCTTGTTGAAATCACGTTGGACCTCGAATCTTTCCGGAGATGGAGTAGGCGCCGCCATTGAAAGCAGCCTCTCCATCACGTCCAGAATTCGGAGAAAATTCCCGTGGTTGAGATCGTCTTGCTCCAGGTCTTTGGCGTCGTCGTCGGAGCTTGCAATTGAAGATCCTGTGATAACTACTCGAAATGCTCGAAAAATGAAAGCCCAACTTGAACGGACGCGATCGAGTGCACAGAGAGCTCTAAAAGGGCTTCGATCCATCAGCTAGACCATCGGTGCCAGAACGGAGGCTAATCTCTGGAGCCAGATTGAGGGAATTGGGGGAGGAGAGACGCTGTGTTTTGGTCGAATGAAGGGAGGCTAATCTCTGGAGCCAGAACGCACCGTTTTTGTGTAATCAAAACGGTTTTGACGACTGTATGGGACATCCACTGTTAGATTGATCGAACCGCCAAAAACGAAATAGCTGTGTAGGGCCAACTGTAGAAAAACCCTAACGAACATGTCCTGAGTGACCGGTTAGGTCGTGGGGTATCCAGTCGGACTAGGAAAACTTGTGGTCCTTTATTTCAGTAATATAGAACCGTTAATTACAGCTTATTACTAAGTAGGATATCCTTTCTTATTATTGGTATTCTGTAGCATGTGAATGTCCCCACCTATTCACTGGACTCACATCAACAGTAATGCCTGAACGCTGACTTGAGAGCATCACAGCTGAAGAATGCAGCAATCTTTTATTGCGCTTGCCTGGTGTAATGTGTAGACAGGGCGGAGACTTTATCAGCGTGGGCCATCCAGGCAACGGACCCCTTTTGAAACTTGCATTCAAGGTAATTGCTGGATCCCCGAGTAATGAGTCTTGATCCCCCCATCCATATGCATTTTTTTGCAAAGGAAATTAATTGAAACATTACGGGAAAAAATATATATATATATATATATATTAAAATGATGGAATTGGTACCCTTTCAAGGTTCTGAGAGTCAATCTTTGGTCATATTTATTAGAGGGGTTATTTATTAGAAGGAAGATGGGAACTGGGACAGGGTAGGTCGCGTTATACTGATTTGGCAATGTCGACATTGGCTTTCATTAATTTAGTTGTCTGTTAAAATCCCTAGGGCTGATTTCTTATTTGCTAGAATATGTTGAGCGAGTTTTGAGTCGATCGAATCTTAATTGTTCGTCCACACAGGAAATGAAGCCTGCCACAAGTGTCCACTGCGGTAACCTTATTGCATATATATTTTGTACTTAGCGTAGCTCTGTGTGTGTGCTCTGAGTTGTTTGAAGCCTGAAACCCACAGTTCTTAGAATCTCAAACTACATAAATCTAATATGCATTAAAGATGGGTTTGGTGAGAGAGCTAAGAAACAAGTTTACACGATAGAAATTACACAATGCAGAGAAAATGTTTCCACTTTTACTTGTTTGTAAAAAGCATTTTAACCAGTTATGACTATGTAATTAAAAATTTTCTGCTTGCCTGGTTCTAAAAATTGGCTTATTATGATTCGTATATGTAACTATGCCTCTAATTGCATATTATATACCACTTAGTCAATCTCTCATGTGTATTCTAATTAAAATTTAGTCATCAGTTTATAAAATGATTCGTCAAAATTTGATAATGTCGAAATATACATAATTACCTTTTATATGCTCACTTCTACTATTAGTTTAATATTTACGTATTTCTTGAGTAAGATATAACAACTTGAGCCTAGTTAAAGTGGTTAGTCGACTGAAGATTAAAAGATTACAAGTTTGTTTCCATCTACGGCGATGTCGTTCTAGAAAACCATTTAGACGTCTTCAAACGACCCAATTTTGGGTCTTACCCTCGTTATGGCAAAGAAACAAGTCAAGACGTCTTCAAACGACTTTACGAAGTCACTAATCCAACGAGCGTTCTGGAAAGCCAACGTAGGTTGGCATAAGTGGTGGTAGGAGGGTCGATTCTGCAATCTTTGAATTGAGGGTTTGATTCTCTTTTTTCTCACTTAAATTTTATTTGGTGACAACCAATCGTAAAAAAATCTTTCATTCATTAGTGGGGGACTTCCATGTGATTTGTCGGATTTATCGAACTTTGTTAATGGTCTAGCGGTTGGCTCTAGGTGATTAGGCTTTTAATGATAGCCGAGGATATAAAATGAACCTCCAACTGTTAAAATTTTGAACTCTGGAGTGCCATCCTTCTTTTTCAATTTTTTTACCAAAAAAATAAAACTCAAACAAGCCGGCGTGTTACCGTTACGCGTCCAACGTCGCCTAGATACTTTGGACGTTAACACCACGCCACTCATTCGGTGCCACATCAACAATGGCACGTCACAGCTCGGAGATTCACTAGCGTATACTCGTATCTAAGTCTCTAGAGCACAGGACGAATCATATCCTGCCACGCCACCAAAACCCATGGCTGAAACCGATGGTCCATTATACCGGATTGAGGGTTCTCGCACGTTGACCTTAATATAAAATCGTACTTGTGAATGTTAATTTCGGTATAGCAGCTAAGCTCGACAAAAACCAGAGGAAGATGGACAAGTTTCAGATCTGGTTAGCCCTGGGAGCCTTCGCTTTGCTGGTCCTGACAGCCTTAGCAGATGATGTCGTTGTCCTAACTGAAGAAAACTTCGAGAAGGAGGTCGGACAGGACAGAGGAGCTCTTGTTGAGTTCTATGCCCCTTGGTAACGCATTATCCATTGTCTTAATCCACTATTTTTCGTTTATCATAATAAATAATCGTTAGGGTTTTGTATCGTCTCTTATTCAGCTTCCGGCTTGATGTTGCTTCTATCATATGCCTTTCAACGGTTCAATTATCTTTCCTATTTCATTTTGTGATTTGCTCTGCTGATTTTCGTAGAAGATATCATAATTTCAAGAATTTGTTTAACTGTCATGGTTTTACGGATCGAAAAAGAAAAAAGAAAACACAAAAGAGGCTTTTAAAGAAGTTGGAAACGAAAATAACAATCTTACGTGATAAGCCGCTGAACATTCGGGTATATAAAAGGCTAATAGCCAATCAAAAACTTCTCGGTATATATTTATTTTTACCTTTGAAGTTCTCTTGGTTACCACAAAACTATATAACTGATAAAAGTAATTTAAACATTTGGGTAAAATCGTCAGAGTTTTGACTTCAGATCTTCCTTCAATCACCAAAGGGTTCCATGTGGTAATTCACTGTAACTTTTTTCGTGAACAAATCATTTGAAGCGTGGTCTATGGATTAATTAGATGTTCCGCGAAGTTGGATGTATTCTTATATGTTTCTTTTTTTTTTTCGTGGGTCTTGATAGGTGTGGACACTGTAAAAAGCTTGCGCCAGAGTATGAAAAGCTGGGTACCAGCTTCAAGAAAGCTAAATCTGTTTTAATAGGAAAGGTCAGCACGCTGGTGTTTGCCTTCGTTCATACCTTTGACAATTGTTGGTGGCTTTTACAAACACTAGTTTTATAGCTTGTTTGTTAAGCATCGAGCGTTATTATCTATTTATGATTGAAGGCGTAACTTAGTGTAATCCTCTTCTTATCTTGGAACTTGTTGGTGATTATGTAGCATTCTTTGTAATCAATGAGTCTAAGCTACAACTTCTAACAATAAACTAATGTAGCGCTTGAGCTCATCTTTTCATGCCTTGTGCTTTCCTATGATGATCTCAGGACTTCCTTCTAACATCTTCAAAGTCCCCAACATGATATTTCCATTTCTTTTCCCGTTTTCCTTTAATATTATAAATTTGATAGTTAAAGAGATATCAACAACTGAATTTTGCATACATATCTGAACAAAATATGGCTTTAAAAAAAAAATAAAAAAACAATGGACAATGGATGCTTGTTGTCATGGCAAACACCCATACTGTGTGGCTGGTTCTTTTGGTTTATGGGGGAGAGGGGGAGGGGATTTGCAGGAAAGATTGATAACAAGGGATAATTCCTATTGGCTTCAAGGTGAACTTTCATGACGTGACTACTGTCTGTACAAATTTTCTGTTTCTTTTCTTACATTTCTTATTGGAAATTCCTTGAGTTCACTGACAAAGTATAGTAATTTTTTATTTGCTGCAGGTGGACTGTGATGAGCACAAGAGTTTGTGCAGCAAATATGGGGTTTCTGGGTACCCAACTATCCAGTGGTTCCCAAAAGGATCTCTAGAGCCAAAAAGGTAAGGGAAAAGTTTGTTCAATCAAAACAAAAGCACGATTAACTTTTATATCTGGATATGTCTTATCTGTTGTTCCATTTCAATCCCTCTTTTTGAATTTACAATTTAGTTTTGGTTAATTTCTGTAGGTATGACGGGCCACGGACGGCAGAATCCCTTGCTGAGTTTGTTAATACAGAAGGAGGTTGTGTCTGATGATTGTTGTGCTTTAATATTTTTGTAAAGGCCTATAAGATATTAACATGTTTGTGTAACTTCTAAGGAAATCTAGTATTTTGATTGAGATATAACACTCATTGGTCTCCTTACAACATGACGCCTTTAGGTTTCTAGTATAGCAGGCTCTCCCAAGCCACAGAAGGTTTAGGTTTCATGTCTTCAGAGCATTGCAGACTGCACATTGTCTTTTGATTTATTATCTTTTATGGTGGTTTAGATTATCTATTAGTCCAAGCTAGTTTTGCTTCTACTATGTGCTTCTTAGAACCAGTAGTAGAATTTCCTAATCGGAGGACTGATTTACAGGAACCAATGTGAAGATTGCTACGCCTCCATCCGATGTAGTAGTGCTAACACCTGACAATTTTGAAGAGGTTGTCCTGGACGAAACCAAAGATGTCTTGGTTGAGTTTTATGCACCATGGTATTCTGGAGCAATTTTCTTATTATTATTTTTGCTTTATTTCCTATTTCTATTTCACAACTTTGGTATTGGACTAAAAGTTTGATGGACTTAGTTTGTGTTTTGGTTTCATTTTTGTTTATTTATTTGGAAACTCTCAATTAACGCCAGACCTTGTAAATTTTTTTGATTTTATTAGGTGTGGACATTGCAAAAGCCTTGCTCCTGTAAGTGTATATCATTGTTGCTTCGTTGTTATCCTGCATCTTTCAACTTCTCCCAGAGCAATAACGTGAAATTTGATTTTGCTCTTTTTTTCTTCAGACATATGAGAAGGTTGCCACAGTGTTTAAACTGGAAGAAGATGTAGTGATCGCAAATCTGGATGCTGATAAATTCAAGGATCTTGCTGAAAAGTGAGTTTAAATTAGCTGATGAAGGCCAAAATTAGGAAGTGCTATTTTAGGTCGATGCTTAATAATGTCTTGGCAGGTATGAGGTTAGTGGGTTCCCTACGCTAAAATTCTTCCCTAAGAGCAACAAAGCTGGGGAAGAGTATGGGAGTGGCCGAGATTTGGATGACTTCGTGGCTTTCATTAATGAAAAATGTGGCACAAGTCGAGACGCCAAAGGACATCTTACTTCTAAAGTTAGTAATTCAGATAAGCCAAGAAAAAGCTAGGCTTTTTTATTTTTATTTTTCTCTGAAAAAGAGAGGGGGGAGGCGATGAAAAATGAAGTTGCATTTGATATCTTGCCAATATATTTGATGTTTCGTATAGGCTGGTATAGTTGAAAGCTTGGATGCCTTGGTAAAGGAGTTTGTAGTTGCGAGTGATGAAGAGAAGAAGGCTGTGTTTGCCCGGATTGAGCAGGAGGTTGAGACACTTAAGGGTTCTGCTGCAAGGTACCTTCTTAATATTATTATAACTGCTGTATTCTTATTCTAGAATATTTCTCGCATCACCTATCTTTTACAATATTACTTTAGTGGCTTAATCTAAACTTCTGCACATATCGAGTACTTTCTTCCTTTTACTAAGTAATAATATCCTCGTGACTACATTGGTTTCTACAATTAGGCACGGGAAGATTTACTGGAAAGCTGCTAAGAATACTATGGAGAAAGGTTCTGATTATGCTAAGAATGAAGTCCAGCGCCTACAGCGCATGCTTGACAAGGTAATATTCTGGCTTTTAAGGGAAGTGGGAGTTACAGTAGTTGGGACATCAAAGCATCTTCTTCATAAACATCCTTCAGTTTCAGACTTCCAAGAAAATAAATTTAAAGACACTGCGCAATGCACAGGGTGCTTGGCAATTTATTCAAGTATAATAGATATTAGCTATTTTATTGTAATATGTTGTCAAGAACTGGTGTGGAAAAAATTTAGTGAGAAGAGAACATAAAATGCAGGTGCTAGGCCAAATATTCTTACATTGATGGTAGATCATGTAGTGCCAAATTATGGTTGCCCTAGTAATCTCATTACTTTTGCATTGATTGATGCAGTCTATCAGCCCGGCGAAGGCTGATGAGTTCACTCTGAAGAAGAACATCTTGTCAACATTCGCTTGACATTATGATGCAATTATCAACTATCTTGTTTGTGGGGGATTGAGTCCCCCCCCCCCCCCCCCTTCTCTCTCTTTCTGATAATTCAAAATTCCAGTGAGTCTCTTTGGACGGCTTCACCTTGCAAGACGATTTTGGAGAACAGGAAGAAGTGTATTGGTTACTTATATCCTTTTTTTTTTCCTTTTTTCTTTTTCTTTTTTCCAATTTGGGTAAATTACACCCTCTTTCCTTGGGGATATTTAGATTACAGAACCATTTACTTCATTATAAAAATATATACTTCTTTCTCCTGCTTAGTTATCTTTTTTTTTTTTTTTTATGTTTTGTTGTGAACGTAGTTCGTTCGGTCCATTGTATAGCGTGTTTGGATGAGCGGTGGGAAACCTCAAAATTTCGTTTGCCAGCCATGATTATGTAGAAGTAACAAATTGTTGCTTTGTTGAAAACGTGGTTTAGAGGATGGAAACGGTTATCCAAACATGCACGCAGTCTATGTGATGGAACTGATATTTCAATTTGGAAATATGCTCCCCTAATTAGAAATTTAGAATGCAGTTTGCTGATGGTAAAATCATTTAACCATTAAATTTTGTTGGGAGATATAAAATTTGGAAAACATAGGACCAGTTTGCTGAAGTGTTTAATCGTATGCTTGAGTATAATTTTCTCTTGAGAATGCTGTAACTTCAATGATTTTACAATTAAAATCACATTTTTCTAAACCAAGATATTCTCAAACGAGTAATCACTTCTTAGTAGCATTTAATATTTTATATCCATCAGAACGTGGTTGATAACACTCTTTACCTATTCGCTCTTATGCAGTGGCCAAAGCACATTTAATTAAATAAATGAAAACGAAGATAAATAGGAAGCAATGGATTCAATATAAATTTGATAATACAATTAGCAAAGCACCATACTTCCGATATCTCCTTTCATTCCGTTCAGAGTGGAGTCAGCGACCCAGAGAAGTGAGAACCCTATGGGCATGCTTATATCAATATTAACGTTCCATCTTAACCAAAGTCGAATTACAGTGGAGCAACGCTAGAGAACAATCCGTGGCTAGAAACCAGCACATGCTCCACTGGTTCATGGTTATAATGTGCGCAAGCCGTAGGTAAAGCTTTTAACAATTAACACGCACCGACTAACCCCCCGAATCAGCCGATTTCTCATTCATATTTAACAGACTGCATGGTTTCTCGTGGTTAAACTCAGGCTCCGATATACCCATTGAAGGACACTCATCAATTTGATACTCTCTCTCGTCATCCAGAGATTTCATAAACGAGCATGGCCGATCCTCAGCATCACCAGGAGGTTGTGCTCTCATCTGCACGGATCGCAGTAGTGCAGCTCTTCTTAAGTCAGCCGAGTGGCATATATCACTTGGAGATGATGGGAACCGGCCCTCAGAGTCTGAACCCCGTTGACGAGGCTGGGAGACAGTAGAACCATGTGAAGCATTTGAACTAGTGCAAGGTGCTGAAGAAAATGCACTAAGTGGCCGTTGGTACCGGTATGGCGAAACAGGACTCGTGGGACGACTCTCAGGTTGGGATGAGCAACTGTTTGTGGTAGTCTCACAAGACCTTGATTCATCTGAGTCTTCTGACATAGGTGAATATTGTAAAGACATCTCATCTCTGCCAATAAATTGAAAGAACAGAATTTAAATTATTACACTGAAAGTCGGGGGAAAAAGGCAAAAATTTGCTGAGGATTGGAGAGTAGAACAAATTTATTTTATAAAAAAGACTTCAGCAGTTCACAGTTGGCGCTGATAACTTATCATTTTCCATTCAAGGTGTCTACTGGTCTAGTTCACCAGTTAGAAGAAGCCACGGTGAGAAAAAAATCAACACATCATGAACCCATTATTACTTCCACCAAAGGGGGGCAACACTAGAAAAAAGCAAGACAGAATTATAAGAATATAATAAAGTGATTCCATCTTAGCATACTGATGCCTGAAATTGAGGTAAACCTGAGTCATGTTTATTAAAAACCTGTATCAAACCCTAAATCATAAACGAAAAAGCTCAAAATAGATTTAATGCTGCATATATGGGGACATAAATTTTATTCAAATATATAGGATAGGAAACAACAACTATAAGTGAAAAAAATAATTAAAACAAATATTCTTTAATCATACAGATTTTTCTTAATGTATATATTAAAAAGTATTGATAAATGAACTACAAATATAAATTGCTCAAGAAAAATAAATGCTTGTGACAAATATGAACACAATGTTTTTACACCAATGAACATGCATACGGACTAAAGCCACTCGGCATGAAGCGCTGCTGGAAATATGGGCTTAACAGCCAAAGGATGTCACTCAAGACTAAAGCAAATTCAGCTTGTTCTAACCCATCCATTGAACGGTTATCCCACCACGTTCCAACAATCCAACTTGACCCCATCTCACTTCCTAATCTCGCTAATCAAAACACATATAATTGGTTGTTGATATCTGTCTCTATCTCCCCTTATCCCTGTCTGATCCTACTCTGTTCCACAGAGAAATTGAAAATTCATTAACTCCAAATCTTCCTCACTAATACCCTCCCTTCCTCTCTCAGCTTGTTTTTATCTTGTCCTCAGGGAACAGATAGAAATTGGAAATTCAAAGTGTTTATAGATTCTATATGGTTGGAAGTAATTCTCAAATCCATTTGTATGTGAGCTGAGTCTGAGCCAAATTCCCATTTACCATAGTCAAAGTTATTAGAAAGACAAACATGACTGCGTTTCCAACTGGTATCCTGGTATATCTAGACCCTATTCATATTTATCTATCCATGATTGATGTAGCAACTATTCTGCCATATTCATGCTTCCAAAGCAGACCTTTTCATTGATAAGAGACCTGTTCAGAATACAATTTACTATGCTCTCTACAAATCATTTTGGAGAAACCAGTAGCTATGCTTGGAAAGCAACATGTCATAAGTACAAGTTCCCGGCCATTTTCACTTCTCCCCATTTTACCTCAACTAAGCCCAAAGAAGGGGAAATATTAGGCACACAAATAAGAGAAAGTGTTTGACCCTACAAATAATGGAATTCTCATGGTCTACAAGATTACATGGTAGAGTATCTGGTGGTCCATATTAACAATGAGTCAATTATTATATGCTGTGTCAACCTAAGGCCCAGGGCCCAGAGGCAGTGTTAATTGGGTTCTAGGGCATAAACCCCATAAGGTTAGGTTTCCTTGGGAGAAAAGCAGTGAATGGATGTGTCCAAGTGAAAATCTAGGTTTCCTTGATGTAACTTGTTTGTAACTCTTCTGCTGCAGCAGTTAGGGCTACACGTGAACCATTTAACAATGCACAGAATTTACAAAACTACAAAACATAGTTCAAAGACAGGCTAGAACAATAATGTACAGATTTTCACCCAATATCTCAAGTGATTATACATGAATGACCAACAAAAAAATGCTGCCAACATGCGTGAAATGCAGGAGATCCAGATGAAAATATTATAAGCTACATGATGTTTCCACATACAGACTCACCCCAACAGACGCTAACAAAATATCAAGAATATCAGTAATGACGAGAATTGTAGGAACTGCTTTAATGAACAAAGAGACAATAGCTCAAACATTGCACAAGCTCGTTAAAATTCAAAAACAGCTGCTGAAATGCTTCGAAACTGCACATAAACTTGCAAACTGGAGAATAATATAAGGCCAATACTGATATTTACCTGACAGAGAACATGCTATCCGACCTGGCTGGAGATTCCAGAAGATTATCAGGAAGTGAATCGCCAACGGTCAATCCATTTAAACTCGATGCCATTATCTGTGCAGGAAAAGAGAAACAATTCAGTGACTCTTAAGTCTCAAACTCTAGTTCATTCATTGATTGTGGCAAATAGCAAACGGTTTTGAAACTGGAAAGGACGACCTTGGTATAAATGATATATAAGCAGTGAATTAAACATACAAACGCCAAATTCTGGAACAGCCATCATTGTGCATTTCCTTTAGATAGGCATAGAAGGACTGAAAATAATAAAATATAAATGAAACCAGTGTAGATTTTATATTATAATTTGTATATTAATTAAATCAAAAATTGATAACGGGACAAAATTGAAAAAGCGACAGGAACTGCAAAACCGAACAAAACCTAACCTCACTGAGGTAACGCTTATGAGAATGAAAATTGTCGAGGTAAACTTCCTCTTCGGGATCTCTAGCACGCTTGCTACCCGGCGATGATGTTGAGGATGCTCCACCCAAATTCGATTCAGAACCCATTGATGCGTCTATCTTGTCTAAATTCAGAAATGATGGTTAATTTAAGATTTCGTTTGGGACTGAATGGCTGCGAGGCGGAGGAATTGCAAGCTCAATTTTGGCCCAAAACAAACACTTCTCCCATGGTCCGGGTAAAACACAGCACCGAAGTACCGGAGCTTGTCGCCTGGGAAATGCCCATTTTTCCGTTGGTCGAGGTGATATCCGTGCCTGACACGTGACGTTATATTTGTTTTTTTTTTCCTTTCAAGGAAAAGAGCTATTGGGTCTGCCGGAAATGCCCCATAAATGATAATGGTGGGTTTGTTGATGCCATTTTTTTTTTAACCTTTCAATATTTGCATGATCCATCTGGACTATTTTCGCATATCCACCACAAATTGTGATCATAATCCTGTTATTTTTAACGTATTTAGATTTTTTTAAAATGTTTTTTTTTTTGGGGTGCACACTATGCTTTCAATTCATAGATAATGGGTTAAATTTATACCCTTAATCATATGCCTTTGATATCCTAAAATTATATCACGATTACAAGGCACAATTGTTTCGGGTAACATATATAGGCCAGCTAAAAAATTCGACCCAGAAAAAGGATTTATATTATTCTAATTGGTTATAAACTCATTAATGCAACATAAATAAATGTTTGAAACTTTACTTAGAACTCCTCCAAGCCCATTATATCTATGTGATATTGTAGGTGTTCAATTTTATCCGGAGTTCAATTCAATAATGCTTGTCCAAGAGCAAGTTGCATCTCTCCTAAATATAGGCCCGGTTTGGTACGACAACGGAAACAAAAAAGAAAAGGAACTTTGTTAAAAAAAGATGTTTGATATACGTGAATCATAAAAAATAGAATCTAATAAGAAATTTTATATATTTTATCTATTTTTTTAGCTTATTTTTTTTGTCTTTTTTGCCCTCATTTTTAAAGGGAGATATATTTATTTTTTAACTCTATCATACAATTTTTCAAACAGAAATATATTTATTATTTTTTAACTAATTACAAAGTAAAAAAAATTTCATAATTTTTGTAATTAATTAAAAAAAATAAAATTAATAATATTTAATAGTAAAAATAATAAAATTATATAAATTTTTTTAAAAAAATTAACTGAATTTTAAACGGCATTAATAAAAAAACAATGTTTTGAAAATTTTTGATTGAATTTTAATTGAAAATCAATTTTTGACTAAAATTAGTTGAAAATCTAAAAATTAATTAAAATTTTTTGACTAAATTAATTAATTAATTAATTATATTATTATTATTTTAAAAATAATTTATTATTTTATTATATATATTAATAAAATATTAAATATTAAATTAAATATATATAATATTACAATAAATAGTTATATGTAAAAAAAATTAAAAATTTATTTTTTCACAAGGTAAAAATATTTTTGTCATTTTATTCTCTTCACTTTTCACTTCATTCTACTTTCATCCTACCAAATAATTTATATAAATATATATTTTTTTTTCTTTTTCACTCATACTAAACCAAATTTTTTTTTATTATGTTCTATTCATCTTTCCTTAATTATTCCCCTGTTCATACATAAGTACTAGCTACTAACAAGGTAGTGACTGTTAAACTACCAGTGACTTAACTAAAATCAACATCTATATAATTCAATTGTAAGTTTTTTTTGGTGCAAGTTATTCCAGTGACAAAAACTCAAGCTTCAATATAATAACAAGCTCAATAAAATTCCAAATCAACAAAATCTATCCAAAAATTTTAACATATAACCCATATTGATATAACAAATAAAATCAGAACAAATTATAAATATTAAATTGAACAATAAATTTTCAATCAAAGAATAATGTACATTAAGAAGGAAAAAATAACAAGAGACAAAGATAAGTTATCCTCCTAAGATGTAAAGACCAAAACCGAAACGCAACATCAATGGAAAATAAAAAAACAAAAAGAAACTTAGATGTACAACAGTGCCCTTTGCATAACCAAGAGAGACAACCAGCAACGGTGAAGCAGATGCTGAATTATTTCCATTATATCTCAGCCCAGAGGGAAAGATCTGATGTGAACAAAAGAAAGAAGATCATGGTTGAATGCTCAATAAATGAAGAGAGATAAATGAGGCAATAAATAGGCCTAGACATCTAAAGTATATTTCTGTTTTCCTATTTTTACAACACCTTAGGTCTCATCTTGTAGATGAATTAGTTTTTGAAGAAATAAGAATAAAAAATGAAATGGAAATAAAATAGAATTTTGTATTTTATAATTATGTTTGGTATGATAAAAAAAAATATGAATATTTTTATTTTTATTTTTTTATATTTGAAATGGAATGAAAGAGAAATTAAAAGATCAAAATATTTTTAATTATTTTTTATTGTTAATAATTATAAAATATAATAAAATAATTATTTTTAATTATCAATAAATAAGAAAAATAGTTATTTTTTATTTTTGATAATAATAAAAATAAAAATAATATTTTAATTTTAAAAAATTAATTTTAATTATTTCAACAACCAAAAATTCAAATACACAAAAATAAGATGGTCTAAAAAGTTACTTTCTCTCTAGTCCAACTACTTTTCATCAAAGGTGTGAAAATTTGCAGGATGGGATCCTATGAAGTAAGCATATTGTAAAATTTTCTGAAGTAAAGAACAATAAAGCATAGTTTTATAAATAAAAATAAAAAATATATCTTAAACAAAATAATAAAAAAAACCTATGTGAAATACTACACACTTCACAGGTCAGCTGCACTTCAAAAGATCTACTTTCGAAGGTTTGCACTCTTCATGTCTGAAAGTTTCAAATTTCTCAAGAAAAAAATCATTCAACATACCAAACATGTTTTTCCTGCACTCTTATTCCCTTTCTTATTCCATGAATGCCTTCTCATTTTTACCAAATAAGGCTTTGAAATATAGATGTTTAAGAAAAATAGAATAAAATTAAACACGTATCCAAACATGACGTTTCATTGTTTTTAAAACTGAAAACTCATAAGAGGCTCCTGAAGTCTTAATTTTGCAAGGGGAGTCCACAGCACACCGATCAAAATTTTTTAAAGTAAAATGATCTGATTTCTCACTTATTACTCCTTTAATTTCCTTTCTAAATAGGCCACTGGATTTTCCCTTAAACTTAAAAAAAAAAAACACTCTGCTTTGTTTTTTAATTCTTGCCGCTAACATATTTGCCTAAAAACATTTTGAGCAGGTATATAAACCAATTAGGCATGAAGTAGGTTTTATGGAAGGAAAATTGTTGGGGAAGGGAATGGAGGCCGAAGCTTTACCAGTGGGTGTGGCTTAATTGGTGGATATAGAGCTATCTGCTCTGTTTCTTCCACTTTCATTACAAAACAGAAGATATCTGATATGCGCATATATTTGAATATTCAAAATGTGAATACAATACGGTGGCTCACCATTAATTTACAAATCCCGCAATATCAAACCTGTATTTTGCTATTTTTCTTATTCCTTGAAAAGGAAAGGAAAAATAATAATAATAAACGACCATCGAAAGAGAATATTGAAGAAGAAAAATAAGAGAAAGTGAATGTGCGTCAACTTGTGTGTGTGTTTGGCGTTTCATCGCATTGTAGATAAGAAATCTCCAGCTTCATTTGCTGATAGAAGTTGGCAATGAACTGCTCCGCTCGCATATCTATTCCTTCTTCATCTGCTTCATCTTCAGTGGTTTCCATGTCTTGATTTCCTTCGAAGCCATATTCAAATTCTTGGTGGTCTCCATCCATTTTTTGATTATTATAGTGAACATGGACGTCAAAATCATAATCAAAATCAGGATGGGGGTTGATACAGGGAATGTGAGGTAAACGGAAGCGCATAGAGGAAAGGCGATGCACATTGAGGTGGAAAAGGGGGGTCTTGTCGAAGGAGAATTGGCGCTCACAGTAATAGATTTTGGGGGGTGGGGTTGTGTGGCTCAGCTGCTTCAGGTACTTTGGTAGCAGACGCAGATCCATCACCAGCTTCCGCTTGAAAACCCCGCTTTTACGTGCCCATAACAATGCCGCACGCACCAGTTTCCATGCTCTATGCCCTACGTTGCCATTCTTCATCTCTGGGGAGTTTGGAGAGTGTAGGTGGAAAGCTTTTTCAGGTGGTGATGATGGAATTGGAAAGTGAGGAGATGGTGTTTGTTATTTGTATCTAGTTTCTGCAAGTTCTTGACGCGTTGTTATTGGAAGGTGAAACAAAAAGTTAACAACGGCTGATTTGGTTTTCAAATGTGAACTCTTCCCTCGTCAGGGACACGCTGCGCGGTACGCGGACACAATCAAGCTGGACAAATTTGTCAACTTACAACTTTGCCGCTCCGCTTTATTTTATAGCAAAATTATTTAAATTATTTTTATTTATTAGTTTATATTTTATTTCTAATAAAAGTGACTTTTGATATTGTAGCAAGGTCCAGTCATCCACAGGCCTTGTTTAGTTTTTTATTTTTAAAATAATTTTTTATTTTTAAAAATAAAAAAATTTGTTTGATAATATATTTTTAACGAAATATTTTATAAAACAAAAAAATAAAATTTTATTTTTAAAAACATAAAAATCAAAACACTTTTTAAGTGTTTTGTAATTTTTGTTTTACAGAATTAAAAAAATAAAAAATAATTAATTTTTAAAATAATTATTCAAACGAATTTATTAATTTTTTTGTTTTAAAATTTATTCTAAAAAATATCTATTTTAAAAACATTAAAACAAAAATAGTTTCAAACAGATCCAATCTTTGTTGAGATTTATTTTTCTTAATAAAACATTAAAATCGCTATTGGTAGCAAGATGGAAAATAAGAAGAAATTTAAAAAATTGATATATTGTTTATTATACTTTTATAAGTATTATTTAATAGTTTTTATTTTTTTATTTTTTATTAAATAAAAATAAAAGAGTTATTTTTTATTTACATAATTACATTTTTTATCTGATTTTTATTTCTAACTTTCTATATATCAAACAATTTATAAATTTCAACATAAATATATATTTTGTCTATACTTCATATCCAATAAATTTTTAGATAAGAGGACATGTTAACAATTATAATAAAATATTCACAAACTTTCGTATAAACTTTAAGTTTTTTTAATTATACTGAGCTGATAATTATTGCAATATTTAAAAAAAATTGACAAGTAAAGAATGAGAATCAAATTGAATTAAAGATTAAATTAAATTAAAATTTCTTATGTGTTTAGCTAGTATTTTGATAAAAACGCTGCTTGAATTTAGTTGGATTTTGTTGGAATATACTTGAACGTTTTTCCTTATTGCATTCAATTACAATTAATAAGTAATTACTTAACTATTCATTATCTATATAGAAACAAACGGGTTAAGGACTTTGGACAAGTAAAGGTTTGCTTAATTACCTTGCAATAAATAGAACAAAAAATTATATTAACTATTGAAAATTTTTTATCAAAATTCTCATTGTCTAATTAGTCGATAGTAAAGAGGTATATCAAGAAATTTTAGTTAACTTTTTGTTGCTTCCTACTTTTTATGAGTGAATCATGGAGATGGTACCCAACTCTCAAATGATAGATTCTCATGGGTATTAAATGTAATTAATCCTAGGCAAGAAAATATTTTTAATAGGAATAAATTGAGAAGGACAAAGATAAATGAATTAGAGCTAGAAATATTATTTTAAATTAATTAAATATTGGTACAAATTCAAACAATAATAAATGACAACATAAAATTTTCAAAGAAACTAATAACAACTCTAGTAACAAGTTGGAAATAACAATAAGATGCTATATAAACTAGAAATAAGTTATATGAAGCAAGTAAATATGGTTTAAAATAAAGGTGTATAAAATAAGTTGCTAGATAGTTTTTTGTGGTTTAATTATATCTCCTATACTTTATAGTCTTTCTTCCTTTTTTATAGTGTTTTTTTTTGTCGGTAATTATTTTTTATGATAGGTCATCATTTATATTATATGCGTTCACTAATTTCATAGCCTCTATCATGTATAAATAGAATATTTTAAATGGAAAACATGATGTGGGTGAAGCTCCATGTTTTTTTTTTTGGCTAATTAATTGTTGATTGCAACCTTAGTTAAACTTTTTTTTTTAAGTCCTAACACTAACTTAAAAATAAATTGACCAAATCACACTTGATATTATTAAGGCTTAGAAGAGTCTCAAATGTCGAGAAAATTTATTGAACATTTTCATTGGACTTTAAAAAGGAATCATATAAATAGATTTGACACTATTTATTGATCTAAAACCTTAAGACAATAAGTCTTTTCCATTTATATATATATTTTCTTTAGTTAAATTTTATTCAACATTAAACTTTTTTTTACTCCCACTCCTATATTACTCCAAGTCTCCAACAATCTCTCCCTCAAATATGAGTACATCACAAGCTCACACGAATATGCTTTCTTTTCCCTTTTTGACAATAGCTTGTTATGTAAACAAGGGCTTTCATCTACTTAAGTTACCATCTCTATATTTGTCTATATCAAACTATCAACTTTGATACCTTTACTAGGGTCTAAAGGAATTTTAGACATTAAGGAAATTTATTAGATTTTGAGAAAAACTTATCCTTTTTCAATGACAATCCATTTATAAAATCCCATTACATTTATGCTTTACTACTAAGCTCTCCACATAACTCCACCTAACCATTAAGCTCCAAGTGGATATAAATGAAGAATTCCACTTGGGTCATTATTTCCATTATGGTTTCTATCAAACTAGCTCTAATATTATTGTTTGGACTTTACAAGGATGCCAATAAATAAATTTGACACCACTTTTTTTTTTTTTTATCTAAAATCTTAAGATATTAGATATAAATGTCATTTTCACCTATGTATTTATGCTTTAATCCAACTTTATTTAACTGAGACTTCTTCTCATTTTTACTTCTACTTGACACCCACAATTAAAAAAATTATTAAGAAAAAATAGTAGCTCTATTTCAATTTATTTTCTATAAATAAAGTTAATTTTCTACATGAATGTATTTTTTTCAAAAATAAAACTATTCAACTATCTTTATTATCATGTTAAAAATAAAATCAAAGCTCCATATTGTGCAAAATTGATGAAAAAAGATTAGACAACAATTTTTACAATCTATGTTGAAATGTCAAGTAATTAGGTATAATTTTAAAATAAAAAAGCCAAATATAATTTAGTTAAATTAAAAAATAATTTACTTAAAGAAAAATTCAAAGCTCCTATGTCTATTTGTGGAGACAGATTGGCCAAATATGAGAGTGTACATAGGTTGGTCTGGATAGGATTTTGGCGATTTTAAAAGGGTTTCAAAATTGAAACCCGATGCTCGACTCGATTTAATATTGGGCGGGATTGGGCTAAATCAGGTGGCCCGACATTTTTTTTATTATAAAAGTTGTAAAATAATCTTAAATTTTTTTATATAAATCTTTATAAAATTATATTTTATATTTAAAAAATTAATTTTTTAATATAAATCTTTATATTTTTTAGACTTAATTAGACGAATATATCATTTATGGCCAACTTAAAATTATTATTAAAATTATAAAATAATACTTCAAAAAATTTATATAATTTTTATAAAATTATATTTTATCTTTAAAAAAATTAAAGTTTTGATATAAATCTTTATAAATTTTTTTTTAAAAATAAAATTATTTTTTAGATTGGGCCGGGCCAACATACCCTACAGATCGACTTGATGCCTAGGTGATCTGGTTTTGTGACCTGCCCTAGTTTTAAATTTTTTTTTTTAATTTTTTTATGCCCGGCCTAACCTAATTTGATTTGTCCGGGTAGGGATGGGCCCACCAGGCTCGAATGCCTGGTGAACACCCCAAACTTATGATTTTTTTTGTAAATTAATTTTTTTTCTAATCCCAAGCTGTGCATTGGCCCTTTGCCTTAGCTGTACTAATCAATTAACTGGAAGTGTTCTATTTCCAAAAATAATTATTTAATTCTAAATTTTTCATGTGACGGTGGAAACAAATTTTCAATTATTCACTTTGTTTGGTAAGTCTATGAAAAAAGAAAGATAAAGATAATATTTTGCCTAATATTTATTATATTTTCATAATTATTATTTAAGAATACTTTTTAAATAAAAATAACAGAATCATTTTTTATCTTTAAATTTTTGTTTCTTTCTTTTCAATCCTAAGTACCAATCGAGCCGAAATTGATTGATTTGGTATTCCTTAGTGAGAAAGAAATAAACTAATTGACGTGGGGAGTGACCCGATGAGGTCAACGATAACAGAGGCAAGCGATGAGCAAGTTAATAGGTACATCGAGAGACTTGCGCACCACTCACTATTTGCACCTCCGATAGGTTCCGCCAATTATTGCAATTCACAGCCCATGTTTCAGATAGCATACATTGAATTCCTAATCTTAGGTTCGATTACTCACATGGTTATGTACTTTTTTTTTTGGCCAGTATATGGTTATATACTTAGAAGAATTAATTATTTATGAGTATATCATTAAATTACTACTTTTATTCACAAAATGAGAAGAATTATTATATCTGATCGTATTTAACTAAATATTAGGTGGGTGCATCACAGCTAGTGACATTATACCCTGCATCACAACATGGGAAAGCTTAACTTCAAAGGCACATAATTTTTGAAGCACATAAACCTTCCAGAAAAAGCTATCATAACTTTCCAGCTTAAATTTGGCCCCCATTGTAGCTGCAATCGAGGGGTGATCGAACGAAGCAACAATATGAACAGAAACACTACTCCAAGAAAAGGTTATAAATTTTTCTCCGTTTATAGAATTATTATCTTTATCATTATTATTGAATAAATATATATTCAATTAAAATGTCATTCCTAAATTCTTACCTATCAAAAAAAATTCTGTTGCTGCGACCAATATGGTGTTTTGTTTACAACTTAGCCCGTACATGAGTTATGATCTTTCACTCATGTCCATGAGTAATTATTTTATGGACTCGAGTTTACCGTACTAAATGATTGTTAAATACAAAATAATATTTTATTAAATTTATGACTATAATTATATTTATTAATAATACAAAAATTAAACTAAGTTATTAATTATTGGATATCTTAATATTTTAAATACTTATTATAAAATAATATTTTATAATTTAATAATTATTATATCACTATTAAATTTTATAATAAACACGATTTCACAAAATTATCACTCCATTTTAAAACCTAAAATCTCTTCCCATTACCTTTTTATTCTTCCTATGGGCACCCATATATAATAAATACGTGATATATACGAGGTTTCAGTTTTGGGAGACTTATTTGTCTTTTTTTTTTAAACCAGAGAAATATCAGATATTGTCCCTGTGTACACAAAAAAAAAAGAAATATAAAAAAAAGGCTGGAGCTAACCATAATAAAGTAAATTATATGGACCTTTTTTATTTTTGAAATATAAAGAAACTTCTATTGAAATAAAAAAAATTCTATATTTTAGTTTAAATTTTAAATTTTGTTAACTAAAATATAATACATATTTTTTTGAAATTAAATAAAATTTTAAATGGATAATATTTTGGTTAAAAGTTTAAAATTAGACTAAAATATAAGATAGTATTTTGTTTTAAAAAAAATTGTATATAGTTTAAAAATATAAATAAAGAGCCATATAATTTTAATAAAATAAAAAAAGGGTGCAAGTTACTCTAAATAAATAATAATGTTTAGGTTGAAGAAATAGTATTATTTTGTTGCAGTGCCGGGGTAGAGGATTTTTTTTTGGTGAAAGGGGGAGAGGATATTTATTATATTGGAGTCAACGTGAGGGAGGAACAATTCAAAGAGAGAGAAACAGGGGGCAAATGAATGGTAGTTCTTTTCCTGAACCACTAGCTTCTTTAACTGTCCGAATCCTATGCCTCAAGCCATGCTCAACACCTTCTCTCTTTTGCCCTCCATTTAATAGTTGATAGTACATGCCAAAGGGAAGACCTTACTATGGGGTCAATTTAGTAATTCAAATGGGAATCTTCCATTTTAATACAATCTGGCATTAAGCTGAGCTGGCTGTCTCTGTATAAATACAATTTTACAAATCAAGCAAGAAGCGGCAAAATCATTTGTGCTAAAATTCCCTCGTCACTGATCATCTCTCCCAATTCTCCCCTGCCTGTTGCAGGGAGAGATATCACCTTCTTATCCTTCTGCTTCCTCTTCAACTAACGTCACCCTATATATGGAACAGAAGCCTTCGGAAGCTTTGATCCACATCCCAAACACACCTCATCATGACGACCCCAAGCCCAGCCCTAAAGGTGCTAAGAAGCGTCGCGGCGCCATGCACTTTATCAAGGTCGCCCTCTTCATGATGAGGAGTCGTTCCGGATCCAATTCCAAAAGCCTGTGGAGGAAACTTGTGGGTTCCGTCAGACCCTTGCCCTTGCACCTTCAGCAGGTTGAACCAGAGGCAAAGGCACCCCAGCCCATGCTCACCCTGGAGTCCTCCCCGGCTCATACCGATTTCAGCGACGACGCCTTGTTCTCTCCGTCCGCCGGAAGCTCGCGGTCTACGTCCGATACCCCATACGCCTCGGCGGTGGGTCTGAATGAGATGGTCCAAGGAGAGGTGGAGGAGGAGCAGGAGGAGTGCGATTCTGTGTCTAAGGAAGGGGAGGGGGATCAAATGATTGATGCCAAGGCTGAGGAGTTCATTGCTAATTTCTACAATCAAATGAGGTTGCAGCGCAGATACTCCATAAACGAGAGATCTTTAGGCTGAGGGACCACATATATACGCATGCGCAATTCTAATGCATCTCCATCTTAATTTCATTCAATTACCTATACTGCATGCATGCTTCCGGGGGCTCTATATTCTACACTATATCCTTATTTATATAACTCCCCACCTAATTATATATTTATATATATTATATACTAATCTACATTTATAGTTATAGAGTTCATTATTAATTCTTTCCTTTTCTTATGGACGTACGGCAAGGATTCCACATGGATACAGCTTTCTTATTTGATATATTTGCGTGATCTACGTCATCTTACTGGAGAAATGGAGATAGGCGGCAGAGCCAGAGAAATTAAAATGGAGTTTAAACTGATATAAATACTGCATTTGTATTTGGGAGATGAATTAAGTGTGTTCTTTTTTATCTATTGTTTCCTTAATCTGAAACATAATATTTACGGGGGAAGGAAGATAGTTGTTGCAGCTATAGCCCGTGATGCATGATGGGCTTTTTGGTGTTTCCACTTTTGTTTGCTGGATTCGATTTGATTCAGTGTACGTTCCAACTTTCAATTATGATGTAACATGGAAGTCGGGGTTGAAGGTGTTAATTACAGTCTTGTAATCTTTTCATCTCGAATCTAGTTCATTAGTTAATACTCTCGTATTTGTCTAGCTCAATTAGAGTTTTGTATGATTTAAAATTTAAGTTATGTATGCGTAAATATGAATTAATTGAGAGTTTCATGTGATTGACGAAATTTTCTTTTTAACTTTAAAAATTAAAAAAAAGCAGATAATGGGCTATGCAGAAAGCCATGTTAAGATCTATTCAGCTCTCTAGGCAGACCATAGCTCAAATCAGGGCAGTTAAGGGTAAGGAGACCCATGATTCGTAAAGTTTATTATATGAACAGTCTATTACTTGGAGGCCTTGTGCCTTCGGCCTGGATACCTGGAATATGCGGAATTGTCGCCGACTCACCATTATTTCCATTATCTCTGGTCATTTTTTTAAAAAAAATCAATAACTAGAAAGATTTCAAAGGCATATATGTTACTTTAAGATTTTCGGATTGCCCCTCAGCATGTAAGATTCATTGGATTTGTAAAAGATTAAGTACGAAAATAAAAAAATAATTTAAATATTCTTATTTTTAATGATTAAATAATAAATATTAAATAATATTAAATAATAATTATAAAAATAAAATAAATATTACACAAAAACATTTTTTTCTTCATTTTCTCTAATCATACCATACATGGCGTTACAAAGCGGGATTTTCATAAACATATTAAAGATTGTTTTTTGAATGCCTACATTTTGACGTAACATTAATAAAATATCCACATTCATAAGACATACTTCCATCTTAACCCTCATTTTTTCACTAATTTATTATCATATAAGCATTTGAGGTATATAATCTTTTTTATCTTTTATATTAATATAAAAAATAAATATATACACCAATGTGTATGTCAATATGTTTAAATCAATTATTTAAAAAATAGTAATCAAGATTTTAATATTAGTTTAAAAAAAAAGGTAGCGGGGAAGGTAAATAATCCGTCACTTTCCTTTTATATCCATAACTGCCTCTTTATTAGTTGGTTTTGTATCTACATATATTGCGTTTTATTTTTTTTAACCAATAGAAAAAAATTAGCACTACCAAAAAATACAGGGGAACAAAAAAAGACTCTTAATCGCAATTTTTTTCAACATTTAGTCACAGTTAACCACAGTAAAACCGTTTATAGCAATAGGTTTCACAGCGGTCTTTGAAAACCGCAGTTGCCTGTGATTTAACCACAATTTTGCAAATCAACTAAACTGTAGCTAAGCCTTGAAGTCTTTTGGCAAGAGTTTTCATTTAAAAAAAAAAATTTACCTTGGTTACAAATTTTTTCCACTGCTCATATTAGTAAAGAAAAAAATTTATAACCAAGAAATTTCCCCAGCTCATATTAGTGGTATAACTTCATCAAAGGGCAACCAAAAATAAAGCAGAAACATGGCCCTCCATGGTTATAAATGTATCTAATTGATTTTTATAGAACTAAACAAAAAGAACCAATGAGGAGAATTATATCAAATTTCTACAATTCGATATTGGGAATTCCTTACATGGTATTGTATTTAAAAAAAAAAATGAAAGCAAAAACCATGGCTAGCTAGTGTCGATGAATGCCAGGTCAAAATTATTACTTCTAATGATTATAGCTAGATTTCAATAATGAAACTAAAGAATTATATGAAAATTGGATAGTCCCCAAAATTAGAGCCTCCTCACAGCAGCTTCACCTAGCAACAACTTATGATCATGTCAGAGATTTGACTAGACAAGTCAGATCACCATGCAAATGCAGGTTATTAAATTCCATAAAGCACATTCTGTAAGATAGAGAAGGAGGGCAGAATATAGTCTTGGCTTCAATAAATGAGGGGAAGTGGAGCTTGATGATAGCAAATGAGGTAATATTTGATATATCTTATATGTCTTTATTTATCTTTGAAGACATCTTTCAGAATTTTATTGCATATCATTTAAGTAGGCTTTTTGCCAAATATTATAACCCCAATCAGAGTCAATCATATGCAGTAATTGTTGAAATTTAAGAAATGACAGTATATGAAATTTGAAAGAGTCAGAACACAATTTGTTTGTAAATTTACCCAAATGTGAAATCTTCGCATTAAAAAGTGACATTCACACTATCATATAAACAGTGTATAGAGTCTTTGTAAATAATTTTACTTTCAAACATTATGGTATCATAATAGATCCAACCAAGCAAGCTCAAAAAGTGGTAACTTACCCTAATGGTATCATAATAGTTCCAACCAACTTTTGATGACAATCTACCAACCAAACAGTATTTGTGTCCTTTCTGAAGCCTCAACACCCTGATTTCATTTGATTTAATTCAAATTCATAAGACAAAGCTCTACTGAACAGAAATGAAATATAAAAATGATAAAAGCTGAAATAAAGAAAAGTCCAATTGCAAAAGGCTTAGATTGGCAGAACTTACTTTAGAGCATCAGAGACAACCATCCTTTTCATCTTGTCATAAGGGAAAGTTATGTGGTTGCCATTCTTAGCACAATGGAATGAGAAAGATAGTTCTCCAAACTTCCAGTGCTTAGGCTCATGGTACTTAACCCCTCTGCTCCACAATTCAAACCATAGTTACTCATGATTAAGGACCCAAACACTTCCCTAATATATACTAATTAGCCAATTAAACATGTAAAAGAAGAAGAAGAAATTCTCACTTTTGATATGCAAGTCAATGGAATTAAGACCCAAGCAATAAGCGCAATGTCATCTCAAGGTTGCCTATTCTTATATGCATTAAAAATTCTAGACTCAAGCATGTGTCTAGTGACAAGAACTCCACTTTGATCATCACTAATTTATCACAACCCACAACAAAATGAGAGCATCACTAATACTGGGACAAACTTCATCGACATAAATTAAAATAGCATTGACTCCTACAATTTTAAGGCAGAAATTCAGAGAAGTTAACCTACGAATTCTAAACTCGAGCAGAAGAAAAATCACCAGAGTTATAAGATGACTTACTAAGGACCCCAAATTCTAAGCCACTACTACATAGAAGAAGGAAAGGAAAAAAAAAAAACGATATTTGAAGTAACCTCATTATGTTTAGCTGACACAAGCAACATCTTATATAAGCCATGTGAGTTAATTTTTGAACCCAATCAAGAACAGCATCAAGGGATGAAATATATTTAAAGCTTCGCTTTTCACTGAACACTAACTTCACTGTGAATCATCACAACTATTTAAGTGCAAGAGAAATTATAGCATATTAGATGGACTTGTATACCAAGTGGAGTTTATCTTTGACTGAATAGAGGTTTATGTTGTCCAAACTTTCCTATAAGGAGCAAGCTTCAGGTCATTAGCCATATCTCTAAGAGATATACTGTAAAACAACTCCATTATAAGCTCATTACCATCATGGAGTAAGCCAAGAGAACATAAATGAAATCAATTATAAGAAATTAAACTTTGGCATGGGAAAAAAGCAGTATAATTCAAACACAAGATGGTTAAAAATGAACGTGAATTAAAACAATCTACAAAAAGCCATATAAAGGCATCAAGATAGAGATTCATAAAACCTCACAAGCAATATCCAATAGCTTAAAACAGGAGGCGAACTTCAATACAAGCTTTGATAAGAATCTAGATATGATTTTGGCCAAAACCGATTACCGTTAACGATTACAACAATTTTCAAACAATTAAGGGGGTAAAGTTAACATAAATAAAAATTGTAGCCACATATAACCTTAATATGCAATTAGGAACAATTTTTTCCCAGATCCGAAAAATGGAAATGGGGCGAGACCTTATTGGGGATGAAGAGAAATAGGGCGAACAAAATGGAGGATGCCTAATCTAGTCAAATCAGAGAAGGGAAAAGAATCAGAGAAAGAGGGAGAGAGTTTTGGAGAATGAATCTGTACAAATCAAGGAAGGGGAAAATCAGAGAAGTGGAAAGGCTCACCGTCATTCTCGATCGCGATTCTGTTGCCGGTAGCTCTTATTGTTCGTTCTCGTCGTTGGTGGCTGGCCGGCTTCTGTTCTCGTCGTTCCCGCAGGATTGCGGTTTTGCAGAAATTGTAGTTCGGACCTGTCTGCGAGGTTCATTATGGCAATTAAGACGTTACAGTTAACATTTTTTTTGGTTTAATTAGTGTAGATACAATTTTTACATCACTGCCCCTACAATGTTTAATAATAAGATGTTAAGTTTATAATTTTTGTAAATAAGTATATAATTTTTATATTTTAATATTATATAATTAAGTTTTTTCAATATATATATTATAATTTTATTGAAAATTTTGATAATAAATATATAAACAATATATGTAAATATAATTCTTTATTAATATAGATTAATCTAAATTATGGTTCCAAAAAACGAGTAACTTTCAACGATTTTTCTTTTCTAGTTTTAAAATTAAAAAAAATATTTTTCTTTTAGTGAAAAATATTATAATTTAGGTTCATATAATAATTTAGTTTTCAAATAATTATCATTCTTTTAATTTAATCATTAAAAGATCAATTGTCTTAATTTAGTTCTTTAAATATAAAACTTCTCATTTCAATTTCTCAAACATTTTTCTTATATCAAAATAATTTATTCGTGAGGCAAAAATGAAATTCCACGTGAACTTGTCCAATTCTTTCCAAATCCCAAAATGATGTTATTTTTATATTAAAGCTAGACTTTTTCGATTGATCACTTTAATTAAAAGAAAATGCTTAGAAGATTAAAATATAAAACTTTTATTTTTGAGAGTCAAATTGAAAAAAGAATAATATTTTAAAAACTAAATTGAGAGATTTTATCTTTAAAATATATTAGAGAAGTATTTTTAATGAACAAAATATTATTTTGCTCTATAATTTAATTTTTATTTAACTAATATTTTAAACTTAATTTAAAAAATATTGATATACACTATTATGCATGTCAAATAACTAATCTAAATTATTCTATTACGTAACAACACGTATGAAAGTCAAACCTAGTTGTATGCCATCAATGAAATGTTGCGAGAAAACTTTAAAAAACTATAATGATTTGTGTTAGTAAAATTCTAAATTTAGTATATAACATCACAAAATATATCTACCGGGAGAAAAATCATAATGAAGAAACATGGAAATTTAAGAGGAAGAAAAGAGAGTCAAATCACTGAGCGAAAATTTTTTAAAATGATACAAAAGTTGGAAAAATTTTGAATGAATTACTATTTTCGTCTTTAGAAAATTATTAGCTTTTCAATTTGGTTATTTAAAAATTGTCATCCTCTTAATTTAATTTGTAATGTTTTTAGTTATTTTTATTTTTTAAGAATTAAATTGAAAAATTATTCTTTGTGATTTTAACAAATAATAAAGACAGAAAAATGATTGTGAGAAATTTATTAAGAGTATAAATTGAGAAAGTTATATTTTGAAGGATTATATTGAGAAAATAGTCATTTTTTAGAAATAAAAACAATAATTTATTTGTTTGTTTGTTTATTTATTTATTTTTCATTTTTTTGGGGGGCTAACTTTAATTTTGCAAATGTTACACATCAGGAAAAACAGAAACGACGAGAATGTAGTGCGACGTGGCATGATCCCAATACTTGGCTCTACGCTCTTTCCTCTAAGCGTCGGGAGCGCTGAAGCTACATGGCTTGGGCACACCTGAGCTGGAAATGGAATCGGTGGCAGATCGGAGACGCGAGTCCGAGTCGTATTGGTTTGATTAAAACCGTCGGTTTTGCCGCTCACAATCTCGAGCCTCCTATCTCCGCAGTCAGGCTGGAACCCCTCCATGGCGTTGATCGGAGTCTTGAGCGCTGAGGAAGACAATATAATGAAGCAATAAGTGTCTTTGCCGAGGAATGCGCGAGTGCAATGTTCTGATCTTTGTAAAGCGCTCTCTTTGCATTTGGAATCTGGATTCTACTTACTTTCCCTGGTTAAATAAATTAATAAAGTAAAGCAGTTACTTTGTTTATTCAAACTTTGAGGACAGATGTGCTAAAAAAAAAGAAACTGTGAAGTCTTGGGACTTCAAAACGGTGGAAGACCTGATGATGTACAGCTAAAGAAAGCTGACATCTACTCTGGGCATAGATGATGGGATTTTGATCTACGATTGGTTTGATTCCCGACTTGCCCTTCTTTTTTTTTTAAAAAAATTCTTCTATTTTCGGAATATTATGCATCATTTACAAAAACCAAAAAAGTTGGCCTTTACAAATAGCTCAACAATATCAATAATAACAAATTTGTCAATGAAAAGCTGAAGGTTAGGATAATAATTAAAAATTTATAGACTATAAAATAAGACATCTTAATTTTAATAAAAGACAAAATAATGTGAAGATATAAGATTCAAACACCACTGAACCTAAATCATCTTAATATGTACCTAATTCCTTTTATATATCTATATATAAGATTAGATTTAGACGCAGTTTTTTTTATTTTTTAATTAAAATATAAAATTTATATAATTTTTATATTTTAATTAAAAATTTTGATAATAAAAATATAAAGAATTATATATAATTTTTTTAATACATAAATTCTAAAAATATTAATTACATGATAAAATAATAAAATAAATAATAGTTATTCTACGTTGTCCATCAACAATGTTACTTGGTTTCTGCTCATGGTAAAACTCACGTCTTTGTCGATTACTTAAGTTGTATAACATAAGCCTTTCTTATCTCTTAGCGAAAGAGTGGTGTTTTCTAATTGATAAAAAAGAAAGATTAAAGAACGAGTTTTGAGAAGGCAGCCAAGAGGCACTGGAAATTAATTAACTAAGATCATGAGATGCAATGATGTATCCAGGCAACAGCTCAGAGGGGAAGTGGATGGGGACAGCTAGGAGCTAATAATTGGTTAATAATCTATGCCTCCGAGTTACAAACTAGATTTTTTTTCCTTTTCTTTTAATTAACATTTTTTTTTTCTGGGCAAAGGAGTGTGTTTTTATCTGAATATTTATACATTCTGGAGAGTTGAAAATTGGCTCAAACTTCAAACCCATGGTGTTATGAATACTAGTTTTGCAAACGAGTAGATTCCTGTATAAGTAGAAAGTTTTTATCAATTACCGAGAGACCGTGGAAGAAAGTAATTAGTTTAAAAAAGGAACACTAACACTGTTTGGTTACGACATATGACACACTAACACAATTATTTTATTGGTTTAAACATATTACTCTTTTATATGGCATCAACGTGGTGAACTAGGGGATGCAGTATGCATATGTGTGACGCAAGAGGTTGAGTTCGATCTCGCACATTTGTTACTAGCTAGTTGACTCTTGGATAGAACAAAAAATGTCATTGTTTTTAATTGCACGTAGGATTTGATTCCAGTGAGATATAATTGGGGCGTAATCTATGAAATTAGGCAGTTTAAGTACTATAATGAAGGATAGATATCATATTCACATTGTGTCTTTATTGTAAACAGAATTGCATGCCCATTTTCAATTGAAACAACGACAAGAAGCGAAAAGATAGACCGGTTTTGGAGGAATTAAAGCTGCATCTAAAGTCTCTAATCTGAGAGAGACAATTTTAGATGGACATCAACATCCCTCGGTGGAAGTCTAGCAGATTTAGAAAATTCAGCAACATGAGGAGCAGATGAATGCAGTAGGAAGGATGAGCCATGGAGCTGAAGAGGAAACCCCGAGGGAGTAGTATATGGCGATGGAATGAAAATGGGGCTTGATGGTAAGTGGTTTATGTTGGGGTTTGAGAGTAAGCGTTGAGGTTGATAGTTGGTGGTAGTGAAGTTTGCTTG
This sequence comes from Erythrophleum ivorense, assembly GCA_026724425.1. Lineage (NCBI taxonomy): Eukaryota > Viridiplantae > Streptophyta > Magnoliopsida > Fabales > Fabaceae > Erythrophleum > Erythrophleum ivorense. The sequence goes on along the minus strand of JAIUCV010000001.1, from coordinate 78,150,695 downwards.
TGGGGTGATAAGAACAGGTGCAGCTGCTATGAAGCGCCTGTGATCGGTGTGCATATGGAAACGCCTCGATCTCTGGCGCTCTCTCTTGTGCGCATTTTGGTGACCCCCTAACGCCTGCGAGTTCGTAAATGCTCTCTGGCAATAATGGCACCTGAATTTCCTGTCTTCTCTCATTTCATCTTTTCTTTCTGCAAATTCTTCCTGCTCTGTTAGTGGGAAACCGAATAGTCTTGGTGGTGAACTGGGATTATGATCGGACATGCTTATGTACTAGCTCTATCTAATTTGGCTAGCTAGATGCCGCTACACATGCAGATGGAATAGCCAAGCAAATGGCCTTATATAGACAGATTAATTACCAGGGAACTATAATTATTTTACCTGAGATTTCTTTTCAATCAAGAAAAAGAGAGTGAATACGTACATGTAATTACTCCGCAATACTTTGTCTTGTCACTTTGTGTGCCTGTCGAAGTGAAGAGGTCAAACGTTAACGATGAATCATAGTTATGAGTTCTTATTTGTTTAAATTAGTAGTAGGTAGTAGCAAAATATAATAGGATAGATTTTTAACTTGTACGTGATGAGATTCGCGTAAATTAGAAGCAAAGCTGAGGATATGTGTGCTTAACAAAAAAATAAAAAGAGGGGAAATTTGGGTCACTATCGATCGACAGCATGTCTGTATATTGAAGGCTGCCGCTTCAAGTTTGTCTCTATCTATTTTATTTTATTTTTTACTATCTTGGATCCGTAACTAATCAACAAGGGAAATAAAGGGGCGTACTGGCGTTAGAGAATGCTTTATCAATCCTTTGAAGTTTGAACTAGACACCAAGAACTTTTGTGCCTAATATAGTTATCACAAGATATCAATATGCTCGATCATTTATATAATTACACTGGAATTATAAATGGCTTGTCAGGTGTCATCAACAATTAATGAAAAAAAAAAAAGTGGATTGGCGTGAGTGCCATAACCGGAACAACAACCATGCTGGCCGGGATGTACCAAGCAACCTTACGGGTGTTATTACGATGTCGTGTGGCACTATGTTAATAAGTACGTAATTATGTTGATTATTTTGAATATTATATCGAAAAAGAAGGGGCCACAGCCGCCTGAACTAGGCGCCCACAGCCATTGAACCTTAACAGTGAAAAGTTGGGGGCATGAGTAATTCTATAGTGATACAATTAGAGGTCGAGTACCTCCTAGCTAGTCATTGATGATTTGTGGAGTAGCTTTTCAAATCATTGACACAAAAACTGAACTTGTACATGCTTTTATCCTGTTTTTGTGTCAGTACTCAGTAGACCTCATATCTGCGTGCATATCGAGTCGCTCTGTCGCCTACATTCATTGAACTGATCAATTTCTAGTAGTCCTTAAGTTGCTATAGATGACATACTTCAACCCAAATTGGTAGCTGCAGACTGTAGAGGATAAATCAAGGTTTATTGCTGGAAGATTAAAGCAAAGGTTATAGACTTGCCGGTTTCTGTGGGTCCTCTCTGAGAGACATCAAAAGAGCTGTATTTGCAGAGGATGCAATGTAGTGCAACATACCAATGTATGGAGTTGGGCTGGGCCTCGTTAAGTTGGTCGACAGACGTGGTAAATGTAAGCTTCATTGAATAGCTCACTAGTGGTCAAGCAAATTAAACAGTACACCAGATAAATTGCCTAGGTTCAAAGTATGTAGGCGACTATGATATCAGCCCCTACTACTAGTTGAGAAGTATCACTGTACTAGTGCACCTTTCTGAGTTATAGATAAGATATAGTTAGATATCCTTCTCTGTCGTTTTCTGGGTTTATCTATAATCCTTGTGATGTGAATGTGAATGACCTTTTGGCATACTCTCACCAAAATTTATTGTATAGCATAAGCCTCCGCAATAAGAGTAAGAAAAGCACGTGAAAGCTTCTACGCAAACAGAGAAATTAAAAAAGGCCAGAGATTAGAAGGTTAAAGGCGCTAATAAAAACATACCACGAGCCAATCATGCGAAATTCCATTGAGCAATAAAAGGAAATTATAAATCACGTCTTCGTACTTTTCACATTGCAAGTGTTGCCAAAGGGCGATACATGTTTGCACCTTGCTATGTAAGATATATATCTGAACGACGACGAGATGAGATGGGTGTCGGCCACTAAGACACGCATGTCCAGTTCGCATTCTTCGCCCCTCGACGAGGTTTAGATGATGATAAGTGTGTCTCTGTAACCCTAGCTCGATCGATTGACGTTTGCTCTGTCAATATGTGTAATAAATAATAATATTATTACAGATGACATGTTTCATAATATTTTTAAAATTGGATTAGTCATTGATCCAGTGAAATTATTGATTTACGATTCATTAATTCAATCGTAATTGGATTGGGGTCGAACTGGTAATAATTATATATATATATATATATAAATAAATTAAATATAATATAATATTTAAATTCAATTGATTATTTAATTTTAAAATTTAAATATAAAATAATTTATCTATTAATGAATTAATCATAAAACATTAATATATTAAAACAAATATTGAAACTAAAATATTATAAAAATTAATTATGATTAAATTGTTAAAATACTTTTTTAAATTATTGGTTCAACACTCATATAGCTAAGCAACTAACTTATATTTTATTTATATAAAAATTTGTTAACATGCATCGAGATTGCCTTGCAGGTCAATTGGCTCTTCATTGTTTTGAAAGCCAAGAGTTCAAATTCGTCTAGTCTGCATGTTTTGGAAGCAATTCAAAAGTAATCTATTTGTATAAAATTTCGCATACAATAGTTGGAATCCCTTTGCAGTTCAGATGGCGTCCAAACTTTTTGGAAAGCAATGTGTACATGGGTTCGAATCAGGTAGAAGCTAAGGCGAAAAATATTACAAGCAAACCGGTTCAATCTGATTCATCTGCAGCGGTTTAAGGTGAAAATCGACCGGTCAAACTCGATTCTTGATCGAAATTGACCGGTTTTTAGAAGTTACGGTTTGACGTGTTATCCAGACTGTACCAGGGTTCGGTTTTTGATCCAACTTATTGAATTGGCTAATGTGATCTGATTTTTATTACATTGATGTTTCATTGATCACTAGTCTACAGTTTTTGCCAATGTTTTTAAAACCGGACCGGTCATTGAACCGGTGGAGGTACTGGTTCACGGTTCATTGGTCGAACCATGGTTGAACCGTGGTCGAACCGGTAATAATTAAATATATTATTTTAAAAAATTTTATGTATTAAAATTTTAATATAACAAATAAATATTAGTAAATTTTAAATATTTGATTACTAATTCAATATTTCTTAAGATATTACAAAAATTAATGTTCAATTTAAAATAAAAATTATCTATAATTAAAAGTTAAGAATGTTTAATATTAAATTTTTAAAATTTTTAAATTATATTAAGATTCTACTTATTATTAAAAAATAAAATAATAAATAATAATTTTAGGTAAATACCTTGATATTTGAGAGAAAGGAAATTGAATATAATAAAAAGAAAGTATAAAGAATAATTAATTATGCACATTTTATTTTTCTTATATTCTCTTTCTTTTTTTAAAAAAAATTTCATATTTCAACTCCCTCATCTTTTTTATTACCTCCTATTTTTAATTTGTCAAATTTATTTAAGATAAATTATTCTATTATAAAACAAAAAATTAAAAAAAAAATTGCTTCAGACCGGTTCAAACCGATTTTTTGGATCGGTTTTTTACCGATTTTCACCGGTTCTTGGGCGGTTTGACCGGTTCTTGACCGGTTCTTTGCTTGACCGATTTTCAACCACAACCGGACCGGACCAGGGACCGGTTCCCAGTCGAACCGGCCGGTCCGGTCCGATTTTTTCAATATGGGTTTTTGCAGTTGCATACTTTTAAAAGTGATCACTATGTCTAGCAAGGAATCCTAATTAATCTTTTACCCATAGTACAAAGTTATTTCTTTCATTTTCCATGTGAACTCCTTAATTGCCGGTTGTGATAGCAAGAAGAATTAATTTAAAGAGCTGTATACCCTGAAGGTATTCCCACAGTCCCACTTCGAAGCATTTTGTGTGGGAAGCAGGTCAATTGGCATCAATCCCTTCCCTTAGTTAAATGATTTAAGTGAGACATTGCGGGTATATGGCCATGTGCGCTATATGTACTTGGGAATTTTGAGAAATATTCTGAGATGCATTCAAACAGGCTAGCTGAGCCCCCACCACTGAAATGGTGTCAAATCTTAGTTCAGTCCAAACTCGTTCAGTACTAGTAGTGGTTGATTGGCCCGGGTACAGTGAGTGTATATCTTCAATTTCATGCGTGTATCGCCTTTTCTTTTTCTTTCTTTTTCCATGTTCAAAAGTGCTACCTAGCTTGTAGTATAAATCTCCTGGATATCAAAGTTATCTTGAATTTTGTATTTTGCTTTGCTCGCGAATGCATGGGACACTAAAGTACAGCAAATGGCCCACTCCATGTTGTTTTCTGAGTTCAATCTTTTCTTACGTTTTACTTTTCAAAAAATTTCAAAAAGCTTCCTCCTTAATTACCCTTTAAACGAACCACATTCCACTCATCTGCACTGCTCTGCTCTCTGGCTCTTTTGTGACAATCATCCGAATCAATTATCTATGATATATATGGATCTTATCTATTAATTGTCTTTGTATTTAGTTAATATTTTGAGTAAATTACACAGGCTTTTCTTATAATTTCAATAAAATTCATAAAAATTTAATTAAAAAATCAAATCATCTTGCTAAAAGTCATAATTACCATCAAGTTTTTTGAAATTTTGATAAAGAAAAGGGCTGTATCTCATGATGGATATCGTCATTGGCATCTAAGTTCTAAGAAATAATTTTTAAAGTACAAATTATGCGTTAAAAAGAATGTAGTATGTTAACCGATTATTAATTATGATTGACTTATTTATATAATATAAATTAATTTTTATTTTTATAGATTTCGTAATTAAGTAATCTTATTCTAATTTTAAACATGTTTTTGTTACTTGATAACCCATTTTAAATATGCAATTTCTGTTAAAATACGTGCAAAATATAAACTGTAAAATTAGTAATTAAGGTTAACCCCTTTTCTTTTATAGAGAATGTGTCCAAAATAGATTGCGTTTGCACGTAACGGTGAGTGGGATCAAACACAAAATGGAATCAACTAAAGGGGCACATTACCAAGATTGCAAAATCCTTGATGATGGCCCACTCGAAGCCTTCATAGGCCTTTGTAAGTTCTAAGAAGGTTAACAAAGCCACTAATACCACAGACAAATGATGAAGCAACAAGACCCTTTTTTATAAAGAGAAAAGCTGTAATTTTAGTTGTAAGGCAAGGCTTGAGGTCAACATAATACGCTGTTGGCTGCCTTAATGCTTTTATTTAGCTGCACGTTATTCCTCGTTTTGACATACTTCCTAGATTCTATTACTCTTACTTCATTGTGTGTGTGTGTGTGTGTGTGTGTATATATATATATATAACATTGTGATGATATGATATAATAAAGGACAAGCTTAGAGGGAGTGGAAATCAACAAAAAAAGGGAGAGGTGAAACAGTGACTAACTTAATCAGAAACACAATTTGTAACAAATAATAATAGTCCATAATCCTCTCTTTTAAAAAGTTCTATTAATTTGATTGTTTGTTATCTTTTCATTTCTCCTAGCCAGGATGGCTGCTTGCGTTAAGGGGGGGGGGGGGGGGGGCATGAAGGTTGACAAATCTTGGGAATGGATTTCCAGTTGTTAGTGGGAACGTGGTTGTTGAGGTGTGTCACTAGACCCAATCCGCAATTCATGTGATTTGTATCATAGCTTAAGACATTAGTACACTAATTATGATATAATTTTAGGATTCTGAAGGGGACCTACTTCATACCTTTCAGTTCGAGCGAACGAGAGGGAGGCGGGGGGAAATCACCTCCTAGTTTCATTGTAACAGGACAAAGAATTGCAAATATTTGAAACCCAAAAAAGAGAAAAATATCATGTAAACCCATTGTTACCTTGTTTAGCGAACGAGCTAGACGAAAAATTTAAATACTTTTAAGTAACTTTTAGTCTTTTATAAACATTCTTATTTCATTCTGCGAATAGAAGATATCTGGATCAACTATCACATTTCGAAATTTCAACTTTTATTTATTTATTGTTAATTCCACTAATGAAAATGTTACCTTGAACTTTGCCACTTTTTAATTGGTACTTTTTTGTAAAAGTTGAGATAAATTATTTATTAATTAAGCAATAAAAAAATGGATACAAGAGTTTAAAGCGTGAAATATGATAGTTGAAGAGAATAGTTGAAAATAACTCAAAATTAAAAAAACAAGTACTTATATTTTTTATCAGTGAAGTAAGTTAAATTTAGTGAAACTTAGTTCATTAGATGTATATATGCTTAAATATATTTATTTTAATTAGATTGTTAATAAATTATATTAGTTAAATGTTAAGTAATAAATTTAAAATTTTAAAGCTTGGCTTATGTGTGCATTTTGTTTTGTGGGGAAGAGTGTTTGAACTTATGGGTAAAATATCTAAATTTTATATAGATATTCGTAAAATTTATTTATATAGGTTTAAATATGAAAATTTTTATAAGTATTTTAAAGATATATGTCTATGCAGTATGGGAGCCCAATCCTCTGTGAATGGTAGACGTACCGAGCTGATGCGCAGTGACAAAACGAGACGTCTGGGGATTTCGTCAGCCAAACTTGAAGAGATCCTAGTCGTCTATCTCGCGCAATCTAGATTGTCTGTAGAAGACCCCAAACTGCCATCATTTTTGGACACCCATAAACCTCCCAAAATGCAAAATACATCTCCAAAATGCAGCCATCTTCCTCCTCCTCTATAACTGTTCCACAGGGGTGGGAAAGGAGAGTTTTTTGCCAAGTTTCGTCAGATTCAAAGTAGACTATGTGTAAAGCACAAAATCAATCATTATTCCTTCTCAATATCTCTATTGTTTAATTCTATTAGCACATTCATTATCTACTATTTTTGTTGCAGGTTGTGTACCATTTTTCTCATATTTGAAGCTTGCTGTCATCATCACAAGGGAGAGGGATAATCATCGATCATAAAACGAAGATATTAACAGATGGTTTTGTTATTGATGATTATCTACTGTTTTTGTTTTGCTATCATCATGAGAAAAATATGTGTTTTGTGATTGATGATTATGTGTGTTGTTTTGTAATATTAACAAAGATATTAACAGATGGTTCTATTGTTTTGTAATATTATTCCATTGCACTTAATACAAGTTCTATTGTTTTGTCTCTCATATTCACAAATGCTTGTTGTTTTGCATTTTTGTACCCTTTCTTTGATTATCATTTATCATCAATCGCACCAGAAAATATTAGTATCCATGTAAAAGAGCCAAAAACTTGGATGTCGTATAACTTTTGGTCGTCGTTTGCTAAATGAAACTTTCCAATAAAAGCACATTGTCGTGTTCTTGGTAATTTTCATGCTAAAAGATTCGCGTGCAATGAAAGAAACGTATGCCAGTATTGTTGTATGGGTGGTGTTCACCTTCTTGGAAACAGAAGCAACCAAAGCAATAGAGACAATCATGCATATAATTAATTATCCTCTTCACCATAAGAATCTAATCTGACCACCTAGCCCTTCTAGCTAGGCTCTTGTTGTCAAAGCTTGACTGGAGAATAGAGGCATGCAGTTTTTCTCAAAACATATCTCTTAGTAGTTTTATATTTTATAAGCATAAGGCAGAACTATTTTTAGGGATGTCAAAGATCTCCATCACGAGTTGTTTTAAAACAATTTAAGGGCTATGTCATTTGCAGGTCATTAATATTCTGCTTTGTTTTCTTCAAGAAAACAGATGCGGCATCGAATGGAAAATTATATGAAAGGCCAGCAAAATAAGATGTCCCTTAGAGTTAGATTGCATCAAATGTTGGTTGTTTTTTTTGACTTGATAAATCATCATATGAATTATTATAGTAATATAAATGAAAAAATAATCTCTCTCAGTTCATAAACAATTAAGATATCATAGTACAATATGCACTTTATATATATATATATATATATATATATATATATATATATATATATATATCTTTTTATATCATAGTCAAATCATGTCTAGAAGAACTTTAGATGCACATTAAGGATGAAACAGCACAAGCCTTTGTAGCTTTAGCATTCAATTTGCCATAGGACTTAATCAGCGATAAATCAGGCATGAGAAAGTACGAGAAAGAGGCCAATGACTGCAACATCCAGGGCTTGTGTTTTGGAGATACATTTTTGCATTCTGGGGGGTTTATAGGCGTGCAAAAATGGAGGGTCCGAATCGCACGAGATAGACAGCTAAGATCACTTCAAGTTTGGCCAATAAAATCCCTAGACGATGTCATTTTGTTGCTGCGCATCAACTACGTAAGTCTGCTATTCGCAAAGGATTAAGGTGCACGTAGTATGATTTTCACCCACCCCATACTTGTAGTTCATATAAATATATATTTATACATATGAACATTTATATGTATATATATATATAATATTATAAAAATGTTAAAAAAATTTAAATTTCATTTTATGATTTTGAATTATATTAATAATGGTTTAACATGTTTTTTTCGTTGTTATGATTTTATATGAATAAATTTCATATAAATAAGTCCTAACTTAAGAAAAACACTATTCATCTAAAAAATTTTCAAATTAATGCGTCTGGATTTAGAATTTAAGGAATCAATAAAGATATCTTGGTTAACTATCACAATTTGAAATTTCAACTTTTATTTTTTGTTAATTCTACTAACGAAAATGTTATCTTAAACTTTTGTTGCTTCTTTTGATTGGTACATTTTTGTTCTTCTGAAAATAACAAATAACAAAGGTTGAGATAATTTTTTTAAAATTAATTAAACAATAAATAAATAGATATAAGAGTTTAAAATGTTAAATATGATAGTTGAAGAGAACACTTGAAAATAACTCAAACTTAAAGAAAGTATTTATATTTTTCATATTTGTAATAAGTGAAGCAAGTTAAACTTACTGGACCTCAGTTCGTTAGATGTATACATGCTTAAATATATTTATTTTATTATTTATTGATATACATAATACGTAACTATATTTTTTATTTTTTAATTGGATTGTTCATAAATTATATGACTTAAATGTTAAGTAATAAATTAAAAAATTTTTAAGTTTGGCTTGTGTATGCATTTTATTTTATGTGTTGTTTCGCGGGCAGAAATGTTTGAACTGACGGGTAAAATATCTAGATTTTATGAATATTCATAAAATATATCTATTTGATCTAAGTATGGAAATTTTTATAAGTATTTTAAAGATATAGGTCTAGGTAGTATGATTTTCACTCACCCCACACCTGTAATAGTGAATGTTTTAAAAAAAAATTCAAATAGCATTATATGATTTTTGAATTATATTAATAGTGATGTAAGATATTTTATTCTTTGTTATGATTTTATATAAATAAATTTCATGTAAATAAGTTTTAACTTAAGAAAAATTTAGTCATTTTAAATTTTTTCAAGTAAATGAGTCAGAATTGAAGGATTCAATAAAGATAATTTTTTTATATCCTCTAGATATAGATTAAAAGATAGGAATTATATTACCCTACACATATTTACCATCATCATCTATATCAGAACATTTATTGGTCCAAGTTCTGATCTAATTTTTTAGCAAACGTGAAATGAGTAATGTCTCATTTTGGTTACTTATAAATAGAATATTTTTTAATTTAATATTTTTTAAATAATACATTTTTTGAATTAGTCCTTCATAAATTTGATTTTTTAATTTAGTCCATCACAAATAAGTATCTATTAATTTATTATTTTATAAATAAAATTATTATCAATAATATTCTTTTAAAAATTTATTATTAATTTTTTATTTATAATAAATTGATAGAAAGATATTATTAATAATAATTCTGTTTATAAAGGATGAAATTAAAAAATACTCTTATGTGAAGTATTTAATTTAAAAAAAATTAAAATAAATAAATTAAAATTACTTTTCCTGTAAAATAATTAAAATAAAATTGTAGTCAATTACACGATATATCTGAATATACACCAATCCGCAAGTAAGGGGCTTGGCGTTAGGCCAGCCCAGTAAAATTTTGTTGACTATATCTGGCCCATACCTATTCTATTCTACTGTTGAAATAGGTAATACTGAGAAGTGAATTTCACAATAATCAACACTATTTTAAGGTACTCATTCCATCGGCCGAAAACAAAAAAGCACTAACATGGTATACCCATAGGAGACAACTATGTTGGGTACCTCCGCCGGCCGGGCCTGCCGCTTGTTAAACGTTTCTGGTGAGTTAGTCTTTGGAGTTAGACCTTCTTCTTTTGCAACTAGTCTCTTTCCGCCATCGTTATAACCTAAAAAGTTATGACCAACCTTTCTAGAGCGTAGAAATCCCTGCCTCTGTGCCCCGTATCAATAGGAGTGTTCGTAACTCATCTAAAATAATTGAATGGAATTAAATCCATAAAAAAAATCGAACTAAATTCATTTAAAAAAAGACTAAAAAATTGATTTTAGATATTATAAAATCAATTTAACTTATTCAATTCTTGATTTTATCAAATTTGATTCAATTTTAATAGAACTAAACCAAACTAATATTTTTTTATTTTTACTTCCATCAATTAAGCCCAACCCATGTATAAGCCTTTTATTAATAAAAAAAATTAATAGTATTTTTTTTACTTATATTTAGATGAGTTTATCAAATAAGTTATTTTAAAAATATTATTATTTATTTTATCCTTATATATGACATTTATTTATAATTGTAGAATAATTGAATATAATTATGAGAGATATTTAAAAAAAAAAGATAAATAATAATAAATTATTCTAATACTATTATTGATCAAAATATTAGGAGATGTATAATAATAGAAATCAAAATTCTACATATTATAAGAAATTAAATCTAAAAGGAAAAAAAATTACTTTTAGATTAGAAAAAAACTAGTTCCTTTCTTGTGCAAGAGAAAAAAATAGCAAAAAAAAAAAGCTAAAAAAAATAACAACAAAATAAAATTTTAAAAACACAGAATCCGATGTATGCGACGCACCGTAGATGGCTTAGCTACAATACGACGCAGACACAGTTTATATAATAAGAGATATGAACTAAATTAGACTAAATCAAATAAAAACTAAACCAAATTGATTAAAAGTCAAAACTAATAAAATACTAAACTTATTAAATTAAATTAATATAATTTAATTTAATTTTAGTTGAAAATCAAATCAAATTAAATCTATGAACATCTCTGATCAACAGGTGCTTCTCCAAAACCCATGATATTCTTTCATAAAATGATTGGTTAAATTATTAAACAAAGCTCATAAAAAAGGTTACAAATTGAGCATAACGCGTTTCGTTGCAAATTTTACTAGAGCTCATGATCATAATATCATATGGTTTATAACATTTAGCTGTGTCCAAAGTTTAGAGGTAACTCATTCTACTCACGGACTCATTTTATGGCATTATGTATTCAAAAGAAAAAGAAAGGTTTTTATGAATTTACTCATTCAACTTTTAAAATTATTACCCTGATGGGCAGTTTATAATTTCAACCTTCCATAATTATTTCCTCACAACGGCGCTGTGCTACAATGGCTTATGATGTCACAGTACACAAATAGCAGTTTCTGCTCTGGAACTAATGTTCTGGCGAATATGAGGGGAATGGAACAGAAATTACACAGTAAATCAGAGAAAAGTATAGAAGTATTAACCTAGTTATCTGTATCATCGGAAGCTACTAGGTCTTGCTGAGCCTGCTTCGTGATATTCTGTCATCATTGCCTCTTTCTGCTTCCACTGCTTTTCCCCAAGTGGCAGTTTTCTGACTGTTTGCTGAACGGAATCGTCTCGGATTTTGAAGGTAATGGTTTCCGAAATTTCACCATTAATGTCTCTCTCGGTAGCCATTCTTCTCTGTTCCAGCCTTATAATGAGAATGGAGCTTTGAGGAGGGAAACAGATATGCCAAAATGGTAACGCGAGAAATGTACGCCAGCTTCTTATATAATTTTGAAAAGAAGAAATAGGAATTATATTCAGCGTAACAATGCAAACGGCAAGGATAGAGTTAAAGATGTAAATAGACGGAAAGAAGAAAGTACTATAGCAGTTCTAAGAAGCTCTTTACCAGCTGTTAGGTTTTTATAATTTGTCTTGGATTGGAAGAAATCCAATATAATCTGAGCATGTTATTTTCTTCCGGAAAGTTTCTAATCATGCTAACTTTGTAGCACACAGATGGCAGCTTGGACTACCTTTTTTCACTCCAACTAAAAATGTCGTATTTTATTTGTTTACATGATATGAATATGATATCTTCTATGCAACCGTAAATAATAAAATATTAAAAGAAAATTATGGGCCATTAAACCCGTTGAATTGTGTAATAGTAAACTTTATCATTTTTTCTTTTTCTTTTAGAGAATGACTTCCCACTTTTCTTGTTTGGTCACTGTCTTATAGCACTTTTAAACATGTTTATGGTGACTGGTAAGACAATAAAAGAATAAGAACATTACGTCACGCAGAAACTACTTTGTTTTAAGTTTTAACCATTGAAACCCTGAACAGAACAGTGAATTTTTATTTAATATAATTTTTGCTTAGGAGATGTACAGAACAATCATCGATTTAAAAATTTACTACCCAAAGACACGCCTAGGTAAGTCTTATTCAACAAGACCTCCCTAGAAGTGTCAACTAACAGGGAGATTTAAGACACTCATCCGTGCAAGTGATGAGCTTCGTATGACAAAAGAGCTTACCTAAGCCTTGGGTTGGTCAGGTGTAGTCGGATATCTAATAAGTGATACTTGGCCCAATTAAGATATAAAACTTATTTTTATATTTGTGACACGACTCTTGAACAAACCTAATTTTACGTTGGGTTGGGGCAGGTTATGGCTGACCGCAGTGGCGGAGCCATGTTAGTGTGAGGAGGTGTATATGCACTCTCTCACTTTGGACAAAATTACAAGTAGAGGATATAAGTTTTAGTATTTTGCATCCCTTAACCCTAATATTTTGCATCCTTTACTCTTTGTATCTTTATATTTTGAGAGCTTACTTAATTTTTGATTCAGATCAAATTGAATTTAAAAATTTGTTAAATATGTGATAACTTAACTCAAATTCAATAAACTTTAACAAAAAATTTTAAACATATTTATTGATACTAATATTAATTTTATAAAAAAATAACTATTATTATTTATGATTTTATTTTTATAATGAAATAAACTCTTTTTGAAAAAAAATTATTATTTTTAAAATTACATTGCATCCTTTAACTCAGGATCTTGGCTCTGCCATTGGCTGACCGGGCATTTTTTTTAATGAATTGATACTTGTAATATAAAAATATATTTTTATAGAATTATAAGTATATATTTCAAAACAACAGCCTTTTAGAACTCTCATATTTTTATTAGTAATAAAAAAATAGCTTGGCATTATCAAGCAAAATATAAGCTATACTAACATAATTAGTTTTAAGTAAATATGTGTATTTTCATTATTTAACAAAAGAAATATCAGTAAGTATGCACATCAATAATAAAAACAATTAAGAAGTAGAGAGGGTTTGAGTAGATAATAAAAACTATAGCATGCAGAGTGAATCAGATGGAATAAGAATTAAAAAAAATATAAGATGACAAAATATTGATAACTACCAAAAAAGTAACTATTAGAGCAGATTGTACAGAAATGTCTTCGCGCCATGATCCAGCCTGACCCAATATAATTTTATTTAAAATTTTACCTAATTATATTTTTAGTCTGGCCCGACCCAATTAGACCAGGTTAGGGTAAGTCCCTAGCATCTAACAGGCCAATAAACACCTCTACTTAAGCCAACCCAGGCCTACTCTTGGGCCAATTACGTGTTTTATGGCCCAGAAGTTTCAAACAAATCTTGCTATATGTTTTAAAGAACATTTAGCCTATTTTGAGCCCAAGTCCACGTCTAATATGGGGCCCAAACCCAAGTGAAGCAATCTGATCATGTGCATTGGAGGAAAAAAAAAAGGGTTTTGAGGAGTCCAGCTCATATGTGAATTAAATTCTGAATGAAATTCACTAATTTTATTTTATTGAATTTAAATTTAAATTTAAGTGTGTTTCTAAGTAACATTTAATGTCTTGTATTTAATCAAGTGGTTTGGAAAGTGAATGTTCTATAATATACTATAATCTGAAAAGTAGTTGTTGGCTACTCCAAGGAAGAAAAGAAGATGTTTAATTGCTTTCAAGTTTAGTTGTCAGAAATCATGTCAAAAACACTTTTTTGTTCTTGCCTAAACACCTGGTTGTGAAGGAGAAATCAACTTTTGGTGTTCTGAAAATTGGACTTGCTATCTATATGCAAACTTCTTATGTAAGTTTCATCAAATTAGTGGCAAAATTATATCTAATTCTTATCACTCATTTTTTTTGTTTAGTGTGACAAATCAACAGTGTCCTTGAGTGTGATGTGCAAACTCATCATTTAAGTCTACTGATTCTTCTTCTTTTCTTTTGTTTTTCTTGTGCTTCAAGTGTTTCAATCTGAGTCAATCTTGAGGCACATCAGCAAATGCCCTGATACCTGTGATGAATAATCTTGGCTATGGAAAACGATGGGATCTGATTCTTAACACATTTTATTATTTATTCATTAAATCTAGAACATACTAAATTCGTCAGGAAAGTTGGCAAAGATAACTCCAACTATCAGAGGATCAAAGGACCGAAAGAGGATCGACGAATGTCACCAAGAAGATTGTGTACAGCAGAGGTCTTACACGTTTGCAGTGTGTAAATTGAAATATTATGCTGATTTCTAGTGTATGACATCTACAAGAATGTATATGTACACGTCATATCTTTACAATTTTATATATATGCCTTTCTTGTGGAGGAAACCAGCAAAAAGACCCCAGAATAAAATCTCAACCATCACAAAGACCAGCGTACCCCACTTTTCCGAATGCAATATGATCTGTAACAAAGCTTCTGTGCCGTCAACCTGCATAACGAATTCCCAATTAAGCAAAGCTAACAATCGATCATGGGAAAGTCTTCAAGGTAACATTAATGCCACCCAACACCAAAACAAAAAACCTGAAAACCAAAATTGAAAGCAAAATGCACTTGTTTTGTGACAACTAAATACTCGTCAATTTTCAGTTTTCACTTCGATTTTTCTGCCATTTTTATCTCTGAGAACAACCCATAGTTCTTCCACAAGTGAGAGGACAGACAAATGACTGTTTGGAGTTTGGACCAAGTCCCAGAGGGAGGTCCTGAAGAACTCTCGAAGAAGTAGGCAGTTCAACTCCAAACAGGAGTTTGTAGGGGTCTAGGGATGGGAATGTTAACTCCTTTAAGGTAAACTAAAAGATTGACTCGTCAACAGTAAAATGTCACCAAGAGGCTAGCATAAAAGAGCTAGCCCACAGGAACAGAAAGAAACATTACCAAGTTATTTTCTGGAGTACGCCAATAGAAACCCTGGATAGCTGCTGGGAAAACGTCACAGGCAGCCAATGCATATACGATAAGAGCATTCATCCCCATCCATTGTAGTACAACTGTAGGTTTTCTGAATTGTTTTGTGTCAACCTGCAAAAAGTTATGGCTTAGTAAAGTTGCGGAGATTTTAACGTTTGACAGTAATTCCAGTCGCTAACTTAACTTCAATCACATAATAATAGACTGCAGTAGCACTAGGCTATATATGTCACGCCAACCTGTGCTCCAAAGCACCCAAAAAAAAAAAAAAGGTCATTGTGACTGGACAGAAAGTCAGCTTCTTTTTACGAGATTCAAACCCATTAAGAATAACAGAAGGGTTTAAAAGTTCCTTGTAGTTTCTACATGGAAAGTTTCCCACCTCTTCACCGAATATTTTTTTCATCACTTAAAGGATTTATAGAGTTATTCAAGGATTCGAAAATCCGAAGTATCTCTAGATAATTTCAAGGCTTAATTTTGATTCAACAAGCAGCCCTAATTCAAATTATTACGAGACAGTTAAATATGCAACCCTAATTCTTTGAGTACACCGTATCCCAAGATTCAATGCACTATTTTAACATTCAGGCTCAAGCTTGGACCAGGCCCCCGGCATCTTGCTCATCTTGGGGATATTATCCTCACTTGATTATTTTTTCTCCTTAGTCATAAATCATCTCTATTTACTAAACAGAAGGATGAACTTACAATGCAATAAACAATGGTCAAGATCAAGCCTGATGCTCCTGCGGTGATGCACATGTAGCTTAATGTGTATAGTGCTTTAGATAAAGGAATTCCTGAAAAAGCCCTACAGTCGTTAGTTGGAGAATAAGATATATCTTGATCTTAAGAAAGGAAAATTTTGATGGTACCTAAAATCTTCATAATGTATCCTATCAGCAATAGAGGGAAGGAAAACGTGGACCAGAGAAATACTATCTGTCTGTGGCCCTAGAGACAAAAAAGTTAGTTGATATCATCAAGATAATATAAGACAGATTTTACATCTACCACCATACTATTAGACAGGCATAGAGAGTGGATAGTTTTATCTTAAAAGATTTATAAATTCACACCTGAAAAAGCACTAGCATGTGCCCAAAATGTAATCCCACAAAACATGTAATGGCAGCCATCAGTGAGCTGGAATAATTAACAAAAGAAATTAGCACCCAAATAATTTTACATTAATAATAATTGAATGAGGCCTACAACCTTTGTGTTTATCAGTGAAGATAGTCTAGACCATAGCTTTCTGGATGGCATAATAATAAAAATAATAGAAGTTTTTCAACCTCAAAATACCCTCTGGGTCAAATGGTGCCAGGCACCAAATAGGTGAATCAGGTGGCAAGGGTCCATAGTCAGGAGAATTAACACTGCACTCCTGAAATGAAAAACAGGTCAATCATTTGATAATATAAATAAATGGAGTTAGATAGCTGGCGCATTCCTGGCAGCAGCTATCAAAAGAATAACCTTTGTTCTTCTGTACACAGGACGTTGATACATATGATGTTCACCAAGAATTAATCTATCAATGTAGCTTACTGCATTGCAAGAAGGTTCAAGACTGCCCCTCACACCACAATGAACCTGGCAAAGAAGTATTGTGTGTTACGTTAGTTCCACTTAGAAATCGATATATAAAAACATTATAGAAATTAAGTATAGAAAGCCAAGCCAGCATAATGCTTGGAGATAACAAGAAATGCTCATGTGCACATTATTTTCAGCATTCAATGGCACATACTGAGAAATTTATGCCAACTTACAGTTTGAGTAACTGATACATGACTAGACAAATCGATGTCAGAGAGTTCAAACTTCCAATTTGGAACATAGAGGAAGTATAGCAAGAACAGGTAAACAGAGCACAGTAAGATAGAAAACATCCTGCACAAAGAAACAGAAAGTTAGAACGAAGCAATATCCTAAAGGCAAACAATTTATTACCTACGTAAGTTTTATTATCCAAGAACCCTTCTCTCTCTCTCTCTCTCTCTCTCTATATATATATATATATAGATATATATATATATATAGATAGAGAGAGAGAGAGAGAGATGTGGAACTAGTATCTGTTTATCCAGGATCTATTACAGTAAGTTAGTAACCAGGAAAAAAAAAAGGGAAAATACATGCTTTTTTCCTTCATCATCAAGGATATGCAGTTGACCCCGCATTAAATTTTTAAGGCCCTAATGATGGCAAGCATAAACTTTTGTCATGATTCCATCCCTAGAGCTAATAGTCAATCCATAATAAATCAGCATCTGTTTAGTATCCATACTTATCTTAATTAAGCAAGTTTCATCTTAAAATATTTTTCATCAGTAAGCAAGTTTCATCAGTCAAGTGTTCATCCCACAGAAAAACTCAAAATATGTTTCAATTTGCAATCAGGGCCAAGAAGTTTAGACAGAATCTGCATCAGAGTTACATATAAATCAACAGAATTGATGCAAAACAACTCTTGTCCACAACAATGTAAAGTTTTAAACCATGAAATGAAAAATGACAAAGAAACATGATAGGCATTTTTCAAGTAATGGTCAATACAAAATGTAAAATAATTCCATTAACCTGACATTTTTCAGTGGCATCTTCAATCAATTAGAAGCATTAAAGAACAGAAAAGTGAACTAACCACTGAATGGAGTATTTCCTCATGAAAGCTGCTGGTGTGTCGACAGAAATGTTATTGTTTACTAGCCATATCTCTGATATTGAGACCAAGAAATATCCAATTGATATCCTCTGAGTATCATAAGAGCAAATTCCAAAATTCAGTTGATAGTGCATAAAATGGAAAAACATATTTATAAAGCTTAAGCAACAGGTAATCCATCATGGAACTACAAATTCAGTAGGTAAATCAACAGGTAACTTATAACGGAAGAATAAATTCCAATGGTTTATAACGGAAAAATAAATTTCAATGGTTCTTCTACTAACAGTAATCATCCTGAAATTATAAATTATCAGTGCAACACATAGTAGGTGTTTACAAGAAAATATCCTTGTAATATAACTCCTCATTACAAAGCACCAAGAATTGACTGTAACATCGATAAGGTGGCCCTATGAATATCTGGTACATACCACACACTGGCAATTGGTCTAGCAAATAAGCAAATTCATAAAGCTTCATTAGAAGTGCAAATTATCAAATGGTAAGTCACTGACATCAAAAGCACGTTATAAAGAAAATACTGTGAACAACAATAATATTAAACCTAATGAGTTAGACATGAAGAAAGGAAAAAAAAGAAAAAAAAAAGCTAATAAATTGGACAAGAACGAAGAATAACTACTTCATTAGTCACAGCTCACAGCTACCTGAAGTATACCAAGCCAGCGTATCTTGCCCACATCAACTCCATATGTTAAACTGCTACGCCCATGGAAATACCCACCTATGAATAAGATTCAGAAACAAGCATCAATTGCACCATACTAAAGTATAGCTACTCAATCAGCCTGCCAATAAAGCGTAAGTTAAATATGCATATTGCAATGTCAAAGCTAACAAAACCTGAATTTAATTTTATGTGAATGCCATGAAGCTCAAAATAATACAGGTGATTTTTGAGTTCATCAGATTTCAGCACTTTGCAAAACCAATGGAAAGGTAATAAGGCAAAGCATACCTTGTAGCAACAGCCCCAAAAGGAAAAGTTTAATTGTCCTCAGTATCACTTTTTTAGTAGCACTAGGTTTGCTAGAGACTTTCTGAAAAGTTACACAAAAGGTCAAAAGAATGGCTTACTGTCTAAAATTTTGGTTATTTAATAATCTATACTTATATAAGAAAGTCACTATACAATGTCCAAACTCCAAACCATTACTTTCACATATTATCAATCAAAACACTTAAGCTTGTCAGACCTAAAGTACCCTTTTTTTTTCCAAAAAAAGCTTTGTGTAGGGAAAAAGGAACAGAAGGGACTTTGTGCGTGCTTATAGTTATATGCCCTTCCTAAGTCTATTTATGGTGAAATACTCAAGTGTATAGCCTAAATGTCGTCTGTAACCAAATTCAGAAAAAGATCTATTAATCTATTAATACTGCTATCTGCCTTTTATCTTCATTTATTACCATCCGGTTCACCTAATCAGAGACAAGCCAGCATGCATCCTCAATCATTCAGCCCTTTTTCATCATTTTGACCGCTAAGCAGGAGTGAGTCTTGGAGATAAACCACATGATGAATTTCTAGTGCATTAGGGAACGACTATAGATGAGGGTGGATTTTAGGCAAGCACTCATTTTGGACCTTTCCTTCGGAGCCCACATAAGGCTTTATGCAATCCCTCAAACAATCCAGCTAAGGGCAGAATGGGAGCAAGTCGATGGACGACAGTATAACATCAAAATCACATTTGCATGACCAGTGACGGCCAAGGAGACTTAAATCAATGGCCCTTATAACTTAAGATTTACGCTGACCTATTGACTTCGGAGCACTTTCATTCTTTATGGCCTTCGCTTAAGTAATGAGGAGTGGGATGTTTATGAAGACCTTATTCCACATTTTGCATTATAACAAGAAATAGAAAATGGGGAAGAGGGATGCAGAAGGTATGTTTAAGGGGCAGAGGCGCAAGAAGAAACATGGAGATCCCTACCTTGAATACAAGACCGACTGAGACGCCGACCCCAAAGAGGAAAAACGGCATTACAAAATCCGCAAGTGTCACTCCAAACCATGGAGAATGATTGATGGACGGGAAGGCTTTTCCCGCATCATCAACTAAAATCATTAACTGTATAATTAAAGTATATTAGAGGGCAACACATGACGCCAAAATAATAATAATAATAATAATCATCATCATCATCATCATCAAACTGAGAGATTTAGGGAATCAACAAAGGCAATTATGTACAGTTGTAACAACCTTCTTCTACAGTTTTACTAATTCAGCAAAATCACTAGATGGGCCTCTTGCTCGCTGACAGTCAAAGGGAAAAAAGAAAAATTGCTCTGTTCCCCTTCAGTTATTGAGCTATACATGGTACATGATAATTGCCAAACCCCTACAGATATAGTGGCTAATAAAACCAACTTCGTTGACTCACGCTTGAAAGAATTTCGAGCAATTAACAGCAACCAAGACAGAAAATGAGAAAATTATTTCGAAATTGATGACAAACCGCAACAGTTAGGCCACGGAAGACATCGAGAGAAGCGAGGCGTTGATTAGGAACAATAACAGTCGCCATTGGTTTATCTGATGTAAAAGGAACGACAGCGTCTTCATTTTGATTGACGGAGTCCCTATGGGAAGGGAGAAGAGGTGCTCGTTGCTCCTCTGTAACATCTATGCATGTTGACATTTGCTCTTGCCTCTGCGCGCTTCCTGCACTTTTCTCGTCTGTGAAGAGATCAAGAGAAGACCGTCATCCAAGAAAAACTGCTACTATGGCGTTCTCAGGTTAGTCGTCGTCCTGGCCGGTTGAGGCTATTTTAGTATTTTCGCTATAGCCCATCCCGTAGTTGGTAAAGGCCTCTCTCTTTCATTGGAGATTTAACGGGCGTTTACTATGCAGAATATTAAAAATGTAAATATAATTAAATTGAATGGAAATAATAAAAAATAATTTTCATATTTTTATTTAAAAAATAATAAAAAAGAAATATTTAAATAATTATAATCAAAATATAATAAATATTATATAAAATTTTTAATTCTTCTTTTATTTCATTTTTGCTATTAGATAAATTCTGTGAATTAATACTCTAACTAAGCATAACACACCCCAAATATAATAATTTATAAAATTTCAAGATATAGAGACATAAATATATATAAAATATAAATTAACATATTAAAAAATAATATCAAAAATTATTTTAAACAAATATTTTGAATATAAAATAACATGTTTATAAATAAAAATTTAAAATAAATCAAAATAAAATTTTTCACTTGAAATTTAATGTTATTCTTTATCACTATTTACTATACTAATTTTTTTTATAAGTTTTTGGAATGTTGTAAGGCGCTTCAAAATATACTAACACATTAAAATTAAATGCGTTCTTATCCCTTTTTACTTTTTTTATAATAAAATTACTTTCGATTATCTTAAATAGTTATGATTCTAATGCTATTTAGAGTACCAACCAAAGTACCAATATTAATTCCATCAATTCAACTTTCATAATTATATTTTTTAAATGATTGATTCTCATCTTGATAATCTCACAAGACAAACAACTCATACTAATTCTTGTCTTGATGGACTATTCAATCACTCCAAAGCGACATAACTGACATTTATTTGGGAGAAATCTATAAGCTCCTAGACCTTGGCCATCATTACCAAAGGATGTCTGAACAATATTACATATCCAATTGCTTTAATTAGCCATTAGATTGGTCCTTACGCTTCATCGACACAAAGAGATAGACTAAGAGTGTGATATGTACATCAATATCAATTTGAAAGGCTTGTTTATCAAAAGGTAATACATAAATATAACAATAATATATAAGTAACATGGGAAAAAGTAATTGCTCAAACGTAACAAAATATCCAAATTTATATCCATACCATCCAAATTTAGTTATCATATAGGAAATTCATATTGGTTAAATCTGAATTCCATGTAATATATATATATATATATATTAATTTCAAAGGGAATTCATATTGAATCAATCAGGATTCCCTTTAATTTTTTTAATTTTCTTTTATTTAATTAGGTGAAAGGAAAAAATTGTGATATAAAAAAATAATTAAATAACAAACAACAATAAACAAAAAATTATGCAATATTTGATATAAAATTATATTAATATAAATATTGAAAAAATATTTGTTGAAAATGACTTCTTATGTCACAATGAAATCTTTTCATTTCATGTTATAATTGTTATTACCCTAATTCTTTTTGTTCATATTGCTTATGTGTTATGGGACAAGAGTTTAAATCTAATGATAGAAACTGAACTAGAATAATTAGCTCATGCAGTATTATAAATTTTAATTGCAACATCCTCTAAGTTCAAAAGAGCAAACCAACGTACATGACATGAAACACATATGTGTCAAACAGAAACTCTACAAATAATCCAAGAGATCTGAACATCTGCTGAAAGGTTTTAAAATAAGACGAAAATAAAGGTAGCATATAAAAAGAAGGACTTGCTTTATCAAAGTCACCAAACTAGTTAAGCAATATAAAATAAAATGAACCAATTATGTCAATATCTTATTGTACTAGAATTAGAATGTATGAAGATGCAGTGAGAATGTCAATGTCCTGCTATATTGACTTTTATTGTTGCTGGCCATTTCTTTCAGCAGTGGAATGTTGGATTGAGATGTAACATTGATATCTCTTTCTCAAACAATCTGTCAAAATTTAAAGCTTAGATAGATATAGTGTCTACTCAGCAAGTTGAAAAAAAAAAGTGAAAACTATTGTTCACTAAAAGTACATAGTATATTGCTAAAGCTTTAACCCATGATAACACAAAAATCCTATAAGCAATGGATTCTACAAGTGCATCATATAAAGCTTTTTTACCAAATCAGTTTAATCAAAATAAGATAAAATATTAAATGTTAACATACAATATATTAAGAAAACAATGATGACTATGACGACCCTAATTTCTAATCATGTAATTAAGGTTAAATACGTGATTAATAATCATAAATTAGGGTTATAAGACATTACGACTACTTACATTCAAAAAATACAGAAAAATTTGAACCTTAATGTTATTAGAGTAATCAACCATATAATTACAAGTACTCACGTGCATCAAGGAAACAAACATTTATTTGTAAGCATTTGATTCTATTACCTATCAATTCCAACTTACAAGAATCTTCTATCAATGTTTCTAAGTCATTCCTTAAGATTGCCATATGAAAAACTAAGATTTTCTAGTTAATCTAAGGGTTTTAAGACGTTCATAGCGGCTAAATTCCTCTTAGCTGCGGCCAATTGCTCTCAAGTTCACTTTTTACATTGTCACTGGTTTCGTTGTGGCTAGTTGGACTTTCTCCACAGCTAACCTACATAGCGTTGCGGCGAGGAAGCCTCTTAGAACCTAGCTCATTCGCCTCTCACTATTGGCTTCAACCGATTCCCCTTTTTGCCGTAGTTAATTCCTCTCTGGAACGCCTTATAAATTCTCACAAAAGTTCGTCGCAGTCAATTCACATTTAGCCACAGCGAATTACCCTCTAGACAACTCCCAGTTTTACCTCTCACATTTCACCGCAATGAATTGCTCTCTGGTACTCTCCATGGGCAATTTCGCCTCTATTAGCCGCGATTACTAATATTTTGGCTGCGGCGAAATGCCTTCCGATCCTACAACTCCTAAAATCTTGTCTCATACTCTCCACTCTCTATTTAGGGGTTCTCTAGGATTAGTCTCCTACTTGTTATAAGATTCTAATAGCATCTATCTAGTCGATTTGCCCCAACCATTATATCATTACCCCTCCCACATTTAAAGGTGGATTCTTCTACTCATTCATTTGTCTTATATCAGCAAATTTATAAATTTTTTATACTAACAATCATATTTTCACATGTTAAAGGTCAATAACACCGGGAGAAGCCAATCCATGGCACTTACTTCCCATTGAGCACAATTAGGGCTCAATGCATCTAGGGTTTAATCATAATCCGATACCCGATCGAAACACATGCACAGGTGACAGCCACACCACAGCTCCACCATGGACTCACAATGTCTAATCACAATACAATAGATAGCCAACAAATTCATTCAGCATTTCAAATCATTCATGTACAGCAAATATGAAATTAAAACAGACATATGCATGAAATTAATATAGTCCCGATTACCTCACTTATAGCTAATCCTCTAAGAGCCAATTGAATGTTACTTCAACCTATGGATACAAAACTAAGCAATTACTATCCCTAATCACAATTTATATAAGCAAACTTATTACTTAAAAAAAGGTTAAGTTATATAAGACTACTCAAAAATACTTACCCAATCATCACTAAAACCAAATTCGGATTCAGTTGCTCCTACCCCAGAAACCTCAAAATAACACCTCAATTTTTGAGTAAATTCACACAGAAACAATACCCATATTATAAATCAGTTATATGGGTCTCAAACTAGCAAAGAAAGTATCAAAATGGAAAGTTTATACTTACCTAATAACACCTTTAACCCCAACCTACGAAATTTCACTAAGAAAATCTCAAACAATCACATTTCAGATTTTGGGTGTGATGAAAATATTCCAAATGAAAAACTAATTCGGCCAAAATAAAGAGAAAGAGAAGGGAATTAAGTTATATAACTATTACCTTGGCTGAATCTTACTCTAGAAATGGGAAATGATGGATTTCTTGCCCCAAACCCTAGCCTCCCTTCAAACCTTCGAATTTCTCTTTTGTGTTTCAGCAAAATAGGGAAGGGGCTGAAGTGTTTAAAGTTTTAGTTGGGTCTAATGTGGGTTATGGGTTGACCCAAGGGTCTAATGGTAAGTGAGTTCTGATTTAAGCCTTATTGGGCCAGCTTCAATGTGTTGGGTTACAGACATTTAATTGGGTCAGACTAAATTTGAAGGACTCAATTGATTTGGATCTGCTCAAGGGTTATTGGGCCAATTACAAAGAATTTATGCAAGTTGGGTCTTAGGTTTCTAATTCATTAAATTGAACTTGGCCATCATTAGGTGCTATCTCCTGGGCCAAGTCTTACACTAAGGGTTGGGTTTGCACATAAAATTCTTGGGCCTCCATTAGTCCCTAACCTTGACCTACTTAATTTAATTTGGGTCTAGATGAGATTTATAACTCAATTAACCTCAAATTATTAATAACTATCTCTCTAAAATTTTCATTCACTTAACTTGCCCAATTATCCCATATTAATTATTCTTAATTATTTTAAATCCAGGATTAACACCTTAATTAATCTTGAGGTGTTACAATGACAAAGGTGACAAACTATTAAAAAATGCATTGCATATCCAATAGTAGCATTCAATATCTGGATCTATCGATAAGTAAGTTGCCAGTACCATTGCATGTATTTGGATACGCTATCAAAGGACTTCTTAGTGATAAGAGGGCTAAGACATAATATATTGCCAATGTTATATTCAAATACCTAGTTGATTTAGGTTCTTCATTCAAATTATTGATTATGAATAAAGTCTAATCTAATTGGCTCTTGAAAAATTAACTAGTGGTGACTAAATTATCGTAAGACTTGGTGCCACTCTATGATCTTAAAGTATATAAGTGGAATTGATGCAATCCAAACATTTAGATAAATCAAATGGTATACTAGGATTAGATTGCGCACTATTTATGGTTAGTATAGGCACCATATAATCTATAGGCAATATGGAATGGAATAGTAAATAATTATCAAATAGTTAAAAAATAATGCGTATCATAAATCAAAATCGGGTACACACCTCATCATCCCTTATTGTATCTAATAAAATTTAAAATAAATGAAAGGTTTTAATACTCAAATGAAAAAGTTATCTAACATTCTTCCATCTATTGTAATAAGCAAGTACATTCAGTAAATAATAAGTAATAAATGGAATTAACATGTTTAATTAAAAATGTGAAAATTTTAATTTTATTTTATATCTGAAATCTAGAGATACAAGTATAGGATAATCTTCAATATGAGATTAGGAGTGAGCGTTCTCTCAAGTACTAGCAAAGAGAATTGATCTCATGCTTACAAATGCAATACAATCAAGTATCCAACTATACTACAATAATTCTTGTAGGTTGAATTGTAAAGCTTGTAATAAAGAAAAGCCAACACTGCTAATCTCTCGTTAAAACAATCACTTTATTCAAAGTCATACAACAAGGATGGGTATATCAAATAAACTCTGTAACTAAATCTATCTAGCGTCAACTAACCCTTAACCATACAAAAAATATATGCATGAGTTAACTAATGCATAACCTCATTCTTTGCATCATCTAATAAATGTATAAATTTCTAAATCAACCAAACGATAAAAAGTCACTATCTATCGATCTAATCAGTGGCATTATCTTTAGGAGCCATGGATACCCCTTTAACCAATTGAAACTCATCCTACCCATAATAGGATTCCAATCAATTGGTAGATCTAAGTACATTGTTACGTCTTCAAAGGTGATCGTGCACTCTCATTGAGTGGTATGAAATGTGTGTGTTTCCAAGTATCACTGTTCTTTTAGTGTCCTAACCAACGATATACTGTACTTGAATTGGATGATTTGTGCAATGCCATAAAAACTAGCTTATCTTAGATAATCGACAAGGGTTAGTGGTGGATCACTTAAATGATCATCGTGCAGGGTTTGTCATAGTCAAAGTATCTGATTGTCCTACAAATAAGCATAAATTATATTACAAACTAATATAATGAAATATGAAACAGGCTATCTTAGATGGCCTGTAATATATGTCATTGTAATAAGTATAAGAACAACTCATCCTTTGAACTTGGATGAATAGGCTGCTCGACCCTGGCGATGGGATATATGAGTAAAATAATACAATGTATTAGTATTCATTTAAAATGAACGTATACAAATAACATAACATGTTATTATTGCTTTAAAATTAATGTGTTTAATTAAGTAATATGTTAGTAGTCAGTTCGAATAACATAACAAACTATTATTCATTTAAAAATGACAAACATAAATGACATAACGTGCTATTATTGATTCGAAAGTAAAAAGTATAAATAACATAACTAACTATTACCCATATATAATTATAGAGAATAAATAACATAAAATTGTGATGTGAGCAAGAGGTGCAGTTATGCCTGCTTTGTCTATAGAGGCTGCACCTATTTGGCTATCTTAAAACACTAAAATTCATTCCATCTTAATAATAGGTCAAATAAAGCCGATCTTGCTTGTAGAGCAATAATAAATCTAAAATCAACTTTGGACCACTTGGTTATGACCAATATTCTTGTCATTTAATGGATTGGAATATATTGTTGTATATATCACACATAATATTCAAGCGAAATAAGGGATCCACAAACTAATATGGCTTAGGAGTTGCCATTGCACACGTTACAAAAGTATGTTGATATTAGTATTTTTTCACTTGAAATTCACCATAATAACATATGATTGGTTAAGTAAATCTTCCAATAATGACTATTTTGATGATTCATTAAATCATAAAACTCTTTAATCTCAAACAATACAATTTATCTATTGAACACCTACACAACACACAAATGAGAGTGCTGCACAATTCTTTTATTAGAGTTTGAGAGTAAACTTGATTCTCTATTGTGGGAGCATTGATCTAAGTAGCACATTACACAAAGTACTAGCTAACATTAATATCTCCAAATTTTAGATTTTTTTTATTACACAATTATTTCAAAACTCTAAACATTATTATTATTTATCATTTTTAAATAATTTATTTATTTACATATTTTCTTCCATTTACTTTTTTATCTACATAAATCCTTCACAATTATAGATATTTTATTTTTACTTACTTAATTGTTTCAAATTTTATTCATTATTTTTTTAAAATTTTACATAATTGTAATTTACAATTATCCTGGACATATTCTTTATTCTTAAAAGCATTTTTTATAATTGTAATAATTACCTTATATTTCTTTAACAAATTCATTTACTCTACTTAACATTTTTATATTTTACTATTAATATAAAATATTTTTCAACTATATTTTTGTTCTTTATTCTTTTAATTATTTTTCCTTCTGCAAACAAATTTTTCCAAACAATCTCGTTTTTTTAAGGTCATATTTTGCCTCCTTTAAATAATTTGTGGCAATTATAATAATTACCTTTTAATTTTTTAAAAACATTTTCACTTAATTTTTCATTATTTACAAAATTTTGTTATAATTATAATAATTACCTTTTATTTTTATTTATTTATTCTCTTACCCTTTTTTTAAACATCTTTTACTATTAACATAAATTATTTCACAATTATAGACAATTATTTGTTTTCTATTTTTTTAAAACATTTTTTCTAATTTAACTTATTTTAACTAATTTTTATTTACTCATTTCTAATATATATTTTTTCTACGTTTTAAATTACTATCTTTTAAATTATTATCTAATACATATTTTTTCCTCATTTAAATTACTATCTTTTACTAATTTTTAATATCTTTTTAATTATAAATATATGTTTTGGAAAATTTGCCCTTTTTCACTTAATTATTTCACATTTTTTCCTTTAAATAAATTTATATAATTTCTATTTTGCTATGTTCTATAACTTTTTTACCTTCTTTAATTTTAGTCTTCATATTCGGAAATCCTCCTGTTTATTATTTCAAATTTTATAACATTTTTTCTCATTTAAATTATTTCAACTAATTTTTTTATACATTTTTAATACATATTTTTTCTATGTTTTAAATTACTATCTTTTATTAATCTTTAATATCTTTTTAATTATAATTATATATATTTCAAAATTTGGCCATTTTTCACTCAATTATTTCATCTTTTCTCCATTATTGTTTCATTTAGATAACTTTAGGTAATTTTCATTTTGCTATGTCGTATAACTTTTTTTACCTTCCTTAATTTTTTCTCCAAATTAAAAAATGATCTTTTTATTATTTCAAAATATTAATATTTTTTTGATTTAAATTATTTTAACTAATTTTTATTTACACATTTTTAATACATATCTTTCCTATGTTTTAAATTACTATCTAATACATATTTTTTTCTCATTTAAATTACTACATTTTACTAATTTTTAGTGTCTTCTTAATTATAAATAAATAATATATATATATATATATATATTGCAATTTTTGCTATTTGTTCACTTAATTATTTCACATTTTCCCATTATTTTTTCTTTAAATAACTTTAAAATTTTTCATTTTGCTATGGCCTATAACCTTTTTAATTTCCTTAATTTTTTCTCCAAATTCCAAATTCCTCCTTTTTTATTTTCCTCAAACAATTTTTTTTCTTCCACATCATTTACATATTTTAAAAAGAAAATAATTCTTTTTATATTCTCAATGTCTAATTTTCAAAATTTTCCATTCAAACAACAATTTTGTCTTTTATTTATTTTTTCCCTTTTTTATTTCTTCCTTTAAAATGCTATATTATTATTATTTCTTTTCTTTGGTAATGTATATATACAATAATTACTAAAATCAAAATTTATCATTCAATAAATGAACATATTCTAAAACTAAATATCGATGGCATCAACAAAAATTATTATTATTATTATTATTATTATTACACAACTATTTCAAAATGCGCATATTTTAGTCATAATAAAAATAAAATGCCAAATACAAAATATACGGCTTACCTAAAATTTTCGCAAAAAATATGATTTCAATTGATAGATTCTATAGGACTTTCTTCTTCACCATTATTTCAAATCAATAACAAAACCTCAATAGAAGAGTTGAAAGAAGGCAAATTTAGCTAGAAAAGGTCGCTGTGACCACAAAAACTAAAGAAAACTCGTTCATTTCATGGGGGGTCTTGGTGAAATTTATAGGCAAAAGTTTTGTTGATATTTCTTTAATTTCATCTTTTTATTATTTATTAATTTTTTTGGCCAATTAGAATGCTCAGGAATCTGCATCATCCAATCATAACTTGCCACGTGTCATAATAACACAATAAAAATTATTTTATCATTCTACAATGTGACCAATTAACTTACCCCTTTTCTGCACGTTAGCATCAGTTAGCTTGCAACCTCTAAATTTGGAACCTATGATTTCGAACTTGGGTTTTGTTTCCCTGGACTAATGTGAATTCAAACTCATTATATCCATATTCACCAATTTTATTATTTATTGGGCAAATATTTTTGCTTATATTACTTTTCAAAAAAAGATTTTAATGCTTCTGATTAAAATTTTGTAATTTGAAATATGTATCTAATATTGATACTTCCTAACTCCTTACCATCAACACCTTGTTATACTTTTATTTTCTTTTAGGATTTAACAATCCTTTTTTTTTAATATATTCAACATTGTTTTTTTTTCAAATCTATATCCGACTAAAAAGAAAATAATTTATTTTTTGTATGAAGTTTCACTCTCATGAGTACATTGATCCGTTAGAATTTGACTTAAAATTTTTTTTTCCCTCAAAGTCAATCTGAACTTGAGTCATGGGCTGTGCACATGGCTAGAATTCTACCAGCATAAAGAAAATTAAAAATAATATATGCAATGAGAGCATCAACAATTAGTAGACTTAGATAATATCAGCAAAAATATTGCCATTAAACTAAAATACCAGCAAACTAAATTCCTATTGTATTCTACAACAACTCAAATCATTCCTCTTTTTTTTATTTAATGTTTCACTTTTGTTAATTACAATTTTAGAATCCTTAAATTATTTTACTCTACCTTAGATTAGCTACTAATCTCATCATCAATAATAAATTAATATCTTTAAGTATAATATTATGTTGTTGCTTAAATCACTTTGTGTGCGTGTGTGTGTAGCAATATCATTAAAAAAATTTGCCTCAAAATTTTTTATTATAATAATGATTTCTTTTTAATATTAGCTACCTAGAATTCTTATTATCAATATGTGTCTGGATCCCTTCAATTGCCCATCAAGGTATTGTGCTAGATTCAATCATTCAATTTATCCAAATAACACCAACTTGCCATGTAACGTGTTGAAGGTGAAAGGCCAAAAACTAAAGTGTGATGAAGCGCTGTATTTTTGAAGGCAAAAAACTATAACCTGAGTGCTGCCCATTATAGATGCCAAAAATCTTTTACTGTTTCATGAGTTGCTTATGAGTTATTACAAATATGTTTTTTATTATGGAAAAGAAGAAAAAATATAGTTTGATGACAGCGATTTACTCCTGTTTGTTTCAAGGGAATCTCAACTAATGATATCCAAAGGGATTCAATAGCTTTCAAAATCAAATATCACAAAAGTGATTATTCCCAAGGTTTCACAGCAATCCTAAAATACTAAAATAACCATACTATTTTTATATATCATGTAAGAGATCACAGGCTACTGATATAAGTTTTTCTCTCATGTTGAAATTACAAGATACTCCAATTTTGTATTGTAATTCATCATCAATATCTATACCAAGATATACAAATTTGGAAAACAGAATTATATAAAAGAACACAAGAGGTAATATTTCTAATCAGGGAGAAAAAAGTGGGAGAACCATCGAGAATAAGTAAATTCTGCCCATAAAAAATAAACCTAGTCAATATCTCAGCAGCATCACATTTTAGAAGAGGTTTTCCAATTCTATGAGAACAAAAATCTAAGAAACTCTTGTGCTGTTGATAATACATCGTCAAAATCATCAACTAAAGCACATAAATATTGTGGCATAATTAGCAATATGAACATTAAAATGGAAGAAAAAAATCAAAGGAGAGGAAAGCACGTAGAGACAAAAATCCTCTAAATGCCAATCACCATATTCATGGAGATACAATTTATGTCATAATTCATAAATTAGTGTCTAATTTTTTTACGTAATCGAAAACGATGAGTTATTGATAATTCTAAAAGAGTATTTTATTGAATTGAAGAATTTAATTATTACTCAATAAATTCAAATTATTAAGGGATGAGATCAATTCAAAAGCATCTTTTTGTATTTATTATTATAACAGACAGAATTCAATTGGTCTAATTCAAGACCGTCCAATGAATTTGAATCCTATCTATCCTAAGGATATATCAAGATAAATAAACGGCTCGGTCCTTAGATTTATTTATGGCCTTCAAAGAATCGTATGAGGTGAAAATCTTATGTACGTTTTGTAATAACGATAAGAAGAGATTGCATATATCACGTTACAATAAACATTTGGTAAAAAAGACCCAGATCTCATAAGGACAAAAAAAAAAATAGTATCATAGAAACTATCTAACATGACAATCAACTCAAATTTCTCAAATGCCAATGACAACGAGCTTTAGGATAAAAATTTAAAAGAAGAGTAAAAAAATTAGGTTAAGAAAAAGAAGTGGCAATCAAGATCTATAGCCTCCCATGGCTCGATCACCTTCAATTATGGCTCCAAGCTTCAAGCCCATGAGAGGAACAAGAGGCGTTTTCATGGTCGAACGGTGAGGAAGAAAATCGCGTAAGCAACTGGAATGAACAACATCAGGTTTTCTTCCATTTTCTATCATGAAATACACCATTTTAGCTTTAATTTTCTACCTTTAGAAACACAACATTTTACCATGCTTTTTATGGCCCATTTGTTAGCTCAGCTGAAATGGAAGGGGAAGAGGAATCAATCTAAAAGATTTGTTTGGTACAGAGACTGTCTAGCAGAAAGGGAAAAGCCAGCAGAATGATGGTTTCTGGCAATAGCACAAGGGAAGGAGATTTTGGAGCCAAATGAGAGAAAAGTTGAGAATGCCCTTCTCATACCTCCTGCTTATCCTTCAGACACGTCACGGAATGCTCAGTAGTGGGTGCCTCAGCTTGAGCCGATAGCCGTTAAAGGTGAAGCTTTTCGTTCCTTCATAAAATCCACCATTGGTCAAGTTGATTTCATGGTTCTCATCCTTAATCTAGCTGCTTTTAGCATTATTTATGGTTTAGCATGCTTTGTACAGAGAATTATCGGAACAAAAACCATTTAGCTTCAATATGCTTCTCACTTCTCTTGTTGTAAGTATTTCTGTCTTTTGCAAAAATGACCAGGATCGCCTTAT
This sequence comes from Erythrophleum ivorense, assembly GCA_026724425.1. Taxonomy (NCBI): domain Eukaryota; kingdom Viridiplantae; phylum Streptophyta; class Magnoliopsida; order Fabales; family Fabaceae; genus Erythrophleum; species Erythrophleum ivorense. Next base: position 78,117,323 of record JAIUCV010000001.1, on the reverse strand, counting down.
TGAGAAGAGCCAAGACTAGGACCGCTAATGTTCAGGAAGGGGAAGGGATAAGGCATCATACAGAAAGGAAGCAAACCCTCCGTCCATTGCTACCCAAACAAAGCCAAAATGAATTAAAAACTACCATTTTTTCAAGGACATTTTAATTATTTATCACAATATATTTTTTAGTTAATTATTATTTTCATCATACTAAATATATCTTATTAAATAAATAAATAAATAATTTTTTTTCATATTATACTAAACTCAATTAATTTAATTTTATTATATTCAATATTTTTTTTTTTCATAAAAAATTATCTCTCAAATTTACTTAATTTTCTGCCTTCTACCTTCAGCACGCGATGTGGCAAGCTGGTTTTGTCTGGATGATTTGAACAGCTGGATCTGGCACAACAAACAGAACGGCAATTGAGGGGATCCACGTGCCCATCAATATAATTTTGGCAACTTATTTAGTTTTGATCCAAATTTGAATTGAAGATAACACGTTTATAAAGGGAAAAACAAAAAAGTCATATAACCCGTAGGTGACAAGCCTTCTCACAAAAATTTGCGTGCAAGAGTTACACATCATATTGAGAGGTAAGACGACACTTAATTTCAGATTTTCACATTCCATGCATCAAAAGAAAAAAAAAATCAGAATTCCACATTATTTAAAACTAGCTTAGTTTATTCATTTATGAAAATATTTATAACTTTTAATGTGGAATAATAATGGAACTAACACCTTCCATTTACCAATTAAATCCTAGAGTGTGTGTATCTATATGTATATATATATATATATATACATAGACATATTTTATAGCAATAAAAAACAGAGCAATTGGAAATCTTATATCATTTTTGTTATGCCTATGGTAAATTCTTCAGTACCCTGAGGTGCAATGGTGAACCATCCACGTGGCTCATTCTTGTAGCGTCATTTCAATGCCACGTGGTTGATTGAGCTGACTGGAAAAGAAGTTGGCAAAATTAAAAAGAAGTTAAATATAATTAAAAAGCAATGGTTATATTTATATTTTAAAAAACTATAAAGCAAAATTTTGTAACAGATTTTTATAGTTATTGCTCAGAGTAAGAATCGTGACTTTTGAATATTTTTAAAGGTTATTATTATGCCGTGTTCCTGTTTCTTTTATTGTTCAATCTATTTGATGTTACATAAGTCTTTGACTAATAAAACAAATTTGGCTATTTGAGGATTCAACTAATACTGTGTATTTGATCATTGCTTTTGCTTTTGGTTGAATTGTATTTGACAAGTCTTAACTACTAACCATTAATTATTGCCCTATAATATTTAGTGCTAACACATACAAAATAGGATTAACACAATAAAGACTTACAATGAATTGACTTAAAACAAGGAAAAAAAAAACTTTTGCCTAACTGTATGTTTATTCTTCGCACGTGAGTTGAATTCTTATGAGTTTTTGGTTTAAAAAATGTTTTATTGTCATAGTTTTATCTCTCTCTTTACAATATATATATATATATATATATATATTTATTTATTTATATTTATATTTATTAAATCTTCGTACTATGCGAGTTGATGGCATGTATTATATTCCACATACTGTATATTAAGACAAATTTAAAAAATTATAATTAAAAGATTATAAACTAAAGATATTTGTATAACAAATTATAAACCTAAAAATTTAAAATTTAAATTTTCAAAAAAAAAAATAATTTAAGACCTTAAATTTAATTTTTATATTGTTTAAAATAATTTTAAAATTTTAAATATTTAAAATAAATGTTTTATTTAAAGTCTCTAACTGTAATTTTATTCAAATAATAAATGCTCGTTTTTATTAAGGCATTTACATTTGTCTCCGAATCCGACCCCAAAAGATGAAAGTCAACGACATTTATAAGCCTGGGAGCATTAGAGGCAGTACTGTTAATCACATTTATATTACATTTTCAGTTCTCCAATAATATTCGACCTCAGAAATCTGAAATATCCGCAACAGAAGATATATTCAATGCTATGTTTCGCAAGCCGAGGTAGTTAGTTGTAAGGATGTTTTAGAATTTTTTATTATAGAATTTTTATAAAATTTAAAAAATTATATAAAAAATAAATTTGTGTATATGAGACATTTTTTTAATCTTTCTTTTCAGAATTTATAAAAATTTTACAATAACAAATTTTAAAAATTCATCCTCGACCACCTAGCTATGCCTAGAGTTTGTTTCACCCATATGTGTTCACATATAGACAATACAATACACTAGATTTGGATCTCTCCGGTCATGGCTTTAGTAAAGCCGGATTTAGGCTGAAGTTCACATGTTTTTAAGTGTTAGATTTAGATATTTCAAGCTTAATTTAACCTAAATTCATTATTAAAAACGAGACCATAGCATTAAAGCTTCAACATGACACACGTTTAATTATCCATAAATTTAAGCATAACCCCACTAATAATAATTACATTGACAACCGAAGGTCACCAATGATAAGATTGTCATAATTCATTAATGATATAGCTAGCTGATTAAGACTGACTATTTCGCTGTATCCTGTGGGTATTTTGACACATCTATATAAATTAAAAAATAAAAAATTAATAAATGTAACTGTCAAAAATTATTCTCAATATATGTAACTTTCTTTTTTATTCAGAATGCGGAGATAGCAAAGATTATAAAGATTATATATACCTCTGCATTCAGTAATATATATATATATATATATTAAATTAAATAAAGAAACACATAGTATCTTACTTCATGCTCTATTAATTCTTTTTTAATTAAATGAACGCGGAGTTTAAGGAGGAATAAAATGGGGCGTGGGGCGGGGGCTAATCTTTGGAAGGGGGAGGGAATAATTATGGTTTACATACATACATACATATATTATGATATATAATATATTTTGTTATATATGTATATATATATATATATGTATATTTTATATTTTATAAAATTAATAAATATATTGTATTTTTCTTTTGGTAAAACAACGGGCAAGAAGAAGTCCAGAAACAGAAGAAAAAAATTACAAGAGAACTAAACGAGAAGGAAAAAACAAGAAAAGTCTACAAAGTATCTGAAAAGTAAATTAACCAAGTCTTTAAGGGTGTGTTTGGTTCAATGGAGGGGAGGGGAGGGGAGGGATTTTAATGGAGGGGAGGGGAGGGGAGGGGAGGGATTTTAATGATACATTGTTTGGTTCAGGAGGGGAAGGGAAGGAAAATAATAATAGATAGACTATTTTGCCCTTATATATTTTAAAAGTAATAATAATATAATTAATTATTTTTTATTTTTTAAAATTTAATATTTTTATTACCAAATTAAACAAATATTAAAAATTATCTATAATTATAATTATTTAAAAAAAATTATGAATAAATAAAACTAACTAAATAATTAAACAAACAAATATGAGGGCATTTTAGTCCAAAAATCAACTTTCCCTCCTAATTCCCCCAAATTGGAGGGTAAGGAGAGGAGGGGAGGGAAGGGAAAGTTTAATGAAATTTTCCCTCCCCTCCCCTCTAAAATTACAAACCAAACAAGGGGAGGGGAGGAGAATCCCTCCCCTCCCCTCCCCTCCCTTCAAACCAAACAAGGGGTAAGAGAATCTCAAAAGAATAAAGGAAAAATTATGTTTAAAGATCAAAAAATAAAAAAAATATTTTTAAAGATTTTTATTATTAAATTTAATTTATTATTGTTAAACTTAGTGATAATCATTTTAAAATAAGTAATAACAGGTTCTTAAAAATTAATTTTTTAAATTTTATAATTCTCCTACAAATAAAAGCCATAGATAAGATTTAAGCTAAAATCCGCTGATCAGCCCAAAAAAAGCCTTCCCTATATTTATGAACAAAGGCGAATGGCCAATCTTGATTTCGCATCCTTCTAATACACTTCAGAATGTGTCTACGGGCATCTTCTCCAGAAAATAAGCCTGAGAACATGGAAATAACCGATTGAGAGCCGCTCTCAATTACAAATTTGTCGATTAACCAAAACTAACACAGACAAAATACCCAGAAGTTCAGCTTGTACAGAAGTGCAAAAAGCCTAGATTATGACAAAAACCGCCGAGCCATCTCCTATCATCTCCTCTGACTAAACCACTACAACCTGCATTACTTTGGTTGACCTTTTGCCACACCATCTATATTGAGTTTTGCCCAATCTGAAGGAGGAAAGCACCAATTTACTTCAGTAGTGATTTTGGTAGGGGAAACAGGACGCCTAACCAGAGTGGCTTTCATGACATCCCCTGCATAAGACAAAATTGACTTATCTGGGCAATTTGGTCTTCGGAAGTCATTGCCTAATAGCTCTTCATTCCTCCACTTCCAAAGATACCAACATGTGACCCCAAAATTGACCACCCATCTATTCTGATCTGTGTTACCATGAGAGCAAGCTAGATTTTCCATGAACCATTCACGTTGTTGCAGGGAGTAGAATATAGAAACCTGTCTTTGGTTTAGAAGCCTGGCCCAAACTGATCTTGCTGCATTACAATCACGCAGGACATGCATAAGAGTCTTCATCGTGATGGTGACAGATTCTGCAAGTTGCGGTCTCCCCTGTCCATCTGCAATGTCTTGCCGAGGTCAGAAGCCTATCGTCAGCAGCTTGCCATAGAAAGATTTGAATTCGACGAGGCCCCCTCCATCTCCAAATGAAGATCCAAATCACGTCCTTATCCTCCTTTAGTACCCCTCAAGCTTCTGTAATATGTTATATTTTTATTTCATTAATTTTTATATATAATAATATGATATAATTTAACTTTGATTACAACATATTAAAATATAATTATTAATAATAAATTTATAAATTATAAGTTTATAGATAAGGAAAAAATGTATATATAATTGCTCATATATTATTATTAAATTCTTCAATCAAAATATAATAAGTTCTTAAGTTTATAATTTTTTTATATACAATTACTTGTGTTTATATATAGTTGTTTGATTCTAAATAATAATATGACAACATTTTATTATTTTTCTTAAAAACCAAAGAATTGTATAATTTTTTATTATTATGGCAAGTGTATAATTTTTTTAATTTTATTATTTTTTTTAAGAATTCAAAATTTTTAAAAGAATATTTCTTAAAATCTTATTAAAAATGAAGAACCATACATTATTATAAATATTATAATTTATACATATATATATATATAAACTATAAAAATATAAGCAATTGTATAAGTTATGACCCTTATATATATATATATATATATATATATATATTAATTTTTTATTTTTTGTATATACATATATATGTCAAAATGCTATCTTCAATGTATTTCTTTATTCATTATAATTTAATCCAAAAATAATTATGATAAAATAATAATTAAAATTAAAAATGTATTATTATAATTATAAAAAATTCTTAAGATTTTGTTATCTGTATCTCATTTTTGTCATAAATAAATGTGACCTTTATTAAAATACTCATCTGTATAACACATAAAACAACTGAAGTTACTTAATACGTAAGCATCTGAGAATTGAAAATATGGAATTTTAATAAAATAATGATAAAATTGAAAGCATCTGAGAATTGAAAATATGGAATTTTAATAAAATAATGATAAAATTGAGTGTTTCATAGCTTGAGTGATCCTCAAATCTAGGAGAGCAGATCCTCTCCCGTGCCTTCCTCTCCAGTGCGTCTCCCGTGCCATGAAATCCAGCCGTCCAATGCTTCTCAATTTCATCCAACGGACCATGTGGCATTGAAAATCAAAATGCACTGTGCCACCAAGTAAAACGGTGCGTTTTGCATGATTAAAAACAGTTACAGAGGAAGATCAGAACACTCTGATTTGAAGCAAAAAATCTGATGCAAAACATATTCAACTGCATTTCCACGTGACAACGTTTTGGCGCCAAGAGTTTTGCGTGATGGAGGAGAAAAATGGCTGGAAGTGTATTCAAAACCCATCAAAATCAGATTTCATAAGAACATCATGCCATAATGATATTGCTACTGAAAACAAATTATACAGAATGAATTCCAATATAATCAATGGCATTTCTAATCGCATTTTCACAATTTTTGTAATATAGAAATCCAACTTTAAAGCTAACGTTCATGACATTCAATATTCAACAAAAACTAGCAGCAACAATAAATAATCAAGGCTGAACCACCTATCAATAGCTAACATAATTCAACAGCAGCTACCAACATCTATCAACAAAAGCTACAAGCGACCATAAATAATCAAGGCTGAACCACCTACCAACAGCTAACATAATTCAACAGCAGCTACCAACATCTATCAACAGTAGCAAAGAATTTTCATTCTATTCAATCAATAATCGAAATCTGAAGGACAAATCACTTTCAGTCATAGAAGAATCACCTTTCGCGGCTCCAACCTCCAAGCTCATGACGGGAAGATGAGAGTTCCCATGGTTGAACAAAGACAATGCCCAAATCTAAAGCTACGTTTTCCTTCGCATCTGCATCTGGCTTTCAAAAAATTTGTTTGCAACTGTTTTTTCGAAGTCTGCGGTTGCAAATTTGGGTTTTCGTTTGCGAAGAATGACGCTGTGCACTTCGCACACTAAAGGCATCAGATTTGGGTTACAAAACGGCACCGTTTGGAGTTGATATTCGACGTGTCTCTCGTTGCGGCACACGATGACACGGACGGCTCAGATCTTTGCACTGCAGAGGCACGGGAGACACAAGCACGGGAGAGGATCCTCATTCAAGATAAAGATCACCGACAAATGGTGCGGTCAGTAATACACATGCATAATAATTAATGATTCCCCCCTTCTCCCAAAAGCACTCTCGCTTTCTTCCCTATTTCTTTCGCTTCTCTCCTGGACGAACGACTCTCCAGCTCTAAACAATGGCCAACTCAATGCTTTTCACCCTCACTCTAACTCTCTCCATCCTCTTGCTTCCATCCACACCCATCAGCACTGTTTCATCTGCTTCAACTGTCGCAAAAGACCAAGTGCCCTGCACCATGTGCGCTGAGTGTGAGAATCCCTGCCAACCCCTTCCGCCGCCGCCACCTGCGATTGAGTATCCACCACCTCCTGTGGTAGAGTGCCCACCACCGCCCCCGCCACCATCACCTCCGCCGCCTCCGCCGCCAGCTGTGGCAGAGTGTCCACCCCCTCCAACACCGTCATGTCCAGGTGCTTGCCAGACACTGCCGCCGCCGCCACCGTCGTGTGCAGGTAATTGTAAACCATCGCCCGTACCACCAACGCCGTGGATGACACCCGGAATTACATTTCCATACCAACCAGATGAGAACGGTGCTGGAACGTTGAAGCTGTTTGCAGCGTTTGGGCTATCAATGCAGTCCTTGATTTCTATGGCCCTTCTTTGCCTTCCATATTATTACTTGTTCATTTAGGCGAATTTTAATTAATGTGATTCTTTTTGTCTTGGTGGACTTCATTATCTGCATACACTCGCAATAACCGAAATTAAATAAAATAGGAACAAGTGATGATGGTAGGTCTTCATTAAAGGACACTTGCGACATTGCTGTCCAAATGTAAGGAGTAGAAGACAGCGGAGGGAAAATGTGTGCCTTCAGCTATTCGAAGTACTCTGTTAACTGTTGTTTACCATTTATGTCATTGATTTTGTATCCGAAGAAAATGAATTATTTTGTTTAATCAGTGGGTTGATCTTTTGCTTTTAATATCTCTCTCTATATAATTATTTTCAAGGAGATGAAGCGTGGAATATTATAGTATGATATTCGTTCATAAAGTATGAGGATATGTTGGGTCGTGAAGTGGGGAATTAATCGTCCAAAAGGGAAGAGTATAATTAAGTGGGTGGGAATAGATAGCTTTGTGCTGGTCTTGCAAATAAAGGAGGATTCCTCAAGCGAGTGGTAAGGGGAGGACACAGTTTGATGAGGCTAAATTAAATGTTCCCAAGAGAAGGGGGTGGGGTGGATTCTACAGCACATGCACCTCAAGTCCTCAACCATGTCAATACGTATCTGATTTTCGTTTTCATTTTTTTTTTCTTCCCCTGGTTGGAAGTATGAAAGTGTATGAATGGAGAATGGACGATGAAAGAGACGGAGGAATAAGGCCTTTCTGGTATGGGATGGCACATTGGCTTTATTCAGATTCAGCTTCAACTTTATCACGCATTTCAATTTTGTCAAAATGGACAGCTGTCCTTTCTCCATTTGTCGTATCCTACACATCCCTAAACGGCTTATCTCCATCATCAGCTTTCGGAAGCGTTTTAAAGACTCATGATGTTATTATTTTACATATAATCCGTAAAAGCTCCAGAAAAGACAGGTACAAACCAACACTTTTAAAATTTTAACTTCCTTATTGTTTAGAAATATTAATTAAAAATCATCTTGTTCATAATTTGTTATCATCATATCAATACAAAAAAGGATAAAATATATTGACATCATATATTTTATTATCTTACTTTAATGACTAATAAAAAAATCAATTACACTAACATCTCTATTAATATATATATATATATGTATATATATTTAGAGCCTTTTGGCTATTGGTTTCAAAACTATATATTAACACATAAATAAAATATACTATAAATGTGTTATATTATAAAATAATTAAATATACATGAAAAAGTGAAAAGTTAATTAACTTGTTAATATTTTTTATTATTTTTAAAATATAAGATCACTAATTTAATTATATAATTAAAAAATTATATATAAATATATTAAACAAATTAGCATGTACTTTAGTACATATTAAGTCACTGAGGGCATGTTTGATATGATTAATAAAAATAAAAATAAAAATTTTACATAATATCTATTTTATTCTTATAATTATTATTTAATATTATCTATTAATAATTATATAATTATTAAAATAAAATTATTAAAATTATTATTTATTTATAAAATTATCTTTTTATTTTATTTTTAAATTTAACTTTTTATGTATTAAACGATCCTAACCTCTGTCAACCTCTTAATAAAAAGTTCATTTTCCATTGTATGCTAAGAAAAGAGGGTTACAATTTAACAATTATACTTGCAGTTAAGGTTTTTTTTTCGGAGAGTTATATAAGTTCATTTTGAAAAATATAGTCCAAGTTTAATTTAATTTTGGAATTAAACCTTAAACCTTACCAAAACTCAACCACTGAATCAAATTTTCAAATATTTTGGCCAAAAAGAAAATCAAATTATCAAGTATAAAATTTATTTATTTGTTTGAGTTATATGGTTCAGGAAGCTTGAGCTTCCTAAGGGCTTTTTCAAGCTATCTCCTGTCCACACTCAGGACTAATTGGGCAGTGGGTGGCAGGGCGTGTAGGGGAAAAAGAAGTAGAATAACCAACAGTTGAACGACAATATGTCTATCGGTAAAAATTATACTATTATTAACAAAATTATATAGATATCATATTTTAATTAAAATTTTTGATAATAAAAATATAAATAATTACATTTTTTTCTACATTATTTATGATTTACTTTGAGATTTGTACTCTTTTATTTTTATTATTTTTTCTCTTAATTTTCTTTTAATTTCCGTACATTCCACTCATGATAAAAGTAAAAGGATAAGGTGGGTCATCTCACGAAGGCCACACATGGGAGAGCTTGGTTTCTCCCAATTCACATGGCTAATTGACGTGATCAATTTAGTTATTTTGGCTTTTTCATGTTTATATATATATATATATATATATATTAATTTTCTTATGTTATAAAATGTAAATATAAAGGTAACAATTTTAATTATAAAAAGTTACATTTTAAAATTTTAGCTGTATTGAATTTTGTAACCTAAGAAAATTAAAAAAAAACTTATTTTAAAATATACTGATCAAGTCAATTTAATCAAATAAATTGAGAAAAAGTCAAGTTTTTTTATGTTAAAGGTGTTTGAGTTCTATATTCAATTATATTTATTTGTTTAAATTTGATTTGAATGGTTAAAATTAAATTTTTCATTTTTTTAATTATTCTTTTTTAAAGTTAATAATTAAAATAATATTTTTAGATCTAAACGAGGTTGAGAAACCAGATTTAGTCTAAAGGTCATAAACTACATAAATAGTGGGAGACTAAGAATGCGTCCCAAATTCTCTGCATATTGCCTGCACGCATCTTGCTGTGCACTTCTTTAAAACAACACTGTTTTGGCGTCTAATCCTCACCAATTGCGTGATCCAATGGCTCCACATGCGTCGTGTAATATGAGGCTCAAAACGCACTATTTTGGATTTAATGAAATGGTGCGTTTTGAGTTGTAAAATTTAAAAAAGAATAATAATACAATCTTATCTGTCTGTTGTGATAGATCTAGATCGTTCATTCAGCTCCATTTCATTGTCTCGTGGATCTTCTTCTTCCAATAGCCTATCCTTGTTGCATTAACACGCTAAAACACAAAAAAGCTAATTTATTTGGTGGAAGTTTGACATTGGTGTGTGAAGGAAGGTAAGAAGAGGGTTTTTGGAGGGTGTTTTCAACTCTCAGATTTTGTGAACACTGAACAGATGACCAAACCAAAAAAAGAAACCTCTGATTTGTACAACATAAATGCATCTAACTCCACTTATTTCACTATCATTTATACATTCATATAATAGAAGCAACTTTTCATCATACCTTTTCTAATTGTGCCAACAATTCTTATAAAGTTCTTATAAACTAAAAAAACTCTATGGGATTTACTAATGTTTCAAACTTACACAAGATATTTATAGCTTGTGGGTCATTTTGAGAGATTGGCCATTGTTGTTTATTGGTCTTGATTAAGGTTAGTGTTCTTGTCATTTATTGAGAAAACTTTATATTTTATAACATTTAAATTATATCAATTGTTGTTTGTCACTTTGTAAAAAAATTTGCTCTTATTTTTAGAGGTTGTGGGGTTGCTATACATCAATCACTGACAAATTGAAAAATTATACTATAAAGTAAGAAATTTTGTCATTTCTTTCCAAGACTATTCAATGGAAAGTGACTTGACTCCTAGGTTAGGCATAAAATTTGATAGCCTAAATGAAGCATAAAAGTTTTGGGTTGTATAAGTTGAAAGAAATTGAATTAATGCGAAAAAATATAATTTCACTAAAAATGAAAAAAATGAATCTATACTTTCCTACAAATATGTTTGCTATAAGAAAAGTTTGTGAAAACAAGATAAAAGAGAATGTATAACCACCAATCCTCATTTTGAAACTAAGAACAATTGCAAAGCAAGAATGAGTATTGTATTTATAAATAAAAAAATATAAGATTAATATTTTTATTGAAAAGCATAATCACTTGCTTCAACTCCTCAAGACAGTTTATATGTTAGCATCACAACGCAAATTGATGAAAGTCCAAGCCCATAAGATAGAGTTAGCAGAAAAATATGAGTTTTAACAAAAAGCCTTTTTTCAATTGTTTGTTTTTAGATTTGAGTTCTTACAATAAAATTCTATCTATGCCTTGTCACCAATATTTTACTTCTTTTATTTTTACATTAAAAATTTTTGTCTATCTAATAAATTATATGTTATATTTTGAAGAGATAAGAAATATGTGCTAAACTTTTGAAAATATTATTTCAAATTAAAATATTCTCTTCCTTCCTAAATAGCCAAAGTCATGACCATTCATTTCTGCATTTGGACAGAGCCAATGGTTGAACAACTAAATGTTAATTGGTAAAAGTTATACTATTATTAAAAAAATTATATAGATATCATATTTTAATTAAAAAGTTTGATAACAAAAATATAGCTAATTGCATAATATTTTTTCTACATTATTTATTATTTATTTTGAGTTTTGTACTTTTTCTTATTTTTATTATTTTTTCTCTTCATTTTCTTTTAGTTTCCGTACACTCCTCCATAATAAAAGTAAAAGGATAAGGTGAGTCATCCCACGAAGGCCACACATGGGGGACCTTGGTTTCTCCCAGCTAATTGACGTGATCAATTTAGTTATTTTGGCCTTTTCATGTGTATATATATATATATATATATTTCTTTTAAGTTATAAAATTTAAATATAAAGATGAAAATTATAATTGGGAGGTAAAAAATTTTAATTATGAAAAATTACATTTTAAAATTTGAGCTGTATTGAATTTTGTAACTTAAGAAAATTAAAAAAAAAAACTTATTTTAAAATATATTGACCAAGTCAATTCAATCAAATAAATTGAGAAAAGTCAAGTTTTTTTTAGGTTAAAAGGTGTTTGAGCTCTTTATTCAGTTATATTTATTTGTTTAAATTTGATTTGAATGGTTAAGATTTAAATTTTTTATTTTTTAATTTTAATTATGATTTTTTAAAATTAATAATTAAAATAATATTTTTAGATTTGAACAACAGGGTCAAGAAACCGAACTCGGTCCAAAGGTCATAAATTGCATAAATAGTGGGAGAGCAGGAACAGCGTCAAAAGTCTTAAGTTATCCCGCGAAAACGCTGACTATCCACGTAAACAGAAAGTCATACCGCCAAAACTCATTCAAAATTGAAATTCAAACTCTCTTTTAGTGATAGCATAGTCACCCTAACCTTCTACGCTTATTTTGCTCTCACACTCAAATATGGCCAAAGCCAATGCTAAGGAGAAATCCACTTCCACCGCCCACCACCCTCCTTATTTCCATGTCCTCTCTTCTCTCTTCTCTCTTTCCTTTCCTTTCCTTAGTTTTATTTACAATCTTCTTCCTGCTAATTGCCGACGCTGTTTCTGGTTTTTCCATTTGCAGATGGTAGCAGATGCCATATCTACATTGAATGACCGCACGGGTTCAAGCCAGCAAGCAATTGCCAAATTCATCGAGAACAAACACAAGAAACTGCTGCCCCCAAATTTCAGGACATTGCTCTCTGTTCAACTCAAGAAGTTCGTCAAATCGGATAGGTTGTTCAAGGTGAAGAATTCCTTCAAGATCTCCTCCACGGAGAACTTGAAATTGGCAATCCACGAAACCCAGAAAAACAAGACTGCTAAACCCACTAGGAAGGGTGCGACGCCTGAGAGGAAGGCTGCCAAGAAGATCACAGAGAAGGGGTTGAAGATCAAGAGGCTGAGTCGCGTGAAGACGCCGGAGGCTCTCAAGAAGGCCAACAAGGATACTAAGAAGAAGTCGGTAGCCTCCTCGGCAGGGAAGGACCAGAAGGTGGAGCGTCTGAGTCAGGTTAAGACCCCCGAAGCAATGGCGAAGAAGAAGACCAACGTTGCCCCTATGAAGAGGAAGCCTGCTTCCAAACCCATTAATTCTTCTAGGCCTGCGAAGAAGACTAGGAAATCGGTAGTTCAGTAACTTATAGTTATACTGTTGGGGAATGGATGCTAATTAAATATTATACGATAGTGTTGTGCGTTAGATTCTCTTGATTTGGTTCCCCCGCAGTATGGTGTTGCCGTGTTGCTATTCCAAGGTAATATCTTCGTGGGGATGTTGACAAATGACGATCCCAGTAGTTGTATCTGCTTTGTTGCTTATCCTGTTGTGACTTTTTTTCGCTCTTTAGATGCATCGTTGGGTATGTTATATAATATATAAGAATTTGATCAGTCAGATTCTAGTCTGGTAGAGTTGATCTTTAATATGTCTTCTGATTGGATCCTTCTCTGTTAGAATGTGAACATCCCGTTGTAAGATAGATTTAGGGCTATGAATTTTATACACTTCAACTCTTTTTTTAGTATTAAGCATCATACTTTATTATTATTATTATTTTTTTTCTAACAAGGTAACATCTTTTGGAAAAGGATACATTCTAAAATAATATGGGATAGGGCGAAAGGAAGGTTGACGGTTTCATTATGCCAAGTGGTATAGAGAATGATAATATAAAGAAAATACATTGTCTGAAGAGTTGGGGAGAGAATAGCATGACAGAAGATATCCACCTGAACGTAATTATCTGCAAACCTTTGAAATACACTTTTGATCATATTTTATGGTAATTTTAGAATAATAATGTAAAGGAAGATGGAATATAAAATATATCTAAGTGATGATAGGTGAGATAAAAAATTAATTTTATGACTTTATTTTTTTTTAATAATTTAATAATTAAAATAATAATTTAATAAATAGAATAATAATTATAAAAGAAAATTACACAACAAAATAGAAAAAGAATAGATTCACTGTTGCGAGGCCTTAGTCTATGTCATATGGGCTAGTCTGAATGTCGCTCATTTTCTATTCTAACTTCCCAGTATACATTATAGAGGAGGGGAGAACCCTTTACACTGTTTGCTTTGAAAAAAAATTATTCCCTTCTGTGCTTTTTCCCAATTATTTAGGTTTTAGTTTTGTTCGTTATTGACATAAAGATGTTCTCTTTCTCTACAAGTTTATTGGGATGAGTTTTCTCATTTATTTATTTTGAGTTTTGTTTTGGTGATATGGTACTTCATTTTTCTTGTTTTTTGGGCACAGAATATCGACTTTTGGGTCAAGCATTTAGTTTTGTACCTTAGACTGTGAGAACTGACCCAAAGGCCCACTTGATAGATAATTCCTTTCTAATTTCTTTGATCATTAAAGGAAAAAAGAAAAAAAGATTTTCAGTAGTGAGCAGAAATAGAAAAGGGGCCACCGCCGGTAGAGGTAAAGGGTGACATTTATGAGGATCAACTAATCAAGTGCCTTTCCTTTCCTCATCGAAAACTGCCTGAATCCCTTATGGCTAACGTCAATGAAGATCCTTCGCTTTCTTATTGATTGCTGGGTCCGCTTCTGTCTAATTTTCCTCACCCCCATTTAATTTCATTATAACACATTAACAACCATTTCAAAGAATTAAAGTAAAAAAAAATATTTTATGAAAGGTAATCTTTTATACAACGTATAGTACTAGTAAGCCATATATATGCTATGGAGAAACACAACTTATGAAGTGATTCCTTGTATAAATATTGTTTTGGTTATGCACGTATGAGTTGGCCCATGTCTGGAGGAATGTAAACTTGAAAGCTGAAATTTGGTAATGGGGAAAGATGCATTGAATTGGTGGGGATTTGGTATTTGGCAATGCTCACATGGACATATGCCTTATTGTATGTATAAACAATAAACTTGTCTTACAATATTTAAGTCGAAAGATAAGTCTCCTCATTAAACTTCAAAATATAACACGATTCTTGGGCTGGCTATATTTTAAATTGCGGTCCAAGAATTAACTAATACAAGTACGATTATCATTTTTGTTAATGTAATCAGTATTGATATAGTCTTGAATGATACCTATTGAGTTTATACAATCATGTTACTTTCAATTGTTGCAACCTGCAAGCGTAAGTCTGTCATATAATGTACAACTCGCTGACCGCCCTTTTTATATTGTTTTCCCTTCCTTCTAGGACGATGTGATAAATAGAATCGCAAATTGGTATATTATAAAATGGGGCTAATCTTTATGCGCAACGCATTGACTTGTTCTCGTGAATAGCAACTGTATTAAGTTTATGGGAATCAAAAACCAGATCATATGCTCACATTCATGTCAACAGGCATGGAGATCGAATATGGTTTCATATACCACTGACCAAAACACGATCACAGTCAACATAAAATTATTTATTAGCGTTTATCAGTATTATAATCCCAGTTGAAGATAGCGAGAGGTGGAAGTATGCCTATTCAATAATACGACACGACACCCAATCGCTGACATTGCCAAGACCTTAATCTACTCATTTTCCCCATCCAACACTCGAGAATATGCATCAACACAATATTTTTTTGGGGCTGGGGAGATTTCGTTATCCAAAATATGAAAAGAAGAAACAACGAACCAAACTCATGAATAGCGACTAGCGAGGCTTCCATTGCCTCTCAATATATATTTTTTAAGAAAAAATATAGCTTAAAATTTTAAATTAAAAATTATTTATATTAAAAATTATTAAAATTTAAATTGAATTAAAATTTTTGTCCATAAAATATTTTAAAATTTTAAAAAAATTTTATATAAATATCTTTAACTTGGTATTCTAAAATATGATTTTCTATTATTTTGACCTTTCTAAACATTAATTACCTCCCTAGAGTCTGCTCAAGCTACCCCACCTGGCTAGCGGCGGTGGTCCATTAGGCACACAGTTACACACTTACACACTCGGTTTTATTTTTATTTATTTTTTGCCTTAAATTCTATCTCTCTCAGGGCATGAAATGAAACTTGGGGTGCTGGTGGCGGTGGCGGTCAACAACGGGAGTTATCTAACAAGTGGGATCTTCGTACTACTTTTTTTCCCCCTCCTTGCCAACGTCCAATAATCAATGAATTAATTAAAAAACCTCAGCTCAGAATGAAGCTGTCTGCTTAAATGTGTGTCCCACCAAACGCATACGTTGTGCTCATTTTTTAAATTATACAGTGAATACATAAAATAGGGCTGTATGTTTTCCATGTATGTCCAGATTTGGAGCCCAGTGGTTGATCTTGTAATTTCAAAATGATCGCATAAAAAGACAAAGCAAGGATTAAAATAACAATAATGAGATTTAGAAGACAATATTTAATTTATTTTTGATATTGAGGGAATATATTGTCAGTGACCGGTGCAAAAGAGCATTTAATTAGAGGCAAGTTCGTTTCCCATACGAAACTCATACGGACGATATGGACCCATCTCCACCATTGGCCTCAACAAGATTACAAGCCAAATTAGATAATTTACCCGCCAAAAACCACAAGAAGATGATGATCCAACGGCCGCAATCCGATAATCTTGGGAGACAAACATGGCACATGCCACCTCCACTCTCTTAAATATCGCTCTCTAAATATAATAATATTTAAAGAAAAAAAGCATGGGAATACATAGGGGGATGTGTCAGTGTCTTAATGTTTTCATCCCCGCGTACCTAACTCGATTATCTGCCCTCTTCATTCTCTCACCCACCCCTCTGTTTTTGTTGCCCTTCATCCTGTGATTTTGTGTGTGTGTGTGGGGAAAGGGAAAGAGGTCTTCTTGAGAGAGGAAGAAAGAAGAAGAAAAAGAGAGCATGGAAGGTATTTCAGTGAGCGTGTTGAAGGGATTAAAGGAGTACTGGAAGAGAAGAGGGTACCAGAGACTTGATGGGTCGGGTAGGCGAAGGAGGAACAGGGTGGAGCTAGGAGGTAGCCGGAGGAGGCGATTCTGGAGGATCAAAATAGCCCCCAGGATCCGATTAATGAGGATTCCTTCGCCCAAGAAGATGCTAGTGTGGCTGAGGGACACCTACGTGAGAATGATGATGAGACTGGCAAACTCGCGAGCCATGAACATGAATATGGGAGTGGCAGTTGGGTACGGCGGAGGCATGGGTGGGTTCGGAAGGGCGGCTATGAAGGAGTACGACGAGAAGATGATCATCCAGATCTACAAGTCTTTGATGATGGGGCAGGGACAGTTGGTGCCTCGCGATGCAGCCAGAATCGCCTCTCTGCCCACAGTGTGAAAGGTCTTTGGCGGAGACAAGCTCTCCCTATCGTTTGTCCCGCGTCAAAACTCTAAAACTAACTTCCTTTCCATCCAATTTTCTTTTTGTTTTTTATGATTTTTTTTTAAATGTAATTGCAATTGCAAAATCCTTCACTTGCTAAGAAGGCCCCAACCTTCAAACATTGGTAACAAGTTTGAAACATTGATCTCATGCTTGCCATACATCGCTGACCAAAATTTGTATATAGCCTTGGCTCGATCCCTCCCCTCCCCTTTCCGGTTTTCCCTTTTCCTTTTTTTTTTCCTTTTAACGAGAAATTAATCTCCTAAATTTCTGATGTTATTAAAGTTCCTTTACTTACCATTTGAATTGCGCCTTTAAAGTATATCCTTATCTCGTTTAATCGAAGACAATGCTGGTGTCTTCCCTATTTCTGTCTCAGTCACTTGGGTATTTTTTCTTCTTTCTTTCTATAGATATTCGTATAGTTTCATTTTTATTTTTTCTCTCTGCATAATAATATACAAGAAATATTTTTTTCCCAGGTGCCTAAACAAAGTTGGCCTTGAAAGTTGCAGTAAATTAGGTTTTGCGTAAGAAGTATGGTAGTGATTAGTCTAGAATTGACACTCCCTCTATATATATATATATATATATATGTATGTTCTTGTCGTTAATTTCTTCATGTCTGCCGAAGTTTTTTTTTTCCTTGTGATTTGAATGATCTTTGTTATGCACATTCAACTGTAAAGTTGATTAAGTCATGAGATTAGAGTCAGTGACAAAGAAATTGGCTATCTTCAAACTGAAGCATAGAAAATGAGAAGAAAACATTTTGAAGCCAACTCATCAAATTACTAATTAATTGAATGTCACTGGGTCAATATGCTAGCAACTGATTTTTTACGAGATATGTTGTTGCTGTGCGACCACTTGTTGATATATTATTCTTTCCGTCACAATTTTATATATTTATTAGATTAATTTAAAGGCCAAAATATATCAATCTACTTTATTTCGAAAGTGACATATACCACAACTAGTGTTATCACAAAAATATCTGTTGTTGCAACAAGTTTGTGCACATTGTTAGATTAATTTTATAAATTAATATTTATATAAATTAGCATTAATTAATTATAAGATAATGATATATATTATCTTTAAATAATTGGTTTTGTATTTGATAATTATGTCCTAAATAAATTGGGTTTTGTTTAAAAGTATGTAATCCATGATAGGTTGAATTATATACATATCTATTGGGATAAGACCCCAACCTACATCCCTTTAGTAGCCATTAGTTTCCTATCACAAGATTGGCCCATATGGAAAAGATAAAAAGGCAGTTAATTATAAATACAAACATCATATTAGAAACTATACAAGCTCTCTCTTCTTCTCCATTCTGAAACCCTAAAGGCCAAAGTAGGTTGTG
This sequence comes from Erythrophleum ivorense, assembly GCA_026724425.1. NCBI lineage: Eukaryota > Viridiplantae > Streptophyta > Magnoliopsida > Fabales > Fabaceae > Erythrophleum > Erythrophleum ivorense. Next base: position 78,098,452 of record JAIUCV010000001.1, on the reverse strand, counting down.
TGATCCTCCCTTTTTTGTTTATAGACTAACAAGCACATTAATGGACTTCTCGTTAGGTACGCAATTTCTGTTATTTTGTTCTGACCAATAAACATAATGGATTCGTGCTATCAACATATGGTATCAGAGCAATGTTGATAGTATGATTTCCTATCTCATTGTATTAATTAATCTAGTAAAAAAAATCCTAATTTTTCAAACTTAAGAACTTTAAGAATTGAAAATTTTCAATTGTGGACTAATTTTATGAAATCGAACAAACTCTATATTATATATGAGTTTAATGATATGATTGTCATGTTTAATTTCATTTAATTCAAGTTTCCTCATTAGTAATTTTAGATTAAGTATTCAAGCTTGTGCTTAATGCTTATATTTTGAATTCCTTTTTTCCTTCATATGAAAATCAAATTAAATATTATATAAATCTTCCATACACTCATAAGAACTAGAAGCATAATTGGAAGAAATAGAGCTTATAAAGATGCAGATCGAAAAGAACCTTGTTCAACAATTTTAAGTTCTTGGTTCAAAGGGTTTTAGTGTTTATTTTCTCCAATTGTTTGCTGCATCTTGGTTGCATCGTTGCTAAGAAGAGTTTTATAATATTTAATTATGCAAAAGGGAATCATTTAAGAGATGAAGAACTCAACAATGGCGATGAAACCTTCATTGTTGCATGGCTAGAGCTGGGAAAAAGATGACCAACTCTAGTCACGCACACTCACTCGCGCTCCCACGCACATGTGATGCACATATTAGGCTTTTGGCCCAGTAGGCCCAGGACCATTAATTTTTTAATTATATATTGTTTATAATTTATTGAGTTTAAAAATATTTATTTTGAATTTTAGAAAAGTTATATAATAAATAAATATGATTTATTTATTGAATTTTAGTTAGAGAAAATTCATGAATATACTTTGTAATATTCTACATTTTGGTGATAGGCCACTCTCCCCAATTATAAGTGTAGCCATGTTAGATAAATTTTTAAACTTTAACTGTAAATGTCTCAAAATATAATGGATCATTTTTTTTTTTCACTTAATGGTTGCACCATCTACCATGGAACCAACCATTAAAGTATTCAGATTAGCAAAGGCCTATGTATATATTACATTGATGATGAATACATTCTATCGGTGTGGCATTATTCATGTAATCTTTTGGATTTAACTCTTTTGGATAGGCAAATAATAAAGGGCTGTGTATGCATTATATTGACAATGGATACACCCTATCGATGTGACATTATTCATGTAATATTATGGATTTGATTCTTTTGGATAAACAAAGAATAAAGGCATGTGTATGCATTACATTGATGATGGATACACCCTATCGATGTGACATTATTTATGTAATATTTTTTATTTGACTCTTTTAGATAGGTAAATAGCTTTCTTTTAATGTTTTCAATATTTCTTATACCTTCTCGGTATGGATATATTGAATACATATTGTATAGATTCTTTGTAAAGACCAAATCTTTATGGTATATATGAATTCTACTTGATACCAATTTGTTGTATAGTTACCTAACTGAATTTTGATTGGGAATCTTGTATTATAATTATGTTGTGCACACATAATTAATTATTTCTCAATTTGTGGTCATATCAGTCTCTGCTTTTTAGTAACTATTTGTGGTGAAGACTCTTGATATAACAAATTATGATAAAAGGAGTTCTTGAATATATACTTGACAATTCTTGAAAAAGATTTGGCACTTAGGAATCTAAGCTTGGAAATCTCACACCCGAATCTAGTTCTATTAATAAGGTCCATCATAAGTAATGTATGAGTCAAATCAGATCTGTCTAGCGGTGATTAAATAAATAAATAAAAAAGAATTAGAGAGAGCATTTTAAACAAAGACACTGCATTAGAGTATATGAATGCAGTTAGGGAGAAATTTATGAGGCTTGACAAAACCCGAAAAGTTTATTATCTCTCGTTGTTTGATAAAAGCTCGTTATGATAAAGTGTCTGAGATCTAAGGACACATTATGAAGCTCATTAGCTTATATTATTTGAATTTAAAAGATTATCATACTGAATCTTCTAATACTCTTATTAATATTATAATTGGGCATAACCGCCCAAAAATTAATAAAAAATCTTTTATTTTGTGGTATTAGCATTTGGGCCACATCTTTAGAGAAAAATTGGAGAGATTGGTCGGACTAAGTGTTTTGCAAGATTTAGATTTTTTTTTTTTTGGATTTTGAAACTTGTGTTGATTGTATTAAAGGAAAACTTTTTGTTAGAGCTATAAACAAAAAGGTAAATAGATTTGAGAATATTTTGGACCTAATTCATATTGACATATGTAAGCCCATTACAACTACGACTATAGGAAAATTCAAATACTATATTACTTTTAAAGATGATCATTTTAAACATAGTTTGATTGATCTTTTATGTGAGAAATTAGAATCACAGGATGCCTTTAAAAATTTTAAGTTAGGAGTTGAATTGAAGACTAGTAAGGTCATAAAATGTGTAAGATCAGATAGAGGAAGAAAGTATTGTGGAAGGTATACTGAGATTAGAAGAAATCCAGATCCATTTGCTTTATTCCTACATAAACATGACATTGAAACCCAATATACAATGTCTAAAACCCCACAATAAAATGGGTTTGCAAAGAGGCGTAATCATATTTTAATGGACATAGTTAGAAGTATAAGTAATCATTCCTCCTTGTCAAAGTTCTTATGGAGTGACGCTTTGAAACTTCAGTCTATATTTCAAATAAGGTATCAAGTAAAATAATACCAAAAAACTCCATATGGACTCTTTATTGCAAAGAAACTAAGCTTAAAACATTTTTTACTATGGAGTTGTAAAGTAGAAGTGAAGTCATATAATCCTCAATTAAAGAAATTAGATTTGAGAATAATTAGTAGATTCTTCATTAGCTATTGTGTAGGCTTAAGGGGATGCAGATTTTATTACCTTACGTACACTACCAAGATCATCGAGTTTGATTGGGCATTTTATTTTGAGAATGACTTGGATAGTGAGAGTTCTGTACCTAGAATCATTAATTTACGTGATGAGGGCACCGTTTTACCTATACCTATTTTGACACTCCATGTGTCTAATGGAGATGAAGTTATAGAAAATCCAATTAGAGTGGATGCAGAACTCCTTGTGTAAGAAGCAGGTGAGTCGGTAATTGAATTGAGACGTTCTCAAAGAGTCCAAAGGCCTACAATACCAAATGATTACATAGTTTATTTGCAGGAATTTGAATATGATACTATTGAAGGTACAGATCTCAAATCTTTTAAGCAAGCGATGTATAGTCCTAATTCTTCTAGATGAATGGAGGCTATGAGCGATGACATTACCTCCATGCATCAAAATCATATGTGAAAGCTTGTGGAATTGCCAGATAAGTGCAAACTAGTTAATTGCAAATGGGTCTATGAAACTAAATGAGAAAGTTCTGGTGAAATTGAAAGATATAAAGTCAGACTTATAACTAAAGGTTACAATAAAAAAGAAGGCATCGATTACCTAAAAACCTTATCTTCAGTATCTACAAAAGATATTTTTAGGGTAGTTATAACTCTCGTTGTATAATTTAATCTTGAATTTCACCAGATAGATGTCAAGATCACTTTTCTTAATGGAGACTTGTATAAAGAAGTGTACATGACTAACCAGATGATTTTGTTGAACTTGGAATGGAACATTTAGTATACAGACTACGAAGATCCATTTATGGATTAAAATAATTTATGGATTGAAATAAGCCTCTAGGTAGTGGTACTTAAATTTTGATGAGGTCATCACCTCTCTTGGGTTCATTCAGAACGATTTGGATCAATGTATTTATTAATAATTTGATGGGAGCAGTTTTGTCTTCTTGGTACTCCATGTTGATGACATTCTACTAGCCTGCAATTCCATAAGTTTTCTAAATGAAACAAAACATATGTTTTCATGCCAGTTTGATATAAAAGATCTTGGTGAGATATATTTTGCCTTAAGGATCTAGATCCATTGTGATAGATCTCATGGAACCTTGGGTTTGTCTCAAGAAACTTTTATTGAATGTGTGCTTAAGAAGTATAAAATGAAAAATTATGCATCTAGTTCAGCACCTATTTAAATAAAATGAATCATTATCTCGATCACAGTACCCTAAAAATAATGCTGAGAGTATTGAAAGGAATATGATTCTTTATGCTTCTGCTGTGAAAAATCTTATGTACATGCAAGTATGCACTCATCCAGATATAACTTTTGCTATTAGTGTGTTGGATAAATACTTGAGTAATCCTGGAATGAATTATTGGAAGGCTACTACGAAGGTCATGAGGTATCTGTAAAGTACCAAAGACTATATGTTAACTTGTAGAAAATTTAATACACTTGAAATTGTTGGCTATTCATATTTAGATTTTGCATCTTATATAGATGATCGCAAGTCAACTTTTAGATATATCTTTATGATGTCTGGAGGAGTTGTTTCATGAAAAAATGTCAAATAGACACTCATAGTTATTTTCACTATAGAAGCAGAGTATGTCGCATGTTATAAGGCCACTTATCAGGCAATATGGTTAAGGGAATTGATTTTTGGCATGCGTTTGGTTGATTTTATTTCATGACCCTTAACCATCTTTTGCGATAATTCATCTGCTATGCATTTCTCTCAGAATCATAAGAATTCTAGTCGTAGCAAGCATTTTGATGTCAAACTCTTGTTTATTAGAGAAAAGATTGCCAAATCACAAACTCAAATTATATACATTTCGAGTGTGGATATGCTTTGTGAATCCATTGACTAAAGGTTTACCCATAATAGTATTTTGAGATTATGTAACTCGTATGGGTTTTATTAAATCTTTCATGAAGCCTTAGCTTAGTAGAAGACTGAAATATGATTATCTTATTTGTTTTACTTTAAGACCATTTATGCAATTTTGTTTTGCTCAATAAGAAATTGAGATATTATCAATGCATTTGATATCATTTGTTTCCCTATCGAATTCAATGATTATGTGTTAATGCGCCATAAATCACTTAATTCCCTATCGGATTTAGTGATTTTGAGTCAATTTTTTTGGATTTGTTGATGACTTAATATGCACTGATTGTTTATTGTTATTTTGCACATAATTAATTAATGTTATCCAAGTGAGAGATTGTTGGATTAATTTTATAAATTAATATTTATATGGATTAACATTAATTAATTATAAGATAATGATATATATTATCTTTAAATAATTAGTTTTGTATTTGATAATTGAGTCCTAAATAAATTGGGTTTTGTTTAAAAGTATGTAATCCATAATAGGTTGAGTTACATACATATTTATTGGGATAAGACCTCAACCTACATTCCTTTAGTAGCCAGTAGTTTTCTATCACAAGACTGACCCATATGGAGAAGATAAGGAGGCAGTTAATTATAAATATAAGCATCATATTAGAAACTACACAAGCTCTCTCTTCTTCTCCATTTTGAAATCCTAAAAGGCAAAGTAGGTTGTGTGATTTTCCCTTTTTGTTTATAGACTAACAAGCACATCAATGGACTTCTCGGTACGCAATTTTTGTTATTTTGTTCTGACTAATAAATATAATGGATTCGTGCTATCAATAGACATATGTTTTACTGGAGTACCTATAATACCAAAAGAAACAAGCGTTGTTAAAATGTTTTTAGAAGAAGAAGATTATGCGTTTTGTTGATACAGAATAGAAGTTTGATTTTTTAAAATGATTGCAACCCAGAAGTAGATAGGTAGTGATGGCATTTGCAAATCCATGGGGCATTTTGTTGTTAAAGCAGATCCTTTAAACAACTCTTGGAAAGTCATCAATATATATATATATATATATACACACACACTTTGTAGGAGGTTGTCCTGAAGCTGTGAGTAATATCAGTTTGGATTTCGTGCGTCAGTATGTTGCTTCTGTTTTTGGCTGTTTTTTCAACTGGAAATGCTGCGCAGATTTTTGTGCGACACAAGCCGCCTCAAGCTTCTCTATAAAGTTAAAGAATATGGAGTTCAATATTCAAAGTTGTAATGCCCAGTTTAGTCACCAAAGGAAAAAGAAGAAAATGGTAAATTCAGAATAATATTTATCATATATTTATAATTATTATTTTTTAATAATTTTTGTAAAATAGGGATATAATTATTATTATTTATTTACAACATTATTTTTTTTCTTTCTATTTTTGTTTTTATTCTGACCTTTTTTGTATATTAAATACTCCCTCCGGTCTCAAATATAAGTCACTTATTGGAGAATTGTTTTGGTCCAAAATATAAGTCATTTCTTGGAATTGTCTTGATCATTAAATGATTTTTTTTTTAAATACCCTCAATTAAATAGAGAGTCATTAAGACTAATACATTTATTAAGAATAAAGGTAGACTCTTTAATTAGGGGCGAATATGAAAATTTTTTTTGCTTTGAGACGAATTTAAATTGTTAAACTACCTTTAACTAATTTTCTTAATATCTGTAAAATAGGTATTGGTGATTTATATTTGCGATCGGAGGAAGTAAGACATAACGAGATGTAAGGCTTAAACCTTATATTTATCTCTTTTTAATTTTATAACAAAAGTTATTGTCCAAAATTTAGAGAAGCACAATTCATTTTGCTGTGTTAAGGAAATGGGCCGTAAAAAACCATTCTCATTGACCGTTGCTGTTCCTAACACAAAGAATATAAGCCACACGTTCCTATAGTTGGCCCAGCCTGTGATTTCTCCCTTCCAATATGCCGTTCTACCCAACACCCAAACTATGAGTCTATTGCTGATGCGACCTCTTGCAAGAAAAAATAGGGAATTGAAAGCTGTACCTGTTTTGTTTTTACCCTCTTTCTTTCTTTGTCATTTTTTCAGTTACAAGGAATGCCTGCCCTCATCCATCTCCTCAAATATGACTTACTCTCATCCACACATCCCCACCCCCAACTTCTATTGTTCCGTGCATTCTAAAGCTATTTCCCGTAGAGTCTCCTGCAATTGACACTGGATTCTGCTTACAAATCTAGGGTACATCGAATCTACCAAAAAAACAAAAAACAAAACAGAAATGGTTGAATCACAAATTGAATTGGGCTATGAAAAGCCCCCATAGGACTTGGGTCATCCTTACTTTTTCATTCTACTAGACCAAATGAAATGGGCCACTCCTTACCATCACTTCTCTCATATTCTCTTATAACAAAGACTGAGTTTGTGTTCAAACTGACACTCTGATCACGCTATTATCCATATTTAAAGAATATATTAAAAATTCAGCAGAATCTCTCTGTCCCTTTTATGTCATATCTTGTGTGTCATATCCTTGTATGCTTCGTAGCTTATGTAGCTTCGCCACCCACCCCCCAAAAAAACAAAAAAGCGAGGAGACAACGTAGCCACAGACATACAGAAAATGGGAACAGTAAACATGCACAATGCCAAAATCAAATGCAGACGCCCCCATTCATTAATAGAACTAGGACGACAAACCTTACGGTTCAACACCTATAAAATGTAATTTCAAATTATTAAAAAAAATGACTGACAATATAAGAAGATGTTATACCAAGTGGAGCTTGTAGGAACAAGATAGCAAGATGTGAAATCAAATGCTTAAGGAGGTAGAGTACTACTAATAGTATAACAAGATAACAAATCAATGCGCAGGCAGAGTACTACTAATTGTTCCCTTTGTACATGTCTTCTAACATCGTATTTATTTGTAATTTTCTCTGTTTTCTCACATGAGATATGTTTCTACCATTAAATAATGTACTTGTTTAAAAAAATGTTTTGATTTTTAAAATTATAATTTAAATAAAATAATAAAATATTATTTCAGACAAAAATAAATAAATAAAAATACTTTTAAGATTTCTCATTATTTTTTTAAATACATTAAATATCTTTCGTCAAAAGTCTTAACATAAAGTAATACTAAAATACTAATTCGTATTATCCGTTGCTGAAAAGACAACCAAGCCATCTAATTTTAAAATATTCAATTTGATCATTAATTAAATGAGACTTCTCTGACACAAATCCTTTTCAACTTGTTCTTCGCAACATTACTCTCTCTTACTCCAAGCAAAAGAAAATGACTTCAACTTTTTAAATCACCTTTCAAGTTACCTTTTCTTGTAACCACATTGATAACTTTTTAGATTTTATGAATTTGCCACTTTCTGGGCAAAATTTATTCATAAATTCAATACGTTGATTATTATTGGTGACGTAAATGAAAGTGATTTGCATCATGCATGATCGACTACATAAAAATCTCTCACGCCTGATCAAGGCCTCGTGTCCTCTGGGTTTCATTCTTAAAGAACAGCTAATGGATTATGAACGTAAAGTAACCAATAATCATAGTCCATGAAATGCTGCCGACCGTGAACGAAACTTTATTTTCATTATCATCATCATATATTTTTTTTTCTGTAGATAAGGATCGGGTACCCCCTCCTTGTGCGTTTACTAGCTTGAACTTAAAGTTGAATTAATTAATCACAAAGCAAGCTTAACTAATTCCTAGAGTACGGAGTTCGTGTGTGGAGAGATGAATATGGCTCAGGATTAACTGGCTCATTTTCTTGTTGCAAAAGGTAACGGACATCTTGATGTAATTTTCTTGGTCTCTCTTATTTTATCAAACTAAGTGTATGTTTGAAAAAATAGTAGAATATCTAAAATTATGGTTTGTAATTTATAAAATATGAAAGTTATATAATTTATTATTTTGGTCAAAATCATAATTTAAAAAAAAAAAAATTAAACCAGACATACACTAAATGTCCGCTTGGCAGCCCTATCATCGAAATGAATATGCCAGTGCCTATGTTATTTATAACTCACAATTTCACCTAACACAACTTTTTTATTTTAATTTTATTAATTAATTTATTATATAGAGAAAATGGATGAGATATACATGCACAAGAAACTCACCCCATCAGACTGCTAACTTTCTTTTTCTTAAGAAACGACAAATATCCATACCAAAATACGGTGCGAAAAATTTTGTTTATCAGGGTACCGTGCATCTCTCTAGCTCTTTTTGTTTTGTTTTGGTTTTGTTTTTTAAGTTTAGTCTTTTGTAATATTTATTATTATTATTATTATTATTATTATTATTTCTTTTTAAGTTGATATCTTCTCTAAGAATTCATCTCACGAAATTAAGGTCCTACAATGCAGTGAGTTCCTTATGAACTAAGGTTCATTAGGTTTTGACAAAAAATGGGTTTATTTGGGTGGCAAGTCGGTGTCATGAGAGAACTAGTGCCAACGGCTACCTTATTAACGTCTATATTTTATTTGTTATATGAGCTATACACTCACGTCACCAATCCAAACCTTTTTCTATTATATCATATTTAATACTCGTAACTTCCATGTTAATACGCGCGCTGACCGCCTTTTTTCCTTTTTAATTAATTCATTTATCCTCTTTAAGTAAACTTCCTCCTCATTGACTAGCACACATCGCTAAGGCTCTATTTAAATCACCGTGTGGTGTAAATTTACTGTATAACTACCGTATTAAAAATAGAATGGCCGCGGGGATTATTTTATCCGACGTATTGTTGCTGTTTAGCCTAACAATGCAGAAAGCAGAAAAGGAATAAATAAGCAGCTGAAGTGGAGGCAGTGGATATTTGGGCCTGAAGCAGCCCAATCATATGAACCGACCCGACCCGGAGATGATCGCTGATTCCTGGGTAAGAAAAATAAAAAATGCTGTAAGGTAGGACCCGAGACCGTGCGTACTGACTACTGAGCAATAAACACGCATCACAAAGTGTAATCTAATCATGACGCTTACAGCTGTGAATGTGATGTGTAGGTGTACCGTACATCTCAGTCACTCAATTTCGACTTGACATCTGCACCTGCTACTCCACCACGTACCCTCGTGTTTTTCTGCATTTCAATACTCCAAAGTAATATCCCTGAGTTTGTATTGTATCTGTCTGTATTTTAAGCCTTCTATTTCTATTTTTATATAATTATATAATTATTTTTACCTTTATCAGTCACTTTTACAGCTTTTATTGTTTTTTTATTGCACCACCTAGGTCTCCGTGAGATTTTGCGTTTTAAATGCGTTCATCGCTAAACGACACTGCCTCGAACAATTGGCATCCATAGATTCGGCGGACCCCGCTGTACCATAACCCAACTGTTCATCTATTAATTATTGAGGAATTATATTAGGATTTTTCTTCCCAAACATTTATATTTCTATTAAAAAAAAGGAAATATAAATAAAAATTAAAGGAGAATAAAATTTCTCCCGATTAAAAGAAAAAACAAAAACTAAATGTGATCAAAATATTAGACGTGTCCATTCTCAAGCTCATTATTATAAGTCAAGGCCCTTTATCATATTTTCCCCACTTTTTAACATCGGTTTGATTCGTTGAATTCGGGCCCCGAAAAAAAAATGAAAGAAATGCATTGTGTGATCACAATTACATTGTATTTAATTTAACATGTAATGAAAAATAAATATCTACACACATATATTTGATTGGAAAAAAGTGTAGAATAAAAAAAAAGTGTGGTTAAAAATCAAAATATTCCTATAAAAAATATATAATTATAATTTTTTCAAAATCAATCACTCACTTCTTGCTTTTACTCACATCTTCCATGGTGGCTTCTTTACCATCTTCCTATATCTCTCATCTCTTCCATTCTAACCCATTAATCATTTTGCACTATCATCAAACCACAAAGGCATGATCCCATTTTTTGGTTTGCCCTGCTTGTCTTCTCTACTTCCTTTTTTTTAATATATATTTACCTTTTAACTTTGTTTACAAAAGCCTCTTTAAAATAAAACAAAAGGAGAAGATCTAAAATTTGGATACAAATTGTGAATTGACTTGGTTTACTTGGCAGATTGCAATTGGATCATCAAGTTATAACTTGAAATCTCTAATTGAAGGTTCTAAATTTAGTTTATATGACGGATCTAAGGCTTTTCCATAAAATGTTGTGATATCACTATAGGAAGTTTTGACAAGTCACCAATAGATAGTTAATGAAGTTCTTTAGTAACACTTTGATGTTGTTGATGCAAGCCAAAACCCTTAAGGGAACAAGAAGACGAAGGGCAAAATTGTCTTTAGGCATTTTGGCTATAACTTTTACTGATTTCTTGCTACAATGAAGAAAGTAACCCATTATGTTCCCAAACCCTGAACCAAACAACATTTTGCATTACGTTACGTTGCCCTTCCTTTTACATCATTGAACCAAATAGGGTGTTAATGTTTTCAAAAGAGAAAAAAATTATTTAAAGGAAACATGTAAGACTTAAGTGTTAGTTTCTACTAGGATTTCAACAAACAAAATATCACATAGACTTGATAGTTAAACTCCTATATTGTTCTATAATAACATTCAACGTATTTATTTATTAACATTTAAAAGTTTAAATAGACGTTTAATTAATTTTCATGCTTGAGATTTTGATACAAATGCGATCTTCCGATCATTATCTTTAATTTATATCAAAGCATCATACATTTCTATGCAATACTTATGTGCAAATTCATGTTTAATTTGATATACTTAGATCTTTTTTTTTCAATGTAAGCTATTATTAATGTTTCCTAGGATTAGGGTTATTTATAGACATAGTTTAGTTTGATTTTAAACCAAAACCAAATCAACCCAAACTTGTTATTTTAATATTCCGTTGAACTTTGATGATTTTGACTTCTAATTGATTTAGTTTAATTTTTGTTTGATTTAATTCATTTTGGTTTTTTTTAGCCTAAGAGTGATTTATTTTTTAATTTTAAGTTTTTATTTTTTTATAATATGTAGAATTTGAATGAGTTTGTAGTAAATTGCAAGAGATTGTGATGAATCGAAAGTGCTAAAATAGACTAAAATTGTGAGTCATGACAAGCAATGATTGTTTGAAGCTTAGGAAACGCATTAAGAGCGAGGAGAGAAGGCTAAAAGTGCTATGTAATCTTACTCAAAGCTCTAACAAAACAAAGCCTAACAAGAACAATCTTAAAGCTCATTTAAGAAATGAAGGATAAGTGAAGGCTAAAGAATTACAAAGACAAATAAAGGTAGTAAAGCAATTCACTAAAATACACATTTTGGTGTTAAGCTGATAGGATAGGCTATGGGCATGCATGACCTTCTATTTTTTTGTTTTGATAAAAGGCTTATGCATGGGTTGTGTTTAAGTGATGGAAGGGGAAAAACATACTATTAGTTTAGTTTGATATAATTGAGAAACGAACAAATTAAATTGGTTCATAATGCCAAAAATTGATTTTTCATATTGTCTAAAATTGATTTTTTTCCTTTTATTTTTTAAAATTAGTTTGGTTTGTTTTTTATTAACTTAGATTATTTCGGTTCCGTTTAATTAGTTTAAATCAATTTTGAAATCCCTACCAAGATCATTGGTTTTTATGGGCATTTATATTTAGAATCATATTCCCTTTTTTCTTTTAATGATTGTTAAATTAGATGTAATAGGATCTATTCTATCTCATGAATTTCTTAGTTTGTTTTCTTCTTTTATGCATCAAGCCCCATTTTAATATATATATATATATATATATATATATTAAGATGCTATCAAGATATTGATTTAAATGTTAAACTTTTATAATTTTCAATAATTTTGATCATATTTAAAACCTAAATTTATTAGGATTTTTATAAGATTGTGATTCAAACTATAAGAATCTATGATTTTACGGCAATTTTTGTTTCATATATTTGTAACCTCTTAAGTCAATTAAAATTTCAAAAGAAAATCATTAAATTAGTTCACATTATTGGTGATATTACACGTTATAGCTTTCCTATCCCGAATTTGTGAAATATCACAATACCAAACATCTTGAAATTTCGAAGAAAAAAGCCATAGTTGGGGCTAAAAATGAGAGGATCTTAAAACTAACTAAATAGGATTTGTATCCCTTGCATTTAATGATGGGCACAAAGAGACCCATTCCTAACCCCCCAAGGGGGGGGGGGGAACCATGGTAGTCACTTATAAATAAAAAATATATCATATTTGAAAAGGATAAAGCCTATTAGTATTTAACTATTGTTTAAAATGCAAATTTCTAGAAAGATAAGCTTCTTTTGAGTTACAAGTGCTCATGTCTTGGAAAAATAACTACAATAAGCCTTTTTTTTTTACATGTAAGAGCCAAAATTAATCTCATAAATTAGAATTGTTTCTAGTAAAACTTTCTTAAACTAATCAATCTATTCCTTATTATATGAAAGGAATTTCTTAAAATGGAAAGAAACATTGTTAATACATACTAATTAATAGTTTGATAATAATACCAATTAATTTAGTAATTTTTTTTTTTGGTTTCTAGCTCACATCTTGTGTAAGAAATTTGTGATAATTAATTCTTGAAGAGTTCTAAGTGATGTAAAAAGGCACCGTAAAGTTCAACTAATAAGATCATTCAAAAACAATAAACAAAACACATTGTTGATTAATCTCAAAATGTGCACATGAAATTAAGGGTGTTCACTTGACTTGGTTTTTTCTAGGGTATTTTGGGCTGGGTTGGGTTAAAGAAAAGAAAGAGAGACCAAATAGGACCTACTTGGTTAGTTAGTTTTATTCAACTTAGTCTTATATATATATATATATATATATATATATATATATATATATATATATAAAATATTGTTTTATAAGGCTTATTTAATTTTTTTAAATGTGAAATATAATTTTACAAAAACTTTATAAACACTTTATTGTTTTGGATGGCATTTTATAATTTTTATAAAAAAAGTGACTCGACTAGACCCGATTAACCTCACCGTCCCTAATCCAATCATAAATGAAACTTGTTCAAGCCTAAAAGAAAAAAAGTGAACCTGGTGCTAAATCAAGTCAAAAACCAAAACTCGATTCAAGCTTTAAACACCATTACATGAAACCCTAATAATTTCTCATGCATAAGAGGGGTCTTAACTCTCAAAGCCAGCCCTTAATGCTCTTATCTCAAAATCTATTACTCACAAACAAAAATTATTATCCCCCGCTTAATGTTTATTCTTTTCCTTTTTCCTTAATTTCTTCCACCATTTTTTCAAATTTATTTTTCTTTGTTACCATCCCCCAACGGTATGGCAGAGGCAACACTTATGTTGTTGTTCATTTTCTCTCTTATTGCCTCTCTTTACCTCATCATTGCAAACGGGGTTCACTATTTATTGAAGAAAACAAGACATCCAACGTTCGAGAATTGCAAAACAAAACACCAACATGGTACTCTATGCTGTCTCCTTGAATCAAGTGAGTTCATCATAAGCAAATTTGTTTTCCTTTTTAGTATTGCTTAAAAATTGTTAAAATAGAATAACTCATAAAAATTAAAAAAAAGATAATAATAATAATAATAATAATAATAATAATAATAATAATAATAATAATAATAAAGTTTGGTAAGACTAAATATGCATTTATTATTCCTTAAGAATTCATGGTTATATTATAATGCAAATTTTTTTTGATTTTTTTTAACTTTTTATGACATTTTAAATAGAATGTGACTTAGTCCTTTTATATGAACATTTTTTTTTTAATTTTGCTGCCAATAATTTGATCATAGATCCATTTGTTTTTGCATTTATCCCTTTAACTATAGAGAATAAATTTAGTAAGGGATAGAAAGAAGAAAAAAGAGAATGGAAAAAAATTACTCACTCTGTGAATAAATACAGGGGATCTATAAACCTTGTATGGGGTTTGGCTCTCTACTTTTTTGCTTAACTACTTACATGTTTTCAAACATTATGGAAGCCAATCTTGTTATTTGTTACATAGGGCCTCATCTGTTATCATGTTTTGGGTCTTATTAGAATTGTACATTGTTTAACTATTTTACACATAATTCAGATAATATTATGTTTATTTGTAATTTTTATATACGTGTATATTTTCAAATTATTATTTTTTTAAAGCATAAAATCTTGTAATCCTTGATCGAATCGTACGACTAGATCCTTTTAAATTTTTGATGATTTCAAGTAAGGTCTGAATTTTAACAACTTAACATTTAACAACAAGTTTGGAGTGTGCCCATAAAAAATCTATAATTTTAGCATATATTTTCATAGTTCATGATAAGTAATCTCATACATGGCATTTTGAAAATCAGCATGCGTACAAATTCCGTTTCTGTTTGAACTAAGAAAAGACACAGTAGAAATAAGAAAAAATTACATTTAAAGACTTATATGATATAAAATTTATAATAAAAAGATTTTAAAAATTAAAAATACCATTAAATATCATTATTAACAT
The DNA here is from genome assembly GCA_026724425.1 of Erythrophleum ivorense. Taxonomy (NCBI): domain Eukaryota; kingdom Viridiplantae; phylum Streptophyta; class Magnoliopsida; order Fabales; family Fabaceae; genus Erythrophleum; species Erythrophleum ivorense. The sequence goes on along the minus strand of JAIUCV010000001.1, from coordinate 78,083,107 downwards.
CATATCATTAAGTTTTAGAGAATTTATTATCAATTTTAGGTGATGTAAAAAAGTATTAAACTTTTTTACACCTAATAATAAATATCTTAAAATTAGTAATAATTTTTTTTAAATTTAATAGCAATGACAATTTTTGTAAATAATTTTAATTTTTAAAATATTTTATTATAAATTTTATATGTTATAAATCTTTGGATGTAATTTTTTTTAAAAAATAATATTGTTTTATTTATCTTGAAATATTGCAACATCCCATTACAGCTGCCCTGCTATGCATATTAAAGCGTTTTAAGTGAACGCTTTGTCGTTCGCCTTTTCTGCTTTTGTTTCTGAAATACTTAAAGGGTTTGGTAGGTTTGTTGGTATTATAGTATTCTATTACGGCCATACTATGGTGATAAAGCAATTTTTAGGCAGCTGTAATGGTAGCTTTTAGTTTATAAAGTGCTATTTAAATATAATGTACAGTTCGCAGGTTTTATGATTTTAATTCTAAATAAAATTACATACATACTTTCAAGTATAGGTATTAAAAAAAGTATACTAAATTCTTTTAATATTTGATTAAATTACATGTGATATCTTTTTTATTTTAATAATTATACTCAATTTTTTAAAATTTATTATCGATTAATAAAGTTAATATTTTACACAATATATATATATATTTTATAAAAATAAATTTACTTAATTATTTTTATTGTCAGATTAAAAATAAAATTATTATATCATATTATGACAAAAGTTGATTTATTTGATAAAAAATAAAATAAATTAAAGATCTTCATAATATATAACAAAATATCAGGAGAGTCAAATGTAATGTTTTTTACAAAGATTAGAAATATTACGCATAATTAGCCAAACTTCATAGAAAATGAATGTAATTTACTTTAAGAAAATTGCATTCTAGCATTGATTCTTTTTATTGATTACACAGTGGGGGGGGGGTAAGGGGGGTTTTTGACCCAGGTATGTTAGCAGTAATAATTTATTCTCCGTACACATGACATAAGATGTTAATTCCCTAGATATATTAACTCATTTAAAAAAAAATGGGTCACGCCTCAGCATGAGCCTTGACCCTTAATATTTTTTTTTTTTAATTTTGGGGTCACGTCTCTGCATTTTTAAAAAAAAATTTTTTGGGGTGACGCTTCAACATGAGACGTGACCCTTGTGCCATGTGTTAGGGTCAACTTTTGACCCTGACACATAGATAAAAAGAAGATACGTGGCAGCTTCTGATAGGATATTTTTCAATTACATTACCACATGGACGCACTTGATTGGTTTATAAAATACGCTATCTTTTTTTTGATTCTCCTTCTCCCTTTTTAAGTCGTTTTCTTCCTTCCTTCGTCCCCACAGAGCTCTTGTCATTTTTGCCTTCAGGTTCTTCCTCTTCTTCTTGTTCTTGTTCTTCTTCTTGTTATGCGTTTTCTAAATTTATATTTTCTTCATCTACATCATCCATCCTCTCATATTTACCGTTTATATCTTTTATATTTTTGATTAAAAGAAGAAGGAAGAGATTAGCACTCCATCACAGTAGCTACATTGTTCAACAAAGAGGATCTGAAGAAAAAAAAAATTGATATGTTTTACGTATGAAAAAATATGATTATTTGTTAGTAATTTATAATATATTTTTTTGTTAGTGATTTAAATATAGTTCTGAATAAAATTATTTGATAGTGATTTTATAATATATATTTTTGGTTAGTAATTAAAATATAGTTCTGAATGAAATTATTTGATATTGCATCTGAATTTTAAATTTAAAAAATAAATGTATTATTAGTGATTTGAGTATATATGTGTTTCTGTAAATTTTTTTGTTAAAATGAAGTTACATTATAAGTAAAATTAAGAATTTTGTAAAGATACAAAAAGAAAAAGAAATAGTTAATGTTTGTGTATTAAAAAAATAAATTAAAATGTTAAGGAAAAAGATGTATGAAAAAAATTTAAAAAAATTGTTTATGGTATGATGTGATAATAAATATTAGTAAAAAAAATATAAAAATAGGTTAAGGAAAAAATACTAAATAAATATTGTAGTTAGGAAATAATATATTGAATAAATTTTTTTATAAAAATGCTATATAAATATTAGATAAAAAATACTAAAAAATTATAAAAAATTGTAAATAGCATAATATGTGAGTCAAAAACTTAAAAAATTAGTGTATAAAAATAAAAAGATCTAATAATGCAATGATAATAAAAAATTAGTTAAAAGTTGTTGAAATTTATGAAAATATTATTTAAAGTTGTTAGATGAAGTAATAAGAAAAATTTTGTGAACCATATATTAGAAAAGAATTAAATAATAATAAATTGTTATAAAAGAATAATACGTAGAAAATAACAAAATGTATAATACTATAAAAATAGAATAATGAATATATTTTTATAATGTAAGTAAAAAAATATATAGTGACAAAAATAAAAAAGTTTTAGTATAATTATAAAAGTAAAATATGATAAAATTGTAATGTAAACAAAATAAAAAATATAATAGAATGAAAATAATATCTTTAAATAAATTGTTAATATTAGATGACAATATAGTAAAATATGATAAAATTAGATAAAATTTTATAAAGAAAATTATTAGAATAAAAGATTTCAAAGACATAAAAAATACTTAACTGTTAAATGAAAAAATATAGCGAACAAATATTGTAAAAGAATAGGATTTGTTAGAATTAATCGGTAATGGAAAAAAATATATCAGTTGGATGAAGGATTGTAGTTGTTTATAAATGTTGTATAATGTTTTGGGTATTGGTGATAGTATTGCGTAGTTGGACAAAATGAACAACGGAAAAGAAATTATATGTTTATACTCAAATAAACAAATATGTGAAACTGAAGAAGGTGCAACGTTTATTGCAGATACAATTGATGCAATAAGTGTCGACAGTGACATTTCATTAGAAATGTTGAAACAAGAGGTTGCAGATCAATTACAGTTAAATTCAGATCAATATGTATTTGAATTAGTATATAGGCATCCAGTGTCATTAAGGCCTACAAAATATCGAGCGTGTAAGTTAAGGAGGGATGCCAATGTCGGGATTTCGACTCAAATACAATAAGGTAAATTATAAATTCGTCTCATGCATAACTGTCAATCTTATCTCTCCATATACAATAATATATTTTTTTAATAAAATAATGGGTCATGATTTTTTGAAAACCGTGACCCCAAGAATGAAAAAATGGGTCATTTTACTTTTTTTAAAATTATTTTAAAAAAAAATATTATTAATAACTTACTTTTTATGTATTAAATGAATTTTGTAAAATTTAATAAAATATTATTTGTAAAAATTTTCAGTTATATTAATATAATAGTTTTATAAGTAAAGAAAAAATTAATATAAATATTAATTATAAGGTTTTAAAAGATATAAAAAAATCAAAATTGTTTTAAAAAAGTAAAAAGTGAAATAATTGAAATTTGATAAAATATTTAAAAATAAAATAATTTCAAAAAATAAAAGATCATTAGTTAAGAAAAATTAAATAATAATTTTTTTAAAGATGATGGCATGAATTAAGAAATTTAATTTTTTTAAATCTCTTTCATTATTATTATTTTTAAATTATTATAATTGATATTTATATTAATTCTTTAATGTGTTTATTTATAAAATAATTAACTTAATACAATTAAAATCTTTTAGGGTTATTAAACTTTTAGATTTCTAAAATAATATTTAATATATAAAAAATAGAAAATTATAAGTTACAAATAAATTTTTTAATTAGTTTTATTGGTTTCATGGTAAATAATTTTATATTTATTACAACTAATATTTTCATTATGTAAATTACTTCATCTAAAAATTTTTGTAGTTTAAAAGGTTACAAGATCATTAGTTAAGAAAAATTAAATAATAATTCTTGTAAATATGATAAAATGAATTACGAAAATTAATTTTTTTAAAAAAGTAAAATTTAATTTTTGTAAGAGGTGATAATTAGTAACAGTGTTAAAAATTTTGATCAATAATTAAATATACTTGTTAAGTATTTTTGACCTCAATAATAAATGAATAAAAATTTCAACTTTAGAGAAAAAGTTAGAATAAATAAAAATTATTATTTTCCTACAAAAAATATGAATTTTTTATTATTAATTGAAATTTGTTTATTTAAAAAATTGGGGTTATCAGAGAATTTTTTTTATTTTAATATATCAAGGAGTCATGGTTGGAAGGTCAATTATGATCCCTAAATTTAATTATTTTTTTATTTAATCATGAAATTAGTTTTTGTGAAAAAAAAAATTTAGATGAAATAATTTACGTAATGAAAATATTAATTGTAATAAGAATAAAATTATTTACCATGAAACCAATAAAACTAATTAAAAAATTTACTTGTAATTTATAATTGTCTATTTTTTATATATTAAATATGATTTTAGAAATTTGAAAGTTTAATAATCCTAAAAGATTTTAATTGTATTAAGTTAATTATTTTATAAATAAACACATTAAAAAATTAATATAAATATAAATTATAATAATTTAAAAATAATAAAAAATGAAAGAGATTTAAAAAAAATAAATTACCTAATTCATTTTATCATCTTTAAAAGAATTATTATTTAATTTTTCTTAGCTAATGATCTTTTATTTTTTGAAATTATTTTATTTTTAAATATTTTATCAAATTTCAATTATTTCACTTTTTATTTTTTTAAAATACTTACCTTATTTTTTCAAAATAATTTTGATTTTTTATATCTTTTAAAACCTTATAATTAATATTTATATTAATTTTTTTTCTACTTATAAAACTATTATATTAATATAACTGGAATTTTTACAAATAATATTTTATTAAATTTTACAAAATTCATTTAATGCAAAAAAATAAGTTATTAATAACATATTTTTAAAATAATTTAAAAAAAAGTAAAATGGGTCACAGTTGCTAATCAACCGTGACCCATTTTTTCATTCTTGGGGTCACGATTTTCAAAAAATCGTGACCCATTATTTTATTAAGAAAATATATGTATTGTATATGGAGAAATAAGATTGACGATTATACATGGGACGAATTTATAATTTACCTCATTGTACTTGAGTCAAAATCCCTGCCAATGTCTAAGCAATGTGGATAACAAATGTTAAATTTCCATCACAACTTGGTTCAATTAAATTATATGCAAAAACAGCGTCAAAGAAAATAGAAGTGCATACAACAACTCAGGCTACAGTTGAATATGTGGCAGACCCACTCCTATCCTCCAGTCATGCCAACCTCACAGATAATCAATATTCTCCTATTGGTTTAGGGGACTATACGGCTCAACTAAGTTCATCTTGTTTGCTTGTCAATAGTATTGCCCAACCAAGTTCGACACATGCATCAATTAGTGGCCCTATTTCTCATCCAGATGACACAGAGGATATAATGAATGATTTTGAGGAGGAGGTTGAATATGATGCTGCTCCTTATGATTGCAATGATGGTGGTAATACAAATGATGATGAAGATATCGATTGCATGGGTGCCACCGTTAATCCAGCAGCCCCTATTAACATTTATGCTGACTCAACGGTCGCATTTCTTGAACAGATAGATGCAGATGGTGCACAGATTCCTGATTATGCTGAAGTGGAAGATGTAGCAGTAAATCCGAACGATGACCAAGAGTTATATGTAGGCATGCTATATAATGATCAGCGATCTTTTCGTCGAGCATTAAAGATATACTCGGTGCATGCACATCATACTTTTAAGGTGTATCATTCTTTAAAGAAGTACGAGGAATACCGGTGTGTTCAATATGAAAAGGGATCCTACAAATGGAAGGTCAGAGCTTGTTACCGGAAAAAGGAAAATTTTTGGAAGATAACAAAATACAATGGGCCCCATACATGTGTTTCAGCATCACTGTTACAAAATCACCCAAAATTAGACTCTGATGTCATTTCAGTATATATTGTATTGATGGTGACTGAAAATCCTGGTGTGTCCATCAGAGAGGTCATTGAGCGGGTCCATTCTATATTTGGGTACAATGTCACATACAAGAAGGCCTGGAAGGGAAAACATTGAGCCATCTCACATGCATTTGGAAATTGGGAGCAGTCCTATGTTTTATTACCCAGGTGACTAGCTGTTGTTCAATATTTTATGCCCGACTCGTACTATGACTTCATACATAAAGAACATGTACCGACGAGTGTAGCTAATGGTGAGTAGGTTATGTTTCATCGGGTATTTTGGACGTTTAGGCCGTGCATCGAGGCGTTCAGCTACTTGAAGCTTATAGTCCAAATAGATGGGACTTTTCTCTACGAGAAATATAAAGGGACTATTTTAATCGCAAGTACACAAGATGGCGAGAGGAATATTGTCCCATTTGCATTTGCTGTAGTAGAGGGAGAAACATATGAGACATGGGTATGGTTCTTATTTAACCTCCAAGCCCACGTGGTCAAAGATAAAGATGGGCTTTGCTTGGTTTCTGATCGTCATGCTAGTATTCTGGCAGCTGTGGCCAATCGAAACGTTAGGTGGTAGCCTCCGCAGGCTCATCATGTGTTTTGCCTTCGACATTTGGCTAGCAATATCAACAAAAATTTTAGAATGTAATAGCTGAAAAAGCTATATACTACAATTGGTAAAAACTGCTATCACTTAACCTTATACAATTTTTTTCAATTTTATGATTAGAATTTTTTACGAACTATTAATTTTACTATCTACCTATTTATAGGTTATTCATATAAGCAGCATAAAGTTGATGAAGGACTAGCTCATATACATCGACTTGACTTGCATGCTGTTAATTGAATTGACGAAATACCCAAGGGTCAATGGTGTCGGGCGTATGATGTTGATGGTAAGCAATGAGGGCACATGACAAGAAATTTAGCAGAAAGTATAAACACAGTTTTTAAAGGAGTTCGGTTCTTACCAGTGTTTGGGCTGGTTCGAGCAACATTCTATCGGTTAAATAAATATTGGGTCCAGCGAATTGAGAAGGCAACTGCACAACTTAAAGCAGGATAAATTATATCTGAGGATATCAGATTAAAGTTAGCAACCAGAACTCGAAGAGCATCAGCCTGCACAGTCCGTGGATTTGATAGATGAGGGTCAACGTTTGAGGTGGAGGAGCCATACGATCCGACTAATCAACAATTTGGACGATCTTGTAAAATTAACTTAATAGCTCGAATATGTAATTGTGGTGAATTTCAAACTTTGAAATATCCCTGCCAGCATGTCTTAGCAGCCTGTGTGCACATTCGAGTTGACCATGTACAGTATATTGATGAAGTGTTTCGGTTGGAGACTATTTTGAAGGTCTATGAGATTGAATTTTTGCCCAATTGGTGGCGAAGTATATTGGCCCCAGGTACGAGGCCCAACACTTATTCCAGATCTTGCAATGAAACGGGGAAAAGGTCGTCCAAAGTCAAGTCGAATACGAAATGAAATGGATTGGCGAGAAACTCCAAGAGATTTATCGCGCTGTGCGTTATCTAGACAGACGAGTCATAACCGCGCGACTTGTCCATCATGTTGCCCCCCACACCCATAGTTTCATTGTTCTGTTAGAGTGTGTTAATGTATTATTTAGTGTGCTACCATAGATTATCTAAAGTATATTTCAATGATTTTGTTTTTGTGTTGTTATCAACTATGTTGCTTTGTACTATTTAATTAACATTGTTTTGATTCTATATACTATTTAGTTTATTATTGTATCAGACCTGTTTTATGCAATAGAAAATTATATTGTTGTGTGTGCTTAATTACTTTTTACACTAACTAAATATGATGTTGTACAATTTTGTACGATAATATTATGTCAAAACCGAGGCTTGTTGTTCATCCAGGTCTAGAGGACGAGTCATTGTTGTAGTTACATGTGTGGTTAGGTAGTGTACGTTATTCTACATGTGTAGAAATCAATTTTTTCCCTCATGACTATCAGATCATGCATAATGGTTCACATTTTTTCCTCTAACAAGCAGATCGTATTTTTTGATTACGTCAAGTTGCGTATGGTCCATGATTAGAGTCTCCTCTAATAGCTATAGTGCCACATCTCAGAGCTGCTGGCTTCTACGGGGTGTCTTGTCTTGCAACATTTGATTTTGACCCTTCCCTTGTTTCAGCGCTCATCGAGCGATGGCGGCCAGAGACGCACACTTTTCACACTACTCAAGACGAGTGTACCATTACACTCCAGGATATAGCAGTGCAATTAGGTTTTCCCGTGACGGGTCTTCCAATCACTGGTTCACTGAATTTCGATTGGCGAGGCATATGTGAGATTCTGCTTGGGGTTGTGCCACCAGAGGAGGAGTTCGATGGTCAGAGACTTAGCATTATTTAGCTCGCTAACCAATTCAAGGCACTTCCGGAGAATGCAAATGACAATGGTATATTGCATTTCACTCGTGCCTACATTTTACCTCTCATAGGCAGTGTTCTTATGCCAGACAGGTCGGGACATAGAGTTCCTCTTATGTACCTAATATTTCTTCAAGACCTCCAGATAGCAGGTCAGTACGGTTGTGGCTCCGCAGTGTTAGCATACCTCTATAGAGAGTTATGCAATACCACTGGTTACAAGGAGGTTAATATCGGTGGTTGCTTGACATTACTTCACTTCTGAGTTTGGGATCGATTCCCTAGGCTAGCCCCCGAGAGGCCCCCACCTCCAGATTTTCAGCTTGATGTATATGATGTGCTCCCTCCACTTGCTTATAGGTTTGAATGATAATTTGAGTTGAATGTTTACTGTGTGATTTATGTTGCTTATATAATTCAAAGTTAACAATGATTTCCTTTTCCGTCTCACAGATGGAGGCGTGTGGGTCAACATCCTCGTCTAAAAAGATTAGCAATACGACATTACAGAGTATTGCTAGATCAAATGAGAGCTGACGAGGTCTAAAACACTATATTTGAGTTTGTTGCATGATTACCTTGATGCTAGTATACTCTTACAGCTTGTTATTTCGTTATTTGCATATTATATGGCATCCATACGATGCGGATGATATACGTCAATTGATACCTGATTATTGGCTGGTCTTTTCGGATATTTGGCTAGCATCTATGCCACTTATTTCTTTTCATATTGTGGAGTGACATCATGCAGATCCTGTTCTTCGACAGTTTGGACGAATGCAGCCCATACCTTGTACTCCTTATAATTTAGAGGATGTTCATACACTGATGCTCAAAAGCAAAACTCATTTGGATTGGCATAAAGAACACGAGAATTTTGTGCAAGCTTGGTGGAATTAGCAAAATACTTTGTCACTTACACCGATATCATTAGAGCCCTTAGATTGATCTTCAGAATATATGAAATGGTACTGAAGGGTTACCCGGCGATAGATCTATTCTATCAGCGGTGCTCAGGGTTTTGTGATAACTTTCAAAGTCTAGCACAATTATCTTATAAAGTTTTTTTTTAATTTTAAATTAATATGACTTTTAATTTTTATTTTTAGGTCGATGTAGTTGATCGCTTGCGAGTACTTGCTATGGACGACCATTCACTGTTAGGTCGCAGAGTTGTTACTGATTGTACTAGCATCCTCGATGCACTTGGCGAGCATCGAGATATAACCATTTCTCAGGCTGCTCCTCCTGCACCTCAGTTGCCTACACCACAACTTCCTCCTACTCGCACGACAAAGAGAGCGCATGGATTTATGTCTACTAGAGAACCAATAGTGGACGATCAGTCTTATCGTGATACTACTTTTGATGTTGGTACTACATCTGCGATGCCTAGTTCTTCTTTTTATACCTCAATAGAGATGCAAGACCCTCATAATGTTGTTGAACCATCTTCTTTTCCAACAACACAATCGCAAGTACACCATGATATAGCATGTCCATCTTTTTCCACGTCACCAGTGTATTTTCCTGATTTCAGGGATGTCAGTTCTTCATTTTATATACCAAGCGATTCCGTCCCTTTTACACCCATATTCTCAAATCAAATAATGTCTGCTTTTAGATTTGATTCTGGGTCATCTGTTAGATCACAACAAATCAGCCTATTCCTCTAATTCAGTCACCTCAATTGAATTTTAATGAAGCAGATGAAAATGATGGCAATAATGAACAAGAAGAAGCTGAGCAAGAGTCCGGGGCCCAATAGACAAAAGAAGAACAATATCATTCTCCACGACATGGCCGACGATTAAGACCACGGATTAGATGTGGCATTGAGAGTCATTTCTTTTGAACGTTTTATCTTTTTTTTGTACTCGTAATTTTATTTTTTAGACAATGATAACATATTATAACTACTTTATTTTAATATTGAGTTCAGCAGTTAATTCTGATTAATTTCTTATTTAAATTTTTAATACTCTTACTTATTTATATAATTTTAAAAAAATGTACTTTCTCAATTAACTTTCATTTTATAATTTTGATGGCAAATAATTTTTTACCTCTTATCAATATTTTTGTTTAGTTTTATGATTTTGTTACCAAATAATTTTTTCTCTTATTAATATTTTCGTTATGTGACTTAACACTTCTAACAAATTTTAAAAAAATATACCTCGTAGTAACATGAGAAATATATTATATATATTTCATGTAATAGTTATAATTTTTATTATTTTTATATTATTTGTCTTATTTATTTATTTATTTCTTAAATTTTTTAACATCAATTTTAATTATTAAGTTTTAAAAATTTTAAAATTTTATCTTTAAACTATTTAATATTTTTAAAAATAAATACGAGCGTGACAACAAAAATATTTTTTTTAAAAAAATGGGGTCACACATGAGGCGTGACCCCAAAATTTAAAAAAAAAATTAAGGGTCACGCCTCAACATGAGGCGTGACCCTTTAAAAAAAAAAAAGGTTAATGTATCCGAAAAATTAACATCTGATATCATGTGTATGGAGAATAAACTGTTACTGTTAACGTACCTGGGTTAACAACCCGGGGGTAAGGGGAGGGGACAAAGTTTGTATCCCTAACCCTCTGATTGGCCGTGCCATTGTGAAGGCCACTGGCAAATAAATGATATACACAAGTATTTTAAAATCGTACACCTATAACAATTGGGTTCTTTTTTTAATTTTTTGGCAAAAAATTCATCCAATGCTCTTAAACCAAAAGAGCGATAGCTAAATGTAGTTTTTTCTCATATTCAAATCCTTTTGTTTTCCCTGCTTACAATGAAGTACATTTGTAAAAGAAATAATTTTTTGGATCTCTATAATTCACACTTTTCTCTCAATAAAGAACAAATAATTTAGACTTAGAATAGCTTTTATTTTTATTGTTATTTTAATTAACAAAAGACTACATTTAAGTACAATTTTTTATATTTTTATTATTGGTATTGGCACTAAAAGTATGACAAAAAAAGAATAAGGAATATTGACCTAATTAAAAAATGTTGTATTTAGTTGGTTGTAATCAAATACAATGGATTTTCTCTTTTGAAGAAAATTAGCAGTCCACAAATTAATGGTACAGAGTGTAATTAGAGAAATATATAAAAAAGACAAATAAATAGTTGTAAAAAAGAGATGAGTCATTTACACACTCTTACCCTTCGATATTATTTTCTTTTAGATTGTACAATTGCAAAGAATCCAATTTTGATAAATAAAGGGTGTTTGTATTTGCTAATATGTTGCACTTATTTTTGGGATAGAGTGACCATTTTATAGGGATAATGGATAAACTCTTTTTGTAGTTTAGGGTTTATGTCTCTTATATAATTAAGAATTCACCCCACGTGTTGCTTGGTCTTTTAGGGTTTTGTAATGTCTTTCTAATTATGTGAACTTTAACAACTAGATATTTTTTAACCTATAGAAATATTGAATTTGTAAAACTTGCATAACAATTAGATTATCTAGTAGAATTATAATGTGTAATATATATATATGTATATAATCCAATCATATTATGTTAAATTGTAAAAATCATACACTTATCTGTAAAATAAATCTAAAATTACTTTATTCGGGTGCAAAAATTAAAAAAGCTAATATATATATATATATATATTATACTAAGAAACATATAAGTAACATTTTTGTTGGTTATCGGTTGAAATTGAGCATAACATTATTCTATGTCATAAAGTTCATTAATAATTAATTTTATATCAAACTTTTTAATAATCTCGCTTTCAATATTAATAAAATATACAATTTTTAACAAAATTATTTTTTATTTTATTGCTTATTTTTTATGATGTTTATAGCTAAAAATGACTAATTAATTACTGTAATTTGAAAGTAGAAAACATGAAAAGTAAAGAAGAAAAATAACTTAAAAATTGATGATTTTATGTTCTCTAATTATGACATAATAATTAAAAATAGAAAAAAATATTTTATTAAATCAATACTTAATATATAAATTTATTTAATAATTAATAGTTATTAAAAATTGATTTAATTTGATTTTTGTGTAATTAACTAGTATAGTTATAATAATAAATATATTAAAATAGGTAAAATATTATTTTATATTTAATAATTTAAATTATAGTATCATTATGGAATATGATAAAAATATAATATCATTAATTACTCATAATTTAAATTTTAAGAATGACAACCACTAAATCACTGCAAACCTAACACATGAATTTAAATACATCAAGAGAGATGATGAAAATTCAAATAGTTGCCTTATGGTAAAAGTAAATGCCTATGTTTCTTTGCGAAGCACGCACAGCCCCCGTGTACGGAATTACATACAAAAAAGTTTAACAAAATTACTGCACCTCACACGCCCTTTTTAATTTCTATCTCTGCCTAAAATTAAGGAGGAAAAATTTGAATTTTTATAAGTCAAAATATTATTCATATGAAAAAACAAATTATTAGGAATTTTATTACCGGAAAAAGTTATGAGGGATTTCTTTTCTATTTTAATTCATTCGAGTTAATAGAGCAATTAATTCTAGAATTACTAGTACATAAGCAGAGAATGGAAAAGATTAATTTTAATTATATTTAACAATCTTGTTATAAAGGACTTTAATTTTTAAAACTCTTTTAAAAGGTTAAAGGATAAAAAATTTTAACCATGAAAAATTATTTCTTGTACAATATTAAACAAGAATGAGAGAAAAAAATTAGATAAATAATAAAAAATGTTTATACATTTTATAATATAAAATATAAAATTTTTCTTATAGTTAAAATTTTTTATTATTTAAACTTTAAAATAATTTAAAATTTAAAAAATTTTTGCAATAAAATTTTTTTATTTATAATCTTTAAGTGAAATTTTTTCTTTTTTATTTTTTTCCACCACACGATCAAGCTAATAATTGGGTTAGGACTTTTTTTATTGAATAATAAAGCTAATGCTTAATAGTATTGATTGTACTATTTGTGGAAAGGGCGTTTATTCACTTATTTCACTAAATTTTCATTTAATTAGTGAATTACCAACATTATCTATAATTAAGGAGGAAAATTTTGAATTTTTATAAGTTAAAATATTACCCATATGAAAAAAAAAACAAAATTATTAGGAATTTTATTACCAAAACAAGGTGTGAGGGATTTCTTTTCTATTTTAATTCATTCCAGTAAATAGAGCGATTAATTCTAAAATTACAAGTACATACAAGTTTAAACGAATAATAAGATATTTATGTAGTTTAAACCTAACTATAACTCATATTTTGTCCTAAATTTCAGTTGGTCTACCGAAGGATAATTTTGTTGTGGAACCAATGAGCAAACAAACTTAATGTGAATATTTAACCTTTCTGGGGAAAATGACTGTGGTGTAGCGTCAATTGTGAAGTAGTATAGTCATGGATCCAGAAAAGGAAAAAACAAAAGGCAATAAGAGAAGGGGAAAAAATGTTCTTAGGTTAAGGTATACAAAATATTAAGCATAAAAATAGAAAAGAAAAAAATTAAGGAAATGTATAAGAAATAATACTCATAATTTTAGTTAAAAATAAAAAATAAATATTAAGAGTAAAAATATTACAAAAAATTCTCATTTCTTCCTTTCTTTTTATATCACAGTATCAAACATACCTTTAAAAGGCTAGTAGAGTAATTTCGAAGTAAGACAAGGACCGCCGGTCCTTCTCCAAGGCTCGTCCAAAATAGGGTTTTTCATTTTCTCGTTTCCATGCCCAGTGTAATTAATAATATTAATATTATAGATTTACCCACCTAAAATATTATAATTATGTTTGGGGCTCTGCATTTCTATGGTGGAAAAACGCAAACGCTACGCTGGAAAGGAAAATGTCCTTCTCTCTCTCTCTCTGAGCTCTTCTCCTTCCTGCCATTGGAGCTTCATCTTCCAATATATTTTTGTTCCATAGAAATACAGAGCGAGTGAGTGAGGCAGTGGAGGGAAAGAAATACAGAAGCAGAGGAGCACTAGAAAAGAGCGACGGTGCCCACGATAGCACCTGTGCCTTTTCATGGATTCCTCTTCTTCGTCGTCGTCTTCTTCTTCTCTCTCATCTGCTTTATCGCTCCTCAATATCGCTTCCTCCCCACGGCATCCTTACTTTGATTGATACACATACGCAGACGTAGAGAAAGACACCGATTCCAATTACTTTCCATTTTCAATAGTTGGAGCCTCCCCCACTTCTCTTTCCCCTTAAGCCTGGCGGACCTAAGAAGAACCCTAACCTTTCTATCGTCGATTCTGGCAGATTGTTTCGTTTTCAAGTCCAACAAGAAGAGGAGGAGGTGGTCTTACGGTGCCAAAATGTTGTGGATTATGAGATTTTCGGGATTTTTCTCCGCCGCAATGGCCATGGTTGTTCTCTCTCCATCTTTGCAATCATTTCCTCCGGCGGAAGCGATTAGATCCTCGCATCTCGACGGCTATCTCCGTCTGCCGGTCCAGATGCCCCCCACCGATAGTGAAAACCGATTTTCGTTCCGTAAAGCCTCTGCATTCCGCAATGCCGATGAATGTGGTTCGAATCAAAGGGAAGTTTCGGGGGAAATGAGTGTTTGTGACCCTTCTTTGGTACACGTAGCGATAACACTCGACGTTGAATACCTGCGCGGTTCAATTGCTGCAGTGCACTCCATACTGCAGCATTCCTTGTGCCCGGAAAGCATCTTCTTTCACTTCCTCGTGTCTGAAACAAATCTGGAGTCCCTAGTTCAATCGACGTTCCCCCAGTTGAAGTTCAAGGTGTATTACTTCGATCCAAAGATTGTAAGAAACCTGATCTCAACCTCCGTTAGGCAAGCGCTTGAACAACCCCTGAATTATGCCAGGAATTACTTGGCGGATCTTCTGGAGGGTTGCGTGAGCAGAGTGATTTACCTGGATTCTGATCTAGTTGTGGTCGATGATATATCCAAACTGTGGAGTACGAGCTTGGGTTCTAAAACAATCGGGGCCCCGGAATACTGTCACGCGAACTTCACCAAGTATTTCACGGCGGGATTTTGGTCGGACAAACGGTTTTCCGCCACTTTTGCGCGGCGGAGACCGTGCTATTTCAACACGGGAGTGATGGTTATAGATCTAGTCAAATGGAGGAAAGCCCGCTACACGAAGCACATCGAGAGATGGATGGAAATCCAGAAGAGCCATCGGATCTACGAGCTGGGTTCACTGCCGCCGTTCCTACTGGTTTTTGCAGGACACGTGGCACCCATCGAGCACCGGTGGAACCAACACGGCCTGGGTGGTGATAACGTCAGAGGCAGCTGTCGAGATTTGCACCCAGGTCCAGTTAGCCTGCTGCATTGGTCCGGTAGCGGCAAGCCATGGCTCAGGCTGGATTCCAAACGGCCCTGCCCACTCGACGCCCTATGGGCTCCATACGATTTGTACGGACACACTCCCTGAACCATCATGACGCCAGCAAGGGTGGTCGCCGGTAAATTCCCCCCCAGCTTCCAGGACTGTTTTGCGACCCATCCTCTGTTCACTTAATTCTCAATTTGTTTTTTTTTTAATTTTTCTTTCTTTCTTTCTTTCTTTTTTGTGTTCTCTTCTTACTATGATCATCTACTCATTTTTCATATTAGACTAATTTTTTCAGGCGATTTTTCATTTGTATTCTATTACATTATTCCTGCTCTGAAAATAAAATGAAAAACAAAGGGGACACATTCTACTCTGCTGTGGTACATAAATGAAACCATTTTAGGAGCGGGTGGCATTTAGGTTGAACCGTCAAACGTAGGTTCCTTCTTAACGATCTGAACATCTAGAAGATGAGCTATCCTCCTCTTAAAGTTGGCCATCGGATTAAAAAAGGGGCAGACTTTGGAACAACCAAATGATTACATTTTAGACTTTGTTATTGCCATAACGCTGTTTTAAATATCAATTATCTTGCTGGGTTCTGGCTTTCTTTTTAATTCTCAGGAAATCCTTCCATTATAGGCTCTAGGTGCTGTCTTCTGTATCCACGAATGATCTTTACTGCATCAGTTAGTAACTTGACGTGCTTTGTACTAGCAGTAGCTATGAGAACAAAATGCATTATCTTTGTTATGTGTTGGAAGTAGGAAGTCGTTGCTGGGAACTGTTGTGCTTTGATATTATATGTATAGATATTAATAGGGGAAGATGGAATGCAAGTGTATTCATTGCATTGGCTAGCTTAGTATAGAGAAGCTGCGTTTAAGATGTGGGCATATTTGCCGGCAGCAGTAACCAAATGAGGCATAAGAAACAATTCATTGAGTCTGTATCTGTCTGCAGATTGCGCCGTGGCAGCTATAAGCTAAGTTTGTTCTTGGGGCATTCTGAGGGAAGCACTGCTTGGTTGGCAGCGGCGGAGCATTAGTGGCCTATCTTCTTCGCCTACTCTGCCTATTCCTTGCGTCTCACTTTATTCTTTGCTCCCATAGTTGGCAATTCTCTCTGCAGTTTCCTATCGAATTTATGCTGCTTCATTTGTTGATCCCTCAACAAAATTGAAGTCTTTAATTGAAAAACTAAATATTTAATACATTCGTGTAATTTAGGGGTTTGAATTTTTGGAACTGAACGGAATCAAATCAAATGGTTCAATCTGTCGGTTGAGGCTTCCTGTTTCCTACAGGTGTCTAGGTGGGGTTTATTAAATATTTTGAGGCCTACATGTGGCTTCAAAACTTGACACAAAAAGAGAAGCCAACGTCTAAAATAATCGGCATTAGGTTGTTAATGTTAATTATATGATCTAAAATACGTAGTGAACAAAGTTCCCAAGTAACGAATAAGTGAGCATAAATGTTGACCTTGAAGTCTTTGGTAGCTGGTGCTGTGATATATACATAAGAAAGATAATATTATTCTAAAAAAGGATTAGGACGGGGCAACTGATACTTTGGTTGGCCAACGCATCATACGCGAGCGAATAGAGACAGATCAATTCCTAGACGTGGACAGGTTTGTAGCTAAAATAATGCTTAATCATAAGGTAGTATAATTATTTTGGGTGAACGATTTAATATGTTTGAACGAGTCTAGAATATGGAGGTAGACGCCAGTGGCGGACGAGGGATCAGGCGTAATACGAAGCAGGAACAGCCCAGGCCAATCTCCATTGAGGATCCATTCCCTTGATTTATTATCTAAATGATTTGAGTTTCTAATTGACTTTATGAATTTCAATGTTTAATCATTTTTTATTTTAAACTTTTCTTGTCTCTTAGAACTTGCATTGGCTTGATCTGGGTGAGACAGAATGAAGTATTCCTTTTTATTAGAAAAAAATCATTGAGTGGGCGAAGGTGGGTGGTTCATGTGGATGGCATTGAAACCTTCTTCATTTTTTTTACATGTCAATATGCAGATATTTTGATGGATTTATGAAAAATGAGTTGGAGGTAAATAAAAGTTGCCCGTAGCTCGGAAAATGCTGAGATTTTCCACGGCTCATACAGGGCGTTGAGAGGTGAATGAGATTGAGCCCCATAACCAATCCTTATCAATTGATCCCCATCTGTCCTCGTGTATTTGGTCTTGGTTTTCTTCCTCCCTTGTTCAGAGTCATATTATAGCATGATATTTAAATGGCAAAAGAACATCGTTAACAATACAATTTTGGCACCTGAATTGAGGATTTTACCTCGTCCACTGGTTTTTTTTTTGAAAGAAAAGGTCTTTGTTGTTGTCAAATCGGTTCATCAATTATTTATGAGCTAATGATTCATATAACATGAATTTCTTTAAAAAATTAAGGTAAATTTAATATTAAGAGTTTGGTTTCCACGCTTATCTTTTTTGATTATTCTCTATTCTTAAGATTTTATGTTTCTGCCATCATATATATATATATATATATATATATCCCATCAATTATGACATACTTGGCATAAATTTAATCGAAAAAAGAAAAGATTCTGATTCTTTTTTGGTTAGCTGTCGGTGAGATGGTGTACTTATGCACGGAAGCTTTCTTCATCAATTATATTAATGTATGTATACTTACGTTAGTCAATTTCGGGCACCATTGTTTGGAGCCCCAGATAAAATACGTGTTATGGATCTTAACTGATGCTAGTGCATTTGATAAAATTATAAATAAAAAAGGAAAGAAATACAACTGAATTCTCACTATATTGTCAACAGAATGATAATCAAATCAATTTCTTGATAAAAACGTTAAAAACACCAAATTACTTAATTGCTAATGTATGATTTTTTTTTAAAGTCATACTAGGGAAGTTTCTTAAGCGACTGGAATGAGCTTCTAAAAAATTTTAAAAATTTATGGCCACAGCCTAGACAAACGTAGAACAAGATAAATATGTATAGAGCTTATTTAAGTTTCTTAAATTCTCATTTGCACCCCACATAGAAGATTAAGATGAAAGAGGCACATCTGGTTTCAGGGTGTGTGGGTTGTTCACTGGTCATTATAACCCGAGGGAAAGGAACAAAAGGAGGAAAAGGAGGAAGCACAAAAGTAGCCAAAGAAAGAGAAGAGGCCTTTGGAACCTTTACAGCTAAAAACAGTCGGTGAGTTAATTTGGGGTCCCAGGGGACCATAAACATTCCATGGTCCACCAACTCTGCTCTCTCTGACTCTCTCTCTTTATTCACATCTATGGCCTCTTGCTCCCCGCACATATACAAGCTTCAAGCTCCCCTCCCTTCCTGCTCCCTACACCAATCTCAATATGACAGGGCAGCTCATGCTTCTTCCACGTGGTACATACCTGTTTGTGTTGAAAATGCTATGTGAACTTGAATGATTTGGCATGCCAAGGCAAGGACAGTCGCCCATTGAATTGAATACTGGCAAACACGGTTTGAATCCCAAGGTACCTTAATGTCCACTGGTTTTACATTTATGGCAAAGATGAACACTTTTCTTAATGGTTACCCAGATGCAGTTAATGCAGGAAGGTCCTGTCTCTGATATAAATGGAGAGAACCAGCTTGCTGCTATTTTAATTGCAACTACAATAGGTGGCTGCAAACTTCATGACCTTACAGTTCTCCTGATCAATGAATCAGGGTGATAGATTTCGTCTTTTGGTTCACGAGCAATTGTATGCTAACTATGCAAGGGCATTGATGTAACAGACATATGATGGAAACGTTGAGTTTTAAAGAAAATGAACTAGAGTAGAATAGCTGGCCGAGAGTGATTGAATACAACCTTTAAGTATATGTAAAAATACCAAAAAGTGAATTTCACAATATAAAAAAAAAAATTGTTTAATTTTGATCTAATTATCTTTTATAACTCACATCAAAGTTTTAGACAAACAACACATGCATGTCCTTCGCCGGTCTGATTTTGTCCATACTAACAAAGTACTCTCCGTGTAGGGGACCATATGAGAAAAACCCATGTGCCTCCTATGGGGGACCAATCACAATAATATCGTCTGAGTTAAATTAATTTCTCCTCATACGATGACGAAGATACAATGGTGACTTCAAATTACAATTATACACATAATGTAAACTGTCTGAAAATTGTAGAATAAGCAAAGTGAGGTCTTATTGAAGAGTAAACTCAATTTCGAAATAAGCACAATAGGTCAGTGGAGCAACCATGTTCTGACATTTGCTCCCCCATTTTAGATCCACTGGCAGCTGTTTCTATTAGTTCCCGCAAAATCAGAGAAGCAAGTTTCACTTGTACAACGTGGGATTGACTTCGTCGTCATGGTTTTCTATATGAAAACATGTCCATTGTGCAGGTAGTAAAGGACTAACGGTAGTATTTGAGTACTGCAGCATATAACTAAGCATGCCAAGGACTGACTAACATGACGGGATTTGAGTTGTTAGTATTGCTGTGCAAACAGATTTGGCTTGATAAAGACTAACCTAAAATGCTTTTGTCACTTGAAGTGGTTTGCTTCATAGTACGCATAATAGCACTGGACTCACCTATATGGATTGAAAATAGCAGTTCAAGGATCCTCTCAACTTTTTAAAGAAATTGAAAATATCAATTTAAAAAAAAAAGACATAATACACAAGTGCTGTGCTGCATACATTTGGGCGAAAACTAATCATAACTCGCGTCCAAGAAGAAGTTGGACAGCACCTCATCCTCCATGCCTGAGGCTTCTTTTAATCATGTATCGCATTGTTTAATATATACAAAGGTCTAAATAAAATAATATAATAAAAAACTATTTATATAATTACATATATCATATATGTGTAATATACGTAAAATCCTCTAAACCAATATATATATATTATTGATATTTATATTTTTAATTTGTTTTTTTCAATTTGATGAATTACTTTTTCTAATTTATTATTTGTAAATCTTTTATTTTTTCTAATGGCAAATAAAATTTTAATATAATTTGACAATTTTAAAAGTTTAATATTAAATACTCTTAAATTTTAATTATGAGTAATTTTTTGTAATTCTAAAATAAATTTTTAAGCATTTTAAAAAATATGAAATTAATAATTAAATATTTAAATTTTATTAATATTTATATGTTATATTATAATTTTAATGTATAAAATTTTTAAAAAATATATATTTAATTATCATCAATTCAATGTTTAATTATGATCAAACTAAAAAAATCATGAACTAATGCTCGTGTAGATTGTCTAATTTTAAGAACATTGTTTAAAAAACAAATAAAAATAAAACAACTCCTTTGTTTAAGGACACATCACACCACGCCGTAGACGACCCTCTAATATATGAAGTTTAGCCCTTGATGAATAAACTCCGCTTATATTATTAAATTGACAATTAAGAAATTGAAATCCGTGAAACCGCAACTTTTCTGGTGAAAGGTCTCCCTTTCTTCTCTCCAAAATCTGGAGGGGGCTTAACTCCATTAACACCTGATTCGGTGTCATATCCATCGTTGGGCCACACAACATTTCCAAAACAATTATGTTCCCTTGGTTTCAAAGAGACAACAAGCGTGATCAAAGTCAGTGGATGGTTCTGTGCTTTAAACGATTTCACAAGGGAAAGCTTTTACCCAACTTGAACTTTGCCATAGAAGATAACTAGTATTACGCTCGTGCGATGCATGAGATGGGAGAAAGAAAATGGTAAACAAGTAATAAAAGATAAGGTTGAGTGCCTAAAAAATGGAAAGAAGCATTAATCAAATATTAAGAAGATATGATTTATTGTCCGAATGAAGTTTTATATAGAAGATCGAAATAAGCAATAATCTGACATTGAGAGAGTAAACTGCAAATTGTATGAAGTCCAAAAGAAATGTTAATAATACGAACAGTAGCCAAGGGAAGAAAGGTAATGAAAGTAAAACAAAATTGCAGCTGACTTAATGGGAGATAATGGTGTGCACTGTCAAACAATCAATAGAATTCATGTGGATTGAATGATTTTAGCTGAATCAACCGCTTGAGGAGCAAGTTGACTCAGTAAAGATCATGGCCGTTATCATCAAATCCAGGGCAGTCATGTGCTTTGCTGGCAACAATTATTGAATCTGATGTAACACTCAAGGGAGCAAATTAGGTCGTAGGCTATCTATTTGAGAGATCAGGGACCATGAACTGAAGAGGCAAGTAGTTGCATTGAAGGTCTAGAGTTGCATGATGTATGTTGCGGCAGGTTGAATGTTGTAGAAGACTATAGCTACATCTTCATTATAGTTAACTAACTTCGCACTAGCATCATAGATGAAACTGGGTATCCTGATCTTGTCAAATGAATCGGATGATGAATTATAGACAATGATTTTTTCAAGCATAGAAGCCTCATGATATGTTATCTCTAATTGCCAACAAAGGAAATTGTCAACAGCTGATGTGTTAGACAACAGAAAATTATCAGCAGCTAATGTGTTAGAAGGGAGCAGGGCCTAGTCTTCTGCGTCAGATATCTGGTCCTCTTCGTCATCACTAAAATACTCGAAAGGTTTTTTGCATCCAGGACGACCACCTGACCTCCTTCCATTTCCAACACACTTTCAAGGACCGCTGGATTAACCTTGGATTGGTTCCTCATCACCGAACTGAATCCTCCAGCTAAAAAGTATACCCGAAATGTAACATTATCGATATTTCCCACATTCTTGCCGTCTTGAGAGAGGCTAGTCATCAGAGTGGGACGAGTATGAATTAGTGTATGTGTATGTCACATATTCCCGATTGATTTTATCCATGGCATCCTCTTTAGACGTTAAGCAATAATTTCCATCCCACCTCCCGAAACCCACCGTGTCCTCTTCCACCAAGTGGGGAAATGGAGTTGTATGAGACCTGAAGCATGTAGTGGAGGACTGGTTAGTCCTATGCTTCTACTCCACCTTTACCTCCGGATGATACTCTTATGGTGGAAGAAGCAGGTCAAACTTTCCGTTAAGAAAATTCTGAGCGTGGAAGGACATATACGTGCGAACGAGATACAGGAAAATGCAAATGCTTGAGGAAACGGTCAGATTTATGGTTTAAAATGATCATAAGTTTTGAAGGCATATGGTTCATATATGTTTTTCTGGGATTAAGAAAATAAAGTAGTTTACAACTTTCAATAACTACCTATTAACTACAATACTCTAATTTCGTTTCAAAACAAAATAATGATTACGAAACTTCAAATAACTACTAGTGACTTGGAAAGAAAACAATTTCACAATATGTAAAATGAAAACACTTTTGAGACCAAACTCCAAAAGCATGTGTAAATGAAGTGACACAATAAACATCTAGTGCAAGGTTAAAGTTTAATTACAAGAAAACGTGTGATAAAATACACAAATTTTCTGTGCCCAGCTTGAACACTTATAAAGAAGGGCAGTGGGCCATCCATCCAGATTTCCCGATGACTAATCACTTGAGGCAGATAAAGAATGAATGAGAAATGAAAATATTTGCAAATCCCAAACACCATCACACCCGCTTCCTCTCAAGAAGTTGATGAATCTAAGGGGCCTCCCACAAAAACAAACCCTCAGACCCTCGTAACAAATTCTATTCACAGATAACGCAACAATAGAAAAGAATCAATCTCCTTACATCCTCAAACTGAAGTGCGTTATCATAGCACCGATGGGACCATCTTAAAATAGATGGCGATTTCATTCCTCATGGCCCAAGGACGTCCATCAGCACGACAACTAGCAGGCAAAGCAGTCATTGACAGTGAGATATATGACTAGAATAATATCACCTTGAGTATCAAGAGGACTAGCATGATGAAGCACATTATAACAAGTACTGTTGCACACGTAACCATTCCTCCTTTTTGCTGCGTTCTCTCTGCCTGAAAGTACATGTTTAAAATTATCTGAGAACAGTTGTACCAACTAAAATTCCAAAAGGCAGGCTAATACAAGCACAAATTTGCATAAGCTAGAGTCTGAGCTAGTGACAGGGAAAGAAATAACAGAACCTTCTCCAACTGCTTAAAACCCTCTTCAACGGATGTAACAACATTCTGAATATTGTAGTCAATTCTATCCACAATTGTTCCCTGGAGGAATATCAGGTCTATCAGTCACCTTTCATTCTTTAAATCCATCTTTTACAAGGGTGGGGCGCTAACCTGGTCTATCACAAGAACAGAGAGATCCTTCATTATCTGTGCCAGTTCGTTCACTGATTTGGTGACCTACAGCACATTTCACATTGTCAGACAAGGTAATGAAAGAGATTTGTCTTCAAGCAATACATCGGATGCCTTCAAATTGCCTGTTCAATCTCTCTTTCCCTTTCCTCCGAGAACTGCTCACTCTTCTTTAGCTTTGTCATTGTATGTTCACCGAAACCCTGAACCATCAACCACCAACTGTGATTATTATCTTCTCTTCAGATTGAACATCACCCACCACAGAATAAAATGCCAATAATACATAAAGTGCTCCTTTTAAACTATCAGCTCAGACAAGGACAAAAACAGTTGGCCCTGAAGATTAATTTAAAACCAACTCAAGCAATTCAAGCCCCCCCCCAAAAAAAGGCAAACACAACCAAAGCTATCATAATTTAATCGCTACCTCACTCTTAATAACCTGTATAAAATAACATATGCCAACAATGTCTCCTTTAGGCAGACCCAGGTAGAGGGTAAATAAATCCTCATAAATTAAATTAAGAAAAATAAAGTGCTAAGTACAGGCCCTACAGCAAATTTTGTCACCTCCCCCCCCCCCCCCTTTTTCTTCTTGTCAAATAAAGAAGTACAAGGGATTCGTTTACTCAGTCCAGATCATACAACAGAATCTTTCTCTGTCAATTTTTTTTGGATTAGTTCTTATTAAAGAAATTAACAATTAACAAGAAGAGGATTAGCAGAATACACAAAAAGAAAAAACATTTGAAAACTATGATCTTCAACCCAGAAGAAAGCTACACACGGATTGCTGGAAAATTTTACCAATATGTAATTTAACAGAATCTGTACTTTCAGGGTTATAATTTAGAAACCACGCCTAATACGCAAATCTTGCAGTTCCAACGTTTTAATTTCCAAATAACAATCTCTAGTAAAGAAAAAACAGTCATTAACGGTCACTTGGCATAAGATTTTTTAAAAAGTAGGCCCTGCTAGAGCAATTAGTTGCATCAAACAGCATACCGCATCACTAAATCCATCATCCTGCAAACCAAATTTATTCCCATTCACGTTCATCTCCAAGTCAACCCCATCATAACCCTGCACAATCAAATTTGAATATAGACATCAGTGAGGAAATATAAATGAAATATATTGGTGTAGCTCAGGGCTTGACAGATTTCAGACTTAGGATAGAGGTTTTCTGTTTGATCACTTGGATACTAAAGGAAAAACAAATAGAATAAAAATGAAGAAAAAAATGTGAATCCTTAAAAAGATATATTGATCAGCTAGCAAAAAAAGAGGAAGAGGATCTGTATAATTTTGGAATGAAGCGAAGTTGGCAAAGCATGATAACTTGCAACCTCTTTTTGCTGCTGCAACCGTTTCAAGTATGTTGACTGCTTTCGCCGGAGGTCCATAGAGAGGTTCTGAAGGTCTGTAGCGAGGGATCGCTGCCATAAGTAGATACAGAGTGAGTCATACTAGCTGGTAAATGTTGCAAAGTATATTAGAAAAAATATGCATCTTATAATTAGCTTAAATGTGGAAGCAATTACTTCAAGGAACAATTTCAAAACAAAATGATAGACTCAGTTCTGAGTGAAATCAAAAGAATAAGGGATGCAAAGTAGATAGGAAATAAAAGTCATGTAGATGAATACATCAAATCAAGGAGAAACAAGAAAAGGTCTATAGGACTTTTTGGGGAAGGGGGAGGTTAAAACCATAATTCAAGAGAAAGCCAGCAAAACCTAGTTTAACAAAAATAATGGATAAATTATCCGCAATAGTAATAGCTGATACAAACTTCTTTTAGAACAAATTCCTAACTAAGGAAAACAAAAAAATGTAAATTTTCCAGTACATCCATTTGCATCCTCTTCCCAAGAAAAAAAAAAGGAATAATATTGAATTAAATATTATCCACACTGTAATTTATAATTTTTTAAAAATTACCTGCACATTTTTTCTAACATTTGAATCCTCAGAGGACCCACTAGTGGCAGAAAGTCTTTTTAGCTTCATTTCAGATTTTCTCAAGAGAGTTGTAATCTCCTGGGTGAGAATTTCAATCTGATGTTGATCTTCTTTGCCGTCACCAAACGAGGGCATTAATGCCTTTCCATGAAGTTTGACTAGCTCAGACATTTTAACCCGAGCACGTTGTATATTTGTAGCTATTTCTTCAGAATCATCCACCCAAGCTGGCGGCAACCCTACAGTAAATGCATCTCTGAAAGACCAAGGCACAATTTCTGATAATTAGAACGAGTATGAAATTCATATGTTGAAGGCATAACCTTAACCGTGTTGCAATCTTGAACTAAAGTAATGGATTAAGCACCGAACATCCACACTTACAAAAGGCCAGATTAGGGGTAAATGCTCCTCACTTCTCCATTCTCCACCAGTCCCATGATTCTTTGTTACACTAATAACTTTCTTAACTTCCCCAACTCCACCCTCCCCCCCCCCCCCCCCAACCAAAAAAAAAAAAAAAGAAATCTATCAACACAACAAAATAATTGCTTTGCAAAACTATTTTGCTGAAAGAGATAGTGATTCCCATATGATATATCTTCTTCGTTAGACGAAGAATATATCAAGAAAACATCCTCATGGTTTCATTACCATAAGGCAACGAATTGAAAGTACTCCCCGCAACTCTAGTCCAGCATAAGCCGTAATTAGCAACAACTTGTCGGGAGTGAAACCGAGTATTTATTGACTGGAATGGAAAATAATAAATCATACTACACTAAATCTCATAGTCGTCTCAGTTCTGATTATAAAACACATATAGATCAAATCCAGATGTCACTTTCAAAAACAGGTCAAGATATTGATAATTCTGAATCAAATTCAAAGGAAACAGAAAAGTAGGAAACGGAAAAGGAAGGAAATCTGGAAAGAAACCAAGACAGACACAAGATTTGCTTTTCCAATAGGAAACAGAAAAGGAGGGAATACCTTGAAGGGCCTGGATCGTCGGTACTTAGAGGAGCATATGAAGATTGATTGGAGCGAAGAAGTGAAGTGCTCACCATTTCAATAACGGGACCGCCGGAACCAGACGCTGAGGAAGACAAAGGGGCTCGCACGCTCTTGACGGCGTCTCTGTGCTTTCTAAACACTACAGTTCGATTTCTGGTGGCCATTAATTCCTAAAACCTCTGTAATTAGGTTACCACAGAGCCGAGAAAGGAAGATTGGCGGAGCGAGGGCTAAAAGTTGAGTACAAAAGAACGGAACGAGCAAGACTTGGAGTCGATCACGCTGGAATTAAAAGATTTCGGGTTGAGGGTCCAGATGGGGTCAGTTTCGTCAATTCAATTTGTTTTGATCAGGGACATAATGTATTTTCGTGTATATATATAAAAGCTGCGATTAATTTTACTGGGATACTTAATTTGAATGTTGAAATCAAATTTAAATACTTTAAATCATATCTGAACAATTTATACAGTTACTAATCTGTTTATCATATTAGGTTGCGTGCAAGATTTTTTTTTTAATTTCTGATTTGCTTTTTTTCTTTCTTTCCAAATTCAAATTCATTACTTGAATACTAGGGAAGCCATTCTAGTTTAAGGAGAATATAAGGCTACTTGGATATGTTGGATAGAAGATTGAGGAAATAAAAAAATTAAATTAAATTAAAATATTTATATTTTAAAAAAATTAATATAAATATATATGTAAATATTATTAAGTAATAATTATAATAATATAATAAATATTTTTTAAAATTCTGAACAATTACTTGAAATTTCCAAAACTATCTAGCCTAAAATAAATAATGATAAAAATAAAAAAACTATCCTCACCAAATAAAAATAAAAAAATGATTGAGTGAGTTGGGTGAGTACTTAATTGAACCCACCTCTATTCAGGTGATAATTGATAAAAATAAATTTTTGAGACTTACATCTTGAGTTAGATATATAGTAAATTGTACTCTGATAAAAAACAAAGATAATATATTATATATTTTTTGTCTCAAATTAAAAACATATCGCATTTAAGATAGGCTAATTTTTTTTAAATGCAAATTGATGTAATACATGTACAATCTTAATATAAATATAGTGGGAAACCAAGAAAAAAAATTGAGAAGGACTAAAACATTTTTACATGAAAAAAATAATATTATTTTACATAACAAAAATAAAAACTGAAAATATTTTTTGTTTTTCTTTTTTTTCTCTCATTTTAATAGAATGTCAATAATGATGGGCTCCATGCAAGTGAAGAAGGTGAATGACAATAGTGTGTGGTGGAAGAGTGGTTATTGCAATAAATATTAAAGTGGATTAGTGATTTATGTAACTTGGCCCACATTAAAAAAAAAAAAAAAAGGATTGAGATGGCTTATCTATTTATTCTAAGATGAAAGGTAAGAAAGTCAAAAAAACAGTCAAACAAAGACTAACTATCTTAAAGAGTAAAAATTCTTATATAATCAACTAAAACATAAAAGACCAAAAAGAATGGCATACAAGGCTAGAACTAAGTTCTAGGTTGGAGATCAAGACTATGTTTTGCAAGTAGGTATACACATTTATTTGTTTCGCAATACATGGGTGTTACTTTGATGATCCAATCCCTCTTCAACAAATTATAAATTTGCATAATAATTTGATTAAGAGGGTGTGTAATCCTTCCATTGTCCTTTAAGCACATAACCAAAGCTTAGGAGTCTAATTCTAAATGCACTTTCCTTAAGCCAAGATTCTAAGCAAGGTTTAAACTAGTGTAGGCCCCCACATTTTTGCAACAAAGGAAGAACACCACCCTTTACTTCTAGCAAAACTATGAACCCACTTTCCTTCTGAATCTCTAATAATTCCTCCATAACCCACTATGCTTGGGTTGCCTTTACTTGCACCGTCATCCAATTATCTAAAGGAGACCACCATCTCATCTCATGTGGTGTGTTGTTCAAAGGGCATGAGGGGGTCTATGTATGTTCATTGTAGTTGTGAACTTTCAAGTAGGCTAGGTGGCATGATAAGGCAACCCATTTACTCACTTCGATGATAAAATTCTATTGAAAACCTTAGAGTTATGCTTCTTACAAAAGAGCAAGTAGCAGGTGGCAAAACTGATACACCACTAAGGTTTGTCATTGTTTGAAAAGTGATCATTAAAGTTATGCTCCTTACAAAAGAGTAGACCTACCTCCCCATTCGCTTCAAAAGGTCATTGTGTGTAGTTTGTTGCAAGACGCTTGTCAAAGAAAGCATCTAACTCTTTTAGAGCCTGGCCATTTCTATAGAAGATTCCAAAATGACACACAAGTGCTATTTAACCTAGATGAGTTATAGAGTTTATAATATTTTAGTTCTTGATAAATTATAGACAAGATTCAGTCAACTTTTAAAGTATTTTTATTAAACAATTTGATATGTTGTTACTTAGTACAATATACAAATAGTAAAATTAAAAGATATTTCACCAAGAAAAATAACATAACTTGTATTTATTATGAATTTATGATTCAAAAAGTCTTATAATAATATGATGATATCAATTATCAAATTAAACAAAATTCAAATATATTTGGTTGACAAATGAAAAATCACATGCATAATATAATAATATCATTTAATTATACAATTACATGTTGATAATATAGATGTAATTGTATTATTTTCACAAGCTATCAACATCGTTTATATGGTTAAAAATGACTGTATTGAATTATTACAAATATTAAAAGGTGATTGTATACATTTTTTAAAAGCCCAAATAATCAGCCCTAATCCAGGCCTTGATAGGCCATGGGCCAAACGTAGACCGAACTAAAAAAATGACTTGCAAAAATAATGGTTGGCGAATGTAGAAATCTTGCTGGCTAAGGATCAGTAATGCGAAATTCCTTGGCGCTTTCCTCGTCCCCTTCCTGCCCGTTTTGCAGTGTATAAACACCACATTCCGACCACTGAAAGGAATTCTTACACAAGAGTGTACACCCTCAAAACCTCTCGCTTCTTCATCAGGTGCTTTTACAATTAAAAAATACTGACTAGAATTCCATGGAAGACCAGGCTTGGAGCTCTGCCCTCTCTACTGCTTCAAGAAGCTACCGATCGAAGCTAAAGTCCCACTTCGGTGATTCTGTAGTTTGCAATTTTTATTTTTCACTCCTCTCTACTCATTTAATCACTTTTTATGTGAATATGTGATGCATAGAAAAATATGGGTTTTACGTGTCTTAGCTTCCTTCTGTTTTTCTTTTTTCCTGGATACTAAAGCAGAACTCTGTATCGATTTTGAGGAAGTAGATGGAGAGGATGAGTTAAAGACGGCATATCCATGCCTATTTTGTGGAGAGGATTTTGATTTTCTCGAGCTATGGTGCCATATTGAGGAGGATCATCCGGTAGAAGCGAATACCGGGGTATTTTATATCTCTCCTCAAATAGTTAATTTATCTTTGACATTAGTTTTTATTGAGTTTTTTTTTTTTTTGGGTTAGCGGATTGATTTCATGACCCTTTTCTTTTTATTACTGGTACCTTTTTTTCGTTTGATGCTTGGGCTTTTTTTTTTTGGAACTAATATATTAAATGCAAGAGTGTTTTATCGATGATAAGGATTAGGTCTGAATGATGGAAGAAGAACAACATATGTAAATCATGTGATGGTTGACAAGACATTAGGTTGTGAAACCTCACTAGGAAATTATCATGTGAATCTAATCTACAATCTACCTGAGTTTGGTCAAACAATAGCTTCCAAACATACTAGTTTATTTTGGTGCTCAAATGTGAATTACTTTTTGATGCAATTGATTCATCAGTTTAATCTTCCCATTTGGAGTACTACTACCTATACTTCTTGGATTACACTTGCTAGTGTCCAATTTCATTTGTGTTTGCAGATTTGTCCTCTCTGCGTTACGGGGGTGGGGACGAATTTGGTTGAACACATATCGGCACAACATGGAAACATGCCTAAGATATCCTTTGTGTGCTAGCTGTTAGAAATTATTTCGTTTATTTAAAATTGATACTCTTAATTTGTTGCCCGTTTGTCTTTTTATTGTTTCAACCAATGCCCTTTGATGTTTCACTTTTTCCCTTCTTTATGATACAATGAACTGTGTTACAAGTTCCTTCACTGGAGATCACAGTCAACACAAATCTGGATACCGTAAATTTGAGCCCTACCGAACCCTTTCCCTTTCCAGAAAGGATCTACTGGATGGAGATGGATACTGGCAATCTTTTTCCGCCGGATCGTCTCCTGAGATTTCTACCTCCAAGACAGCACGTGATCCATTGTTATCATTTCTTTACAGTGCCGCTGCTGCTGATGAACGTGAAAATTTGCAGCCTGATCCTTCAAGTGAAGTAAGCACGGAAGAAGTACACTTAAAAGAGTCAGTGTTAGCAAGGTATGATAAATTATCACTATCAACTGCGGTCATGCTGCATTCCTGTTGTATCACTTAACATCCACTATGAAATATAAATTAAGTAGTTGCTTGATGTCATTGTTGCTATGTGGAAGGAACAATGATTTTGAGACACATAAGTGATTATTAGATTATTGATAAAGTTAAAAAGTTGAAATTGTGACACTACTCATCACACTGAAGAAGTAATTTAGAAGAGGTGGAGAAGGGCACTTCCTTTGAGATCACCAAAAATAGTTCCTCTGGTATAGTTGGATACAAATGTTTCTATTAAGCTTTTTGTACAACCAATTATGGCAGTTAACTCTCAGTTTTCACAGCTTGATTATAATATACTAGTGAGGAGTGAATATACAAGTATGATGATTTGGGCCAAAGCAAACTTGGCTTAACATGCAAGTCCCAGAAAAAGATGTGAGGTTCTTGAGTTCTTTTACCTTTCTTTCGTTTTATTGTGAGGAAAGTGGAAGGGACCCCCCGGCCGCCAGGGAGCTTTAGTGTAATAGATTATGCCAAAAAAAGAAAACTTTGTTAAGATAATTAATATAATTAATTCAGATAAGTTTTATCTTTTTTCTTTAAGATATTTAGCCTGATATATTAATATTTGTGATGAATGCAGAGATGTTCAACGATCCTTATCTGATGAAGACCAGATTGGGAAAACGCAGCGAAGTGAATTTGTACAAGAACTTTTTTTGTCCACTATCCTAGACCCTGACTTCTGATCGAGACAATTATGGACATTGATCGCTTGTTCCATTTGACCCAAAAGAGAGGGTGAAAAAAAGAAGCAGCAGCAGCCAGGTTCTACCTTGAAAATGATTGTTGATCATATATATATATATATATATATATTCTAGGAAAAGACTATGTAAACTTGGTCTACCATAAATCAGTTGACCATGTAAAGAATGGACCTTAGTGAAATAGTTATTTGATATGTGTAGTTTTAAGGTCTTCATTGGATTAGTTTGCTAATTTCTTATGGTAAGTCTATACAAGAATTTCTGTATTTTTTGTTGTACGTACAGGCATTACCTTTAGTATATAGGAAGCTAAGCTGTGTAGGAATTAAATGTACTGTATTCGTAGGCAATGTAATTTATAGTTCAGAACAACTCCAAACCCTATTCTATTCGATCTCTACCAAGTATGACTCTTACCTAGGGGTAACGAACCATGAGAAAGGGTGAGATAATGCATTTTGTTCAAGGAAGACATGATCTGTAGCAAATGTGATGATGCTTCCTCTCACTGAATTGCACCATTAGTCATTATGTTCTATCTCGTTGCAATATCATTGCATGTCTCCGGCAGGGAAACATGATCCTTTATCGTCCAAGCCCTAAATCAAAGTTCGTTAAGAGGGGAGAGATAATCCGATTCTTTCTGATTACATCTACTAGTGCTTGGGTAAATGTTTTGGTTATATATAGTAATTGGCAATTTATTATATACTGACTGATGGGGGATTATCATTCCAAATTATAAATGTCATCCCTATTGCAGCAAGCCAAGTTTGCCGGTTGCTAGTCAAACCCTACTAACTAGACATCCAAAACTGGAGTTTACTTTCGGTATTTATTTTGTACTTAGTATTATTATTATTATTATTATTATTATCTCGTTACATAATTAAATTTATTTTTAAATTACGTAATAATTTTAAATCATGATTAAGTTGAATTTTAAATTTTAAACAAAAATTATTCATTTATTAGAATATGAATAATATAACAACACTAAATTTTTAATATTATAGTTTAGTAAGATTGTAGTGAGGTGAAAATATAAATAGTATGAAAAGTTCCAACTATTCCTATATATATATACATGTATATATAGAAGAAAAATGATTTCTTTTTTTTGTTTGTTCATCCTGACGTAAATCGCAGGCTTCCAAAACAAGATCTTCGTCCACACCTAGCAATGCTTGGCCTGCTTCTATCACGTTCTATATCGAGTATCGATATTAAGTGTGCCATCACGACTTATTCTCGGTCCCTTGATCTATTAGGACAAGCAGAATCGGAACATTTCTCTTATTGAGGCTTCTGCATCCTTATGGAATGCTCGGGAGGGATGAACATGGAGTAATTGAAAATGGGAAGGTTGAAACTCAGATATGAAATCCATTGCATGGTTTCTTTGTAGAAAGAGATAAATAGTTGCCTTTGGGATGAAAATGCAATGGCAAGAGTCTAAACAAAATAGATGACTAATTATAGTTTTACCTTGTATTTTCTAAGAAATATCGTTAACGACAATAAGCTTTTCAAATCCAGACTCTAGGATGGCTAAGGAAAACAGAAGAAATCCGGACTCTAAAGGTATGTGCTCTTGAATTGACTTGCGAGGCAATCCTACAAAATTGTAAAATTATTAAAACAAGAAAAATTGTCATGCCCGGCAAACTATACAGTGCATGCATTAGTTTCCAAAATAAAAAGGCATAATTAATAGGAGCGTCAGAGCTCCTAAGAAACCAAGGTTACTGGTGTAAACTTGAATATAACAAAAAAAAATTACCGAAATTGAAAAGATACACCGATTTATCCTTATACCCAGACTATAGAAGTTTGAACAGCCCCAAACAATACAAAAAGCGGGGCATATAATTTCAATGTACCTATGGAAGTTATATCATGCCTTGCTCACAAAGCATATAGATTCCTATTGCCTACGAGCCTTTCATGAACTTTTTTATAAACATCAATATGAAATCGTCGAATCAACAACTGCCATTCTCAGTCCTGTATGGTATACTGCAACTTCTATGGCGAAACCTAATATACTTATAATGAAGTGAGGCTGAATCAAGGTGGTTAGTAAGAGGGTGTGGAGCAAGGCAGACTATCAACAGATCTCATTCTGATAGGAAAATTTTGATTCATGTTCCCATCATCTCCATCGAGAGCTATGACTAACAAAATACTGATAATCAGGATGTTTAACCTTCAAACGCTGGAGCCAATTGTCAGCATACTGCACGAGGGAGTTAGCTTGCTGCCATTCAGAGTCTCCATTTGGAGACAAAATTGAACCTCTCAGCTTATAGGAGGCAAGGGCAAAAGCAGGAAGAGAAATCTTTAAAGATGCATCAACGCCATGAACCTTCTTCCCCCGAGAAACATGAAACTGTGGTTCATTTTTGCCTGTCAGAAAGATACAAATGAGATACAAATAAATGAAACTTCATCACTGATTGTGTATTTGGCAGAATGAGATAGATAGACATACTTCTAGAGTGAGTTGATAAGGCATGGAAGGTCAGGAAAGACGCATCCAAACTTTTTAGTGTTGAGCCAACAGGAATTCTATAGATTGGATACCTGAATCCAAGTTTAATTCGTTAAGACAGAGAACAAATTAGGGAAGAACCACAAAGAGAGAACAGAAGAACATTTTGATACCTACCAAGCCACAGAAAACCAACTAGAAGGCAGTAGGTCACAGCTCCTGTATTTCTTTAGGTCTGGAAATTGAGAGGCAAGACTACCAACCTGACCAAAACAAAAGAAATCACGTGTCAAATAAGAACAACATTCCATATTCAGATCTTAAAAGAATGAACTTGCCTTGTCAAAAACAGGTGGGCGAAAATGTGGTTGTTCCTGTTCAAAAAATTCATATGCAAGCAGCCCAGGTGCGTTGCAGACCTCAGTTTCATCACTAGAAGAAGTCATCAGAGGTTTATCTCTTAAAGTAATTCTACTCAATCGCTCAGAATTAACATTCATCAGGTTGCACTGCTTTGAAGCTCCATCAACACCACAGCTTCCTTGCTTTTCTGTTTCACAGTAACTGCTGGCAGCACTACTTGTCTCCCTTATAGCCTCAGCATCACCATCCTCATGAGGCTTCCTGGTCCAGTTCCATTCCAATATTTTATGTGTGAAATAGTAGTAAATCATAACCATTGCAATGACAGTATGTTGATATTTTAATTTCAAAGTAAAGGAGAAAACCATTCAGGCCGTAAACTGGAAACAAAAATCTAGTTATTTACCTCAGTACAAAAGAGGACTAGTGATATCACTCTACCACAAGGAAATTTTTGTATCACAAGTTAACTCAGGATAAATATAAAGAAAGAGAAAATGTGAGAGCACCATACACAATTACAAAATAAGGTCCTGAAAGCCCATCATTTATCTAAGCAAACAAGGCGATCACTTCTCTTCTCTCTAATCATTTCTTTTCTGCGACTGCCAAGCCAAAACTAGTGTAGATGCAGCACATAAGATACTGGTAGCAGCAAGTATAATGATAAATGTGGGTATGAACTAGTTTCATATAATATTTTTTGGGCAATGTTCTAACAAGTTAGGTCAACTTCACACCTTGGTAGTACCATATGGATGTGAACTCCATTTGGAAACACCTATCATCTGTTAAAAATAGAATGTCTCATGAAGTAACTGTCAGGCTTCACATTACATCAGTAGCCAGCCCTTGCTAACCCTGTAAGACTCAAAAAGTTAACCATCTGAAGCTAACCAAGTAGTCATTTGTCACTCAATCCTCACCTTCATCAAAGCAACACTTCAAGCATACAGGCATATTAAAATTATAACTGCTGGAGTACAAATCTTGGTAAAACATTTCCCAGTAGTTTAAGAATCTAGCATGTATTAAAGTTTATCCTGATCAATTCTTGGAATCTGCTTTAACTCAGTCATAACTGGCAACTTCTCCATAAGAAATTTATGTATATAATCTCTTTTGGCACCTTCCTTACGCCATCACTTTATAAATGCTGCTATATTTTTTTTCCAAAGGCCTGCTTGTATCATGGGTGTCTTGGTGATGACATTAAATCTCCGCTAAAAATACCACTTCCTTCCAGAAATAAGGCTTAAATTTCCATATGCACAGACAAGTATAGATGGCCATATCTAGAATTCATTAAAAATCTACTTTTTCCATTTTCAAGTAAGTCCATTAGGCCATGAGTCTACACAATGCATAACCAATTAATCAAACTTCCAACTCAAGAGAAACTTAACCAAGGAAAGGTAATTATTGCAATCTTCATTTCAGCACTTATTTAGAATTGTTTTTTCTAAAATGTGACAGATGGCCTTCACCAAGTAATAGCTTATCATTTTTGCTTCAAGAAATCTAATAGTACCAAAAAAATGAAGAGTTTGATCAATGAGCTTGAAAGAGATAAGAAAAGGGTGGGGATTTCAGGGTATCAACTTGATTAAGAATGTTCAGATCTAGTATGCACTGTATAGCTAGACTGTTTCATAAACGTGCTTTCAAAGCAAGATCCCTTGATTAGGGTAGATGCAGCGAGAAAGTTAAACTCAAAATTAAGTGTCAACAAATCCTCACTTATGGTTAAAGCAATATGATAACCATATTATGATTGTTGATAACCATAATAGTTTTAAAATTTATTGCACTATTGTATTCATCATGTTGAAGGCGATTAACTTCCACAATCCCAATATAATATCACATTCGGCACAACGGCAGCAGAATACCTATGTTCCTAAGTGTATGCCTTGGGGTTACCCCAAGGTGCCCTTATGGTATGAAGATGTTCTCAAGAAGAACAAAGACTATGAAAAATTTCCTTCACCTTAAACTGACTTGGGTATTCAAAATATTTATGCAAGTAAGATGAGGGGCTGCAGTACCTTAACCAAACAATTCCTTAAACCCTTAGAGGCAGTCAACCTCAAATGTCTGTTTAAGGGCCTTCCAGTCCACCTGAGGCTCCTTGACCCAACCTTGAGTATCAACCCTTGGTGAGCAAACCTCCCAAAGCCAAGTATCTTGTCTCATGTTTACAAAGTTGGCCTAAAAGAAAGACTTGAGATTGGGTTGACCCTAGGTAAACCTTCGATTCGTAACTGATAGAACAATGTCATGATTACACAGGTCATTAAGCTACCTTGGTTATAGTCAACCTCCCAAGCCGGTTGCATTAGAACACTGTCATACATAGCATCCCCGCCTTAGAAAGGAAAATGCATACCCAAAAAGAATTTGACCTCTCTCGCCCAAGAAACAACTTGGAGCAATGGTCAAACAAGATTGGACGATGGTTCCTTCATGAAAGCCAGACTGGACAATAGTGCCTTATAAAATAAATTTCTTACTGATTTAGTTCGACACATCCCTTTCCAACCAAATCTTTCTTACCCTTTGACCAACTTTATTCCTTGTCTTTAGCTCAACTTTCCCATCTAATCCCATTTAAGTTGTCTACAACGATTATGAACTACCCATTTATTCTTATTATTTGAAAAACAAGTAGGCTGCCTTACAGGTACTTGCATGCATACCTTTTTTGTACTTGACTCGGGCGATTTGCTCCCTTTAGCAATTAATGCATAAATCAAGATACCTAGTATGTCAGCCATGCATTTAATGCAAGACCTAAACCGTAGCTCACATCTTTTCCATGCATTAGACAACCCATCCACCACTCCTCACTGTATAAGCCATCTCATAACTCTTCAACAACCAAAAAACCCTAAGAATCAAATTTATCGTTATCCTGCTTTTCTGTGGTTTCATTTATTGAGAATCATTGTCCATTAGTCACCAGAACCACCTTCAGACCAGCAAGAGATGGTTTTGACCATGTCTATCATAGATCAAAAGCTCTACACCTCTAACTTGAGCTTGTGCCTTGACCACCGCTCTCGTGAAGGGT
The DNA here is from genome assembly GCA_026724425.1 of Erythrophleum ivorense. Classification (NCBI taxonomy): domain Eukaryota; kingdom Viridiplantae; phylum Streptophyta; class Magnoliopsida; order Fabales; family Fabaceae; genus Erythrophleum; species Erythrophleum ivorense. Next base: position 78,045,008 of record JAIUCV010000001.1, on the reverse strand, counting down.
TGGATCCTAATATGCCTTGCACCTTCATTTAACCTCAAACCCCTCATATTCAAGTAACAAACTACTTCATTCCGGTTACCAAAAGTTGATAATATATACCTACAGTTGATCCTTAGCCCAAGAAGATTGTAACAGCTTTTGATCATAGGAAGATCAACTCTAGTAAAAGTGAGATGATAATAATATGTACTCCTCCTCTAGCATACCATAACTAGACATAGCATTAGCCTAGAAAGATTAAATGGTATGAAGTTAAGTTTCACCATGCAAGCTGTTCCTCTGTTAGCAAGCAGAAACGGCCCAAATTGCAGTAGGAAATAAACAAAGATTAATTCTAACAACATTGCAACAAATATTGATGCAGATGCAAAATAAATGAGAAAAAATATCAAAACCCACTTAAAAAGGAAGACCTTGTTGGTGCAGAGGATTCCAAAATTTAACCATTCATTAATCAATATGAAAAGATGAGGAGGGAGGACATGCAAAAGGGACTGACCTTAGCCCACGTGGCTCAACATACAACTGAATGGCTGACAAGTATGGAACATAGTACTGCTTAATGGAGTCACTTCCATTTAGTAACAAAGGCACTTCTACTCCATAAGCGCTCCATTCCCTATAAGATTCCCAGAGATCCCCAAGGCAAAAGTAAGGATTAACATCAGCTTCAGGAGTCTTCCATCCCTTTAGTCTGGGCTGTGTATCCCAAACACCACCAGTTAATAGCATAAATAATGAAATCATTAAAAAAAGAAAAAAGAACTATGTTATCTTATAGCAGCATGGGTACATAGTCAAATAACCAACTAAAGCCTGGTAACTAAAATAACCCCAAACCATTTTCCTTTCACTTATTAAAAACAGCTGGATGGAAACAACTACTAGAAAGTCTTATCTGCTCACCTTTCACTACACTGAGTTTAGGATTAATACAGATATATTAAATCATCATCTCAGCATAATTTAATCGGGACCAACCGTTTTAAGATATTCAACCCTCAAGACTTGGCTGTATGCTTCAACTTACATGTTACAAGCATATACTACAAGAGAATTATGATTCAAGGCTCTTATTGATCGGGATAATCACTATTCGTGGAACCAACATCTAGACAATAAGTTAAAATATATGACTCTGTCCTTGAAAATTTCTTGCATTATGTTATATCACCACTATAAGCCTGCAGCCAGTTGTTTCTCTTCTTAACCTTGCTTTTAGAAGCAAACAACGTCAGTGTACTACTTTTTAAAAATAAGAACAACATTACACATCACTGAAAGCTATTATTTCTTCTACATCATTTAGTTCCTGAGCCCCAAAACCGGTGGAGCAATTATATACAAAGTAACCTGAAGAACAAGGTTCAGAAGATGAATTTCAGCCAAATATTTAAAATGTCAAGAACTTCGTGCAGAAGGGGTTAGAGTCTCAGTTGCTACCAAACAAAGTCGAAAATTTTGTACTTTTTCATGATTTTTACCCGAGCGAAAATTCAATTTGTACCTCGGATAAGAAATGAGCTGGAACGAAGGGCGTGACAGATGACATTAGACGATCCAAGTTAGTCAAATTAGCAGCTCTCGGTGTTGAAGATGAGCCAACGGAGTTGGGTCTCGACAATGTCGACTCATCAGAGTCGGTACGCGTCTCCGTTTCGACTGGGTCGACTCGGATATCGGACTTCAACGGTCTTTGCAGTTGCTGCTGCTGTTGCCGTTGCTGTTGCTGTGCCAACTGCTGATTTCTCCGAACAGCCGGAGGGTTGTAAAAACGGTCCGCACCGTGAGTTCGCGCCACGGCAGAGCCTCCCGAGTTAGACATTATTGTAATTTACAAGAAAAGCAGGATCAGTGATAGTAAAAGGCAAGATTGAATTATAAATTATTTTTATAGTGAAAATTCAGATACTGAATCACCAGGTGTAGGGGGTTTATTAGGGCCAAGTATGGGAGAAATAAGCATAGTCAGCCATTGAAGTGGAGTGTAAGATGTGTGTGTTGAGAGGATTGGATTTGGGAGAGGAGGAAGAGTCTTTTATAGTCTGAGGAAAGGGAAGACGACGAGAAGACCAGTGTTTTTTATGTTTTTGAAGGACCCTGCTGCCTCGTAACTCATGTGGGTTTTGTTTTGAACAAATTTTGTGGCACTCAAATGACCGATACGCCCTTATGCCTGAATTGACGCATGTGGCCTTACATTTTAGTCATTTTTCTAGGTTTCCAGGGACAGTGGGTAAAAAGGGACTTGGCTCCTCTGCTGAGAAGATCCAAACGTATTGATTTTGTAATGAGGCAAATATGAGAGGAGAGTCATAATTTAAAAAGAAAAGAAAAAACTTCTTATGAGACACTTTAGAGATAATGTTTGGATCTCAATATAAAAAATTTAAATGCATGTAAAAAGTTCGAACTTTTAGCATGCAAATGTAATTTAGTTGAGAGTTCTTTTTTAATTAGCAATAATCCTTTGAATGGTTTAGGGATCAAAGCAAAAGGTATTTTGATTACTCCAACACTTGTGAAAAAAAGAAAAACCTAAAACTAACTAACTATAATATTTAAAAAGAAATTATTCTTATATCCCGTGCATCTTGCACGGATTTCAAAAGTTTGATTTAAAAAAATAATTAAAAAAATACAAATAACAAGATATTCAGAATAATAATTTTTATATTTTTATGTAATATATAAATTCTCCTTGAATGAATAACTAAAATAACAATTATTTACTATAGACAAATTATTATAAAAGACGTAACAAAATATGATAGTACTTCAAGGTAATTCGTGTTGTGATCTTGAGTAATTTAGGTATTAGTTAGTTGTCTAATTAGGTGAATTACTTTTGGTTTCGTCATAAGTTTCGTTACCTTTTCAGCAATATGCTGTTGATCAAATTGATTATAGCTTTACAATTTCTTTGAATTAATTTCTCAATCATTAATTGTATAATACTATTGAACTTTTTTAATACCCTGCCCAGTTTATACATATAAATGACATGAGTTTTGTTCAATAACATTATTTACGTCTCTTATTAGATGAATTTAGATTTTTTTTGTTTCATTTTTAATATAATTCTCAAATAAACAATATACTAATATATTATAAATAATAAATAAATAAAACGATTGAATCGTCATTTTAAGAAAACGATAGCCCCCTTGTTGAAATTTAAAAGGATAAGACAAAAAGATAACTAGGAAGTTTGAGGATCTTATGGTAAAATTCGAAGCAGATTAAAAAAGAAAAAAAGAAAAGAAAAGAGGAAACCCCTAATGCCCCAGCACGGTAAAGCAAACTGCGTTCATATTTGAGCGAGATGAGATGTCCAACCGTATGTATACACACGTCTGGGGGCATTAATTGAATTAGCAATTTCAGTTTCAACTCAAATACCCTCCCTTGAGTTTATTCAATTTCAATTTCGCACCAGGCGTTTTATGGTGCTTGCATGTCTTGTGAGGCGAGGCTGAGAGAAAGAGACAAATCTATTATCTCATCTTTCTTGAAGCAAGTTGCAACGGATGCTGCGGCGTTAATCACTTGCCAAGTACAAGCACGATTTTTTTTTTTTTATTGTTTATCAGGATCCGTATATGGAAGTTTCAAAAGGATTAAATTTTAAGGCATGTGTATTTTTTATTTTTTTGTTATTAATTTTTTAATTAAAATATGATAAGTGTTTGATTTTTTAATAATCATATAATAACAAATCATATAATTATTTATGAAAATTACATATTTATTATAATTTTATTTAAGAATTATATACTTATTATGTTTTAATTAAATAACTTAATGATAATGATAAGAGATTGTATATAAGCTTTTTTTATTTCAAATTTGTGATAATAAAAGTATAATTTAATTTCAAAAATAAAAATTAATTAAAACAATCAATTTCATGAAGAAAATAATTTCATGATTAATGTTATTAATTTTAGTATTATTTTTCTGTCATTAATGATATTGTATTACAATAACTATAATTAATATTAATCATCCAAAAGTGCAATAATTACTAACACCAAATCAATAACTAACAATAAATTCAAAATAATTTTTTTTCATATTTAAAATTAGATCATTAATAAATTTTCAACCTTAAGACTTACACAAGTCTGCTAGATATTTAAGAAAGAATCATAGTCAACTTTAATTTAACTAAGCAGTGACCTTGAGAGGGGGGGGGGAACCAAAGCAACAATGCACGCAATCCAAAATAAGTTGTGGCTAAATGATTTATGAATAATAACATTCTAATAAAAACTTTTTCAAAGTTTATATATATATATACACACAAACACATACACATTAGATTATGGTGTTTTTCTTTATTAGAATGACAATATTAAAACCTCTTATGAAATACTCAAGCTCTCACTACTAAAATTAGCAAAACGGGGGTCATACGTAATGCAGGATAATAATCAAGCGTTATTATTTATATTATTACCTAACGATCGATCTGGTTACATTTTGAAATTTATGATAAATAACTAGATAATCTAGATAATTATAAAATTAGTTGATAATTATCAATAAAGATACCAAAGTTTAGAAAAATATTATTTCATTTTTTAAAATTATAGTGAACTAGACTCATATTTTGGTCACTTTATAGGGTGATTCTCTATTTAGCCTTCGAACGAAAAAAGAAAAAAGAAAAACTCCCATGTGACGTCTATCAATTTAATTTTTTCATCAAACTCATTCCTCCTAAAAGTTATGGAATCAACGATGTGCTAACGATGATAGGCAATCGTTAAATACATGCAATATTGTTTTTCATTCAGAAATTCACTAAAATTCATGTAATTATGTTATAATAAAATGATAATAGTGGAAACTTATTTTGTGGTAGTGGTAGAACTCACAATTGTGACAATGAGAATACTAGTAATAATGCAAGTAGCGTCATAAAAATATGGCGATACTGGTGATCAAACTTGAACATGAGTTGAAATATGTCAAACACAAAATTATAAATGATAAAATTAAATAAGAACCATACAAAAAATAAAATTTTTGTATAATTAAATACTTGTAAACTATAGATATTTTCGTATTATCATTTAATTCATAATGTAAGATAATTATTATGAATTTTTTAAATGCAAAATGAAAAAAAATATTAACTTTTTGATGGACAAATGTATAACAAAGAATGTGATAAATACAGAAAGTTTTTTTTTATATAACAAAAATATTTGTGAACTAACTTGCATATGAATTAAAAAAATAAACGTTTTGTATGATTAAATTTTTTGCAACCTATAGTTGTTTCTATATTATCATTCGATCATGAGATAAGAATTATGATTTTTCAAGATTAAAATAAAGACATTAATAAATTTTTAATTAAAAAATGCACAACAAAGAATGTGCATATTGAGAAAGATAACTTTTTTTCTCTTGTTGGTACAATAAAAATATTCTTATGTCAACTTTCTTTTCAGGTCGTGAAAGACGTATTCTATATATTGCTCTCATATATTTAAAATTTCTGAAATATCAATCTCAAAATTTGAATCCAACGAACCCCATTCCTTGAGATTAGAAAGATAATGTATAGCGTTTTAATGTTTATCTCATGGGATCTATAATAAGATAAGATCCTAAAGATTACATGTGACACATACGGAAGGAACGATTTCTCAATTTTGATATTTGTCAAATTTTTTGCTGATTTTAAAACTACATTCTCTTCTTATTCTCTCGCTTTCTTTCTTTTTTTTTCATAATTAATAAAAAAATTGATGAAATCAAAATTAAGCAGCTTGGTATCCCTGTAGTAGGGGATTTCAGCTTCTTTTTTTTTAAGATAAAAAAAACACAATTAAAATTTGTGAAGTATAATTTTTTATACTTAAATTTGTTTAATTTATAATTTTTAGATATTTTATATTTTTAAAATATTAAAAAATGTTTAAAAAACATTACTACACTTCAGATCCCTTGTAGCAAAGGATCTGGACGCAAAATTAAAGGAATGTTTTATCGTAAAAAACAGAGCCATGTTAACCAGAGAGACCTAATCGGGCTTGACGTTTTAGGAAATTGGTTTCTCTACTGCTCGCATGATGCTGCCCCGCAACGAAAAGATTTCAACCCTCCAAATAAAGAAGCTGTGGCATTTGTTTGTTTGTTTGTTTTTTTAAATATTAAAGGAGAATCCGTTTTCACCGTTTTAGAGCCAACTAGGGGGGACACCGAGGGCAATTCAGACAAAACTAGAGGTGAGTTTTGGTGATAACAAGACGTTCAGATACAATCCGCTCCAATCCATCCAATAAATTAAAATCCCCGCACGGTTCTGTTCTTCACAATTGCAGTATTTCAGTTTCGCAAATAAAACGGCGGGGCACAGTGTGGCGAAATCCGGGAGGCCGGCGACGGAGAATCGAAACACGACCAAAGCCTCTCGCGCTTTGACTCGCTGCAACGCCACTACACGAGATGGGTCTCCCACGCCGCTTGCCCCTGTCAATTCTCGATCTCTGCCTATTATAATCGGATATTGTTGAGTCAAGCCTAATCAAGATTGAAAAACCCTAGTTTAGTGCTCGCTCTCTAACGCAGCTCAGCCTCAGGCCATGCGGTCCTGGTTCTCCGCGATTGCCCTCTCGAGAGAGGACTCTTTAAATTTCGCCAGAAAATCTGTTTCTTTTCACTATACTATTGTAGAATTCACCAACCATGCCCGGCGATACTCACACCCCTGATCCCAAGGTTCTCCTCTGCAATGCTGGGGCTGGTGCAGCTGCTGGTATGTCCATTTTATTCTCCGATGCGTCCGTATATATCTCTATATAGCCGAGTGGAACGGTTTTGTCATTGCTGATATTTTATTCAGCCACAACGCGGGATCCAATTGTCTCTTCAAGTTTTGATTTTTGAAAGCCTAGTGGTTCATTTCTTTCCACCAGATTTATTGTCCGAGATTATATATGTTGTCTTTTTTTTTTTTTTTTGGATACAGGAGTTATTGCTGCTACATTTGTTTGCCCTCTAGATGTCATCAAAACCAGGCTTCAAGTTCATGGGCTGCCACATCTCGCTAATGGAAGTGTTAAAGGTAGTACTTCTTATAATCATCAATAATCAACTAAGTTTGTTTAGCGTAGTGGAAAAATAATAATTAGGACATGCCCTCGTACCATATAAAGAACTTCTTTATTCCTTTCCTTATCGTTCTTAGATTGGGTGACCTGAAATTATTGATATAAAAAGAAGGATATATTAGCTATAGACACGCCGTTATAAGAGCTTGATAGTAGGACAACGATTCTAAGTCAATATGGTTGTTCTATTCTGAGCTTTTTGATGTAGTTTAAGTAACCAGCTGTGTTTTTCTGTTAACAGGTAGTCTGATAGTCGGTAGTTTGGAACAAATACTTCACAAGGAGGGGTTACGGGGTATGTACCGCGGGCTGGCTCCTACTGTGTTGGCATTACTTCCAAACTGGGCCGTGAGTTTAGTTCTTGCTTCTTGTCAATGCTTGTTCACAAACTCACGTGTTACTTTTTTGAATGAACTATTCACTGATTGGATTTTTCTAACTCCATTGAAAAGTTTATTATCTTCTTTTCCAATATAGCCTTTTCTTGTGTAGCCTCAACTTGGCTAAGAAATATATCTACAATGTCTCGCTCTTGGGAAGCTGCCATGTGGAAAACTATTGTTTTGAGACTATTTGTGACTATATGTTGATCTTCTCTCTGACTTGTCTAGGTAGCAATATTTAAGTCCTTTCTTGCTGTGTGATAGTTTTGAATACTCAGTGGAGTGGTGTTTTTGACAAATAATGGTTTTGACTTGCGTTTTGTGAAGATACTCTAGAGGAGGACAAGAGTGCCTTAATGGCAGCCGCCTTTTAGCATTAACCCTTTTATATAAACAGGATTATAGTAATAAGTAAATATGTTATTGCTAGATCCATGCAGAATTTGTACTTAAATGAAACAGGTTAATTATAAAAAGTGCCATGTATTAAATTTTACTTAGTTTGGCTTGTTGTTCCTGTCACCGACTCTCTTTCTTCAATAATTTAGGAATTAGGATAACACTGGTTGTTGCTGGACTCAGAACTTTATTGGAGCATTTAGAAAGAGGCCAATAGGGTTTAGCTTACCATTAGAATATATATATATATATTATTAGGCTCTGCAAATCTGTATATGCACTTGGTGTTCAGCTTGTCTACACTCTTTGGAAGCAAAATACTGTTCTGTTAGTATTCTAACTGTATTCATTTGTTATCTTGCAGGTTTATTTTACTATGTATGATCAGCTCAAGAGCCTTCTCTGTTCTGATGGTTAGTTCATCAATGCTTGCTTTTTCTGTTCAACTGAATAAGGGATTGCTGAGTCTAATATTATCTTCATGGTGAAATCATTTCTCTTATTGATTCCTGCTCCTAAGCTTGCCATCTTGCTGTATGTGAATTTTATATGATAAAAGAAGAAACTGTATTAAGAGAAGAATATACAAAATGTTGAAGGATAAGAAGTCCTCAAACTAGAGAAAACAAGTAAAAAAATCTCAAAACAGAACAAAATAGATGAAGCCCTAAAAAACTAATTAGTGTAGAGGAGTTGTCCGTTCTCTTGTATGTCAGAAATGGTGATTCACTTAAAGAGGAGCACTAAAGAGAGGCCATAAACACAATTCTACCCCATAACATATTTAAAGGCAAAGAAATGCACTTGAAGATGCAAGCATTATTTTCAAACTAGACAAACCACGGGATGCCATAAACCACACATTGCCACAAAGTTATGTTTTCCTTCTTGTTATTGAACCTTTAAGACAAATTTGGCAGAATTGATCCAAAGCACCAAGACACACTCAACTTTCTCCAATAGTATCAAGGAGCCTGTTCCCAAAGGTAACTCACTCTGGACAATGAAGAAAGAAATGGGACAAAGTTTTTGAATCAGATATGCACGTTACATACATCAGGAGAAATAGCTATGTAGGGCCATTGAACTTGCAACATATCATTAGTATTTAACTTATTGCAGTTCAAACAAAGGATTTTAGCTTAAAAGGAGGTTTAGATTTCCAAACTTGCTTATCAAGAACAAACGTTTCCCTTGTAGGAGAATGAGTAAGGAACTAAAAATAGGATTTGCAAGACAAAATACTAGAAGAATCAAGATTCCAAACTCTCATATCTTGACCGGAAGAAAAAGGAGTAATATCAATCAAAGACAAAAGGGACTGAAGTTGTAAATGATTTTTTTTTAAACTAATATAAATGTATGAATTGTAATAATTATGTAATGTTTCAGGTGAAAGCCATCATCTTTCAATTGGAGCTAACATGATAGCTGCTTCTGGTGCTGGAGCTGCAACTACCATTGCTACAAATCCACTTTGGGTTGTCAAGACTAGACTTCAAGTGTGTCTTTTTTATTCATGCTTAATCATATATTTCATCTATTTTAATTTGTTGTGAGTTATCACATATAATTGGCATCATGAGTGAGTTCCACTAAATGCATTGTGATATATGTAATTAGTAGTTTACTGGAGAGTAGAAAACTCAAACTCACTTGCTGTCTCCTATATCACTTGTGTCTTGGATGTAGCTACGTTAGAAGTTTCTTTTGTTGCTGACATATCATTCCTAGAATTATCTAGTTTTCAAGGGCATGATAAATTTGACACTTCAAATCTTATTGTTTGTTTACTTTCAGCATATGAACCATGCAACATGACAGTAAAATTCAGGATAATAATAGAAGTATGATGAATAGAAAGGCTTGCATACCCACAGCGTCTTGTTGTGGCAGCCCCTCCCTTGTATTTTTTGAAGATAGAGATTAACTACAAGATAAACTACTAAAGATAATGATAAGAAATAATCGTAGGACTCCTAAACGATAATAAAATTGAAGACTCTATAAATGATAAATTCTGGCTCTAGATAATAATAAACTTCTAATCTAGTCAGAGTTCTACTCTGTTAAGTCTCTCAACCACAACAAACCCTCATTTCAGAGTGGATGGGAAAAAATTGAACTTGTAGAAGACCTAGTGTTGGTGTTTTTATCATGGCTAGATGATGTTATCCATTTAGAAGAAACAATGTATGAATATTAAAGACATTGCACTGAAAAGCATACAAGCATTTCTATATTAGCATTGGTAAACTTTATCTTGCATGTATCATGTCTTTGTTTTATAATGGGCAAACAGAGCTGATAATTTATTTATCTTGCTAATTAATAGTGTTATATGTGTATTCTGCATAACTAGTCTGCTTTATTTTCCTTGGTATGCAGACTCAGGGAATGAGAGCTGGTATCGTGCCATATAGGAGTACATTATCTGCTTTGAGGAGAATTGCTCATGAGGAGGGCATTCGGGGCTTGTACAGGTTTGTGTAAGTTATAAATAATCATGAATGCGACTTTACAATAATACATAAACGACATCTGAGATATTCTTTACCATAAACAGCGGCCTTGTACCAGCTCTAGCTGGTATCAGTCATGTTGCCATCCAGTTTCCAACATACGAGAAAATAAAATTTTATTTGGCAAATCAAGGTAATTTCTTTCGTTTAGTTGTTTTTCTGAACTTCAAAGTATTGAAACTTGATCGATGTGATCATTATTTTGTATCAGATAACACAGCCATGGATAAGCTTGGTGCACGTGATGTTGCCATTGCCTCATCAGTCTCCAAAATTTTTGCATCCACATTGACTTATCCTCACGAGGTATGTTGATGAGTGACTTCGTTTAGTTGAAGGTATTTGTGCATTAAAATAGGAACTTCGAGTGGCCTAGTCTTGTGGCATGTTAAGTAAAAGGTAAACCTAGCCAATTATTTGATGCCATCTTGGTTCTAGAATCTATTTGCAACGGTTAAAGCTCATTAGAATAAACTGCTTTGCTTTTATACTTTAAGCTGTTTCCTGATATATTTTACGTGATTATTTTGAGCTTCATCTTTCTTAGTTGTCACTATCAACTTAGAAAGCTTTATCCCTCTTGGTTTGGGTAGGATGCCTGAATCCAATATCTGCATTTCAATTCTTTGAGAAAATTAGTATAGAAAAGTAACAAATTTCTTTTTAATGACATCTGCAGGTTGTACGGTCTAGACTGCAAGAACAAGGACATCACTCCGAAAAAAGGTACTCTGGTGTGATTGACTGCATTGGAAAGGTATTTCAGCAGGAGGGCGTACCTGGCTTTTATCGTGGTTGTGCGACCAACCTTCTGAGGACAACGCCAGCTGCTGTAATCACATTCACCAGCTTTGAAATGATACATCGGTTTCTTGCTTCCCTATTCCCGTCTGACCCACAACCTCATATTTTGTGACGGTGGATCAAGGTCGACGTGTGTAGCAATAGTAGAATTATCCAAAACCTCGAGTTAGTCCAGGTGGCTAATTCTTCCCCTGGTGATGCTGTTTTAATTCTTTGTCTAAATTGTTTATGGTAAATTTTTACATCATTTGAACCAACATATGGCCATACTCAAAAAAAGTGTGCAAAGCCATGCTTTGTTGCGGGACTGGGGGATAGTTAAGAGTGATGATGATGACGAAAAAGATAATAAAGCATTACAATGATGTCTTGTGGCGTGTTTCACTTGGGGACTGCTGAATAATGTGGTCCTGATCAACATTCTTTACATTAATAGCTGTTTCACGGCTCTCTCATCTTTAGCAACCTTGGAGTAAAGATTCATAGTTTATGCATTCATTATCTTTAAACGCGGGAATTTTTCAGGGCACAAGTATCTTATTTCGGTTGTGATACATGTTAACTATTGCGTCGATTGAATAATAATTAAAAAATTGGAATTTTTTACACTTTCCTCTGAGAAAGTTGCATAGGTAGGGATAATCACAAAAAAGTGGCATGATGGGTTGCGTACTTTATTGAGTAAAGTTTATGACATAAAAGAAGAGCCAAAATAAAAGGAAAAATTATAGATAAGGATGGTAAAAGTAACATTAAAATATTTTTAAAATTAAAACTCTTGAAAAACTAATGTTACAACTTGTGATTTTGAAAGTTGTCAATGGATGGTAACTTTCAAAGATTTAATAATAGGTTTTTTTTTTGGGTCTTTTAAAGAAAATTTGATTTTTAAGGTCATTTAATAAAATTTCTACTAATTTTTGGTTCTTACATGAAAATTTTCCAAAATAAAATGTATTTGCTCCATTTTGACTTGCGGGATTTGTAAGGTAACCTGTCTCTGACCATTGTTACTTTGGCAATTTGGAGACAGCTAGGGAGTCAAATTCTAATTGATCTGACATAGTCTTTGTTCTGAAATTTCCCCCGCCCCTCTGATGGTTGGACTGATTGGCCACTCTGCCTCACTCAGTAGGAAAGGAAATTGAAATAACTAGGGTTTGTTTAGTATATAGAATAAAAGAGAATACCTTGAAGGAAAGAAAAAAAAAAGATTTTGATAATAGAAATACATATTATACTTTTTTTAAAAAAATAATAATAATAAAATATTATTGAATAATAATTATAAGAATATGATAGGTATTACATATAATTAATGAAAAAAATTACCTATATAACCAAATAGGGTGTAAGATTTTGGAAGTTTAAAGTCGAGTTTTTTGAATCATTATTTCATTAGTGATATTATGTAAGCTTTAGCAACTCGGATCCCCTCAATTGAGCGACTCCTTAATTATTCAATTGAGTAATTTAGATAGTTCAAATTATTTCAGATAGTTCAAATCACATATTTTTTATTTTGATTTTTTTAAAATGAAGTTGAATGCAAAATAAAATAATTTTTTAACTGTGAATTTAAAAAATAATGATTAAAATTAAAAAATTCTAAAATTTAGACTATTTAAATTAAATCTTAACAGTCTAAATTACTCAATTGAATATAGAAGGAAATCCCTCAATTGAAGGAATCTGAGTTCAAGCTGTAATGCATGATTTAGGTGGTCCAAATTGCTTAATTTAGCAATTGAAAAGATCTGACTTCAGGTTCTAGTGTACCTAGTTGGCTGGATCTGTTTAGGGTGACTCATCCATTTTTCATTTGTGCAATAGGGGGATGCATGTGGGGTTCTCAATTCCCAATAGACTGGTAGAAGTGGTTTGCCCAAATGTTAGACAGTGGGCTAGATTTTGCTTTGGTAATTCATTCCACGTGGCTATTGTCACTAATATGCCCAAGAAAGGGTCAATGACAAATGGCAATATCAATATTTCGTTCTTTTGAATTCGTCCTGTTTAAATATATATAGAACAAACTTAGCTTATTTCTATATGAAAGAATTAGGTGAAATTTGTTGCACAAGAATCTATATAATATTTTAAAAAAATAAAGATGACACAGCATGTAACATGACGTGAGCTGACATTGTCATGACTTCGAAATAGTATCAGCTTTCTCTAATTTTTATATATATATATATATATATTGATTTTATGTAGATGTTATTTATATGAAATTTTGGTAAGATTCAAGTTTTGATCACTTTAAAAGTTTTAAGGGGAGAAAATAGGAAAAAAAAAAAAAAAAAAAGAGAGACAGAGAAATGGATGAAGATGGAAAGATTAGATAAAAGGTAAGCTAAAATTTTGAATATAGAAAAGGAAAGAAAGGAGTAATATGTTGCTCTAATTTAGATTAACTAAAATATGAGTGGTTCGAGAGTTATTTATTCAACTTTGCTTTCCGTTCTTTTGTTTTGAAAAAAAAAAAAAAACGAAGTAATAACTTCCCTTTCTATACCTAGGATTAGAGGTTTCAGGAATCCTTCAGTTTAACAAGAGTGAAGCTCTAGCAGATTGAGTTGTCAGAATGGGAGGATTTTGAAGTCTGACAAATCGTCCAAATGGCTGGTAGGTTATCCTCCTAGCAATAGAACCATCTCAGTCAGCTTCTCCACAAAGCATACAGTCTCAGTCTGGTACGGGTTCTGTCTCATTACAAGATGCAACTCTCATTTCTATGCTTTTTAGAGTGAAACATGTACCATATAAAAGCTTCTCCATTAGTTAGAAACACTTCAGTATTTAATCCTGGATCTTGAATTCTTTATTAGAAAAATCACTCCATAAGAGTGCCGGTTATAAAATGCAAATTAAGGTAATGATGGCTCATAATGGGACAACTCAGCAGTGAATTTAAAGGTCTACTATTAAGCTTAGACACTAAAGCATTAGCATCATTCCTGAGCATCCCGAGTTTTTTTAAGGCATAAACATCACTGGACAAGACACATGGCAACGTTGTCGTTTGTCAAGTTCTATCATATCTAAAAGAACAAAAGAAAGGAGGTAGTATCAATCTTTTTGTTATACAAAAATTACTGTTGCTAAACAAAACAAGGAAAGAAAGAGATGGGGGGCTATATGTTTTGTGAGTGGCGATAAAGCCGGTGTCGTACAAGAAATAAAATGCCACCACAACTTAGAGAGTATAAGAAAAGAACATGGGTGGAAGGGGAATACGAGGAGCAGGGCACTATCCTTTCACCTTCATCATAGTTTGGTCGGCTCAAAAAGTCTAAAGCCATCAAAGTACCCCCAGGAGGGCAATGCTTTTATGATTCTTTTCGGAATGCTACTTTCCCCACCACTATAACCAATTTATGTTTTTTTTTCTCGTCATTTTTCTATTTGTCCACTTAAATCCCATTAATTAGTTATACAATCAACCATTTCTTTCGTTTTAACAAAAGCCTTCCTTTTGTTTGAAAGACACGATCAAGCCATATATTTAAGTGTTGTAACGTATTATTTCAATTTTAAATGAGAGATTGCATTCTGGTGTTTCCTTCGCGGAGGAGGCTACGATCCAAACTTTTCCAAGTAGCTCCCTTGCGTAGAGGCCTTCCGGTGAAAATATAGATATTATTAGCGTAACAAAGACAATGATGATTCCTCTAACTTTGACAGCAAAATAGGCACTTAAATCCTTTAACTATGTGAGGATCCCTGATGCAAAATTCACTGCGTGGATGAATGCAGTAAAGGTACTATCTTCTTATCTGGTCGGGTCATGTCAACTGTCAAGGATCATGGCCAATCGGTGCACCCACTACGTTTCATGTAAGTTTCTAACAAATGGTGTTAATTAGTAATGTACTATCCTATTATTATAAGATTTACATGTTGCTCTTTAGGCCTTCATAAAATCATCTCTCTCACTTCTGTTTAAGGGTATAGATAGTTAAACTTTGAGTCCCTCAAATTTTTGGAAAGTTTAGAATTAATAGCAGAAGGGCTCTGCGTTTGGTGCTGCTACTTTTGGTTAAAAAATAATAATACTTGACTTGTAGCCCTGAAGCAGAGAAGAACTTTTATGGTGGGGGGCTTGTCTTTCCATCGGCCATCTTCACAGTTGACAGCATGAATGCATCAAAAAGAGAATTTATCAATGTAATCATATTATGGGTAGCAGCTGGGCTCCCTTTACATGTGAAAAGAAAAAGCAAATTAACTCATAACTTTAACCTTCCCATTATAACCGCAACTAATCATCTTCCTTAGAATTAGCACTTGTAATTATAATCCAACAATTCATTACTTTCTTGGTTGTACCTTTAAGAATGATTACAAATTCTGCAGGTCCCATTCGTATATATACTATTATGTATATCTGCTTCGAATTTCACAGCTCATAGCCTCATATCTGTTTGAAAGAGGAAAATAGAAGAGCTAATAAGGTGTTTTCCTTTTTTTGACAAAATGATAATGTAGATAAATTATTTTAACATTACCGGTGAGAGTGACAGTGACATGCTCAATATTTCTTGTTAGTCTCATGCCCACATTTTTTAATCCTACAGCATATATGTTCAATAATTTAGCATAAAAATGAACATGAGAGCAAAATTTACTTGGGAAGTGTTTGGATGAAAGTTGTTGGATGGGAGAGGAGGGAAAGGGAAGGGGATGGTATGTTTAGTTGAAAAAATTGGAAGGGAGGATCTCTCTCCTTCAAATTGGAGTATTTTAGAGGGAAGGAGAATTTTTCAATTATCCATTTATTTTATTATCTTTTAATATTTTAATTTTTTTAATATGTTAACATTTAATGGAGATTAAAATAATTTTTTTATCAGGAATTAAAAATAAAAAAAGATTGGGATTCATATTTTTTTAAAAAAATGTTGATATAAATATCTTATTTAAAAATAATTAAAATAACATAAGAATAAATTTATCTAGATATAATTACTTCCCCTCTCCTCTGATGAACCAAACAAAATCTTAATAACTATCAAATGTTTATTATTATTATTATTATTATTATTTGCCAGTTGAACCAGCTCATATTAATAGATAAAGGGGCGATTTGATTAATCACATCTAAAGTAGTAGAAGTAGCAGTTGTTTTGTTTTTTTATGGACATTTTATTTTTCTCTCCATTATAAATAAAAGTAAATTTAAATCAAGACATCATACATTTTATATATATATATATATTTATTCATTTATTGGTTCAAAACATTAAATGTTAAGTGGAACGTGGCAGTGGCACTTAGGAAAGGATTATGCCATATGGGCCACTCCAAATGGGCCGCTTGTACTTTTTCCAAAATATCTGGGCCCATTAATTTTAAAAAAGGTTTGCCGAATGCCTGTGAAATGGGTCCCATAAGAGACGCTCCACGTGGGCCTAAGTTCGCGGCCGAACCTTATTTGCTCTGGTCCCGAACCATCGATTTGAATTTTTTGAACGTTAAGATGACGCTGCGGGCGAATTGACAATTATGCCACCGACTTTGGTTTCTCTGATTCAGTAATTCTCTTTCAGCCTTGAGAGCGTTTCCCGCGGTCTCAACAAGCTGCCAAGTGCAATTCGTGCCTCCCAAGTGCGTGAATACTCGGGAGACTCAAAAACGTTAAAATATGTAACCCAGTTCAACCACATAGATATAAATAATCCAGCATTACGAAATTTTTAAAGAATTTTTATCATGTGTTATAATTTTATTAAAAAGTTTGATAATAAAGATATACAAAATTGTATCTAAATATAATTTAAGTTTTTTATATTATTCTCTAATAAAGTTATAACATGTATACAAAAATTTTAAAAAAATTCTAATTATGTCAAGTTAAATTATAAAAACTATATACTTATCATAAAAAAATATATTTATTATATTTTAATAAAAAAATATAAATAATTAAATATAAATTTTTTTCATAATTCAAAAGATGAAATTTAACTACTCAGTAAGATTAAAAACTAATAAATCAATTATAATTCTAATCTAGATGGATCCTAATAATTAATCTATTAAAAAATTAATTATAAATTAGTTAAATCAGTCAAAAATTAATCCATTTAAATGGTTAGACTAATTTTGAATTTTTTTAAGTTCTTTTTTGTTCAATGGGTATCTTGACTTCAAATAACTATAACTTTTAATTTGAGAAAAATTTTAAATTTTATTACATCTCCACAAAAAGTTTTATCAGAACTTGTCATCATCCCCAATGTCATACACTCGGTTGAAGCAATCTTTAAACTTAAAATACTTTTGTTTTTGCATGTTTTAGGACTATTTTTAGTGTTTTACTTCCTTTTTGTATTTCCAATTATTCTTATTTATTTTTCATAAATTAACTAAGTGAAAATAAATAATTCTACTATGTATTTGGGTTTCTTAAATATCTTATTCATGGTTGAATCTATTTTGTCATAATAATAATTTTGTAATGGATGTTGACTTCTTTTGGCGCTATAACCGGTAAATTGTATATTATCTATCTCTTGTTTAATTTACTTATATTCTTGGATTCCTTGGGTATCCTATTCCTAGTTGAATCTATTTTATTACAATAATAGTATGCTGATGGATATTGATTTGTTTGGAATTGAATAATAAATATTATATCATGTTTGATATTGTCTTTTTTGTAATCAATAATAAAATATTTAAAATTTATTTATTATTATTTATTATATTAGAATAATATATATATATATATATATATCACTGATTCAATTACGATAAATTATAAATTAATACATTTATTGGTTTGATAATAGGTTTGAATTTGAAAACATTAATTTTTAAGGTATATTTTTTATAATTCGTAAACAAAGGGTTAAAATATGTGCACTAAAATTATAATTTAAGAAATTAAACATAATTTTAAAACTTTCTATCTCTTTTTTTTCTTTGTGAAAAAAAAAATGTCAGTTATTTTTATTTTCAAAGGTTTAGTTGTCCTGCTCCAGTAATTTGAATCAAGTGAATTTATCTACTTCTCCAATATAACGAGGGAGGAAGAAGAAAACGTTAAAACAAATAACGATGAATAAAATGTAGTGCAAATTAAAATAATAGTAAAGTAAACTGTTTATTAAAAAAAAATCTCAAAACCTGGGTAATGATCACTAAAAAATTATTGTAAAATAAACTAATCACCATTGATTCAAGAAACATAAATAACTTAACAACCGAAAGGTTTAGATTGATAACACGGTGATGATGATTTTGTTGCTCTTCATGCACTAAGGAAGCGTAATCTATAAATATATTTGTTAACAACCGTTAAGATTCACCACTGGACTGTGGACATTAGGTCCAACTTTAGTGGGCAAAGCCTGTGATATGAACTTAATAACTTGGAAGCAAGGCCACATGCAGCCGTTGCACTGAGTTTGGTGTTAATTTCATCATTCTAACTTTGATTTCATAATTACCGGGTGGGCTGCAGAGATAACTGTTTCCCAACTACCACTTCCCTAACCGAAGGAGACGTTTTATCTACCAAATAGCTAGCTATACATTTTCAAGCAAACATTACATCATCTTCTCTCTTCCTTCTTAACTTGCTTAACTCATCAGTGTCGGTATGTGTATATCCCATTTCCTCTATTCACTGCAATTTCGTAACTTACAAACTTAAACCACGTTTCATGGATTACAGGGGCAATTTTGTCATTGAGTCTTTGCCGTGCTTAAAAAGCCCGTTATGAGAATCTAATTAACGTTAGAAAATTCTGCTGGGTTTCAAGTTCCAGCATTAGGAGGTGCACCAATTACATCCCTATATTTTGAATTAGATTGATATAAAATTGTTGTTCGCTATAAAGTACGTGGTGCTTGGTGGATGAGTATTAACGAAGTGGACAAACCCAACCACCCCAACTTCTATTCAAAGATAATTCTTTTCTGTGTTTGAATATTTTTTGAATTCCGATGGAGGGACTTCGTTTATGTGATAAGTTAGGCAGCACATTACTTTACTTTCAATTTGTTTCATTAATATTCATTTTTCTGAGAAGATATTACAATTTGAATCGTATAGAACTTAAAGAGGGTGAAGATCATTTTGGTGGTTATGGCAATAAGTGGCTGTCATCATGTCAAGAGTCCTCAATTATATAATAATATTTTTTTATTTTTTATTTTGGAAAGCATATAATAAAAGGTTCCATCTACTACCACAAGAGTATTAGCAAACATACTCAAATCTTAAGTGCATATTAACATTATCTACAAGTGGAAGATTCATATGTAATGAAATTTGTCAACTATAAACTTCGTATAAAAGAAAACAAAAATAATTTATTCGGAAATGATAATAAGTATTCATGTGCACAAGGTGGTTTTTCATAAATATGGTGGATGAGTCCCAAAGGAACAGGGACAAATGGGGCACCTAGCAATGACCTAAAATTAAAGCGGACAGGTTACTCATGATACGCCACTTAGTAATCACCAAATTTGAGTTATTTCATACGAAATGAAATTTCAAGCTTTCTACTTCTAGTAAAATGAACACACACACATTAATAATGATGGATATCAATGCATTCCAGACACATTGTGTCAAATAAATTAGTAAACGAAGTTAATCAACATAGTTATCCTAATAGAATCATTGTCTATCTAATAAAAATTAGATTCAGATAAAGCAATGTCTACTACGATTTAAGTGGACACTTTTTGATATGATTAAGGAAAATGAAAAATTTTATATAATATTTATTTTAGCTTTGTAATTATTATTTAATATTATCTATTAATTATTATTTAATCATTAAAAATGGAGATATTAAAATTAGTTTTCATTTATAAAATTACATATTTCCCTTTTATTTCTGTTTTTATACCTAATTCATGGTTTCTTATTTCCCGTTATTTTTCTTCAGGGTTGCCACAGAAATAAATGTAGTTATTGCAAATTAGAAAGGTAGATTTGGTATACCAATAAAAAAAAAATAAAGTTACATCCAAGCCCATTCCATTAGGATCTGAGATCAAAATCATGGCTGCCGCGAAATCCAATTAAAATTTTCTTTTTGGTAGGAAAATATCCAACTAAAGTTTTCAATCATATTTTTCTCCCAGCCTTTCCACGCTCCGTTGATTGCGTGAAATTTAACACCCCGCGTTACGGCCATGTTGGATTCTCTTTCGGTCTTCTCTTTCCGAGTTCCAAGCTCTTTCCGCCGACATGTTGAGAGGAAACTATGCCTGAACCACACGCGCCGTGATAAGGACGTGAAAAAGACATTCGTTTTTGGACCTTTGCAATTTGCCCCGCCCATGGCAGCAGGGATTTTGTTGCTTACGAACTTGCAAAATAATATATATATATATAGAGATATATATTAATCTGAAATTAAAATTTAAAATTTTTGAAAATTGAAAGCGTGAGGTTTGGGAGTAGGTTCGGAGTTGAGGTACGGAGAAGAGAACACCAGCACAGCAGGAGTATAAAGAGGATGATACAGAAAAAGTGCGAAAGGGAGAGCAATTTCTACGTAGAGAATAGCGAAAGGGGATGATGGAGAATGCGAGTGTGTGAATCTTTAGCAAAGAAACCTCAATAACACTCAACAGCATCAAGAAAACCACCCTTTCTAAAACTCTTTATTATCTCTCTGTCTCTCATCTACTTTCCTGAAACCCAGCTCTCATCCTCCTCAAGTGCCTCCAGAGCTATCAATCAATATTATCAAATGGATGATGTTATTTAGTGTTGATTAGCTGAATTGTTGAGTTTGATTTCAAATGAAGGATTGAAAGCTGAACTTGAGGTTCAATTAGTGTCTGATCTGGTGTGAAGTTATGGAGACAGAGAGGACATTGTCGATTTCGGTGGCATCGGTGGTGGAGGATGTGCTTCAGCAGCACGGGACTCAGCTTAAAGATCTTGATTTGGAATCCAGAAAAGCAGAAGAAGCTGGTAATTTCCTTTTATTTTCCGAATTTTTATGAATATAGATTAGGAATGGCGTGTTAAATGCATTTTCTGGTGCCTAGTTTAAATTGTATCTCTTCCCAGCATCACAATACTATTTTTTTTTCTTTAATTGCTGATAAATGTTAGGAGATAGCTTCGTGAAGGGAACTGTTGCGGGTCCGACCACCATTAGCCTTAAACTCAGAACGGAAAAGTGTAGTCGTTTGATCTACTATCATGTTTTCGTGGAAGTGTCTAATTGTCATCTTTACGTTCTGATTATTTCTTATACTGAAGGTCCATCAATATCAATGTCATTTTCTTATAAAAGCAATCTGGGTTCTGGATTTAGTATAATTTATCCTGAATTAGAAAAACTTCTAAAATGCAGCATCAAGAAGATATGAAGCAGCAGGATGGTTGAGAAAGATGGTTGGAGTTGTTGCATCTAGAGATTTACCAGCAGAGCCCTCTGAGGAAGAGTTTAGGCTTGGTTTGAGAAGTGGGATTATTCTCTGCAACGTTATTAATAAGGTTCAATCCGGAGCTGTACCCAAGGTGAGCTTGACCCTAATTTGATTTACACTGGATCCACATTTTTTTTAAACCAACGTTTGCAGTGTGATCCTCTTGAAGGTCGTGGAAAGTCCTGTTGATTCTGCACATATCCCAGATGGGGCACCATTATCGGCATATCAGTATTTTGAAAACGTGAGGAACTTTCTTGTGGCTATCCAGGAAATTGGACTTCCTACCTTTGAGGCATCTGATCTGGAACAGGTATGTAAAGAAGGAAATTGGACTTCCTACCTCTGTTATTTTACATTTTTGTGTAAGGATTTGTTTCACGGTGAATTTAATTGTTACTAACACCCGATAATCGGTTAGAGCTTTAATAAAATAAGGAAGCTTTATTATATAGATCCTTTTGCTTTTCTGCTGAATCTATTTTTGATAGGGAGGAAAATCAGCCAGGATTGTGAATAGCGTTTTGGCGCTTAAATCCTATAGTGAATGGAAACAAAACGGGGCAAATGGTGCGTGGAAATTTGGTGGAACTCTGAAACCCACAACCACAGGAAAATCTTTTATCAGAAAAAACTCAGAGCCATTTACTAATTCCCTGTCAAGGAACTCATCCATCAATGAAAAATCTCTGACTGCTTTAACCTCTGACGCTGAGTCTAATAAAATGGTTGGTAAGCTTGACTCTGGATATTTAATTATTTATGTACTCTTGCTTTGCCGAGTTGAGAGGAAAGAATAACTAAATGACATGCCCATGTTTGCAGTCGGTTTCTCATTCTTTAAGTATGCTTGTTCGTGCAATGCTCTCGGACAAGAAGCCTGAAGAAGTTCCAATGGTAAGGAAAAATATACTTCTGTATTTCACAGCAGAAGTTAAACAGAAATTTTACTGATTTATTATGGAGTATAAGTCTGTTTCCGTTGCGCAAGTTGAGCCTATGCTATGTTATTATGCATGCGAAAATTGTGTGGATGTCTAACATCATTTTGAAGGGTTTGGTTTTTTGCCCATATCTGCTTCTTGAAACAACGTGTAAAGTGCATCCTAAATGCGGAGTTCCCCATCTAACACTATTCCAACCACTGCATTGTTATCTTGTCACTGGTACTACTAAATTAAGTTATATTGTTTTTCTGCCGGGAACAGTTGGTTGAATCCGTTTTGAATAAGGTAGTAGAGGAGTTTGAGCATCGCATTGCTAGTCAAGGTGAACAGGTACAACACTTTTCACATTTTAGTAACTCATAGACTTTTAGTTTAAGGTTATTGGCTGGTTATGTGTAAATTTTACCCCATTTCTAGAAGTTACTGCTTCTTGCTCTAGACTAAGCTTTTCTTGTTTATTTGTTTATCATGTGACTCAGACAAAAACAACTTCAGGAGACGCTGTTTCTCAAGGCAATGCTTCGGCACCAAATCTTGTTTTGGGAGATAAGAAGGTATTATTTAGATGCCAATCATATTCAGGTACCCCGAGGAATTTGAAAAATAGATGAATTCTAATGTTTATCTATTTTGTAATTGATTAGGCGGAGAAAAAATCTCTCGTGGTTACAAAGAAAGAGGCAGTCATTCAAAAAAACCGTGTCACTGATGAGGAATTGCAAACCCAACTTCTGAAACGACAAATGCACTTTGATCAACAGCAAAGAGAAATCCAAGTAGGGAGCAGCTGAGATAATATCTATAATCATCACTTTGAGATTTGTTGAATCGTACGTAATAAAATTGCTATCCTTATGCTTTTGTAGGAACTAAAGCATACACTACACATCACAAAAGCCGGTATGCAGTTCGTGCAAATGAAATTTCACGAGGAATTCTCCAATCTTGGTAGGGATCGGATTACAAAATTTAAGCTCATCGCCTTTTTTTTTTTTTTCCCTTTCTCTCCTTTTTTGCCTTGGCATCGACGGATAAAGTTCTGCTTATTTGATATTGCACTTTATAGGCATGCACATTCATGGCTTGGCTCATGCTGCTTCTGCATATCATAGAGTTCTTGAAGAAAATCGCAAACTGTACAATCAAGTCCAGGATCTTAAGGGTAATAAAGAAAATCGGTCGCCTTATCCCCATGTCTCATTTATGCCTTTGCAACCCAAAATTGATTTAGGGTGCGTTATTTTGTTTGACCAGGAAGTATTAGGGTGTATTGTCGAGTAAGACCTTTCTTACCCGGACAATCAAACTATCTGAGCACAGTGGAAAATATAGAAGATGGAACTATCACAATTAATGTTCCATCAAAGAATGGGAAAGGACGCAGATCCTTTAACTTCAACAAAGTCTTTGGACCATCTGCAACCCAAGGTTTGATTTCTTTTCTTTTATCTCCAGGATTTCTAGATCTGAATGAAAATGTTTAAAATTTTGTCTGTTATTGTATTGCAGCGGAGGTCTTCTCTGATATGCAGCCTCTCATTAGGTCCGTTCTTGATGGGTATAACGTTTGCATATTTGCATATGGCCAAACAGGATCAGGAAAAACTTACACTATGGTAGAATGCACCTTGAATTTGTCTCCTAAAATTTGAAATTTTAGTGATATTTTGCTGATATATGTGGTATACATTTAGACTGGACCGAAAGAGACCACAGAGAAAAGCCAAGGTGTAAACTATCGGGCTCTAGGTGACTTGTTTCTTATAGCAGATCAGAGAAAAGACACTTTTCGTTATGATGTGTCTGTTCAAATGATTGAGATTTACAATGAGCAAGTCAGAGATCTGCTAGTTACTGATGGAAGCAACAGAAGATATCCTTTTACCAGTCATATAATTGCCTCCTGCTGTTGTGTGATGTCTCCTATAGATATGGCTGTAGAAGATTAAGACCTCAGAATTACAGCATAGAGATAATATTGAATGCCGCATTTTTTATCATTTTTTATATTAAACACTGATGCAGCTTTTGAATGAAAACAGATTTTAATGTTGTTGCTTGCACAGTTGCACTTAACCATCAGTACATTAGAAATTCGTAGTAGTTCTCATAAGGGGCTCAGTGTACCAGACGCAAACCTTGTTCCTGTATCATCAACTGTTGATATAATTGATTTAATGAACCTGGGGCAAAGGAATCGTGCTGTTGGAGCAACTGCCCTTAACGATCGAAGTAGCCGCTCTCACAGGTATATTTATAATCTATTCATTTCCTGTTATCTTTCTACTCTTGTTTTTGTAGCTGCATGTTTGTGACGGAGTTAACCATTGTCTTCTTGACATTATCAATTCTGCAGTTGCTTGACTGTTCATGTTCAAGGAAGAGATTTGACATCTGGAACTGTCCTTCGTGGATGCATGCATCTTGTTGACTTGGCAGGAAGTGAGAGGGTAGACAAATCGGAGGCCACGGGAGATAGACTAAAAGAGGCACAACATATTAACAAATCTCTCTCAGCTCTGGGTGATGTTATCGCTTCCCTTGCTCAGAAAAATCCTCATGTCCCCTACAGAAATAGCAAACTCACACAATTGCTCCAAGATTCCCTTGGTAAGATTTAAGTTATTGATTTGCTTGTAAGGTAGAAGTTACTATATTGCAGTTTTGCAATGTTTTCACAATTCTCATTATCTCGACTTGGATTAATTCAGGAGGACAGGCCAAGACACTAATGTTCGTCCACATTAGCCCAGAAAGTGATGCTGTTGGAGAAACAATTAGCACCTTAAAATTTGCTGAAAGAGTTGCTACAGTTGAGCTTGGTGCTGCCCGAGTGAACAAAGATAGTGGAGATGTTAAGGAGCTCAAAGAACAGGTTCTTCTGATTTCCAGCCTTTAAACTGCGTGGTTCTTCATCACAATCTTTAGAAATTTCAGTCAAACTCTACTTCTTGGTTACAACATCTAGTTGAACAATTAATTTATTCCACAGATTGCTAGCCTTAAGACGGCATTGGCAAGAAAGGAGGGAGAATCAGAACACGTGCAACATTCTTTATCTGGCAGCTCCGAAAAATACAGGAAAAAGGCTAGTGAGCTATCACCTTATCATACTGACAAGGATACAGTGGGTGATCACCTTGGATACCGGCAACCTATGGTTGATGTTGGCAACATAGAGGTATACTTCATTTCCTAATGATTCCTGATGAGGGTAAAGAATTTCAGTTTTTTTCAATCATGCAAAATGGTTTGTTTGGTTATTGTGATTCCCATTGATCCTGCAGCTTCCCAGTAATAGCACATTAAGGCCAAAAACTCACTGCTTTGATTTTGACGAGATATCAACAAATTCACCACCGTGGCCCCCAGTGAGTAGTCCTGGACAAAACTATGGGGAAGATGATAAAGAAATTGCGTCGGGAGAGTGGGTTGATAAGGTCATGGTAAACAAGCAAGATGTAAGCAAGACTGAGAACCCCTTGGAGTGTTGGGAAGCAGACAACGGGCACTTATCTGATGTCTTTTATCAGAAATATCTGCAAGATTCCTCCAACATATTCGCAGATAAATCCTATAATATGTTCATGGGAGGCAACGAGTTCAATGCTGCTGGTTCAGATGACATGGATGATCTTGATGCTGCAACTAGTGATTCCTCGGAACCCGACTTACTTTGGCAGTTTAGTCATTCCAAACTTACCGGCGTAGCCAATGGAATTGGACCAAAGACTAAGATACCTGCCTCAAAGTTAGCAAAAAGCCCAGAATTTAGGTAATTTAATCTCCCATCAAGTTACTTCACCTTAAATTTACTTTAGCTTCACTTCAAAAACTTCGACACACATTCTTTTGGATATTAATATCTTTTTTCTTTTTTGCAATTTATCCAGCAAGAATATCATCAATCCTCCTCTTGGTCCTTCACCTTCACGGAAACAATCAAATGGTGTCACACATCGATCAGGAAGGCATCCAGCTCCGGTGGACATGAAACGTAAAACTGGGAATAGGAAGTAAACATTTTAATTAACACGTCAAAAGGGTGATTTTTTTTATTTTTTATTTCCAATTTTTTGCAATTTTAGGTCGAGAAGAGAGAGGTTTTTCTGTGATGTTTTACTTCTTTTTGTTTGTATAAAATATAAAAGTAATTTGTATTATACAGACACAGAAAATGCAGCAATAATGCCAGTTGGTTGTATCACCAAATTCTTCTATTTACACAGTACTGAACCCACGGTATACAATCAATCCTGTATTAATGTTTTTTACACTGCGGCAAATCAGTAATTTCACAGTTCAAAAACCTAAACCTAGAAGAGAGCAACTAGCAAGGATGTGGAGGAGACCAGCCCAAACCTCTCTTCACTTTCCCGCCCGCCGTTGCACAAAGTTGAAATAACACTGCATCTCCAAATCACGAATTCGGTTTCGAGCTTATAGAATTGAGAGTCCTGCCTCGGCCCTTCACCCCCTCAAGAAAACCATATATGCCGCAACAAAATCCAATTCTCATTTCTCGTCCTGTTTATATTTGTTATATTATTACTTATCAGTTCGTAATTTGATTAACTGAACATTTTCTTACGAACAAATAACTTTTTATTTTGGTTTGCGTATAAATACATCAGACAACAAGCATGTGCATGTTTATTTTGGATCCAAGATGGAAGTAAGTTGCCGTCAATGGGGGGAGCCAAAAAACATAAATACCGTCACTGGATGCTCCTGATTAAGACGCATCGGCTATCCTTCAAGTCACCAAGTATCCTGTCTGAAACCCATTTCCAATTGTCCCTATTAATTATGAATAGCACTTTCTTCCAATTGGCAAATTGTTATTTAAAAAGGCATTTAAATATTATAAATCCTGATTATATATGTGATTATTTATAATTATGAAATTGGAAAAAAAATCTTACTTAAGAAGAACCAAGTTTCATCGATATTTAAAAATAACTGTACAAATTAATTCTTAAAAGATATATCTTTTATTATAAAATTTTTTAAATTTGATGTCAGACGAGTGAGTGTTTTATAAATTATGAACAGTATATATTAGTAGTTGTTTCGTTGAGTCAAATTATATGTTTATTGTACTTAAAGAGACTAATCCATAAAAATGTGTAAAAAATTATAATTTTTGAGGAATTAATTGGGGTTTCACATCTAACTTTAGGAAGGAGTGTAATTTTGCGACCAATTTATATATCCTTTTTTAATTTTATATTTTGAATTAATTATTAAATGAGAAAAAGAGGGAAAGAACGAAGTCTCCTTTCGGCCAAACGCCCCATGCATGTTGGAAACTTGGCAGATGCAGACCACAGAATGAACGCGGACCACTACTTTTTCGTTTTCGTTTTCGTTTTTTGACCTACAAATTACAGGTGCCAAGGTGCATGAGAGGGCAAGATATGTGGCTCCGCATTAGACACGCTAAGTCAAGCAGTTTTTGGAGAGGTGGAAGAGACCCAAAACATCAGCACCACCCCAGAAGAAACCTCTAGAACTTTCTACCACTCTTCAAGTGCATCTCTTGGAACTTTTTTTCACGAATTGATCCAATGCAATATTCATAGTATTGTCATATTATGATCATCTCCAAAACCGGGCCATGCACTATTTTATTCTTACTGTTAGGGACAAAGCTCACTTGTTAACTGAAATAAATCGAGGCCCACAGAAATTAGACCTAGACAGACACCAACGATAACCAGGGACGGAACAACCTCTGTATTCTCCATTTCAACATATAGTTCGGGTCGGCGAGGATGTCTGACGTTGTTGAGTCTAACAGTGGTGTTTGTTATTATTCTGTACTTGGGATAAGCAAACAGGCTACCGATTGTGAAATCCGAGGCGCTTATCGTAAGATGGCTCTGGTAATAGATCAAGTTTTCATGGGATGTTAGAGAAAAAAGTTTTTACTTTTCTTTAGCAGATAGCAACGAGCATTCTTCGTCTTAATCCATGTTAGTTCTTCGTTCAAGTGAATTTATTCTTAATTTGCTTTTCTCTTCTCGGAGGAAGAAATGGCATCCGGATAGGTGGATCAAAGACCCAAAGGTTGCTATAGAAGCTAAAAGGCGGTTTCAACAAATTCAAGAGGCTTATTCAGGTATTATATTTGAAAAGCTATTGTTTCCCCCCTTTAAGTTCTGATAGTTTTTGTTTTAAAATGTAGTGTTGTCTAATAAAGGGAAGAGAACGATATATGATGCTGGCTTGTTTGGTCTGACTGGAGAGGACGATGATGAGGTGGGTTTCCTGTTGGATTCTTTTCTCTCTCTAATTTGTTTCCTGGGACATTATGGAACTGACTTTTTAAATTACCATGACCATATCATCGTATTTACATTTTGGAATTCTGGAAACAGGGATTTGTTGATTTCATGCAAGAAATGATCTTGATGATGCAGAGAGAGAGCCCCCAGGTCCTGCATTTAATTTTAAGTCTGCAACTAATAAAAATGACTAATCGAGAAGAATTGTTCACTCGGTTAAATAGAATTCTTATTGCTAAATAATGTTTGTGGTATTGTTAGGAAAGCACGTTGGAGGATCTTGAGAGGCTGCTAATGGACATGATGGCGGACTACGGTCAAGGAACGGGGAAATCTGGGTTACACTGGAAGTCATCGACTAGTCCCATTAAAAAGATTCGTATCAAATGATTTTTGTTAATCAATTCGATTATGATCTCTATATCTTTCATCCATCTAGAATGATATTTGCAAAATTCCCCTCTTAGCTTGAAGTAATTATATTGTTATGTCATTTTTTTCTTCAATTTATTAAGTTTATGTATAGTACTACTATTGAAAGCTCATGGAATGGGCCCTATACAGACCACTTCCATGAAAAATAATTTAATGAGAAAAGCATCAGCAAAATTAAAAGAGGTAGGTTATAGACAGGAGCAGTTTACGCAAAGACGGCAGCGAAATTGCGAAAACACAGTTCTTCTATCAATTTTTGAGAGTCGCCACCCAGAGCTATAGGATTATAAGTCCAGGCCTCGTATATTTGTGCTTCTTTTTTCTCACTGGAACTGAGAAGTTCAGCATATATATATATATATATATAGTTCGGTTAAAATTGAGCTTAAAATTCATCTGCTTAAAGCAGGACGATTACACATGGCACTTGAAGGATTTTAATATAATTGAAGAAGCCCTATATGTTATTTTCCCGGAGGCAGTAATTGTTGGTCCATATCAAATCTCTGGATGTCTGGTTGAATATATTATTGTCCACATCAGATGAAAAGCTGGTGAGTCTAACATGAGCAGGTAGGGGTGGGCATGAGATGTAGTGGCTCTATCAACTTTGCCCCTAGCTGATTCTTGAAGCCTTGCCGCCTTCGTCAAAATTTATAAAGATACAATGGGCTGAACTTTCTGTGGCTTATATTAATTCCATTATTTACGCGGCTACCGTAATTTCTCTTCACAATCTATCTTGGAGGCCTTTTCGTCATAAAGGCTCTTTATTATGACAGGATTTTAGGACTGGAGTCTCTGAGATTCTGTACATATCTACTGATTCCCTAGAATCATGTAACCATTAATTAGCTACACAGCTCTTGCTTCTTTGCTCCCCTGGGGAGTTGTTCGTGCAAAGACGATTATGCTGGGGTTCATGCAAGTTCAACTTGTTTCATCTTTCATCATTTTACCTTGAAAATTTTTATCTTTTAGGGGAAGCCTGAGATAGGGTTATATGTACCCGCTCAATCAATCATCATTCATCAAATATAACCATAATAATAACGGCCACGTGTATATCTGTTGGTTTGTGTTCTTGATAGATAAACTATTGCTATTCTCCCCACAGAACAAAGAGGTAATTGATTTTTTATCTTTTTACCTTTGCCCTCTGCTCCGTCTTTCTACTATAATTCGTTTTTGCCGATGTTCTATGTATAGTTGCTGACAACTAGCGTTATAGCGAACCTTTTTTCTCCCTAACCTCCACCTCCCCCTCCCCTTCTCGTTCCCTTATAATTCTAGACTTTCTCATTTTTCTTTTTATTTTGCATTTGTTAGATATTAGAAATAAAAATATTCATGGATCAATTCAGCTTAGGATTCGCCTGTTGGCCTGCCTGTACTGGGGAGAGAGGGGGACCGATTCCTTCATAGCTGTATGACAGAAGAATTATGATGTCTTTTCAAAGCATGAGAATAATTACTTTCAAAGAGGCTTTAAATCTCTCACGGTTTGATATTTGTGGACGATGGACCATGACATCGTAGCATGTTTCACATGCTGGAATAGAATGTGAGTTAGTGCCCTAGTGGTGGTACCGCCTTGCAGGTACCATACAATGGGAAAGTAGAAGTGATGGGTTCCCCATCCAAAGGGTGGGAGTGGGACAATGAACTGCAGCTACTGAATTTGGCGATGACTAGGAAGTGGTGGTGTCACTCACACTTGATTCGGCTAAAAATATCTGTCTAGCAATTACTAAAAGCAAAGAGAGACATCACTCCCGAGTCCTGATCTAACGGTACTATAGGCAGCTTTCAACCTAGTACATGCAACAGTCCGGTGATTCCTATCCTCAAATTATAACATTTCCTTCGGTTAAAAGCCAAGGCAAATAAGATTATCATCATCCTTGGATTTAGAATATTAAACTCATCAACAAAGTTGCAGAGGCAATGATCACGTATATTAAAGATAAATCCAGCAGAATATCTGAAGAGTTTACACAAGTGTCTGCTCTATCAGAGTCTGTACACTGCAGAATGCATATCCTCTCAATGCGAACCCACACCCAACAAATCAAGGTAGCACTCTACATTATAGAAGCTACGTCAAAAGCAATAGGTAGTGTCCCAGGTTGTAGTCCACCATCAAAATTTTTCTTGTACTTGAATGAAGTAATTCAAGCTCTACATAAATATACTACTTGGATTTGACACCACTCCAGAAAGATTTTTATACCAAGACAGCGGAAAGTTGATTGAAATGTTGAAAAGAAGTAAGGAACTTCTTTACATCAAGAATTTTCTTTTATTGAGACTTTGTGTTGAAGAAGCTCTAAATGAAATATGAATAGTCTCATGTACAAATTAAATGCATGGAAGAAATACGAGGCCTGTTGAGGATGATCTCATAAGCTCGAGACATAACTATAGGATGGATATAGGGAAGAAAAGCAAGAAAAAGAAAACTTCAAATATGAGCTCCGGAGATCAGGGCATGGCTCAGGAAACACCTCCTCAGAGAAACCCATGACATTAGAACAAAACCATGAAGGAAATGACTTAGAACTGTTGGAAAAAGTCACGTTTGAAAGACATATTGCTGTGAATGGTGAATCAACTATTCCTGAAAAATTCCCAGCAGTAGTAACATTTGCACCAATGACGTTCTTGAAAGTAATTCCATGAACATCTGGAAGTGCATCTGGATCATACTTGTCATCCGGATGGGAGCCACAGTATCCTGTCAAGCTGATACCCAACTGAATATTTTCTAATTCAGCATCTGAAATGAAGATGTCCTTCATATAGCCACCTCTACCCCTGGTAGTCTTGAGTTCAATGCCAACAGGTGAGTTGAGTATATAAATCTGCTTCACAATTATGTTGGATATGCCTCCCGACATCTCACTCCCAAATGCCAGGCCAGCACCTGATGATGATTGTAGATGAACACCCCTAATGTGGACACTCGAAGTTGGTTTGCCATAGGTAACTCCATACTGATCCCAACCACTCTTTAGTACAATTGCATCATGACCAGTGCTAATGTTGCTGCTGTCAATGCAAACATACTCACAAGAATCTGCAAGTTGCAAAATCTATTATGAGATATTCATAATGCCCACAAGAAAAAACATTGCAAGTGAAACAATCACTACATCACCAAAACACAGGTTGAGTTTTGCAATATCCCGACAAACGCCTTTTAGAACTGCAGAAACAAAACCAGGGGGTATATAGAGGGAAATAGTACACCAAGTATGACAGAAGCAAAACATTCTTCAGTTATAATTAGAATCATATTGCTAGGCAAAACAAAGGATTTAGCTAAATACAGAAATTCATGATTTAAAGGTATGTACATAATGTACTGTATCACTAATCCAGGTAAGTGACCACTAACAACTTTGCAGTGTACCTGGCACTATACCGCTCGTGTAAGGGGATTCAGCAGGTGCTCGAGCAGTTATGTTCTGGATTTGAACGTTGCTGCATTGTGTAAAGAGAAAACATTTAGAACAGAACAGTTTCAATCTAATCTTATGACAAATCAGTCAATGAGCGCATGCATGAGCCACTTATACCTGCAATATACTGGATGGATGTCCCAAGCAGGAGAATTTAGAAATGTCAAATTTGAGATTATGACATAATTAGAACCAATTAATTCCACAAGATGAGGCCGGCTATAGTTTAAGGAATGAGAGCTGAACAGCTCCCACCAGACAGAACCCTGGCCATCAATAGTTCCATTATCACCTGGTGCATTTATTAATTATATCAAGTTAAGCAACACAACACCGTAATTCCAATTTTATCAGACAGATTGGTTCAAAAAGGACAAGATAACAATGGAGGAATATCCTTGCCTGTAATCACCACATCACTTAAATTCTGTCCATAAATCAAGCTGCAATATCTCCCACCCGGAACATCAATCCCTCGGCCATAAGAAGGGAGGGGATCATCTACAACCCAGTGTGTAAAATCCTGAAATGGTATTGGATAAAAGCACATTTAAAATCTTCTATACTGAGAGAAATTGGTGATTTTGTAAAAATTGGTCATTGATACTTTCCTTCCGCAGGACGAAGAAAAATCATTTCGTATACACAAGTTATGCTCCTGGAAAAGTTTCATGCGGGATAACGTAGCTAGGAAGGTATAAAAGAAATGATATTAAAGAGTTAATCCCATTTTTACTGCTGTAGTACTTTCACTGTTTTGGGTATAATCTACTGTTAAAGCTGCAGAGATGAAATGGATTCCTCACAATGGCATAGTCTTACTATATATCTTGAGAAACTAATCAGTTTGGTATCCATCTGCCTTATATCTTTTTCCACTAAATAGGCAACTTAGATGAAACGAGGGCTAGAATTCAAGTTATAGATGAAAACCTGAGATCCAACAATGGTAGCACCATTTTCCAGGAAAAGAGTGAGGTGGCTGGTAAGGTTGAAACTTCCAGTAAGCCATCTGCCTGATGGAACATATAACTGAGCACCACCTTTGTCAGCAAAGGACTTCAGATAAAAAATTGCATTTTCAAATGCAACCGTATTCAAAGTTTTTCCATCTCCAACAGCCCCAAACTCCAGGATTGACACGCTGTGAGGCCTGGCATCCAATACTTTGTGTTTGCATGGTTCGCCATTATCTTCCCCAGTACTTTCTCGACCAGAGCTTAATAATGCCAGAAGTAATAGCAGAGATACCTAAAGAGAAGTGAGAGAAGTAGAAGATTAAAGGACACTGTTCACTTCATAAGAACTGTAGGAAGGGGAATAGAGGGGGAAAAGACCAAAGCTAAATTGACATGCCAAGGACGGAAATGATGACAAGTTTTCTGTGTGAGTGACTAATATTCATACACTATAGCAACCTATTCCTATAGCAAAAATAGGTTGGATATTACCGAAACTTCATAAAGCTGGTCATGTGAGACTGCAGGGTGAAAACTTAAAACATATAGTAATAACAAAGAAGATCATTATTAGCAAGTAATTTGAACATACAGTCAAATTAGTGAGCCGCTGAAAAGTGGCTTTCCCGTTTGACAATATTATGATGTTAGGAAGCAATAGATCATACACTTTAAGGATCTCAAGACCAGCTTTCATAGACAAGAAAATGATATCCAAACAAACCAACATAACATAATCACTTATCTATAATCTCTTAGAAATGAATTTCTCCAGCGTTCTATTAAAAAAACAGATCTTTATAGTTAGTCACAAAGGGAATCATGAAATTCACGATTCATTGCCAGACATTATGACAAAGTCTACACTACAAATTAACTATAAACACAAAACACCGAAACAGACATCAACGCAAATTGCAGGTGGCGGAGTAAGTCCATAAAAGCTCTTGCAGTCTACAAAGAGTTAAAACCATCAAACTCAACAAAACGGCATTAAACTACAAAAGCCAACTATATATATTTTTTTTTGAAAAAAAATTCTTCCAGTAAGATAAAAACAACGTACTTACTAGCCTCTTCATGGGTCTCTGCCCTTTCCCTCAGCTTCAATTAATTGAAATGGCAACGAACTGGAAACTTGTTGTGAAAACAGTGCAGGAACAGTAGGGGAAGTGAAGAGATGGGTAGAACAAAGATGAAGAAAGCAGCGCTATTTCGTATTATACATGATGCCAGCGAAGTACTAGAAACAGGAAAACAAACAAACGGGGTAGTAGGGAAAGAAATGCCAGCTGTGCATTTCCACCTTAAATATTAAATAATTAAATTAAACGATTCTCTGCGCATCAAATGAGAAAGTCTGATGTAAATATAATATATATTTCCAAAAATCAAATTCCTATTACTCCGATGATTTACTTTGAAAATCTCAATTAACATCTTATATGGTTTGATCAAATAAGGAAAATCATTCATTACACTATTTTCGCTCAGAAACATTGATTAATTTTCCATCTTTATTTTGATTTGAATAACGTGTTAGTGATGGTATAAAACGGGTCAAATCAGGCTCTCATTTATCATTATAAAATCTACCAGATTTGAAAAATAAACAAAAGGTTATATCATAATTAGATTAACAATTTAATCTTATAAAATATCATTGGTCTTGACAATTAAAATTTCAATTCTAAATTGAGTTCAATTTAATCTTTTATATTAACTCAAACGAAAATTTTTGAACCGCTAACGTAGGCCATTTCAATAATAAAGGGAGTTCACCTCTACAAATAAATAGATGATTTGTTACAATGGAGAGGTAAAGTGAATAATGGAGCATTATTGACGGTTTTTTACTTCTCGAAGTTCCTGAGTAGATAAAGACTAAAGGAATGAAATTTTTTATTAAAAAAAAGGGAAAGATCTTTTAGAAACTTTGGGGGTATGTAGAATCTGGTGCGGGCAAGGGTAGTGAAGTGGGATAAGCGGAGTTGATGACCACGGGACTGAACTAGTGTTTCAAGAGGAATAGGATCTAAAGTAGTGTTTCAAGAGCAAAAGATAGGGAGGAGACCTCCATCTTGTTTAGTACATAAAAAATTTAAAATAAAAATAAAAATTAAAAAAATAATTTTATAAAAAAAAAATAATTCTTATATTTTTACTTTAAAAAAATATTAAAAAGTAAATATTATTAAATAATAATTATAAACTATAATAAAAATTATATAAAATTTTACTCTTCTATTCTATTTTTTATTTTAATACCAAACTTGTTGGATTGCTCTTTAAATTTATACATAATAATAAAATATTATTTTAATATAACTTTTAAAAATAATGACTGAGAGATGGAGTTTCAGAGTTCAGCCACTTATCAAAATTGTCCATTGTTCACCAACAAAACTTGACATAGTTGACAGATAGTTAGGTCTTCCAAATAGGTCATTGAGGGTTTGATTTCTGACCGTGTATATGGAAAAGTCTCTGTTGAAAGAGATATGTCAACTTCAATGATCTCCGTAACTTCAACTAAGATTAGTCTCTAGCTACCAGTTGAGGTATATTTAGTGCAAACCAAAAATTGCCCACTGCCCACTGATCTCTCTCTTCCTGTCTCCTTCCTCGTGGGCAAACGTTCATAAATTGAGAATGTTAATTTGAAAGAGAAGAGATGGATGGGTAAAGGGAGAAGTAATGACCCTCGTACACTATCATATCTTCTGTATTATTTTCCCTTCGATTCTACGTAGTATAGTTATTGCGACCATGAAGATGATAAGTTGAATGACTGGGATGAGGATAGAACTGCCACCTATTTAGTTCAGAGCTTTCTCAATTCTCAGCCGCACGCGGAAGTAAGTGATGTAGTGCGGCTGCTAATCCCACATGTGCATTGTACAGTGCACCGTTTTTCAATTTGGCAGCAATAGCGCTGTTCAATGCATTCCTTATCATTTAAGCTTTTTGTCCCGTTCTCTTTGATTTCCTCCTTTGGTATTAGTTTCGTACACTTTCTTGGCAGCATTGTTATAGCTGGGTTAGGGCCCACCATTCTGGAGATCGCGAATGTCATCGAGAGGGTTCGCTTTTTACCACTTTGGCGATTGCTATATCGGATTTCACTTATTAACCAGCGAGCACTTATAATAATTAAAGGTGAACATAAAATTAGACACGTGGAATGAAAAACATGAAAATGAGCAACAACTTATTATGTCAGAATATGAATATATTGTAAGAATAAATTGAAGACAACTATATAAAATTAGAATACTATATTAATTATTTGTAAAAGATACGATAATAGATTTAGGATATTTTATTGATTTTGAATGTTTAAAGGTTTGAAGAGATTAGGGTTTTCTCTGCGATTCACACTCCCTATCACAACTTATAATGATTTAAATTGTGGAGTTAGAATTCGACGTGAACACAGAAGAGATCTAATCAAGTTTAAATAAAACTCTAATACTTACCCATTATAGGCCTATGAGTTATGGGCTCGCACTTTCATCCACACTAATCAATTAAATATTCAACCCAAAATTATAGGATCACTAATAATAAGTAGGCCCAAATACATCTCTCATGGATCATAAATTAGCCGATTTTTATTTGAAACAAAAAATCAATTGATTACAGCCCACAATAATTCCTACATTCTCCCACTTGGGCAAAATTAATTCTTCAATTTAAAAACTTTTATTTTGAAAACGATTCTCATACTAATAACTAATTTGTAATGTGGCCACATTTTAAAAAAATATGATCTAAGATGCGATATTTAATATGACTCCATCTAATTAAAGCCAAGTAACACTAAATTATGACAATTATCATATCTATTATTGATATTAAACCTTACATAGTTGCAAACGTCACTGACTTCGTCGATTAATTATTATTGTGAAGTGCAGCAAGAAAATAGTATGTTAATGTGATCCAACGGCTTGACTACTATTTTTTTTTGTCAGTCCTCACAATTTCTCTCAAGTGTTTTAAAGCCAGAGAAACTATATGATTTGTTAAGAAACCATCATGCCTCAACTCCAATATGGCATCGACCACAGGCGTAGTGGTCCTAATGATACCGAGTTCAAAATTTTATAATTGATACATATATTTAAAAATACATAATACTAAAAATTCAATGCATTATCAATTAGTTAGAATACAAATTATATAAATGTCAAAAGTATCAAAAAAAATGTTCAACATAACAAGCAATAATATAAAATTCAAACTCCCACTAACCAAACATATTAAGAAAACTTACAATACTCATATTCTCAACGTGTCTTTTAAATACAATGGACTCAAGTCCTTTGGTTAAGGGGTCAATTAACATATAATCTGTGTCTATATATTCAATAATTATTTCGTTATTCTTTACTAAATTTTTGATAGTTTAAATATTTCAACTTTAGATATTTAAAATTACTAGTAATTTTATTATCTTTAGTGTAAAATACTGCAGTACTATTGTGACAGTAAATTTTTAGTGATTGAACAACAGAATTTATAATATAAAGCCCTGTCATTAAATTTCTCAACCAAATAACATGAGTAGTAGCAGCGTAACAACCAATAAACTCCACTTGCATAATGGAGGAGGCAATTAGAGTCTGTTTTCTAATTATTTTTTTACCATAATTTTAAAAATTTTAAATTTTTCAAGAGTATCATATTTTTCTTTAATCAGATAAAGATAGCCAAATCAATAAAAATCATCAATGAAAATGATAAAGAACCTATTACCACCAATAGTATGAGCAAAAACGTCCACTAATATTTGTGTGAATGATTTCTAAAAGATTTGAACTTCTAGTCACACATTTCCTTTTACTTTTAGTGAACATTTCTCTAATATAATCTACACAAGTCTCTAAATTATCAAACTCTAAGAAAGGTAAAATATCAATTTTAATTAACATTTTAACTATTTCCTTAAAGATACGTTCTAAATGCTTGTGTAATAATAAAATAAATTTTTCTTTAATTTTAGACCTAAATATTTAAATATGATGAAATATTGTCAAAAACCAAGGATAATTTATATAAATAATCCACCAAATATCCATAACCAATAATTTGGGAGTTTAATATTAAATTATAATAAAAACTAAATTTATCTAAACAAGAAATAGAAATCAAGTTCCTCCTAAAAGAATGTATTTAAAAAAATGTCTTTCAAAGCAGTTTCATATCCAATTGCCAAAACTAAAATGACATCTCCCACTGACTCCAACACTACTTTAAGATTCTTTGCTACTCTCATCTTACTTTCTCTCGGATTTGGTCTCTTCAGGTTCTTGAATTCCTCCAAAATTCTATTTATTCTCTAGCAGAGACTTGAATTTTGTGTAATTATTCTTTTTATGCCTCTTTTTCTTACACTAGAAACGCTATATGTTTTTCTTAATGAGAGTTAATTTAGGACCTCTTACATCATGATGTTGACCATTGCCTGGTTTCCTAGAACATTGATTCTTATGAAAAATATTGGATTGATTTTTCTTATGTTTCCATTTACCATTATCAAAATGGGGTTTATCATGGGAAGTAAAAATGGCTCGCTCACAGGATAGGTCACTCTTTTATTTTTTTTTATTTTTTCTTCTTCAGCCACATACTTGGTAATGAGATCATTAATGGTCTACTTCTCACCAAAGGTATTATAGGCAGTTTTGATTTGTGTAAATTCGACAGGTAAGCAGTTCAAGGCATGTGAGACAATGAAATTCTCATTTAGATCAATGTTATAGGCTTTCAACTTGGTTTGGATGTGAACCATCTTTAAAATAAACTCCCTTACTCCCTCATTGTTGTTATACCTCATATCAGTTAACTTTTTCATAAGATATCCAGATTCAGTGTTATTAGATACTTGGTATCTTTCTCCTAAAACAATAAGAAATTCTTTATCACTTGTGGTTTCTGGTAAGCCACTAAGTAGATGCTCAGAGATGGTCCTTTTAATGGTAATTAGACTAAATCTTTTAGATCTCTCCCATTTAGCTAATAACTCTTTCTGTTCAGTTATACTCTTCTCATTTACTTCAGGCTTACTTTCGCGTAATGCCATATCAAGGTCAGCAATTCTTAAAAAGAATTATAGGTATTGCTTCCACTTGTTATAATTTGACCCAATTAAAATCTCAATTGAAGCAGAACAATTATTCACAGAAAAGATAACTGTAAAATTGGAATGCATTAGGATAAATAATAAAGACAATTTTAAACATAACTTTAATTAAAACAAGCTATCTCAATGAGGCTAACATAATAGCACATTCTCCTTTGAGCAGAATATACAATCAAGGTCACTACCTAGATCAGAACCTCAGATGAGTTAATAAGTGAGAATACATTGAGTTCAAATATCTATCCCTTTTAGGCAGATAAATATCTTAGACTAATATATTCCTCATTAATTTTATCCCAAATTAACTCCTAATTATAACATACAATAATCCCATTTGGGCAAGTTATAGTATGAGATAATTAGAAACCTTCCTCTAATTATAAGAAAATTTTACGTATTAATATGAATAATTTCACTTTGGTGTTAATTAACCATAATAATTTATAAAATTCCTTGCACAGGAATTACTTGCCCAAAATTATGGTACAGTATTTAAAGAGATGAAATATTACACCCCTACTGTCCATAAACAAATTCTATAGCATTTTCAAAGAGGCTTCATGCAAATACAATTAAAATAGAATCATATGTTTCTTAAAACAAACATATTAAGATATATATATATTAGACTGAGAGTACACAAATATATATTCTAATATGTGGAGAGCAAACATTATCATAAGATTCAGAATATAATGAATTAATTTTTTAATGTATCATTTTTCAGAAAATCATCCAAATAAATATTAAAAAATATTTTATAT
The DNA here is from genome assembly GCA_026724425.1 of Erythrophleum ivorense. Taxonomy (NCBI): domain Eukaryota; kingdom Viridiplantae; phylum Streptophyta; class Magnoliopsida; order Fabales; family Fabaceae; genus Erythrophleum; species Erythrophleum ivorense. The sequence goes on along the minus strand of JAIUCV010000001.1, from coordinate 78,004,344 downwards.
ATTAATATTTATATAAAAAATATTTATAGTAGTCAAAAAATTATAAAACATATTCCAAAAAATCATATTTAAAATATAGATTGCAACACAAAAAACGGAACTGAAAAGTTCTATATGTGGAAGCCACACTCTCTCTAACTCTCCAGAGCGCGCGAGTGGGCGTGCACCAGGGTGGTCTTCTCCTACCTCTAGCGGGTCAGCCCATTGCTGAAATGGATCACACAGACCCATGGATAGGGGAGCCGAGTTTCGTGTTTTTGGAGCCCTTTGCATGTGATTTTGTTGTGTTTTTTGTTCCTAATCCTATTCTAAACTCATCTACCTTAAAATACCCAAATTTTATTGAGTTTTTCATGATTTTTTTGAAGCAAAAATGACCCTTTTCGTTGAGATATATGAAGCTCAAATCTGAGCAATTCCTAATGTGTTTTCTTGCGATTTGCTTGTATTTTTTGTTTATAATCTCATCCTAAATCCATTGAAACCAAAATCCCCAATTATTATCATAAATTTGGAAGATTTCAAATGCATGAATTTCTTCTCAATATCGACAGCATGGGGAGCATGTTCAAAAGTGTTTTTCTTTCAATTGATTTGTGGGTTTATGTCATATTACCACAAGAAACTTTGTATTTGAAAATCATCTATCAATTTGCAATAATTCATGAGATTGAAAATTCAATCTTGTAAACCCTAACCTAGATTTCTAATTCAAAATTTCTATGGAATTAAACAATTCTTTGATGCAATTGGTATAAGGGTTTTACTTATATGATTAAGGAGAGTGCTATTGTCAAAAGAAATTTATCAATTTGACCTATTTTGAGAGAATTGAAATTCAATTCCAATAAACCCTAACCTAAGTTTCAAGCATGAAATTCTTTTTTCACGGTGCATGAAATTTCACAATTCATGTGTCAATTGATTCAAAGTTTCAATATGTACAAAAGCCCCAGGATCTTTGGTTCTAATTTTTTTTGAAAATCATCCAATTAGAATTGCTAAAAAACTTACATGAATGAAAATTACAAAAGGATGAAATTATTAAGCATACATTAATGTCTTCAACCAATTAGATTCTAAATCATATAATTGAGGCTCTGATACCAAATGTAAGAATAAATTGAAGACAATTATATGAAATTAGAATATTATATTGATTACTTGTAGAAGACATGGCGACAGATTTAGGATACCTTGTTGATTCTGAATGTCTGAAGGTTTGAAGAGACTAGAGCTTCCTCTATAATTCACACTCCCTATCACAACTTATAATGGGATAAGTTGTAGAGTTAAAATTCGACGTGAACACAGAAGGGATATAGCTAAGTTTAAATAGAACTCTAATATCCACCTATTATGGGTCTATGAGTTATGGGCCTGCACTTTCATCCATACTAATCAATTAAATATCTAGCCCAAAACTATAGGATAACTAATAATAAGTAGACTCAAATGCATCTCTCATGGATCATAAATCAGCCCATTTTTATTTAAAACAAAAAATTAATTGATTGCAGTTCACAATAATTCCTACATATATTACTTGACTCATTGCATTATTTGAATTCACAAGGGCACTGTCAAGTAGAGATGAAAGTACTTGTGCAGATATATGTTTAAGAACTAGACCGAAATTTTGGCAGAAACAAGGTGAAGGGAGGAACCATTTTCATTCATAGACCAAGATGGGCGATAAAAGAAAGATGAGCTCAGGTGCCAACATCCGCTGCTATGATCAAAGGAGAGAATTGGAGTCCCCATGTAGGACAAAATAGTACATGTGGTTTAGAGCTTTATGGCAAATAAGCATACGAGGATAACGACCTCCTAGTCTCGACCTTTGCTTCGAATCATATAAAAGGAGACTATTCACGAGAAAGTGGATTGAATGATTTTTGCTATCTACCAATGCACGAAGAATAATCTATCATTAAGAGTTAAATCGAACGTTTTAAACATTTTGATAAATGATTGAATTAGTAGAAATATTAGTTTATATCTTTAGATTTTTTGTAATATTATATTCGGTGTAATAAGAAAAAATGATATATAAGAGTATAAATATATATAAAATTTATTCGTCCTCTTTCTACTTTTTTTTAATCTTTTTTTAATTATACTCCTTATACATTTACTTGCTAAAAATAAATGATTCAAATTTGTTGATTTATAACTTATTAACAAGTCAAATTGTGATTGAATTGATAATAATTATATATATTTAAATTTTATATTAAAAAATATAATAATAATAATAAGTAAATACTAATAAATTATAAATGTTTTATGATTGATTATATATAAAAACATTGTCAAACATAACATAATATTCATTATTCAAATTCATACATGTCAATATTTAGTACAATACCATTATTATGAAAAAATGGATTCAATTATTAATAAGATATCTAAGAAACTCAAATACATAAAAGAATTAGGCAGAATATTAATAATACAAAATCCTCTAGTTGAAGTTTTTATCACATATGTGAGTTTCACTTGTTAGCTTATATCATATATGTTTTCATTTTCACACACGTCTATTTTCACCTAATTAATTTTAAAAAAATAAATTAAAATAATTAAACATGAAAAGGTAAGACACTAAAAACAATCTTAAATGTGCAAAAACAAAAGATTTTGAGCCTAAAAAGAGTTTTAATTGAGGAAATAATAGGCTGTAGAAGAGCTTTTTATTAATTGGTTTGAAAAATTATAACTGTTTGAAATTAAAGTATTTGTTAAAAAAATTAGAATTGATTGTTTTTTTAAATTCAATTTTACTATTTTCTTTATTAGTTCAGTTGGGTTTTTTTTTTAACTTTTTTAACTTGTCAAATTTTAGGATCAATTAAATTAAAACTACAACCAATTTACTAATTTTTTGATATTATCAATCAATCCAATTCAATTTGTTGAACTATAGTTAAAACATCAATCTTCATGTAATAAATGAATGGTGATATTATTCCTTGTTAGCAGGGAAGATTACAAATAGGAAATATAGTTTTCAATTTTGCATCTTAATATATATATATATATATATATATATATATATATATATTTGTTTTTAGATTTATATCTTAGCAGGTAACAAACTTAGACTTTATTTCCTTTTTTTATTGAATCCTTACATTTCTAATCTTTGACCTATTTATTTAGAGAAATTTCAAAATAAGTATAATTTTTTTTAAGTTGATACTTCTCTACGTAAAATATATTAATACAAAATTATACAATAAAATAAAATAAAATATTTTACAACCATTAATATTTTTCAAACGCACAATTAATAAAATTTAAAATGATATAATTTTAACAATTTTAGTTTTAAATATGTTTCAAACATAATAAATGATATATGAATATTACAACAACCAAATCTTCCAAACTCGAGACATTTATACACATTATTGGAGCCAGATGGGTACCACCCTCCTTAGACTCAGATTCAAATCCTAAAAATTTCCAAATTCATAGTCATACCCATTTTCCATTCTTATACACAAACTCAAAAATAAATAACTTTTGTGAATATCCATAAAGTATAAACATTTTGATAACCTCTAATCGCCGTGTGTGTATAGACACCCCCCCCCATGTAATGCCTGCAAATAGAGTATGCGTATGCTTAACAACAGTAAGTGAAATTGTTTGTCTTATATTACTGGGAAAAATTTTCCAACCCTCAGAAGAAATCTAGAAGTGAATTAACGAATGTGTTTTGATTGAAATGGAATCCATAGCAATGCATATTTATTTTGTAAATTCCTTGAATGAGTTGTGTCCTTTCCCCTATAGGCTAAGGGCACATCTATCATCAAATTTGTACCATTCTCGTCATGGAATATAACAACCCTTCCAAAACAATTTGAACAGGGCCTCCCTTTGACTGTATTTGTGTCTGTTCCCAGTTCGCCTCCTTGGTGTTCTGGGCGGCTTTCTTTCTTGAATGAAAGCATTTGTCCAAAATATATTTTTCTTATATATATAAATACGTAAGAAATTGATACTATTTATTGGTTTAGGTTCAGTATCAATTCACTTTTACCTTAAACTTTATATCAATCTCTTTAAAAAAAAAAAGTAATTTTTTTTTTAAAGTTGCAACGATCTTGTTATTGACTTTACTATCTGTGCATCTGCACCAACAGTTGCCTTAATTTTTATAAAAATTCGAAGTGTTATATATTTCTTTTATTTTTTCGAATTAAGTTTGATTTTTATTTTTTTATAACATAAATATTTTTAAGTTACTGTAAATAATTTTTAATAATATATATTGATTAATATATAATTCATAATAAGTTTTATTACGTTTTCAATAACTGACAAACTTACAGACAATAAATCATATATTTTGAATTACTATACTGTCACTACTATTACATAAAAACTTAAAATATTATTCTTTGATCAACAATTAATTTGGCATACCTTATAATTTCTCATTGCCAAAGATAGAATTTTGAAAAAAATTATATTTTAGAATCATAAGTTAAAAATATTTATTATAAAAAAATTTAAAATTTAAAATTATTTTAAAGGCTTAAAAAACTAAAAATTTCAATTATAAAAACAAAAATTTTAACTGTAAAAAATTATATTTCATACTATAAAATTCATAAGTCCTTTTTATTGTTATTTAGCTTCTTTTCTTACTCTTGTTCATTATTGTTTAAATAATAATGTTTCACTATTAAAATTTTTGATCTTTTGAATATTTAAAATAATTTTAAAATTCAAAAATTCTGTATGATAAATATTTTCAACTTAACTGGTCCAACAAAAAAAAAATTGATCCTAAAGTATATTTTCTTAAAATATGTCAAAGAACCCAACCCAAAAAAAAAAAAAGGTGAAAAACAGATTCTCCAATATAACGGCGTCACGTGCCCGCCTTTGTTGAACGCTCCATCTCGATCTCCATCACGCTGTTCATCTTCCCTCTCCGACTTCCCCCACTTCCTGCGACTTCGACACTGTATCTTTTCGTCTCCAACATCCTTGGTTCCTTGCTGCATCCTACTGCCAAAGAGCCAACGATGGCCCTATACGTACTTTCACGGCGTTTCTCGAGTGGATCAGCGGCCGCGCAGCTTGCTCTGGCCTTGCGTCTTGCTTCCTGTTCGAGATCGTATTCTACTTCGTTCAGAGAAGAAAGAGATACCTTTGGACCAATTCAAGTCCCATCCGACAAGTTCGTTTCCTGCTTCATGTCTTACTCTACATGAAATATTCTTTTAGTCTACTTTCGAAGCAAATCTAATGCTTCAGTTCTTTCCCCTTTCATTAATGTGATATGGCATCTTGTTTCTGTTAGATTATGGGGGGCACAAACTCAAAGATCGTTGCAAAATTTTGATATTGGTGGCGAGCGGGAACGAATGCCTGAACCCATTATTCGCGCCTTTGGCATCTTAAAAGGAGCCGCTGCTAAGGTTTTTTTCCTGTTCAAATTTATCCCTCTACTGCTTTCAGCAGATCTAGATAAATATTCCAATTATTAATGCCCACTATAAATTCGACTATGCATACAAACTTGCCTTTCCCCCCTATATTTTTTGAAATTGTTTTATTTTTATCTGATGAATAGCCGCTGGTATTTCTGGTGTATTGGGTGTGGGCTATATAATAATCTACCATTAATTTTAATTTTAACTCTGGCTGGTTTGGCTCTACTAAAATGCTTGTAAATTCGTTGCATTATTATCCCCCTTCAATCGAAAAAATGGACGGCCTCAGAGGTCTTCATGTTTCTAATGCAGGTGAACATGGAATATGGCCTTGATCCCGCCATTGGGAAGGCTATAATGCAAGCAGCACAAGAAGTAGCCGAGGGAAAGCTAAATGACCATTTTCCACTTGTTGTATGGCAAACTGGCAGTGGTACTCAAAGCAACATGAATGCTAATGAGGTCAATGCTCTGATTCGAATACTGCAGCAAACCTGATGGGCTTGTAATTATAGTTCATGTTTATTCTATAAAACAATAATTAATTGAACACAATATATTGGGCATTTATCTTATTGTTTTCCTTGTAATAATTCTAAATTTTATTCATCATGAAATAAGTAATGCTTTCAAAAATTTTGTTTTTATTGCGGAATACATGGATCATTTATTTGACATGATGAACCCTGCATCCATTCAATGATTGCAGTGTCTTATGTTAAAAAAATTGTGTCGCAGGTTATTGCAAACAGAGCAGCTGAGATTCTTGGTCATAAGCGTGGAGAAAAGTTTGTGCACCCGAATGACCATGTCAATAGATCACAATCTTCTAATGACACATTCCCAACTGTAAGCATTTTGTTCTGTTTGGTGGTCTCATTCACTTTAATTTCCTATATGAGGAATTAAATTGGTCCGTTATTTCTTATATTTAGAGGTAATTATTACTGCCAAGTCCTTTTATAGTATTGCTGTCATTTGTCAACTTTCTTTATCAACTGTTGTTGTCTTGTTGCTGAAAAGGTCAATTTTTTTTTTTAAAATCTGCTAAGTTTTCTTTTTTCCCCCCCTTTACTCCAGGTAATGCACATTGCAGCTGCAACGGAAATAAATTCAAGATTAATTCCAAAACTGAAAATATTACATTCTTCACTACACTCTAAGGTTTGATACTTTGGTTTCTAGTTCATACTTATAAACAAGTTATAGCATAATGGGTGGATTACTCCTGCTACATGTCAGGAAATGATGTATTGCATACATTTTAGGCTACCAAAAGCCCTTGTGAATTATACCAGTGAAATTGGATTTCAAATAATATGCAGTAGAACTGACATCTCGTTTCTTCCTTCATCTGAATCTGTGATTTGTAGGAAAAGTTGAGGTGGTTTGGTTTGATGTCAGTCTAGTCTTCTGTTCATCTTAAGGGTTCTTGTCAAAACCTTCGATGTATAATTGCATGATAATTTTTTCTTATCCTGTTCTGAATATTGGGTTTTCTCTGTTTCTTTCTCTCATTTTTCCTTTTTTCTTAAAACTGTGCAACTTGCATTAGCTATTGAGTCTTTGTTACCTGTAACATGTCAGAGACCTCTAACTTTGAAGGTCCTATGCTTCTTCATGTACCTTATCTTTATGGCATTTGTTATTGTATTTGCTCTATCTCTGTTAATTTCTCCTATTTTTTTCCCAAAATTTTCCAGTCTGTTGAATTCAAAGATATCGTGAAGATTGGGCGCACCCATACTCAAGATGCAACTCCATTGACTCTTGGACAGGAGTTTAGTGGCTATACTACTCAAGTAGGCTTATTTACCTGTTGTTATGTTTTCTATTCTGTTGACATTGAATGGACAGTACACCTTTGACACTTCATAGTTCATAGGGAGTCATTTCTCATTGCTTTTTCCTTTATCCACAGGTGAAGTATGGAATTGATCGAGTGATGTGCACTCTGCCCCGCATGTATCAGGTTTGATACCCAAGCATAAACATCAACTAACCTTCCTTTCATTTATTTGGTTTTGGAGTTCTAACTGGTTAGAAATGTTGAGCAGCTTGCCCAGGGTGGAACAGCTGTTGGGACTGGATTGAATACAAAGAATGGGTACGTATGATTTTGGTTTCTATTCAATTGTATTTCTTATTTTATTTTGTAATGTATTTTTTAAATTTCAACCCTGGTTATGATGTCTACTAAAGTGACTGTAAAAGTTGAAGCTTTCTTGCCCCCCGCTTTTTTTTTTTCTCTCTTTGGCTTATTGCTTGGTTGTATCAGAGCTTTTCATCAGGCATGGTCTCATTTCTTAAAACAATCCAATACAAAAAGAATTTGTTGAAATGTTCTCTAAGCATTGATTGCCTGTGCACCTAGACATGTGTTTGTTTAAAACTTGTAGTTTGTAGTTGTCGAAAATGATCTTTTTCTGTATTTTCAAAATGGCATTATCTATTCTCTAGAGAAGTTGTGCATATGGATTTATGCTATATTGCCAAATCAATACCTTGTCTGTTTAGGTTGAAGAGAACATATGTGGCTTTACTTCTTTTAGTCAATTAGGTTTAAACAGCGGTTGTTTCCTGGCTGTTAGGTTTGATGTCAAGATAGCCGCAGCAGTAGCTGAGGAAACAAACCTACCTTTCGTCACAGCAGAAAATAAGTTCGAGGCCTTGGTTTGTTGCTGAAACTCATTTACTTTCTTGTCCTTCATTTGTTGTATGCCACTTTCATTTAACTAGTCTGTTCTGTTGATCTTGCATCACATGCAGTGAAATATAGGAATGGTCATAACTTCATATTCTCACATTGCAGGCAGCCCATGATGCTTTTGTTGAAACTAGTGGAGCCCTCAACACAGTTGCAACTTCTTTAATGAAGATTGCCAATGATATACGTTTATTAGGAAGGTTGGTAAGCTAGAATTGTGATAACTAACAAATTGCTTTTCAAGTTATTTTTATTATTCTATGGGTTTTTTACAATGTTGTCTTATTATAGTGGTCCACGGTGTGGTCTTGGTGAACTTATTCTTCCTGAAAACGAACCAGGAAGCAGTATTATGCCTGTAAGATCCTCATGCCTTGTTTACATAAATTTGTTCTCAAAACAAGCATGCTTCTTGTTATTTGCTATAACTTATTCAACTATTTGTCTTCAATTAAGATTGGATTGTAACACTTTATCTTATTCTGTTCAGGGGAAGGTTAACCCTACTCAGTGTGAGGCTTTGACGATGGTTTGTGCACAGGTAGACATTAACTCACTTTGTTTTGTTGAGATAATAATATGATCAATGGAGTACTGTTTACCAAGCAGTATGTAGGATTCTTGGAGACTTATATTTTTTTTCTGAGTACTCATGATTTTGTTTAGAATTGAAGTTATAATTGACATTATTTTAACTTGCAGGTCATGGGAAACCATGTAGCCATCACAGTGGGTGGATCAAATGGTCATTTTGAACTCAATGTATTTAAGCCGATGATTGCAAGTTCTCTCTTGCATGTATGTTTTATCCCCATTGTCTTTTTATCCCCAAATACAAATTACTTGATGAAAATATGGACTTCATTGTTGTCAAACTAGCATGTTAACTCGTAAACTTTGATGAGTTTAATAGTTTAGGGTTGGGAAGCTAGTCAACTTGCAATCAAACTCCTTTTTTTGTGAACTCAGGCAAACCCGTGGTTAACTCTTAAACTCGGAGTAAACTCGTACGAGTTTGTGTGTTACACAAGATGATGAGTTTTTCTTGTGCATTTTGAATCTTAGTTCACTCAGCCTCCTCCTTCCTTTGATTCTCTCTACCCTTACCCAACTTAGAAGTGAAGAATCTCTGCAATAAAACCTAAAGTGCTGCCACCTTGGTTGAAGTTCGATCATCCTCCTCCTCTAAGCAATAGTTTTTCAACAAGCTGGTCAAGCCCTCATCAATCTGCATCTGATTCCACCTTTCAACAAGTTTGCCATCTCTCCATTTGCTACAAGCTCTCCATCAATATGTAGAAAACATCTCCCTCCCTTTCGATTTTCTCTTCATGAGCTCTTATATATAAATATTTATGTATGTATGTAGCTATTTATTGAAGGATGTAGATCCTTGCGAGTTTACGCTGAGTTTATTTGCTTCTCATAAGTTTATCTAAACTTGCGAGTTTGACAACTTTAATTGACCTTATGTTAAACTTGTCCTTTGATTCATGTGTTGCTTAAGATATATATAAGATTAACCTGGATATTTAATTAGTTAAGGGTCAGCTGCTTTTGGATCTTAAATGAACTTTATCTAAGGAACATTGATTTTTTTTTTTCCACTTTATACCCTTTATTTTCCATACTTGAGGTACATTATTTATAGGAAATTTTGAGGCCCCTTATTTCTAGAATTATTTTGTTCATGTGTTGGTGGCCACTGGCTATGATGGGACATGTGAACTTAGCCTGTAAGGACTAAGATATATGTGGGTTCTATGTTGTTGATCCTATAATATATGGAACAAAATATCCTAATATATTACCTGGTAGACGCACTTATATATCTATTGTTGATGCAAGAGCATCAATGGACAGAGGAGATGCTTTGAAAAGTAATTTCTATTTAGATGATTCAACAGGGTACAATCCAAGAGTATTCTCCTACAAGTATCAGCAAAAGACTCATGTGACTAGCATGCCTGATACCCACTATTAACTTCATGCTTTTCCCATTACTAACTATATTCTTTTCCTTAACTACTATATTCCCCTTTTTCCCACCTATTCTGTCCTTTTCCTAATTTTGCCACATAACAATTGTTATTTCTTATCTGACAGTCACTTAGACTGCTTGGAGATGCATCAGCTTCCTTTGAAAAGAATTGCGTTAGAGGTATTCAAGCTAATAGGGAAAGGATTTCAAAATTATTGCATGAGGTGAGTTAATGGATTGTACAAAAAAACTTTATTAATGCCATATTTTATATCCCAATGCTAATTTACTATTTTCTTGTTTGACATTTTAAATCACTTTGCAGTCACTAATGCTTGTCACATCTTTGAACCCCGTAAGTTTACTTGTCTGAAATTGTGTAAACCCCCTCAATTTTACTTTCTGTTTAATAATAGCTTTAATGCTTCGGTTCCAGAAAATTGGTTATGACAATGCCGCAGCAGTTGCCAAGACAGCCCACAAAGAAGGGACCACTCTTAAGGTGATAATACCTTCTTAATCCTGAGTTTCTGTTTATCTTTTGTGCTTGTTCTCTCAATATATATACAGAAGTTTTACTGTACTGTCTACTTACATTTGCTATTTCTGAACAAAGTAAGTTCCACTTTTCAAACATATACTTATGCAAGTTTATTTGCACAACCATTTCGACTCTGGAATTGCTTTGGCCCAACCATTTCGTCTGTGATTGGTGGAAAAAGATGTTAAGGAACTGATGCCTTTATAATGGATTTCTGCATGCCATTGTTGGCTTCCCAATAACTTGTCTCAAATATTGAAATTGACAAAAACTGATTGTGCAGGAAGCTGCGTTGAAGCTTAGGGTACTTACTTCTGAAGAATTCGACAATCTTGTGGTGCCTGAGAAAATGATTGGCCCAACTGATTGACCACGATATAAAGTTTTGTTAATAGTTTTAGGGATAATTCCTTGTTCCATCATTTGCTACCTTGAAGTATTATTTTTTAACCATTGATTGATTGGATAGCAAAATGATGATTTAATAAATGATAGTTTTGACATCCAAAATTGATATTCTTGAGGGAGGAGCTCCTCCAGATTTGTAAGGAGACAATGTAATGCCAAACTTATTGACCCAAATAAAGAAAACTATTATCTCTCTGGCCATGGCTTTCTTTATTACTTTTCTATCACTTGCGAAATTCTGATGTTTAAATTATTAGGGTGTTTTTTTTATTAGGTTATCATGCCTAGACTTATGTACGTGTAGCTGGTTTGTTGTTGAGTTGGCTATTGTTAGATAAATGAAAGAATAATCAATGGTTCGTCTGGGATGCCTAGATGCATTAAATGGCCGGTACTCTACGCAAAAGCAATTTTAGAGTGAAAATTAAAATTTCTTATATTTGCTGGTACCTTTTTTAGTTACTGCTGCTGTTAAAACCAGGAAGTGCTAATTTGGCATGATGAAGTAATTTGATCTATTTGTAAACTTTATGACAACCTTGAAAGAGTTCTTGCAGGAAAGACAGATACTTCAACAGAAGGTATCCAGGTAATTCGGGTAGACATTCTAAAGTAACATGGATAAAGAAACGTGTTGCCTTCAGCATCTGCATTCTGGCTATCTGTTATTATTTCTTTTACTAATTGTTTTACTTTTCATAAATTATTATCTTCACCTTGCGGATGGCAAGTTATGACAAGCCAAGCTTCGGGCCTTGATTCAGCAGTTCCTGCTGTATAATCAAGAAATTCTTTATACACTTTTTGTACTCAAAATAGGCATAAGGAGTCAATGAAATTACACAAAATAGATGTAATAGTGGGTTTTATCACCTGCAACATCTATTTTAGGCAAGTCTTATTGACTCTTTGTCCCAATCTTGAGTGCAAGCCATGTATTTTAAGAACTTTCTGTGTCTAATCTTATACCTATGTTGACATCTGGTCCTTTTTATGTATATTTGATTATCAAGCAATAACCTTGTAGTTGAAGCTCGAGGTCCCATTAGGAAGAAGGAATTTGCTACCATTGACACTGTATACGTTATAGCCTGCCTTGCTAATCTTATCCACTAATAAATCACCTGGTATCCCGGGTAAGAACCAGCGCCAAAGATCCCTGAAAATGCCATGACTGCTTCAAGTGGCACCAAGTCGTTCCCTTGAAAATACAGTGTCTTGTGAGGGTTAGTCACAGCACCCACCAATATAAGCCAAGTGTTAATAACTATACCATCATTGTCAACACTATTAGGAGCTATAAGAGACTTTCCTGGCGTACCATGCACCCAGACCTGGGCACTGTGCCAATTGGTCTCCCACGTGTCCATATACAATTCTTTTTGTAGATACCAGATGCTATCATGGAAGCTGCATGATCCCATACAAAATTGCTCCACGTTTACATTTTTAGCAGTCAAAACCAAGTATATTCCCTTTCAGTATAATGGGAATATCTTGCTTGATATCATGTTCTTGATGAGGGTGGCTATTTGGGCATGCTCAATGCTCTTTACCAGCAAGTATATGTCCCCTACCTGTTTGACAAATCTAACAGTTGTAGAAACTGATTTGCTAGAGTTGTCCTTGGATGAATGGATTGCTCATCACCATGCTGCAACTGTAGGCTTTGGGTGGGGGAGATGACTTTCCGAAAGAATGAAGGAAGTGAAGAAGTGTGTGTTTGTCTGCACGTTAAGGAAAGGACAAACCACGTTTGCAACCCCTTTTATTGCTTCTGTCCAAACCGTTTCCTCCTTCTCCAACGTGCAGTCAAACACGCACAAAATTGGTTATGGAGGTTGTGTTTTCTTAGGAAAAGGCTCCGTACCATACGAGGTAAACATTAAATACCTCTTGGTCTGGTGAGGAGGGGACCTCCGTGGTACTGGAGGATGGTGGAGGTTGGTAGGCAAAGGTGACAAGAAATATTAAAGTCTTTTGTAACATGGTGATCATGTATTTGATATTCTTTGAAACTGAGAAATCTTGGTGTTTGATACTGATACATGTCAAGAGGTTCGAGTTTGGATCCTCTGCAGTTTGAAGAATGCTGTAATTGTGCTGTTGGTATAAAGATTGTTGTTTGAAAAAGTTTAATTTAAAATTAAAAAAAAAACTAAAACACATTCTTGATTTTTTCCTAACAGCACAACAACAGCTACAGGTCAAACTGCAGAGGATCCAATCTCCAAGAGGTTCCTGTTTATAATCACCAAAAAGTTTAATCATGACTCACTTCGGTGAATATCAAAGTTGCTGCCACTGGTTGCATTATTGCTGCTCTTGATCATGACTTTGTTTTTGGACAGTCTATGACATAACCTTTACTTTCATTGACTAGTCAATACTCAATATAGTTCGGCAACTGAACAGGAACCTCTGAACATGTATCAGTCTAAACCCACAAGGGCTGATGTGGGCCCTACTTCTCTTTTCCTTTTTCTTTTCTCGCTTTTACCTCAGGTTCACTTCTGATGATCCAACTCCCTCTACATGCCTTCTTTATTAATGAATGTTAACATCATGAAATTGAAATATACCTTGGGAGCACAAATAATGGATTGACTATTATCATCTCTCCTCTGTACAAATAACAAGAATACCCTACATAATTTTATGAATGCAAAATGTTGCAAATACATAAGTTTGTCAAATCTCAACCCTTAAGATTGATTATACTGCTTAATGTGTTGTGTTTGTGGACACAATTTCATATTTTCATGCATGATCGTCCTTTCAAGTACATAACAGTCTAAATAATAAATATAGAGAAAAAGACAATTTTCTTTTTTATTTATAATAGTTTATTCTATCATCCAAATTGCGTAGTTATTTTATAATCAATGCTTCGATTTATTAGTATGATGCACTTAAAAAATCCCTTAAATGAGTTTGGATCTTTTGAAGCATGAAACTTGAAGCGTTTTTAAAGTGGGAGAGATTAAAAAAAAAAGGTGTGTAAAAAGAGAGTAAATGTATGCACATTTTTATTGTGTGTCTCACTTTCTCTCATTTTAGAGATATTTTATATGCTTTAATACTTTAGACGGTTCAAACTCATTAAATTTTGTCCAGACAATTTTGTGTGATATATGACAAGAAGGTAAACAGAAAACCATCGTTGATATTTGGATGAATAAACATTGAGATCAACAGGAATCATACAAACTTTGGAACTTAATTTTTATTAACAAACTAAAACATAAAATTTTATTTACATCTAGTTTGTGCTTTTTATGAAAAAAATACTTATGCTTAAAAATGTGTAAATATTTGGTCGTGTTTGGTTTGACAATTGCAACAATATTGTCGACGCATTTCATTTTCAATCTATGTTTGGTTCGTCATTGGCGATTACGTGGAATGATTGAAGGGAATGTTGATAGCATCATCAAAGCAATCGTATGGCGAATGCATTCTATTTTTGCCTTTCTTTGTTCCTATTTGTTCTTGCAATAGATTGGCCACTGGACATTGGTGTCTAGCACGCCCGTTGTCATCAAAGCTTGAGCCTTGTTCGTGAATGATTTTTGACCATGGATTCGATTGTTTGCAAGCTCAAAATCAATTATTCCTGTTTATTGGTTTCACAAGATTTAGATCTGGCTTTTTAGGTTTTTCGTTTTTTTTAATAGGATTTATCATGTTTTTACTCAATTGCTGCTTGGATCTGGTTTGTGGTTGCATCTAGATTGTTTTAATATTGGAAAAGTATGTTAACCGGTGGGTTAGAAGCTTGTTTGAAGCTTAGAATTTCTTCCATGGCAGAAATGCCATTTTCGACCATGGAGGCGTTCCTATTCGGTTGCATTTCCACGATGAATCTTGTCTACATTTCCACGGGGAAGCTTGTCTATCTCATTGCATTTGGTTGCATTTCAAACCATTTTTGGCCATGGATTCGCTATAATTTTTTGCATCTCCTTCACCGTTCTCCCAGTTTGAAATTAAACAAAATAATTATTGTTTTGTCAAAGGCAATTTTGTCATTTAAATGACTTTTCATTCCATTACAATACTATTTTTGTACAACCAAATGGATAAAGGTAAAAACATTCTCTCTCTTTTTGGATCATATCAAATATCAATGTTTTTAAAATTTGATTAGTTATTGAATTGGTGAAAATACTGATTTATGGTTTAATGATCCAACTATAGTTGAATTGTGATTGAATTTGTGATAATTAAATATATATATTCTATTAAAATTTTAATATAACAAATAAATATTAATAAATTTTAAATGCTTAATTACTAATTTCATGTTTTTCAAAATATTTGAAAAGTTATTTTTTATTTGAAAATTAAAAAATACTCATGATTAAAATTTAAGAGCATTTAACTTTGAATTTTTAGATTCCCAAATTATATTAAGATTTTCCTTATTAGTAAAAGGTAAAAGGTTTAAAAATCATCAATTAGAAAAAAAAAATTTGTCAAATGAAAAAAATTAATCCAATTAAAAATATAGTTATAAATAATATATATTAGTTTAAATGTTTATATATATATATATATATTACATATATGATATATATAATTATTTATTATATTGTTTTCATAAAATGTTTATATATATTAAAAAATATGTAATATTATTAAAGAAGTTTTGTGGTTCAAGCTTGACATTTATTTGAGTCTTAGATGTTATTTTTGCAAAATAATCTTTCAAATCAATTCAACTACTAAATTGATCATTTTTTTTTTCGCTAGTTCTCATATTTGCTAATTCTTAAGGTTGGCTAGACCAAATTAAGAATCGGGTTGACTAGTCGGTCCAATCCCATTTTCTAAACATGGTCAAATATAGTCAAAATAAATACAGTTGTGAATGTATTTTCTTTATCATTACATAATCCAAAATTCAATAAACCAAATGGGCTCATAATTTTTTTCCCAATAGATGGTGATGTTATATCAACCTGAGTAACCTTCATTCAAATCCATGCAACATGACCCGACATTGTCATTTAGAGGATAAAGCAATGAATCTTCTCTTTCAATATTCAGCTCATCTTTCTGTTGGATATGGACTTAAATTGCTCTTTATTAATTATGGCAACCTTTTTTTTTGGCATTTGATCTTATTTATCTCAAATTAATAAGATATTAGAATTTTAATTTTGTTCCTTTTAGTTAATTTAATCAACTTTAAAAATGAAAGAATCAAACATATAAAATTCATCTAAAAAAAGACCTTACAAATTAAGAATAATAACACACAACATAATTTGATATTTGGAATAGTAATTGATGAGTCATTTATATATTTGTATTCGAGCCACAGCCACAATTAAGGGCATTTGATACCAAAAAAGTATGAAAATGAAAATAAAAAAGAAAAAGTGAATAAAATAGCTTAAAAAATAACTCGTCTTTATTTTAAAAATAACAAAAAATAATTATTATTAAATAATTATTATAAAAAATATAATAAATATTATTAAAAGAAATCTCCTCTCTTTCATGTTCCAAAGGTCCGTCAAAGTTAAAGATTTGCTGACTAAACTCTCTGCATTTCGAACCCCTTCTAATTTTCTCCTTTGCCTGATAAGTGGGTGGGGCTCACTTTTCCCACGAATGGAAAGCAAATAAACCAATCCATATTTTCCAAAAATTTTTAATTTAAATAATGAAGTTTTGGTTACGTACTTCTTACACATTTAATAAAACTTTCCTTTTTAAAGCTTTTTGTGGGGTAATCTTTTTATAACTTTCTTTCCGTGAACATCAGCGAATCTGAAAATTTTCTCGACATTTGAAAATATGCAGAAACAATATTGGGAGCAGGGAAAAGAGCATAAACTATTAGTCGCCTTCTTTGTCCGTCACGCTCTTGGCTTTACCTCTGCATTCCACTCATCCATCCTGCTGCTTCTTTTGCTGTTGCTGTCGCTGTTTGTTGTGGTCATGAAAGATGTCTTCTCCGTGTAAAATGGGCGGCTCCGTTTACAATAATGCAACCTTGCAACTAGTTTCGCTGCCGATTTCTTTTGCTTGGTGAAAATAATTTTCTCCCTTGGGCTTTTTTTTCCCCCATCATTCACATGCAAGTTGGTTCAAGATCCATTCATAAATGGCTGTGTGAATCTTTCTTTAGTATTTTGTATTGTTTTTTCTTTTTATTTATGGATACAGTTAAAGTATTTTTGTATGCATTGTTGAAAAATTGTCTTGGAGATTTGGCCGTACCATTATAATAGAGAGTAGATACATAAGACTCTGATATCTTATATACATGTGTTGGCTGGCCAATGATGGGGTTTAGGCGATTGTATATCGCTGATAAACTAAAAATTAACATGTGAAGGAGTATGGTTTTTGGCTTTTGAATTATATTTGGTTTAATCTCTGAACGCGTGTTTGGCTATCTGATGCTGATTGATTGCATTCCTTTTTTTAATGCAAAGTAGGTTTATTCAAGTAATTGATTGTGTTACTGGTGCTCCCTTTTATAATGTTGTTTTGTAAGATTGCACACATGGTTTTGAATTATGATAGAAATCGAATGGAATAATATTATGTTTTCCCGGTCTTTGTCTCCCTTACCTTTCTGAAATAGTATTTTGTGATGATTTCCCGAAATAATGTGTGCCATGGTATTCCCAGATTTTTATTGAAAAGGTTGCTAGACTATGGAGTCTTATGATTACATTGACACACAATACTAACCCCAGGATGAATTTCTTACGAAATATCTGTACGTCTCCGATGTTTTCATTGCCCTTGCATATTTCTCGATTCCTTTGGAACTCATATATTTGTTCAAAAGTCTGCATTCTTCTCATATAACTCTGGTTAAGTTGCATACTTGAAGAAACTCAATTAATCATAAGTTTGTCTTAATGCGCTTCTATGGTATCATTTAAGTATTGTTGAATAGCTATCGGTTTTTCTAGCTCCAAACCACCATCAAACCTCCTTTGCAGGGAAAGATCCGTATATGTTCCTAAAACACATCATCACAATAATCCATTTAGATTTCGAGGACTAACTGTGAAATTTTCCTGTCTCCATTAGGCTTAGCTAAATTGATCTATCCTATGATAAATTCTAATCTTACTCTAACTACAACCTAGTTTGCTGTGTCACTTGACTAGATTGCTCTAATTTAAGTCCCACTTAGCTTAATTAATTTCTACCAAACAAATGTGTAATTTAGTGTCTGTTCTTATTTAATACCTAACTTATTTTGGTTATTCTACAACCTAATTGTTTTACCACCTACTCTAAATATTTAATTAACTTACACAATAAGAGAATGCTCAAGCTTACCTCTTGGAGTCTAAACTGAAAGATAAGGTTTTGTGCGTCCCCCCCTCAACTATATATATTTGAAAAATTCCCTACATTTCCTGTTTTACCATCTTAATAAATTTTCTTCCTCATTACTTTCTATTCCCAATAGTAAACCTAGGCCTTTGTAAATTTTCAACTTCATTATCATTGTAACAAAAGGGTTTAGAATTACCTCAAGGAGCAAAATTTGAAGACTTAGGCGAGTATCACCCCAAGTGGCTAATTTTCTACAACTATCAAAATCCCCAATTTACAAGATTACAATCAACGTGACAAAGGAGATGGGAAAGTGGATTTCTATAATCCAATGGTGGGAAAGTAAACAGATACAAGGATGATGATTTACCAAAGAGGTTGAAGCTTAAACATTCCAAAATTTCACCCACGACTCAGCTGAACTCCAAAATCACTGTTCTACGCCACGGCAAAAGTCACTCTCGGTATGGGGCTGATTTGAACGAGCAAGAAGTAGAGTTGTGTGTGTGATGTGCTCTTCTAATGTATTGGAACCGTAAAGCACGAAGGAAGAAGCTCAAAATTACCTTATTGGGCTGTGTGAGCAAAACATAGTGAGAGATGAAGATAGAGTGGAGCTTTCGGGTTGTCCCACCATGGAAGCTGGACGAAGGAAGGAAGTTTGCTGAAAACGTGAAGCGAGAAGCTGCGAAACGGTTGTGAACTGATGGGACTCCCCTGGAGGAATCAAAATTTGAAGTAGGACGAAGAGAGAAGCCTCAAGAAGCGCGTTTCGGAGATGAAAAGGACTGAGAAGCAAAGGGGGTTATTCACATGCTGCGGAAAGCGAAGGGCAGGGCGGGACCTTCTAGAACTCGTAACGGCATAAGGAAAAATAATAATAATTAAAAACAAACACTTTTGGCTGATGAGATAAAGGCAACGTGGGATATGCCCGAATTCAACTAATGCGTAATGGAATTTAACATCTTTAGTGTCGTCTGGAGCAATTATTAACGTGTGAAAATCTACTTGTAAAGATAATGGGTTTGAATCTTGTCTCATGCATACACGTGCGCCCTCTTTTTTTAATTTTAATTTTATGTCCTTAATTTAAATTTAAAACTTAGTTTCCATTATTTATTATTATTATTTTATTTTATATACCTTAATTAAATTATTTATTTATTTATTTGGTAATTATTTAACTATTCCTCTTACCATTTCCTCAGATTTAATTTATTCTTATTTTTATCATTGTTCAATTATTATTAGTTTTTAATTGATTTGCTATTACCTATATTTTTCAGTTATTGAGTTATTACACATCGTGCGACAGGTGTAGCGAGAAGCAGAGCGATAATAATATGGTGGAAGGAATTTATTTCACAACCAAAGTCGAGGAATTGCCACATGTTCTTCTTTAGAAAATATCAATGGGTCAAATGGAAATTTGAGACGTGGCCAATCAACAATTTAGAGATAAGGTAAGGGCTGCAGAACAATTTCAATAAATAGCAATGTGGTCCCTCCTTTCTAATACTACTGTCACCAATAGAAAGTGAAGAAGGAAAATAAATTTAGGATAATAATAATAATAATAATAATAATAAGTGAAGCCACGGAAGATATGACAAATTTGTGTTTTGTCTTACTCTTTTAACTATTTATATTTATCACAATTTCAGGATAGAAATTGTCCTATATATTGATGTTATTTGGTAATAGCCTCCTATTGAATGAATAAAATTCATGCACTAGGTGGTATAAATACCACTTTTTTGACCGTATTTACATTTGGTTTCAACTTTTAAGTAACCGCAAGTTAACCACGTTAAAATTACAAAGATTCTTCTTCCTTCCTCAGTTTCTACTCATGATTCTCATACAAGAGTATTGTACACTAATTCTTTGCAATGTCAAAATAGATTCGAAGGTTTGGTAACAAAATGAATCAACATTTCTGTTGTCTGATCTTATAAATACGTATGTAATTTGCAAATCACGGCATCCAATGAAACAAATTGGACTAAAACTTGCCGAACATAAAGATATAGAAGACTTATAAATCCTTTTTTTTGGGCGAATCAACGTTTCAGTTGTCTGATGATCTGATTTCATAAATAGCTGTATAATTTGTAAATCACAATTTCCAATAAAACGAACTGGACTAAAACTCGGCGAACTTAATCGATATAGAAGACTCCTAATTCCACATTTGCATCACGTCTCCTTGGGTAAGGATAGGAATGTTCCGGAGGGTGATAAACAGCGCCACAATAATTAATTAAAGAGCACTAGACGAGAATTTCAGCATGATGCAACTTCATACAAAAAACACCAATAAACGAAATAAATATAGATCAAAGTGTGCAAGGAATATTATAACCTCCTGTACTTAAAAACTAACGAGGTCTAATCCAACAAAAGAGACTCGTCAAAACTTTCTTTAGCATCATAACTGGGAATGCCCGCATGTGCCTCACTTCTTGGATTTCTTTGATGTTCTGCATAAAATGCATATTCATTTAGACAACAAAAACCGAAGAGTCAAGAGCAATAATGGAAGCAAAAGTGAGGAGAGTGACACTCACTGGGCTGGCTGTGATGCTCTAGCAGGTGGAGCGGTGCCAGTCGATGGTGCCGCTTGTTTATCTCCGGACCCCAAAGGCATATACAGAGAGGAAAGGAAAAGGTCAAATCCCTAACTACCAACTTCAGTCACAATTATCTATAGTATAGTAAGTAGCCATCCATTCCCCTAGTGTAATATTAAAGAAAATCCAAATCCTGTATACACTAAAGGCAATTAAATTCTCGAGATAGTTCTTTTTTTTCTTTTGAAAAACAAAAACTCACATGGGCCAAGCGCTCCTCTTCCTTGCAATTTTCTTTTCCGGCTTGCCTTGATCTTTGCACGCTTAGCCTCAAACTGGTCAGACAAAGTCTTCTCGCTTGCCTTTGGACTTGTGAATGCTCTCCATTAGGAATCTTTTATTCTTGAAAACATGACCCTTAACCTTCATGTAAATGTCATGGCACATATGCTTGTCAATCTTCTTTGATTCCCTCTACGTTGCGAAGCAAGCGTCTGAGCACACGTAGCCTTGTCATCCAAAGAATTTTAGTAGGAAGCCTTGCCTCTCTCGTACCCATACGCTTACCTAGTATTACTCGGGTAAACATTACAATTTGCAATATGCTTCCCACCATGGCCCGTAGACAAATGCATTAGATTACTATTTTTCTTTAATAAATAGAATACCTTCTTAGCATAACAAAAACATGCCCACCAAGTAATGCTTTTCGGATGTCTACTATAATATTTATGAGAGGTAGATGTTTGCTATCTAAGGTTGCATGAACTAGTTTGCAGGAATCTTACCCTATATTTTTAAGTCAACCTTTCAGACTTAAAAAAAAAAAAAAGGAGTATAACAATGTAGAGTGTTATTTTTTTATTTCTTTATATCATAAATATTTTTAAATTACTCTAAAGAATTTTAAGTAATTTTAAATTAATTTTTATCAAATATATTGATTAACATATAATTCATAATAAGTTTTATTATGTTTTCAGTAATTGACAAGCTCACAGATAATAAATCATGTATTTTGAATTACTATACTATAACTGCTACTACATAAAAATTTAAACTATTATTCTCTGATCAACAATTAATTTGGCGTTCCTTGGTCATTTCTCATGGCCATTGGATAGAAGAGATGGGATTCTCTGCCTTACAACTTTCTGCTGCGCAATATGAAAATCATTATAAAAAAAGGAACAAGGAAAGTGGACAAAGTCGTTGTTTGGGAGGGGCGAAACTGTTCAAGCTGAGAGCAGAGATGCCGGGATAGAATTTTCTGAAGAAGACAGTTAGACCCAAATTTCCAGCAACAAGAACCCAACAAAAAACAAAAGAAAAAGCGGAAAACATAATCTCCAATATAACGGCGTGACGTGCCCGCCGCCCATAATTTCGTTGAAAGCTGACCTGAGCTCCATTTCTATCTCCATCACACTATAAGACTGTTCATCTTCTTCCCCACTTCCGGCTGCTTCAACACCGTATCTTTTCGTCTTCAACATCCTTGGTTCCTTACCGCATCCTAATTCCAAAGAGCCAAGAATGGCCCTATACGTACTTTCACGGCTTTTATCCAGTGGATCAACGGCGGCGCTGCTTGCCATGGCCTTGCGTCTTGCTTCCTTTTCGAGATCGTATTCTACTTCCTTCAGAGAAGAAAGAGATACCTTTGGTCCAATTGAAGTCCCATCTGACAAGTTCGTTTCTGCATCATGTCTTACTCTTGATGAAATATTCTTCTAGTTCACTTTCGAAGCAAATCTAACGCTTCATTTATTTCCCCCTTTATCAAATGTGATATGGCATCTTGTTTCTGTTAGATTATGGGGCGCACAAACTCAAAGTTCGTTGCAAAATTTTGATATCGGTGGCGAGCGTGAACGAATGCCTGAACCCATTATTCGCGCCTTTGGCATCTTAAAAAAAGCCGCTGCTAAGGTTGTTTTCGGGTCCGAATTTATTCCTTTACTGCTTTCAGCAGATATAGATAAATATTCCAATTATTAATGCCCACTATAGATTCGACTATGCAAGCAAACTTGCTTATATTTTTTGAAATTTTGTTTTATTTTTAACTGATGAATAGCCGCTGGTATTTCTGGGGTTGTGTTGGGTGCGGGCTAAATCATAAACTACCACTAATTTTAACTCTGGCTGCTTTGGCTCTACTAAAGTGCTTGTAAATTCGCTGTATTAATTATTCTCCTTCAATCAAAAAATTGGCCCGCCTGAGAGGCCTTCATGCTTCTAATGTAGGTGAACATGGAGTATGGCCTTGATCCCGCCATTGGGAATGCTATAATGCAAGCAGCCCAAGAAGTAGCCGAGGGAAAGCTAAATGACCATTTTCCACTCGTTGTATGGCAAACTGGCAGTGGCACTCAAAGCAACATGAATGATAATGAGGTCAGTGCTCTGATTCGAACACGGCAGCAAGCGATGGACTTGTAATTTTCTTTTTTCCTAGAACTCTGGGGTCCTATCTTAAAAAATATTTTATTATAAAACTCAGCCATCCAAATGTTTTCTTCACATATAGCATTTTACTTTTTTTTTTTTTTGTTTCTTAAGAATGTAGAGTGCTTAACTCTGCATTCATTAAAAAATTATTTTTTGTTTTTAATTATCCGCAGAAAAATTTCCTGGGGGAGGGTAATTGGGATTGGGTTAAAAAGAAGGGGGGTGTTTGGAGGAAGACTCGTGGGTTGGAGGGATGGGTGGAGATCGGGTAAGGAGATATATATATATATATATATATACACACACATTATAAAATAAATATAATTTATTATAATTTATGAATAACATGCCTTATATATATATTATCTGTCTTTTAATAAAATATCAAAATATAATTAATAATATATTACTAATATCCTTAATGGAAATTTAATAATAATAAAAGAATAAAACTTTTGTTATTATATATTTCTTAATAATAGTGAATGAAATTTTAATAATTTAACAAATATAACATATTGTTAATATATTTAGTTTTATTAAATTTTTATTAAGCATGTTATTAATATATTATATTATATATATATATATATAAATTACAATATATTATATTTATTTTATAATATATATATGTTTATTATACCCCCATCTCCCCAATCAATGTTGTTAGAAATGATTGAATTGATTGAAAATATATTAGAATATATCAAAAATAAAAAATTCTAAAATCTAAACTCTTTTTTTTTTTTTTTAAATCTAGAACTCTATTAGATTGTAACATTAAAATCTCAGCATTTTTTTTAAATAATAAGATTTTGATTTTAGGTATATCCTAATTATATTTCCAATCAATTCTAGCAACTTTGATTGGGGGATGGGGGTATAATATATATATATATATTATATACTAAATATTATATACATTTTATATCATAGAAAATAAATATAATATATTAATAACATGCTTAATAAAAATTTAATAATATTGAGTAATTAAAAATTTTGTTATGAGATACTTGTTATTGAATTGTAATAAATTTCTTCAAAACAATAATAAGATTTTAGATTTTTAAATTTTTGTTATTAGTTTTTCAATTAAGAGTATTGCATTTTTATTGCATTGAAATTAAACCAGATAATTGGCCAAAAAAAATTAATCCAGATAAATGCTATTAAGATTATCACATTTTTAAGGAATTTTTTAAATAATTTTTTTGTTAAATGTAAAAAATTTGTTCAATATTTCATTAAGAATTATATAATATCAAAATTTTTAATTCTTTTACTATTATTAAACTTTCATTAAGCATATTATTAATGTATTATATTTGTTAAATTATAATTAAAAGCATAATTTTATCAGTAAAATCATAATTTAAAATTTTATTATTAATAATATATTAATATTTTATAAAAAATCATATATATATATAACCCTTACCTGATCTCCCCCAACAACCTAATTCCAACTAACCCCCTCCCCCCAAGAATTTTTTAAAAAATGCAAGTGAATACCTCTGCGTTCAGCATATTTTAAAAAGATTTAATTTTTTAATAAATATAGAGTTAATAACTTTGTATTCTTAAGTAGAAAACAAATAAATGATATTTTTAGTAAAAACATTTTGATGACCGTGTTTTATAATAAAATATTTTTTTCACATAGGACACTAGTGTCAAAAAACCGACTTGTAAGTGTAGTTCATATTTATTCTATAAAACAATAATTAATTAAACACACTATATTGTGCATTTATTTTATTGTTTTCCTTGAAATAATTCTGAAGTTTATTCATCATGACATATGTAATGCTTTCAAGGATTTTGTTTAGTCCGGAATACATGGATCACTAATTTGACATAATGTTGACCCATTCAATGATTGCAGCGTCTTAAAAATTATGTCTTTTTTCGCAGGTTATTGCAAACAGAGCAGCTGAGATTCTTGGTCATATGCGTGGTGAAAAGTTTGTGCACCCGAATGACCATGTCAATAGATCACAATCTTCTAATGACACATTCCCAACTGTAAGCATTTTGTTCTGTTTGGCGATCTCGTTCACTTTAATTAAATTGGCCCGTTATTCCACACATTTAAGAACAATTTTAGTTAAAGACTTTAAATTAAAAAAAATTATTTTTAAAAGAATTTATGTTATCACCTCAAAGTCTTTTAATTGGAATTTTTTACAATTAATTATTATTATCCAGCCCTCTTGAACTCTTGTTATCATTTATTGACTGTGGTTGTCTTATTATTGAAAAAGTGATTTTTTTTTAAAACTAGTGCGCGGCGTTTATCAAAATTTGGTGAGCTCTACAGTAAATTACAGAATAAGAATAGTGTCAGAAAAACCTTATATATATATAAATCTTCTATGTTTACTTTTTCTTTTCTTACTCCGGGTAATGCACATTGCAGCTGCAACGGAAATAAATTCAAGACTAATTCCAAAACTGAAAACATTACATTCTTCACTACACTCTAAGGTCTGATACTTTTGTTTCTAGTTCATACTTTCAAACAAGTTATAGCATGATGGGTGGATTACACTTGCTACATGTCAGGAAGTGATGTATTGCATACATTTTGGGTTATCAAAAGCCCTTGTGAGTCATACCAATAAAATTGGATTTCAAATAATATGCATTAGAATCGACATGTCTTTTCTTCATCTGAATCTGTGACTTGTAGGAAAAGTTGAGGTGGTTTGGTTTGATGTCCTCCTAGTCTTCTGTTCATGTTAGGGTTCATATCCAAACCTTGGATGTATTATTGCATGATAATTTTTTCTTATCCTGTTCTGAATCTTTGGTTTTCACTGGTTCTTTCTCTCACTTTTCTATTTTGTCTTAAGACTGTGCAACTTGCATTAGCTATTGAGTCTTTGTGACCTGTAACATGTCAGAGACCTCTAACTTTGAAGGTCCTATGATTCTTCATGTACTTATTTTTATGGCATTTATTATTGTATTTGTTTTATCTACATTAATTTCTTTTATTTTTTTCCCAAAATTTTTTAGTCTACTGAATTCAAAGATATTGTGAAGATTGGGCGCACCCATACTCAAGACGCAACTCCATTGACTCTTGGACAGGAGTTTAGTGGCTACGCTACACAAGTAAGCTTATTTACCTCTGGTTATGTTGTCTATTCTGTTGTCGTTGAATGGACAGTACATCTCTGACACTTCATAGTTCATAGGGAGTCATTTCACATTGCTTTTTCCTTTATCAACAGGTGAAGCATGGAATTGATCGAGTGATGGGCGCTCTGTCCCGCTTGTATCAGGTTAGACACCTAAGCACAAATATTAACTTATCTTCCTTTCATTTATTTGGCTTCTAACTGGTTAGAAATGTTGAGCAGCTTGCCCAGGGTGGAACAGCTGTTGGGACTGGATTGAATACAAAGAAGGGGTATGAATGATTTTGGTTGCTATTTAATTATATTTTTTATTTTATTTTGTCATGTATTTTTTAAATTTCAACCCTGGTTATGATGTCTACCAAAGTGACTATAAAAGTTGAAGCTTTCTTTTCTTTCTTTCTCTTTTTCATTTGGCTTATTGCTCAGTTGTATAAGAGCTTTTCATCAGGCCTGGTCTCATTTCTTAAAACGATCCAGTAGAAAAAGAATTTGTTGAAATGTTCTCTAAGCATTGATTGCCTGTGCATATAGGCATGTGTGTTTAAAACTCGTAGTATGTAGTTGTTGAAAATGATCTTTACCTGAATTTTCAAAATGGCAGTATCTATTCTCAAGAGGAGTTGTGCGTATGGATTTATGCTATATTGGCAAATCAATACCTTGTCTGTTTTGGTTGAGAACATATGGGGCTTTACTTCTTCTACTCAGTCAGTTTTAAACAGTGGTTGTTTTCTGGTTGTTAGGTTTGATGTCAAGATAGCTGTAGCCGTAGCTAAGGAAACAAACTTGCCATTTGTCACAGCAGAAAATAAGTTTGAGGCCTTGGTTTGTCGCTGCAATTAATTTATTTTTCTTGTCCTTAATTTGTTGTATGCCACTTTCATTCAACTAGTTTTGTTCTTTTAACCCTACGTCACATGCAAAATATAGGCAGGGCCATAGCTTCATATTCTCACTTTGCAGGCAGCCCATGATGCTTTTGTTGAAATTAGTGGAGTCCTCAACACAGTTGCAACTTCTTTAATGAAGATTGCCAATGATGTACGATTATTAGGAAGGTTGGTAAGCTAGAATTGTGATAATTAACAAATTGCTTTTTTAAGTTTTTTTTTTATGTTTATCTGGTTTTTGTAATGTTGTCCTATTATAGTGGTCCACGTTGTGGTCTTGGCGAACTCATTCTTCCTGAAAATGAACCAGGAAGCAGTATGATGCCTGTAAGATACTCATGCCTTGTTTACATACATTTGTTCTCAAAATAAGCTTGTTTCTTGTTATTTGTTATAACTTATTCATCTATTTGTCTTCAATTAAGATTGGATTATAACACTTTATCTTATTCTTTTCAGGGAAAGGTTAACCCTACTCAATGTGAGGCATTAACGATGGTCTGTGCACAGGTAGACACTAAATCTCTCTGTGTTGTCAAAATAAAAATATGATCAATTGAGTATTGATTACTAAGTAATATGTAGGATGCTTTAAGACCTAGTATTTCTTTCCCAGTACTTGTGCATTTTGAGTTCTATAATTATTGTGATTAATTTCAAATTTAATATATAATTGACAATTTATTTTAACTTCCAGGTCATGGGAAACCATGTAGCCATCACAGTGGGCGGATCAAATGGTCATTTTGAACTCAATGTATTTAAACCGATGATTGCAAGTTGTCTCTTACATGTATGTTTTATCCCCATTGTCTTTTTATTCTCAATTACAAATTAATTTATGAAAATAGGGACCTCATTGTTGTCAAATTAACACGTTAACTCGTAAACTCCAATATATTTGATAATTTTGGTGAATTCAGGCAAACTCGAGATAAACTCTTAAACTCGTAGTAAACTCGTATGAGTTTGTGTATTACCCATGAAATTAAGTTTTTCTTGTGCGTTTTGAATCCTAGTTCACTTAACCTCCTCCTTTCTTTGATTCTCTCTAGCCTTGCCCAACTTAGAAGTGAAGAATCTTAGCAATGTAATTTTAAAGTGCTGCCCGGCTTGGTTGAAGTTTGATCACCCTGTTCTTCTAAGCAATAGTTTTTGAACAAGCTGGTCAAGCCAACAAGTTTGTAATGAAGAATGGAAAAAGAATAGAAAATTATGATTAGTCATTTGTAAATTATGGATTAAAAATGAATATAAGAAATAATATTTTATTAGAATTAGAATTAAGAACTAATAATTAAATTATTTTGTTTTATTAGTTATTTTATTATCTTTAGTTATATTTTTATTAAGCTTTAATAATTATTTTTTTATTAAAATTAAAATTTAATATTATCTTTTATTATTAGAAATTATTTTTTATTAGGATTAAGATTATAGTTTTATTATAAATCTTAGCAGTTGTACTTGAGAAGATCCTAACCTTGAATAATAAAAAATATTTTTCAAAATTTTCTTTCTATTTCTTCTAATATCTCTCCCTTTTTATTTTATCTTCTTCTCTTTTCTCCTTTGTTTTATACCAATTTTAGTATCAGAACCTTTCAACCTTTTTTTTTCATTTTTCCAACCATTTTTTTAATCCATTTTAACCTCAAATCTCAAAATTTATTATTTGAGAGTATTATGATGTTAATACCCAAATTTTGGCTTTCCAAATTACTATGCTAAGATCTATGATGGAACAAAATACTCAAGCTATCCAAACTAGTCTAAACAACTTTTAAAAAAATGTGGATCATCATTCTGATAAACTTAGGAGTGACGTCAATCAACTTTGCATATAAATTACTAGCAAAAATTTAAAAGAATTAAAGGTGGAAAAAGAATGTTGTCAAGAGCTTAAAGTATTAAATGAAAATATATTAATTGAGTCCGATATTATTATTGTGAAACCCTTGAATTGCCTATCAGACGTTAAGGATAATGGTTCCATTATAGGATTTGAAGAATAGTTGGAAGTAAATTTGGGATGTAAAAAAATTAATTCTGAAAAATTCAACCACAAATTATAGAATATTATATTTATATTCATCCTGTTTAATTGTTTTACCCAATTGAGTTTGTCTTTCTAAATATATTGTTGAATCTAAAGTTGTCATATTTATCATATCCTAAGCTAGTGGTGTTCATCTTACTTGAACCTCTAAAATGGATTATTTTAATGTTTTTGTATTTCAAAATTTGAAGTCGAATTTTCTTAAACCAAAAAAAAATGGAGAATAAGAAAAGAATAGAAAAATTATTATTAGTTATTTGTAAATTATAGATTAAAAATAATATAAAAATAATATTTTATTAAAATTAGGATTAGGAACTAATATTTAAATTATTTTATTTTATTAGTTACTTTGTTATGTTTAATTATCTTTTTGTTAGAATCAAAATTTAATATTATCTTTTATTAGAATTAAAATTATAATTCTAAAAATATAAATCTTAACAGTTGTACTTGAATAGAATTTATACTTAAATAATAAGAACTATTCTTTAAAAAAATTTCTCCATTTCTTACAATATCTCTCTCCTTTTTCTTTTATCTTCTCTCCCTTTCTCCCTTATCCTACACCAATTTGCCATCTCCCCATTTGCTACAAGCTCTCAATCAATATGTAGAAAACATGTTACTTCCCTCCCCTTTTTTTTTTTGTCTTCATGAGCTCTTATAGATGTGTGTGTATATGTATATATGTATGTATATAGATCTATTTATTGAAGAATGTAGATTCTTATGAATTTATGCAGAGTTCAGCTACTTCTCATAAGTTTATTTAAATTCAGGAGTTTGACAACTTTAATGGTCCTCACGTTAAACTTGTCCTTTGATTCATATATTACTTAAGATTAACTTGGATGTTAAATTAGTTAAGGGTCGACAACTGCTTTTGGATCTTAAATGAACTTTATCTAAGGGACATCAATTTTTTTTTTTTGGTTTCACTTTATACCCATTATTTTCCATACTAGAGGTACATTATTAATAAGACATTTTGAGGCTCCTTATTTCTAGAATTCTTTTGTTCATGTGTGGGTGGCCATTCGCCGTGATGGGTCATGTGCGCTGTAGTCTGTAAGGACTAAGATATAGGTTTCAATTTTGTTGATCCTATGATATATGGAACAAAATATCCTACTATATTACCTGGTAGATGCACTTATATATATATATATATATATCTCTATTATTGATGCAAGAGCATCGATGGATAGAGGAGAAGCTTCGAAAAGCAATTTCTATTAAGATTGTTGAACAGAATACAATCCATGAGTATTCTCCTATAAGTATCAGTATAAGATGCACGTGACTAGCACACCTCATAACCCCTATTAACTTCTTGCTTTTCCCATTGCTAACTATATTCTTTTCAATTTTGCCCCGTAACAATTGTTGTTTTTTATTTGACAGTCACTTAGACTGCTAGGAGACGCATCAGCTTCCTTTGAAAAGAATTGCGTTAGAGGTATTCGAGCTAACAGGGAAAGGATTTCAAAATTATTGCATGAGGTGAGCTAATGGATTGTACAAAAAAAATTTATTGATGCCATATTTTATATCCCAATGCTAATTTACTATCTTCTTGTTTGACATTTTAAATCACTTTGCAATCACTAATGCTGGTCACATCTTTGAACCCAGTAAGTTTTCTTGTCTGAAATTGTGTAACTCCCTCAATTTCACCTTCTGTTTAATAATAGCTTTAATGCTTCGGTTCCAGAAAATTGGTTATGACAATGCCGCAGCAATTGCCAAGACAGCCCACAAAGAAGGGACCACTCTTAAGGTGATAATACCTTATTAATCCTGAGTTTCTGTTTATCTTTTGTGCTTGTTCTCTCAATATATATACAGAAGTTTTACTGTACTGTCTACTTACATTTGTTATTTCTGAACAAATTAAATTCCACTTTTCAAACATATACTCATGCAAGTTTATTTGCACAACCATTTCGACTATGGAATTGCTTTGGCCCAACCATTTCGTCTGACATTGATGGAAAAAGACGTTAATATTAAGGAATTGATGCCTTTATAATGGATTTCTGTATGTCTTTCTTGGCTTCCCAATAAGTTGTCCCAAATATTGAAATTGACAAAAACTGATTGTGCAGGAAGCCGTGTTAAAGCTTGGAGTACTTACTTCTGAAGAATTCGACGATCTTGTGGTGCCTGAGAAAATGATTGGCCCAACTGATTGACCGCATTATAAAGTATTTTAAAAGGTCTAGGGAGAATTCCTTTTTCCATCATTCGCTACCTTGAAGCATTATTTTTTTAACCTTACCCTTTGATTAGCTAGTGAAACGATGATTTAATAACGATAGTTTTGACATCCAAAATTGATACTCTTGAGGGAGGAGTCCCTCTAGATTTGTAAGTTGACTATGCCCGAGTTATAGGAGCGGGCTCCCTTCATTTCTTGACACCGTAATGCCGAACTTACTGAACCAAATAAAGAAAAATTGTTATCTCTCTGGCCATGGCTTTCTTCGTTACTCTTCTACCACTTGTGAAATTCTGATGTTTGAATTATTAGGGGTTTTTATCCGTTTTATCATGCATAGACCCAAGTAGATACGTGCAGCTGGTTTGCTGTTGAGTTGGCTATTGTTAGATAAATGAAGGAATAATCAATGTTTCATCTGAGATGTCTAGATGCATTAAAGGGCCAGTACTCTCGGCGAAAGCAATTTTAGACTGAAAATTAATATTTTTTATATTTGCTGGTACCCTTTTTAGTTACCGCTGCTGTTAAAACCGGGAAGTACTAGTTTGGCAGGATGAAGTAGTAAACTTTATGACAACCTTGAAAGAGTTCTTGCAGGAAAGACAGCGACTTCAACAGAAGATATCCATGTAATTCAGACAGCGACATTCTAAACTAACATGGATAACGAAACGCATTACCTTCAGCATCTGCATTCTGGCTATTTGTTATTATTTCTTTTACTAATTGCTTTATTTTTCTTAAATTATTATCTTCACCTTGCGGATGACAAGTTATGACAAACCAAGCTTCAGGCCTTGATCCAGCAAATCCTGCTGTGTAATCAAGAAATTCTTTATACACTTTTTGTACTCAAAATAGGTGCAAGGAGTCAATGAAATTACACAAAATAGATGTACAACATCTATTTTAGGCAAGTTTTATTGACTCGTTTGCCCCGATCTTAAGTGCAAGCGATGTATATTAAGAACTTTCTAATCTTATACCTTTGTTGACCTCTAGTCCTTTTATGTATATTTTGACTATCAAGCAATAACCCTGCCGTTGAAGCTCTTGAGGTCCTATATAGCAGGAAGAAGGAATTTCCTGCCACTGTCACCTTATACGTTATAGCTTGCCTTGCTAGTCTTATCTACTAACGAATCACCTGGATATCCCGAGTAAGCACCAGCGCCAAAAATCCCTGATCATGCCGTGACTGCTTCAAGTGGCGCCAAGGCATCCCGTTGAAAATACCCTGTCCTCCAAGGGCTAGTCACAGCACCCAACAATATAGCCTTATTGTTAATAATTATACATTGTCAACACCATTAGGAGCTAACGAGCCTCTCCTGGTGGACCATATGTTGGAATCACATAAAGCCATGCACACAGACTCGGGCACTGTGCCAATGGGTCTTCCACATGTCCCTATACCAACTCGTCTTTTTGCAGATACCGAGATGCTATCATGGAAGCCGCATGATCCCATACAAAATCGCTCCACGATTACATCTTTATCAGTTAAAACCAATTTATTCCATTTGAATCTAATGGGAATATATTGCTTAATATCTTGTTCTTGATGACCGTGGCAATTTGGGCACGCTTGATGATCTTTCCTAGAAAGTATATGTCCCCTACCTGTTTGACGAGTTTAACAGTTGTAGAAACTAATTTGCCGAAGTTGTCCTTGTATGAATGGATTGCTCTCCACCATGCTGCGACTGTAGGCTCTTGGTGGGGAAGATGACTTTCCCAAGGATTGAAAGAAGCAAAGAAATCGGTTATGGAGGCTGTGTTTTCTCGGGAAAAGGATCCATATCATACGAGGTAAACATTGATACCTCTTGGTCTGGTACGTGGTGCTTGAGGATGGTGGAGGTAGGGGTTAAAGGGGAAGGGTGGTCTTCCTGGCTTTGGCTTTGGATAAATGCAAATGAGCTCAAGGCAAAGGTTAGAGGAAATGATAAAGCCTTTTGTAACATGGCGACCATGTATTTTTTGAAACTGACAAATCTTCGTGTGTGATGCACTGATACATGTTAAAAGATTCCCTTTTATAATCACCAGAAAGTTAAATCATGACTCACGTCGGGGAATATCAAAGTTGTCGCTACTGGTTCCATTATTGCTGTTCTTGATCATGACTTTGTTCTTGGACAAACTATAACATAACTTTCACTTTTGTTGACTAGTCGATATAGTTCGGCAACTAAAAGTAACTACGAAATTCTCGGTGGAAGATTATTTTCCAAAATACATTTTCATAAATGAATCATGATTTCCTAACAGTAAGTTCCTTGCTGATGCCCTTTGCGCTGGCGGTATGCAATGTTAATGAATACGCATGTCCTAAACTCGCCAAATTTTGGAAAAGCTCAAACTGTAATAGGTATTCATACCATATTGAAACTTTTATACACTATTTACTCTCCTTATTTTTTATTTCTAACCTGATAATAACATGGTATTATATATCTTGTTTTCTTCAGATCTTAACTTTCATTGTTATAAGCCTTGCTGTACCACCTAATTATATGTCATAAAAGTTGAAAAAAAAAATAAAGACTGCAAATTATTGTAGAATCATACCCCATGAAGATTTTGAATTATACCAACCTCAATCATATATAGCTGCTAGACTTAATATATATTACGATCAATCACAGAGCTAATAATTATCATTTTGATGAGTTTTAAGGAATAGAGTGGTGTGAGCAGCTCGAAGCTCAGTACAGTAGAATCAATCAAAAGCAGGATTAAACATCTTAAAAGTGTTCGACAAATAATGTTCTTGCTCAAAACACTGATAGAGTATTGCTACATCCTTGTAACGGGACAGAGTCAATTATAGACTATAAAAATTATGAACTACTATAACCTTTACCATATGTTAACAGGTTTTTTCGCTTTGTTTCATGATTAAAATTTGACCTCTTTCTTCCACAGTGAAAGGCAATAAGATTTGCGCCATCATTTTCGAGCCACAGCCAGCAATAGCATGCACATATTTTGGTGCAGGGGACTAAAATATAAACATCACGGCCTCCATGCCATTCACGTTTGGATAAAGACATACGGGAAGTTTTCGTGCAGGTACCATGAAATTAGGCAAAGGATGACTTCCAAGTCTCCGTCCATTGTGTTGTCAAAAAAAAAAAACGCGCCACAAAACCAATATTGTAACTCAAGTGTCTGATTCGATCCTTTTTATTTTTATTGGAAATTTGGAATCAAAGTTCACTTGTTGAATCATTTGTCCTTTTCCTACTTGTCTGGATTTGTCGACATTAGAATTTCCTTGAAGAATCTGTTGTGAATTTGAGACTTTAACTTTGCACAATTAGTGAGCATTTGGCAATTGGTAGCTACTATTGGCTTTAGACTAAGAAAAAAACAAAACAAAATTTGCAAGCTTATCCTTTTCCTGTATGTATAGAGAAGGATTACTTAAAACTAACTTCACATGGAGTGAAGTCCACTGTGGACTTCACTTTTCTCTCTCTCTCTCTCCCTCCCTCCCCCCTCCCCTCACTTTACCTGAAATTCAGTTTAAGTGATTACAAATCTCTTTTATTAATAAATATTAACATTATGAGATTAAAATGTACTTTCGAAGTACAGACAATGGATTATCATCATTCCTCCTAATTAGAATTGAAATTTTTTTATTTCATCCTCAGCACAAATAACAATGATACCCTACATGTAATTATATGAATGCAAAATTTTGCGAATAGACTCAAGTTTATTAGTTGATACTGGCAAATATCAACTCTCAAGATTGATTATGCTGCTTAACAGGTTGTGTTTGGGGACACAATTTCATTTCTTCATACATGATTATCCACTCAAGTACATGACAATCTAAATAATAAACATAGAGAAAAAGACATAACATTTTCTTTTTAATTTATAATAGTTTATTCAATCATCCAAATGGATTAGTTAATCTATAATCAAGGCTTAGATTTATTAGTATAATACACTTAAAATTTTCCTAAATCTTAAACGAGTTTGGACCTTTAAAATGTGAAGTTAGTGAAAGAGAAAAAAAAAAGATAAAAGGAAATAAAGAAGACTTATATACAGTTTTATTTTTTGTATTACACTCTTTTTCATTTTAAAAACATTTTACAAGTATTACATTTTAAAAAATCTAAATTCATGTTAAACTTTGCCCATACATATTTGGGCCATATATGAGAACAAGTAAACCAAAAATCATGCTTGATTCTTGAATAAATAAAACGTTAAGATTAATCAAACTTTGTTTGTTTGTTTGTTTGTTTGTTTTTTTTTTTTTGGATTGGGTCCAGCCATTTTTATTAAAGTAATGTTAATGAGCCATGCAAACTTTGGAACTTAATTTCTATTTACATACTAAAGGATAAAATTTCATTTACATTTAATTAAGTACATGTTAATTTTTGAAAAAACTTATCCTTAAAAATTTGTATAAATACTAACATTTTTTTCTCGATAGATGGTGATGTTACTTATATCTGTCAGAGTAACCATCATTCAAATCCATTGAACAAGACCCATTATTGTAATGTGGAGGATGAGAGGATGAATCTTCTCTTTGATTATTCAGCTCATTTGCGTTGGATATTAACTTGAATTGCTCTTTTCTAATTATCACGCCTTTTTTTTTTTGTATTTGATCTTATTTATCTCAAATTAATAAGATATTAAAATTTTAATTAATTTTATGCTTTTTTTCTTGTTAATTAATTTTATGAGTTCTAAAAATGAAAGAATCAGACAATCAAAATTCTTCTAAAAAAAGGCCTTACAAATTAAGAATAATAACAAACAACATAATTTGATATTTGGAATAGTAGTTAACGACTCATTAATATAAAACACTTTTATTTGAATTCGAGCCACAGCCACAATTATAATTCAGGTTTTTTCATTACCGGTGAATTCTCTGCATTTCAACCCCTTTCTAATTTTCTCCATTGCCTGATAAGGCAAGTGGGTGGGCCCACACTTCCATGAATGGAAAGCAAATAAACCAATACATATTTCGCTGAATACTTTAATTTAAAAATAAAGAAGACTTGGTTACATACTTACGTATATAATATAATATTTATGATTCTCCCTTTTAAGTTTTTCTGGGGTAATCTTTTTGTGACTTTCTTTCCATGAACACCAACCAATCTGAAAATTTTCTCGGACTGAGACTAGAATATACAGAAGCAATATTGGGAACGGGGAAAAGAGCATAAACTGTGAGTCGCTTTCTTTGTCCGTGACGCTTTAGCTTTACCTCTGCATTCCACTCATCCTTCCCTCTTCTACTTCTTCTGCTGCTACTCTTCGTCGTGGTCATGAAAGATGTCTTCTCGATGTAATATGGGCAACTCCGTTCACGCCAATGCAAACCTGCAACTAGTTTGGCTGCCGATTTCCTTTCCTTGGTGATAATAATTTTCTCCCTTGGTGTCATTTTTTATTCTATGCAACTTGGTTTAGGATCCATTCATAAATGGCTATGTGAATCTTTCTTTGGTGTTTTTTTTTTTTTTTTCTCTTTTATTTATAGATACAGTTAAGTCTTTTTGTATGCATTGCTTGTTGAAAAATTTTTTCTTGGAGATTTGGTTGGACCATTATAATATAGAGTAGATACATAGAACTTTAATATCTTACATACATGTGTTAGCTAGCCAACGATGGGGTTTGGACGATTGTTAGATATATATGCGCCGATAAATTAAAAATTAACATGTGAAGGAGTATGGTTTTTGGCTTTCGGATTTTATTTGATCTAATCTCTGAACGCGTATTTAGCTATCTTATGCTGATTGATTGCATTCCTCCAATTTTTAACATACAGTCATAATGCAAAGTAGGTATATTCAAGTAATTGATTGTGTTATTGGTGCCCCCTTTTCGAACGTTGATGTTTTATAAGAATGCATCCATGGCTCTGAATTCTGAAAGATCCCCTGTGAAATAACATTATGTCCCCCCTGTTTTTGTCTTCCTTACCTTTCTGGAATAGTATTTTGTGATGATTTCTTGTAATATTCTATGCGACGATATTGCCAATTTTTTATTGAGAAGGCTGCTAGAATATGGAGTCCTGTGATTGCATTGACACACATTATTAGCCCCAAGGTGAACTTCTAACGAAATATCAGTACATCTCGGATGTTTTAATTGCCCTTGCACATTTTTCGATTCCTTTGGAACTTATATATTTTGTTCAAAAGTCTGCATTCTTCCCATATAGACGGGTGCTTATGCAGTTCGGTGCTTTTATTGTTCTTTGCGGAGAAACTCACTTCATAAACCTGTGGACATTCTGCATGCACTCTAAAGCTGTTGCTATGGTAATGGCAATAGTTAAAGTCTCACGTGCTATTGTATCCTGCGCTACTGTACTAATGCTTGTTCACATTATCCCTAATCTGTCGAGTGTTAAAAATTGGTGAACTTTTTCTTAAGAACAAGGCCGAAGAGCTTGACAGAGAAATAGGGCTTATTCTTACTCAAGAAGAAACTGGAAGGCATATTAGAATGTTGACTCACGAAATTAGAAGTATGCTTGATAGGCATACCATTCTCAAGACTACTACTCTTGTTGAGCTGGGTAGAACTTTGGGTTTGGAGGAATGTGCATTGTGGATTCCCTCAAGAAGTGGTCTAAATCGTCAACTTTCACACTCTCTAAGCTACCATGTACAAGTTAGCTTGAATGTGCCAACAAACCTTCCCGTTGTTAACAAAGTTTTCAATAGTCCTCGAGCAATAAGAATACCACACATTTGTCCACTGACCAGGATTAACTTCTTGTGGTAAGATACATGCCATATGAAGTAGTTGCTGTGAGGGTGCCTGTTCTGCATCTCTCAAATTTTTCAATTTAATAATTGGCCAGGTCTTTCTGCAAAGATCTATGCAATCATGGTTTTGATCCTCCCTACTTATAATGCTAGAAAACGGCGAGATCATAAGTTCGAACTTGTTGACGTTATAACGGATCAGGTCCTATTGATATTTCCTCTCTTATTTACAGCTTTATGATATTGTATAGTTTTGTTAATTCCTAATTACTTGCTTCATTGCAAGTCAGTTAAGTACCTAAATTTATTCAGCGGAACTTAGAAGAGCTCTTTCAAAGTGTGTATATTAGAACTCCATTCCTCTATGTCTGAAATTTTCAAGCTTAAAAATGGGTACAAGTAGCTCTTTCACATGTATTTTGGTGGAGTCTATGAGAGCCCGTGATCAACTCATGGAACAAAATGTTGATATAGATTCAGCATGACGAGAGGCAAAGGTGGCAATCCATGCTCACAACGATTTTCTTACTGTTATGAATCATGAGATGATGACACCAATGCATGCTATTATACCATGGTCATCACTTCTCTTGGAGGCTGAACTGACTCTAGAGCCGAGGGTTATGATAGAGACAACGTTGAAGAGTAGCAATGTCTTGGTAACATTTATTAATGATTTTCTAGATCTTTCTAGACTAGAAGATGGTAGCCTTAGAATTAGGAGAATTTAACTTTCATGGGATTCTGGGAGAGGTATTGCTATTGCTTTTCTGCTTCAGTGTTTTAAAACAATAGTAAGTAGGAACGTTATTCTTCACCATGAACAACACTTAATGTCATGCTAATATCTACCTTAAAAATGTAGGTTATTAATCTGATAAAGCCTATAGCATCTGTGAAGAAGTTAATTGTGACTTTAATTCTGGACCCCGATCTACCGATGTTTGCCATGGGAGATGAGAAACGTCTTAAGCAAACTCTTTTAAATGTTGCGGGTGTTGCTGTGAAATTTACTAAGGAGGGTTATGTTTCTGCATAGCATCTAGTGCAAAACCAGAACTTTTATAGGATTGGCGACCTCCTGAATTTTATCCAGCATCAAGTGATGGTCACCACTACGTAAAAGTACAAGTTATGACTAGGTCATCTTAGCATTTTTGCACTTACAAGGTTGTGAAGCATCTCCATATATGTCATATCAAATACTAACGTGATCTAATGCATTAGATATCTAATATCTATAGAGTTATGTCATATAAAGATATCTATCTGAGCATCCATGCCTAGTTGCCTATTATTCTACGAATTAGACAATATATATCTGCCTATTTAGTTATTGTCAATATAGCGATTGTTCGAAATTAACTGAGTTACTGCACTATTGATCCTAGTATCCCTGTTTGTTCAGGTTAAGGATTCTGGATGTGGCATTCCTCCACAAGATATTCCACATCTTCTTACTAAATTTGCTGAGACTTGAAGTGGACAAGCTCGACCTAGCAATGGTAGAGGGCTCGGACTTGCCATTTGTAAAAAGTAGAGGCTGAATCCTAGCTTCTAAAACTTCAAGTATGCAAAAGGCTCAATATATATAGTTCTCACCATTTAGCTTAACTTCAGTTAATTTAAGGTTGTGATGTTGATCCCAAAAAAAAATTATTGTAGCAATCTTAAAGTGCCGCTCTTGTTTATAAACTAGTTCTGATTTGTAATCTTTACTCTCATTCTTAATATTGAGTCAAATTTGTAAATCTCATGGAAGGTCACATATGGTTTGAGAGTGAGGGCATTGATAAAGGGACCGGTAATACATTTATTATCAAGCTTGGAATTTGTGGAAATCTGGATCCATCAGGGCACCAAGCCGCAGATAGAAGCCAAGCATATGGTGGAAGTGGACACCTCACCAGCTATAAAAACCTTTGTTGAGGATAATGATGAGCGAGCTTTTCCTAATCGACGCTATCAAATAAGTATTTAAAAGCCAAGAACATTAAGATTGAATCAGGGGACGTGTATCTTAAGATTTTGTTTGCATTATACAGGCCAAAATGGTACCAATCGGTCAGAGTTGATTGGACATAAATTTACATTTGCTTTGCAAATTTAAGATATTACAACTTGCAGCTTGCATTGCAGTTAAGGATTAAGATTACTCTGTTAAGACATTCTGTAATATCTTCCTTCCAATTAGAATTTAATTAATAATATTGAAATAATTTAAAGTAAATTAAGTAATATTAAAAAATAATTAGAAATGAATACAGGACCAAATAATAGAGGTCTAGTGAGTTTTATATTTATAAAACTAAAAAAAATTCTGGAATTTTTTGGGAAATAACATGAATTTTTAAGAATTTTCAAGAATTATTAATAATTATGAAATTAGATGAAATTATGAAATAAATACTTAAGAAGCTAATTTGTAAAAAATTCCAAAGTCAAAAATGCCTTAAAAATATAAGAAAAATATTTGCAAAATAAAAGGTTTTAGGTAAAATATTAGAGATCAAAATATAATTATTGAAAATTTAAGATAAAAATAAGCAATTTTCATGGGGACAAAATGCCATTTTAACTTGGACCAAAGAGTAAATTTTCCCAAGATATATGATTGTTGCAAAAATTACAAGTGTGATGAGTTGAAAGTTTTAATATATATCTTTTCATAATTAGTAACAAATTTTATACCTAGTATTAACTAAATTTAGATAAAATTTTATCTATTAGTATGACAAATCATTGACTTTTTCACAAAGTCAGTAAACAAAAATTTGCAAATAATGAGAAAAAGGGGTATATGTCAAGGTTCAACCATACCCTTTATTTATTTCATGTTTTACTTAATCATTTGCATCCATGTTATTCACATAAAGAAATTAAAAGAAGGGACATAAGAAGCAAAGGACACAAGAGAGAAGGATAAGTTATAGTGAAGGCAAGGGAAAAGAAGAATGAAGATGAAGAAGAGAAGTTCAAAGCTACATGTAAGGTAAGACATTCCATTTGTCTTACTGAGCAATCTACTGCATCCTTTCCCCTTCTCCATGTTCCTCTTTTTCATTCTCTTCTTCACTTCCTCTTCTTATAAGCTTGAAGCCCATAAATGATGAAAGTTGAGAATTGGCTTCTTATTGCCATTTCATGGTTTGGATGATATTTTTGTTAAGCGTAGAAACTTGATGCATGCTTGAAAAGTCTTAAAGTTTCATTTTCTTATTTGATCCTTACTTCTTGTTCTTTTTCTCTCTATTGCATCTCTTATGGTGACCTTGTAAACATTTTCCTTAATGTTGCTGTAAGCTCCAACTGAGGTTTGTTGAGGTTAGATGCTTAGTGTGTGTATAATCCATTAATGAACCTTACTTCTTCACCTTTCTTATTTCTCTTTCTAAGATTTGCTCTCATGGTGAAAATGATAACTTGTATTTTAGATCTTTTAAATTTTTTATAAAAGTCGTTATATAGTCTTAGGATGCTTATAAGTTGATTATAATAATCACTTAGGTTAGCCATGATCAAAAATGGAGTTTTGGCATCAAGAACAATGAAAATCATGCTTCAAGACTTTTGGACATGGCCAAGCTATGTAGATCTACATGGTCGAATCCAGTGTGCATGGGCAAGTCATGTAAAGCCACACAACCATGCACAGTGTCCTTCGTGCACATGACCTTAGCCAACATGACCAAGCCATGTTGAAGAAGGGTTCCAATATGGCCAAGTTGTGTTGGATACAGTTTTACCCAAAACACCTAAGCTTTTGCATGATAGCTTAATCCTTTTGCCAAATGAAGGTATTTGAGTGTCTTTTTAGCTTCTACTGAAACCAGAAGCATAAAAGAAATGTTAAATATGAACATATATGGATTAAACACAACTTGATAAAGATTACACCCAAACCTACATGTAAATAACTGTGACATGGATGACTTGAACCTTGACACATGTGACCTGACCTTGGATATATGGGACTTGAACTTGATACATGAGACTTGGACCTAACAAAAATGACATGGATATCGGTTACCATGATATGACTTGAATAATCTGAAACTGTGACCATATATGGACCAAGGGCATTAAAACACAAAAGATACCAAAAACACTATGAGTAATAATAATATGAACGGATGGGTTCCA
Organism: Erythrophleum ivorense; assembly: GCA_026724425.1. Classification (NCBI taxonomy): domain Eukaryota; kingdom Viridiplantae; phylum Streptophyta; class Magnoliopsida; order Fabales; family Fabaceae; genus Erythrophleum; species Erythrophleum ivorense. Next base: position 77,961,642 of record JAIUCV010000001.1, on the reverse strand, counting down.
TTAGAATCTATTAGACTACTCTTTATATTTTGTAAGCTTCTAATGCATATATGATATTCCAATTGAGTTCCCTAATTCAGGAGATGAATAACTAATGTATAAATGATTTTGCTGTAAAACTTATAAGAATGATCTTTAGCATGTATGATATTCCAATTCTATTTGGGCATGCTTAGGTTTAAGACTCTAAATACTATTAGTATCCAATAGAGATGATTATTCAAGGATGATTTCCATATTAGCTTCCCTTCAAGGGTGAAGCTTTTTTTTGGAGATGGATAATCTTCACTTCGAGGATGGGGCTTTTCTATAGAGATGGAACAAGAAACCTTATTTTTCTTTTACATGTGATGTAAATCCATTTTAGGAGATGCCCATGTTTTATAATTGGTTTCTTTATATGTATTATGGATACTTTGATAGTTATCTTATATGCATATTTGAAGAGCCATGGAAAGTGCTCATTCTCCCTTAGTTTCATGGCATTTATAGAAACTTAGACATGTATTTAATGGTATGAAACATTAGGTATAGAGTTTATGCATTTTTTAGTTTAACCAAACTATGTCACTAAAGGGCATGATGCTATGTTTCTACCAGATGAATTTATGATTAATGTGCTAACATGTTGATGTATAATAACGAGAGATACAATGATGGCTCATTTGCATGGCATGTGTGAATTTATGCACTACCATGGACCATTACATATGCTAGTTATTGATTTACCATGCTATTTATCCTCCCTTATGGATGATGTCAGCATGTTTCAAATAGACAAGAAAAATAAAATATTTTATGCATACATGCCAACTGAACTATTATCTATCTTTGAAAATTATGATTGTTTTATCGAGAATTATTATCATTTTTACTTTATGGAAAAATGTACTTAGAAGACCAAGATGCCCATAATTAAATATGCGGTAGAAGTAGAATAAGTTTATATCCAACTTCTGACCAAGTGAAGGTTATTATAAATACGAAGACTACAGTATCCATTAAGGAGACACAATCAATGCCTCCCAATGCAGAAGCACTAAATCCACATATGATACTAGACTTAAATAATTAGGCTTTGAAATTTAGTATGTTGTATTATGAGAGACATTTTTTATTGTATATATCTTGGCATTCAGGGATCTTTTTTTAATTATATGATATGTCTATACATCTACCTAAATACTAACTAGCAAAGAAAGTATCTATTAAATGTTGTGATATTTCACTCGTAGTACTCCAATTAAACAAAAAATAAAAAATAAAAACAAAACCCCACATATATTAGTTTGTGTAATTTTCTTATTATTTTTGCAGTCAATGAAAAATTAAAAAAAAAATTCTTTACAATTAAACTAAATACAAGATAATTAATTTATACATAATCAATAAGGAAGTTACACATTTCATCAAATTTTTTTGAAACCTATCAATTCAATGAGCAAGTGATTCAAAAAAACTCAGTTTAGCAATCCATGATTTAATCTTACAAGTTGTTTTTCACTGGTCATAATCACAATTTCAAGACAAAAATTGCATTATATATGAATATCATTTCGTGATAGGCTACTATTGAATGAAGAAAATTCACATGCTACGTACTATAAATACTATTTTTTAACTTTATTTACTTTTGGTTTCAAGTAATCGCAAGTTAACCGCGCGATAATTTAAAAGCAGAACAAGAATTCTTCTTCCTTGCTTGAGTTTCTACTCAGGGTACTCATATAACAGTATTCTACACTAATTCTTTGCAGCATTGAGATAGATTCAAAGGTTTGCTAACAAAATGACTGGCTTAAATTTATCCTTCCGTTGACCGCAACAGAAAACCCTCGTGGCCCCCGAGAAGTTAAACGCCATTGACAGCAAACAAATAGGATCAACCACCTTTGCCACATAAGGTAACCCTTACATTTTCACTTGATGATTTACTTAAACACAGCGTTGGAGACTAATCACCGAAAAGTGGATCCAAAGACGTTACCCCCGTCCACTAATGAGTTTTCGAATTTTTTTCTTTTGGGGACAATCAACATTTCGATTGTCTGATCTCAAAAATACCTATATAATTTGTAAATCACAGTATCCAATAAAACGAATTGGACTACAACTCGACGAATATAAGTGATATAGAAGATTTATGAATCCACACTTTTTTGAGGACCAAACAACATTTCAGTTGTCTGATCTCATAAATACCTGTATAATTTGTAAATCACAACCTCTAATAAAGTGAATTGAAGCCGAACATATAAGTGACACAGAAGACTTCCAATTCCACGTTTGCATCACGTCTCATTGGGTAAGGTAAGGATAGGAATGTTTCGGGGTGTCATAAACAGCGCCACAATAATCAATTAAAAGGATTAGACAAGAATTTCGGCGTGCTGCAACTACATTCCAAAAACACCAATAAACAAAATAAATATAGATCAGAGCGTGCAAGGAATATTATAAACTCTTGTACTTGAAATAAAAACTAACAAGGTCTAATCCAACAAAAAAGATTCGTCAAAACTACTTTAGCACAATAAACAGGAATGCCCGCGTGCGCCTCACTTCTTGGATTTCTTTGATTCTCTGCACAAAATGCATATTCATTTAGATAACAACCGAAGAGTCAAGAGCTATAATGGCAGCAAATCCGAGGACAGTGACACTCACTGGGCTGGCTGTGATGCTGTAGCAGGTGGAGCAGTCGGTGCTGCCACTGGTTTATCTCCAGGACCCTAAAGACAATTACAGAGAGGAAAAGGTCAAATCCCTAACTACCAACTTCAGCCACAATTAATAGTGTGCTTGGAAACCCTGATAAATCACAATTATGTAAAAGCAACAATTTGTTGTTTCAGAGGTTTTGGAGGCAGCCACCGGGTTTCCAAACACGCAGTAAGTATAGTAAGTAGACATCCATTCCCCAAGTGCAATGTTAAAGAAAATCGTAATCCTGTAAGCACTAAAGGCAAATAAATTCTCAAAATATTTTTTAAAAAAAGAACTCACATGGGCCAAGCGCTCCTCCCTCCTTGCAATTTTCCTTTCTCGGCTTGCCTTGTTCTTTGCACGCTTAGCCTCAAACTGGTCAGACAAAGTCTTCTCTCTTGCCTTCTCAGCCTTGGACTTGTGAATGCTCTCCATTAGTACTCTTTTATTCTTGAAAACATTACCCTTAACCTTCATGTACATGTCATGGTACATATGCTTGTCAATCTTCTTTGATTCCCTGTACTTGCGAAGCAAGCGTCTGAGCACACGCATCCTCCTCATCCAAAGAATTTTTGTAGGAAGCCTTGCCTCTCTTGTACCCTTACGCTTACCTAGTATTATTCGGGTGAACTTTACAATTTGCAATCTATACCCTTACGCTTACCTAGTATTATTCGGGTGAACTTTACAATTTGCAATGTATGCTTTCCACAGTTGCCCATAGACAAATGCAATATATTACTATTTTTCTTCAAAAAATCGAATACCTTCCTAGCATACCAAAATCATGCCCACCTAGTAATGCTTTTCAGATGTCTACTATAATATTTACGAGAGGCAGATGTTGGCTATCTAAGGTTGCATGAACTAGTTTGCAGGAATCTCACCCTATATTTTTTAATCATAAACTCAGTAAGACCTCAAAATATTTTCTGTTTATAAAGGATGGATATGTCATTTGACCTTGACAAACTACGAGGGATTATGTCCCAGAACCTGATTACCGACTCATAAATATCACACGAAGGTGAATGAAGAGAGGAGTAAATACCATATCCAGAGTGACGTCCCTTCCTCTTGGCCTCCTTCATCCGGCGAGCACGTGAGCGAGAGTGAATCTTGGTTGGCTTCCGAATGATAAAACCATCTTTAACCAACTTCCTTATGTTTTGACCTGCAAATGAAAATTTATTATGTTAAATAGCCTGCAAACATTGATGTACACAGAGATGCACAAGACCACAAGACCAGCCTGGTACTACAGATAATATAACATCAGACACAACTTAATAGGGCATCGAATACGATTGAAAAAAAGGAAGGCGTATATCCAACTATAATAAAACATAAGTAACGGAAATCTAAAACAGAATCAAATAGAATGGGAGAAGAGCATATTTCATCGAAAAGGGAACCAAGGGGAGGACTGTCTGAAGCTAGAGAGCAAGAAGCATGAAACGAACGAATCCAAATGAATCTGAGCACGCAGTAGTTGAGTGAGAGAGAGAGAGAAGAACACCTATTACTAATGTTAGATTTGCAATCCATATGCATGCATTATCCATCAGAATTGCGATAACAGTAACACCAATTAAAAATATGCTATATGGGCCATCGCAAATTAAGAGGATAAAAGTTAATTGCTACCAAAACTCGAAATTTCATTTCCTTTTCTTTGAGCTCCAGCGCATTCTCAGCCCTCAAAAGAAATCGATCTCGACAATCAGCGTGTTCAAAAGTGAAAAGATAAAATATAAACAGAGATCATGACGTAAAATTAGTAAGACAATATAGATAACAGACTGAGAAACAAAGAGATAGAAGGAAAGATCGTACGAGAATTGGCCATGGAGATTTCGTTGACTTCATTTGGGTCAAGCCAAACTTTGCCTCTGCCGCACTTGAGGACACTGGCGGCGAGCCGCTTCTGGAGTTTCAGCGAGACCATCTTTCCCTCACCCCCTCTATGTGGTTGCTGCTATCGCAAAGGAAGCTCTCTGTGGAATAGATGCACTATATATCACCCTGCTCTATCGTTAACCCTAGGGTTTTGAGGTCATTCTGGGCCTTTGGGCAATTGTCTGCTTGGATGCATATATTGGATATTATGGGCTATTTCAAAAACCGAGCCCAAGAGCTTTTGATCTCAGTTGGGCCTCGAGCCCTTTAGTTAAAACTAAACGTTCAGCACTGTTGTCGACAAACATCTCTTCAAATGAATGAATGGTTCCTTTGGTCTGACCAAAGGCCCAAAAAAAAAAAGTCCGTCAACTAGAGGCTCTAGAAGATCCCCAAGCGCAGCAGCTGGCAGGTGCCACATCCAACAGGAGCTTTTCCAATAAACTTTTTTGCCATAAATGTTTTTTCCTATTTATTTTGCTGAAAATGTTTATTAAATATATTTTTAACGATGTAAATTTCACTTTAATTTTTAAGAATTTATTTAATAATTAAAACTGAAAATTTCGCTTAAACACACTATCATCACCGTCCCCATAGTTTATAAAATTTTCAAGTAAAACACACTATCACCACCGTGGCTATTAATGTCCATTATTAAATTTTAAAAAAAATATATGAAGTACCTGACTTCAATTCAGATGTTTGGGTTTGATAGTAATTTACAACCTGCTTTTTAAACTAAAATTGGAGCACATGTATGTTGGGTTCCAGTGTGGATAAAAAGTCCCATATTTAAAAAAAAAAATAGACCAGAAAAATATATATAAATGATTAAACCCATAAGTCCATAAATATTGCTTCTTGCAAAGCCTATTAGAAACGTATCTACATTCTATTTACTCGTTTTAAAAACAAGCCAGCTGCCTTCTTTCTTTATTATCCATGTCAGAAATCCTTGTATATAGTAATTAAATTTAGAGTAAATTAATAAATCAGTATGTTTAAAAAAATCTTAATTTAACTTTCGATAGATAAAATCTTTTAATTTAATCTTGAAAAGATCATTCTCCGCTTAAATTAATCTTTTAAAAATAAAATTTCTTAATTTAATTTCAAATTTACTCTAATCAAAATAGTCCTTTTTCAAATGTATTTGTAGTTTTCCAACGCACAAAAAGTTTATTTTTAATATGAAATGACATTATTTTAAGGGTTCAAAATTGTTAGATAAATCCACATTATTAGTTAAAAATTATATGTAATCTCTTTTTAGCTTATTGATAGGATCAGTTTGACTGAAAAAATGTTTATGGTTAGATTGAGGTGCTATTTTTAAACAATTAAATTTTAAAAAATGATCTTTTAAAAATTAAACAATTAATTTACTCTTAAATTTATATATTCATAAACAATTATTAAGTTGCTCTTATTTAATAAGAATCCATAATAATAATAATTTTCTCACCGATTTACTATACATATATAAATATATATATATGCTACCAAAAAAAAAAAGAAAGAAAGCTCGGGGACTTTGGTCCGCGTTGACATGGTGAGGAGTTGTCGTTGGTTGACAAGGAAGGATGAATGACCCGAAACAAAGCAAGGGTTTCCCTAGACCCTTGTAGACTGTTGGACAGTGGACCCCCCCGTGTAGTCGTGTGGCTTCCGCGGAGATAGTACAGCGACAACTTCATATAGTACAACGACAACTTCATATAGTACGACGACAACCTCATCCATCACGCCATTCCTAGTACTACAACTTCGTTGAGCCCAAATCCATAGGCGCCCACGGAGCGCCGCGTCTCGTCATCCAAAACCAGCAGCGTCAGCCCCTGTATTTCTTTCATTTCCTTCTTTACCTCCTTTCCCGCTCCCTCGTAAAATATTCCTATGCCAAAAAATAAAATAAAACTCCCCCCTCCCCTCCTTCTTCTTTCTTTTTTTTTTTTTTTAACTTCTTATCCATATAATTATTTCCCATTCCATAAGTTGAAGCTTTCGTAATCATCCTCCGTAAACAAAACCTCATCATTTTTAAAATCTTGGCTACGCGCCAACTCAAAACACATTTGGAGATGAACCATTATGGACTTGGGGCATCATTTTACTGATTATCATCTTCCTGTTAAGTTAATTATGTTGTCAATTTCTTCTTTTACAAGCAAAATTACTGTATGATATTTACAATTTTCCTCCTAAGAAGTCCTAACTTCTAGAATAACACAAACGCCGCCTCCAGCTTTGCATTTCCTCTTTGGTCGATACAATCAAATAACTGAATGAAGTGAATTACACCCAAAAAAATTAACATGAAAGAAATTGTAATTGAAATTTAAACACAGTTCATTAGAGTAACATTACAATTGAACAAACTTAAAAACTTAAACCACCAGCGCTGCCCAATCTGCATCTACACCCAACCCAGCAAACACAAACGAATCAGCAAACACAGGCTCAGTAATGAGTATCAAGAAACAGGAAGCCCTCACAGGGCTGATAAGGTCACAGAAGCAGGAATGGCCTCATCGTCGAAGCTCCAGAGATTACCAACCACGCTTTCCTGAAAGTTATTGGGCGCCGTGGATTGCCCATCATAATATGGAATCTGATAAAACTTCATGTAGTTCTCGTACGCCATCAGCTCCTCCGATAGCTTCTGTATTTCGTTCTCCTCCTCCTCAGCTTCCATCACCCCCTTGTTTATTTTTCCTTCCTCGTCCACCTTCGAACTCTCAGAAGAAAGGCTGTTTACGTTCTGATTCGAGCTCGTGAATTCCATCGTGGAGTAGGCATCCTCTGATCTAGATCCAGAATTTTCATCTCCAGAAACAACAATTGGGTCAGTGTCGAATCCATGGGAAGGAATTTTCCCGACTTGGTTCAGATCATAGCCAAACTCCAAATTAAAACCTTTAGGGACATTATTTAAATTAGAACTGTATTGTTGTGGATGCAGGGGAGGAATTGGGGATCGGAGTGGAGGCGATGGATTATTACGACCAGCTTGAAGGGAGTAGACATCGTCTTCATTTGGAAAATTGACCTTGGCTTTCTTGCCGCGGATTTTCCTAGCTTCTCTGTCATAGGCCCTGGCCGCTTCTTCAGCGGTGTTGAAGGTACCAAGCCAAACACGAACCCCCTTCCTGGGATCGCGAATCTCAGCAGCCCATTTACCCCACGGACGCTGTCGAATTCCTCTGTAGAGGTTCTTCCTCTGCCTCTTCACAGGCTTCTCAGCTGGCTCGTCAACTGCTCCTTACAAAACCACATTCACAATTAACAACCTAACAATTTAGCATTTTTAAAACGAAAAGAGAAGAAGATGAAGAGATGGGTAGGCGAATGAGAAAAGAGCATTGACCTGGGGAAGGATGGGATGATTTGAGGGAGACAGAGTGATCCTGGTAGTTGTCCGGTCGAGGATAAGGGAACTCGAAGTCATCATTTCGCTTACCGAAAGAGTTAGGCCAGATTTCGGAGGCGGTAAGGCGGCGGCCACCGTGGCGAGGGATGAAGTCGGCGATGATAGCACCACCACACATGATTAATCCAGCGTAAGGTAATTCTAGCAGAGGCACACGATCGATATGAGAGAGAGAGAGAGAGAGAGGGGGTTTAGGGGAAGGTTTAAGGAAGGGTTTTGTTTTGAGAGTGAGATGACGCAAGGAAATGAGAGAGGAAGAGGGTTTTTGTAGTTGGATAAATGGGTGGAATTGGGAACCTTCCTGGATTTTACCAACCCCTTTGACACACGATTTGATCTTGCTGTCCAAGTTTTGGCTTTCCTCTCTCTATCTCTCTCTAGGCTCTTAGGTGTAGGGTGCAACCACAAAATACCTCCGACCCGACACATATTATTTATTTATGAAGGAGGTGCAAAATTTTAAAAATAAAAATAAAAATCTTTTTAAAAGACTAAATTCAATGCCTGGATCCTCTAGAGGGTAAACAGAGAAAGATTAAAATGAATTGAAAAAACTAAAATAATTAAATGCTTATTCGACTTTGCTTAGAAATAGAAAGGGGGATTAGCCGCAAAGCAGTGCCAGCTAATTCTCAATGGATTAGACTTTGTTTATTAATAAAATTGTAATATGTAAAAATTCTTTTTAATTTAGTTATGCGCTGAATCATAAAATTGTATATATTTGTCCAGTCATGTGTACTGCGTGATTTGTCAACCACATGCCATGTACGACCTAGCTCAACCTTGGCATTCCATGGGAGCGTCTATTTGACATTGACAGGATGGTCGGGTCTGTTAATGTAAAAATAATCCAATGTAGCAACTTACCTTTGTCTGTTTTGTTTTTTTTAACCCAATTTAACAGTGCATTTGGATCGAGAGAAAAGTAGAGAAAAGGGGAGGGAGGGGGAGGAAAACAAAATTTTCTCCCATTTGGTTCGGAGAAAAAACTGGGGAGAAGAGAAAAAATAGAGAGAAAAGTACGATAAGTCCCATCTTTTTTTTTTCTCTCCGAATATGGAGAGATTAGAAAGGAAAAGGGGCGCGCTTACGTAAAATAATAAAAATATATATTTAATAAAAATTTTTAAATATTTTAATTAATTAAAAAATTAATGTTACAATTAATTTTTATTATTAAATTAATTACTATATTTTACAAAATAATAATATTTTATAATATAAAAATTAATAGATGATATATAATTTTTAAAAAATTATACATAATTTAAAAAAAAAAACTGACGACTGCAATGCAGTAGGACATATACTACAATTCGGACAATATTGTCCGAATTGCAGTCGGACACACACACATATATATATTATATATAATATTTATTATATTATATTATATATATTATTTTATTTTATTTTATTTTATTTTATATTTAAATTAATTAATATATATTAAAATAATATTAATATTTATAATTTAAAAATAATAATTTATAAATATTTTTTATAAAATAAATTTAATTAATTTAAATAATAAATATTTTTAAAATTTAAATATATATTTTTTATTAAAATTTTTTGTTTTATTCAAAAATACTTTTTTAAAATTATTTAAATATTTTTTAAATTAATTTTTATATCTTTTATTAATCTTATTTTTAAAAAAAATATATATGTAAAACTTTAAAATAATAAAAAAATTATTATTACATTAAATTAATATATATATATATATATATATATATTTATACGTTTTCCCTCTTTCCACCTCTCCCTCCGTCCAAACGCATGGGGAGTTTATAGGTTTTCTCTCGCCCTTCTCCTCACTTTTCTCTCCCTCTCCTTTTCCCTTCCCCCGTCCAAACAAAGCGTAACCGTGTCAGTTCACCCTCTCGAATAGAGTGTTTCGTTGAAATTTTATTATTTTAAGATTTTCTATTAAAAATTTAATAAAAATCACAGCAATATTAAAATAATAAATAATTCATCTTTAAAAAATTAGTTCACTTATACATTAAATAATTTCTTGATATTTTAACATTACTGGAAAGTTTAAACTGACAATTTTAATTGTTAAATGTTATATTAATCCTAATTATATTCTCAAAGTCAAAACACCATGAACGAAAAAAGTATAAATGAAACATTTTTTCAAATAATATTACATATACAAGTTTAGTTCACATTTTGATTTTCTTGGGATTCCGTCCTATTTTGTTAAATATGAGTAAAATATGCTCATTATCATAAGATTTATTATTTTAATTTCAAATAATGTTATAGAGAGTTTAACCTCTCAAAAGATAAAGTTTATTGTTGCTAGATCTCCTTGATATTTTCGTAAAATAATTTATTGTTACTATATACATAAATTTTAAAAGTGATTCAATAATAAAGAAAGGTTAAACAACGAGCTTTTCATAACAAAATTCTTAATATCTATGTGAAGTTTCATGACGCAGTCTAAATTATATACAAAGAAATTGCTTTTGAGAGCAAACTAAAGCAAGCCCACTTGTCCTTTTGCCCGGCCACATAAGCCTACCCAAGGATAAACTAAAAACTAGATGGAAGTGTGTAGCAAATTTGTATTATCATATAATTAGCTCACTACTGTACGATCTAACCCGTGGTGGGTTATTCCTCCTCCCAGCAAGATCGAGGAGCCCACATTTTGAAGTTTGTGACTTTGACTTGTATTTCTAGCCTTCGCAATCCAGAATATTCATGGCATCCTAACTTTATTATCCTTTTTTCTTAAATTAATTACATGATTTTTTTAAAATTATAACATTTGAAAAATATTCTAAGAATTTACTTCTTTTATTACGCTGTTTGCCTTACTTAGAATGTTGAAAATATGAATTAGATTAGGAATAGTCACTTGACTTCTAATGAATAACTATTAACAGGAGAAATCAAATTTGAAAGGCAAACAGTATATAGAATAAGTAAGAGACATCATTTGATTGTCGTTACATATTTACATATTTGTTATTTGAAGAGAGTTAGAGATACATCTCCTGCTATAGATTTACACACGAAGATGCAAAAGGCCTTTTTCCAGTAAGTTACACAAGGTTTCCTTTCTCCTTCATCTTTAGCGTATAGCTACATTGGGCTTAATCTATGGCTTGCTAGGCTACAAATTGGAGATCATGAATCACTAAGGTAAGGCTGACAAATGGTATATTTATCTATATGACCACGTCATCAAACCTGAACTGAAGAGTGATTATTATAATTTGGACATATCAAGACAAATAATGAGAATTTATGTTCCCAGTAACTAATAACAATGGTAAAAACTTAAGATAGTGTCAGCCATATAAAATTACAAAATTTTATCTCACCATTATAATGCTTCTATTATAGTAATATAAATATGCAACAGCAATTTAACATTTTGTAATCATTTTGGTAATAACATAAAGGATATAATCAGAATAAATCTTACCTTTAACATTCTTTAAACTTTGATATAAACAGTTAAAGAATATTCTTTAAACTTGCTATGAAGATTTCAATGACATCGTTATAGATGAAACAAGATTGCTCAAAGTAAATGCTTTTTTCTAGACCGAATATCTCTTAAAATATATCTATAACTAGAAAATCATACAATCAAGGATCACTTCTTTTTATTGATGATTATGCCTCATTTCTCTAATATCAATTCCATTATCGAGAATCATTTCTCATGAAATCACCTTGTTTTATACTTTTCTTTCAGATAATTATTTCTCCTTAAATTGTTTTTTAGATCACCTCTTTTTTTAAGATCATTTGCCATAACTTGTATAGATAGTCATAGCAATATTTGTAATATTCTAAAAAATAAAAATCATCATTAAGCTGAAACATAATCTGAATCTATAATTTAAATTTATAATTAAATTAAAACAAGTGCCTCATCAATGCTTTTTTTTTTTAATAATTTAGTGGCATTTCAAATTGCTGCTAATACATTCACAAATAATATGATTTTTAGCTGCCATTTACAAAACTATAGTTAAACCATGGTATAACTGTACTTTTCTTAAATTGTAGTTAAATCAATCTCTATAGACAATCCTATTATAGCTAGTGATCTGAAACTACAAATAAACTTTTTAATAATGGTTTAGACTACGGCTAAGCTTTTAAAAAAAAATCACACTAAGTGCTTCGTTGTAAGAAACGATGTAATTTAAGTTAATCCACGTTCCCCATAATTGTTGTCAAGGGATTTTATCTGTTTTTGTTTTCATTTAATAAAATGAATCTCCTTTTGATAAAAATAAAATAAAGTTTTTTAAACCAAATAATAGAAGATTATTTAACTCTTTAGTTTACATTTTTTATTCAACTTATTTGGGTGGAAGGGGAAACATAAATTGAGTTATCCAATGATAACTTGCAAGTTCATGTTTTCGTTCTTTTCATGTGATGCATTATTCAATTTATTTTTCACGTCAATATTGAAATCGTTTATAACGCTTATGTTTTGTGAAGCACAATTAAGGAAACTAACGTATTGCGTTTTCTAATATAGCGTCCAGAAAATTACGAGAAGAAATGAAGAAGGAACTTCTCAGTCACTTTGAAGACATTGACAAATGCCGGGTGCCGTTGGTGAACACAAGAAGTAGTTATCAGTGGCATCTTTAATGTGTTCTTGGGTAGTTTGATTTCTAGCTTGAGCCTTTGCAGGGATTAACATTAATTAATTTTGTCCTATATAGAGGAAATTAAGACCACTTTAATATATTTTAGGTTCAATTAATCAAACTGAAATTGAAAATTTATTGAATATACTGATATTTTTTAAAATATATTTCTCATTGGTTGGCTTGACTTTTTAAATGAGTGGTTATGCGCCTTAAAATGCATGGCTAAACAGATTCATATACCCTTTAATTCCACAGTATTTCTCATCTAGTCTGTGTTGTCAGTGCAGTCAAAAACAATTGTGAAGCAACTTGGCATTTGATATAATGAGGAGGTTTAATAGAGTAGAGGACAAGAACTTAAAAGCCAAAATTATAAAGGTTCAAATGAAACAAAGTCAACCGTAACTAACAGATAATGAAGAATTGGATTAGCAAGAAAGAGCAGTAGCTAATTAATAATTAGACTATAAGGTCACTGGCTACTAGGTGTTGGTGTTGGTGTTGGTGTTGGTGTTGTCCTCATCCTCAATGAGAAACCACTGAGCACATCATATAGGCAACTTGTGGGCATTATGCCATTATCTTTAATCCAAGTTGGGGTCTGCACCAATAAATTAGTGCCCAAGAGCAGTGACTTTCAACAAAGATTGGCTGCTGTGCCAAAGGCTATTATAGCTATAAAATAGGACTTTTGTAATTGTCTTGGGTATAGTTATAATGTATGTAATCCATTACAACAATACCCTATTAAAAGGAAAAAGAAAAAGAATTCGTTCTGCTTGATCTTTCTCATAATACCCGTTCACAATTAATTACTTAAGGCTTCTTCATAATGCCTTAAGGAAATGTCTCCCGAAGGGTTCTTTCGAACAGAACAAAAGAGCATTTTTAACATTCTAGCCCTTGAATCTACCAAGGTTATATATTCAAAATTAATTACTTTCCTCCTACACGAACAGTAATATAACAATAGATTTGACCATTCCTTTCTCTCTCAAGCAAAGCAATGTATCGTTTTCAATTATATCTATTCAAATTTTTTAATATGCACACTGAAACAATATAACCATGGCTGGATAAAGCGAACGGTAGAATTTTCACTGATTTAAATAATAGTATTTGTGATGCCATATATATATATATATATATATAGATGCCAAATGGGTATTTGAGGACAAAATCATTAGAACTGCTTTTTGCTTTATTTTTATTAACTGCTTCACAAGGTCGCGAGGTGGACCCCAACATTCACTCCCACAATTTTTAATTCAATATCTTTTCTTTTTATTTTTTAATAAAAGGAAAATAAAATAAATCATTTTTACTGATATTCCACTGACATTTGCACGACATGGCTCTTCACTTTATACTGAAGCAGGCATTCAGGTTCATCCAAAGTCACCCTACGTGCCTTTGGGTTCGTGATATTTTATTACAGTACTGTATAATGTTGGGTCAATATGTGAATTCTAGTAAGTTTGTAATGGTTTTTAGCCGTTTGATATACAAAAAAATTAATATGAAAATTGAAATGAAAAAAAAGTGTTTTATAAATAAAAAATATCTATAATATCATTATTTTTAATTATTGAATAATAATTGATAGATAATAATTTAACCTCAATTATTTATTATTTATTATTTTATTTTGATAGTAACAAGATGCAAAATAAAGATAATCTTTTAAATTCTATCAAATAGATACTGATGAAATTTAGAAGATTATTTTTATTTCATATTTTGCTTCTTTTAAAATAATAAAAAAAGAAAGAATCAAAGTAAAAAAACATAGATGGTTGAAAAAATATGATTAAAAAAATTAAAATTCAAACTATTCAAATTTATATAGATAATCCAGATCTGCTATTCAAAGAAAGTAGGAGAGTATCCCCTTTCCACTCTAATACCCACTTCAAGTTATTTCAATTTGTATGCTCTCAAACAATCCAAACGCAACTTGGTGATTAGCTGAGAGTTCAGGCCTAACTAACTTTAACCAATGAAGTATGCAGAATGTGAAAATTTAATCCATTTAAGGTTTTTTGTGTGTGTGTGTTTTCTCCTTTGTAAATATCTATACCTACTTCATTTCAATTATTAAGCTTGGGTGTATATATTTTCTTAAAATAAAAAATTTATTATATCATATATATATATATATATATATACGTTATAGTATTGTTATCCTATAATCCGTGGCACGAGCGCTGTAGAAGTTGTATAGAAAATGCAGTGTATGCATTTTCGGGATAATAATTGCTTGATATGCTTAACATTTTCTGGAATGACGGAAACAAAATAAGATGCTAGGATAAACCTCTAATTGTTAAGATGAAAAATGAAGATCTGGTTCCAGGCCATACAAGCCCACTTCCTAATCCTAATTCAAGTATGTGTAGGGGATATTCACGATGACTTTGTAACAACGAATCTATAACGTGCAACCAACTAGTAACCTTAGTGGGGTACTACATTTTTTGTTTCATGATGCATAACACAAATTGACATCATTAACTATAAATACGCAAGAGTGCATTGGCAGCTCAGGAGGAAGCATTGCATTATTATCAAGCATTTGTTTCCCCTCTCAAACAGTACAAAGAAATGGGTTTCACGCCATCTTTCTTCGCAACCTCTATGCTTCTGTTCGCCTTGTTTGCCATTACCTCTGCAACCCAGTATGGGTGGTCCAACACCCGACTTGAACAATCCGAAACCGGAAGCAGACTACAAACCACTTCCCGCAAAACCAGCGCTACCAGGCTATAGAAAGCCAAAATTACCAGGAGAACAACATAAACTAGCAGTCCCTACCATCATTGGTGTACAAGGAGTTGTGTTATGTAAATCAGGATCTAATTACTTCCCAATTCAAGGTATTTCTTTTAATTTTTTTTCAACAAGGTTTTTGTATATTTGATTAGTGTTGATGAGAAACTTACTATTTTGCAGGAGCTATGGCATGAGTTACATGTGTGGGTGTGGATGATGGCGGGTATGAGACAGCTCCTGTCTCAGTATTGAGTCATATAACAGATAACAAAGGTTATTTCTTGGCAACATTGTCCATTTCGGAGCTTGGAGAAGAGGGGAAGCGTGCTGAATGCAGGGCTTTCCTCGAAAGCTCTCCATTAAAGACATGTAAAGTTCCCGCCGATGTTAACTACGGGATCAGTGGTGCTCCTCTTGGTTCTTATCGCATCCTCAACGACATCATCAAATTGCACTCCATGGGGCCTTTCATCTACACCTCCTCCCCCAAGCCTGTTCCTAACGGCTATTAAAACTTATCTTATGTCCATTGGTTTCCCGTGCAATTTACAAAAAAGGGCTCTGATGTTGGAGAGTAACGATATTTTCCTCTCATTTATGTAGTTCTTTCCCCCCTTTTCCCCCCTCATTTGTTGGTTGAATATTGTGTTTGTCTTCTTGATTTCATTCGTTGGTAGGAGGTGTATATGAGCCCCCACCTTTTTAAGAGTTTTGTGGCAAATTCATGAATTTGTTGTTCTGTTACTAAGAAAATAAAAATCATTTTCTTGAATGTTGAGTTATAATTTCATATATTCGCACACCCCGCTGTATTCCCCTTCTTCCACCCCCCCCCCCTCTTCTTTTTTCTCTAAGTTATTAATGCTTCAACTGCCAATATTGTGAATTTGAAGAGAATTAGTCCCCCTTTTCATATTCTATGTCATAAATGCTGCGGGTTACAAATACCCTTTTATAACAATTTGGTAGGAGCCCATCCAACAATCAACAATAAGTGGTTTCCAAGAGGAAAACATTTTTCTAGCTCCTATTATAATGTGACAATAAATAATAAGGAAGTCCAGTATAAAAATTAACAAGAAAAGAATTTTTTTTTTAATTTTTATAATTCAACCATACTTCTTAAGAGGGAAAAACAAAATTTTTGCCTTTACTGTGTTCCTTTAGCCTATCACTCTTCTATATGCAAGGCCTTCAAGTATTGGCTCAATTGGGTGCTGCCGGTTTATTTGGTAGGGTTAAAATAAATATATGAGAAGGAAACTATGGACAGAAATACATACAAATGCCAGCTACACTACGGACAAAAAATTGTTCCCCGTTCTGCAATCGTTAGTTGGCCTTGGCCACAGCTATCAACTAGCATTCTAGAACACCATTATTCCCCATCAAGCTTGGCCAGCTGCAACCAGTAGACCACCCTAGAACACCCAGTATTAGATCTACTCTAGAGCAAGCACTCACCTGAAATAAATTATAAGTTGTCCAGGAACAGATTTATCGAGAAAAAAAAAAAATCACAAAGATTTAAGAACTGAGGATATGAGTGTAAGACATGATACAGTACCAAACATTCTAGCTTCCCTTCAACATGAAATAACATAACAGCCATTCCCCTCCCTCCATCAACCTCAGCCTGGTCGATTCATAAGTTAGGTGTTACAGATATCACATGCAAAACAGTGTCATTCTGTAAATTATATCAAAGCCAGATGTTCTTCTTTCTTCTCTCTAATACTCCTTTTATCCAAAATGAATAAAGCCAGAAATTCTTTCTCCTCTCTAGTTTTCTCTTATCCAAAAATGTTAAAGCCAGATATTTGATAAAATTATCACTAGCTTGAACTTAGTTTTACCACTCACCACACAAGAACAAATGGTTATGCCTGCAGAGGCCAGTGCTGTTGTGACCTCAGCCATCATACCTGAAATAATTCTTTACCAGGTTACACCCAAGTATAGTAATTACATTAGCGTATATGTGTCATAGAGATAGAGACAAGTCAAATTATGAACCACAGCAGATGCATGGTAAATTTTCTACTAGATAAAGTCAAAGTTAAAGCTAAATAAAAGTTATTTATCTAAAATATTTGATGTTATCAATCTTATTCTGACCCTGTGGCTTTTGCACCCATAACATCAGTTTAACCTTATATTTTGAGGGGGTAGATGCTAGTAACGTGAAGGTCATTAGCCCACATTATCCATTTACAGGCATAAATAATCAGTAAGATTTATATATATATATATATATATATCCTGGTTCCGGGCAGAAGTAGAGCTAGTAATATTTTAAATGACCAAAAAAGTAAGGTTACCTCTTCGGTCAATGCATACTACACAAAACCATTGGATAGAATGCCCTTCTATATTGTGCCAAGAGGCAATTTTCTGGGCTTGCCAACTCTCTAAACCTGGCAGGACTTCCTTGTATCTAGGAATGTTAACTTGAATCATTTTAGCAACATAGTTTCTCCGCAGCAATAACTCTCCTTCACCCTTCAAACTAACATGCCGCACATGCTTGTTTTGTTTTCCATTGATCTTAGGGGTCCAAACACTTCCATTCTTACTTTGGGGGACAACTTCCCTTTTTTCCGGAGATGATTTTTCCATGACATTCATAATCATTTTCTCCCACGTAGGTATAACACCAGTGGAACCATCCAGCAATTTTTTAGAATCACGATCCCCTCCAGAATCAGTGACAAAGTCAATGACTGCTTCAGTAGTTATGTCAGCAGCAGAAAGTGCAGCCTGCTCCCTCAGAAACTACATGGAATGCAAAATACTTATTGTTAGAGCAGAGTACAACTTTTTCAGGGGGAGGTGGTTCATACTCATCATTTCTCACAGGAAAGCCTACCTTCACAATTTTGTGTCTTGCACTACGTGTTTTAGCATGTTGCAACCACTGCTTATGCCTCTGAAAAGCTGATTTGCTGGAAAGTGCCTGGTAAAACAAGATTATGAGCTCCAATGGATTGGTTAAAGGTAGTCACAACTCAAAACTGATAATTTATGCACACATAAGCAGAAACAATTTCCCTAAATAACACAGTAAAGATACAAACAGTCATTGACGATGTTACATGTCCACTAGGGGGGCACTTATGACCCATAACCTTTGCATGTTAAAAATGTACTACAAAATTCATATATAAAGAAGGAAAGAATAAAACCAAACATGGCTCATAAAATGGTTCTAGATATATCTCTGTCTCTTATATTTATTTTATCAATACACTCTAGATTTTATTGGGTTTACCTGATAAAATACCAATCATAGAGAATCCACCGCACCATTATCATGCCATTCAGTCATTGTAAAAGCAATAAGCAAATTATTAGGAATATAATTTGTGCGTCGCAGAACTTACACAATTTAATGCCAAAGCATTTGTCAACACATGCTTATACCATGAATCTGAAATACACTTTCTGTAGATATGAATTATACTATTTAACAAACAGAAGGTATTATCTTTACATTAAAAAAAAAAACCTTCCAACTACATATTTATCAAACAGAATCAAACAGAAAAGTAGACACATTGGGTCAGCTGAAGAATACTGACATTATATGTGATTATCTCCACTACTTCTGCATTTGCAAGTTCATGTGAGGGAGAAACAAGATTTCCATTGACCTGCATTTACACCACACTTGAGTCACCATACTTCTAACATAAATAATCGCCCTTTTGAATCCATCCTATCTTGAGTAATGATTCACACAATCCCAAAAGAGTACCATACAATCAAGCAGAGAGTGAGAGATACCTTTGCAGCCACCATTTTGTTCCCAATTTCAGTGTGCATCATATAAGCACAGTCAATAACAGTAGCACCCTTGGGAAGATTCTTAATCTGCTTATGACACAAGGTAAGCATACAAAATTGCAGCCAGTTTTCTCACACATTATCTTCAGTTAATTGAAGGAAGAAGAGAACTAATCATATAGTACATAAAGTAGTCTGCCATACCTCTCCTCTTGGTGTAAACACAAAAACACGACTACCCAACAGATCTCTGGTAATGGTGTCTACAAATTCCCTGGAGCTCATGTTGCTAACAAACTCCTCTTGCCACTCTCTAATTGCATTGAGCCAGCCAATCTGTAGGAAATGAAATACTTCATCGATGAAATCAGTGTCAAGACCAAACAGAGCAATGGATATACAAAGAACTTTCTTTAAGGATGATTTACAGATAGCATACTCTAAGTGCAATGTTTGCATTGTTAAGACAGACTGTTTTTCCTCTTGAGCTTCTACTACTAGGCATTGCACTTCCAACCAAGCCAGTGACAAATGCCCTTCCACTATAATGAGCAGCAATTCCTCTCTCAGCTATTAAATCCATTTCTTCAGTTCTGATCTGCCAACAATAAATACACCAAATTTGCACAAGCACTTAGTAAACAATACAAACATTTATCCTTTTATTAAACAGATGATCGCTGAAAAATAACAGTCAAGGCAAATGATAACAATCTGCGCTAGATTTAATAAGGAGGCACTAAAAAATTGCACATGAATTTGATTTGAGTCAGGTAGGGCTCTACACCCAATTACAGAGTGAAAGTGCAGCATGTAGAAAAAAGGAAAACCAATATTACCTGGACTTCTAGGCGAAACATACTCTCATATAAAAATGGAATCACAGTTGTATGGAGACTCTGGTACCCATTAGGTTTAGGGGTTGCAATATAATCTTTCACCTATAACAAATCAAGCCAAAATTTTTTTTTACCAGCCAATAAAAGTTTATTTCTCTACAACTAACATTTAGTAACCTCAAATAGGATCAAGAGCAGCATACGCACAGCTCTAGGAATAGGAGTCCATATTCCATGGACTAGCCCCAGAACATGATAGCAAATCTGCAGAGAGCATGACAATGAGAAAAGGCCATCCGAAATACCAATTGCAAGTACAAGCAAAATGAAAACAGCCATATCCTTACGCATGTGCAAGTGATTACCTGCTGTGGACTGCCTAAAGGCCCAACCCCAATGCATGCCTTTGGTTTTATGATAACACGAAGCTGCTTACAATAAACAGGTGATGTTTCAACAAAGACATTATCCAAATTTCCTCAAAACACAATAAGACTTAGTTCAAGGCACATATCAACACGGACCTGTGCAATTTGATTAATCTCATTGATTGAACTTTTTGATTTGAGAACAGCTCTATAGATACTGCATATGACCAACAAAATTTCTAAATGAATAGATGGAAAAATACCTTAAAACTCAGAACGCATGCAAGACGTATGTAAAAACAGATGAAATGGTAAATGTACTCTAACATGACAAGAGAAATGTATGATATTATACACGTGTGCATAAAGGCTTGTCAATATCACATTTTAAGATCTAAGCCAGGTAAGGTTGTCCATTGACCATCACAGTTCCCCAACAAACTATGATGTCAACAATTAATTATCTAATAGAAAAACTGAGATGATTTCAACAAGTAATTATGCCATAGAAGAAGTGAGTGATTTAATTGGTTTACATGAAGAGCTTCTTCATAAAGGCAATCATTAAATAGTAGAGGTTAAAATGATGACCTAATTCTTAAAACAAATTACAGGATATTAAAAACATCAACCAGCATAGACAAGTGGTTAAATAAAATGCTTTTACTGAGTTTTGTGGCTTAACCTGTAAGGCTCCTTACACACAGCGTGAACTTCAGTTTTCACAGTCAAAAGGTCTAATAGCTGATCTTCCTGGATTTTCTTCACCAATATTTTGTTTGCCTTCCATAAGAGATAAAAAATGTGATAAGTGCACTTACACTGACATAAGATCACCTAAGATTCTTTCAATCCTAACATTTCAAATTTTAGATCTCAAAAGCACACATGAAAAAAATAAAAAAAGCAGCAGGCAGTGATAGCCTTCCTACTGGCCTGTTTGAACAGCAAGAATTACCTCCAGCAGTTCTTTCTCATGTTCTTTATACAGGTCTGCAACTCTTCTTTTAACTTTAGCATAATCTTCTGGATTCGTGTACATGAATGATAGGTTTTCTAGTTCTGACTGCATCATCAAGAATACTATTATGAGATAATACCTTGTGATGAACTATAGGTAAATTAATTTGCAGCTCAAAACAATTAGTTTGAAGGATTTCACTTTGAAATTCCTTATTGTATTTCAAAATAGTAGCAGCAATTTATAGATGAAGTAGGCCACAGAATTTCAGCTAATCAACCTCAACATAAAAGTAAATAATTATTCAACATAGACAAATAATAAAGCCTCATAAATAGTAATCAAATAAGGAAACAAAGGCATTTGATTTCAGCCCATTAATAGCAAATATCCCATATGATTCTCCCCAAGAATATTGGGATTCCAACAAGTTTCTACCCTGAGCTCTATTATGAACACAAGGACTCGTAAGAATATGGGAATAAAACAAGAATGCTAGTTTCCAGTGATTGTTTATACCTTAATTTGATACATCCCAAGCAACTTTGCCAAAGGAGCAAATACCTGCAATGTCTCCATTGCAATGCTAGTCTGTGCACAGCACACTCACGATATAAGAGTGCAGTAAAGGATTCTAAAAGAAAAAGATAGTCAAAATCTTTAAAAACAACCAAAGTGTCTTCTGATCCAGTTTAAAGGGAGCAATGACTTATTCAAAAAAAATGTCCCAATTGGATTTATAGATATCAGTTTCAATTGTTAAGACAATAAGGCCCCGTTTGGAAGCAAGAATCGGGACGTGGGAAGTAATTTTCAGCTGAGCGCACGTTTGGTTACCATCCACTGCAGAAAAGTATTTTCCGAAGGTAGCTTCAATTCCGTCAGTTGATAGAAGACCAATTCCATCGAGAGGGGGATGTAAAGTGCACAGTGCGATGGGAAGTTGAGAGAGAAAGACGAAAATGTCCCGGATCTAAGCTGACATTATTTCTGCAGATGCCTCGCTAGAAGACCAGCACCAGCGATGGATGCACAGTTGGTCGCTCCACCTAGTCCTCGGAAAATGCACCCAGCCTCCCAAACCCACTCGTCGATTTCTGCATATGCCTTGCCAGGGAAGATGCTTCGATCTTGTTTGTTCTGGGGCTCCTTTAAACCAAGGCTAAAATAGTCTTCAACAAAATATTATTATCATTCCAGGCACCATTTGTTGCTTCCCAAACAACACAGAGCAGAGTAATTTCCTATGCCTACAAACACAAACCAAACATGCTTACAGTAAACCTTATTCTATTCTCTTTCCATTTCTATTCCTCTTTCCATTTCCTTCCCCAAATTTTCTTACTTCCAAACGGGGCCTAAATGTTGCTCATGTGCAATAGTTCTATTAAAATCCCTGACTGTTCTTGATTAATTAAGCCACAATGGGTCACAGTGTTGGAGAAAAACTTTAAGTGCTTTCTGTACTCTCTCCAATCCAAAGGATTGCATATATAATCGCCACAATTTTTATCATTTCTTTTGAAATAATAGCAAAGAGTTGGCACTCTCTAAATCAATGACACAAACCTGTTTATGTGGAGGCATATATGATAGAGTGCGCATGTTATGTAATCTATCAGCTAATTTGACAATAATAACACGGACCTGTGTAAGAAATTTCATTAGTTGCCAAACAGATTTCAACATAGAATACACTAGGAATTGGTAAGCACCTTTTATGTTGAAATGCTCACCTCTTCTGTCATGGCTAGAAACATTTGCCGAAGATCTTCTGCTTTCACATCTTGAACGGAATCATTTTCATTCTTGTACTTCAACTTTCCCAGCTTTGATACCTAATTAGAATTAGGATGTTCATTTGCAGAATTTATGAATATGATACCCATGCTATTAAGGATTTATCTATTTAATTAGTATATCTAATCAATAAGTACCTTAGTCTCTCCTTCCACAATGTGGCGCACAGTAGTGCCAAACTGTTCCTCGATTCTCTCAAATGTAATAACATTTGTATCCTCAATTGTGTCATGCAGTAATCCAGCAGCAATAGACTCCCAGTCAAGTTCCTAGACAAACATTTGGACATTTTATATTTCAACTCATAAGATATATAATATTCCAAAAGGGGGAACATTTTTTGAACCCTGCACGACTCACAAGTTCTCCAAGAATACGTGCAACCTCAACTGGGTGAATGATGAAGGGTTCACCACTGCGTCTTTTCTGGCCATCATGAGCTCCAAATGCCAGCTATAACACCCAGAAACAAAACAAAAAAAGTAAATTCCACTTTTTCAAAGAGATGAATTAGCAAGAAAGATCATGTTAAGATTTATTTTTGGAGCAGACAGCTTACCAAAAGAGCATTATGAACCAACTCCAGTTCTTTAAGTGAAAGATACGAGATAACAGGTTTTAGATCCTGAGGCAATCAGATGATAGACAGTATGACTCAGACGCAAGCAAAGATGATCTCCCTGTTTGCAGAATTGTAATTAGCATTAGACACACAAGGTTTAGAAAAAACCAGGACTATACCTCCCACAACCTTTCAGGGGAAACCTCATTGGCAGTATCCAAGGAGGAGGAAAAAGAACAATAGCATCGCCATCTTTTAGGTGAAACTTGAGACAAGATTGATCTAGAGGATCCTCTGAGAAGTATAATGTCACGAGCTTCATATGAATATGAAGCTGCTGTATTAAAGGCTTCACATCCCTGTCAATATACAAGATTGAAAGGTACCCTAATCAGTAACCATGAGAGTATCAGATTAACAAATAAGCAATATTGGAACATCAATATGTCAGTATTCTAGCTTATATGAAGAGTTGTCAACAACTGATAGCTCCCATCCCAAGTTTCAGCATTACTGATATCAGTCAAGTTTTTGAGCAGTCAACCACGAGTTTGCTTAAGGCAATGTCAGGTTTGCCAAAACAAAAGTCAGCTCACAAGTTT
Source organism: Erythrophleum ivorense (assembly GCA_026724425.1). Lineage (NCBI taxonomy): Eukaryota > Viridiplantae > Streptophyta > Magnoliopsida > Fabales > Fabaceae > Erythrophleum > Erythrophleum ivorense. Next base: position 77,937,259 of record JAIUCV010000001.1, on the reverse strand, counting down.
TATATATGCATTATAGTATGAGTTAAGCAAAGGGGAAGCCAAAAGGGAATACTAGAGGCTCTTCAAAAAATTTTATAATTTTGGAGGGGCCAACTATGAATACTTTTTTACCCAAAAAAAACAAGAACATCAATCTGAATCGTGACCCTATTAACTTTCAAAAATTTTGGGCGCAACGACCCTCAGCCACACCCTACCACCTGCTACAAGGCAAACATAAATTTATAAAAATTGCTCTGAGAAACTGTTTAATTCTTAGTTGCTGATAGTTGATTGTATGAATGAATTCTGCTATAGAGAAATTATTTAAAGCACAAAATTTCACGTATGAGAAAGCATCTAAATAATTTTAAAGCCATGAAGCTTTGAAGCCTTGCAACACTAGAGAAACTAACTGCATGTCAACAATGAGATATAGACCAGTAAATGCAAGTTTCCAACAAGAGATTAGACAATAAGAGGGGGAAACATATGAGAAAGCCTAAGTGAACACATAATGTTGTGTCCAAATTATCAGAAAAAAGGTCTTTACTATTATAAATGCAATCAATCTTGAAGCAAGGTTCTCCTTTAATTTTGGCCGCTCAGGGGGTGAACACAACATGCATTAAAGATAACGAATTCATGGTAGTCAATATCATAAACACTCAAACAATTCCAAATCCAATCACTCCAAGGGAAGCTTAATTAACTTACAAAATTATACCCGTTCCTTCTTCCATTTCGCTCAAAGGACAAGGATGGACACTGAGGAGGATGAGCTGTGCTTGCAAGGAACCCCGTAAGGACCCTAGGAGCTTTCCACGCGCATGAAAGAACACTACAGTCGTATCTTCCGCTTCCATCCCCCCTCGATAACTTGCATACGTTTAGGCATTCTAAAGAAACTACAACATCCACAAAACACGTTTACTCTAGAATCGAACTTCCAAAATTTTCACTTCATATGAATATAATTTCACTAAAAAGAACGTTCAAAAGAGATTCATGACGTTTCAGTTGGTTGCCTCAATAAAGGAAAAAGGATTCTTTCACAGCTTTAGGAATCAAGGTAAGTTCGACTTCAACCTACCCAACCTACGTAGTTGGGCTTGCAATGTTCCTTGCGGCTTCACTTTCCAATCCGCAGATATGAAAAGTTAAAGTCCCAGTATTCAAGATTCCGTTTTGAGTGACAGTTCCTTAAAATTCTCTTGGCAAAGAAAGTATACATACCGGACGTAGAAGGACCAGATGCCATTTTGGTTGAAGCAGAGTAATTATATTGAGTCTAACTAAGCATGAATCATCCTAAAGACATGCCCTCCAGGAAAGCTCAGGAACTGCTCAAATTTGAAGCGACTGAATGATAGGCTCATTGATTTTGGAGGAGAGGGAAGGGCAGGGCAAAGGAAAGCAGACAGACAGAAAAGGGAAAATCAGACAGATGTGCTGATTGAAAAGCGAAATCTACGCTTGAAAAATGCACTTCTTGGATGGAATCGTTATCCACGGGATTGGATTTGATACGATGAAGAAGGCGCAGAGCCGAAAACAGAGAACGGAGAGAAGAAGGTCTCTAGTTTAGCGGAGGCCACACAAATAACGTTGGATTCGAAGATATTTATCCCTTCGCCTGTTTTCAAATTTACATTTTTTTATAATAATAAATTATTTATAATTAAATTTTGTTGGAATTATATAATTTTTTTATTTTTAAATATATATTAGTTTATTTTTAAAATTTTCCAATTAAAATATTTTTCATAAAAAATATATATTTCAATTCATAAAAAGCGTTTTAATTAAAAATTTTAAAATTAGATTAAAATATAATATAAAATTTTTTTTAAATGAAATCTGTCTATATTTTAAAAATAAAAAAATTATTTAATTAAAGTAAATTTGTGTAATTTTTTTAATGCTCAAAATGAAAGGGGTTTTTCTGGTTTAATATAATAAATAAATGTATTAAAATTTTAAATACTAATAATAGACTAAAAGTATTACACTAAATCACAAAATGTATTTTTTGTCTTTGTAATTGGGCAGTCTCACCGCGACTCAGGGGCAAGACAGTCATTTTACCTTTAAAAGAGAACAGGACTCACGTATGCCAAACGCGGGAGGGAAAGCAGGAGAGTAGGGGCAGTACGCAGTGGCAGACAAACATACAATATACAGGACCGAAGGAAGGAGATATCAATGCAAATATATTCAAAGTAGTCAATCTGACTTCCACTCCAGAGTTGACGAAGTATGCGTGTGTGTGTGTGTAGTTCTAAGTGGGGTAAATTTTGCATTAAATGCATTAAAATTAGTTTGATAATTATCATTAAATCAATTTATGTATCAATCTTTTACATCAACTTTATCTATTTAAGAGAATAATTTTTTTAAAATGTTAGCTTAAGAGATTGGTGTCAATTAAAAAATTATAATTAAAAAATAAAACATAATATTGATCGCAAAAATTTAAATGTGGGAAATCCAAACTTCCCAGACTTTTTTTTTCTGAGTTTTCTGACAAAATAAGGTAATTTAAATTTGAAGCTTGATGATAATGCCAAAGAAATTCAAATCTGAAGCCATCTTCAAGGGCTTAATTATTAATTATGAGTAACTTGATAGAGGTATAAAATAAAATAAAATGGCCATGTCTAAGATACCACAAATTAAGAAGTTTCATTTAAACTAGGGAAACCTTCAGTTGTACACGTAGGGCTCCACGGAGGATGACCCAGACCAAGACTAGAATATCTTAGCCTACGCATCTATTTACCAAATAAATTAAGTAAATTTTACATATAAATATAAATATATTTGCCGTCTGCTTCAAGCCCCAAATGTACAACGAACAATAAATAACCCCAAAAATCAAGAACAAGCTGGTGGGTTCAAGGTGCCCGTGAAGGTAGCCTTAGCATTGGAACATGCAGATACGAACGATGTATTCTTTTTAGTTCCGGCAAAAGTCAAATTGACGTCCACCAGTTCAACACCTTCGCAAGGATTCTTTATACTGCAGTCTATGGACACCCCAACGTTCGAGGTTGTAGTTCCCTTTATGCTCCTGAAATGAACATCGCTGATCTTCCACAAGGAATTCGACGCCATTCTTATTTTAGCGGAACCATAACTTTGATCGATGACAACGGGATTCGTGACATTGTCCATCACAAGGTTTTCATACACAATTTTCTTCGCTTCTCCTGGGCTTTTCCCTACTAAGGTTTTGATTCTTGCACCGTTGCTTGTGCCTACGAATGTGCAGTTAGTAACATTAACCCCACTCACACTCCTATCGCCTGGCCTCTTCCCAAGGCTTCCCACACTTATTCCATGACCAGGTCCGCAAGTGACGTTAAAGATCGTAACGTTGTTGGAGCCTTCTCCGATGGAAATGCAATCATCCCCAGTTCCAATTACGCTATTCGACACACTCACCAAATTGCTGGACCCGATATGCATTCCGTCTGTGTTAGGACTGTTTCTGGGAGCAGTTACTCTGAGACCACTGGCCGTGAAATTGCTGCTTTCGTGAAGATGGAAGTGGAATTGTTTGCTATTTACTGAACTAATATCTGTCACGATGACATTACTCATTCCAGTAAATTTAAGAGACTGCAAAGCAGCATCAACAAAATAAATGAATTATACGTAAAGTACCTACGTACCCTCATTTAATTTCAATTAAATAAATTCCAAGTCCATTTTCTTACAGATGGGAGGGAAGTGCAACTGGGGTTTTTCTTGCAGTCATTGAACTGCCAAACACTGGCCCCTTGGCCATCAAAAGTTCCATTGCCGCTTAGCACGAGGCCGTCAATGTGTTGAAAGGTGAACCATTCAGGAGATTCATATTCGGATGGATCTGTTGTGGCTGTTACGGTCCCCAGCACTTCAACCGTTATGGGCTTTGGGCTGTTGCATGGGCCTGCGAACACAGTCGGCCCAGCAACAAATGTTCCACTTGGGATCAAAACCTTTGCGGGGGTGGTGCTGTTCCTGCATGCCGCTATCCACGCCTGCATAAACGACTGCATGCATACACATAGCGAACACATTCATTTAAACTGTCCATTATCAATTAAATTCACTCAATGCCTCGCTTACCACCAAAATCGTATATAGACTTATGATATTGATACACGAAATTATGTATGAAATTAGTTGAACTGACCTCAACATTGTCAGTCTTGTTATCTGGCTTAGCACCGAAGGTTGTAACGTCGAAAATTGTAGGAGCAGAAGCAGCATCTTCAAGGAGGCTACGGGAATGGCCAAGGCTACGTGATGCAGCTACCATGCTGCAACAAAGAGAAACATTACAAAAGAGAAAAATAGCCTTGGCCTCCATAGCCTTAATGGATCAGCTTGAACCTTGAAAGTTGGAAGTCGTATCCTATGACAAGGATATGAGAGCTATATACATTGAAGGGGGAAGCCGGCCGTTGGGATCTATGGATGAGAGGTGTCTCGTGTTCTTAGCCTCGTGTTGGTGTCTAAATCGGGATATTTCTGTTGGTGTTTTAGGTTCTCTATGTTTAGACTTTTGTTGTCTCCAGGTTTAGTTTTATGCATTGACCCCTTTCAATTCGCCATATATATGTATATAGTATAGGGGCACAAATATTTGGCTTTGGTACACTGCGCCGACGCTTAATTTTGCAACCTACGCAAAAAGGTTACAATCAGTTACAACGCAACAAGAACTATATATGATGTAGTTAATAATATTGACAACAATACCTTTTTGATATTTTTCTTCGGGAGGGAGAGAGAAAGCATACTCATTACTCAGGTCCTAGGATGTCGATGGAGGGCATGGGATAAGTGGTAACATAAAAGTAGCACCGTTTGATATTCTCCCTCTATAAAATTATTGGAGAGAATATTGTCTGAAAAAATTTATGGACTTCTAAAGCTTTTTCATATGAACAATCATACATATATATATACACACACACACACACACACACAATGATTTAGTAAAATGCCGCCAGATAATTTGCATAAGTGAAATAAGAGTAGACATAGATCCGATGCTTAAATTACGTTGGCCCAACCCAAACTTGACTGGACCACCCCAAATCCATGCGTAAAGTCTCTCACGCTCTAATGTATCTAAAAAAAATGGGAAAAGTTTTATTTTGCTGCATATTTGGCCTCCCGTTTGAGGGAAAAATTTGCTTTTTTTTCAATTACTTATTTTAAGAAGATGAATTTTCTTTAAAAAAAAAAAAAGCTTCTGAATGGCAATAGACGAAACAATTTTTTTGCTGTAGCTTGTGGGAAAAGCAAAAAATTGGAAAGGGTAGCAAAAGCAAAAAGTTATTTTTTAAAAGATAAAAAATACTCTCACTCAAAATTATTAATTATCACATAACTTTTTTTAAATATATTAAAAAGATTGAACCTATGATACTACTCATACCCCACTTTAATTTTATTATTTGAGCTAGTCCCAGTGGCCTTATAACTTTTTTTTCGCCTTATCATTATTTATTCTCACTCAAATCTATACCTGACATTTTCAGTTATTTAATACTAAAAAACACTTTTTTAAAGATTTATTAAACACACTGATCATGATAAATAGATTTATCAAATGATTTTATTAGACATAAATTGTTTCTCTATTACGGTACTTCTTATGAAATTCCATTTAGAGAAAAGAAATTTTTTTTTTTGTCGAAAAATATTCTTCATTAAAGACGGGGCACTGAGGCCTTGTATGCAAAAGATGTTACAGGGCAGATCTTCTTACAACAAACCCACCCTTCTATAACCAAGTGCAAGTAGTAAAAGAACAGAGGCAGCACACCTCTAATGCGATTTTTTTTGTTCTTTAAATCTTTTAAAACAATTCAAACTTAACAGAGACAACTATAAAAATTACAAGAACTAGTGGACGTCATACATGAAGAGGCAACACACCTCTTAATCTAATACTCGTAGTTGTAAATATAATGAATTGAATGAGGTTGCACGCAAATTTTCAAAAAACTAACAGATCGAAAATCTGAAGCTCTTACTCACGAAAAGAAACTTTGAATGGAGGAAGAGGAAAAACCTTCCATAGAAGAATAAAAATCCTCCTAGAAAATAGGAGAGTGTGGCGAAAGAGCTCCCCAATAAAAGTAAAGGCACAAGGCAGTAATCCCTCAAAGCGAGTAAACCCTAGCAAAGGTGTTCGGCCACAAGCAGGGGAAGAGGGTCTAGAAGAATTAATAAATAAAAGTTCACAATAATACTAAATAGACTCTAAAACTTGTTTGGTTCATATAATTTGTGATAATTATTATTATTTTTAAATAAAAAGTACAAATAACACTTCTTATTTTACATATTCATTTTTTATTTTTTATTATTTACATATTTAATATTTACACAACTAAACGAATTCTAAAGTCTGAACTCTAGCTTCACACCAAGTCACGGTTGTGGCCCAAAATAGTGACCACCATATCTATAACTTAACCCACACAAAAAAATTGCTGCTCTGACTTCATCCTGTGCAAAGGCATTAATAATTGAAATTGAATGAGAAAAACTATTTCAGCGATAGCTCGATAAGTATTAAAGGAGGTAAGTTTTGATTTCAATGATAGCTGACAATTATCGGGCATTGGATACTCAAAGTGAGACATGTTATTGCTAATTTTCTATAACGAGGAGAATAATATACCAGAGAAGATCCCTTCTTTCAAAATTGAGCTTGTTGATGGGCCATGTGGGGGTATATCACATAGAGGCCCTATCCAAAACTTTTTTATCGTAGAAGGCGGTGATTTCCCTGGTCCCCCTACTATTATTCCATCTAAATTGGCAAATAATTCTCTGGTCTGGTGGCACGTGGTCTAAGCTTTGCCTTGCAGTGGTATATCCAGACTTGTCCAATTAACGTTTACGCAATTCTAATATATTCTAACCGACTTTTTTTCCTTGTTGATGAACATTCTAAAGTTGTCTACAATTCAAATATATTGGCGCTTTTCCTTGTTATAAATTTTAAAAATTGTTAGATTGTAACCAAATAAAAAAATCAATCATTTATGACATAAGATATTGTTCTCTTATGATGTTCAAACCAATTCTCTAATTATGACCTGACTTGGTAGATATATATACATATATATGAGAGAGAGAGAAATTGTCATAATTTGTTTGGAAGTCTCAAATATTAGCCTGTTTAGTTTTGTGAATGAAAAAATAAATATATATACAAATATATAATGTTATAAATAAAAAATATTTTTGTATCATTATTTTAATTTGAATTTAAAAATAAATAGATATTGTTAAATAATTATTATAATGACATAATAAATATTGCATATAATCATATAAAAAGAATATGTTTACCTTACATGAAATTAAACTAGCCTTAGTTATATCACCTTATGTTAAGTTGTTGCAATTGACGTGGAAAAATAAAACTTAAAAAAAGGTGTCTTCTATTGGCTCCAAAGTTTTAATATAATCTTAAATTATTTTAATAATAACAACATTTTAAAATTAAATTTATTAAATTATTAAATTAAAAATAATTAAATATTATTTATTATTTATAGTATTGACCTTTGTCAGGCAGTAACACTTATTTAAAAATAAATAAATATATTAAAATAAAGTCTATTGTAATATGCCCTGCACTTAAATTAATGAAGAGTATCGAACTTTTGAAGAAATATGTCTTTAGAAAAAGCAAATAAAAAAGGAGAGAAAGAATATGTCACATTTATTTATTATAAGAATGGTTGAAAAATAATATTCTCCTTTCTGTAACTACACATCTATATTTCAAAAAGTATCTATAATACTCATTTGAAAACATGCTAAAGAAAAAGCAAATTTTACATTATATTTCTCTTGAAAATGGATCATATTTGAAAGCATAATATTATTTTCCTATTCTAATATATTTTCATTTCTAAAGTCAACCATGACACCTTTTACGAATACATATATATTATAATATATAGAAAGTTTATTGCCAACTAGGAAAGCATTTTTCATTTTAAATGTTAAATATGCTATAGTTTTTTCTTCAAAAGATTTATAGAACTTTTCAGAAGTTATGTAAAAAATAATTTTATTTGTTTTCTTGTCTACTCACAAAAGCTAAAATAAAAATTGAAGTTAATGGTCTAAAGATTTCCTTTGCCCAAAATGGTCATTGAAACATTTAGTGAAAAATAAAAGCTTTGTAAAGAAAAGTCTCTCTCTAACCTTTATTATAGTGTTTTAGCAAAAGAAAACTCTAAATGAAAGAGAGAGTTTTGTCTATTAAGGTAATTATTTTTCTCCGACAAAATCAAAGACTTGTGAAATTAAGCTTTCAGCCTCCTTTTTGTCCCTTAAGCTCTCAACATAAAAAAAAAAAGGTAGATAATTGCTACAAAATAAAAAAGTTACAACAGCAAAAGAAAAATAAGTTTTCATTCTTCAATGATAGTAATGTACATAGAAGGAAACATAGAGAAAAATGCTTTCTTTGTACAAAATAGAAACAAAAAGAGAAAATGTTATATCTCCTTCTTTGTATCTTTCTTATCCTGAGCACACACTAAAAGGAAAGAACAAAGAGAAAATTTTAAACATTAAAATTACAAGACAAAACCAAAAAACAAAGAAGAATATTTTTCTTAAAATAGCTAGAGAAAGACAACCATATTTTGAGAGTATAAAAAGAGGAACTATACCAACGTGAGTAGCAAACTGCTTAGAAGAAGAGAGAAAGATTGAAAGAATGAAACAAAACTCAAGACTAAAATATAATGTTTTATAATTAGGCAAAAAAAGCAATGGCAAAGTAGCCTTATTTTTATGCTATTTTGTTTTATGTTATCTTATAAAGTTCAAAGCATTTATTACTTGCATGGATTATCATTTATTGAAAAGAGAAAGATTAAGTAGCAAAAGCAAAGCATAGTATAAATGTTCAATATGGTTTTGTTTCTTCTCTTATTTTTAGCACAAAGCAAAAGTGCAAAAGGATAAAAGAAGAAAAGACCTGACCTCTAAGTAAAAAACACCTACTCTAACCACCACAGCTATTCATGCTTTATGATAAAAGTTTGTTTATCTTTTACAATAGGTATATTTGTAAAGCTCAACTATTCAACAAATATAGTTTTTTGGAGTCTTTTTATAACAACTAGATGAAGAACATAAGAACATATACATAGAAGAAAAGCAAAAAAAAGCTAAATTATATTATAGTTTTATTTGTTTTATTTATCTAAATGGCTTGAGCTTAATTTTTGTTATATTTAGCTTGTGAGTACTTAGAAGTGAGCTTGTTGTAATCATTTTTTTTATAAAGATTTTAAATATATTTTTATATTATTATGTAAATCTTTTTTAAGTATAAAAATAAATAAAATTTAGAGTGAATTTAGTATCAAACCTTTTATACGAAAAGTTTTGGGGTAAATTTGTGTAAAACCCAAATGTTGTGAAGTTTTAGATAAATTTGTATAAAATTTAAGTGTTGTAAAAGTTTAATGTGAGCTTAAACCTTGTATTAATGATAAACATGTATAAAATCATTTTGTTGTAAATTATAATTGAATTGAGTTAAAAAAAAACCTTTAAATCTCAAAAGGATTAGATATTAGACAAAGAGGTACGAATCAAGATAATGTATAGTATACTTCTTCATTTTTTTTAATTTTTATCACTATATTTTATTAAAAAAAAAACCTTATCAATAAGATCATATTACATCTCATCAATCTTCAAAATATCTATTTTCTTTAATAACATATTGCCAACAAGATTTTTTTTGAGTCTACAAAGATTTCTATTTCTGTATATTTACTTAAAAAATTTTAAATTATTTCATATTTTTTAAAAAAATACTTATCTACCTTCTCTATGCGTTTTATTTATCTTTTTCTAATATGATGCTGCGGGAGGGTGTGTTATTTGTAGGAGAGAAGTTTGGGCTGGAATGTTATTTGTGCTTGGTGGTGAGGGTGGCCATTAATGCTTAATTATGCCGGGTAAGAGAAGAGTTAAACCAACTCTATGTTCTATAAGCTAAATGCTGCGTTGAGGGATGGGAAATGCTTTCTTCCCTATTTTCCTAATGTTACAATCGGACCAAAGGTAAAGAAAACCTGTTAAGGAAAGAAAACTAACCCCCCCGCCCCAAAAAAAAAAAACAAAATAAAAGGTAAATTTTACTTCCCATGTCTTTATTTTTATCTCACGAAATCTTTTAGGGGATCTAGTTCCACAATCGGAGTAATGGGAGTGTCCTATACAGTGCTTATAAATAGAGTGGCCTTACCCATGATCTTCATGTTTTCTATTCTTTTATGTAAATGATTTTATTAAAATAGTTTCGTGCATATCCATTGCGTTATCCAAAATTTCATTACGTGGGAACTGAAAGGGACTGTTTGGCCTGTACATACGAGGTGATAAAGTGACAATAAATGAGGTCGTCGATCATTTGCTACATCGAAATATGACAGTTTCATTACTGACTGTTCGTGTGCCGGAAGTTGAACATGAAAAAGCTGTTAACAATTATCATGATTAACAGAAAAGAGAAACTCGTGAATGAGTTGGTAGGAAAGTACTTCTCTGCAGATTTGAAAGGGGGAGAAAGCATTAGCTTCTTGAAATTGGAGCGAATTAATGAGTAGAAGATGTAATTCTCAAAATTGATAGTTTCAACAGTGAAAAACTTAATTCTGATAATTATATAATTTTTTATTAAAACAAACCAATTGAATAAAAATAAAAGAAGTAATATGTAAGGATAAGATTAAAAATAAACAAGAAAACATCAATTTCATTCAAATGCTTAGACCATTTGATGGTGAATATTGCAAGTGACAATCGGTATACACTCTTTTTAAATAATACATATATCACGTCAATTTGATGGTGAATATTGCAAATAGATAAAAGGAGCAGCCCCTTATCCTTTTATGGGGTAAGTTTATGGTGCAAAATATAGTTTTGTTGCATCGGATAAGAATCCAGCAGATGACTAATGTATATCATTAACTCACATAACCAGAAAAAGAGATAAATTATATTAAATACAAATTAATTAATTAAACTCAAATACAATGCGACAAGCAGTGGTATTGGGGCAACAAACTTGCATATTTTTATTATAAACTGGGCACCAGTGTCCTAAAGTGAATTGCAGAGCTTTGATTTCATGAGATTATTCATAGTGTAAAAACCACTGTGGCACACAGAATGTCGAGGTTGAAACTTGAGAGAGGCGTGGGAATATGCCAAGGCCAATGGATTTGGAAGGGGAGTCGGTGGGCTTTTGTTCAAGTCCAATAAACAAATGACAAAAAGATGAATAGGTGATTAGACTGGGGAACAGAAAAAGGACGCCAAAAACCAATTGACTATGTCTTCTCCAAATGGATAGATTCCTAGTGGTAGTCATCAATCCATGTGTGGAGCAGACAATGACATGTTCTGAAAAAGTTTGGATAAGTTCAAGTTCTTTATGCTTTTTAATATAAATATTTTTAATTTAAACACTTTAAATATAAGACACGCTTGGTACAAAGGTTATAAGGAAAAAAAAAAAAAAATAGTGCAGATTTCTTGGTGCTTGATGTTTGGTACGCTGATTTTTTTTTTTTAATAGAATAAAATTTTTTTTTAAATGATGGAATGTGTTTTCCTTTGATAAACTGATAGAATGAGCTTTCCCTAGGTGGAGGATAATATATTTAGATAGTTAAACAACTTTTTTTTAATTTTAAAAATAAAAAAATAAATATAAAGATTCCTTTCTATTTCTATTCTTTTTTCTATTTTTATTCCTATAAAAATTTATTCTACGTACCAAACGTAGCCTAAATTTATACTTTTTCGTCTGCAACTGGTTAAATAAAAACCTCATAAAGCAAAGGGAGAGGGAGCAAAGCGTAGTTTTTCGCAATTTAAAAGTCTGTGCGCTCTATTCCCTTTAAATTACGTCCCTGTGCTCTTCTTCTTTTTTTTTTTGGCGAAAAAGGATTTGTTCAATTTGTTTTAAAAGGACAAAAAAGAAAAGGAAAGCCAAGATAATATATTGCTTGATCCTTGATGTCATCATGAAGGGGGGAAAATAAAATCTCAAGATTCCACGTATTGATCCCCTGTTCCCCTTTTCAATTTCTAAGGTTTTCTAACTCTATAAGGGATGCAAATTTTGACTACAAGTCTTCGAAAACATGAAAAATCTAATTTAAAAAACAAAAATCAAAGTGCTCACACCATATCTAATTAGACCATACGAAGTTCCCTTTATAAAATAAGAACAATTAACATTTTAATTAAATATTTACACTTCATAACTATAAAAATTAGTCGGCACTTCTACTGAAAAAAAAAAAAAAATATATATATATATATATATATATATATAATCAGCACATCCTTATTTTAATCCTTCAAATTGAATGTGACCCTTATAAGAACATTGTAATTTAAAGTTTAAACGGTACAGTCAACACTAAGAAATTTGTGAGAGAATTCCTAAATGAGTTAAACTGTTAATACTTGATCGATTAATAATTTTTACCATTAGTATTTCCTAACACGATAGAACGTAACATTTTTAAGTTGAATTTAATACCAGTTTACGAACACTAACGTTTGTACTATATGGAATAAGAAGTTCATATCAGTTACCAAATCTAATCTATTTTGTTTTCCTGGAATTAACAAATCTAACCAAATGCAAATATTATATTAAATTGTTCAGGAAAACTGCTTATTTCTTTTGTGGTTTGTTTTGCATCTTTGGATTCCCCATTTACCAATCTCATCGCTAGTCGGCAGGAGAGACCTGATATCAAAACCATGGGTTGTTCATTGCTCAGTTTGTTACGGGGAATTCAACTTATTTATTAAGAGGTTAAGTTTCTTTTATTATTATTATTAATAATAATTATATGTATGATAATAAAAATATATATAATTTTTATAAAGTCTATGTAACAGATTAAACTACTTTCATTTGATGCATTGAACAAGACTTTGTGTCAATTATACTGTCTTTTACCTCATATCAACATGCGTGAAAGTGACATGGCCCAATGATGTTACTCACCGTGTTTCGCATCTCGAATAGTTTATGTCAGCGTTTATGGACCATATAAATAATAATGATATTAAATTTTATATATAACTTTAATTAAAATGTTCAATTAAGGGGAAAAAAGGAGGCAGGGTGTTGAAAGTTGGTAATTGGAAAATTTTATCATTAATGCTGAACGATATAAAAAAAATAAAATTCCTATTGGAACCTATTTTTTTGTTGCAATTGTAAATAGATTTTTCAATAAATTGTGATTCGCAAGTTTAAAAGGCAGCTTGTGAATCAATTACAAACTTTTAGGTGTTCTTGGAACATTACATTATTTATATTTTATCTCATAAAAAAATTTAAATTAAATAAAATATAAATTATTTATTAATAAAATAATGTCAAGTTATATAATTAAATTTTATATTCAATTATTTATTACTTTATTATTATATAAATAAAATACTGTATGGAGCTTATATTTTATTTTTTAGCTTATATTATATTTTTCATTATAAAAATTTTAATTTATTAGTCAGTGGATCTTATTTTATTTAATTTATATTTTTTATTAAACATATATAAATAATATGACAATTTAAATATATGTAAGAATTTCTACGAAAAAAATATTTGATTGTGAACACTTGCACCCATGAAGAATAAGCTGCCACATTTTTTCTTATTTTACCTTTTTACATTTTTAATACATATATCATAGAATTTGACAGTAACTCATTGAACTTTTTCGTTTTATCTTTTAAGATAAATTGGTAATATTCATATACAGTTATCCAATGTAGATAAATTATAAACATTTTTATAATAATATCAAATGATATATAACTTTAACATTCTTACTGAAAAAAAAGTGTACAGGTGATTAACTTTATATTTTAATTACAAATTTTCAACAAAAGAAAAAAAGTATGAACCACTTACAAAGTGAAGACAAGGTGTCAAAAGTTAGCAATATTAAAACCTTTAATGCTGATTGACATTTTTATCATAAGAAGAATTTATTGGAGCTAATTTTTGTAGTATTATAATGTAATTGCAAGAAGTTTTTTTATTATTTATTTCTGTATAAAAGTCTTTTACAACTATTTCTGATAGATAGATTGTGGAGCAATATTAAAGAACCCAAGCACCGAATGGCACGCAAGTTGTTGGTCAACTTTAGTTGGCGCCAAAGGGTCTACAATCACCTACGTGACAGCATTTCGATACTGTAAAATGATCGTACATGAGCAAAACATGCTTTGGGGTCCTCATGCACGATGATTGTCTTTTCCATGGTATGATCATAACTAGTTTTGGTTCGTCCATTTGCTTGTACTTGCAGCTTGGAAAATACTTACTTACAATTAGTTGTTCATTTGGTAAGTACAAAATTAAATATAAAAAAAGAATTTTATAAATAAAAATATTTATAATATTTCTATTTTTAATAATTATAAAAATAAAATTATTATTTCATCAATTTTTTTTTTATTTCCCACGATAAACTAAACACACCATAAACTCTTGCAAAAAGAATTTTTTTTTAATCACTCTTCTAAAGGAAACTGTATAGCCAATGCTTCTTTTCTTCTGACAAGAAAATATAAAATACAATCTCTAATTAAATACTGTGCAGAAAAATTAAATTCAAATTTGAAATAAAAAATGTTAATCAAGTTTTAATGTGACTATTTGTTTAATATGTGTAATTTATTTTAACTTTGAATATTTATTTTTAATATGTTAACTGAGATAAAATAGGAGTCGGGCAATAAATTATCCTTCAGCATTAGGCAAGGATAGGGAAAACCTACAAGGAGAATAAAAAAAATTGTATAAATTATTTTCAAGATTTAAATTTAATAAAAAGTCATTCTTAAATTAGAACATAAAGTAACATTTAAATAAATATCCGTGCACGGAACTGTTAAACACCAAATGAGATAAAATAGATGATTAATTAATTAATTCTCTATTAAAAATACAATATCATAATATACAATTATAGACAAATAATAAGGATGCCTTTGGTAGGATGAAAAGTGGAAGAAAGTAATAAGAAAGAAGGGAGGGAAACAAAAGAGGGGCTGTTTGGTACACATATATTGGCTGCTTAGGGAAAGAACATTTCGTCATTTTGATAGAAAGTTGTTTTTTACAACGTAGGAATGCGAAGTCCGACTTTTCAATGGATACGTAGTGGACAGTGGCTGATGACTAATTTGTCACAGCAACATTTATATTTATTATAGTGGTCTATGAATATTTTAATATTTTCAAATAAAAATAAAAATTCTTAATTTTTTATTATTGATAATTTATTTTTTTGAATTTAAAAATTAAAAAAATATTTTACTATTTTTCTATTATTGATAAATGAAAACATTTTTTTGAATTAAAAATGAATATTTTATTATTTTATACCAACAAAATGAATATTTGAAATGTTTTATATTAAGAGTATTATAGTCATGTGCATTGCTTTCTTTTCCTTTTATATATGGATTAGACTTATATGTAATTTTCTATATCTTTGTTATTAGATTTTTTAATTGAAATGTAATAAATGTATGATTTTTTAATAATACAATGATAATTTAATTAAATAATCATATAATTGTATGCAAAAATATACAATTGTTATGGTATTATTGGATAATTATATATTTCTTATATTTTAATTAAAAAACTTGATAGCAAAGATATAAGTAATTTTACACAATTTTTTTATATATTATTTTTACTCTACCAGATATACAAATGAAAATTTATTTTTATTTATTTTTATATTATACTAAATATAAGTTAATACTGTAGATTTTTTTATTTTATTCTTATTTTTATTTTTTAAAAATTTATTTGCTTAGACAGAGGTAACCTAAAAGAGATGAAGTTACTCATCACATTAATGACATGCCGTATATTTGAATGAAAATGGTTCATATACACTTGGCATATCACATTATCTATATCCTAACTAATAAAATAAAGCTAAATCATATAATATATTTCACATCATAGTAGTGTTATGATAGGTGATAAAGTATAGATCATATATATAACATTTTATTTATATGATAACAGAATAGTAATTAATTGAATATAGGATTAATTATATAATTTTATATTATTTTATTAATAAATGCATCATATTTTGTTTGATTTAAATTTTTTTATTAAAAAAATAGAAACAATATAGTAACCAAAGAGTTCTTAAAAATTTAATTAGATCATCTTATACATTTTGAGTTAATGTCTAGGATTCTGTAATGATAAAAATGACACTGTTTATGAAAACATGAAAAATATTTATCATATTATTATTATTCAATAATATTTATTTCATTTTATTATATTTTTTAAACATGGATATAATAGTTATTGTTTTATTTTATTTATCTTTTTCTTTAATTTTTTCAATCTCTTTCCTTGCATAGCAATCGCAATCTTACAATGGAATAATCACCATTCGCCACGTCACCACCTCCTTCCTCCCTCATTTCTGCTTCTCTTTCCCGGCTACTGCTTTAAATTCGGCTCATCTGGAACCAACACGTCGCATTTCTTACTTTGACGAAAAATCAGAATCACTTTTTTCACTTTATCTTTCTGGATCGCCAACACTCTAGGTGGAACTCCCTTTGTGAAGAAGAGCTTTCTGAATTCTGCTAGGGAAACAAGAAGATACCGACCATGTCTCAGCGTAAGCTTGGTCGAGTTCCCAGTATCAGAGACCGAGTAGAGGATACTCTCTCCGCTCACCGTAACGAACTTGTCTCTCTCCTCTCCAGGTTCCAATCACACTCTCCTTCGCGATCAACCCCTTTTCTTTTTTCCTTTTAAGTGTTTTTACAAGCTTTTTGAATTTATTCTTCATCTTTTGTATTTATTTATTTATTCTAAATTATCCACTATAGTTCTTTTCCTACTTGTTCAATCCCATATCTTTAAATAATTTCCAGAAAACCTGAGGAACTAGAAGTGTTTTTTTCCCCCATCGATGGGATCTTTAAGTCAGTGTGTTGGTAAATGAGAGAATTTGTATCTTCCTGGTCTTATTTTGGATACTGGGCAATTTTGCTTGAGGGTGACAGATGTTGAGTTCTGAAATTTGCGAAGTTGCATGTGAAATTTCTTACTTTATGTAATTATGTTGGGAAGATGAATGAAAACATGAAGTTTTGCAGCCTGATGATGGGTTTGAAATTTTACGCGTCTCTGTTTTAATTTCTTTCTTTCTTTGCTTTAGGTGAGAAAATGATGGTACTTTATGGATTTTGATTTATTGATAGTTGTTTTTGCTTTTGAAGGTATGTGGCTCAGGGGAAACGGATTTTGCAACCCCATAATTTGATTGATGAGCTCGAAAATATCCTTGGTGAAGATCAAGCATCAGAGGACCTAAAAAATGGTCCCTTCGGCGAAATCCTCAAGTCCGCACAGGTAAATTGAACTATTATAGCTTTGGTTTAAATCATACTAGTCACTCCATATGCTATATGATGTTCGGTAGACTTGTATTGTTTTGGTCCTTAATTTATCCTGAAGTTCACATACCTGTGCTTAAAGTCTTAAACTATCAGGTTTATAACATATTTCTGACAAAGCATCATTTATTTGTAGAATCTTTCGGAAAGAAACTGCATATCATTAATTAGAGTGCAATCTGTAGTAGCTGAAAGTGTGGGATATTAGTGATTTATCTGCCCAACAATTGTCAGGAAATCCAAACCTAAACCGAGAAAAGTCCCCCTTTTTACTTGATGAACTCTTGAGCTTAAATTACATTAACTAAGTTGAAAGTTATGGACGTATGGTTACTAAATGGACTTCAAATGCATTCACACTTGACCTAAGTGAGTTTTTATGTGTTTTCTCCTAACAATGACGAGTTATTTAGTTCACATTTTATATATGCTTCATACTGAAATTTGTCCCTAATTTAATTCTGAGAATAATTGATCACTAACTTTAAATTAATGGGAAAATTGCCTTGTTTAAACTTTGGAAAAATGACTGATACGTATAATAGTTTTTGGGTAGAGCAGTTGACCTTATAACAGGATGACGTTTTGCTCTTGTATTTTATTTTATTGTTTGAAACTAGTTCCATGTGGCAAGGGCTTCGGTATTGTCTTGGAAGAATATCCAGTTGTAATACGCCATCCCCATTTTTGTACTTTCTGGGTTTTCTTTTTTGTTAAATATATGGCTGGTTAATTAAAGCTCAGGAAAAATAAAAAAATTGTATGTTCAGAGGGTGTTGATTGTGTAGACTTCAGATTAATGGAGGGCAAAGCACCAATATGGTTGTTGTTATTATGTTGGTTATGGTTTCTAGCAAGTAAAACGCTCAAACTTCTGCAAGTCACTCCACATTCCACTAAAATGTGTTGCATTTCTTTTTTTGTGATAGGAAGCCATAGTTTTGCCTCCTTTTGTGGCAATAGCAGTTCGTCCAAGACCTGGTGTTTGGGAATATGTCCGTGTTAATGTCTTTGAACTCAGTGTGGAGCAATTGAGTGTCCCTGAATATCTTCACTTCAAAGAGGAACTTGTAGATGGAACGTAAGAAATCTATTACCTAGCTTTTAGAATAAGTTACAATTTTTTTTTTAATTCCTGACCTGGCATTATGTTCTCATGACTGTTTGATATATTTTTTTTGAATTTCAAATATCATTAGGACTCATGACAGTTTTGTATTGGAGCTTGATTTTGAGCCATTCAATGCTACATTTCCCCGTCCATCCCGGTCATCGTCCATTGGCAATGGTGTTCAATTTCTCAATCGCCACCTTTCATCAATTATGTTTCGGAACAAGGATTCTTTGGAGCCATTGCTTGATTTCCTTAGAGTTCACAAATATAAAGGGCATGTAGGTTTTCTGTGCTAGGCAGTTATTTCTTGTATTATAGTGATTGTACTAAGTGACAGCAGTTCTTGTTTTGAACAACTATTTCTTCTATTTTGCTTATATTGTATTGAATGTAAGTTGATAATGCATTATCTCTTTTGATATATATACTCTCTAGCACAGCGCTTAATGTTGTTTGTTTTTTATTTTTTGTATTTTCTGTAATCTGCAGACATAACTGATTTTTCTTTTCCTTGATGATCATGGCACAGGCACTAATGTTAAATGACCGTATCCAAAGCATCTCCAAACTTCAGTCTGCTTTGGTCAAGGCTGAGGATTATCTTTCTAAGCTTAAACCTGATACAGGCTATTCTGAATTTGAATATGTGTAAGTTTATCTTCTATAATGCATTTACATGTCTTTACTTTGCAGCTTGAATAATGATGTGAGGATTTCTGCAGAATATTGTAGTTTGATATTTTTTGCTTTGACTTCTTTTCTGAGTCCAGATTACAAGGAATGGGTTTTGAGAGAGGTTGGGGTGATACTGCTGAAAGAGTATTGGAGATGATGCATCTTCTCTTGGACATTCTCCAGGCTCCTGACCCTTCAACACTAGAGACCTTTCTTGGGAGAGTACCTATGGTGTTTAATGTTGTTATATTGTCTCCTCATGGCTACTTTGGGCAAGCCAATGTCTTGGGTTTGCCTGACACTGGTGGACAGGTAAACTCATGTACCATAAGCATGGTCCTCTTTTCTCTAGTCATTTCTGACCTTTTGACTCTTGCATTGATTTGAAATAAAGTCTTAGCACCATCCTAAATAAAAGGTTTCTATCTGCAGGTTGTTTATATATTGGATCAAGTGCGTGCCCTTGAGAATGAGATGCTTCTTAGAATCCAGAAGCAAGGACTGGATTTCACTCCTAGAATTTTAATTGTAAGTTTATTATCCTGGGTCAGTTTCTTCAATTTTGACTAGGATCTGTAGTTGATTTTTCTTTGCTGGTTCAAATTAAATAATTATTCTTTCCAATTTTCAAGGTTACCAGGTTGATACCTGAAGCAAAGGGGACAACCTGCAACCAGCGGCTAGAAAGAGTTAGTGGCACTGAACACACTCATATTTTGCGAGTTCCTTTCAGATCAGAGAAAGGAATTCTTCGTAAATGGATCTCAAGGTTTGATGTGTGGCCTTATCTGGAGACCTATGCAGAGGTTTGTCTTGGAACGTATATGGCTTGAATTACCCCCAAACTGTGAACTACTGTTTTAGAATTTATGCTTTTCTAGCCTGGTTTAGGTTTGGAATAGAGTTCTGACAATCACAGATTTTATACTACATTTGCTAGACTTTCCATTTAATACTTATGGTTGTGCTTGAACAGGATGTTGCCAGTGAAATTGCTGCTGAGTTACAGGGTTATCCTGATTTCATTATTGGAAACTACAGTGATGGAAATCTTGTTGCATCTTTATTAGCTTATAAAATGGGAGTTACACAGGTTCTTGTCTTTCTTCATTTGCCTCTTACTCTGCTATACAAAATATGAAGCTCATGTTATCATCTTATGAGAATGCAACTTAATAGATTTAAATGTTGATATTTGTAGTGCACAATTGCACATGCACTAGAGAAAACAAAATATCCAGATTCAGATATATATTGGAAAAAGTTTGAAGATAAGTATCATTTTTCATGCCAATTCACTGCTGACCTAATAGCAATGAACAATGCGGACTTTATCATCACCAGTACATATCAAGAGATTGCAGGAACGTAAGTATATTCCACTTGATGATTTGTGATAGTTCACTTAAGTGATGTTGCTTCATACTTTTACCCCCCTTTATATTGCTCATTAATATTATCATTATATAATTTCTCAATCCTGTCGGTTTAATACAAGCTCATGCCTATTTATTTTGATAAAAACATCATCATGAAAGTGAAAGTATGTTCTTTAACTGACGTATGCTTCCAAATTGCACATTTGCCTGCTTATTGTAAACTTGACCCGCTTCTATTTGTGGAATCATGCATACCATTTAGATTACTTGCGCAGGCATTTACAACTTTTCCAAGAAACAAATTTCTGGGTTTGTTATAAAATAATTAGGTGTCTTAAGTTTCCTGAATAATGCATGGTAACCCTGTTTAGTTGCTCATGGAAATCCATGCTAAAGATACCATTTAATGTCTTACGTCTTAGACAGCATTTTGACTAGGCATCCTCTTTAGGCTTCTCAAATATCCATCTCTCAAAACTCTTCTCAGGCATCAACTTTACAAGTTCATCTCACATGCATGACCTTCTTCTAGGTTTTTGTTCTTTTTATATTTTCTTTTTCCTTTTCTTTTTCTTTTTCAGTTGTTGTTTTAATTGTAGGTTTTTCATTATGCTAATGCTACTGAAATTAACTTGCTTGCTCCTTTCAGGAAGAATACGGTTGGCCAGTATGAGAGCCACACTGCCTTTACTCTTCCTGGGCTCTATAGGGTTGTCCATGGCATTGATGTTTTTGATCCTAAGTTCAATATTGTCTCGCCTGGAGCTGATATGAGCATATATTTTCCCTACTCTGAAAAGCAGAAAAGACTTACTGCCCTGCATGGTTCAATTGAAAAGTTGCTATATGATCCTGAGCAGACTGATGAGTACATGTGAGTATTTCAATAGCACAAATTATTAATTCGGGATTATTTCTAGATAAATCTATGTCACCAGAAGTAATTATAATGAGGTAAATAACTGATTGCATTCAGTGAATAAGTTGATCTTTGTTTCTGTTGTGGCAGTGGTACACTTAAAGACCGGTCAAAGCCCCTAATTTTTTCCATGGCAAGGTTAGACAGAGTGAAAAACATGACTGGTTTGGTAGAAAGCTATGGGAAGAACAGCAAATTGAGGGAACTGGTCAACCTGGTTGTGGTAGCTGGCTATATTGATGTAAAGAAGTCCAGGGATAGAGAAGAAATTGCAGAAATTGAGAAGATGCACGATCTCATGAAGAAATATAACTTGGACGGTGATTTTCGTTGGATAGCTGCCCAAACAAATAGAGCACGTAATGGTGAGCTGTATCGCTATATAGCAGATACCAAAGGTGCTTTCATTCAGGTATTATAAAAAAGTCTCTGTGCGGATATGCTTGACCCCTCAGATATGATTCTTAACTGTAGCTCTCTTGCTGCAGCCTGCTTTCTATGAAGCTTTTGGACTCACAGTTGTGGAGGCCATGACTTGTGGGCTCCCTACATTTGCTACTTGTCATGGCGGTCCTGCTGAGATAATTGAGCATGGTATATCAGGATTTCATATTGATCCTTATCACCCTGACCAAGCTTCTGAACTATTGGCTGACTTCTTCCAACGATCCAAGGAGGACCCAAGCCAATGGAATAAAATATCTGATGGTGGTCTTCAAAGAATTTACGAAAGGTATACTTGTTGGTTTTTTTTTTTAAAAAAAAGGAAATGGCAAGTTTTTAGTGTGATGGAATTGCTAAGCAAAGCATATACAGGTACACATGGAAGATCTATTCTGAAAGGCTCATGACGTTGGCGGGAGTTTATAGTTTCTGGAAGTATGTCTCCAAACTAGAGAGGCGTGAAACTCGACGATATCTTGAGATGTTCTACATCCTTAAGTTCCGCGATTTGGTGAGTGTTGTTTTATTTGTTTGGTTGTCACTTGTTGGTTTCAGGGTTACGTCTTTACCATCTTTAGGTCCTATGCTTCTTAAATCCGTAGCATCTACATATCCTATAGAATATAAAACCTGTTAAAGCAACCTACTTTTCGCCCTACTTTACCCGCCAAAACACTTGCTAAGCCACTTTTGTACTGTGGGAGCCACCAGTTGCCCTGGGCTTTCCCTCTCTCTCTCTCTCTCTTTTTCCTTTTTTCCTTTATCATTTAAATTTTTTTTCCTTTTTTTGTACGGGCTCACATCTAGTTAAGTAAAATAGAAACAAAATAAATGTTACCCAGATTGATTTAATTTTGTGCTGCACAACTTACACAGGCAAATTCTGTTCCGCCAGCAAAGGATGATGCAAATTGACCCACTGGTGCCTCAGCAATTTGCAGCTATGTATTTCGCAAATGAGTGACTGAAGACAATGTTAGAATATTGTGTGTAAATAAAGTTCTGCTTTTGCGTGTTATAATAACATTGTTCTCCCGACTCTCAGTCTTTCTCGAAATATGATAATATCTGAGTTCATGGTCATGCTGGGGCTTCGAAGTCTTGTTTGTTTTTGCAGTTGTTGGATTCTTTGTAGTTTGCATCCTACTATTACATACAAAGAAGCGAAGTCTGTATTTTGTAACTAATGTG
The DNA here is from genome assembly GCA_026724425.1 of Erythrophleum ivorense. Taxonomy (NCBI): domain Eukaryota; kingdom Viridiplantae; phylum Streptophyta; class Magnoliopsida; order Fabales; family Fabaceae; genus Erythrophleum; species Erythrophleum ivorense. Next base: position 77,913,999 of record JAIUCV010000001.1, on the reverse strand, counting down.
AGAGATAAAATTAGTAAGAGAAAGAGATTGGAGTGAGAGAAAAAGAGCAGAATCTTGTGAGCTCAATATATTCCACTCTCTTTTTCTCTCACTAAATTTACTTTTTGAATTTAGGGGCTAAGGAATTTAGATTTACTCTTCTCTTTCCACTTATCTTTCTCTCTCTCCTTTTTTAATTTCTCTTCTCGTATGGTGCATTTACTCTATAAAAACAGAAGACCTAGATGCTCCTCTAGGATTTCTTGTAAATTTTTGGTAAAGTTGAAAAGGGACAGAGAGAGTGGGTGAAGCCTATTCATACATTCTCTCCTCTCACTATCTCTTTTTAAATTTATAAAGAATTTATGATAAGAAGCTTTGGAGAATTTTTTTTCTTTTTATCTAGACTCCTTTGTTATGAGATCATCAACAAATAATAACTTGAGAAAATGGTTAAATTTATGTATTGGTTTTTGAAAAATATTATTGATTCAAGATTTATTCTAAAAAAGATAAGAATTAGTAGAGGATTTTTTTTAAGGGAGGGTAAGTTGCTGTAAATCTGGTAAATTATGTTTCCGTTTGGATTTGTATTTAAAATTTACGTTTACATAAAAGTTTTATTTTGTTACTCCGGTAAAACGTGGTTTCAGAAGATTGGAACGCTTCTCCAAACGCAGGGTATGATGTTGACGATGGATGTCGTTCCATTAAAGGGGAATGGCTGTGCCGATTCCGCGGCAAATGCGTCTTAAGTCTTCAACGTTTGTTTGTCTGCCGTGCGTGAATGCGCCCTCTGATGAGCTCCGTTCTTTTATTACTTGAAGACGCAAGGGGTGTGACCTTGCCCCGTTTTGTTTAGTTTCTGTTTGTAGTCTTGTTCTTTTACCAAAGAAAGGGAATTCAATTATACATCACTTTTTTTAATCATAAAATATTTAAGAGAAAGTGATTAAAAAATTAAAAATATATATAATTTATTTTTTCATTTTCTATTCATTTATTTTTTAAATTTTTAATACATATTATATATGCACTAACTAAATATATAAAAAAAAGGGTGCGATGCTAAGGAACTATTGATCCGTTGGACATTTATTAAATGCTTTGAGGAATTTTTTTTCCTTTTAAATATATTTTTAGGCCCGGAGGAATGTCTTGCGGTCCCCTTGAGGGTTTTGAAAGCCTTGTTATAATTTCGGGTTACTCTGGGTCTTCTGACACTCCTGACACTTTGGGACAGCTTTTTTGACCGTATGATCCACATCCCCAAACACCCTTCGCATCTCACTCAAAATCTCTTTTTTGATTGCCCATCCTTTCAACGGTCAAATACTCGTTATCCACTTCTAGTCAAAATATTCAGCTTTCACGTTGCCCCATTTCACACTTTATCTTTTATTATTATGATATTGAAAGTTTGAAACCTTAATCTTCGTTAATTTTTTGAATCACACTTTAAAACATGTATGTATGATAATAAAAAATATTTTATACAATTTTTTAATAAAAACATTAAACACGAATATTCTGTAAGAGAAACTTCTTATTGTTCCCAGTGGTCCCTTATTATCCTACAAGACTAATTGTTAGCCATAAATTATTTCCAAGCTTCTATGAAAAGGGCATATGTAAAATCATTCTTTAATACAGCAATGCCTCCCAAATAGACTGGATTTGATTTGGGGCTTTCAAGTACTTGACAACTTGGAACGACAATGGACATATTACAATTTCACTTAACCACCATATCATAGTCTTAACACCACGGCAATGGTCACCCAAGAGCCATGGCCTCACACACAAATGCCGTTTCTGGCGCTAAATATTAAATATACCCAGGGCAATAGGTTAAACTACTAAAAACAAATAAAATATAACACCATAAGCTATCTTATCTATTACTCCTTGACCAATGTGCTTCGAGGTTTGAGGCTTGCGCCATAGCTGTCTAGTCTGTGCCCTCTAATTACCTCGTGCACTTCCAAGGAATGCCACTACCCAAATCAACTTATAATAGTAATACTTAACAAGTTAGGGATAATGTGTCTACTGTCTAGAGTTGGCCAAATGAGTGAGCAAGATAGGCCAGTGCTCCCACAAGGGGTGCGTTGATGTAAGTGGCTGGCTCTGATTGCTCATAATCTGACCGTTTATCTGGGAACCTATCATGCAGGTCTGGTCCTCCCACAACGGCACCCATTAGAATGTTGGGATTGGGGGATTGCGAATTCATCGCACCGAAGCCTGCTGAGCATGTGATCTTGGCGGGGTGTACAGCAACGGACGGTAGAGATGAGCCCCTGTGGTGAATTCTTCGTGGGTACCTTGGACCATACCCCACCATGTAGGACATCTTCAAGGGGTTGTCTCCTAGCAAGTAATCCACCTACAAAAATCATATTTAGCAGAGTTCAATTAATTAACAGAGAAGAGAATGCGCAAATCTATTGGTGATTAGGGAAATGGAACCTGTTTCTTGGCTATTGCCCGGAGCCTGTTGGGGGTTACGGCGGTTCCACCACAATTAACAACCATGTGGGATGAGGTCAAGTATTTCGCATAGGTTAAGAGTAAGAAAGAAGAGGATGTGACATACTGCATGTTGCTATCACTCATCTTGAACAGAAGCCCACCTGCGTAGTATTCCAAGAGCAACAAACCAAAACTGACCGTTACAGATTGGACCAGTTCAAACTGATAAACTCAGAGAAGAGATTGAAACACGGATGAGGGGACCTCACCAGGGGTATATTGGGCTGAAGAAAAAGAAGCTCCAGGAATGAGAGAACAGATGAAATTGTCCGCATGACCCTTGTATTCATGGAGGGATTGTACCCTCTGAACTAGAAATTCCTGTATCCAAAAGCATAAACGTAAGTTTAACACCATCATTAATGCCATCTATAAAAAGACATGAATGGAAATTTGATGAAAATGAGACCTTGGTAAGAAGTATCCTTGCTCCAACGTGCTTGTTATCCCACCCAAAGGTATTGTCAAACTCTGCAGCCCCAAGGGTTTGTCCATTGACTTGAATGTAGTGTAGGTACATTGGGTTCTTTGTAGCCTTGTGCAGCCAAGCAGCACCCCACAACAACTCATCCTACAATATTTTTAGGGACCAAAAAAAGGGCTTAAGCTCTACATCCCTCTAAATGTAAAACACTCCATGGACAACGTATTAGAGATTGACACTTTACCTGATAACCAGAGTAAGAGCAATAGAAGGGGCACACAATGGGCTTCAAGCCGTTGCTGTAGGATCCCCTGTGTCTATCAGCAAACTGGAACACCTATACCCAGAAATAAGTACAAACTGAGAATTTATCCAAATTGATGTTTCAATTAGACCACTAATGGATCCTCTGGAATCAATGGCCCACCCTAATAGCCCTCCTGATTAAAGTTTCGGAGTATCTGAGGTCGCTTCTCCTGAAAACCAGAGAAGCAGCCGCAAGAGCAGCAGCAGTTTCCGCGGCCACTTCTGAACCGGGGGTGTTCTTATCTATCTTGTACACATTTCTTGGGGTATCCATGTCTTCAGGTCTCTCCCAACAAGCATGGTCCTTCTTGGCATCTCCCACCTGCAAAGCCAAACCAACGTAAATCTTCCCTCCCCTGTTTTCTCCGCGTAATCATATGTGACGGTAAAAGAAAGTAGAGAACAACCATTTAATACAAGTCACATATAATACTTAGTGAGGTAAACAGGAAAGTGACCTGAACATAGATAGTGTCTGGCCGTGCAGTGGCTTTGAGAAGATAATCAGTAGCCCAGCGAATGGCCTCTCTGGCATTCTGCAATTCACCTTGCATTAGGCCACCAAACTCAATAACACTCCAGGAAAGCATGGTAGTGGTGAATGCCATGGGAAGACCAAACTTGATATTGTCCCCTGCATCGTAGTACCCTCCGACCAAATCAACCTGCATTGCAGTTTTACACCAATATAAGCAAACCCCACTTCACATTTCCCCCAAAGATACAAGAGCGTACGATAAATGCTGAATAATAAAGTAACAAGATAGGGATATGGGATGTACATGCATGGCAGAGCCATCCGAGAGACCAGAGTCCCTCCTCCAAGTCATCCTCTGATTATGAGGGAGCTTCCCTGATCTCTGACCTTCAAAAAAGAGAATGGATTTGGAAAGAGCATCTCTGTAGTTGTGAGTGGCAAAACGAGGGTGGTGGCGATGGCGTGTGGGGTGATTGTAATGGACAGGGAAGGCATGGCAGTGAAGCAGAGCGGTGGAAAAGAGAGAAAGAAGGATGAGCAGAGAAGAGGAGGTAAGGAAGGGAGACATAGTGACAGTGGACTGCCCAAAGTAATATCACCCAACTAACAACTAACCTGCCACCTGCTGCAAGCCGCAATGCCTCTTCCTCAAGGCTCTGTATTTATAGAGCAAAAACTGCTTCTTGGGGACAACAATAAAGAGCTCCACATGCTGCTACTGGTCTTTGCCTTTAATCCATTAATTAATATATTGTTATTCAATAACAATTAGAAATTTCGGGGACTTGTCTAAGTCACGGTGCAAAACGTTATAGGTCGCAAATCTTCTCTAGCCTACAAGAGAAAAATATAAGTGAGAGATAAAAATATCATGATTCTCTTCTGGGTTAGAGAGAATCATATCCGGTAGTAGTACTAGTAGCAGTTAATAAGCCAATCAAGGTAGTTAAAATTAAATAACTAGTATTTATTTTGTTGGCAAATAATTGAGACTTAGATCCTCTGAATTTTTTCAAAGTTTTACCATGTAAAGTTCTTTTAATCCTAACCATTAAATGAATTAATTTCTCGTATAGTTGTTAAAATTATGATAGTAAGAATTTTAATTTTTCAAATTTTTTGAGACATGGTTTTATCTATTTTCTTTTATCCGATTTACACACAGCAGAACAGTTTGTTTGTCATATACTCCATATCGCAGAGGAGTAAAACAGAGTTTGTCTGTCACAGTAGGATTTTATTTCTCCCTCTACATGATTGACTTCATAGCTTTTAATGCCCTCAGTGTTCTCCCATCTCCTTACCTTTCATAATCCAATTATTGGGAGACTCAATTGTTGGATCGATGTTTTAATCTGACTTTAATTCTTTACCAAGGTCTGCCAAGAATATTGGCCATATTAACAATTTCTCAACAAAGTATCTTTTCAAAGAATTGAACCTATAATGATAACTCTGATACTAATTATTGAATTAAACATTTATTATTAAGCAGTATACTTATCATGTAATAATACTAGTGATATAGATGCCCTGGCAACCTGTATATATGAGGTGCATAGAAATATAGTCGAGTTTTCCTTTGTTCGAATCAGGGACAAGAGATGGGATAAAAAAAATAAGATAAGTTGAAATAGCGCGCTTTGATGTTGAAAGATTAAATTGCTTACGTGTCATAATTTTAACGGCTAGACGAGAGGTTAATTGAGATTGGCAGTAACTACACGTTCTTTGGGGAAATTGGGCTTAAATCCAATAATTAATAGTCTCCTCCACTCTTTGTACTTTTTACTATCATTAGCATGAACCAAAAAGTAAGGATAATTAGGAGGAAAATGTTCTTAGTTA